>OZ020551.1:4802500-7202500 GCA_963971465.1 Lepidochitona cinerea
CCAGGAAAAAATAATAAAAAAAACACACAAAAATAGCTGGAACTTCTTTCGTCCCTAGGGTGACAAACTGTGACCTGTATCCTAACAGAGGCACAAATTTCGTTCAATCTACTTCTAAATCTAACACACTGAGCTTAAAGGTATTTGGAATGATCTCTCAAGAGGAAAACTAAATGCAATGAAAACTAAGCCTTCTGTAGCCCTCCCATTTACACCACCCCCCATTAGAACATAGCAAGGACAATGACCGGTGAGCTAAAAAAGCTTAAAATTGTCATATCTCAGCTCTGGGAAAACATATTTGAACTCTGTAAACTAGTGTGACTTCTACTAAGAGTGTTCTACCATAAAATACTAACTTTATGAGGACACATATCTTTCTGTGGCTTCCTCAACTAAAATATACTGTGCATTTGTTACATTTTACGATTTGTTGGATTACAAAATGGATAAATTCTACTCAAAGTCAGTCATACTGTGGCCAAATTTAAACAGCTTGAAAAAACAAGTGTTATTCTTGTATCCCAGGTTGATTTTAGGCTCAAAATTGTACTGGAAAGCTTAAAACCAGAGGAAGAAGTCACCTGCCACACGGCTTATTGTTGGGATCCCCCAACACAAAACTCTGTTCAAAACTGCCCACAAGTACCCTGGAACATAAACTTAATTATTAGCCTAGCCCAGAGAATAAAACTGCACCCCAAAAAGTCAAACAAGGGTCTAAAAGGATATTTCTGGGAAAATATGATTAAATTTAAGAAAAAATATGCAAAAAAAAGGGGGGTGGGGTAAATGTTAGGTTGGTTTATTTTTTAAAACAATTGATTCCAGCATTCTTGCAAGTGAAAATTGTGTAAGACACATGCAGGTACTGAATAAAATCAGGAAAGCCCAGGTCATTATATTCTGGGCGGTTTTATGCCAACTTTGAGTGCCATTAGGCATGCTATTTGAGGCGAATTTCTAATGTAATGAAGCAGTGAAGCCATGCCAATGGTAAAATTACCTCTGGAAAATGTAGAAAGACTCTCATTTCCATTCCTTTGATGTGTGAATCAGGAAAATATGCTCACAGGTGGATAAACAATTCCATTCATCTTATACAGGACCTGAAATTACCTGAAAGAGTACACAAAATATTCAGTTTGACATAAAACAACACTGAAAAAGTTGTTTTTTTTACAAGAAAAGGCATTTTGTAAGACTAAAAAGGAGATTATTATGTTTCTCACATGTTGACCATCAAATCAATGTAAGAACTATAGGTTTTTGTCAGAAAGCCAAATAAAATTTAATATGTACACAAAATCAAGTAATGCCCAAATTCTTTTCAATTTTTGGGGGGTAGGGTAGTGTTCTGTGTGTTTTGGCAAGGGTAATGAGAAAAGCAACCAGATTGTGTGGCATATCATTGCAGAAATAGGTGAACTACCATATTGAAAAGTATCATTTACTTACAGGAGAAATTCAACTCATAATCATGTACATTACTTTGCCCCCCAAAACTATCAAGAAATCAATTTTGTGCAAATATTTTGCTAGAAAAGACATGAAAGATACATTTTCAGCACATCTAGACAGTACTATAGGTCTTATAATGTGTTTCTGACAAGTTTTAAGTCACAAACACAGTGTTGTTGTTGTACAGTGATCTATTTCACAAAATATGTCTTCAACCCATACAGGCAGCAGGTCACAGTTTCATTTTCCTTCATTTCCCATTTGCGGTAATGTTAATGTCTGCTCTCACAGCACCTTCCCTAACTTTCGTTGAACCAAATCCTTCGGTGGGGGCCTTGAACAGTCCTTTGGCAGTATTTTAAGCACAATTTTTTCATAGGTTGAAGGTAGAAATTTTGAGATACGAGTAGAATCAGCTGATAGGGGTCTCTTTGCACATATTCCGCCGCATGTAAATAGACCAAAGCACCCCCCAACTACCAGATCTCCACCACCTGAACTGGTCCCATTCCACTTCTAAAATCATTTCCAGACAGTAACTCAACCCCTGTCCTTTCATAAAAACTACAAAAATGCCCAGAAAAAAAATGCAGGGGGCCAGGAAAAAATAATAAAAAAAACACACAAAAATAGCTGGAACTTCTTTCGTCCCTAGGAATTTCCGGAAGTGACAAACTGTGACCTGTATCCATATTGAATATATTGTTCTTTTTGGATATGTTTCCTATTATGCCGGGCACATATCTCTTTATATGTTGTGTATACCATTATGCTCTAATATCTCTTATATTTATGAGCACTAAAACACACGGGCACGGGGAAAATCTTCTTGTCTAAAATAACCATGGAGACAAGTTTCTAATTGTGTTAAAAAGAGGCATATCATTTAGACCTTTATACCCCATCATAAATTGTTGTAATAAAGTAAACCTATGATATTTCATTAGGTTGACGACTGACAGGAGCTTAGCCTTAGACAGCAGAATTTTCTAGAACACTTTGTATTACATTGACAATACTTACGTATCTTAAGCTATAATAAGAATATCGCCAGACTATATATTATAGGGTCATGGGAAAAGACAGTGAAAATTTGTTGCATGTGATAACATACACGATATTAGAGGAGTCGCAATTAAGATTCTCTGCCATTTGATATTTGTCGCGAGATTGTTCTCCGAAAAAGGTTCCGCGATCGGGTACGTATATATCAAGTTTGCATGGCGTCTTAAGGCATTTCATTGATGTACCTGAGAGAAATGTTGGACGGTAGTGGTACACTCGTGAAGGGGAGGTAAGCGTATCGGAGGCTGAAGGGGGAAACATGATTTGTCTTACTGTGTTAGATTTGATACTTCAGAGTAATCTAATAGAATAACTCCTAGGGAGGAGAGCTTTAAAAAGAACAGAACAAGCCTGGTGAAAGAAATCTAAAGAACTACAGTTTCTATAGAATCTAAAAATCTGAGACTCAATGACTCCCTTGAAAATGTGAGGAGGATGCGTGTCAGTAGGTTTGAAGAATACTTTGTAATCTAGATGCCCAGTAGTATGATATGTATGACCCTTGTAAATAGTTACATCCCAAAAATCCACAGAAGTGTGATCAATAGTAGGCTGTAACTTAATGCTTGAGTCGTGAGAAGTAAGTGTATCAATAAAAATATGAAGGTTTCCAACGTATGTTGCCAAATGATAAAAATGTCATCCAGATACCGAAGGTAAATAACAGGTTGTTTGTCACATTTGTGAAGAATATCACTCTCCCACTCAGCCATAAAAATAGAGGCAAAGTTAGGACTAAAACGTTTCCCCTTATAGTTATACTATGCACTGTTCTGTATGAATATTCTGCATAATAAATTGAAATTGAAAAATTGAAATTGTGGTAAATGAAGGCTTAAACACAACGTCACAATTCAACGTCACAATCACTTTCTTAGGTTGTAACAATGTTTCCAGTTTGTCGGACATCCGTTGCCATAAAAGAACGTTTTTGGTAAAGGTCAATTTCATTCCCAGTGTGTTTACAACGAATACTTCAATTTGATTGGCTAATGTGCTTTCGTTCATAATCCGATGAACGAACCAGCTCCGGACTATTTTACAACGATATACATGAATCGCCGACGAAAAAACAATAGGCCTACTGCTATTTATTGCAACAGAGGAAGCAATCAATTTGAAAATATGTTGATTTATTAACTGCTTATATTTATTTTTCATTTCGATCAGATTTCAAAGAAATAAAGAACAACTTGTTATGTCAGCTTACGAAAACGTTTGTACGCTTACTTTGTCGTGACTCCTATAAAATCATTTCGCATTATTATGGAACCCACGTTTAAAGAGAGTTTCAATGATTTCTTACACCAGTATATACGTCAAGAATTGTGCTTAGAGGTTGTGTTTGGTATGGTGTAACACATGTGGTAGGGTGGATTCTAGTGAAGGTCTGATTTAGCTAATTCCCCATGGGAGTATGAAATCGATATTGCGTTTGACAAAATCAGTGGATGTGCATTCAAGTTACGAATTGAAGCCAAACAGAGTGAAATTAATGTTGTTCTCGAAGCACGGATTTCTATTCCCTGTTACGTGCACCTACATGTAACATATCAGGCTGGCAAGTCCCGTTTTTTTGTTAAATTGTTTGAAATACTCCAACCTTTATTTTTTTAATGAGACCTGCATGCCAAAAATGTGTAAGTTAACAGATATATGTTGACATCTACCTCGTATTGCACTAAAATAGGCACCGTGGGCGTGAGGCAAATTAAAGATCCCAAAAATGCCGACATTTTGAGAAGATGTGGGGATGATCACTGGTAAACTTCTTCCCCACGATAGATCGTTAAATGACGAGTTAAATATGAGTTTTGAATTGCAGCTGATATGTTTACTTTTAGTTTCAGACAAGCTAGAGTTTCTAATAGAGGCTCCAGAGCGAGCCGTTGCAAGCTTCCAGTCTGATCGATTGTTTCGTTCTCTTCTGCTTTCTATGTGTTTTCGATTTATGTGTTGTTGTTGTTTTTTTGTCCTGATTACACAATGTGGGCTCTTTACAGTTTATTAGGTAGATGAATATTGGTAACGCTTTCACATCTCACTATAGCAGGGTTGACTCATATAGGACCTATGTTTTTATTAACCCGAAAGCGTCTGTCAGACAGTAAACACAGTACCATAAAATTCGCACTAATTAATTGTACATTTTTCGCTGAAAATCGACCTGCCGCTTTTCACCCAAAGTCAATCAAATCGCATTTGTCTATTTAGCAGAATTTATGCGATTTACGTCGTTTCTTTGGGAACACCGTTTTAGGCCTATTTCCATTTTTTTTATATTTTTATATTTCTTAATTATATATTTTGTTTCGAGGCAAAATGATAAATGAAGAAGTAACAAAAAAGCCCAGCAGCTGTACAATTAATAGCTTACTTTTACAAATTAGGAATTTCCAGTTCAGAGATAGAAATCTGTAATGAGAAAACTCTCAAAGTCCACTGGTATAGCAGTATAGATCCGATGATCACGAAATATAAATCAACAAAATGAATCACAGTGGTAAATTCACAGAATAGAATCTTGTAAACACACTGGTAAATTATTTGCCCATGGAGAAATTACAAATCAAATCACCGACAAGGGGAGTATTATCATTCAAATATATCATAGCATACTCATTAACACCACTGAGCAGATGGACATTCTTAAGAATCGCATCCGTCAACGCACGCGGTGGCGCATGCCCGTGGAAACACACCATAAATGAGTTAGTAATAATTTACAGTCACTGTAGAAACTTGACACATTTAGGTTACGAGAAAATGGCTTCAGTGATAAGACAGCTGCATATCTAGGTCAACTTAACTAAATTGCAAACAGCCTTCGAGGCGAGACGGCGAACAAACAATAGCAGTTAAGAAGGTTTTTACAAAAACAGTTAATTGAAAAATAGAACGAAAAAGAACTCCAGAGCAGTTAATACACGTAATAAAATATACCAAGGCATGTTACACAGATGAAAACTAACACGTGTAACTACATTTTGACACTTCGAGCTGATGCATGTCAGTAGGTTTGAAGAATCCTCTATCTTGACACCCAGTCGTTTGATTTGTTTGACACTTGTGAATAGTTACATCCAAAAAAACCCACAGAAATGTTATCAATAGTGGGTTGTAGTTAAATGCTGGGGTCATGGGAATTAGGAGTGTCAATGAAAATATGATAGATTGATTGGAGTTTAACGCCACGCTCAAGATTATTTCACTTATATGGCGGCGAAAAGAGAGTAAATCATACATTTTTAACATCAAAAGTACATTGGAACTGACAAAATGACAGAAACAGTAAATCAGGCAAAACACGGTGTAAATTATTTTTGGAGAATAAAAACAAGGTATATCAGAATTATCTCCAATACAGCAACAATAAACAATTTGTATAACTAACTATTTTTCTTATATACGAATTTGTAAATATGTTTTTTTATATTCTCATAAAGTGTTTTAATTTTAACAATAAATAGGTCTATACCATAATAATTAAAAATTTGGCCCAGGCTAGTCGCCTCTTACGATCAAGCTTGCCTGGGAACTGTGAGCCAATTCTTATCCCCAAGAACCACACATAGCCCAAGGATTAGTCGCCTCTTACGAACAAGCACCTTGGGAAGGCTAAGGGTCTATTCTTATCTCCCCAGAACCCACACGGGGGTCAATGGAAATATGAACCACCGTCTCAACAAAAGCCATAACCCTAACAAACTGACCTGTGAAATAATTGATCAAACCATTAACAAACTTAATAGCGTAGCTTTCAAAGAGTCACTTCATATTTTTAAATCAAATTTGTGGTGTTTGCACAAATTTCATCACTAAGTATGAGTTCTATGTGTTTTGGCTTTAGTGAAACAACCCCATAGTAGAATTTAATAACTATGTTTTGATTTCCGCTTAGCTTAGACATTCTGAATGGGTATGGGTAGGATTAGCTAAACTATAAAAAAAAATGTCCTTGATACAGAGTGACGACTTACATTTATTTCCGGGGCTTTTAGATGCAAAGGGGTTGTGTACCCCACTTAAACATGTTGTTTTCCTAACTCTACCAGTATCAACTTTTAAATACGTTATGTCATCAATGTTTTATAAGGAAGTGACATCTTGCTATAACTTTATAAGTACCGGTTAACAAAATGGCGAACTGAGGTACATTTTACCCGGAATGCTTTGCGTAAATCTGTGTGACGTCATCAGGCCCGGCGGTAATTCTACCTACAGAAATCCGTCCTTAGTTAATATCACAGGCTTATTGATATGTACCGCATATCGTCACATAGCTAATAGCTATCCAGAGATAAAGGTACGAAAAAACACCACCACCATTACGTGTTTCTTGTGACTCCATTTTATTTTATTTTGCCCTGAACTCAAAATTCTCAGAGCAAAATATATAAAAACTATTATCTAGGAAAACCTCTGTATTTAAAGGAGAAGAAAAGGAAAAAACTAAGTAAATACAGTACAGGCGCGACACATTTTCCTTTCTAACGGTACCAAAACCATATTTCTACGATTTTTCCTCGCTCAACTGTGCTATAAGAAAGTTAACAATCGTTATCAGAGAACGTCTAAACTGACTCGGCAGCCATCTTCACAGCAGAGCTTAGCTGTGTGTCTCGACCGGCCAATCAGCATACGCCTGGCCACCTGTCACTCACTAGCGTAAGAGAAATTGGTCAACTCTGAAAGTCTCTCATTTAAACCTAGGTTAATTTTGATCATTTCGACGCGCTAATAAGAGAAGATAAACACTCTAACAGCTCTGAAATGTACACTGGCTAGTAAATCAACCTTTTGGGAAGACGTGACAGGCTGCTATGTTGTCTACGCGACTTGTGGGGATCGTTGTAGAATTTTTAAAAAAGGTAGTCTTACCGCTGACATTACAGGTTATAACCATACAAGATATGGCAGCAGGTCACAGTTTCATTTTCCTTCATTTCCCATTTGCGGTAATGTTAATGTCTGCTCTCATAGCACCTTCCCTAACTCTCGTTGAACCAAATCCTTCAGTGGGGGCCTTGAACAGTCCTTTGGCAGTCTTTTAAGCACAATTTTTTCATATGTTGAAGGTAGAAATTTTGAGATACGAGTAGAATCAGCTGATAGGGGTGTCTTTGAACATATACCTCCGCTCATAACAAACCAAAGCAAACCCAACTACCAGATCTCCATCCACCTGAACTGGTCCCATTCCACTTCTAAAATCATTTCCAGACAGTAACTCAACCCCTGTCCTTCCATAAAAACTACAAAAATGCCCAGAAAAAAATGCAGGGGGCCAGGAAAAAATAATAAAAAAACACACAAAAATATCTGGAACTTCTTTCGTCCCTAGGAATTTCCGGAAGTGACAAACTGTGACCTGTATCCTAACAGAGGCACAAAATTCCTTCAATCTACTTCTAAATCTAACACATTGAGGTTAAAGGTATTTGGAATGATCTCTCAAGAGGAAATCTAAATGCAATGAAAACTAAGCCTTCTGTAGCCCTCCCATTTACACCACCCCCATTAGAACATAGCAAGGACAATGACCGGTGAGCTAAAAAAGCTTAAAATTGTCATATCTCAGCTCTGGGAAAACATATTTGAACTCTGTAAACTAGTGTGACTTCTACTAAGAGTGTTCTACCACAAACTACTAACTTTATGAGGACACATATCTTTCTGTGGCTTCCTCAACTAAAATATACTGTGCATTTGTTAAATTTTAAGATTTGTTGGATTTCAAAATGGATAAATTCTACTCAAAGTCAGTCATACTGTGGCCAAATTTAAACAGCTTGAAAAAACAAGTGTTATTCTTGTATCCCAGGTTGATTTTAGGCTCAAAATTGTACTTGAAAGCTTAAAACCAGAGGAAGAATTCCCCTGCCACGCGGCTTATTGTTGGGATCCCCCAACACAAAACTCTGTTCAAAACTGCCCACAAGTACCCTTGAATATAAACTTAATTATTAGCCTAGCCCAGAGAACAAAACTGCACCCCAAAAAGTCAAACAAGGGTCTAAAAGGATATTTCTGGGAAAATATGATTAGATTTAAGAAAAAAATATGCAAAAAAAGTGGGGTGGGGTAAATGTAAGGTTGGTTTTTTTTTTTAAAACAATTGATTCCTACATTCTTGCAAGTGAAAATTGTGTAAGACACATGCAGGTACTGAATAAAATCAGGAAAGCCCAGGTCATTATATTCTGGGCGGTTTTATGCCAACTTTGAGTGCCATTAGGCATGCTATTTGAGGCGAATTTCTAATGTAATGAAGCTGTGAAGCCATGCCAATGGTAAAATTACCTCTGGAAAAAGTAGAAAGACTCTCATTTCCATTCCTTTGATGTGTGAATCAGGAAAATATACTCACAGGTGGATAAACAATTCCATTCATCTTATACAGGACCTGAAATTACCTGAAAGAGTACAAAAAATATTCAGTTTGACATAAAACAACACCGAAAAAGGTTTTTTTTTTACAGAAAAAGGCATTTGGTAAGACTAGAAAAGGAGGTTATTATGTTTCTCACATGTTGACCATCAAATCAATGTAAGAACTATAGGTTTTTGTCAGAAAGCCAAATAAAATTTAATATGTACACAAAATCAAGTAATGCCCAAATTCTTTTCAATTTTTGGGGGGTAGGGTAGTGTTCTGTGTGTTTTGGCAAGGGTAATGAGAAAAGCAACCAGATTGTATAGCATATCATTGCAGAAATAGGTAAACTACCATATTGAAAAGTATCATTTACTTACAGGAGAAATTCAACTCATAATCATGTACATTACTTTGCCCCCCAAAACTATCAAGAAATCAATTTTGTGCAAATATTTTGCTAGAAAAGACATGAAAGATACATTTTCAGCACATCTAGACAGTACTATAGGTCTTATAATGTGTTTCTGACAAGTTTTAAGTCACAAACACAGTGTTGTTGTTGTACAGTGATCTATTTCACAAAATATGTCTTCAACCCATACAGGCAGCAGGTCACAGTTTCATTTTCCTTCATTTCCCATTTGCGGTAATGTTAATGTCTGCTCTCATAGCACCTTCCCTAACTTTCGTTGAACCAAATCCTTCGGCGGGGGCCTTGAACAGTCCTTTGGCAGTATTTTAAGCAAAATTTTTTCATATGTTGAAGGTAGAAATTTTGAGATACGAGTAGAATCAGCTGATAGGGGTGTCTTTGAACATATACCTCCGCTCATAACAAACCAAAGCAACCCCAACTACCAGATCTCCATCCACCTGAACTGGTCCCATTCCGCTTCTAAAATCATTTCCAGACAGTAACTCAACCCCTGTCCTTCCATAAAAACTACAAAAATGCCCAGAAAAAAATGCAGGGGGCCAGGAAAAAATAATAAAAAAACACACAAAAATATCTGGAACTTCTTTCGTCCCTAGGAATTTCCGGAAGTGACAAACTGTGACCTGTATCCATATGATAAGCTCGCAAGGGAAGTAATCTACTAATACTTTTTCCGGTCAATTTCAAACCGTCAATGGCGCGCTCCACTGACGATCGAGCACGAGTTTGTCGGGTAGATTCATTTTCATTGTATTTTCACACCGTAAAACCACGTGCAAGACTCACACACATGAATATGATGGTCTATGGGAGCCCGTTCGATACGATTGCATGTTGTTTTTTTGTTTTCTCCTCCTTTAAGTAGTTACAGCTGTTAGCTCGTACAATTGTTAATCAGTTAACAAAACCTTGCTATATATTTAGATAAGGCAACCCAACTTAAAAGATGATTATTTGCCTGTCAAATATAGGAAAATTTTCCCTCGAAACAGAATGAACTAATTGTTTGTCATTTGTATCAAGAAGCACATACTAAGAGTTTTCGGCTGTACGTTAAAGTATTTTTTTATAAGCAGCAAAACCCCTTTAATGTACTCCTGCATCCCGGCTATTTGAATTATGTCCGATCTTATCATATACCTTTGCTTCTTGTGGATCACTGAGTATACTAATATTTTTTCATTTCAACGTCAATCCTTTAGTTTTCCAAAAGAACTTCAAACGTTCAACTTAATTGCAATCTAATTTCATGAAAAAGTTTGAATTTTGAAAACTCATGTCACCCTAAACTGCCATGAACTGCCAAATATAAAGAAAACTTGGTTAAAGCAGGATTGTTTTTCATTTTTACCAAAAAGTACAAAAGCATTCCGCTGACAGTATGTTGAAGATGTATGAAAGGAGAAAAATAGAAAAAAAGAACTCATACATCCCGGCTATTTAAATCTGATCCGTTATTAGCATACGTTTTGGGTTGATAGGCCTACGAGCTACTGACTTTTTTTATTTCAACGTCAATTCTTTAGTTTTTCAAGTCTTTTCAAACATTGGGTATCTCTTGACAATCATAATTTATTTTAAAAAACGAATTTTGACAGTCACTTAAATCATAAAACCTTCACCGGATTTAATCCAGTGTAATCGAGAATCGATGTGTATAAGGTGATTGCCAATCATCCGTTATAGAACCAATAAATTTGTACTGTTGTCTGTACCCACAATGAATGAGCGGAGCAATTGGACAAGTCAAATTAAAGTCTTTTGTTCCTGTTTATATCAATGTTTTGAAAGATTTAATTCACTTGATAAAGATAGCAGTCGACGAAGAAAGCTCGTATATTTATTTTTTTTTTTCTAATAGCACAGGTATATTGGTGAACTGTTATTAGACAGAGTGTTAGGATCTCTTTATGGCCTATGGTTAACAGGAGATCATTTTGTACATCGGAAATATTTCATCCTTACCCTCCAGTCGCTGCGGGTTTAAGATAAAGTATTGATTTATCTTACTTTTACCTCAGCCAACGTTGCGATAAAAGAGACAGGGGGGGGGGAGATTTTCAATGGTTAATGGGTTTTTTTGGGGGTTTTTTTTTTTTGGTTTTCTTCAATTTCCTAACCAGATCATTTTAAAGTGCAACTCTAGCGTGATCGCCTCCTATGAGTTTAATCGTTCATTGAAGTAACGAAGGTCGTGAAAATTGATCTATTTGTTATTCTATTTTACTGTACTTACATTTCTCGCGGACAATACCGATCACCTCCTTGTACATTTAAGCATTTCTCAATTAGTCCAATCACAAACCAATTATCAATTAGCAAATGAAATAGAAAGTTCAGGTTAATCTTGGTCAGGACTGCTTTTTGAAGAGTAAATGTAAATATATACACATGTATGTCAACAATGATGTCCTCTTCACACTTGGTTATCCTGATAAAAAAATGTCCACTGTGGTGGTTTCATGGTGAATAAGGTCCTCTTGGTATCTGGCGTTATGGAAGTATATAACTTTACATCTATGTTTTCTTTAGATAAATTAGTGCGACGCTTGTAGAAATCAATGTATTGATCGCGATTTTTCTTCTAGGATTTTCATTTGTCATGCTACCGATCCATTTGTTTTTCATATCGGCACACCAGTAACATTTACCTCACATTTAACTTCACATCGCAGTCAAGAGTAATTTTGAGAATTACATGTCTTTGGTTACACAATGTACGAGTTTCAAAACTTGACCGCTTACTAAGTGAGAGTTATCAATCATCTTAATAACATCAAAACTCTCCAGCCGGTGTAGAGTATTGTTTGGTATGTGTAATGAGTGATATGAACAGAGGGTTTGGTACTGGCGAGGTCATAAAGCGTAACGGAAAAAATGAATGTCACGTGGTTTCTTGTTGGTTCTGACAAAGTGAGAAATCACACTTCCGTCAATCATGATTGGAGGACCAGACAAAAATGAGCAACATTCACGGAGTAACTGTGTCACGCGACACCAACTTGGCTACCACCTGAACCTATCGGTGTTTAGCCCAAAGATAGACAAGAATTAGCTGACAGTCTCCAGTCTCTTGCCTTGCTGTATAGACAAGGACATCTTTATTTGGCTG
The DNA here is from genome assembly GCA_963971465.1 of Lepidochitona cinerea. Lineage (NCBI taxonomy): Eukaryota > Metazoa > Mollusca > Polyplacophora > Chitonida > Tonicellidae > Lepidochitona > Lepidochitona cinerea. The sequence goes on from OZ020551.1 coordinate 4,814,954, forward strand.
AGATACAATTAAGTAAGGGATGCGTTCCCATCTATCTGGCAGTTTATGCGTACCTACCAGCCGAACGATTTCCTAGGCTCAACGTTCAAATCATTGTAATATTTATATCTTTTTGAAGAATTTTTTGCCTCCCGAGATACAATATTGTATGCACAATCAAGAAGCTTCTTAAGTTCAGAAGCATTATAAGACTGATTTGAACTGCTATTGAGATCTGTTTCAAAATAACCGAATAAAAGATAGAAATAAGATAAGGAAGCCTACCGAACAAAAGATAGGAACTCTGTCGAACTATTTTTTGTAGCATTATATGCATGTATACATACCTTTTCCAATGAATATTTTGCTCATCAGATACTTTTCGAAACTGACGAAAACGTTATAACCGAAAACCGTATCTTGACAATCCGTTTTAATTTGAGCTGATAACAGCCGACATTTTCAGTCAAAGCTTGTTGGGCAAAAATGTTTATCGTTTCAAAAATTATAAGATATGTAAATGTATCCTTTTATACAATCACAATGATCGCTCTTGGAATATCCCATGGCAACGTTCTAAACCTCTCTTTTTGTGCGAATTTCAGCCAACGTTTATGAAGAACTTCTTTCATTGGTTATAATGCTTTTTTTATTCAGCTATTTGTTTTTGAAAGTAACACGAAAAGGTGTGTTTAGTTTGTCAGTTATTTTTATGATATTACAATGATATTACAATGTCCATGATATTACAATGCATCTGTGTGACATTATTTTCAACTGATGAGCGTCTGTACCGCCTAATATTTAAGGTGAACATCGGGGTCGCCAGTAAAGAAGTTACTGATTACGTTTAGCTGAAGGGTAAGAGTACTTTAATAGACAGTCATTAATTGATCGATGGGAGCAGATGTATAATCGAGAGATTAGTGCCGTCTGTATCTCAAGGGTAGAGCGAAATCTTTTTCAGTCAAATGAACAAATACTGGTTCCCTAAGATTTTGTTCAATTCACTGATTACCTCGGTAGGTTTCTTCGTACCTGCAAGGTTTCTCTGATTGATCTTAGCACGGGTTTGAATGTCTACATACACTTCATCTATGATTCAAACATAAATGATTTTAAGGCTTAATAAGCTTCTGTAAGTATATTAAAGCATGTAAATTCATCGCCGCAGCCTATGTCACATTTTAACTACTGACATTAAATTTGCCCATTTATATTTCCAATTTATGTGCCAGTTACAATTTCAAATTTATAAATGGTAGAAGTTTTTTTTTTAATTCTAAGTAATTTGTAGAGTTCTTGTCTGCTGTCGAAGGTTGGGGGTTCCTCTGGTCAAAGGGCCCGAGTCGGTTGCACAAAGGTGTATTAGGTTAAAGTCAGGCTTAAACAGGTCGCGGCACAAAGAAATTAATTATGAGGTGCCATAGTAAAGTCAGACACAAGCTTAATGCCCTTTTGTGCAGCCACTTTCAAATTTTCTCCCCAACTAAACCTAGGCAACGAAGCCTTTTAAGTGAAATAATCCTGATTGCGCGTTAAACATCCATAGCGAGTCCTGGTTAAGCGATTTAAACAGCTACAGGTATTTACATGCCAACTCTTCGAAGGCCAAGAAGAGTCTACGAGATATTTTACACATAGCTACAAAATCTCTTGAAACACAATAAAAATAATTTAATTTTTGTGTCATACAGAAATCGTGTATTACAAGTGTATTTTTGGTACATTAAGCCAAGAAAGTGCGAACTTCTTCTTCGAGGTAGCCGATCTGGAACGGATATTATTCCATTCAGTTCAATAACAGAGTAATGAACAGCTGTAAGCTTAATTTTGCCTTGAATATATGGATTTATTTATATATGTCTTAAACGTGCACGGATCCCCCGACTGTATTGATATACATTAATCCGCTTCGTGTGGGTGTTTTAATCCTACCCTGACCCGGTTTTAATTTCCGAACGGATTAGGAGCCGCATTTCTTATTCTAATCCCTTAGCCGAGGTTCTATCCTTTCAAGAATGAAGGACATTTACAATTCAGAACGTCTATCGTTCCAATAAATTATTTGAACCAAGATGTCAACGGTCTCGTAAATCATCTAACACTAGACTAGCAATCTGGGAAATTCTTCTTTAAAAATGTAGAAATGTAACTTGGTGCTTACTTATGATTACAATAAATGTCAGTTTTGTTCTATGCTTTGTGCTGTACAAAATGGTTTCCGTTATTCAACCTTTTCACCACGCAGTTCTTTGCAATGACTGGTCCAAAGCCTCAATCAATAATTTGTTGGCCCTTTGCTAAGCGGCACCGAACTGTAAAGCTAGGTCTTAGTAGAACTTCTATTTCTTAATTGAATGACTTTGTTACAGCTTCATATGCATCCTAACATAACAAGAGACTTGTCGGGTGACTTCGTCCCTTTAACGTGGATAGTAAAAGTCATCTACTTAACAGGTACCAACAAAACCGGGTTTCTTCCGCCTCTTAAAATGTGATGAAGAAATTAATGTGTGTGTCCATTAAAGTGACACGAGCTGCCCATTTAGAGAACATTTTGCTGAATTGTTACCGTAGTCATTTTTTGTGAAGAAATACGAAAGAGGGGCTTTTTTGATACATCAATCATAGATATTCAACAAAGACAAACATATACTAGTCCCGGCTATCAACATTTTGTCCGTTATTAACACACATTTTCGGTACGTACAGATAAGAGTTTTTCTCCACATTTTGTATTTGCCAATAAAACATTTGATCGACCAGTAGATGTTCATATTCTGCATTTGTGTCTGATTTTACTCTACCATTTACACTGATTGATTTATCCTGACCGTAAAAAATACTGCGAAATGGCCGTTTAAGCACAACAGATGGTGTATGGAAGATACATCAACTGTCCTAAAAACACAATCAATTTGCTATGATAAATCAAATCAAAAGTCCATGTAGATCTGTCCCAAGTCGAGTCAAGATTCATTTAGTTGATTTGCTCATCATCACGCCTTAGCATATTTGAGGAGTTCGTTCTGGATTTAAAGTGACATGAGATGCCAAAGCCCGCGCTTTTTTCAGAACATCATATCGTCACTGCAGTAAAAAGGCCTTGGAAGTCACCGAAAAAATAAATGACTGGCGTTGGAATGAGGAAAAACAATACATTGTGTGGCCTGCACGAACATAAATGAAGTCCGAAAAACAAAATTTAAATAACCGTGACGAGTTTTTATTCATTCCAGGACTACCACTCGCATACATTCTCCAGACCACAAGCACTTAAAACCTTCTGAATTTTATGTCTTGAGAAATATAGCCTATCAGTTCAACATTCTGTTTATACGGAAGAATACCCCTTCTGGTGACGTTAACAGATTGGGTTCCCTGTTTAGACATCAGAAAGATATTGTTTCATGATATAGTTTTCTGTAAAGTGTTCGCTTCAAGTGAACAGAAAACATGTATTTTTTAACTCTTTTAATTTTCTTTGATTGCATGTATGAAGAGAATTTCATAATAGCTTGTTGCTTTTTCATACGCTCTTCTTCAAAGTTAGTGTTAAACATCATCGACATTAGCATAGAATTGAATTGTTTCTCAACCGAATAAAAACTCCCCGAGGATAAACACACATTGTATTACTATCGATTCCATTAGCTCTTCTAACATTTTAGGTTTACCTCCGCGGCAAAGATCATTCCAAACATCTAGCTGCTTAAAATGTTTAATCCTCAAGGTATACCGATACGACATCCAACATCTCAAAACATAGATACCCGAGAGAAATGATTCAGAAAGTTATGTGGATAACAGCGCTGTTGTCGCCGGTGAACTGGTGCCTGACTATAGATGTCGCGTTCTAATGACTGCTTTTGTTCACATCTAGACAAGTTTAAACTGTCTGTCACGGTTATTATACACAAAAGGTTTATCGGCAAGAAACATACGCCAATAACTTCAGCGGTTGACTCAAAAGGAATAATATATATTCTCTGTAGGAGATTAACTTTATCTACAAAAGTTGTATAAGTGAACGGCTACAATATTTGAACTTTGTACTAAAGACCGATAAAACTTGAGCTGATAATACGCTGGTTATATAAAAGTTCGCCCCGATGCAATTCATTCACTGGGTTATTCATTTAGTTTTGAACGACCTATGTGGGATGGTTGCCAGTTACCATCGGAAGGTCTTGGGTTTCCTCCGGGCATAGAGCCCGGTTTCCTCCCACAATAAAACTGGCAACGCCGCCAAATACGTGAAATAATCTTGAGCGCGGCGTAAAATACCAAACAATCAATCATTTAATGTTGCATCTTTAGGTCAGATTTATAATTTTTTTAGACGACCATCGCACGTAGTCGGAAACTTCGGGGATTTACGTACGTGAAATATCCTCTGATAGACTGCAGGTCAGTCGGAACACCCTTCGACCATCTTCTCTCCCTACCGGTCGGTTTTGACACGCCTCGGACAGTCTGCGCCCGTTATACGGTAAATCACCGTATTTTGGGGCTGAATAAAAATGGCATCGAAAGTAAATATCAAAATGTTTTACAACAGACGAAAAAAGAAAATAAAGATAATAATAAATTTATTAAATGCTGATATCGTGTAGAAAGATATTTGTTTATATATTTTATTTAGCTTGAAAAAACCCACATGTAGTAGACAGGCGCAGTTTCGGTATATATCAGGAATCCTCCAATGCTTCAATTATATGACTGATCGAGGCTGGAAGTTAACAAACCGAGTGTTTCGGTCTCTTACATTATCACAGGGAATATTTTGTATGGCCCTTAAGATGATATGGAAATTGTACGTTTCACGGCTACCTTTTTGGTCGCCACATTCAAAATGACCTGCAGTCTATCAGAGGGTATTTCACGTACGTAAATCACCAAAGTTTCAGAGTGACTGCAGGTCACAGTCGGAACTCCCTTCGGCTATCTTCGCACGCTACCGGTCGACTTTGACACGCCTCGGACAGTCTGCGCTTTTTATACTGTAAATCACCGTATTTTTGGGCTGAATAAAAATGGCGTCGAAAGTAAATATAAAAATGTTTTACTACAGTCGAAAAAAGAAAATAAAAATGATTATAAATTTATCAAATAGAGGTTAACTGACGAGAGCCCGTTTATTACGACGAATATCACTCGAGTCTATTAATTTTCAAAGTCACGAGCCTCTGGCGAGTGACTTTGGAAATTAATAGATGAGAGTTGGTTAATCTTTTTCTCACAATACACAAAAATACTGCATTTTATTCTGAAATGCAGCTTTACATCACATCGTTCAATCCAGCCATTCTAATGAAGTCAGACCGCTTCGCCGCGTTGACATGGAGACTGTATTCATTACGCTACACAAGAAAGGTCTCTAAAATCAAACAGTTTTGTTGCTCACGAATTCTTAAGAATAAAGAGATAAAATATTTATCCTACAAATGAATGGCACTTCTTCGAATAAAACAAAAATAAACATATCAATAGTTCAATGTCTGCAATCCAAGGACGAAGTCAAGTTTTGCTGTGACCTCTACACCGACACAATTACGATAACTATGGCCAATGCATCTGCTTTGAGAAATCTGCGAGACGCCAGTTGGGGTAGATTGATTGAAAGTTTTAATTATCCCGTGTTTAATTATTGATATAGAGAGTGTAAATACAGTTAGGAGTAAATACGGCTATGATATTAGAAAAACGGAAGTAAGCAGACGAAGTAGTTTGTTTATGTCAAGAAGTATGTCATGTACGGTACATTCAAATGCTTTCCTTATATGGAAGTAGCTATGACGTGATCGTGGAAAACTCATACTAGTTTGCGTAAATGTAGTCCGCTGTATGTAAACCATAACATGATTGGCTACCGACTCGCACAGTTGTGAGTTATACTGCCAATCACTTGTAATCTAACAAGGATGTCTTCAAGTTATTACATAAAAGGAAAACAAACGTATTGTCCCTACGCTGAGAATGAGAATTGTTAACCAATCAGCAGTAAGTTGGGCCATAATTTCACTTGTTGATTATGACAAAAATAACACACTGCCTGAGAGTGAAATTATGGAGGGTGTAGTGTGAGAAATGCTAATATCATTTAGACAGATATTTGTTAATATAGTTTATTTATCCCGGTAAACCACATGTTGTTTACGGACGCAATTTTGGTACATATCAGGAATCCTCCAATGATTCAATTATATAACTGATCGAGGTTGAAAGTTAACAAACGGAGTGTTTCGGTCCCTTAAATTATCACATTACCACATTAGTGGTTTTAGCTGTAATAAGCTCGTGCAAATTGGTTTTCTTAACAAATGTCAAACAGGGTACGGCGGCAAGTGGGCCTTTAAAGTGGCATGAGCTGCCAAAATTCACACTTTTTTCATAATTTGTGATCGTCACGAAAGTAAGAGGCTTTGGAGCTCATCGAAAAACTAAATGATTGGCGTTGGAATGAGGAAAATCCATACAATATGTGGCTTGTACGAACCGAAACGGGTTCGAAAAGTAAACAAAATTTAAATAACCGGGACGACCATACATTCATTCTAAGCCAAAGTTAGTTCAAATCAACACTTTTTCGTACATTTTCGAGACTATAAGAACTAAAAAGCCTATGAATTATACGTCTTGAGAAAAATAGCCAATAATTTCAACATTCTGCTTTAACGTCAAAATATCAACATTTTGGCAACCCATGTCACATTAAGCAAACTGACAACAGAAAAAAATGTTTGACAGGGTTTAACGAGGACTGGGTCAGTGTGTAGTAATACTGTAATGTGGACTTCGGTTTGATTAACCGAATTTCTCGTGGGGGATTAAATCGATCGTCATAGAACTAAAACAGTGGTGATGCATAAAATTGTCGAATTTAAACCAAAATGAGACATTCTGATTTAGGAAAAGCGGTCACGTTTATTTTATGTCTGAAAAACTCTTTTAGTTAAACATTGGGCCATATGTAACTTGTCCAGGAGGGTATTTCATAAACAGGATTAGAAGGCTAAACTGACCTAGCCGACTAGAATAGCACTGCTTTAACATTACTGCTTAGTCGACTATCTGACCGTAGTCGGCTATATGTGGTTTATGAAATACCCCCCAGGTGCTGCCACAAAGATCCTAACGTTTGATATTTGAACCAAGTGGGTATTGTTCCAACACAATGGATGATCTACAAATATATTAGTTCACTTATAACAAGAAGTAGACACAAACGTTCAGTGGAATGGCATCTATATTAAAGTATTATTCGTTTTCAGGTATGTAGTCTTGTCCACTCCTGATACAGTTCGATGTGTTTATCGCAATCATGGCGTGGATTGCAAATCTAATCTTACGCCAAGAAGTTTAGTTGAGGAATGTTGAGAATGTTCTGTGGACAAATTTTATCCGAGTTGAACAATTTTGTCTGCGTTGAATATTCACAATTCCCATCATTTCCTATCGTAAATCAGCCAACATTAGACTAGCAGCCTGGGAAATTTCGAAAAGTACCTCTTTAAAAATGTAACCCGTGGTGATTACTTTTGCTCGATGTTGTGTGCTCCGCAAAATGTTTTCGGTTGTTCAACCGTTTCACCGCGCAGTTCTTGTCAATTTCTGGTCACAACCAAACAAAACCTCAATCAATACTTTGCTGGTCCTTCGCTATGCGGCACTGAACTGTAAAGCTCGATCTTAGTAGAACTTCTATTTCTTAATGAAATGACTTTGTTAGAGCTTTATATGCCTCCTAATAAAACACGACGTCTTGAGACTTTTGTGTTCTCTCTCAGTTACTCTGTCTCAAAAATGTGCGTTTTCTCTCTATCCCAATTTGTGGAAGAGTTGTGGAAAAGCTCGGGGGTTTCCTCTTTCACTAAACCTGGCAACGCCGCTATATAAGTGAAATAATCTTGGGTGCTGCGAAAAGATGAATCAGTCAATCAATTATAAACATGAATAGTAGATGTTATCTGCTCACTAACATAACTCACCAAAATGTAAGCATAGACCTATAACCATTTGTTGAAGAAAATAATTTGCGTCTCTATTAAAATCTGACCTAATTGGGTTCTAAGATTCAAGATTCCAAAAACTGTTTATGGGTTTAGATAACATGATGGTATTATATTGTTAACATAATTTCTTTTGGCTTTAACGAAACTAATAAGCCCTGTAACTGACGCAAGAGTTTGAGCAATTGCTGCAACTCCTGTTGTTTAGATCGAGCCAAGTTTGAAATAGCTCTCACTAAACTGAAAATACTTCTGCACCATTTCATCGATATAATATGATCGATTGAATCATTTCAAATAAATTACAACCTGAAAAAGTTACTTTTGAAATATGGTGATTTACCCCTAAGATAACTTTTTTCGTTGAATTGCCCGTTAACGGCCTTTGCTGTCTAAAAATCGAATTCATAACGCATGGTTTTCAGACCGTAAGCAACGGCCGTCGAAAGTAGACGGGGATTTTTAATAATCAGACGAAGCATTACAGAATGTTAATGTGAATTGAATTTCAGGTAACTATGTGTCTTATTTACTCTGTTATTTAGATTGATTTGAGCGCCAACTTAAAAACAACACGTTGAAATATGGTTTAAGGAGCTACGGAAGATGATTTATGGAAGACTCATCGACGGCCAGAAAATTCAGTATCAACTAATTATGGCGAATAAATAATTCCATGTAAGATGTCAAGATTCATTCCTTCATGTCGACATAATTTGAACTTAATGCAGGTATAAAGTAGCTAAGGAGAGTGTACGTCATCTCACCGTAACCCATTTGATGAGTTCTGTCCGGATTTTAATCTTCATCTGAGTAGAACGTTTGGTGCTTAATGTCCCACACAAGATTGTTTTACATGCATTAACAGATTGGGATTCCTGTTTAGGCATCAGAAAGATATTGTTTCTGAAATGATCATGATGTACTTTCTGTTAAGTGTTCGCTCCAAGTTGACAGAAAAACGTGCATTTATTACCTCTGTTTAAAGGGGCATGAGCTGCCAAAATGTTGATATTTTGACGTTACAACAGAATGTTGAAATTATTGGCTATTTTTCTCGACATGTATAATTCAGAAGCTTTTTAGTGCTTCTAGTCTCAAAAGTGTACGATAAAGTATTGTTTTGAACTAACGTTGGCTTAGAATGAATGAATAGTCGTCCCGGTTATTTAAATTTTCTTTACTTTTCGAACACGTTTTCGGTTCGTACAGGCCACATACTGTATGGATTTTCCTCATTCCAACGCCAATCATCTAGTTTTTCGATGGCCTTCAAAGTCTCTTACTGTCGTGAGGATCAGAAATTATGTAAAAAGTGTGAATTTTGGCAGCTCATGCCGCTTTAAGTTTCTTTGAAAGTATAAAGAGAATTTTATAAGAGCCTGACAATTTTATTCGCTGTTCAAAGTGTGTGGTCGTTGGGCTGGAGCATTTTAGCTCTGGTCCCAGCAAGGATGAAGATTAAATATGCAACATACATTGGCCTACCTGACGTTCTATGTAGCTTTTCGTACAAATTTTGATGTGGGAGGGTGGGAAGAGAGCGTGCTCGTTTGATCGGTTGTGACTTTTATCGCCTGATAACCTGACATGTTTAGCGGAACGTAAAGCCCTAATCAATCCATGACTCAATCAAAATTTGTGTTAAAACATTCTTATCGATTGAATTGAATTGTTTCTCGCCAAATAAGAACTGTCCAAGAATAAACACACATTGTATTACTACCGATTTCATTAGTTTTTCTACCTCCAAGTCAATGACAATTCCCAATAGCTTCTTTAAACGGTTACCGATCAAGGTATACTGACACGTTTACGATACATATGACTATCAAGAACTCCTCTATATCCAATATCTCAAAACGTACATGGTTGACATAAATGCTCAGCTAAGTTATGTGGATAATAGCGCTTGTGTTGCCTTGTTAAGTGGTGCCAGACTGGATGCCTCCTTCTAATGGCTGCTTTGGTCAATTCTAGACAGGCATTATCTGTCTACCACGGTTATTATACACAAAAGGTTTATCAGCATTTAATTTGCATAAAACAAACATACGCCCATAGTAAAAGCGTCCGTATATTACTCATTTGGAGCGAACGATATATCCTTTGTTGGAAATTCATGCTACGTACACTAGTTGTTGGAGTGAAGATGGGTAAACCTGAGTTCACTCCAGTTTGATTCCTTTACTGAGTTATTCACTTAGTTTCACATCTATCCGCAATAAAAAGTTCGACAAAGTGTGTTCAACTTATTTAGGTGGCCATCCCAAAAAACGATGTTATGTTTTCCGCTTTTTCGAGCATTATCTAGCTTAGAAGGTTTACAGAATTTACAATTTTGATCAAACATCACATTATTATTTGTCACGGCTTTTTCAAACCCGTTGTGTGTGAAGTTGAAACAAAGGATATATATATTCGCTTAAACATGATAGTAGTGTATAAGAGTGTGTAAGATCTTCGGAAAGTATAATTAAAAAAATACACAGTGGAGATAAAACCCTCGGTTTAAGACTGATACAGGAAGCCTATTCAACATATAAGTCTGATCTTGCTGGACTTTGGCCGGAGTATTATTGAATGACTTTTGATCTGATATCTTTTATAGTTAAATTTGGAATCCATACTTGTAGCTGGCGATATGTGTATCTTGCCAGTAATTAGCCATGGTCACTTTTTAATTTCCGGATTGAAACTGAGTGAATTGTTGTTGTTGTTATTACAGCTCTATGCTGGAGATGGTCAACTATGTTACGATGTAGGATTCACTGTATACTTAATGTAGGCTTGAATTTATAAAGGGTTAAATTGATTTCTTTATATCAATAACATACAGTCAGATTATGTTTCTTAACAACTAAAGCTGTTAAATATAGTTGTATCTAGTGAAAAGTTGCACATATTATCTCTATTATCACTTTCCAGACGACGAATGATGAAAGGTGAAGTGAAGACGTGTGGTCAGTAGCTCAGTTTGATTCAACTAGTTTGAACAGTTATGTCAGTTCATAGCGTCGATATTCTGTAATTCTCAATTTGGGAAGGCCTTTGGAAGAAAGCCTTTGGAAAATTTTGATTATTTTTCTAAGGATTTTAGTTAAAATCTACACATTGATCAGCGTACTAAACGAATGGCGGTGGTGCAGTCTCTGTCACCTCCAGCTTGAGTTAAGCTTTGAGGCTTACGCATTGTTATTGGAGCCAAGCGCCATCAATTTTTCACTCCGTTGTTTTTATTGCGTATAGCTAGTCGACTGTGTGGGCTTTTCACTTGGTTTAGACAGCCGGGCTAGCGAGTCGTTGGTTGTAACAAACCATTATTTCTTATCTTTCCTATACAAAGAGCATACAGACTTTTGCAAACAGCATTCAGACAAGGGTACATATTATGGATGATGAGGAAGAACACAGTTTGGAACAAACAGACAGAGTCGACTGTATCCCCCGCATTAGGAAAATACATGTATATTGAAGAATACTTGAAAAATGGTGAACGGTGGGAAAATGAATTCAGGTTCTAGAATCATATAGATTGGCTGATCAGAGCCAGTGAGGACGCTCCCAGTTTAAAAAGAGTATGAAAGCCAACTTTAGCCAGGCAATGTTTTCTGCACGGACAAGGGAAAAGAAAAATTCAAAAGATATCCAGCCAAGATGTAAAAGCTAGATGTAGCAGGATTTTCAAGAATTAATGATAGTGTACAGGAAAAATACAGAGGAAACCAAGGCCCTTCTACCCGGAGTGTTGGAGACTACAGTGAACTGTTACAGCGGCGATTGTAGGGATTGTGAAGGACATTCAATTGTTTGTGGAGGGGATGAAGCAGAAAATTGGTTGCAGAGGTCCATGTTTCTTCAGACATACAAGATGCATAACCTTAACATGGATGACAATGACAGGCTTTTATTGAACGAGGTCCTAAGAATGAAGCTAAGTGAAGAAGGACTGGAGAAAATGTTCAACATAGACACTCAGAAATGTGAAGCTATGAACAGGTCACTTAGTGTATCCTTACGTCAACGTTACAACGAATTTTGAAAGCCGGGCATCCTTGACGATACATGGACTAAACCATCGACCCGAGGCATCAATGTCAGGAAAGTTGTCAGCTGTTGGAGCTAGCATTTCACCTAAAATCAAAAAGATATTGAAGCAATTACAAATAGATACAGACAGAGATAAGTTGTATGAATAAAGTCGCCACGTCAAGGACAGAAATCTTAGAAACATGAAAGAGCATGAGCTTTATGTGTCGAAGAACCCCGGGGAAGAGACAGACTACAAGAAAAACACCCTAGACAGCATCACTGAAGAGCACAGCTACAATTGATATATGTTTGCCTGTTTCAATGTTTCCAATATTTTTCGCGGTATATTTCAACCAAATAAATTTGAGGCTCAAATGATCAACTTAGGTTGTCTTTTTTAGGAAAATGTCATTTCTATGTGCAATCCATCATTATGAGAACCTACCGTGTAAAAAAACAGACAATTGGGTGCCATGTACATGTCATATTTAGCGCCCGTAGCAAAGATGTAAAACAAATAAAGTTGGAGAAGTCCATAAGTCCCCAACATGAACATGTGGGCAATACGGTGTGCATGTTTTCGGACATATTTGGACATATCAAGTGACGAGCTCAACAACAACATGTAGGAATGCAAAAAGCAAGACATTTCTACAAGTGAAACTTGCATAAAAATAAATTTGTCAGTAAACCATGAATTACAGGTGACTCTGATATGTCGAAAATTGAAAAATGGCTATAATTACCGGTTATGTGGAATACAGATTCTAATAAAGGTTCTTAAATTATCCTAATCAGACAAAAAAATCAGACACTTGTCTGCATTACTAGAAGAGATATGACAATTTGACGTTTTTCACACCTGCACTGATACAGGCAGCAGGTCACAAACACAATTTATTCATAGGTTGAAGGTAAAAAAATGTCACTAACAATACAAACAGTCATTTGCTGAAATTGCACAACCACAATTCAAAATGATAGAATGTCAATGTATTCGAGTGGCTAGGGATGACAATAGTTCGTTTTATATCATAAATCTATACAACCCATGTAAGAAACTAGAGGTACATGTAAGTGTCCTTAACTCTCTATTAAATCAAAGTAATCAAGGATCTATTGTAATTTGTGGTGACTTAAACTCACGCCACTCAGCTGTGGCTTCAGAATGCAACTGCAATATTGTGTTTATTTATGGTATAAACCAATATGTTTTTGAAACATTCTCGGAGATCTAGTTATTTAAAATTGTGCTAAGATGATGCGTTAAGGTGACACGTGGTGCCGTGACCAGGATGTTTGCATTTTAGGCCTTACTGTGATTTGGACTCGTTGGGCACAGCTTTTTCATCTAGGATACTATCCATGGAAACTAGGCTTGTAACATCACAACCTTTAGTTGATACATTTTATCAAATATCTTTTTGTTTCTCTTGTCATAGAATATGCGGACGGGAGTAAGGCACAGTTGGTTGGGGACCACGATGCAGTTACGGTCTTTCTAAGTCAGTTTGGGTTTTCACTCGAACGACCTATGTGGGATGGTTGCCAGTTACCAGCGGAAGGTTGTGGGTTTCCTCCGGGCATAAAGCCCGGTTTCCTCCCACAATAAAACTGGCAACTCCGCCATATAAGTGAAATAATCTTGAGCGCGGCAAACAACACCAAACAATGAATCAATCTAAGTCAGTAGGTTGTTAAATCAATCGCGCAACTGGGTGTATCCTGTCATTTGTGTGAATGGGTGTGTGATAGTTCGACTATTTACCCGTTTGACTTATAAAATGAGTTGGGACTAGGTGGGGAAGAACAAATAGAGCTTATATTTCTATAAAATATGTGGAAAAGTTTTGCTATTTTGGAGATAAATGTGATAAGTTTTTTTTTATACTTCAAAAATATTAGGCACTTGTTTTACTAGTTTTTTACTATTTTGTTTTTTCTGTCAATTTTTTATGATAAAGGATCTGCTTAATTTAACTTCTTTTCAATCCACCAATTATATTACGTTTACCTACTTTAGGATTCATAGCTTCATGGTCGGTTTGCCAATATTCTGCATGTGCGAGTGACCATTTCCCTATTATTTCTTCTTTTGGTTTCACTCCTCATAGTGATCATGTTGGTTCATTACCTTGTTGGAAAGCCAGTTAGGCGAACTGGGTAAAATTTCGTCAGGGTTGTGAGGAGAAAGTTGTTGATGGTCTTTATAGTGATAATATAGAGGAATTTTATAAAAATGTTGTTAATGGCATCAATGAGGCTGCTAGTATCTCTATCCCTCAAACTTTTGGCAAAAGAAATAACAAAGCGTCTGTGCCTTGGCCTTGGCCTATATACAGACACAATTACTTAAAATAAATCTAAGGTACTAGCTCAAAGAATCATCAAAAAGACAGAAAAACATTACTGGCGCTCATACTTTTATAAAATCAACAGCAATACCCATTTTTCAGAAGTATGAAAGCAGGTTAGGGCTACTATTGAGGGGGGGAGGCGTCAAATTCGGTTTCATCAAACGGTCTGTGATACGTCTGTCATAAATGTGATGTCATAGCTGATAGTTGTTTCTAGCACTAGTAATTATGACCAGGAATTCATTCCACATTAAACACAGGCAGAGAAGTACATTGGCAACTTGGATTTACCAGGGGATGAAATGCTATTAAATGACGATTTCTCATTGCTAGAACTTAAACAAGCTAATAGCAATTGCAAAGATTCATCTCCAGGTGACGACGGTATAGTCTATTCTATGAAAAAGACTCTCCCTATAAAATGTTTGAATGTCATTTTATTGCTTTATAACAGTATTTAGTCAATGATGGATCTGCCTGCGGCTTGGAAAAGGGCAATTGTCATTCCAGTTGGTAAACCTCAAAAGGATCCAACCCTCGCGACGTCTTACAGACGATAGCTTTGACAGCTGTTCTTTGTAAGCCCATGGGACGAATGGTTAATTCCAGGCTCATTTGGTACCTTAATAGACATAACATACCCTCTAATGTACAGAGTGGATTTAGAAAAAAACAGGAGTACCAGTGACCAAGTTGTTACTCTAGAAACTTCAATTAAAAGATCTCAATCTCGTAAAGAATGTAATTTAGCAGTGTTTCTTGACATTCAGAAGGCATATTGTTACGATAAAAAAAAAACATGTATATATACTGAATCGCAAAAAACGTCCCTCCTTTTTGGATACTGATAATCAGTGTATTTCAAATAGAAAGAGAATGATTCCAAATTTAACATGATTGATCATCATCATTGGCAGGCAAATGTTAGAGAATTTCAAATGATAGTGAGGACAGGTGGCGCCACAGTACGATCTGGAAGTCAATAATGTGTATGGCCACCACGGGCGATGATTACAGCGTTGCATCTTCTGAACATTAAGTGGATGAGACGGTTGGTAAAGATGATAGTAACTTGGGCCCAAACTCTGTATTACACCCGACTGAGTTCAGCTGCAGTTGTCGGCCTTGGCCGCACGAGATTGAGCCTCCTCTGAATCTCGTTCCACAAGTGTTCTATCGGCCACTGAAGTCTGTATGTTGCTTTGACAGAGGAAGTCTCTCGTTGCTCTGGCAGTATGGGCTCGTGCGTTCTCCAGCTGGAAGACATGATTTCCATGACGAGCAAAATGGGGCACGTTGAAGATCTCAACGCCTGATCGATGTAGCGGGCAGCTGTTACACCATTTCCTCTACCAGGACCAACATTCTGGAACACCATAGGGCCTAGTTTTTTATTCAGTGCTAAAGCACCCCATACCATAATGCTGGGACCTTCCCACGCGTAGCTATCCAGAACACATTCTTCTGCAAAACGCTCCCCTCGTACACGCCACACTCTCATTCGGCCATCAACCGTCGAGATGCAATACCGACTTTCATCGGAGAAGACTACAGTTCTCCACTCCCGGTGACGCCAATTCCGATGCTGTGTGGCCCATTACAGACGAGCGCGACGATGTCGAGCAGTGAGGATCGGACCCCTATAAGGCCTGTGACATCTGACATTTGTCTGACTCAAACGCCTGCGCAGCGTGTCGTCGCTGATTGGTCTCTGGTGATTGCCAATGGTTTTCCTTGCAGTTTTCGCAGCTGTAGCGAAGCGGTTCTGCAGGTGTTGACGGACAATCTGTCGATCTTGCCTCAACGTTGTTACAGGCGGTCTTCCACTAGGAGGACGGTCTGTTGTGATATTGTTCGAACATGAACATTGAAGTGGATTGTCACAGGTCTTGCAGTCTGGCCAGCATGAAGTCTTCTCAAGGCTTGGTCTCTCTGCTCCCGTGACAGTCGTGGCATTACTGTCAAACTTGAATGAGTCGGTGTATGCTCGGTGGCTTTTTTTCTACGGATGGCACCTCGCAACACACGTGCATTTTGACCTTCAAGCAAAGCGAACCGAAAAAGCACCCAGCATTACTTTAGTAACTGTGCTTTGACGACGTGTTTTGCATATTAGCAACACGATCAGAAACCAAACTTTCTTGACCACTGGCTTCAAACTAGGTCTAGCAAGGATATCAAAAGAGAAAAATTATGGAAAATTATGATAATATATGCATTTAGCAACATTTGAATAGGGTGACGTTTCTTTTCGCCGTTCGGTATATTTATCTGTTACAAGATACCATGAATGTCTTTTTATAGTTCCCAAGGGAGATAATTCAGACCGTCTTCGTTTTCTTGTACTGGCTTGTAACCGGTTTTGGGCGTATAACTGGCGTATAACCGTATAACTGACATGCTATCGGTCCAGTAGAAAATGCGATGAATATTGATGTCAACGAACTCCGGTTGTGGCTGCGGTTAGCTACATTCTTGGAATCGTTGTTCGTTTTTATGGGGTAACTCTTGACTTTCCAATAACAAATGATGCTCATGGTGGGCATTTGTTATCCGTAGGTAATTTAAAACTCCGTAACCATCATCACTGGCACCTGGGAACACATGAAGCTGATTCTGTTCCACTTTATTGAAGACTGAAGGCTTGTAGCATCGGGGAATTTTGATAAATTCCAAAAGAGGTAGATCAGACAGCCAATGGTTCCATTTTGTCAACAAACTTTGAGTCAATTCCTGATCCCAATTCAATCCCAACTTACATATGTGTTGTAAAATTATTCGACCGGTGAGTACAAACGGAGCTACGAATCCCAAAGGATCGTAAATAGAGGTTACTGTAGAAAAAATCCCCTCTTTGTGGCTGGTGTAAGTTTGAACTGGATTTGAAAACCTATCGTGTCGTCTTCAGTTACCCAATAGATACCTAATGCCCGTTCACTGGGTAGTACATCTTTGTTGAAATCCAAAGTGTTGAGCCCCTTTGCAAATTTTTGGGGTTGTATGGATGACAATACATTTCGGTTGTCGCTATACCAATTGGTAAGATGAAATCCGCCTTGTTGGCAAAGGTCAGTATACCTTAGGTTTAAGGACATTTTTGATTGGCTCTTGGGAGGGTCTTTAAATTGGAAAAGCTGTTTTTCTAATTAAAATTCTTACATTTTGTTCACTGAAATTGAATATAAATAAATGACGTCCTGGTGAGCTTTGACGTCATTTATTTCTTAAATATCCTGCACATATTGAGAAGGTACACTCCATATATTTCCACTCCCAGACAGTGTGTTAGTTTTTCATAACCTGTGGAATTATGGCATGTAATGCCTTCACGAAAAAACTGTCAAACCTGACTTCACAAAAGAATAGTGTTTTGGCTGTTTTTCGGGTTTTTATATATATTAAATTCACTTTACAGAAAGCTATATTATTCTTGAACGTCGTTTTGAAACTATTTGAGTAACTTATAGTGTTATTTACTATCTAAATCCGATCACAAACTGCCCATACAGAAGTCAGAAAAAAAAGATAATTATTTTGGAGTCGGAATCTCGGACTAACTAAATACCGGATTATTGAATATACAAACCTTTTTAATGTGCTGTTAGATATATGTATGGATAGAGATGTGAATTAGATATTTTAGTCTAGTCTTGCTTGAATTGGAACAATAGATTCGCCAAAGGTTATAACTTTGATTAATTTATGCCATATAGAAAGACAATTATATGCTGAAGTAAATAAAGCTAACCATGTTAATCTAATAAATGATCTAATGTAATGTAGTCTTAATGAAAACTTGGATGATGTTTTGGTCTAATACCATGATAGTATCGAGTGTTCATATCAAACTATGTTCTCTACACCATCACCATGTACTTCAATAATCTGTAGTGTTTCATATAATGACTGGACATAGTTGGTTGGAAACTCCGTATATGTTTTTACGCTCTTGATACAGACGACGGTTACCTCTTGCTTATTCAACTTACTCATCCCAGCACTTGTTAATCATCCGCTAGAGCACGGACTGACGTCAATCAATAATGTACTGACCACACTTTTAGAGGTATTTGGCTTCCATCGATTTTCTTTTCCCTCATGGGCGTGAACGGTCTAAGAGAGTAAATGTGGTCAGTGTTATTGGTTCAATCCAAAATTGCCCCAGGGCTTGCCTTATTCAGAATGCGTTGATCTTTCTGAACTTCAACTCGAAGCTACTTCTAAAGAGTATTCTTTAAAAAAGTGGTCAGCTCAAATAAACCTTTCCAAGTGTAGGTTTGGCTAAAAGCTGTTTTATAAGGTGTGATAGCGAGTAATATCCCGACTGCAATCAACGCCAAGCCATGTTTTCATTTTGTAAATTGTATTCCACTCTCTTCTAAATTCGTATTCCGAGAGAGACGTTAATTCCAACGTATGCTTGGCCAATTCAACCAATGAACGTGTTCCCTTGTGTTCGTCAGGCAGTAAATAGATTAAACGTCCCCACGGGAAATTTCACTTCATCGGGGTAGAGTTTTAAGTGACATGAGCTGTGGAATATTTATACTATTTCCTGCAAACCCATTTTGTGACGCTTGTCTGTTTTTGACAGAAACTGCAAATTAGAAGCTTTTTAGTTACATTAAACTGGAGAAATGAAATGAATCCTATTAGCGTCCCTGATTTTCTACAACTTTTGAAAACAAATGTGGTTAGTTACGAGAGGGATGTATTTTGTGGTATATGTTAAACCTCCGCATTGTCCCAAAACTGGACATTCATGAAAAAACAGGCCATGAAAGTTTCTGGATTTCATTTCCTATCCACTTCAACGTTTCAGAGACAGGCAGATTTAACTGTTGTCCAACGAATACAAAGCACGATCCCCAGGCGGAGACCATTGTTTTTGTTCTCCAATAAGTGGCACGAGCTGCCAAAAGAGAGCGGAGGTAATGTGACAATTCCACAAATTTCCTGTCACCGGTGTTGTCATTACCCATGTGGGGAGTCTTTATCGTTCGAATGTGACGCTCAATTCTGACGGGTTAGAACAAAAAACGTCAATCGAACTGGGAACGTCATTAAAAAACGTCATCTGTTACCGGATATCGCGAAATCTCTCGGTAGACTCCCAGGCCCTACTATTGGGACAAAATCAGGTAATTGTTCGCCATTTTATCAAGAAGTACAATGCAATACCTATCTCGGAGCTGTACGTTAAGGTAGTAACAAAACTTTCTAAATGTACTTATACATCCTGGATATTTGAATTTGGCCCACTACTAGCAAATATTTCTGGTTTCTTTGCTGGCTTTGTCGATATTTTTTTTTATTTCAAGGTTAGTCATTTAGTTTTTCAAGGCACTTCAAACGCCCAACTTATCTTAGCAGTTGATATGTATTAGCAGAAAGTC
Source organism: Lepidochitona cinerea (assembly GCA_963971465.1). NCBI lineage: Eukaryota > Metazoa > Mollusca > Polyplacophora > Chitonida > Tonicellidae > Lepidochitona > Lepidochitona cinerea. The sequence continues at coordinate 4,834,733 of OZ020551.1, forward strand.
CGAATTTTGTTTTAAAATGGCTTATTCTTCCATTTGGACAATATTTCTTCTTGACGTTTTTTTAGTTAGTTGTGAAACCAATAAATACAAATGATATTCAGAAAAACACGCGTCCCCTGTAAAGGTTGACACTGTGGATAAGTTCATTCGGGATGGCATAATTGTATTTTACACCAAATTTACTCTTAAAAGGATTGTATTTTTTGACAAATTTATCTTTCAATAAGATGTCTCAAATGAAAAACAGCTAAATTTAAAGCCATTGTTTATAACATTGTTATACTAAATTTTAGCAATTTGACAGGAGATCGAATTATGTAGACGAGCAATACCAAATACTTATATTGTCATGATTGCGTGTCAGTTGATGAATCGAACAACTAAAAGGTAAGAGGGGCTTTATAAGATGATTTATTTAGGTCACACAAGTATCATCTTAGATTACGAAAGGTTAGAGTTACATAGCATAGTAATTGCTTGAACTTTTTCTCTTTGCACATAAAAGGGTGTTCTACTTTAGGATTTCCAACATGTGGTAGTAACAAAGCAAGTGTATTGTTTGATAAACAGGGGATATAGGGGAGAGTGTTTAGACATAGCGGAAGACTCCTCTGAATTTCCATTCCGTCTCTTGCCTCCTTTGTTTTTTTTTTATGTTTTCCTGTCTGTCGTTACCTTGGCGATGGGATTCAGCCTTATCTGGAGCGTACTATCTTACGAACGCCAAGAGAATATTTAATTAAGAACATTCGACATGCTTCAAAAAATCGTGACAAATAAATGTTGGGCGTATTATGGAACGTTTGTACTACGCAATACTATATAATAATTCAAAAGCTGTTCCCAAATCCCAAAAATCATAGGTCTATATTTGTCTGACTTGAGAAAAGTAACATAAATTGAAAGATAAATTAACAAAGTGAATGGCATGATATTAATTCCAAACAACAATATTTTCAAAATGCTTAAGGCCTAGCGCACACGAGAGGCGCCGGCTGAGGCACGCGTGGCCCAGGGAGTAGCTACAAATTTCAGCGCAGACGATGAGCTCTCGGCTGAGGCAAGTTCCTGGTCACCCACATTCACTAAGCTACATAAATGTCACTACCTGTGTTACGTAATATTCTAAGTGGTCACGTGATTTAATAGGAACACGCGATTGGACTATCCCTCCTCTCAGCTCAGCTGGCAGCTCACGTTGTGCGCACACGGTGAGATTCTTGCCCCGAGAGGCAGAAAATATCAAACATGCTAGATACTTCCCTCACCGCCTCGAGAGGCAAAAATCTCACCAAAATTTACGCGCACACGGGGGAAACAGCTTAGCTCTCAGCCACGCATGGCCGGTAGCTCAGCCGGCACCTCTCGTGTGTGCTAGGCTTTAGAGGTTATCTAACGAGAGCCAGTGTGTTACGCCGAATCCCACTCTAGTTTATTGATTTTCAAAGCCCCGAGCTTCTGCCGAATGACTTGGGAAATGAATAAATGAGAGTGATATACCTTGTAACACACTGGCTCCAGTTGGATAATCCTTTGCTCACACTAAAAAATGCAGCGTTTTATTTTAAAAACACGGCTCTGCTGAAAAAAAAATATGTGATGAAGTATCTCGGGTTCAATAGGCTATTGTAACTTCAGAAATAAATTCACCAACCATAGCTTCTCAAACCCTTCAATATATGACATGACCCATCTTTTGTATAGATAACAACTTCTTATGTATTTATTATCGCTCAGAGAAGTTTCTCCGCAATCTGATTGGTCGATAGACTCTTCGGCTAATTGCTATAGCTTAATACACAGTTATGGAGCTACAGGTTACAGGATACAGTTTCATTTCCCATTTGCGGTAATGTTAAAGTTTTGATATGAGGCTAATTACCTAAATCTCGTTAAGGCTTTTCCTTTCCATTTTCAAATAGATCAACACAAGAGACATCCTTTACAACCAAATAAAGTCGACATAGTGCCTGCCGGTTTCATGTAACACACAATTTAACATTGGAACCGCCACATATACAGTTTTAGGATTACATATTCTCAGCTTCATACGAATGGACGCGCCAATAAGCGAAAACAACCAACCAACATATTCTCAACCAAACTGTGGTATTTTCAAAACTGGTTGAAAATCTAAAAACACACAAAAAAAATCTTTAATCAAGCATTGATTGAAAGCCTAACGTATGTACAGTAGACCTACTTTAGTTTCAATCCAATATTCAAATAACCCGCATTAATTTTAGTTTTTATAAATACAAAAATATGTTCCTATGTTTCATGTACAAAAAGGGGGAAAGCTCTTGGCACACTACACCCAGCTAATTTTAAAGTTCTCACATTCTTTATAAAGGGAACTTCTCCTTGCGAATGTCTAGATGTAACTGTGAAAACCATGCCCAGAATCATGATCTGTGCCTCTCTTTGGTGACATACTGACGTTGGCATACATGTTTATGTTTGTTTGAATATTTAATATACTTTTAGCCATTAATTTAAAAGTCTTAGGATGCTAACTTTTCCTTCTGAAATAATATATACAATGCTATTAATCAGGATATTCCCTATTTACATTGTTACAGGTCTGAGGACAGTAGTATTGGCCCAAGCCTGTAGGGCAATACAGCTGTCCGAGGACCTGTGACAATACCGATAGGGAATATCTTGATTAATGAAAATTTTATTAATGGACTATCAATGTTATTTTTCGTACGCTATGATGTTATTTAAACCAATAATATTTTTCTTTGTGGCTCAATATCCAGTATGATATTCCTAATTATTCCACCTTATTTATTAAATACCCGTATACCCGTTTTTTAAGGGCCAATAGGGAATAACATTATAGTATTAGTTACTAGTAAGAATGTCTGTAAACACGTTAGAATTAGGACATCATAAATAGATAAATTAGGAGTTTTAGTAATTAAAGTCACCATATAAGGCTGTCATACGCTGATGGAATGAACACACCATTGCCCCCGTTGTTTTTTTGGTCATTCTCTGTTTATGTGAAATGGCCTCTTGTTTCCGTTTCTTCCAATGTTTTAAGATACCATTCAAAACTTTGGTTTCCTCCACTTGATTTCGTGATTTGGAAAATTACTAACATATTCTGCGATTGCTGATTTCTTGTCCAATTTTGTTATTACTGTTTTATGTTCCTTTAATCGTATATTAAAGGGACATGAGCTGCCAAAATTCCCACTTTTTTGAAATGTCAGAATAGTCAAAATAGCAATTGATTTCTGTTTCTAACTTACAAATAGGCATGCGCAGTCCATATATCCACGACATTGGCAAGGTTCGGAATGAATCGGAATACACAACACGGGTTTCGGCTATGGTCGGGGCGGATCAGAATGCCCTCACGGGGTGTCTGAGACAAACAATAGCAAGCCAAACTGCTGCGTCATTTGCCAATTTTTCACGTAACAATGACATGACGTCGTGGCACCAATCTTAGACCGGACAAGCCCAGCTTCCAATTCGACTATATTCATTCAAGCCCCTATTTCATGCAAGCTTTTTTCGCAATACTTGATCATTTCAGACAAAAACTGTCCCTATTTTGGATTTCTTTCCTAAATTTGTTGTAAAAATATTGCCACATCATCCTGACGCCCCAGCTGTAATGACGTCACCTTCCTTTCAGTCATTTTCAAGGTCTACGAATGATAAAAAATTAAGGCATCACCACGTAGTAACTTGTTTTGAACAACACGAGCTTTCGACACCTGTACCAGTGTCTTCGTCAAGTGTAACAGCCTACGAAGTTTTAGTGTCATCGCTATTGTTTCGTCTTCGTTCTCTAACACACTTAACGCATATTAAAAAATATTGCCAAAGGTTGTTCATGAAACCTTAAAAGGAGACATCGCCTTCGGCCTCGGACAAATACGGCTATCCTCGGACCTGTGACAATGTCAATAGGGAATATCCTGATTAATGAAAATTTTATTAATTGGCTACCAATAATACTTTTCATAAAATATTTATAAATACTGTTTACACAATTGTTTTTCGTCGACTTAAAGCATCCTTATTGGCAAATATTAAATAATTTGTCTCTTAACACTGTCGTTTTCCTTGCAGGGATTATAATGTTAACTGCTTTCATTTTCTCATATCTGTTCCCTTTTAGAATTACAATGTGTTCTACCCTCCGGACGTCTAACCACATTTCTACATCGGTTGGTTACAGAATACACAGGCAAGATTCGGAGGGTGTATATAACAGCCATTGATGATTATAGAGCTGGAAAATATTCCCACAATAAATCGTTTTGATGGGAGAAAAAATTGCCTCTCATTCGCTGCTCCTAATTTATTTTCTATTTTCTGGCATAAAAAGTAGATGCGCCAACTTCTCCAGAGTGATATTGGATTTCACTAGATCGTGAAAAACTCGTTAGACCAGCTAAACCGTGATTGGAAAGAGACGTTTTGAGGAAATATAACAAATTGTCGACAACTACATTTCAATAACGTGGCATGAGAAGGACAGTCATTGAATAGGTCATAACATAAAAAACTACACTAGACCAAATAAATCAATGTCTTCTTTGAGAGCCACAGATTCAGTCATCCTTAGATGTTATTAACCTCCAAAACAAATGTGTCGTCAGGGAAATTTCTATGACGAATAAAGGTAAATGGTATTTATAAAACAGTACTTGAGCTAACTGAACTTACCCCCCCCCCCCTTCTAGCCCCCCCCCCCCCCCCAACACTTTTTTTTAATCTTTATTTCATTTATTACCATACTATATCAAATACAGTAGTGTTAAGTGGTTATAAAACAAAACTGGTGGGAATAAACCCCCGCACGGCTTGTTCTGTCCCAGGATCACCAGGATCGTTCTTGAGTTACAAAAACATAAATAATCTTTGTATTTTAAAATGTATGCTGTTTGTGTGTGACAAACTTTACAGCTATCACATCCTTGTCCCAGATCAATCATTTGCTAGAGCTGTAGTCTTCACCCGTCATCCATTTCTATATTCTAATAGACCTTTAGGTACACATAATGTCAATGTGCATATATGTTGTGAGTGTATATAAGCGCTTGAGCGTGTGTATATAAGCGCTTGAGCGTGTGTATATAAGCGCTTGAGTGTGTGTATATAAGTATATAAGCGCTTGCGCGTTTGTGTATAAGCGCTTGCGCGTTTGTGTATAAGCGCTTGCGCGTTTGTATATAAGCACTTGCGCGTGTTTATATAAGCGTTCGCCCGTCTGTGTGCTTGTGTATGTATTTTGATTTCTGTTTGGATTTATTCCTTAGCACCATCAAACTATAGATCTCTCCTGATGTCTTTATTTTGTTTAAGAATTAGTCCATTTTGAATTTTATCCACATGCGACGTACCATATTGGCCGTAATAAATAAGTGAAATGAAACAAATTCCTGGCACCTTGGTAGATGTTTTACAGTTATCTAGTTCATTAGTAATAGGGCAAAGTGTTTTGGGTGTTATTCGTAACTCGTGTTCCCCTAACATATCAGTCGATACGATCGTCAATTCATACAACTTAAAGGGAGTTCTTACTTGCAATATAACGACATGATTCAGTCATCATATATAAAAAAATCTTTTTTTTAAAACAAGTTTAAATTCTAACTGACGAGAAATCAGTCGCAAGTATTGAAAGACACTGAGCAATTTATACCATGCGTGATTCAACATTCAAGACCACTGTTTCTTTTCTAATGGGATTTGAATTTCACAAAGCCCTATACCAATCGCTCTTGAATTGCAAAGTAAAAAACATTTCAATCTCAAAGGCAAAAAAGTTATCAAGCCGCTATGAATTTTAAATTTATAATGCAGATTGAATGGATGAAAAAAGGAAATAACGTTTACGTCAAGTGATCAATTTTTATGCCATTTTAGTTTAAATGATGCTGACAGCCACTGCATGTGAAAAGATAAATGACTTCTGTATTTTGTAAAAAAAAAAAACTTTAGGCCAGAGCATCATTTAACCATGACGGTGAAATACAATTTACAAGTCGTTAACTAAAGAAACGCCGATGCTTCGGACATGCCTATTACCATGTCGGTGAAGGCGAATATACCATAACTGTTACCATGTCTATGACTGCGAATATACGAAAACTATTTTCATGTCTATGACGGCGAATATACCATAACTATTACCATATCTGTGACGGTGAATATACCATAACTATTACAATGTCTGTGACGGCCGATATACCATAACTATTACAATGTCTATGACGGCGAATATACCATAACTATTACCATATCTGTGACGGCGAATATACCATAACTATTACAATGTCTATGACGGCGAATATACCATAACTATTACCATGTCCATGGCGGCGAATATACCATAACTATTACCATGTCTGTGACGGCGAATATACCATAACTATTACCATGTCTATGACGGCGAATATACCATGACTATTACCATGTCTATGACTGCGAATATACCATAACTATTACCATGTCGGTGATGGCGAATATACCATAACTATTACAATGTCTATGACGGCGAATATACCATAACTATTACCATGTCTGTGACGGCGAATATACCATAACTATTACCCGGTCGATCACAGTGAACATACCATAACTATTACCCGGTCGATCACAGTGAACATACCATAACTATTACCCGGTCGATCACAGTGAACATACCATAACTATTACCCGGTCGATCACAGTGAACATACCATAACTATTACCCGGTCGATCACAGTGAACATACCATAACTATTACCCGGTCGATCACAGTGAACATACCATAACTATTACCCGGTCGATCACAGTGAACATACCATAACTATTACCCGGTCGATCACAGTGAACATACCATAACTATTACCCGGTCGATCACAGTGAACATACCATAACTATTACCCGGTCGATCACAGTGAACATACCATAACTATTACCCGGTCGATCACAGTGAACATACCATAACTATTACCCGGTCGATCACAGTGAACATACCATAACTATTACCCGGTCGATCACAGTGAACATACCATAACTATTACCCGGTCGATCACAGTGAACATACCATAACTATTACCATGTCTGTGACGGCGAATATACCATAACTATTACCATGTCTATGACGGCGAATATACCATGACTATTACCATGTCTATGACTGCGAATATACCATAACTATTACCATGTCGGTGATGGCGAATATACCATAACTATTACAATGTCTATGACGGCGAATATACCATAACTATTACCATGTCTGTGACGGCGAATATACCATAACTATTACCCGGTCGATCACAGTGAACATACCATAACTATTACCCGGTCGATCACAGTGAACATACCATAACTATTACCCGGTCGATCACAGTGAACATACCATAACTATTACCCGGTCGATCACAGTGAACATACCATAACTATTACCCGGTCGATCACAGTGAACATACCATAACTATTACCCGGTCGATCACAGTGAACATACCATAACTATTACCCGGTCGATCACAGTGAACATACCATAACTATTACCCGGTCGATCACAGTGAACATACCATAACTATTACCCGGTCGATCACAGTGAACATACCATAACTATTACCGGGTCGATCACAGTGAACATACCATAACTATTACCCGGTCGATCACAGTGAACATACCATAACTATTACCCGGTCGATCACAGTGAACATACCATAACTATTACCCGGTCGATCACAGTGAACATACCATAACTATTACCCGGTCGATCACAGTGAACATACCATAACTATTACCCGGTCGATCACAGTGAACATACCATAACCATCATCATGTCCGTGAGCCTCTCGGAAACGATACCCATTGTCATCTTATAGCGTGACAGCAATTCACCCAATTAGGATGGAATCGACCTCTGATCCCCATAGTTACTACCAGAAATCATTTTTAGTCAACTTTAGAAGCGTACTATTGACCATGTAAGAACTCGTTTAGTGACAAATTTTCCAGCAGGTGTCCCAATTCATTCGAGGGTATCAACAAGAGATAAATCATGAATTTCATTACAGAAAGCGTAAACCATGACAGACAAAAACACATGTTTTCCCAATAGCCTCATCCATCAAACGTCACAGGAGCTATCTCAAATGTAAAGGGGAGTAGGAACTTTTGAACTAATGACATGATATTTGAATTTATTGACAATAAACAACAATATGTTGTCACATAAACACACTAACTTGGATCATATGTCAAAATTGACATCAAATATTAAAACAAAATTGCCCCCAAGAAATAAAGCAAATAGAACGTGTGAAATCTTCTTGAGTTGAACCCCGTTAGTTTGTTCTAAATTGCCGTCATTGTACATCCTGCAGACAGGTGAATGGGTGTGCCGTCATTGTACATCCTACATATAGGTGGATGGGCGTGCCGTTATTGTACATCCTACAAACAGGTGAATGAGCGTGCCGCCAGTTTACATCCTACAGATAGGTGGATGGGTGTGCCGTCATTGTACATCCTACAGACGGGTGGATGGGTGTACCATCATTGTACATCCTACAGACGGGTGGATGGGTGTGCCGCCATTGTACATCCTACAGACGGGTGAATGGGTGTACCATCATTGTACATCCTACAGATAGGTGGATGGGCGTGCCGTCATTGTACATCCTACAGACGGGTGGTTGAGTGTGCCGCCATTGTACATCCTACATATAGGTGAATGGGTGTGTCGTCATTGTGCACCCTACAGACGGGTGGATGGGTGTACCATCATTGTACATCCTACAGATAGGTGGATGGGCGTGCCGTCATTGTACATCCTACAAACAGGTGAATGGGCGTGCCGCCAGTTTACATCCTACAGATAGGTGGATGGGCGTGCCGTCATTGTACATCCTACAGATAGGTAGATGGGCGTGCCGTCATTGTACATCATACAGACGGGTGAATGGGTGTGCCGCCATTGTACATCCTACAGACGGGTGGATGGGTGTACCATCATTGTACATCCTACAGACGGGTGGATGGGTGTGCCGCCATTGTACATCCTACAGACGGGTGGATGGGTGTACCATCATTGTACATCCTACAGATAGGTGGATGGGCGTGCCGCCATTGTACATACTACAGACAGATGGATAAGTGTGCCGTCATTGTACATCCTACAGATAGGTAGATGGGCGTGCCGTCATTGTACATCATACAGACAGGTGGATGGGTGTGCCGCCATTGTACATCCTACAGACGGGTGGATGGGTGAGCCGCCATTGTACATCCTACAGACGGGTGGATGGGTGTACCATCATTGTACATCCTACAGACGGGTGGATGGGTATGCCGCCATTGTACATCCTACAGACGGGTGGATGGGTGTACCATCATTGTACATCCTACAGATAGGTGGATGGGCGTGCCGTCATTGTACATCCTACAGACGGTTGGATGGGTGTGCCGCCATTGTACATCCTACAGACGGGTGGATGGGTGTGCCGTCATTGTACATCCTACAGACGGGTGGATTGGTGTGCCGTCATTGTACATCCTACATATAGGTGGATGGGTGTGTCGTCATTGTACACCCTACAGACGGGTGGATGGGTGTGCCGTCATTGTACATCCTACATATAGGTGGATGGGCGTGCAGTCATTGTATATCCTACAGACGGGTGGATTGGTGTGCCGTCATTGTACATCCTACATATAGGTGGATGGGTGTGTCGTCATTGTACACCCTACAGACGGGTGGATGGGTGTGCCGTCATTGTACATCCTACATATAGGTGGATGGGCGTGCAGTCATTGTATATCCTACAGACGGGTGGATGGGTGTGCCGCCAGTATACATCCTACAGATAGGTGGATGGGTGTGTCGTCATTGTACACCCTACAGACGGGTGGATGGGTGTGCCGTCATTGTACATCCTACATATAGGTGGATGGGTGTGTCGTCATTGTACACCCTACAGACGGGTGGATGGGTGTGCCGTCATTGTACATCCTACAGACGGGTGGATGGGTGTGCCGCCAATGTACATCGTACAGACGGGTGGGTGGGTGTGCCGCCATTGTACGTCCTACAGACGGGTGGATGGGTGTGCCGTCATTGTACATTCTACAGACGGGTGGTTGAGTGTGCCGTCATTGTACATCCTACATACGTTTAAGGTGCCCTTATAGTACTGTCGACAGACGGAAGGATGGACATTCTATAAACACATCCATTGTCGCCATCGTGCATACGACAGATTAAGGGATGGGACTGCCCCCATGGCAATTTCGATAGACTAGGAGTTGAGATGTCACATGGTACATCCAGTGGACGGCACGGAGTCGTAGGCTATAAGCGTGTCGCTGTGGTATTTTCGGTAAAGTCAAATGTAGATGTTCTCAATAGACGTGCTTTACAAATGATCCTTAAAGGGGCATGAGCTGCCAAAATGGCGGGGGGGGGGGGTAATACATTTTGATTGTCAAGAGAAGTTCAGCGTTTGAAGTATCTTGAAAAAATAAAGATATGACGTTGAAATGAAAATTATGAGTCAGTAAGTAAAGTCAGTTCGAGCCAAAGATGTATGCAATAAACGGACGAACAGATCCGACGTCTCACTGGAGGGGCGAGACGCAGGTTTGAAACTAATGGAGTCTATACGCGCTATTGACCTTATGTTCCAGAAATGTGTTCTAAACACTCAAAGGGACATTTTTACTTCAATATGTTGGCCCTATGAAGCCAGCTGGACTCTGAAGTTTCATACTTACAAGCATCTTTTTATTTTGTTAAAATACGCTTTTGATTTGGCTAACGATATCCTGAATAAATTGTATAGCTTATAGCCATTAATGGTGATTTCTTATCGCCAGAATGTTGCCCTTTATGGTCACAATCGTTTCTGCAACATCAGTTTGCCAACATTCTCCCTACACCAATGATTTTATCGGTCGTTGCAGACTTTCCAGGGAGGTGCTTAACTTTTTTCTTTGTGTATAGTATTACGTATAGTAAGATTATTTGACTTGTATTTTGATTGTTTTTGTAAGTCTATAGATCTTTCTCGGGCTCTATTATTTGTTCGCCGGCTCACGCCGACGACTGTTTACAATTAGCTTTTGCATTGCTGAAGTCAAGGAACTTTCTCGAGCCTTGAATATGTCCAATCTCTATAGATATGCAAATTTATTCGTATGTGTTTTAGCCGGAGTGTTCTGGAATTTATGAAAATCTACATAAGTACGCGTTGTTATGTATTTTAGTCAGTCAGTTTCCAACTGCTCGGTGATTAGTATGCTATGATAATTTGGAATGTTATTCAGCCTGCTTATTTGATCTTTACTGATATATACCTGTAAACGTTATGTTCTCGATCGGATTACAGATTTCGGATTTCTATATCGTAACTGTCACTCCTTAGTTTGTAAAATTAAGTCATTTTGATATATGTTTTCTTTCCAATGTTTGTATAATATTTGCTCTGTTTTTTTAGTGCAAATCAAAATTCGAACATAAAATCGGCTGGTCAGCGGTCAATTTTTATTTATTTTTTTGTCTCGTAACATAAATATGTAAGATATATTTATCAAGCAATTGAGTTTTAAATTAGCATGAGCTGCCAAAAGTTTGGACACTTTTTTGGTTAAGACAAAATTCAGAAATTTCAGGCTATTTTTCTAAAAAAAAATACAAATTCGAAACATCTTTATGCTACTAATATTTAGGATGTATACGTTAAAGAGGTGATTGAGCTAGCGTTCGTCTAAAATGATTGAACATTTGTCCCGGTTATTTAAACTTTGTATTCTAACACTATTACAGATTTTCACTAGAACAACTCCAACCAGTTATGTTTTCGACGAACTTATTGTCCCCACAATCAGAATTAACGAAAAAAGTGTGAATTTTGGCAGATCATTCCATATGAAATAATGGCTGCCTGAAACGTTTCCTTATCTTATCATTTGGATGGCCTGCAATTTGGTTATGACGACATCCGAACCAAACGAGGCATGGGCTGCCATAATTTGAATATTTTTCAGAATTTCAAAATTAATAGATATTTTCCCCAAACAGTACAACTAAAGACCTTTTCTTGTTAACATCAGCCTCAGAATTGCACGTTAAGTACTTGTTCAGAGATATCAAGCACTCCAAAATGAACTCATATATCCCTGCTGAGTTAGGCACTCAAAAACCAGGGTCCGTGCCGATACCGGGGAAATGGTCCATGACCATTCTCGGTGCGCTATTGCGGATAGACAAGGGACCGGCAGGTAAAACTGCTTGAAAAAGATCAGTACTTACGGAGCAAAATGCCCCCCCCCCCCTACTTTCAGTTTCAAAACAAACAGCGATAAAGTTCTTCGAGTTAATACATGTAATTGAAACTGAATTTCTACATCATATTGTGGGATGCACTTGGGTTCCCTCCAAACATCTTCTCGTAAAGGTTGAGGTTCTGAAGTACTAATCCACCCAAATAACAAAATCTGGAATACAATAATCATTAATCTTGACTGGAATCCCATCTGCAAACGTCACTGTGATTTGTAACATCTGTGTGTTGTCTGATTCTCATAGATAACTAATCAGGCAAGTTAAATGAAACTAGAATTTCTCTCAACATAGTCATCATATCCAACCTTTACTTTTAGTACACAACATGAGGCTCATTTTTTGAATAAATCAACAAGACAGGATCCGTCTTTACATACCTAATGATTTTATGCAAGAGAGAGATGAGTACATGTACCAGTAGTTTTGATAATGACTCGCAGACCACACAGAGGATGTTACATATTTTAGATTAGAAATGGTCCTCTTTCCAATCTACTACCACTTTTTATCTCGCCCCCGTGTAACCCTTAGGTAGGGTTTGATTGCCGCTTTCCATATTGTTCTCTAGTTTAGCGTTTCTCGTTGTTCTCTAGTTTAGCCTTTCTCATTGTTCTCTGGTTTAGCGTTTCTCATTGTTCTCTGGTTTAGCCTTTCTCATTGTTCTCTAGTTTAGCGTTTTCTCATTGTTCTCTGGTTTAGCGTTTCTCATTGTTCTCTGGTTTAGCGTTTCTCATTGTTCTCTAGTTTAGCGTTTCTCATTGTTCTCTAGTTTAGCTTTTCGCATTGTTCTCTAGTTTAGCTTTTCTCATTGTTCTCTAGTTTAGCGTTTCTCATTGTTCTTTAGTTTAGCTTTTCTCATTGTTCTCTAGTTTAGCTTTTCTCATTGTTCTCTAGTTTAGCGTTTCTCATTGTTCTCTAGTTTAGCGTTTCTCATTGTTCTCTAGTTTAGCGTTTCTCATTGTTCTCTAGTTTAGCGTTTCTCATTGTTCTCTAGTTTAGCGTTTCTCATTGTTCTCTGGTTTAGCGTTTCTCATTGTTCTCTAGTTTAGCGTTTCTCATTGTTCTCTGGTTTCGCGTTTCTCATTGTTCTCTGGTTTAGCGTTTCTCATTGTTCTCTGGTTTAGCGTTTCTCATTGTTCTCTGGTTTAGCGTTTCTCATTGTTCTCTGGTTTAGCGTTTCTCATTGTTCTCTAGTTTAGCGTTTCTCATTGTTTTCTGGTTTAGCGTTTCTCATTGTTTTCTGGTTTAGCGTTTCTCATTGTTCTCTAGTTTAGCGTTTCTCATTGTTCTCTGGTTTAGCGTTTCTCATTGTTCTCTGGTTTAGCGTTTCTCATTGTTCTCTGGTTTAGCGTTTCTCGTTGTTCTCTGGTTTAGCGTTTCGCAAGAAATCCGCCAATTACCGCCGAGCATGATGACGTCACACAAATTTACGCGAAGCTTTCTGGGTAAAATGTACCTCAGTTCGCCATTTTTTTAACCGGTACTTATAACCGGTAGTTATAGCAAGACGTCACTTCCATTGATGCAACACATTGATGACATAAAGAATTTAAAAGTTCATGCTGAATGAGTTATGAAAACAACATGTTGTGTACCGAACTGCACGTCTACAAGTCAGAAGCACAACAGATATGCGCCGGCGAAAGATCTGGCACCTTTTACGTCCTCTACGATACAGTTTAATCCCTCCGGCCATTTTGTAAAATGATGTGAATTTTCCTCAATCTCCCGAAATGCTTTGCGCGTAATTTACAAGTGACGTCATCAAGCAATCGGTCAATTGCAAAAAGATCGTTATGGGCATATATTGGTACGAGGTTCAATTCTGGCGGACATTAAAGCTTAATAAAGTATTTAAAGAGAGAAAACGAACTCTAACGCTATTTAGTTAGAAAACGCGGAAACAACCTCATTCATAGATTGATTGATGTTTTATGCAGCGCTCAAGGTATGGCTGTGTTGTAAGGTTTGATGGTGGAGACCAGTCTCCTTGCTTGAAGGAAACCTTGAACTTTGACGAGTATCTGGCAACTCTTTCACATACAGTGATCGTGTGCAAAAGCCTAATATACAGGAAAACAAGGTAAAATAGTTAAGCTAACTTTTAAACAAGAAGGCTTTTACTGACTACTTCCAATGAACCTTGGCGAAAAATAAAGAATAAAGTTGTGATTAACCGCTTCTTGAAAAAGTTTGGCTGGATTTCAAAGGATACTTGGCAGTGTTTTGGGTCAACCATTATACTGTAACTAGAGAGCTGTGTGGCCGTTCAAGTTTTAATTTAAATCTTCTGGAAGAGAATTGAACGTTTTCCATTAGACTGTTACCCATCTTTGATGATATTTATTAAAGTCTCAAGAACGCTTATTTTCTCCCGACAGTCTGATAGTTTGAAGGGTTTGTCTGAAAATAGACAGGATGAGTGAGGCGAAGGAAACTATTTCAATACCTCATGGCCACTTGTAGAATCTGTCCAAGGCGGGCAACAGACAACTTCATTAAGTGTGAACAACCATCGTCAGATTACTCGACCATACATGTGTATTCATTATCGATAGATTCTTTTATTAACTTGGAAGAAAAATGTGAATTGTAACCTTGGGTTCTATTTTTCAGCTTCTTTACTTACCACATTTTTACCACTCTTACAAGTATTTTATACTTCAAAATCGAGTGGTAATGTCTTCTTGTCGTAGAGATATGTGATCAGTATAGACTATAGGGTAGATAAATGAGATCCTCCATACAGCCATGAATGGCTGATATTACAGGATTGAGAGAAGTTATGTCCTTTGGACAAAATGGCCTATTTGTACCTGTGACTTCATTATATATAGACCGTAACTGAGAACATATTATATTTCATTAAAAACAAAAAGCTAGTCATCCCAACTTAGTTGCAAGTTTGTTTATAGCCCGAAATAGTTCGATTATAATGATTTCTTCAATGTCAATTCAAAGAGAAAACTATAGGGAAGTATTGATTGTTAATTGTTTTATTATTCGACAAAAAAATTGTATGCCATGGATATGATGTTATATAACGAAATGTTTTAGTGGTGGAAAATTCAATTATGCACAAATGTCTCTAGAACAAACCATATCTTTCCTTTCTGACCATTTTTTGTGGCGTTTTAATGTGTAAATTGGACTAGTTTTATTTAATGCTGAATGGAACCTTCAAACAGTCAATGCCGCTTGCGATGAGGATTCATGGTTGTTTTATTAATATAACGATATTAATCAGGTTACTCCCTGTTGGCATTGTTACAGCCAATACGACTGGTATTGTTACAGCCAATACGACTGGTATTGTTACAGCCAATACGACTGGCATTGGTACAGCCAATACGACTGGCATTGTTACAGCCAATACGACTGGCATTGTTACAGCCAATACGACTGGCATTGTTACAGCCAATACGACTGGCATTGTTACAGCCAATACGACTGGCATTGTTACAGCCAATACGACTGGCATTGTTACAGCCAATACGACTGGCATTGTTACAGCCAATACGACTGGCATTGTTACAGCCAATACGACTGGCATTGTTACAGCCAATACGACTGGCATTGTTACAGCCAATACGACTGGCATTGTTACAGCCAATACGACTGGTATTGTTACAGCCAATACTACTGGTATTGTTACAGCCAATACGACTGGTATTGTTACAGCCAATACGACTGGTATTGTTACAGCCAATACGACTGGTATTATTACAACCAATACGACTGGTATTGTTACAGCCAATACGACTGGCATTGTTACAGCCAATACGACTGGCATTGTTACAGCCAATACGACTGGCATTGTTACAGCCAATACGACTGGCATTGTTACAGCCAATACGACTGGCATTGTTACAGCCAATACGACTGGTATTGTTACAGCCAATACGACTGGTATTGTTACAACCAATACGACTGGTATTGTTACAGCCAATACGACTGGCATTGTTACAGCCAATACGACTGGTATTGTTACAGCCAATACGACTGGTATTGTTACAGCCAATACGACTGGTATTGTTACAGCCAATACGACTGGTATTGTTACAGCCAATACGACTGGTATTGTTACAGTCAATACGACTGGTATTGTTACAGTCAATACGACTGGTATTGTTACAGTCAATACGACTGGCATTGTTACAGCCAATACGACTGGCATTGTTACAGTCAATACGACTGGCATTGTTACAGGCAATACGACTGGTATTGTTACAGTCAATACGACTGACATTGTTACAGCCAATACGACTGGTATTGTTACAGTCAATACGACTGGCATTGTTACAGCCAAAATGACTGGCCGAGGACCAAGGCTAAAACGGAATATCCGTTTTTATGAAAAACTCTATACATACGTTATAAATAAAACTTTGATATTTTTAATTATAACAGTAGTACAGCAGGTCAAATTTTGCGAAATTGTTACTCCATCCTTCTACATCTGAATTTGATATATCTTTTTTTATACGTCGACTTGATCCTGATTCGCCATTATGCTGATAAGTTATTGCCGTTTGATACTTGTTGATATTATTATATTACACGTGTTTTACATGAGCCTGTTTATTGCCTCGGATTGTGATATATAGTTCAGGAATCGATTTATAGGCATATTTTCAGAGAGTGTGCCCCGTGGCTCAAACATGAATATATTACTGAGTCTGTTACAACTGAATTAAATAAAACGTCCGCTCTTCACTGAAGACAGAATATTCCGTCTGTGTGTTTCTAAAGGTGTAGGGCCTACCACTTTGTCCACTATGTCCTCGTATGATTTCCCATCAAATGACATTTTCATAACTGCTGCGTGGGCATTTACATGTCCTTTATTTGAGTAAACATTACATGTGAATTTGAACTCGAATACAGTTTTCATTCAATCGTCTTCTTTTCTTAATACTGGAAATTGGATTAGACCCTTTAATCACTCTATTCAGTCAAGATTTGCTATCAAAAGGCCAGACATCTTTAATGGTATCTTCCCGTTTATTGAGGTTTTACAGATTGACCTTTTTGGTTGGATTGTACTTGCCTTAGCAACCGTACCTTTTATTCGCTCACACTTAGCAATAAAGAAAAGTCATGTATAGGAAATTGATGATAGTCATCAAAGTTAACTGGCTGAAAAGTATGTGTACATTTCGTGTCAAACCTGATGAGAAATACACAAGGTATGCTTTATTTTATGACGCACTTAGGCCACTTGTTTTTTGTTTTGTTTTGTTTTTGTTTTTTGTTGTTGTTTTTTTTTGTTAAAATATTATTGACTGCCCTTAATGAAATGATGTCTTCATCGCATCATACACATATCAAATTGCACGACAACGTTCTGGTTTCAATCGGATTCTCCTATGGGGTTGAAATGCATGATAAGATAGTGAGTCGGACATCTGTCTATCAACCGATAGTGTTCCAAGAAAAATTATTTCGTGATGACCAGCAGATTTTATTTCCATATAAGTATAGGCTTAAAATATTAGATTTTAAAGTCTCTATTTTTAACAGCCTCATTGTAATACATCGTTTGTTCATGGCATCCATCGTACTTACATGTATGGCGGGAATTTAGCATTAACCCAATATGAAAGTCTCATTCCTATTAATATTTTTCTATGTCATCTTTGTACATGCAAAGGGTTAATCAGTGAAAGTAAAGACAGTGAACTAGCTTTGGAGGTGCTATCAACTATGTATATATTTTAAGGGTTCTAATCTATTCATAATGTCAAAGTTTGCCCGCGGAATTTGGATCATATGGTTTTTTTAATATCAAAGTGGGTAAATACCTTTCAGCGCAACTAGTTGTAAAAGGGAATTCCCTAGCGTGGAAGGAATTCAGAGAATGTCAGGCTGAAATGAGGATTTAGAAATACTCGGTAATCCCGGAGGAAAATAAAAATCACATGCAATCGTCCAAGCTATGAGCCAAATGTAAAGGAAATTACCTGAAACTGACCGGATAAATTGAATATACTGCTGATGTTATCCCGGTAGTGATCCCGGAGAGGGTAAGAACCGAAGGCGACACGATGCGCCTATTTGAACCAGACACCAGGTCTTCCAGATGAAGGTGCCGATGGTAATACGAAAATTACCCGAGAATAAACGTCTCTGGTCAAAAGATATGTCTATATTTACACGAATGTCTACACGACATCGGGTAACCTTTTTGTACAGTCACACGACGGCTACTCGAGGGGGACTTGTCTTGACATGCTATAAAACCCCATGTGTCCATTTCTGAATCATTTAGATCATGCCACCTAAAGGTACCCGCCGTGTTGTTCACCAGGTCTGAAAATGCTGAGAAAAGGAAATTGAAATAATGTGAAGACGTTCATATATAAGATAGTCAGGCATATAACTCGCATTTTATGGATATAACTTTAAGAAAGACTAGAACCCAGCGTCGCGTTGCCATCTGGTACCCTTGGTGATAGCGTAAATACGAAAACACGAGGGCATTCCGAAGGTTTCACGACGCCGTGTAGACATTTAGTTGCCTTCGCATAAACTTCGCGTCAGTATTGAATGATGAAAGAATTGAAATTTATATGAAAATTTTGGGCCCACTTGCCGCCGTAGGCTGTTGAATATTTGTTAAGAAAACCAATTTACTTGAGCTTACTTCGACTAAAACCACTAAAATTAAACATAAGACACATAAAACATGCCTAGTTAGGTTTAAAATGTAAAATGGGGTGAAAAACAAACGATCATTGAAGCCTGATTGCAAGAACAACGATCAATGTCTGTTAACTTAGTAGTTGGATTACCCTCATTTCATGCCTTTTTATCTGTGGTTGACACTCAAAATATCATAGGCAGGCTTTTCGAGTCACTCTTACCCGACCATGAGTCTGTATTTTTCAGATAAAGAACGTAAAATCACACTGTGCCGTTAGATCACTCCCACGACTGAAACATAAGGGCGTATGTTCATGTTCGGGGTTTCTTTGCGGGTACTTGATAAATCTAATTTTCAATTTCAAATTAAAAATACTAAATGATGCCAAAACGTTCTATTTTTGGTAAAAACAAAAGTTCATAGCTTCTTCATTTTGGGAAAAATACAGAAAACCACCTACTGTTTTTTATGTAAACAGTATTCTGGATTTTCGTCGCAAGTGTGCCTTTAAGCGACGGAAAGACGGTGTATACACGATGACCATGCGATGGACCCGATGTCCACACGAATGATACACGATGTGACCATCGGCCAATTTTTTGACACACACGAACTTTATCCCAGACCCTCAAAATGGCTAAAGATTGTTGTACGATGGCACACGAAGGCCACACCGATATCTCGATTTAGAGCCGAAGTCGAAAAAGTGGAAACTTTTGATCATCGTGTGATATCCGGGATGTGAGGTTCGGCAATGTGTGACGCCACCTTAATGTGTGACGCCACCTTAAATGCGTTATGGATAGGAAGCTGATTGGAAGGCAAGATATATGCAAAGTCGTTCAAGCTCCGCCCATACACATTACATCCAATGGATCCATTTGACACCACTAGATACATCGAACATGTTGATAGAACACAGACCTCATAGCAGTAACACGAAAACGCTCGTCGTGCTTTTTCGATTGACAAATTTAAAATTGAACAATAAATAGAACTTGGTTTGTTACATAGCATGAATTGATGGAAAGACATTTCACTCAGCAGCCCAAACGTGCGACTAATTGTATGACCCAGACAATAGGCAAAGACCTTCTTATTTCTTAAAGCAAATTGTATACTGTTTCTATCAAGTTAATTCGTTGAATTATATCGCACGGCTGCTTTATTTTATCAAGTAGCTCTCGGAAAGCGCCTTGAATATGAAAAAAACATGAGTTTTCTCTGGGTAGTCAGTTCCTGACAAGATACATGTCATTCCTTTTGCTTGTGGCTTAGAATGGTTGAGTGGGAAGATAATAACAGGAAGGAAATTAATTGATAAATTGCAATAGAGCTGTCAAGATATGACAAAAATAGAAGACATGGACTGGATTTAAAGGGATTTACAAAATATTTCAAATTATAAAAGAATTCATGAAGCTATTTGCACTTTTTATTAATTGAATAATATTCCCGAGTTGAAAATTTAATCAAGTACAACATGTCGCCTGGACTCCGTGGTTCAGACATTCGCCTATAGACAGCAAGTCGAGTAAGCCGTACAGTAACACTAGAGAAATGAGAAATATAATAATAAATGTATGAGGTTTCGTCTGACTGATTGTTCGCAATATGTAAGCCTAAATCTGTTTCCAATACTGCGATATTTAGACAATAATTGCTTAACCTGCATGTTTAAATAAAAACGACATCTATGACCGGAAAATTGTTTTTGATTTGGATGATATCAATTAATAAAACTTGATAATGTTTAACACAAATACATCATTCATTACATATAATGTAGAGGGCCATTCTGTTTACGCAATAGCCTAGCATATTCGTGTATTGTCGCAATAAGAAAGAACTGAAGCAAACATTTTTCTCATGGAAGATGTAGGAATAGTAGAATTACTGTGTTTGTTTGACGACATGACCCAGGCCCAATTAATTCTTCCATTGTCATCTAATCTGACAGCAGCTCCCATTAGACAGCTTTAATTTGACAAGCTATTTCCGGTAAAAGAAAATCAAGACGGTTACAAGACTTGTCTTTATACGTTTCTGTACTATGGTCAGCATAAAATGTGTCCAACCAAGAAAGAAAATGATATTCACTATATAACATCAGATGGAATTGAAAATGTAAAGTAAGTAATCCAACCGATATCTAGTCCGGGTTTCTTACTCCAAATTACTATTTTTTATACTGACGGCCGTATTTTGGAGCCAGGGCTCATTGCAATCTAAAAGGCTGAGTAGACTGCACGCTTTTGATCGGGCAGTTTGCGGCCAGATTTAGCAGTAAATAACAACATAACTAACTCAAATTGTGTCATTAAGACATACATAGATAATTTAGCCTTTTGTAAAGTGAAATGAACGTTTAAAAACGGAAAAACCTCTAAACAGTGTTACGTCATCAATATCAGAGAGTTTGAGAATGGAGAAGGCAAAATTGAATTCAGAGGAAGAATAATGTTTACTGGCCGATCCTGCGATTATGGGCGTTTAGACACGACGAGTAGGTTGCATTGCTATTTCTTTGTCTGAATCGGACCACATACTGCACCCTTCTGAGCGGGCAGCCAACTCCGGCTGTTTGATTGCAATGAACCCTGACTCCAAAATACGGCCGTCAATATGATAAAATAGTAATTTTGGAGACAGAAACCCGATATCGTGCCATATTTCAACCTCTAACGAACGCTTTAAAGATTGTTTTCAGCTCAAGGTAACACTTACTGTTAAATTATTTTCAGCTCAAGGTGGCACTTACTATGAGATTGTTTTCAGCTCAAGGTGACGCATACTGTGAAATCATTTTCAACTCAAGGTAACACTTACTATGAGATTGTTTTCAGCTCAAGGTGACACTTACCATGAGATTGGTTTCAGCTCAAGGTGACACTTACCATGAGATTGGTTTCAGCTCAAGGTGACACTTACCATGAGATTGGTTTCAGCTCAAGGTGACACTTACCATGAGATTGTTATCAGCTCAAGGTAACACTTACTGTGAAATTATTTTCAGCTCAAGGTAACACTTACTGTGAAATTATTTTCAGCTCAAGGTGGCACTTTCTATACGATTGTTTTCAGCTCAAGGTGACGCATACTGTGAAATCATTTTCAACTCAAGGTAACACGTCCTATGAGATTGTTTTCAGCTCAAGGTGACACTTACTGTTAAATTATTTTCAGCTCAAGGTGACACGTCCTATGAGATTGTTTTCAGCTCAAGGTGACACTTACTATAAGATTAATTTCAACTCAAGGTAACACTTACTATGAGATTGATTTCAGCTCCAGGTGACACTTACCATGAGATTGGTTTCAGCTCAAGGTAACACTTACTATAAGATTAATTTCAACTCAAGGTAACACTTACTATGAGATTGATTTCAGCTCCAGGTGACACTTACCATGAGATTGATTTCAGCTCAAGGTAAAACTTACTATGAGATTGATTTCAGCTAAAGAGGACATGACTGGCATCGTCACAGACAATACGACTGACACTGTTACAGCCAATACGACTGGCATTGTTACAGTCAACACGACTTACATTGTTACAGCCAATACGACTGGTATTGTTCCAGCCAATACGACTGGTATTGTTCCAGCCAATACGACTGGCATTGTCACAGCCAATACGAATGGCATTGTTACAACCAATACGACTGGCATTGTTACAGCCAATACGACTGGCATTGTTACAGCCAATACCACTGGTATTGTTCCAGCCAATAAGACTGACATTTTTACAGCCAATACGACTGGCATTGTTACAGCCAATAAGACTGACATTGTCACAGCCAATACGACTGGCATTGTTACAGCCAATACGACTGGCATTGTTACAGCCAATACGACTGGTATTGTTACACCCAATACGACTGGTATTGTTCCAGCCAATTCGACTGGCATTGTTAAAGTCAATACGACTTACATTGGTACAGCCAATACGCCTGGCATTGTTCCAGCCAATACGACTGGCATTGTTACCGTCAATACGACTGGCATTAAAACAGCCAATACGATTGACATTGTTACAGTCAATACGACTGGCATTGTTACCGTCAATACGACTGGCATTGAAACAGCCAATACGATTGACATTGAAACAGCCAATAAGACTGACATTTTTACAGCCAATACGACTGGCATTGTCACAGCCAATAAGACTGACATTGTCACAGCCAATACGACTGGCATTGTTACAGCCAATACGACTGGTATTGTTACACCCAATATGACTGGTATTGTTCCAGCCAATTCGACTGGCATTGTTAAAGTCAATACGACTTACATTGTTACAGCCATACGCCTGGCATTGTTCCAGCCAATACGACTGACATTGTTACCGTTAATACGACTGGCATTGAAACAGCCAATACGATTGACATTGTTACAGTCAATACGACTGGCATTGTTACCGTCAATACGACTGGCATTGAAACAGCCAATACGATTGACATTGTTCCAGCCAATAAGACTGACATTGTTACAGTCAATACGACTGGCTTTGCTACCGCCAATACGACTGTCATTGTTACAGCCAATACGACTGGCATTGTTACAGTCAATACGACTGGCATTGTTACCGTCAATACGACTGGCATTGTTACCGTCAATACGACTGTCATTGTTACAGCCAATACGACTGGCATTGTTACAGCCAATACGACTGACAATGTTACAGCCAATACGATTGACATTGTTACAGCCAATACGACTGGCATTGTTAAAGTCAATATGACTTACATTGTTACAGCCAATACGCCTGGCATTGTTCCAGCCAATACGACTGGCATTGTTACCGTCAATACGACTGACATTGTTACAGCCAATACGACTGGCATTGAAACAGCCAATACGACTGGTATTGTTCCAGCCAATAACACTGGCATTATTACAGCCAATACAACTGGCATTGTTACAGCCAATACGACTGTCATTGTTACAGTCAATACGACTGGCAATGTTACAGCCAATACGATTGACATTGTTACAGCCAATACGACTGACATTGTTACAGCCAATACGACTGACATTGTCACAGCCAATACGACTGGTATTGTCACAGCCAATACGACTGGCATTGTCACAGCCAATACGACTGGTATTGTTCCAGCCCATACGACTGATATTGTTACAGCGAATACGACTGGCATTGTTACAGTTAATACTACTGGCATTGTTACAGTCAATACGACTGGCATTGTTACAGCCAATACGACTGGCATTGTTACAGCCAATATTACTGGCATTGTTACAGCCAATACGACTGGTATTGTTACACCCAATACGACTGGTATTGTTCCAGCCGATTCAACTGGCATTGTTAAAGTCAATACGACTTACATTGTTACAGCCAATACGCCTGGCATTGTTCCAGCCAATACGACTGGCATTGTTACAGCCAATACGACTGACAATGTTACAGCCAATACGATTGACATTGTTACAGCCAATACTACTGTCATTGTTACAGCCAATACGACTGGCATTGTTACAGCCAATACGGTTGACATTGTTACAGCCAATACGACTGGCATTTTTACAGCCAATACGACTGGCATTGTTACAGCCAATACGACTGGCATTGTTACAGCCAATACGACTGGCAATGTTACAGCCAATACGATTGACATTGTTACAGCCAATACGACTGACATTGTTACAGCCAATACGACTGACATTGTCACAGCCAATACGACTGGCATTGTCACAGCCAATACGACTGGCATTGTCACAGCCAATACGACTGGTATTGTTCCAGCCAATACTACTGATATTGTTACAGCCAATACGACTGGCATTGTTACAGCCAATACTACTGGCATTGTTACAGTCAATACGACTGGCATTGTTACAGCCAATACGACTGGCATTGTTACAGCCAATATTACTGGCATTGTTACAGCCAATACGACTGGTATTGTTACACCCAATACGACTGGTATTGTTCCAGCCAATTCAACTGGCATTGTTAAAGTCAATACGACTTACATTGTTACAGCCAATACGCCTGGCATTGTTCCAGCCAATACGACTGGCATTGTTACAGCCAATACGACTGACAATGTTAGAGCCAATACGATTGACATTGTTACAGCCAATACTACTGGCTTTGTTACAGCCAATACGACTGACATTGTTACAGCCAATACGACTGACATTATTACAGTCAAAATGACTGGCAATGTTACAGCCAATGCGATTGACATTGTTACAGTCAAAACGACTGGCATTGTTACAGTCAATACGACTGGCATTGTTACAGCCAATACGACTGACATTGTTACAGTCAATACGACTGGCATTGTTACAGTCAATACGACTGGCATTGTTACAGCCAATACGACGGGCATTGTTACAGCCAGTACGACTGATATTTTTATAGCCAATACGACTGCCAAATGATACGACCAATACGACTGACAGTGTTACAGCCAGTACGACTGGCATTGTTACAGCCAATACGACTAATTATAATCCAGCCAGTAGCACAGCAGGTCAAATTTTGCGAAATTGTTACTTCATCGTTCTTCATCTGAATTTGGTTTCTGTTTTTTATACGTCGACCTGATCCCGATTTGCCATTATGCTGATAAGTTATTGCCTTTTGACACTTCTTTATTTTATTGTATTACGCGTATTTTACATGAGCATGTTTATTGCCTTTGTGATATATAGTTCAGGAATCTATTAATAAGCATATTTTCAGAGAGTATGCCCCGTGTCTCAAACATGTATATATTACTGAGTCTGGTACAACTAAATTAAATAAAACGTCCGCTCTTTACTGAAGACAGAATATTCCGTCTGTGTATTTCTAAAGGTGTAGGGCCTACCACTTTGTCCACTGTGTCCTCGTATGATTTCCCATCAAATGACATTTTCATAACTGCTGCGTGGGCATTTACATGTCCTATATTTGAGTAAACATCACATGTGAATTTGAACGCGAATACAGTTTTCATTCAATTTTCTTCTTTTCTTAATACTGGAAATTGGATTAGATTCTTAAATCACTCTATTCAGTCAAGATTTGCTATCAAAAGGCCAGACATCTTTAATGGTATCTTCCCGTTTATTGAGGTTTTACAGATTTACCTTTTTGGTTGGAATGTACTTGCCTTAGCAACCGTACCTTTTATTCACCCACACTTAGCAATATAGAAAAGTCATGTATAGGAAATTGATGATAGTCATCAAAGTTAACTGGCTGAAAAGTATGTGTACATTTCGTGTCAAACCTGATGAGAAATACACAAGGTATGCTTTATCGTATGACAAACTTAGGCCACACATTTTATTTCTATATTAGTAGGCTTAAAATATGTAATTTTAAGTCACTATTTTTAACAGCCTCATTGTAATACATCGTTCATTAATGGCATCCATTGTACTTACATGACGGGAATTTATCATGAATCCAATATGAAAGTCTCATTCCTATTAATATTTTTTAATACTTTCGATGTGCTATCAACTATGTATATATTTTAAGGGTTCTACTCGCGCAATAATGTCAAAGTTTGCCCGCGGAATTTGGACCATATGTTTTTTTAATATCAAAGTGGGGAACTACCTTTCAGCGCAACTAGTTGTAAAAGGGAATTCCCTAGCGTGGAAGGAATTCAGAGAATGTCAGGCTTAAATGAGGATTTAGACTCGGTAATCCCGGAGGAAAATAAAAATCACATGCAATCGCTTTAGCTATAAGCCAAATATAAAGGAAATTACCTGAAACTGACCGGATAAATTGAATATACTGCCGATGTTATCCCGGTAGTGATCCCGGAGGAGGTAAGAACCGAAGGCGATACGATGCCTATTTGAACCAGACACGAGGTCTTCCAGAAGGTGCCGATGGTATTACGAAAATTACCCGAAAATAAACATCTCTGGTCAAAATGTATGTCTCTTTTATTTATACATAAGTGAAAACTACGGGTTTCTTTCACTCAGAAATGTCATAATTCACTGCAGTGCAATAACACTTTTGTTATTTAAAGCACGCGACGAAGCCGATGACGTCGTCGGACCTACTTCTTTCTTGTGTACTGACGTCTGCTGTACAACAATAACAGTAAATATGATTTCGATAGGAATACGAAGCCTCTTCAGTCATTTTTTGTATTAAGATAAATAATTTAAAGTGGCATGAGCTGCCAAAATGTTGATATTTTAAGGAATATAAAATATTGTTTTGTACTAACTCGGTTATTTAAATTTTGTTTACTTTTCGAACACTATTCCGGTCCGTATAGGCCACATACTGAATACATTTTTCTCATCCCAACGCCAATCATTTAGTTTTTCTATGGCCTTCAAAGCCTCTTTAATACAGTCGTGACGCTCAGAAATTATGAAAAAAGTGTGAATTTCGGCAGCTCATGCTACTTTAAACTGAAAACACTAGATTGATTCAATAGAGGATCGGCTTACCAATAAAAAATCAAAGCGATAAAACAAAACTTCATTATCGATCGTCTGTTGACAGCGTTGTGTGACCTGTATCAATAATGTCATGGCTTCGGAGAATCGGACCACTGCGTGCAACGAATAACTGTAATTGTTATTCAATGACGCTGTAAAACAATGTAAAATGTAATTCCATAGATCACTTTTTATCCTGGTGACTGGTGCACTGCAGAGTTGAAATCCATGAAGATCGATTTACTTTCTTTTTACAACAAATATCGCGAAAAACTTCAGGGAGAAAATGGCCATTCAAATGACCACAAATCTGACAGTTGACAGTTACGTGAGAAGAACAGACATGCTGTTGTTTCATTGGTCAACGATATATATTCCTACGTTTGCTGAAAACCTAATCCGTCATAAGTTTGTTTGTATTTTCTATTGTATAATTGATAAATGTTTACTTAATGAACAATCCCCAGCCTCAACCATGATAGCATAGATAACAAACAGAATATGTAGCCTACAGTTGTGTTTCAATAGCATTTATATTTTTTCTCTTGAAAGGCGGAGGGATACCCCATTCGCGTCTCATGGGGTTATTCTCCGTCTTTCACTCGAAAAAATATCAGTGCTATTAAAACACAACTGTTCAATATCCTCTATATGCTCACATGAATGTTATACAAAGTCTACACGACAACGCGTAACTTTCGTGTACTGCCAAGCGATGGCTACTCGAGGGTCAGCCGAACCGAATACTTGACTTGACCTGGTATAAAACCCCCATGTGTCCATTTGTGAATCATTTAGATCATGCCACCTGAAGGATCTCGACGTGTTGTTCACCAGGTCTGAAAATGCTGAGAAAAGGAAATTAAAAGAATGTGAAGACGTTCATATACAAGATAGTCCGGCTTATAACTCGTATTTTATAGATATAAGTGTGGGAAATACTAGAACCCAACGTCGAGTTGCCACCTGGTACACTTCGTGATAGCGGAAATAGGAAAACACGAGGGCATCCCGAAGGCCCCACGACGTCGTGTAGACATTTAGTCGCCTTCGCATAAACTTTGCGTCGGTGTTGAATGATGTAAGAGTATAAGTTTATACGAACATTAAGCGATAGGAACACGGTGTATACACGACGACCATACGATGAACCCGATGTCCACACGAATGATACACGAATGGATAGCGCGTATAGCCTTCATTAGCTTCCAACCTGCGTTTGATCCCTCCAGTACTGATGTAATGCGGCTCCCAATTCCTGCAGATTTTGTACAGGAGGCTTTAGGGCTTGAATGTTTCTGCCCATCCTATCCCAAATGTGCTCTAAAGGATTCATATCCGCGCAGTTACCCTTTCAACAGATCCGACGTCTCACTGGAGGGACGAAACGCAGATTGGAAGCTAATGGAGGCTATACGCGCTATTGACCTTCTGCACTAGGGATGTGTTCTACACACTCAAAGTGACATTTTTACTTCAATATGTTCGCCATGTGAAGTCAGATGGACTCTGAAGTTTCATACTTACAAGCAACTTTCTATTTTGTTAAAATACACTTTTGATTTGGCTAATGATATCCTGAATAAATTGTATAGCTTATTGCCGTTAATGGTGATTTCTTATCGCCAGAATGTTGCCCTTTATGGTCACAATCGTTTCTGCAACATCAGTTTGCCAACAATCTCCCTACACGAATGATTTTATCGGTCGATGCAGACTTTCCAGGGGGGGGGGGGGTAACTTTTTTTTTTATATATGCAAAGTCGTCCAAGCTCCTCCCATACACATTTCATCCAATGGATCCATTTGACCCCACAAGATACATCAACCATGTTGATAGAACACAGTCCTCATATCAGTAAAGACGAAAACAAAAACGCTCGTCCTGCTATTATATTTCCATTGACAAATTTAAAATCCAACGACAAGAAGAGCTTGGTTTGTTACATAGCATGAGTTGGTGGAAAGACATTTCACTCAGCAACATATCAGTAATCAACGCCCAAATGTGCGACTAATTGTATGACCCAGACAAAAGGAAAATACCTTCTTATGTCTTATAAAGCGTAACTTACAGCAAATTGTATACTTTTTATACCATGTTAATTTGTTGAATTATATCACAGGACTGCTTTATTTTATCAAGTACTCTTGAAAAGCGGCTTGAATATGGAAAAAATGAGTTTTCTCTAGGTAGTCAGTTCCTGACAAGATACATGTCATTCCTTTTGCTTGTGGCTTAGAATGGTTGAGTGGGAAGATAACAACAGGAAGGAAATTAATTGATAATAACAATAGAGCTTTCAGGATATGACAAAAATAGAAGACATGGACTGGATTTAAAGGGATTTACAAAATATTTCAAATGATGAAAGAATTCATGAAGCAATTTGCACTTTTTACCAATTGAATGATATTCCCGTGTTGAAAATTTAATCAACGACAGCATGTCGCCTAGACTTCGTGTTCAAACATTCGCCTATAGACAGCAAGTTGAGTAAGCCGTACAGTACCACTAGAGAAATGAGAAATATAATAATAAATCTATGAGATTTCAACGAACTGATTGTTCACAATATGTAAGCCTAAATCTGTTTCCAGTACTGTGATATTTAGACAATAATTGCTTAACCGGCATGCTTAAATAAAAACGACATCTATGACCGGAAAATTATGTTTTTATTTGGATAAATTCGATTAATAAAACTTGATTAAATGTTTAACACGAATACATCATTGACTACATATAATGTAGACGGCCATTCTGTTTACACAATAGCCTAGCGTATTCGTGCATTGTCGCAATAAGAAAGAACCGAGGTAAACATGCTTGCCTAAATCTATGAAGTATTGACACTTTTAACCCTACTAATTGCCGCATTATTTTAACCCATAAGAGAATCGTTCTCTTCAACTCGTCTTCCAAATATGTTTACGATTTGCTTTTGGTTAAGGAAGATGTAGGAATAGTAGAATTACTGTGTTTGTTTGACGACATGACCCAGGCCCAATTAATTCTTCCATTGTCATCTAATCTGACAGCAGCTCCCATTAGACAGCTTTAATTTGACAAGCTATTTCCGGTAAAAGAAAATAAAGACGGTTTCAGGACCTTCCTTTATACGTTTCTGTACTATGGTCAGCAAGAAATGTGTCCAACCAGGACCAGGATATTCACTATATAATATCAGATGGAATTGAAAATGTAAAGTATGTAATCCAACCGATATCTAGTCCGGGTTTCTGACTCCAAATTACTATTTTTTTTTTTAAATTGACGGCTGTATTTTGGAGTCAGGGCTCACTGCAATCTAAAAGTCGGAGTAGACTGCACACTTCTGATCGGGCAGTTTGCGGTCAAATTTAGCAGTAAATAACAAAATAACTAACTCAATTTGTGTCATTTATACATTTATAAATAATTTAGCTTTATGTAAAGTGAAATGAACGTTTAAAAACTGAAAAACCGCTAAACAGGGTTACGTCATCAATGGCGGAGAGTTTGAGAATGGAGAAGGCAAAAGTGAATTCAGAGGAAGAATAATGTTAACTGGCCGATCCTGCTCGTCCATGTAGGACACTGGTAGGTAGCGGAATTATCAATGAACCCGATTATGACCGTTTAGACACGACTTGAGTACAATAAGGTGAAGAATTACTTATGGATAAGAAATTTAGGAGGTGACGACGTTTCGATGTAGTTCTTACATCGTTATCGAAGTCAGTTGATAACGATGTAAGAACTACATCAAAACGGCGTCACCCAATAAACCAAGAAGTTGTTATCCATAAGTAATTCTTCACCTTATTGTAACCTTCCAACTTCTAAATGCCATTGAAAGATTTGATACGACTTGAGTAGGTCGCATTGCTATTTCTTTGTCTGAATCGGACCATATACTGCCCGGCTCTGAGCGGGCAGCCAACCCCGGCTTTTTGATTGCAATGAATCCCGACTCCAAAATACGGCCGTCAATATAATAAAATAGTAATTTTGGAGATAGAAACCCGGACTAGCTGATATCGTGCCATATTTCAACCTCTGACGAACGCTTTGGAGATTGATTTCAACTCAAGGTAACAGTTACTATGAGATTGTGTTCAGCTCAAGGTAACACTTACTATGAGATAAATTTCAGCTCAAGGTGACACTTAAAATGAGATAAATTTCAGCTATACGTGACGCATAATCTGAAATCGATTTCAGCTTAAGAGGACGCACGCCATGACATTGATTTCAGTTGAAGTAGACCCTTACTATGAGATTGATTTCAGCTATGCGTGATACTTACCATCAGATTAATTTCAGCTAAAGAAGACGCATACAATGAGATTAATTTCAAGTAAAAGTGACGCATAGAATGATATTGTTTTTGGCTTAAGAGGACATGACTGGCACGGTTACGGCCAATACGACTGGCATTGTTACAGTCAATACAACTGTCATTGTTACAGTCAAAACGACTGAAAATGTTACAGCCAATACGACTGGCAATGTTACAGTCAATACGACTGACATTGTTACATCCAATACGAATGGCATTGTTACAGTCAATACGACTGAAATTGTTATAGTCAATACGACGGGCATTGTTACAGCCAATACGACTGGTATTATTACAGCCAATACGACTGGCATGGTTACAGCCAATACAACTGGCATTGTTACAGGCGACTGGTATTGTTACAGCCAATACGACTGTCATTGTTACAGCCAATACGACTGGCATTGTTACAGCCAATACGACTGGTATTGTTACAGCCAATACGACTGGCATTGTTACAGCCAATACGACTGGCGTTGTTACAGCCAATCCAACTTGTATTGTTACAGCCAATACTACTGTCATTGTTACAGTCAATACGACTGGCATGGTTTACAGCCAATACGACTGGCATTGTTACATCCAATACGACTGGTATTGTTACAGCCAATACGACTGTCATTGTTACAGCCAATACGACTGGCATTGTTACAGTTAATACGACTGGCATTGTTACAGCCAATACAACTGGTATTGTTACAGCCAATACGACTGGTATTGTTACAGCCAATACGACTGGTATTGTTACAGCCAATACGACTGACATTGTTACAGCCAATACGGCTGGCATTGTTACAGCCAATACGACTGGCATTGTTACAGCCAATACGGCTGGCATTGTTACAGCCAATACGACTGACCGAGGACCAAGGCCAATATGGAACATCCGTTTTAATGAATAACTCTATACATACATAATAAATACAAGTTTGGTATTTTTAATTATAATCCAGCCAGTAGTACAGCAGGTCAAATTTTGCGAAATTGTTACTCCATCCTTCTACATCTGAATTTGGTTTATCTTTTCTTATACGTCGACCTGATCCCGATTTGCCATTATGCTGATAAGTTATTGCCGTTTGATACTTGTTGATATCATTGTATTACACGTGTTTTACATGAGCCTGTTTATTGCCTCTGATTGTGATATATAGTTCAGGAATCGATTAATTAGCATATTTCCAGAGAGTGTGCCCCGTGGCTCAAACATGTATATATATTACTAAGTCTGGTACAACTAAATTAAATAAAACGTCCGCTCTTTACTGAAGACAGAATATTCCGTCTGTGTATTTCTAAAGGTGTAGGGCCTACCACTTTGTCCACTATGTCCTCGTATGATTTCCCATCAAATGACATTTTCATAACTGCTGCGTGGGCATTTACATGTCCTATATTTGAGTAAACATCACATGTGAATTTGAACTCTAATACAGTTTTCATTCAATCGTCTTCTTTTCTTAATACTGGAAATTGCTTCCTATGTGGGATGGTTGCCAGTTACCAACGGAAGGTCGTGGGTTTCCTCCGGGCATAGAGCCCGGTTTCCTCCCACAATAAAACTGGCAACGCCGCCATATAAGTGAAATAATCTTGAGCGCGGCGTAAAACACCAATCAATCAATCTTTTCTTAATACTGGAAATTGGATTAGACCCTTAAATCGCTCTATTCAGTTAAGATTTGCTATCAAAAGGCCAGACATCTTTAATGGTATCTTCCCGTTTATTGAGGTTTTACAGATTTACCTTTTTGATTGGAATGTACTTGCCTTGGCAACCGTACCTTTTATTCACCCACACTTAGCAATAAAGAAAAGTCATGTATAGGAAATGGATGGTAGCCATCAAAGTTAACTGGCTGAAAAGTATGTGTACATTTCGTGTCAAACCTGATGAGAAATACACAAGGTATGCTTTATTTTATGACGAACTTAGGCCACTTGTTTTCCTCTTTTTTTTCTTGAAATATTATTGACTGCCCTTAATGAAATGATGTCTTCGGCGTCTCGTCCAATATCGACCTTCAACCCAACGGCGACTCGTACAATAAATATCCGTATTGGATGTGAAATCATATCATAATCTTTTTATTATACATATGCAATCAAACGCCAACAACAATTATTTCAAGTTTAACTTAAAACAAGCACAATAATTTATTTCAATATTCAACGTATTCACAATTATTAGAAAAGAAAGGCCTGCAAGGGCCCAAATTTTATAAAATTACAAATTACGGTACATACCGCAAAATAGTTTACTTTCCATTAAAATTTACGGCTATGTTGAAACTACATCCTGAAATAGTTGAGGGCTGAAAAAGGGGGTGGCTAAACCTGGAGACGTCTATGTCACTGTATGTCACAAAGAGCTCGGTGTTCATCCGGGTCTGCATTGTTTAGCCAGTTAGAAAATAATTTAACGTCGCATTTCGTTTTCTTTTTAGTGTTTTCTGGTATTTGACCCTTGACAAATTTATCTATATCAGCATCATCTAAAATCTTGCACACATACATGTATGAGGGTTCTGACAAAACGACAGGAGCGAAGCAGACGACTCCGCGGTGACGTCAGATTCGAACGTTACACATTGATCGAACTGACGTAGTCGCTCTTCTCTCTGCCGATACCCGAATGAAAATTCAATAGCACTATCCAATATCGACACGTGGTACAAATGCTAGTCTTTCATTGGTTAATGAATACTGGTTGTATAATAATGCGTTTTAAGATAGAAAATCCGAAGATATCCTAACACTGATGCTGATATCTAGACCTATGGGGTTGAAATGCATGATAAGCGAGTGAGTTAGACGTCTGTCTATTAACCGTTGATAGTGTTCCGGGAAAAATTATTTCATGATGACCAGCAGATTTTATTTCTATATTAGTAGGCTTAAAATATGTGATTTTTAAGTCAATATGTTTAACAGCCTCATTGTAATACATCGTTCATTAATGGCATCCATCGTACTTACATGACGGGAATTTAGCATTAATCCAACATGAAAGTCTCATTCCTATTACATTGTAATATTTTTCTATGTCCTCTTTGTTCATGCAAAGGGTTAATCTGTGAAAGTTGTGGTGATATTATGATAGGAAAACACCAGTAAACTAGGAGTTAAGAATAGCTTTCGAGGTGCTAGCAGCTATATATATATTTTAAGGGTTCTACTTGTCGCATTAATGTTTTTAAGTTTGCCCGCGGAATTTCGATCATATGTTGTAGTTTTTTACATCAAAGTGAGGAAATACCTTTCAGCGCAACTAGTTGTAAAAGGGAATTCCCTAGCGTGGAAGGAATTCAGAGAATGTCAGGCTTAAATGAGGATTTAGAAAGACTCGGTAATCCCGGAGGAAAACAAAAATCACATGCAATCACCCCAGCTATAAGCCAAATATAAAGGAAATAACCTGAAACTGACCGGATAAATTGAATATACTGCCGATGTTATCCCGGTAGTGATCCCGGAGGAGGTTAGAACCGAAGGCGACACGATGCCTATTTTAACCAGACACGAGGTCTTCAAGATTAAGGTGCCGATGAAAATTACCCGAAAATAAACGTCTCTGGTCAAAATATGTCTTTTTTATTTATACATGAGTGAAAACTAGGGATTTCTTTCACTCAGAAATGTCATAATTCACTGCAGTGCAATAACACTTTTGTTATTTAAAGGGAAAGAAAATCTAAGCTTTAGACTAGTTTAGATGGAAAGAGTAGGGTTCATTTAGTCCAACACAACTGTCCGATGTATGTTTTATCCCCTCGTAAGCGAATAATTGAAATTTGAAGGTGGCGTTACAATAGAGAATAAGCTCCATAAGCCGTTCACAAGGCCGCCACCATTTTTTCGTTATAGAGTAGTCATGTGATGCAATTTAGCCAATGGCTGGCTAAAGGCCCGTTCACACGATGCAATTAGTTGTATACAACTTGTTGCATGCGTCAAATTTCAGCGTGTGAACTGTCAAATCGGTCAAACTTTTGACGCATGAAATATGTTGCAAGCGAGTTGTACGAATTAGGATCGGCTCTATTTCATACGACAAGTTGTACGTAATTGACCAATCAAAATGTACTTTGTTGTCACGTGGTATTTTTATTCTGTCATTTCGCGATAAACATGGCGCATGATCGTACCGATGAAAATAACCAGCCTTTCTAAACATGAGATCAAGCGATTTATGAATTATTTTGCCGATCAAGAAATTCTAGGAAACTTGTGTGTTCAAAATGAGACCAGAGACAAAAGCATAAACGCATGCAGCCACGCTAGTGAGAATGGAAAGCCAGGTAAGTGAAGCCAGTTATTTTCCACATTACAATATTCTACTTCTACGGCGTAGTACATGTACCGTACGGTAGTGTTTAATTGGTCTTTCGCTGTAAAATGTTTAATTTCAACTACGGCGTACTGTCATGGCATGCCTTTGTTAGACTTTAAACTGTTAGTTTCACAGACACAGCGACTCTTAGAATCCTTCGTTTTAATTTTAAAAATTAAAAGTATGAGGACAGCGACAGTCGACTGGAAGTTTGTTTCACCGCCAGTTATGAAAACTGTCCTAAAAATATCTTTGACCTATATTTTATCAATGGGGCTCCAGAGAGTGGATGTAGTTTTTAAAATCAAGTTTTATAAATTGCAACATGTATTCACGTGACATTTTGGATTTTTATTTTTCTGGGGAGTTTTTCACCCTCAACAATCTGGTTGTATATCTAAAGTGAATTTAGAAATTAATTAAGGTACATCAACATTTCAAGTAAAATAATCCAGTCAGAGTGTGTCATGATATATGATTATGAATTTATGACACAATTTAATATCCAGCCATTTTCAATCAACAGCTGATCAACTAACACACAGTACAATATTTTGACTGGAAGCTGGAATAGGAGTTTGGAAAGGAAGAGCTGGACTTCCTCAGAGGATGTGTTTGTGTTCACTTGCAAATTTGACCCATCTCTCTTGATTGGTTTCTACCAAATACACTGAAATACACTGTCACAAACTTGGTAGGTGTTTTAAAGGTTGACTTTTTTTTCTTATTAACAAGGACGTTGTTAGCACCTTTTTAAGAATGATAGACTAACTATTTGGAACCCAGTATGTTGTATCACTCATCTTTCCTATATATTTTTATTCCTTTTAATCATTTTTTTAATGTATTATTTTTTTTATATGTGGGAGGGATATTCTTTTTTATTATTTAATCTGTTTATTGTTTAGATTAATACTTGAAATATAATGTTGCTGAGAATGATGGGCCAATTCTTTGTAATAAGATTATTCTATATTGTTTTATATCTGCAGGATGCAGGACAAAGAAGGAAAACTACAGGAAGTTATTGTTTGTGAAATAGAATATCAGGCACATATCAAGCATTTTCAAGAAAAGAAAATAATTGAAAATATTAGAGCCATTTTTTCCAAAAGTTGAATACCAATTTGAATAATATATGAACACCACATGTTTCAAGGTAAATGTAAGTTGAATTAAAAAATAATGAATATAAAATAATCATTAATTCACATAGTATCTAAAATTGTAGGAATTTAAACTCATCCAAGATCATTTTTTTTTTCCAAAATTTTCTTCTGAAAAAAATGTACATGTATGTATTTATTTTATGGAGTCTCCATACAAATAAAGTAGTTTAATGAAAAAGTGTAATTGAGTCTGTGCTTTTTAAAATTTTAACTTGAGTTTAAATATTTTACTTATGTCAAGCTCTTCACAAGAGGAGAAAAGCTCCAGATTCAATACTATGACTCAACTGAAAACGATTAATCCAAAGACAATACAGTAAGCTGCAAGTTTAAATTCACAGTAAGCTGCAAGTTTAAATTTACAGTAAGCTGCAAGTTTAAATTCACAGTGAGCTGCAAGTTTAAATTCACAGTGAGCTGCAAGTTTAAATTTACAGTGAGCTGTGACTATAAATTAACAGTAAAGTAAGCTGTGACTGTAAATTTACATTAGGCTGTGACTTTAAATTGACATTAGGCTGTGACTATAAATTTACATTAGGCTGTGACTTTAAATTTGACATTAGACTTTGATCTTTAAATTGACATTAGGCTTTGATCTTTAAATTTACATTAGGCTTTGATCTTTAAATTGACATTAGGCTTTGATCTTTAAATTGACATTAGGCTTTGATCTTTAAATTGACAGTCTAAATTTACCGAAGTTGTAAGTTTAAAGGCACACTCGCCGCAAAAAAATCAGAATATTATTTACATTAAAAACAGTGGATATTTTCCCCAGACATGAGTAGATAGAAACATTCCACAGCTCCCCCCCCCCCCCCCCCCCCCCCCCAAAAAAAAATAAATAAAATGTTTTGGCAAGTTTTTGTATTCAGAGTACGAAATTGAAAAGTTTATAGGTAAACAATGTAAACAAACTTTCAATCTCAAGCGCTCTCATGATTTGAACAATGTGAATATAACTGGACATGTGCCCTACGTTTAATTTTAGTGGTTTTATTTGTTATAGTGAATTCCTGTAAAATGTCAAAAAGGCGAGTGTGCGTTTAAATTCATTTCTGAATGGAGACAAGATACATTGTAAACTCAAGTCACTGACAGTTTCGTACTTCTTTGTAGTCTGTCAAACGAGCACCTGTTTACAATAAACAGTTACAGTCATGTGATAGTCAGAGTTTTATACAACTTGGCTGTGTGTGAACGGCGAGTTGCATGCAACTCAAAACATGCAACTTGACGCATGCAACAAGTTGTATACAACTAATTGCATCGTGTGAACGGGCCTTAAGCAATGGCGTGCGGTTGCATACTGACCTATATATTCGGAGACAATCTTCCCACTTCAAGTTTGTCGCCATGTTTTTTTGGACCTAAATCTACCATTATACATTAGAGAGCGGTAAAAATACGTCATTATTGATCTAAAAATAGCTATACCAACATCACGTCATCCTAAAACGGAAAAATGGCTACACAGATAAGCCACTGAAAGGACATACTTCTGTCTGTTTTATTAGCTTGAGGGTCACTGGAGGTAATTGACGTGAAATGTTTTAAGCACTTTGAAGGTTGTTATCGACGATAATCCCTATGTATTTCTAGAGATTTCCCCTCCTTTAAAGCACGCGACGAAGCCGATGACGTCGTCGGACCTACTTCTTTCTTGTGTACTGACGTCTGCTGTACAACAATAACAGTAAATAGGATTTCGATTGGAATACGAAGCCTTTTCAGTCATTTTTCGCATTAAGATAAATAATTTAAAGTGGCATGAGCTGCCAAAATGTTGATATTTTGACGTTGAAACAGAATGTTGAAATTATCGGCTATTTTTCCTAAGACGTATAATTCAAAAGTTTTTTAGTGCTTCTAATCTCGAGAATGTACGATAAAGTATTGTTTTGTACTAACTTTGACTTCGAATGAATGAATGGTCGTCCCAGTTATTTAAATTTTGTTTACTTTTCGAACACTATTCCGGTCCGTATAGGCCACATACTGAATACATTTTCCTCATTCCAACGCCAATCATTTAGTTTTTCTATGGCCTTCAAAGCCTCTTTAATACTGTCGTGACGATCAGAAATTACGAAAAAAGTGTGAATTTCGGCAGCTCATACCACTTTAACCTGAAAACACTAGGTTGATTCAATAGAGGATCGGCTTACCCATTAAAATCAAAGCGATAAAACAAAACTTCACTATCGATCGTCTGTTGACAGCGTTGTGTGACCTGTATCAATAATATCATGGCTTCGGAGAAACGGACCACTGCGTGTAATGAATAACTGTAATTGTTATTCAATGACGCTGTAAAACAATGTAAAGTAATTTCATAGATCACTTTTTATCCTGGTGACTGGTGCACTGCAGAGTTAAAATCCATGAAGATGAATTTACTTTCTTTTTACATGAAATATCGCGAAAAACTTCAGGGAGAAAATGGCCATTCAAATGACCACAAATCTGACAGTTGACAGTCACGTGAGAAGAAGAGACATGCGGTTGTTTCATTGGTCAACGATATATATTCCTACGTTTGCTGAAAACCTAATCCGTCATAAGTTTGTTTATATTTTCTTTTGTATAATTAATAAATTTTTACTTAATGAACAATCCCCAGCCTCAACTATGATAGTATAAATAACAAACAGAATATTGTACAGTTGTGTTTGAATAGCATTTATATATTTTTTTCTCTTGAAAGGTGGAGGGATAACCCACTCGACGCTTTCCGTCTCATGGGGTTATTCTCCGTCTTTGACTCGAAAAAATATCAGTGCTATTAAAATACAACTGTTATACAAAGTCTACACGACAACGCGTAACTGTATTGTACGGCCAGGAGATGGCTACTCGAGGGTCAGCCGAACCGAATGCTTGACTTGTCATGGTATAAAATCCCATGTGTACATTTCTGAATCATTTAGATCATGCCATCTAAAGGAACTCGACGTGTTGTTCACCAGGCCTGAAAATGCTGAGAAAAGGAAATTAAAAGAATGTGAAGACGTTCACATACAAGATAGTCCGGCTTATAACTCGTATTGTATAGATATAAGAGTGGGGAAATACTAGAACCCAACGTCGTGTTGCCACCTTGTACACTTCGTGATAGCGGAAATAGGAAAACACGAGGACATCCCGAAGGTCTCACGACGTCGTGTAGACATTTAGTCGCCTTCGCATAAACTTTGCGTCGGTGTTGAATGATGTAAGAGTTCAAGTTTATACGAACATTAAGCGATGGGAACACGGTGTATACACGACGACCATACGATGGACCCGATGTCAACACGAATGATACACGAATGGATAGCGCGTATAGCCTCCATTAGCTTACAACCTGCGTTTCAGTCCTCCAGTACTGATGTAATGCGGCTTCCAATTCCTGCAGATTTTGTACAGGAGACTTTAGGACATGAATGTTTCTACCCATCCTATCCCAAATGTGCTCTAAAGGATTCATATCCGCGCAGTTACCCTTTCAATAGATCCGACGTCCAACTGGAGGAATGAAACGCAGATTGGAAGCTAATGGAGGCTATACGCGCTATTGACCTACTGCACTAGGGATGTGTTCTACACACTCAAAGGGACATTTTTACTTCAATATGTTCGCCATGTGAAGTCAGATGGACTCTGAAGTTTCATACTTACAAGCAACTTTTTATTTTTTAAAATACAGTTTTGATTTGGCTAATGATATCCTGAATAAATTGTATAGCTTATTGCCGTTAACGGTGATTTCTTATCGCCAGAATGTTGCCCTTTATGATCACAATCGTTTCGGCAACATCAGTTTGCCAGCAATCTCCCTACACGAATGATTTTATCGGTCGGTGCAGACTTTCCAAGGGGGGGGGGGGTAACTTTTTTCTTTGTGTATATATGCAAAGTCGTCCAATTTCCTCCTATACGCATTTCATCCAATGGATCCATTTGACCCCACAAGATACATCGACCATGTTGATAGAACACAGTCCTCATATCAGTAAAGATGAAAACAAAAACGCTCGTCCTGCTATTATATCTCCATTGACAAATTTAAAATCCAACGACAAGAAGAGCTTGGTTTGTTACATAGCATGAGTTGGTGGAAAGACATTTCACTCAGCAACATATCCGTAATCAACGCCCAAATGTGCGACTAATTGTATGACCCAGGCAAAAGGAAAATACCTTCTTATGTCTTATAAAGCGTAACTTACAGCCAATTGTATACTTTTTCTATCATGTTAATTTGTTGAATTATATCACAAGACTGCTTTATTTTATCAAGTACTCTTGAAAAGCGGCTTGAATATGGAAAAAATGAGTTTTCTCTAGGTAGTCAGTTCCTGACAAGATACGTGTCATTCCTTTTGCTTGTGGCTTAGAATGGTTGAGTGGGAAGATAACAACAGGAAGGAAATTAATTGATAATTACAATAGAGCTGTCAAGAAATGACAAAAATAGAAGACATGGACTGGATTTAAAGGGATTTACAAAATATTTCAAATGATGAAAGAATTCATGAAGCAATTTGCACTTTTTACCAATTGAATGATATTCCCGTGTTGAAAATTTAATCAACGACAGCATGTCGCCTAGACTTCGTGTTCAAACATTCGCCTATAGACAGCAAGTTGAGTAAGCCGTACAGTACCACTAGAGAAATGAGAAATATAATAATAAATGTATGAGATTTCAACGAACTGATTGTTCAAAATATGTAAGCCTAAATCTGTTTCCAGTACTGTGATATTTAGACAATAATTGCTTAACCGGCAAGCTTAAATAAAAACGACATCTATGACCGGAAAATTATGTTTTTATTTGGATAAATTCGATTAATAAAACTTGATTAAATGTTTAACACGAATACATCATTGACTACATATAATGTAGACGGCCATTCTGTTTACACAATAGCCTAGCGTATTCGTGCATTGTCGCAATAAGAAAGAACTGAGGCAACACTTTCAATCCTACTAAAAGCATGAAATGAGTTGCCGCATTATGTTGACGCCATAATAGAATCGTTTTCTTCAACTCGTCGTCCAAATATGTTTATGATTTGCTTTTGGTTAAGGAAGATGTAGGAATAGTAGAATTACTGTGTCTGTTTGACGACATGACCCAGGCCCAATTAATTCTTCCGTTGTCATTTAA
Source organism: Lepidochitona cinerea (assembly GCA_963971465.1). NCBI lineage: Eukaryota > Metazoa > Mollusca > Polyplacophora > Chitonida > Tonicellidae > Lepidochitona > Lepidochitona cinerea. Next base: position 4,877,113 of record OZ020551.1, read on the forward strand.
TCGGACAGCAGCTCGCATTAGACAGCTTTAATTTGACAAGCTATTTCCGGTAAAAGAAAATCAAGACGGTTACAAGACTTGTCTTTATACGTTTCTGTACTATGGTTAGCCAAAAATGTGTCCAACCAAGAAGGACCATGATATTCACTATATAACATCAGATGGAATTGAACATGTAAAGTAAGTAATCCAACCGATATCGTGCCATATTTCAACCTCTAACCTCCTATGGGATTTATTTCAGCTAAGATGACACTTACTACGAGATTGATTTCAGCTAAAAGTAACACTTACTACGAGATTTCTTTCAGCTAACGGGGACGCATATTAGGAGATTGATTTCAGCTAAAGGGGACGCATACTGTGAGATTGATTTCAGCTAAAGGGGACGCATACTACGAGATTGATTACAATTAAAGGGGACGCATACCATGAAATGGATATCAGCAGAAGTCTACGGGGAGGGAGGGAGAGTGAAATACAACTAAAAACAACAGCAAGCTTTTATTCACTATACTCAATGCATTTAATCAATAGTTTAGTACACTAATGTTGCATTTACATGTGCATGTAGGCAGTAGTGTATCCAGGCATCGGGCCATGCTAGGCCAAAAATATAATTTCTGTGGTTTCATCAAAAGAGATATCGTAAAATTTTCGCAGCTTCACCGTAATTATTTACACTAATGAAACTCTATACTGTCACTGGGGTTGACGAGAGTCAAAAAAATATATAAGCGTTGCAAATTGCGGGGACATTGGACCCAAGGATAATCGGCCCCCACCCCCAAAAATGCGTGATGAGGATTTAGCTGTTGGTTGTTTAGTTTTAATGGTGTATACAGTTCCAAAGGAACTAATCACACCAGTGGATTTAGCTGTTTGGTTTCGTGCATGCACTTGTGCTAGGACTGTTGCGCCCGATTGAAAGTAGATGCACTTTGGTCACTTCACATATGAATGGACTTGTTCATCTGTCTGTAAATAAAGATTTGGCGCTGAATTATCCTAGTTATGGATGAAGGTTCGCACAAAAACCGCAAGCTGTCGTTCTAAAGCTAAAAGCTATTCAGAACTCCGAAACTGCCATTAGGCCCTAATCTGGACATTGTTTTGAAATTGGTACTGAGAGTATTACGTAAACATGCAAAACACACACCGTCTGATTTTGATTAATTATTTTTTTTTTTTTCTCAAATAAAGTTAGCAACCGATAATTCATTATCAGGGGCTTGAACAAAAACAATTTTTTAACGTTTTATTTAGGTTGAATTTAAAATACTTGATTAAAATAAGTGATACTCGAGGAGAATAGAGGTATCACACTTATGATGTAGGCCTACTTTAATCTCCCATTGAACATTCCCGTGTATAACTATTCAGACGTCAGACGTGGTTCTGAGCTAAAAACATCTTTCTGGTAGACATTTTTTTTTACGCCTTCTCCCTTATATATATTTTCACCGCCATACGGGCGGATGAAGATGTACTCTAAAAAATAATGTCTAGTTTTACAAGTAAGAACGCATCTCTGGCGATCTAGGATCCCAGAGCTTCCGGGGCCTAGGCGGCCCCTGGACCCACGCCTTGTTGTGCTGTGATAGTTGCCCACCTTCACAAGACTCTTGGCTACACATCTGCATGTTGGCTATGTGTCTTCATTCGTTCAATTGGTGAACTGTTACAAGTTATTTTATAGTCTACCTTCAGTTTCCATATAGATGGTAGTCAGCAACTGGGAGGTTTTCTTTGACTAATTTTGCATTTGGGATATCCTATTATAATCATGACAACAAGGACCAGACATGCCAGTTAAAGACAAAAATGCCATTTTCCGTGCACAAATTCGACGTCAAAGCGCAACGTACTATACCATTAAGAATTCGGGTAGCGTCTCACAAAGTTACTTTTTCGATTACACTCTTAGACCCCCCCCCCCCCCCTATCTTCAAACCACCTCCGGACAACACTTGACAAAAAAAATAAAGTCAATATTTTCAACTATGAGATTGATTTTAGGATAAAGGGATACAAACTATGAGACTAATTTCAGGTAACGGCGAGGCATGTTATTTAAATACAGGAATATTGCTGTAAGATGCGGGCATTTGACGTGAAATAAGGCATAGGGAATGTAGTCTCTTAAGAATTCCACAAATGTCATGTCGCCGAGTATAGCATTGTCCATTTTTACCTCAACATAAGAAGGCTTATATCTGACGCTTAGAAACAAAATACGTCAAAAAGAACCGAAAATACCCACAAAACCATCAAGGGGAAACAATCCATCTCGCACGCCCACATGATGTATTTGGATAGCATTACTGGGATGTTTTTTTTTTTCGAAAAGGTTCTATAAATGTATAATTTTCTGATATCATTCAGCAAGTTCTCAAACAAGGTTTATTTTACCTTTGGAGGACATCATACAATTACCATAGCTAAAACTACAAAGTATGAAATAAACATCAACGGTACCCTCGGCGTCCTCTACAGTAATAAAGGTTATATTATACATTCGTTAGTTTAGGCTTTTTTTTCTCTCTTGATTTGAGTGATTTTTTTAATCGAATTCAATATCAATTTTATTACATGGTGGCGTTGCCATGTTAATAAGGAGACAAAATTTGGTCCATTGCCTTGTGGAAACCACAAATCTTTCGCTGGTAACAGGATACCTTCATACTATAGTGATTTCTTAAACGTTATTAGAGCAACAAAACGTTGAAAACAGGTGCACTGGAGAATTTAATAACACGCTTGATGCTGTGTTTAAGATTAACCAAACATTTGTCTCAATGCAAATTCGTGAATAAATACAGATGTTTTCTCGGCTGTGTTTATCTGTCAGAGCATTTCGTCCAAATTATTTGGAGTTTACGCAAAACTAATTTACATACAATTTTGATAATGGAATGGACAAAAAGCTTCCTAACTTTTATTTTATGAAAAAAATCAGCTTTTTGTTGACTATAAAGTTACTTTCCGGTCACGTTGGCTTTAAGAAAAAACGCTTCCGAATGTCTATACTTTGCCGAGACAATCAGAAGGTTTGAACTTCATCTAAAAACTAAATGATTGGAGTCAAAAAGTCTACTTTTTAAAAATACACTACTTAACGTACATTATGGGGAGCAGCACTAAAAAGTTTATAGTTTGTACTTTTTTAGAAACATAACTGAGATTTGCACAATTTTATAATATTTATAGTTTAGGACCTCGTGCCAGTTTAAAATCGCTATCCCACTTTATAACCAATCTAATATACTCTTAAAATGTTTCTATGCATCGATAGACATCAACCAATAAATCCGTCCTTAAGTAAAAATGCCATAGTCAAAGATAATAGATAAAAGAATTTCCTTGAAAACTGTTAACTCAAACGTAAGAGTCTTTATCTGTGGGCGAAAAAATACCGCCCCATGATGGGAAGCCTGTGTCAGACTGAGAGAGTATCATTCTACCGACTAAGCCACCGAGACCACAGAAAGGAAAGAATTTGTTCACCAAAAGAACAACATCAGTAGGCAGCAATGTGTTCCTTTCAGGCAGGCAGTGGTCAAGGGGAGATAATTCATAGCGCTAGTCGATGTTATGTTTGGACATTATTCAGAAAACGGGTGTTTAAGTGGGGTTTTTTTCATGGATTGGTAAATGGTACTCACGTCTTCTGTGGTGATAATAATTTAGCGAAAAGCAGAGGTGGTAGGAGTTCGACTGCAATGCTTGGACATCCAATGAAGTCTCCGTAATGTATGTATGCAAGAATACTATCTAAAATAGAAATGGTCTGGTCCTTGTCATGAAGAATTCCTGTAAACCCTAACTCTTATATCCGCTATTTTAAAGTATAACAACCCTAGTAGGGGTGTGGTCAACTAATGGGGTGACGTTATGAATGTGTTTGTCACACAGAAAAACTAAGGGTATTTTACTCTTCTCCTAACATCTACCAGGGTCTTATGATAGTTTGAATCCTATAAGACTCTTTATAGCTGAATTCAAATGTTTGATTTCTGAATTAGCAAGATTTCAAAAAGAGTGGCAAAAGGTGGGATATATGTCCAGCGACAACGCGCGGTACTGCATGTTTTAATTGTATGTCTGACAAATGATTACCAGCTCTTTGTCGGAGAGAATTTCTCCAACAGATTGCTTAAAGCAGAAGAAATGAAAGAACACAGTACAGTTGCGCTAAATTTCCTTTCTAACGGTGCCAAAACCATTCTCTAAGATTTTTCTTCGCCAAACTGTGCTATAAGAAAGTTAGCAATCGTTATCAGAAAACTTCAACTGTCTCGGCAGCCATCTTCACAGCAAAGCTTAGTTGTGTGTCCCGATCGGCCAATCAGCATTACGCCTAGCTCACCAGTCCCTGCAATATAGCGTAAGGTTGATTGTTGATTGATTGTTTTGTGTTTTACGCCGCGCTCAAGATTATTTCACTTATATGGCGGCGTAGCCAGTTTTATTGTGGGAGGAAATCGGGCTCTATGCCCGGAGGAAACCCACGACTTTTCGTTGATAACTGGCAACCTACCGTATATCGTTAGAGAAATTGGTCAACTCTGAAAGTCTGCCATTTAACCCTAGGGTATAATTTCGATCATTTCGAGGCGCTAATAACGAAAGACAAACACTCTAATAACTCTGAAATATATACTGACTTGTAAATCAACCTTTCGGGAAGACGTATCAGGCTGCATTTAGTGGCCAAGCGACTTGGTTGGGGGTCGTTATAAAATTTTCAGAAAAGGTAGTCTTACCGCTGACATTGCAGGTTATAACCATACAAGATACGATAAGTTCGCAAGGAAGTAATTTACTAATACGTCTTCTTGTCAATTTCAAAATGCCAATGGCGCGCTCCACTGACGATCGAACACGAACTTGTCTGGTGGATTCATTTTCAGTGTATTTTTACACAATAAACCTCGTGCAAGATTCACACACGTGACTAGGATGGCCTATGGGAGCTTGTTCGATACAATTGCATGCTTGTTTTTGTTTTCTCCCCTTTTAAAGGGAAGGTGAAGGGTTAAACCAACTTTTGTCCCTTTGCATCCGTTTTATGGATCAAACTAACATTTAAAACTGTTTTAATACGTATTTTGATAAAACTACGGCCTTGGCAAAACCTTGTCACCAGGTTGATGCAGCGGCTACGTCCGACGGGCCAGACTTCAGACAGGCCTAGGAGTGGAAGACCACGAATAACCACGCCCAGTGAAGATTATTACATCAGTGTATTACATCTGAAAAACCGCATCGTAACAGCGACGTTCACAGCGGCTAGAGCACTGGGACACAGAATTAGACAGACCGTCTACAGGAGACTGCGGCAGTATGGTATCCGGCCACGTCATCCCTTCCGTGGACCGCTCCTGACGCCTCGGCACCGGAACGACAGATTGATATGGGCGAGGCGAGTTCGACGTTGGCAACGCCGGAACTGGGCACGGGCTCTGTTCTCTGATGAGAGCAGATTTCTCATCTTCAGACGCACTTATGGAACCACCTCGATCGGCAAATCAGACAGCGCCGTGAGCCTCCAGTCAACGTTCTGGGGTGGGTTGTTCAAAGCACCGTTATCTTAACTGCAGGTTAGATGACGTCGCGTCACAAAGGGATTTGTTTGTTACGTCGCGTCATTTAACCTGCCGTTAAGCTAATTTTCTTTTGAACAACCGGCCCCTGGACTAGGAACGATGTCTCCTCGAGGAATTGGAAAGCATCACTCCCAACGTCATCAGACGTTTCAAGACGTCATCAGTCCGAAGGCGTGTTCTGGCATGTATCGATGCTCAGGGTGGACATACCCGCTACCGACTTAACTTTGAGACGTGTGGTGTGACATTTCCTGTTAATTCTGTGGTCAGTGCTCTTACGAAATGTTCATTTTTCGACCCCACCCATCTTTAAAGACTTGCCATGTTGATTGTACTGATTTGATACAAATGAATATTGATTCAAAGGTTGTGAAAAGATTTCTCACAAGAATAACACCAAACTTCTGCATTGTTTAGTTTTATTTTATGTCGTTGCAAACATATGGCATCGTTTCTTTTGAACACTAGTGTAGTATTTAACTACAATATGCATATGAAATACATGTATCTTTTCTATTAGCATTCATTTTTAGCAATATGGTGCAACGCGTTTACAAGCTTATTTTTAGTACTGTATAGGTCTCAGCGACTTGTACATAAAATTAGGTATCAATAGAATAGAAGTTTGAGCCAAAGAGAGTAGATTGACAAGAGTGGTCACTTCGTCCAATCAGCATTGTGCCGGCATGTTTTTCTGGCCCCCTAGCGGAAGTGTGTTCCGACTGTACACGATTCGATTATAGGGGAAGGAGGTTCCTTATCGAATCGTGTACAATTCAAATTCAACATGGCGCGAGCGACGTGACCACTCTTGTCAATCTACTCTCTTTGTTTGAGCCATTGTCTCTGTTTAATGGAAAAGGAAGATTAAATGTCAATCCTGATACTAACATGATATCATTTCTACGCCTTCAGCCTGCTTATACTACAGTATGTGGCGTTTATGCGCAGCAAATTTTTAAATTGTCAACGGTTACGCAATTTCAAAACAGATAATAAATTCACTTTCCACTTACAGGACTATCATTTTTATCGGCAATCCCATTGGCCGCAGTTCGGAGAATGCATTGGTTCTTTAAAAAAAAATTCTGATCAAACGACTCTAATATCTAAATTTCGACTCAAATCGTTCCAAACAAAGCTCATTGTCTCATTTTCAGCTATATGAAGTTCTTCGGAGACTTAAGCTTTTACTCCATTAAGTACTGTTGTCCCATCTAAAGCACTCGCCATCTTTTTTCTTATGCATCCCATAATATACACAAGGAAAAATGCAAAGTACCCCATGCTGAAATTAATTATTAAACATCTGCATTAATGTTATCTGTAATGCCAGTTATGGTGATGATAAGAATGATGTTCTATTGAACGATTGTGGCAATTCAGGTGTGACAGTAACGCAAAAACTGCATGCAATGAGACATGAAATGTTTTTTTTGTGCAATTCAGTATGTTTCCCCTGTCGGTTTTGTACTGAGGGCCGGTACCATTATACAGTGATAAGCAGATTGGGGAGAAAACCCGATGAAACTGGTGATCCGACGTCTCACTGGAGGGGTGAGACGCATGTTGGAAGCGAATGAAGGCTATACACGCTATTAACCCTCTGCTCTAGGGATGTGTTCTACACACTCAAAGTGACATTTTCTACTTCAATACGTTCGCCCTGTGAAGCCAGATGGACTCGAAAGTTTCATACTTACAAAATCATCTTTTTATTTTGTTAAAATGCACTTTTGTATAGCTTATTGCCCAATAATGGTGATTTCTTATCGCCAGAAGGCTGCCCGTTATGATAACAATTTGATGTGATCAATGTGGTCCCATTACAGCATATAATCGGCCAAGGGCGGTAATATATTTGGTGTAACAGTTGTTTAAAGGGAAAGAAAATCTAAGCTTTAGACTAGTTTAGATGGAAAGAGTAGAGTTTATTTAGTCCAAAGCAACTGTCCAATGTATGTTTTATCGTAAGCGAATAATTGAAATTTGAAGGTGGCGTTACAATAGAGAATAAGCTCCATAGGCCGCGACAATTTTTTCATTAGTTTTATCCAATTATTGTTGAATAAAAATGTAAGTGCGTTATAGAGTAGTCATGTGATTCAATTTAGCTAATGACTTGGTGAAGAAATGACGTGCGGTTGCATACTGACCTATATATTCCGAGACAATCTTCCCACTTCAAGTTTGTCGCCATGTTTTTTTTGGACCTAAATCTACCATCATACACTAGAGAGGGGTAAAAATACGTCCTTATTGATCTAAAAATAGCTACTACAACATCACGTCATCCTAAAACGGAAAAAATGGCTACACAGATAAGCCACTGAAAGGACAGTCTGTTTTTATTAGCTTGAGGGTCACTGGCGGTAATCGACGTGAATTGTTTTAAGTACTTTGAAGGTTGTTATCGACAATAATCCCTATGTATTTCTAGAGATTTCCCATCCTTTAACAAGCAAGCACTGAAACCAAATATTCTTTCTCCGCTGGATCACAGGGCATGGATTTCCGATAGTATGGGAGGAATGCCAAAGAAGGTTACTTTTGACGTGATTCCGTCACGGTGACTTTAAATGAAAAACTAATGAGAACATAATGTGCAACATGTATTGAGTTTTTTTTTGGTAAGAAATAAGAAGCATTGGGCATTCACATGAACCATGTCCTAACCATTTTAGACACTATTTATCTGAGGTATATGCAAAATCAACTATGAAATTCTATAAACTGAGATTTCATCACAATGAAATTAATGGTAACAATTATATCCTCGCTTGTCCAGCTATATTGAAAGGTTCTCATTAAAACTTGTCTTTATTACTATTTGACTCTCCATTAGTTCTAGTCCCTGAATGAAAATAACCTCCCTCAAATAGGTTACCTTATCGGTTGAAGTGAAAGTTAACACTACACTACACTACACTACATCCCCCCCCCCCCCCTACAATTTCCCTCCCAGACATTGTGTTATTGTTAGCACAATCAACCTGTCAAATAAGCCCAAATAACGCGATGACCCCACGAAAGAACTGTCAAACTTTTACAATGCGCTAGTATCGAATCTTTCTTTGGACAGCCGTTCTTGTAAATAGGGTGACGTCATCAGACATTTTTGAAAAAACAGAGCTGCGGTTTTAATCAAACGCTTTATTTTTGTGTAGTATGAGAAGAAAAAGATTACCTAACGATAAACAGTGTGTTACAATGGATGTCACTCTAGTTTACTAAACGTCGAATGATTGATCCTTTGAAAATTAATAGACTCGAGTGATATTCATGGTAACACACTGGCTCTCGTTAGATAACCTCTATGTACAATACAATAGGTTTATTGCGATCAGAGTGCATGTACAAAGATCAACAATTCGACAATTCGTAAACAATATATAATATAAATATATAGTTGGATAAATTATAATTTATTAGGAGATATATAGCAGTTTTGGCAATTTTATATACAAATTTAAGTTAACATTTATACAGTAACCAAGAAATTCTATATATACACTGTATAATATTAAATAAATTTATATATCCGTGTTATTTTGTTTTTATTGTTTAGATAATTGAAAGAAGGGTAATTTGTTTTAATTTGGTTGAAGAAAGGTGTTCTTGTTTGTTCTAATTTGAGGTATTTACAAATGAAGTGTAATATCAAAGACGTTGTGAGGGGTCTTTCAAACTAATGGTGTTAATTTCTCTCTATATTATCAAGCCATAAGTTAAAATAAAATCATAAGACGCCATAACTATATTATGCTTGTCGACAAAACGGCGGTAAAAATTTTAAAAAATATTAGGTTTTGATAAAATAAGAATTCAGGTGAAAAAATTAAATATTTGAATTTTCAATACAAAATTGTAATAAAAAGGACAGCCGCCCTTGCTCCACAAGATAAAAGATCCAAGACTACCTTTTCTGAAAATTCTATAACGACCTTTTACAAATCGCGCAGACACCAAATGCCGCCTTTCACGTTTTCCCAAAAGGTTGATTTACAAGCCTTTAAAACTTTCAGAGTTAATAGAGCGTTTGTCTTTAGTTATTAGCCCCTCGAAATGATCGAAGTTAACCGACTTTCAGAGTTGATCAATTTCTCTTACGCTAGGGCAGTGACTGGTGAGCTAGGCGTATGCTGATTGGGCGATTGGGACTCACAGCTAAGCTTTGCCGTGAAGATGGCTACCGAGTTAGGCGTTTTCTGATAGCGTTTCTTAACTTTCTTACAGCACAGTTTGGCGAGGAAAAATCGTAGAGATGTGGTTTTGGGTACCGTCAGAAAGTAAAATTTACCACGCATGTACTATATTTATAAATATAACTATAAGTTTCCCTTCCCTTCTCCTTTAAGTTTGAGAATTATTCTGTGGTCGCGTAACAAAGAAATTCAATTGTTACGTTACAAAGTTATATGACAAATGACCAAAATTTTACAGTTGGCCTAAGAGGGATTGAGAGGTGTGATCCCTGGTGGATCACTTAAAGGATAAATGCCAAGTTCTTTCTGAACACCTATCGCTGATTGTTATTGTAAATTGACTAAATATGTATCTAAAAACAAAATGCTGAAACAAAACGAACTTCCTGTAAGGTCCCAGCGTGTCAAAGAAACAGCGATTGAAAATATGGATATCTTCCATCACCACTCGGGAATACCTTCGTATTAGATGTCATAGTTGACATATGAACGCTTTCGGCGTCATTTCAACCAATGATGAAGACGCTCTGGTTTAACGTCGTTTATGTGTGACGTCACAACAATAGGAATGTACACGATGAACTATATGAATGGAATGGTCACGTCACATTGGTAAAATTGGATCTGGCGTGCCAATATCGCCGTCATAACTATGGGATGCTGTCTCCCGTAACGCAAATAACGTTTTTTTTTCTACAAATTAATGATATCACGAATGAACGGTCAACATTGACGCCACAAGAGTGATTTGTCATCGTGTTATGGCGTTGATAAAGGAGTCCAGGGCTAGTGACGTCGTTCTCTTTCGCTTCCCCTGTAACGTCAGATCAGTAGTACCATCTTATAATAATGGCGGCGTTCGCTACAACTCAAGCGTCATGTGATCTCCATTTCATGCATTTAATCCATTGGATGTAGCCTACATATCAGATGTGAACTATGACGTCACGGCGATAAAGCTAATTAATTTCGATATCTAGGCTGTAGACAGCAAAATAATGCCTTGAATTTTGTAGGTTTTCTGCCTGAAATCCAATTTTTCTTTTGGCTAAGTTCGTCTATACAGTGCAAGCTTTTAACCAAATTGATTTCGGAACCAACGAAGCGCAATGAGCATCATTTAGTCCAAACCAAGCAATTTACAATATACATCTGAGCAATCATTCATTTTGGAAAGACATACTCACCGCGAAAATGCGTAAAACTAAGCCGTTTTAAAAATGTTTTGCAAAAAATAAGCAGTTAAAGACAACAAGTTTTGTTTTTTTGTTTTGCATCATCTTTTTGATAAATAAAAATGTGATTTGTTAAGTAGCCGCAATGTCAGCGAATCGTGAACCCAGGAATGCGCATAAGTAACATAATATTATCGATATTTTGGGGATTACAACTTCTAGAAAAATGGCAGATATTCTTCTGCCGATTTTGGGGTCAAACCAGAAACGGGAATCAAGCTCTGGTCCCAGAGTGTAGCACCTAGGTCCTGTCGCCAGTACTAATAGCCGACGGAATCATAATAATGTATTTTAGAACAGCTGGTAGTTGATATGTTTAAAATTACAGACAATGGATTTAGTTTAATGGTCACACATACGTTTGCATCACTATTTCGACAGTTTAGACATAACTGGACATATTTTATGTGTCTCATGTTTAATTTTAGTTACTATAATTACTGTAAAATCAATTAAATCACGTTCTTCACAAATATCACAAACGTTACAACGGAGGTCGGGCCTTAAACATATGTCAGCAGGCCAGACTATCCCCCCCCCCCCCCCCCATACACACACACACGCAAATTTCGGTACATGTCGGTATTCCTCCAATGCTTAAATGATAACTTATAAAGGCTAAACGTTATCAAATATAGTGTTTCGGTTCAAGATACTATCACTTGGATGCTTAAATTTGCTGGGCTCCCAAGACAGTATAGAAAGTGTTTCCCTTTCAATGATCAAGAAAGTGTTTCCCTTTCAATGACCACATTCGTACGTATAACTGCTCGAAGTGATCCGTGTGATGTAAAAAACCTTACAAGGTCTTAAGCTTAATGGTGTCTATCGGGAAAAACGTATTGGATATTTAAAGGGTCTGGCTTGAATAAGCCACTTTCGAGTTTGACTAAAACCCCGCGAGATCACGAGAGAAATGAACTTAGGGGTATAACTTTCACTGACTGGCCGTTCATTTAACATTAGCGTTTATGGCGATCGGCGATTAACGTGTCGTTTTGTCTTTGATTCTTTATTTCTAAATCATTTCTTCAATCCATTTTTTGGGTGAAACACACCCGATGCTATCAGTTGCGTTTTTGTCAGTTGACAGTCAATAAAAATGTTTATTAGTGTAGATACGCTTCGAAGTTGTCAAACACCAATGGCGAAACATCACAGTTTTCTTAATCGCTCAAGGTAATAATTACTCACTAGTATGGCGTACATCATTCATACGAACGGACGCGCCAATAAGCTGAAACAACCAACCAACCAACGGTGAAAAACACAACTTCAACGTGTTATTTTTGTGTTAGAAAAAGTAAAAGTCAAAAAAGGTATCAAATGGCTTTGTATATATCTTGATATGTCTCAGAAAAAAGACTTTTGTAAAAAGTATAGATTGTAAGCTGATAATCACAGACATAACAACAGGGTTACAGCCGATCTCCATAAGCACTAATGTTAATCGGATAGCCGATCGGTGAAAGTTATAGTCTTATACCCCTAAACACTGGTCTCGCGTGATCTCGTGGGACTTCAGCCAAACCCGAAAGGGGCTTATTGATACGCATGACTACACGCTTAAATAGGCCTACTGTTCTGTGCTTTCCGCATGTCTAAACGCCTTTATACTTGTCTCTCCGTCGGTCTTTTAAAGGGGTTTAAGTTCGCCATTCTCTTCTATCCGTGAAGCTTATCAGTTCACAAATACCGTTGGAGCAGCTCATTCTTTTCAAACTATACCTTTTCTATTCGACTGGTCTCTGATTTACACAAACTCCTCGCGTGCGCATGCTCGCTCACTCTGAAACTTCGGGGATTTACGTACGTAAAATACCCTCTGATAAACTGCAATTCATTTTGACTATGGCGACCAAAAAGGTACAATTCCCATATCCGCTTAAGGGTCCTACAAAAGAGTCCCTGTGATAATGTAAGGGATCGAAACATTCGGTTTGTTAACTTCCAGCCTCGATCAGTTATATAATTGAAGCCTTGGAGGATTCCTGATATGTACCGAAACTGCGTCTGTCTACAATATGTGGTTTACCGGGGTAAATAAAATATGTAAACAAATATCTTTCTAAATGAAAGTAGCATTTAATAACTTTATAATTTTTATTTCTTTTTTCGTCTGTAGTAAAATATTTTGATATTTACTTTCGACGTCATTTGTATTCAGTCCAAAAATACGGTGTTTACCGTATAAAAAGCGCAGACTGTCCGAGGCATGTCAAAGCCGACCGACAGGGAGCGAAGATAGCCGAAGGATGTTCCGACTGAGTGCTCGCTATGAAGTAGAGTTAGGGTCAGGACTGGTCACGTGGCAAAATAAATACAGTCATAACTTACTTCCAATACTCCATATATACTCCTGCTATTTTTCACTATTCTTTATACTGACGTAAAGTCATTTTGGAGCCCGAAACCTGGACTACTTGCATAAAAGAAATGTTGAAAAAAATATCGATAGGTTATCTTTTATAGCATAATAAAGACAATCCATAAGTCAACCCCGCGGTTCATGCTTATTTTTAACAAACCTTTCTTGAAATTCTGCACGCCTTGCACCCCTAGCCGTGAAAAACACAAATACTATATGACATCGTGTAAATACTCGATTTAGGACCAGATATATCGGTATATTATCCATATCGGTATAATATCCATTTCGGTTATCCATTGGACGTTACACCCCATGCATTCCAATGGAAATATTACCAACAATTCAATTCACACATTTTAAGGTAGGGCCTACTTACCTGCATCTTGAAAATCAAATAGGTTTGTGACCTTGGCGGACTTAACAGATAAAAGGAAACTGTTATCAGTGTTCACTCTTTCACAGGGTAACATATTTTATTTCTTTTCCGTTTTGATTTCATCATGCTTGTTTGGGCATTTTTTAAATAGTGGTGTTAACGACACCCATGTAAACGTGGAGCTTCACAGGTAACAAGAGTTTCTTTGCTTTTTTTTTTCGCAAAAAACAATCTATATGCCCTTTTCAAAAATAAAAAAAATGACAAATAATAAAGCCAGAAACTCTGAATACATTTTAAAATGAATAAAAGGCAGAAACAATTGATTTTCTGTTTATGAGCCCTGTATTGAACCTAAATACCGTACCTGCTTTGCATCCAGGGACCTTGAGACTCTGAAGGCTACATTAGACTAAAGGAAAATGTGTGAGAATACACGTCCTGTAAAAATAGAAAATAAAAACAAAGATATTTATAATAGGTTGTTTAAGAGGAGAAAATAACTTTACTAATCCTCGTAGTTTCAAAATTATTTGTTAACAATGTTTCCGCCAGATTTATTCATTAACATCATTATAAAAACGACCAGTGTGCTATTTTTCAGAAATTACGTATTAGTCATGTTTTCTGTAGACCTATAACCGTTGTTAATTTCAATTTAAGCTATTAGACATAGGCCTATCAGTAACTGGATAGAAAGTCGGCTGGTGTGCACCAAGTAAACCTTTGTTTAGGCTATCGAGTGGAGTGCAGCAGGCTACTCGTACACTGCCAGTGCTGGACGTGTGAGATAATCTGTGACTAGACTTATTTTACTGGTAGATTTGAGGTAACGAAAATCTGGAAAACGGAAACAAATAAATCTTTACTAAACGTTAAGCACGGAGAATGTGAGCTAGGCCAATATTATAGACGAATGTCTATACGATAGTGCATGCTGTAGTACTCATACAAGACCAGCTTGTCAGGTCACAGCCGTCACGACTTTCTACCTCCACAGTGAAGAGCGGGTATAGGCCTACTCGTCAACTACAGATTTTCTAACGAGCTGTACGCCTTCAATTTCCTTTAAATTTCTGTTCTGTTTTCAGAAAATGCATAACCGTTGTGAGACGAATAAACTTTGTTGCGTTTTATTCGATAAATAAGAAACATAAAAGCTTCAAATCTTCTATTATGACTTGTACTTGAGCTGTGCCTTCCCTCCAGCCGACAGCCATTTCGGACGAGCCATGAAGCGACAGCGGAGATGTGAGTTTGGTCACGTGGTCACAGTCTCACACGCTAGTCGCGAAAGCGAGGCTAAATTATGGGATAGAAACAAATTCGCCATTTTGATCGCCACACGGAGACTGGATCACTGACATTTCACAGTGTTTACGACAGTTTTTGCCTGTTACGGTGAGTAAACTCAAAGTAAATATGTACTGAATTTGAAATCTCAGCAGACTTAACATAAAGCTCGACTGTTCTGCTTTTCTATAAACCAAAGCAATGAACTGTAGTGAACGTGCGCACTGGGCAGGCGGAAGTCTCCACTTTAGCTTTCTAAAATGGCGACTATATCTTGTATTTTTAATTTCTCTTTTAATTTCACATTGTTGAATTTAGTATCTCAGAATTGTAATTGGTTTGAACAAATTTCCTCCACACAGCCTACGTATAATATGATATGTCAACTATTCAATGTTATCATTAATTTATTAGGACTAGTGTTGCTGTTGTTTAATAACTGTTGTGTTGTACCGGTTGTTTACTTTTCTCGAAGGATTTTGTCGCGGAATAGAAATAGAACGTAGGCCTACCAGCCGTCAAACTCTCTTATATAAAGCCTAACTCTGAGTGACTGGTAAGACTATAGAGTTAGGAACTATACATGGGGCTTAATGGGCCCTACATTTTACTGTGATACTCTGACATACGAACATCCATGTACTATATGTCAAAAACTCAAATAAGACAGCATTTTTGTTATACCGAGAATGAGTCATTGAATAAATATTTTATCAATAATTACAGAAAAATATTCAGTTAGGCCCTACCCGAAGGCATTTGTGTGGTTTCGAAAGGAGCAATTAACAATATAAAAAAAGAACACACACACACGAGCATACAAAAATCACGTAGCTTTCAACATTATTTCAGTCTTATCTTGATATTTACCGATACTTGAAAACTAATGTCTTCTCTCGAGAGATTTCGGGATGTCCGATGACAGATGAGGTTTTTTGATGAGTTCGATTGGCGATTTTCCTTCTACAACAACAGAACTGAGCGTCACATTCGAACGATTAATGCTCCCCACATGCTCAATGACAGTGCTGGTGACAGGAAATTCGCGAGAAATGAGTTTAGGGGTATAACTTTCACTGACTAGCCGTTCATTTAATTAGCGTTTATGCTGATCGGCGGTTATCATGTCGTTTTGTCTTTAATTCTCTATTTCTAAATCAGTTCTTTTAACCCAATTTGTTTTGTGAAACACACCAGAAACTATCAGTTGGGTTTTTGGAAGTTGACAGTCAATACAAATATTTATATCGCGTGGATAGGGGAGGCCTACGCTTCGAAGTTGTAAAAAACCAACGTCCGATGAAAAACACAACTACGACGTTATATTTTTTGTGTTAGAAATAATATTATTTTTTGTCGGTCAAAAAAAGTATCTAATGGCTTTGTATATATCTTCATAGGCCTATGTCTCAGGAAAAGACTTTTGCAAAAAGTATAGACTGTACGCTGAGAATCACATACAAAACAACAGGATTACAGCCGATCTCCATAAGCACGAACGTTAATCGGACAACCGGTCGGTGAATTTTACACCCTTAACCACGGGTCTCATGTGACTTCCGCCAAACCCGAAACGGAGCTTATTCTTCCGATACTCCCGCTCCCTATAGTGATCTGACCAATGAACTATTTATGTGGAATGGCTGTCACGTGACATTTGAAGTACAATTAGCGCCGCCATTATTATGAGATGGCACTGCTGATCTGACGTTACAGAGGAAGCGAAAGAAAACAACGTCAATAACCCTGACACAACGACTTTAACGTCATAACACGATGGCAAATCACTCTTGTGACGTCAATTTTGACCGTTCATTTCTGATGTCATAAATTTGTAGAAAAACGTTATTTGCTGTAAGAGAGACAATAGACCCTTTCGGCTTAGAATGACGTTTTGATGACGTTGTTCGAGTTAAGAAATGTTTGAAACTCTCTTTAAACGTGGGTTCCATACTAATGATAAAAAATTAAAGACATCACCACGTCCTCAGTTGTTTTTAACAACACGAGCTTTCGGCACCTGTGCCGGTGCCTTCGTCAAGTGTAACTGAATTTAATGTTTCAATATATATATGTCAATATTTTGAAACATTAAATTCAGTTACACTTGACGAAGGCACCGGCACAGGTGCCGAAAGCTCGTGTTGTTAAAAACAACTGAGGACGTGGTGATGTCTTTAATTTTTTATCATTAGTTGTTCGAGTTGTATGGCATTGACGTCATTTCTCTATTGCGGGCGCTGGGACACGCCTCTTTTTCATTGCGTCATAGACTAAATGAACACGATTCCGACGTCAGATTGATCAAAAAACTCAATTTAGCGTCATTTTGCCATACAACGAGGCTTTTGCGCAAGCGTCAATCCTTAAGCCGAAAGGGTCTATTGGGAGCGCAAGTCTCGTAAGAAATATTACGAGATTTCATGATATCCGGTGACAGATAACGCTATAAAGAACGTTTTTGGTGACGTTGCAAAACATTGTGGCGTATTTTTCTCCATAACGTCAGACGTAAACGTCATTTTAGAACGAAAATTCTCAGCCACATGTGCAATGCAGTCCCGGTGACGGGAAATATGTGGAATTCCTACGAGACTTGCGTTTCAAATCTTGCAATGGCATTTAGAAGTTGAAAGGTTACAATAATACAATTATTGAGACTTGCGTTCCCTAACCCATATTTATGACGGCGAATTTAGCAGGCCAATCGAACCAATGTGACGTAGCCATTCCACGTATATAGTTCATTGGTTATGACGTTACAGAGGAAGCGAAAGAGAACGACGTCATTAGCCCTGACACGATTACTGCCAATGAACTATATGCGTATTAATAACTGCTTTATTATCGCCTTAACATGATGACAAAACACTCTTGTGACGTCTAATTTGACTGTTTATTCGTAAAATTGTAGAAAACGTTATTTGTGTACAGAAAGACATCTCCCAGTTATGACGGCGATTTTAGCTCACATGGGGGCCGTTTCACAAAGACGTCGCAAAGTGCGATCAATCACTCCGTATCTCTTTTCATGGTATCCATTGGTAACTACGGTTCGTTTGCGATGCGACTGCTTTGTGAAACGAGCCCCAGATCCAATCTAACCAATGCGACGTGGCCATTCCACGTATAAAGTTCCACGAAGACGTACTTGCACAGCAGAGTCCGCGTATTACACCGGTGTGAGGGTACGTACACGTTTGACGTCATATGTCAATGGGATAATTAACGTTCGTAACCATCGTAGGGCAATAAATATAGCATTGAATTCGTATGTGCTGTGCTCCAAAATTTAATTTTCCTTTTGTTAAACTTGTAAAGTACATATTCTACAACACATTTAACGCAAATTAGAAAATATTGCCAAAGTTAGTTCATAAAACCTTTAACGTACATTCTGAAGAAAGCTTTTTAGAGAGGCATAAGCTGCCAAAATGTTGATATTTTGACGATAAAACAGAATATTAAAATTATTGGCTATTTTTCTCAAGACGTACAATTCAGAAGCTTTTTAGTGTTTGAATTCTCGAGGATGAACGATAAAGTATTGTTTTGAACTAACTTTGGCTTAGAATAAATGAATGGTGGTACGGGTTATTTGAATTTTGTTTACTTTTCGGACACTATTTCGGTTCGTATAGGCCGTAGACTTTATGGATTTCCCTCATTCCAACGCCAATCATTCAGTTTTTTGATGGCCTTTAAAGCCTCTTTACTCGTGACGATCAGAAATTGTGAAAAACGTGTGAATTCTGGGCTGACGTCGTACGAGTGAAACCCCAGTCAACAAATTTTCCAATTTCTATTGGGACTGAGTGGAATTCGAACCCGCGACCCATTGGTAGAAGGCTGTTGGGATTGAGCGTCCAACGCTCTACCTATTGAGCCACGTAGCCCCCCCCCCCCCCCCCCCCCCCCCCTCGGTGTGCGGTGTTTGCATTTTTGCCAGCACATGCCACTTTAAGTTTCAGGGGCCGGTTGTTCAAAAGGGTATTAGGCTTAATACCAGTATAACTTTGCGACGTCACAATTCAATTTTTTTGTTACGCTACGTCATTTAGACCGGTATTAAAGGAGATATGAACAAGATTTAAAGCTGGTTTGTGCTTGTTTATTGACTAAATATATATTTGAAAATTATCAGTTGAAACGAAACAACCTTCGCGTTAGTTCCCTGGTAGTCAAAAACCGAACGGGGAGGAAATATGCATATTTTCCGCATTTTTCGTAACTGCTCGGAAAAATGACGTCATACACGACCTTCGATGTGTACAAACTGCCACGAAGACGTACTGAGACAACAGAAATCGTTTATTACGTCATCGCTGTGAGGGTACGTACACAACGGAGGTCGTGTTTGACATCAGGGGCCGGTTGTTCAAAATTCTAACACATGCGTGATTTCCCAACATGTTGTGAGATAGGACAAAGCTGGCGTATAAACTAGCATATACGTATAGAACGTTTTCATTGTGACGTCAAACGCCCTGACACTGAACGACGTCATCATTTTTAAATTTTGGTGACGTGTTGGAACCGCCTAAACGCGAGTGGGGATGTCAGACTGTTGCGTATGTCAGGCATTTCGCCTTTAAAACTAACTCATAGAGGCAGGATGATGCTAATACGCGATGGCAAGACTTGAAAGGGAACTTACATAAGCTAAAAGTATAAATATATATTTTAAAAGTTATCAGGTCTGTTAGTAGACAAAAAAATGGTAACGCATAAAACAGTTGTTTGAAGCTAGCACCCCTATCTTTTTTTAGATATAGATTCGTCCATGGGACAATCAGGGAAAAACTATGCAGATATAACGTAGGGGTTGCCAATTTTTAGTTTGAAGTAGAAAATAAAGCAAACTACCAAAATTCAGTTTTTCTTTACATTAAAGTTAATGTGTTAGAATAGAAATAATGGATTGATTCTCTGCGTATACGCTGTGATAACTGCAAGAAAAAAGGAAGTGTCCACACTTTATGAAACTCGTGCCTCCGGCCATCGTCCAAAAACAATGGACACTTTTTTTCTTGCAGTTATCACAGCGTATACGCAGATAATCAATCCATTATTTCTTAAGTGTATTAGGCTTAATACCGGTATAACTTTGCAACGTCACAATTCAATTTCTTTGTTACGCGACGTCATTAAGACCGGTATAAAGCCTAATACACTTTTGAACAACTCGGCCCAGGGCTGAGTTGTTCAAAAGTGTGTAAGGCTTAATACCGGTATAAATTTGCAACGTCACAATTGAATTTCATTGTTACGCGACGTCATTAAGACCGGTATTAAGCCTAATACACTTTTGAACAACTCGGCCCAGGGCTGAGTTGTTCAAAATTGTATTAGGCTTAATACCGGTATAACTTTGCAACGTCACAATTCAATTTCTTTGTTACGCGACGTCATTAAGACCGGTATTAAGCCTAATACACTTTTGAACAACTCGGCCCAGGGCTGAGTTGTTCAAAAGTGTATAAGGCTTAATACCGGTATAACTTTGCAACGTCACAATTCAATTTCATTGTTACGCGACGTCATTAAGACCGGTATTAAGCCTAATACACTTTTGAACAACTCGGCCCAGGGCTGAGTTGTTCAAAAGTGTATTAGGCTTAATACCGGTATAAATTTGCAACGTCACAATTCAATTTCTTTGTTACGCGACGTCATTTAGACCGGTATTAAGTCTAATACACTTTTGAACAACTCAGCCCATACGTCTCTGAGATAATTAACTTTCGTAAGCATTGTAGATCGGTAAACGTAGCTGCGACCGAAATTTAATTTTCTTTTAGGTCAGACGTTTAAAGTACATGTTCTACAACACCCCTAACGCA
This sequence comes from Lepidochitona cinerea, assembly GCA_963971465.1. Lineage (NCBI taxonomy): Eukaryota > Metazoa > Mollusca > Polyplacophora > Chitonida > Tonicellidae > Lepidochitona > Lepidochitona cinerea. The sequence continues at coordinate 4,898,045 of OZ020551.1, forward strand.
AATTAGAGAATATTTCCAAAAGTTGTTCATAAATCCTTTAAGCCTAATACACCTTTGAACAACTCAGCCCTGGAGCCGGTTGTTCAAAAGAAAATTAGCTTAACGGCAGATTAAATGACGTGATGTAACAAAGACATTCCTTTGTGACGCGATGTCACCTGCCGTTAAGCTAACGGCACTTTGAACAACCCACCCCTGGGCCCTGTCTTACAAAGCTGGCGTAAGTTATGTCGGACGTAAATCAGTGTTAAAGCTATAGGAACTTACGCCCTAGTCGCAACTGGTCCATGTTGTAGGCCTATGCGCAACTTTACGCCAGCTTCGTAAGACAGGGCCCGGGGGTGGGTTGTTCAAAAGAAAATTGGCTTAACGGCAGGTTAAATGACGTGGCGTAACAAAGAAATTCCTTTGTTACGCGACGTCATCTAACCTGCCGTTAAGCTAATTTTCTTTTGAACAACCGGCCCCAGGGGCTGGTTGTTCAAAAGAAAATTAGCTTAACGGCAGGTTAAATGGCGCGACGTAACAAAGAAATTTCTTTGAGACGTGACGTCATCTAACCTGCCGTTAAGCTAACGACGCTTTGAACAACCCACCCCAGATCATGAAAACCTAAACTCACACTTCTGTTTTACTTATACACATATAATACATTTAGCTTCTTACAGTATCTCTGTTGGGGAGGGAAGTGGGGCATAATAATGATGTGGACAAGTAATTGGTCTTACTTCGTTAGAAAGTTGTCTTGAATGCACAATCTGGCTGACTTTGACGTAATATGCCCGTGCCCTTGTATTTTCAGAAAAAAGCGGTTGTATGAAACGGAAGGGAAAGGAAGACGGGAGAACTCTTAACTGTTTATATCTGGGCGACCATGATGAACATCCAGTCCAATGTGACACAGGCAGCAGCGGCTACAGTAATACCTATGTTGTAAGGAACACTCTCAACCTTTCATTATATTGTCCATTTTAATTACACTGCTCATTTTAATTATACTGCTCATTTTAATTATACTGCTCATTTTAATTATACTGTTCAATTTTTCAGGAGTTCATAACAAACCTTTAGAAAGAGCGCCTCACTTCAACAGGCTCGGGTATTCAGGGGTTGGCCGACTTTCAACTGTGTCATTAAGAAACAAAGTAAAATTTATTTCTCTATTTTTCAGAGGCGTAAATACATCTGCATTGTCGGGAGGAAATGGTCCAACACTTATAGCATCGGGAGTGCCTCCAGGTCGATACAAATATACCTCAGCCAAGAAGAATGGAAAGCAAGGAGTCCTTCTCACTCCCATTTCTGATTGGGCAACTAACAACGACTCCGGAGTATTTCTACCGTTTGAACAAGCTCAACCTCAAACAAACGCGTCAGCAGGCAGTGTGCTGCCTGGTACTAACAAGTCTACAGGTAGTGTACTGTCTCAAACAAACAAGTCCACAGGTATTGTACTCTCTCAAACAAGCAAGTCTACAGGTAGTGTACTCTCTCAAACAAACAAGTCCACAGGTAGTGCGCTCTCTCAAACAAACATGCCAAGTGTAAACGCCTGCCAATTATCCTCCACTCATTCACAGCCTTTTCCAAATTACATTTTCGCAAACAAGCATGCTACAATTGGAAATGTAGGCAGCTACAGCTCTATCTCGGTGGGGAATTCTAAGACAGGGTATGTTTCCACCAAACCTGTATTTACACCTCGTCCTAATAATCCAATGTTGGTGATTAACAACCAGCAAACCACAACTAATGCCAGAGTGATTAAGACTTTCCCCACTGTACCAAATGCACAAAGCCATAGATTTGTTATGAATGTGGCTCCACCTGGTAAGCCTCTAGTAGTTGTTCAAGATAATACCACGAAATACCCATTTCCTGTGGAAAGTGTCAATAATGGGGGGCATGTTAATTACCCAAACGTAGGTGTCGTTAATCGTCAGGAAACTGTTTTGCCCAATGGTTCATCAATCACTGTACCCCTTCAATCATCAGCCTCATCACATCTCTCGTCATCCAATACCTTAGTAACCTATACACGGACACACCCCAATCCAGCCATCAACGATGTTGTTAAACAAAATTCTCAAGACAAATCTCTCACAGAAACAACTTTCCAACCTGCCTCCATTATTCCACCCGAATGCGTTGATCCAAACCGACCAATTGGCAAATTGTTGATTCATAAATCAGAGGCCAATCAGCATGTAAGCCTCGAGCAGTCTGGGAGTAATTTGACAGAAAATCCGTCACCAACTGATAACCTTACCTTTGGCACCAGTGAGGTGTCATTCAAAATAGACTCTGTATTTTCTTTGTCCTCGTCAACACCGAGTGATCATTGGACCCCTCTCAACGAACCAGCTAAAGAAAACGATATCGGTTGTAGCCACGATAAAGAGTGTTTTGTAGTATTAGAGAGTTTGAATTTAAATGGATTATCCTCTGTTGATGTGCGAAAATTTCGCAAAATAACCGGACGTCATAGCTGCTCATCAAAATGTCGACAAAGTACAGTACGCCGCTATTGTCCTTTAAAAAGGCTGCACATTGAAAAGAAGGCTGTCGTTATTGATTTTGCAATTGGTGCTGATTTCAATTTCACAAATGATGAACTAAAAGAACTGGAGTCCTATTTAAAAGTTTGTAAGCCTGCCCCACGGGCGGCCAAGTTGCAAATGTTTATTTCTCGAAAGCGTAGATTTTCAAATTCATCCCTTTCATTAGATGAAATGAAAATGTATCCACCTTCCAAAAAAGCGGTTAAGAATATCCCTTCAACTAAAAACTTTGAGACAAAATATGTACCCAGTGAAAAATTAGATCAGGGAGAAAAGTATATTCCGGCGCTTCCCGAATCTCTTCTCAAATCAGACATTCAACTAAAAAAACCCACTAACAGGAATAAACTCCAACCCACTAAGCTGGAGACCTCTCAGTTGATAAAAACAAACGCAGCACCAAACCAATACACATCAGAAAGTCATGTGAAAAAGAAAGCTCCACCAATCGATGTCCACTCTCCCGAAATTCAAAAAGCAATCACAGCTTTAGGTTGTAAGAAATTTTTCTTGATTCGAGTTGAAGGGAAAAACATCCTCATGCCTGTTGAGCAAAACTCCGTGGTACCCAGAGCATATGTTCTTGGAGAAAGCAATGCAGGTGTGAAAACAATGTCGGATATAAGTATATCATCAGCGACTGTTTCAAGAAATGCCCCTCAACCTATGAAGGAAAGCAGCACAAAGCAGACGATACCGACGGTTAGAGTGAAAACAGAACCACCAGACAATGGGTACGAAACAAAAAGCTCCACTGCCACGAAGAAAATGACACCAGGTGTTAAAATTAAAACAGAGAAGTATAGAGGGTATCCGGACGAGGTTGCTCCAAATAAAAAGAAACCCATTCCGTGTACTACCCAGCAGAGTGAGATTAACTCGGGCCTCAATTCTGAAAACCAGACTACAACTCCTCCTACGATTCCCATTTCCACGCAACCGACACCAAAACCTGTCTCTTCTGTGGAGAAAATTCGTCAACTGAAAGCTCTTTTAAAACAGAAAGAACAAGAGCTGGCTGTTATCAAAGAGACTCGATTAAAATCGGCAGCGGATGTAAGACAAATTTTGGATGACGATGACCCGTAGTGGATGAAATATGAACATTCAGATAGCAACTTTGCTTTTTATTTATTAATAAATTCATCATATCTACAGTTGGTTTTGGCCGTTATAAAATCTGCTCCACGAGAGGTCCTAGAATTCTTCTTTATCAATCTGACAAAGCCACCAGTTAATATCGTCAAAATATCTCTCTTTTTTTAATCTTAGGTCCCCTATAAACCTGCACAATGTGGCCACAAACCAATATTGAGTAGACAAACATCGTATAACGCTTATTTCTCTTAGATTTTATCATTGTCTGTCTGGTTACAGATCGTAACCGATTTTAAACTTATAAAAGTGCTTTTCTTGTTCATATATTTGTATTTTAGATAAAGATGACATAGAGTTGTTGAATATAATCCAATGTCTATAAATATGATGTTAAATTATATATGTTGTGTGGTTTATGATGAATGTAAAATGACTTGACTTTTATGTTTTATGACTGTAAAAATACTGAAAGGAAGTTGGAAAATCATCGCAATTTACATCAGCTTTACAGGATCAGTTTCTGTGTCGTTTGAAAACAGAAACTACACATGATAATTTTTTCTCGAGGTTTCATTGTTATGAATTTGTTCTAATTTCAACACCATAAAAAGAAAACTGATCATGTCGAGGATTTATGTACGTCAGATATACACTAGCCGCGAAACGAACACTTTACATATCCACTTGTGAACCCAACTATATCACAGTGAAAATGTAAGGAAGCGAAACACTCAATCTGTTACAGTTCAGCTTCAGTCGGTTATAATTGATTGATTGATTGATGTCGCACTCCAGATTATTTCACGTTACCAGGTTTACTGGGGAAGGAAACCGGACTCATTGCCCAGGGGAAACCCCCGGCCTTCAGCGAGTACTTGGCAACTCTTCCACATATGGCGACCGAGTGAAAATCCATTTTTTTTTTATATTTTTTTATTTTGGTTTGAGTATGATTCGAACAACGCGGCGCATCGATGGAAGGTCTGTGTGGGACTTAGGGACGATCACTCTAACCCACAGGACTATCGAGTCCCCGGTTATAAATGAAGCATTGAAAAAATTATGTACCGATACTAGTCTGTTATGAACTATTTCACAATGCGCTTCCTCAGTGCTGCACCTTATTAAAAATTCAGACTGTCCGACCGAAAACGAGTAAAACTTGCCGGGGTTGGCTACGGTACAAAAAATACGCTTGTTTGACGTCACGTGACTAGTTAAGTTTCTGATTGGCCTACGGATTCAGACTCTCTACGACGATAGTCGCAAGAGTGGATACACTATCTGACCAGACCTGATTCTTGATCAAATATCTAGCACGTCCAGATCACTCCCGACCTGACACAACTGAAGCCGACTGTGACCGATTTGCGTCGTGGACTGGTATACACTACACCTTTTCTCTGCGACGCGACGCGATTTTCCAGTCGGGTCGGGTCGCAGCAAAACTCTCAGTGTATACCGGGCTTAAGATGACGTCGCCTCACAAAGAGATTTTTTTTTGTTACGTCACGTCATTCAATCTGTCGCTAGGCTAATTTTCTTTCGAACAACCGGCCCCAGACCTTTAAAGCCAGAACTGGTCATTTTAAGCCATCGGAATCGGAGCTTAACTGATCATTCAACTTTAAATCATTCGACAAAGCATCAACATCGTGATATTCAATCTGGCCTTTGCTCGCATTTAACCGCTGTTTTATTCCTCTCATACACTTAACTAGGAATATCGTTAATTACGTCCAACATTTCATACTCTAAGTATTGAAGACACCTCGTGAAGCTTATAGCAATAGACCCTTTCGGCTAAAGGATTGACGCTTGCGCAAAAGCCTCGTTGCCTGGCAAAATGACGCTAAATTGAGTTGTTGGATTAATTTGACGTAGGAATCGTGTTCATTTTGTCTATGACGCAATGCATAAGAGGCGTGTCACATCGCCCGCAATAGAGAAATGACGCCAATGCCATACAACTCGAACAACGTCATAAGCCGAAATTACGTCCAACATTTCATACTCTCAAGTATTGAAGACACCTCTTGAAGCTTGCAGGTATTTCAATGTAAATCGAGTCGATATGGAGCGTCGCCATCTTGCCTGATTTCACCAAAAAGGGACTTACAGGAAATTGACTCTCCATTTTCGTTACTTGTTTGACGTTTCTTATAAGAAAATATTCATGTAATGTTTGAACAGGGTTTTATAAATTTTTTTTTTTTTAGCTTTTGAAAACGGACGTGATAATTCCTACAAAGGCGTACGAGGTCTTTGTTGCACGTCTAAATGGGGCCTCGATTGGATAGAGTAATGTAGAACAGTTTACGCCCCAATCTTGAGCAACAACGACTGGTGAGAGGCTGTCTGCATTGAGAGAGAATTTAGCCCCACAATGGTAGTCTATACATTCAAGGTCACATCAAGGGTCTTTGTCGTCCAGGTAAACATAGTTCATCGCTGACATTGAGTCTAACATCATTTTAATCTCATATTTTAATGCCTTACACATATTGGGAAGGCGTTGGTATAATCACTAGTAAACTTCTTTCCAATTGATAGACCATTTAATGACGAGTTTAAAACAATTATGGAATTCCTCTGCAGCTGGTTTGTATATCTTGTTGATCCGTCAATTAGCTTAGCAAGATGCAAAAGCATAGCTATTCCGAATAAAGTAAGACGACGCATTGCTGACGTTCTCAATATTTCAACAAAATTGTATATTGCATGAGTATTCTCATCCTCGAATGCCCAGGGTTAAATTCTCAACAAGCTCACCTTTTACCCCTGGGCCAACTGCGATTCAAATCCTCGTTTTCTGGGAACGCCCATTTACTGTCGGGCCAATCAAAAGTTATCTTCTAAACGTTGGGCCTCTTCAGTTTTGGAGACACGTTTATCTAATTAAAGTATAAACCGACAAATCGTCCATGTTTGTTTTGAATATTGCCTGGATGCTTACGTAACGCCGATTCCGATTGGTAAAATTTCCGCCACAGTTTTGTGGCGGAACCAATCAAAGTCTACATGCATATTAAATAAGCCCCTTTCCGGTTTGGTGGAAGTCCCACGAGATCACGCGAGACCCGTGTTTAGGGGGTATAACTTTCACCGATCGGCTGTCCGATTAACATTAGTGCTTATGGAGATCGGCTGTAACCCTGTTGTTTTTTCTGTGATTCTCCGCTTACAATCTATACTTTTTACTAAAGTCTATTTTGAGACATATCAAGATATATAACAAAGCCATTAGATACTTCTTTTTGACGGACAAAAGCATATTATTATTTTTAACACAAAAATAACACGTCGTAGTTGTGTTTTCACCGTTGGTTTTTGACAACTTCGAAGCGTATCCACGCAATATAAATACTTGTATTGACAGTCAACTGACAAAAACGCAACTGATAGCTTCTAGTGTGTTTCACAAAAAAATTGGATTAAAGGAATGATTTAGAAATAAAGAATCAAAGACAAAACCACACGATAACCGCCGATCACCATAGACGCTAATGTTAAATGAACGGCTAGTCAGTAAAAGTTATACCCCTAAACTCATTTCTCGCGGGGTTTTAGCCAAACTCGAAAGAGGCTTATTAGAAACGACGGATTTGGTTCCACTTGTCCTACGGGTAAAGTGAGCGTGAGCGTAATTTTTAACCGTGGGTTCCGACGGTGGAGTATTCTAGGAATTGGTATAAGTTAACTGTTGGAGGTGTCAACCCTATTGACACCTAACATCTCATCTTAATCCACATTTTAATCCACGCTTTAGTCACTGATAGGGACCCCACGGTTATGTTTTCTTAATACAGTAATCATCCTATCATTGCATATTATACCCTTGCTCTAATCTCTGTCTTCTCTGGAAATTGTGTATATAAACTGTATCTACTGTATTCCAACCATTTCTCCTGAAGATGACAAATAAAATTTTGTCGAAATATTGAGAACGTCAGCAATGCGTCGTCTTACTTTATTCGGAGTATCTATGTTTTTGCATAATGGTTTGTTTACTTCTAGTTTTAGCGATAGACGGGATATTCTAACAGAGGCTTTCACAACTCACTACAGTAGCATGCTGTTTGCATCCACCCGAAACAGTCCGTCAGACAGTAAACTATGTCACACGGAATTACCACTAATTCTTCTCTAATTGTACGGTTTTGACTGAAAATCGACCTACCACCTTTCATCCAAAGTTAAATCAGTCTGATTATTCAAATTAGTAGAAACATTATGAGAAATGTAAACAATAATACGCAACTAGTCCCTTTGAAGTATTTCGATATTTTAAAGATGCAATTTCGGACCTTATAAAACCTCACAACTTAAACTTTTCTCGATTTGGTCTTGAAAGCTGAGAAGTTTTGATTCCATCGTATGTGCACCATTTACCAAAATAATTATCACCCGTCACTTCCTGCATTCTACTTGTTCGTACTCAGCCGTACATAGCACCTGTTTGCATTGCCACCAAATGGCGTCTAGATGTAGGACTCGATCGGACTGAGAGAAATTGACCAGGGCTTATACGGCACCATTTCAATAGCGATCAAACCATTTTGTCACATCGGGAGTTTACATGTTCGCAAAAATAGAAAAGGAATACAGTATTACAGTGAATATCCTAGGCCCACATGAATAGGTTTTCTCCATGTTGTCAGGAAATAACGTAACCAACGTGTATGTAGCTACAGTACTGGGAGCGTTGAGCACTGTTACTTAGTTCACGCAGATCAATGTTACAATGAATATACCACATGGTAGAAGTATCTTAACCTTTATTGAGGATATGTCTTCAGTTGATTTCAACAATACGAATCTCCGACTTCAGCACTGTCCCGTCTATATTAGTCTGTAAAAAAAAGTTAAAGAATAGAAAACGAATACAGCCGATCAGGTTTAGAGAAGTGGTTCGAACCAAAGCCATGTACCCCCATTTTATCCATTAGATCATATGGCGTACTTTCTACAACGAGTGTTTCAATTTTACTCACTGCAACCATATAAGAGCCTAATCTTGGTAATATCTTCGTGACTGAGACCAACACGTTGTCCGATGGACACTCCACTTTTCTTCGGGGTAATCGTCGGCTTGGAACGATCCTTGGCAAAGCTGTATGCTCCATAGTGCATCACAGAGCCATAGTCATAGGGCTGTCCAAGTAAATCAAGCTCTGAGGAACTGTGTTTGTAAAAGTCGTGTTCTCTGCCTAAAATAAGTAAAAAACAAAACTGGCATATCGAAACTGAATAAAAACGGTTTACATTTTTTCTACACATCTTTCGGCATTTCCTATGTTTCTAATTGGAAAATATTTTCGACAGAATAATGAATCAAACTCGAGATTGTTATTGCAATGGACCCATGTCGCAGTCGTATGGTAAAATGACATTGAGTTTTTTTTTATCAATCTGACGTTAAAATCGTTCTCATTTTGTCTATGGCGCAATGGGCCCTTCGACTTACAGAGGCCTCTGTGTATGACAAAAGCAATTACCTATATACATGTATTGAAAGCTCGTGTTAAACCGAAAGTTCATGTTCATTTATTTCTCATAAGAGTTTGAAAAACGTCATGAAAATCCTGGTTTAAACCGAAATGGTAAGTAGCTCTAAAGATGAGAGGTAAACTAAAGGAAGATTTAAAAAAAAATAGCTGTATTACCCTTCTCGACGTTATCCCAGTGAATTGTGACGTAACCATCTCGATCGTATCTACTCTGTTCGTGATAAAAGCCCAGTGAGTGAAGAACTTCGTGTTCAATTGTGCCGTGTCGTTCACAGCCATGGCCTATAGAGATCACCTGTTGTCCACCATGACGACCAATAGGAGAGTGACAACTAAAATAGAGAAAATCAGAAACCGTGGATCTACCTAAGTAAAAATAATTGGGCAGGTATGTTTAGCTGTAAGCACTGTCAGACAAGGTTTTATTCTAGGGAAGAAGTTGTATGTAATCTGAATGTCCAGACGATCATAATACAACTGTTTTACTCATCTAATTCGAAAATATAATTAACTCTCTCTTTCTATGGAAAAGATGACCGTCACTGTACTGACAATGTAGGGTGGAGAGATGCATCGATTTGAATTGGACACGAGTGTAAATAGAATCTTCTTAGTTATAGGTGAGGACAATTGTGTTTCATTTTACAGGTATTTCTAATTACGGCTAGCTGTGATAGACAAAGTATTACCCCCTCCTCCCCCCCCCCCCCATATAAAAATACCTTATTTGTTTTCACTATTCTACGCGAAGGCCTGCTTGAAGCGTTGGTCATTCTGTTGAATTACTTATACACAAAGAACAAAGTTAAGCACCCCCCCCCCCCCTCTCAAAAGTGTATTTTTACTAAATGAAAAGATGCTTGTAAGTATGGAGTCCATCTGGCTTCACATATTGAAGTAAAAATGTCCCTTTGAGTGTGTAAAACACATCCCTAGAGCAGATGGTCAATAGCGCGTATAGCCTCCATTACAGGAGGCTCTGGGGCTTAAATGTTTTTGCTCATCCTATCCCGAATGTGCTCTAAAGGATTCAAATCCGCGCTGTTACCCCTTCAACAGATCCGACGTCTCACTGGAGGGATGATACACAGGTTGGAAGCTAATGGAGACTATACGCGCCATTGACCTTCTGCTCTAGGGATGTGCTCTACACATTTTTACTTCAATATGTTCGCCTTGTGAAGGCAGATGGACTCTAAAGTTTCATACTTACAAGCATCTTTTTATTTTGTTAAAATGCAGTTTTGATTTGGCTAACGATATCCTGAATAAATTGAATAGCTTATTGCCATTAATGGCGATTTCTTATAGCCGAAATGTTGCACTTTTTGATCACAATCGTTTCTGCAACATCAGTTGGCCAACAATCTCCCTACACCAATGATTTTATCGGTCGGTGCAGACTTTCCAGGGTGCGTGCTTAACTTTCAACCTGTTCAACGTGTGGCCTTACTTGAAGCGTTGGTCATTCTGTTGACTTATTTAGTTCTCACTGTTTAACGTGTTGCCTTACTTGGGCGTTTGTCGTTCTGCTGACTTATTTAGTTCTCACTGTTCAACGTGTTGCCTTACTTGGGCGTTTGTCGTTCTGCTGACTTATTTAGTTATCACTGTTCAACGTGTTGCCTTACTTGGACATTGTTGAACTTGAAGCTCTACTTGGAGCGTTGGTCATTCTGCTGCGTTATTTTGTTCACATTGTTCAACTTGAAGCTCAATTTGAAGCGCTGGTCATTCTGTTGCGTTATTTTGTTCACATTGTTCAACTTGAAGCTCTACTTGAAGCGCTGATCATTCTGTTGCGTTATTTTGTTCACATTGTTGAACTTGAAGCTCTACTTGAAGCGTTGGTCATTCTGTTGAGTTACTGAATTTACACCAGATTGGACGGAAACTAATGCAGATCTATAGAACCCACACTAAGATGCTAGTCAATGCTTATTGAAGATGTTTGTGTGTGTTTTCAATTTTCAACCAATTTTGAAAATATCTCAGTTTTGCATACTCGACAATGTGTCAAAATGGTGGTACCCATGTTGAAATGTTTGTAGCGTCAAACCGGCATTCATTATGCAAACCTTTTTTTGGTTGTCAAAGATGTCTCATATGTAGATGATCTATTGAAAAAGCCTGAACGAGATTTAGGTAATTAGCCACACATTAATACGTTAACATTGTCGTAAATGGGAAATTAAACGTTATCCTGTAACTTCAATGTGTTGTCCTACTTGGAGAGCTGGCCATTCTGTTGAGTTACTTACCCTGTTTCACGCCTAATATAAATGTAATCATGCTGGCTGGTTCTTGCTTCAAAGTGAATACACGTCCTTCCGTTCACTTTGGTATCCTCTTCTATGCTGCGCAAAGCTTTCATTATATTGTCGTGATCATGCGAGGCTACAATATACATAAGATCCGTTACCAGACAATTACTAATAATACCTTCCTTGTTAATGAACAAAATGTCTAAACTGAACACCTTATATCTGATTTGTTAGTATCACAATATGTTGGGAGAACTTAAATTTGCCTATAGAATAAGTCCATGGAATAAGTTTCGGGAAAGGCCATAGTTTACTGGCTGCTTTACATTTTCTTCGTAGCGTTTCTCTAAAAACGACATCGATCGAAGAAATATATTTCTAAAATTTATTCTGAAACCGATGATCAATACCCTGGGTAGTAAAACAAGCAAAGTCCCTGTGTCCGAGGCCATTTATTGTTTCAATAATTTACCTTGAAATAGCACTGTTGGCACTGCAGTTTATTAGCGGTTCTCATATAATGCAATGGACAAGCCAGAAAAATTAATAAGAGATTGATAAGTGTCTGTCGGGGTAATTTTACGTAAAGAATATGGTGATAGGGTGTCCTTCTCTTTTTTAAGCAGATGGGTAGAATTTAAAGGGGCATGAGCTGCCGAAATTCACACTTTTTTCATAATTTCTGATCGTCACGACAGTAAGAGGCTTTGAAGGCCATCGAGAAACTAAATGATTGGCGTTGGAATGAGGAAATCCATACAGTATGTGCCCTGTACGAACCGAAAACGTGTTCGAAAAGTAGCAAAATTTAAATAACCGGGACGACCATTCATTCATTCTAAGTCAAAGTTAGTTCAAAACAATACTTTATCGTACATTTTTGAGACTAGAAGCACTAAAAAGCTTCTGAATTATACGTCTTGAGAAAAATAGCCGATAATTTCAACATTCTGTGTTTACGTCAAAATATCAACATTTTGGCAGCTCATGCCCCTTTAAGTTAGATGGTATCTATTTCCAGAGTTGCCTATGTCTGTAAAGTAAATGAATCCTCAAATCTGAATTGTTTTGTCCAATACAAGTTGGGTAAAAAAACTTTAAAAATCGTTGGTCAATCTGTTGAGTTACTTAGTTCTCACTCTTCAGTGTATAGCCCTACTTCAGTGTATAGCCCTACTTCAGCGTATAGCCCTACTTCAGTGTATAGCCCTACTTCAGTGTATAGCCCTACTTCAACGTATAGCCCTACTTCAGCGTATAACCCTATACTTCAGCGTATAGCCCTACTTCAATGTATAATCCTCCTTGAACCCAGAAAAATGTCAAAAAATGAAGTTTGAGTGTGACATGTGGACGAATAATAAACGTCTCCGAACTCACAGTATTCCGATCCAATACGATAAGCCACAACCCCATTGGGCCATCTCAGATTACGGTTACGTACAGCGTTACGATGCTGACAAAAAAGATAACAAATTATTTTAAAGAAAGTATTCAAAATGATAGCACAACACAAAATATGCCTACATCGTATTGATACAATAAACATTGTTTTAAAACACTAGTTTTGAATAATCCGAGAAGAATGTTTTGCATCGAAGGAAAAATTGATAAATCGCCAGTACATTCTTTGTATTAACTCCAAAAATAGCCTGCCATCGGGTGCCGGATTCAAATCTTGATTCCGACCGACCCCCCCCCCCCCCCCCCCCTCCCAACTCCTGGCCTACGCCAATTCAGAAACCCTATGAAGGAAGACTACTGTCGTACTTACCTTGGGGTCTAACAGCAATGGCTCGTTGATATCTCCCTCAAACATTCCTAAAAGAATTTAAATGCAATTATTTATATTCACCCAACATCTTGATGAAAATTGCTTTGAAAAAGGGGAGTAAATGTATTAGTAAATGAAATGCTTTGTTGCTCATTACGACAAGTGTTCTATCGTAGAGTCATCTATTTCTAACCTGGATTCCATATTATTTATTTGAAACAAGAGCTGATATTTATTTGAAACAAGAGCTGATTGAATACATCAAGACATGGTGTAGTTACTTATTCATTCAGATAAAACCAGGCATTGTTTTTTCACAATTATCATTGTCAGAATCTGTTAATAATACGTAAATGCAAGATATCCTTTATTAACTTTTCCAGTTGTTCTAAAATATCAACCTAAATTTGACGATATCACTACAGAGGATTATAACCCGAAATAAATTATGTGATGGATAAACTGTGTAAAATTAAAATGATAAAATCTGAGCCGACCTGGTACTTCTTCTGGGTAGTCTGGATCAACTGTAAATATTACAGACATATATCAGTAACAGGCTTATACAATGGTGTATTACTAAAGTAATCATTGAGATATCGCCGACAATTCCGAAGATGTATTATTATTATTTTATTATTGATTTGACAGTTTATTATTTGCAATTGTTTACTTGGCTGTTTTATTTGCTAGATTGTTTCAGCCTATATATAGTTAAAGGATAGAGTTTCATTTCGCATTTCCTGTAATGCAAGCGTTTTAATTTGTGGCTAATAACCAAAATCTCGTTAAGGCTTTTCCTTTCCATTTTCAAATAGATCAATACAGAATCATTACAATAGAGGAGGCCGGTTGGTTGAATGGATAAGCCAGCCGGCATTTAGTGCTGGCGATAGGTGCCATACTCTGGGGCCCGCGTTCGATTCCCGTTTTTAGTTTCACCCAAAATCGTCAGAAGAATTTCTGACATTGTTCAAGAAAGTGTAATCTCAAAAAATAACGAGAATACAGGAGACATCCTTGACAACGAAATGAAGTTGACAAAGTACATGTCGGTCTTTTGACAATTTTAAGCTTATATTTTCTCCAAAAAAAACACACACACAAAAATCTTTAATCAGGCTTTGACTGAAAGCTTGAATTATGCACAATAGATCTGCTTTTGTTTCAATCCAATATTCAAATAACCCAAATACAAAGCTATCGCTATGTAAACCACTTGCTAGGATTGACTGAACAAATAGAAACTGGGTGTTTTGACCTATTACAAAACTGTGAAGTGTAACTATTTTTAGCATACACGATGTGGCTCAATTTTATTTTTCTGAATCAAAAGTAAGTGAAATAAAAGAACACGTGAACGAAGACATGACGTTCATAAGTTATCTAATAGTCATGTCAAATTTACTGTAGAAATGTGTTATCATTCAGTCTGTGAGTCTTATCGAACGAGACCCAATAAAGAAAGGATACGTGAGAACCTAACATATTTCTTATAGATATGCTGGAAATGTGTGGGTATTAATGTAGAGCGAGATATTTATATTTCGGTTCATTTGTATACCATCTCGAAGTCTCAACTCGCCGTTTTGGTCACTCTACTTTTTAAAGGCACACTTACCGCGATAATCTAGAATAATGTGTACATTAAAAACAGTGGGCGATATTCTGTATTAGAAACTTTCTATTTTTAACAGAAATTGAAGTTGAATTGAAGAAGTTTTGACATCATTTAATATTTTTAATTTGAAATTGAAAAATAGTACCCGCAATGTAAACAAACTCCGAACCTGAGCATGCGCATAAGCGCCCTAATGTTTTGAGTCGTGTGGGCAATCTAACGACACAGTATAATTTTACCAACTTTATCTGAGAAATACAGACTAACGAATAGGTAAGAAGGACTATAAAAGCCTGCCGAGTGCAAACCACTGGCAAAAACGGCGGAAACGAGGGTAATCCAACACTGAAGTTAACCGACATTGTTCGGTGCTGTTGTTGTAATCGAGCTTCGGTTCTTCATTTGTTTTGCATTCTCATTTATACATTCTAAACCTAATTGGACATGTTTTATGTGTCCTATGTTGAAGTTTAGCTGTAGTAACCTTGTGTACATGGGGGGGGGGGGGAGGTTCTCATTAAAACAGTGTAAGGTATAGCTAGGTCTTTGTTGTTACAGACTCCAAGTGCAAACTTGAAGATGGCCCTACCCTCCTTAAATGTAAATTCTGTATATGTAAATTGTCTGTATTTTTGTTCTTGCAACTTCATTATTGTTTTCCCCTTTGTATAGTGTTTGTTTGTCCCTCCTTTTTCCTTGTAATATTTTGTAAATCAATGCTACAATTGTATTATCAATGAATATCTCACACAATATAAGCCTTTGGCTTACCGTGTAGAGAAAGTGTACTTCTGTGCAATAAAGATACGTTTAAAAAAAAAAAAAAAAAAGTGCAAACTCGACCAACGTTGATAAACTTTCAAAATCCGCCTTTCTCGACAAAATAATCTTTCTAAAATTGGTACTCACATCACTTTAATCAGAGATATTAATTGGACATTTTTTATCAGTTACATTGGCAACAATTTAACAATACCTATAACCTCACTAGTATATTGATTAATGCCACCTTTCTCTATACGCCATTAAAAGGCTCTTGATGTATGCTCATACATTGATAAAAGTCTGCAACTTACATTCTTGCATAGCTCTCTGAAAAACAAAAAATGGAAAAAATAAAATATAAAGCAAAAGTAGATAATTAAAGATTAAACATTGCTTTACGGCCAATCTTTATATAGCATTCAGTAGCGGATCGGACATATGGGATGTTTGTCAATTAATACGGGAGCTAATTTGTACGAGTTTTAACTTCAAACAGTGAAGGAAGCACATTATGCAATGTTGTTTCACTTACATCAACGGCTGGCGCTGAAAAAGCTGTCGAGAAAAGGCACAGCACGAAAATCGTCAGACCAAACATGACTACGGCCAATAAGTCACCCACTGGAAACGATCAACTGCACGACCAAAACTTTTATATCATTTTCTGTATGGAAGGCATGTTTTACCATAAAAGTGTCGCTGAATTATGTCTAACATTCAAATTAATGTGGTTTACATGAACTTTCATAGTTTCGTCTAAACATACGACAGGTTCCCACGGGTTAATAGACTTTCTTCACAAACCCTCACATGAATATGATTGGACATGGCTATCGACATGCAAAATATAGCCACTTAATCTTCCTCACTTACTTTGGGTTGTGGAATTCAACGCTGTTTTTTGTGTTTTGTTATTGTTTGGTCGTTTTTATTTTATTCGATGATAGCAATTCGTTTATAAACGGGACCATGTTTATTTTTTTCTCATCCCAGCACTGAATGTAAGAATACGCCATTGAATTATCTGTAATGAAATAAACATTGCTATTTACGTGTACGAGTGAAAGAATCACAAGACCTCGCGTTCGGATCACTTCGAGGATGTACGTCCGTCAAATACCCTCCAACGGGCTGCAGAACAGGCTAACAAAAGTACGACAGTGATAACAAACAGAATCGAAACACTCGCTTTGTTAACTTTCAGCCTTACTCATTTCTAATTGAAGCATTGGGGAAATCCAGATCAGTACCAAAACTGCACCTGTATCCGTCTGTGTAACTCAAGATGTGCTTTTAAAGAACACCGTTGGCCTTCAGATGGAACAATAAGGAGTGATGTATCTCGGATAAAAGTCTGCAAGTCGAGTTTCGCCAATAGTGTATATTTAACGAGTTATTTAAGGAATTCATTGTTGCCATTAGTTGACATTCAAACAAACAGTCGAGAATGCACCGCACGCGCAGTCCCAAAAGGCAGTATCCACTCTGAAACTTCGAGGATTTACGTAAGTGAAATACCCTCTGATAGACTGCAGGTCATTTTGAATGTGGCGAAAAAAAAGGTAGCCGTGACACGTACAATTTCCATATCCTCTTGACGGGCCCACAAAAGTGTAAAACACTCGGTTTGTTAACTTTCAGCCTCGATCAGTTATATAATTGAAGCACTGGAGGATTCCTGCTATGTACCGAAACTGCGTCTGTCTTCTTTGCGTTACAAATCATGTGGTTTACCGAGCTAAATAAAATATATAAACAAATATCTTTCTAAATGATATTAACATTTAATAAATTTATAATTATTTTTATTTTATTTTTTCATCTGTACTTCCGCTCAATCCGAACAACCTTCCACCAATGTGTCGCGGGTTCGAATCCCACTTAGTCCAAAAAAAATTGGAAAATTTTCTGACTGAGTTTTCACTTGAACGACCTATGTGGGATGGTTGCCAGTTACCTCCGGAAGGTCGTGGGTTTCCGCCGGGCATAGAACCCGGTTTACTCCCACAATAAAACTGGTAACGCCGCCATATAAGTAAAATAATCTTGAGCGCGGCGTAAAACACCAAACCATCAATCGACGCCTTAAATATTCAGCCCAAAAATACGGGGATTTACCGTATAAAACGCGCAGACTGCCCGAGCCGTGTTAAAGCCGCCCGGTAGGGAGTGAAGATAGACGAAGTGTGTTCCGACTGGGGCCTTATCACGCAGTCCATTCTTTTTACAGCATAAATCAGACAAAGGAATCCCCAAATAAAACTCCCTATCCAGTGGTTCGTGGAAGCTAGGAAAGTTTTCAAAGGCCATCTGGAAACCTTTGGGCATGTCCCTTTAAAGGATTGAATGGCGTCAGGGAAATAATCTCAAATTAATTATATTCTAAGATTATCCATATAAAGTAATTTGATTATATATTATATCTAGTCCGAAAATCTACATCTTGTGTAATGCAGATGGAGACAGACGCAGTTTCGGTACAGGCCTGGATTTCTCCAAAGCTTGCAGGTATATATAGTTCATTGGTCGTGTTGCTTTTTTTTTTAAATCACGTGAACCAACACGACCAATGAACTATATCGCCTGCCAGTGGGTAGTCATGTGACAGGTTGACCTTTCGCACCATATAGTGACGTACCAATGAGAGTATGCAAATGGCGACTTTTGAAAACTAAAGGTTTGGTACAATGTGAGATTTAACCGGGCAGATCTATGGCTGGTGTCGACATACAGACTTCAGACTGGTGCGAGGAAAAAGGGAAACCATTTAAGTACGGGTTAGTAATTTTATTATTAAAAGTTATGAAGAGAATCTTGATATTTTTGATGAGAAACGAGAGGTGGTCTCGCCAAACCGAAGGGTGTCAAGGAATTCCCAGAAAATTGATCAAATGGGTTCTGACGATGATGATGGCCTATCTGTTAGAAAATGTCTTGCATCATCATCGCAGATATTTCGGAATACCGATTTCCATAAGCACTAATGTTAATCGGACAGCTGATCGTTGAAAGTTATACCCCTAAACCTAAACACAGGTCTCGAGTGATCTCGTGGGACTTCGGCTAATCGCGAAAAGGGCTTATTTAGAGAACAATTTACAAACGATAAAAACAGAAGAAAAAAAAACACTGACATATTTCCATATAATTCTAGACCCTTTGCCAGATGTCATGTTAGCATCAAATCTTAATGTTATAAACTGTAATTAGACACGCGTCTCTCAACAGGTTAGCACAAAGCAATAAAACCAAATCGGCCCGGAAAATTACTGCACAAAATTCAGTAAACGTTACCGTTTTTCTTTTCTATGACAGCGTGTCATAATTTGTTGATCTCAACTTACACATTTATTACACCCCTGTCATGCAGATATGCATGTGTATTATCAAGACAAACAAGGTGTTTTTCACATCTGACAATTTGATAGACATAGTATGTACTGACCTAGGGTCGGTCATTCGTAGGAAGACATATCGACATCATCTTGACAAAATGTCCTCCTCACCGGCTCTGCTTAAAGCCGTATCTGCAGGAAGACCTCGACAAGTCCGTCTACTTCTAGACTCTGGTGTCAGTGTAAATGACGCCGATGATTTGGGACAAACGCCACTTATTAGAGCCATATTCATTGAACATTGTAAGAATCGAGAGAAAATAGTGAAGCTACTTCTTCAACGCGGGGCAATGGTGAGCATGAGTGATGTTGTGGGACGTACAGTGTTGCTCTGGGCTTGTTTGTATGGACGCTCCTCAGAGGTTGGTCTGGTTTTAGAAAACTCTGAATTAGACCTGGATCTAAACAGAACGGATATAAATGGTCAGACAGCTTTATTCCATGCGGTGACATCTGGAAATGCTGCGGTCGTTAAGATGATGGTCGACTCGATGACAAGGTATGGTTTGACAGTAGATTTACCCGATTATTCAGGGATCAGTCCTTTAATGCAGGCCATGAGACTGGGCCATGATATTTGTGGTAGTATTCTTGTCCACTGTGGAAAAGCAACAGTTGGTTTAGGGGCGAGATATCCACGGGATTTTATCCAAGCCGAGATGTGGGCAAGGAAAAACAAACAAAAAAGTGAAAGTAATAGTTGTTCCATAACGGAGTTCCCACCTATTCTATCACAAGCGTCAAGAAACAAATTACGTTACCGTGAAAACCGAGCGTTTCGATCAAGGTTAATGTTATCTAACAGAACATCTCCACACTCCTCGGATGAAGAAGAATTTCAGGTGTTGGACAAAAAGTCCGACCAATCCCTGTTAGATTCACAGATCACGAAATGTCTAGGAATGAAACCAAACAGGCGCATCCCTGCCAGTCTTCTCGCTATCCAACAATCATCATCCTCAGAAAGTCTGGATGGATCAGATGAAGATGATGTGGATTTGTTTTCTTTCCCTGAACTCAGACGTCAGGCAACCTTCTGTAGTACTCGAGAGTTACACAAACTATATTCTATATATCAGGATCAAAATACATCCTCCTTTAAGAAGATGGCGTACAAAGCTAAGGAAACTTTTCTGAGAGAATCTGCCACTTCCAGCCAGTCTATGATAGACGCTAATTCAGGTAAGAGACCTTTAACTTGATTTATAGATTTAATGCTATATTCTAGAAAAAGGGTAATTGGTTACTCTACGGCGAATGGTTGACAATCTCGATACTATATATTTATATAAATGAATCTTTATAAGTTTGTCAGCTGTTGCATCTCATTAAAGAGTGTGTGTGTGGGGGGGGGGGGGGGTCTGAATTCTGAATTCACTTAAAAACTGTAGCTGGCGTCAAATGTAATGCAATTGCAACCATCATAAAAATTGCAAAACAAATAACCGATACGTGAATTATACCTGAGTACAAAATAGGATAGAGCAATTATAGTTTCCAATGTCGTTCCATAGGGGATTGTCCTCGGTGCATACGGTCACACGATACCATCTGGTTTACGCCCTGTCGTATCACCTCATAGTTTAGGACATCTTCATCAAACAAAATGGCATTTAAATTACCGTATGGATATCGCATATTTAAGAGACCATGTGCATGATTGCTGGTTCCAGCAGAATAATTTAACTATATATGAATTATATAATGAAACCATAGCAATCATAAGTATCCATCATGACTGGTTTTGGTAAAAAGAATGAGGACTGGGAAAGGTTTTAATGGTATATTAATACAGGTCTTTAAATGCAGGAACCCAAAATTATTACCCTCCATAGACACTGTAGTTAAGAGTAATTCGATTATAAAGAAATATAGTTAAAGATTTTTAGATTGTTTAGTGATTTCGGTGACATATGCAGATTAATATGGTTTTATTTTTTTTTTTTCCAGGAAAAGTTTCACACTTTAACTCCTTTGCAAGTTTTAAAGAAAAATGGACTTCGAAGAAAAACTTGACTTGCTCTGGTGAATATGTTGACTCTTCCGAGGAAAAGACAGTATGTGATTCGCCGAAAATAAACCAATCAAAACCGTCCCTGGGCACATTACCAGACATCACTGATGGTAAAAAGAGCAGCCTGCAGAGTCTAATTAAGGGGTTTAAGTGGAAAAAATCAGAGAAAGAAAGAAAGTCGGACTATTCACTTGTATAAGACAAAACCAGAAACACAATTCAGTTGTTTATTATTATTATTTTTTTTTTACTTAGTTGAAAGCGACGGTACTTATTGAAAAATGCAATATTTTGTATGAATCAGTAAATACTGTTGAAATATATATTGAAACAATTCGTGTGTTTACTAGCCATTTTGCGAGGGAATCCTATCAAATAAATATATTTTAATTGAAATGCTATATACATCTTGCGAAATGAATTTATTGCCGTGTCTCATTACATCAAATAATCAAAAAATGTAAAATACAATCAGATAAAATGACAGATAAAAGTAAGAAGTTTCTAATTGTAATATGAAGGTGTGATAGAAATATTTGATTCGGAATCAACCATAGAGGTTATTAGTTATTGATATTTTACCCTGGGTGTATGAATCGTTATGACCCTTCTGATAATCATACGCCCTGAGCAGGAGGCGAAGGTTGTATGAGGAACAGAAGGGTCATATAAGATTCATACACCCAGGGTAAAATATCAATGACGAATTTATTATCCCGAAACCGCCAGACAGAGAATTTTCGCAGATTCATGTTCAACCGATATCGGCCTATACTAGCTGGTAGGCTTACTTTTGCTTACTTTTATTGGTGTTTATTTAATCAGAGCTATGACTTCATTGTTTGTGCAGATTTTCAGCTTGTCTTATTATTTATTTTATGGTGTAGATTCTATGTGCTGCAAATATATTTTAACTAAAGCTATAATATCTGGAGATATTTCACACATCTATTGTCAAAAGTACGAACCGCTGTCAAACGGATCGAGCAAAGACAGACGACATACGACATACAGAGTTACGCCCCTTGTATACTTAGCAACGTTATCGATCGATAAATGAAGAATTTTATGTTTCGTTTTTCCATTTGTAGATTTGAACTAGGTTCTAAATAGATTGAAATAAAATCAACGAACAATTAACGATCTTATATGTCCGTAAGAGATCCTCACAAGACATTTTGGGGCTTTTCGAAGCGAGTAATGTGGCGGTCATGTTTTTTCGTTAGGCGAGTCATAACAAAATCAGACGGGTTGTATGGGTTTTTATTTATTGACTGTGCAAGTTATTACTCGAATACGACCTTCGCCGCCGGGTAATATCAGCAGACGAATCAAGTTCGTATTAGCCGTAGGGCTGTATTGGCCGAGTTCAAGACATATTGGCCGAGTTCAAGTCATATTGGCCGAGTTAACATGTGACGTCTCAGAATTAGACAGAAGCAGACGACAGATGTTGATATCAAAATGTCTACACCAGAGCGCGTTGTACAAGGTCTTATTGACAGGACAGTTGGAAGAAAAAAACTACTGTAAGTGAATCCGATTGCCATTTTAGTACAGCTCAAGAGGACGAAACTTCTCTACTTATCCAGGAACAAAAACACAGAAAGAACAACAAGGCCGGACGTCAATTTGTTTAAGGCATCCAACAAACGAATGGAAATCTATTAATAAAAATATTATGAATCGAGTGTTTACGTATTGCCATGGTATTGGCCTTCGGGTGGTTGTATTGACCCTCGGCCTGCGGCCTCGGGCCAATACGGCCACCCTCAGGCCAATACGAAACCACTCGATTAATAACATATAATACGACCCGGGTAATCGACCAATCAAAATCCAGCAATTGCTAACAAACTTGGTTGAATGATAATAATAGATTATATTTAGTTTTCCTGTAATTTGTATCGATAGTCCCTTTCAGTCGATTTGAAAAAGTTGTTGGCAAAATGTATGTTCTTTAGCAAACTGACTGAAAAGGTTAAAAAAAACTACAAGTCTGATCCTGAAAGTTTAACAACATTGTTCTGGCCATGTGAGAATTAGCCATATACATGCAGGGATATATATTGTTTCTCTCGGCTTATTGTGTGATAAACAATTACAGATGTCACTGAAAACATGTGGGCTCGAACAAAATAAATAATCGTACGTGGATTACTTATATCTTCATAGAAGAAATGGTAATATATTTAAAAACCTGCATGATAATTGTTAAACATCGATCTGGTAGAACGAACACTAATATCCAAATATACAAAACGTTTCTAAAGATCTCAGAATATTTTACTATGAGGCAGATAGATTTTTGGACAGTTTCCTGATATCTCCTGTTTTGAACTGCTGTAGGATATGTTTGTTTGTAGTGGCAGTTGACGGAAAGGTTTGCTCGGTATTAGACCTCTCGAATTTAGGGATACTTTTGTTTACTATAAGTCCCAAAGACCTATCGTCAGTTGATCTCTTCATCGGTACAACCACTGTGGATTTCCGCCTCTTAAACGGCTTCAGTGACGACTGATAAGACATGGACGATCCCACAGATGAACGACGTTTACTGTTTAGTCGTTTCTTATCAAGTGTCTTGTTTGGAGCCAATGCTTTGTCCAACTTTTGAAATCTTCTGTCTTTTGCTGCTTCACCTTTAGATAAAAATTGTTTCCCACAATAACCTATATGATGTTTAAGGGTGGTTTGATTTAGAGAAAACGCCATTGGTACTTTAGTTATGAACGTCTTTTCTTTATGAAACACTATTTCTGTTTTCTCTCTTTTCACTTCTACTAATGGCGGCAAAGTCGTTCTCTCGTCTGCCTTGTCTCCCGTATTTGGTTTCATTTCATAGTCTGGGTTCTTATAAATAATTGTCATGCTTCTTGGTCGTTTATCTTCTTTCTTATTTAACAGTGGAAGGTTCATGTTGTTTAGATTGAACTCGTCTTCTCTTTTCCATTTCTTCTGTTTCCTTGTCTGTTTCTGTACAAACGCTCTTCTCTGTAAATCTAATACGTTCTTTTGTCTTTCCCTTCTTAATGTAAGGCTGGACAATTGTCTGACAAGATGTCGCTCCTGGCTGGTGTTTTCATATAATATAACATTAGAGATGTTTGTTTTGGGCATAGCGTGTCGAACTGCCAGATATTCTGTGGCTCTTACCGCTCTATTGAGTGCTGCTCCCGGTGTCTCACTCTCATCAGAGATGGGCATTTTGGCCAATTCCGGAGGTTCTTCCAGTGGTTCAACATTATTCCCGTCTTGTTCAGACATTTTCCCAAATAATAGCACTCGGGCGAACTATACAGTCAAATAAACAAATTTAACAGCATTTGTCCTCATAACACGTTAGTCCACTTGTCCTTCCCTATGTCTTACTTCTTCAGGTGAACAGTTTGTAAAAAGAATTGAGTTTGGAAGTTTGTATTACATTACACTTATGTTGCTAGGGTTAAATCAGAGAGAGTCACTCGGTAAGCACTCAATGAGATGATTGTTACTAATCTACTTAAGCAACTTAACTCTGTATTAAACGAACATGCCAAGTCAGGTTTAAATAACAAAGAATAACGAGATCTTATATACATGTTACTCTTGTGTTATATTGATCAGCCAACTGAAATGAACCTTGCGTCTCATAAAGTCGTGTTTTAAACGCTTTCCTAAAGATCCATAAAACTGCCTAGGTGCGCCTGACATTAGATTGCTTTCTATTGCTATTCCATTTATAACCACGGATCATTTGTATTACTAACTGTATACCGCATGATGCACGCAACTAAGTACAGAGGTGGGGGGGGCATGTTAGGTTCCGAATCCAAATGGAGAACAGTGTAGTGGGACTTTTCTAGTGTTAATCTTAAGATTTGCTTGTGAATTTATTTATAAAAGTCTCGGGCTTTTTATAAAGACATCACGATCGACTTAAGATGTTTCAGTGCATGACCGAGTTTAAAGAGTAAATTCAAATGTTTGAGTGGGTCAGTTGACAGAGTAAATTCAAATGTTTGAGTGGGTCAGTTGACAGAGTAAATTCAAATGTTTGAGTGGGTCAGTAGAAAGAGGGACTTCAAATGTTTGAGTGGGTCAGTTGACAGAGTAAATTCAAATGTTTGAGTGGGTCAGTTGACAGAGTAAATTCAAATGTTTGAGTGGGTCAGTTGACAGAGTAAATTCAAATGTTTGAGTGGGTCAGTAGAAAGAGGGACTTCAAATGTTTGAGTGGGTCAGTTGACAGAGTAAATTCAAATGTTTGAGTGGGTCAGTAGAAAGAGGGACTTCAAATGTTTGAGTGGGTCAGTAGAAAGAGGGACTTCAAATGTTTGAGTGGGTCAGTAGAAAGAGTGACTTCAAATGTTTGAGTGGGTCAGTAGAAAGAGGGACTTCAAATGTTTGAGTGGGTCAGTTGACAGAGTGACTTCAAATGTTTGAGTGGGTCAGTAGAAAGAGGGACTTCAAATGTTTGAGTGGGTCAGTTTAAAGAGTGACTTCAAATGTTTGAGTGGGTCAGTTGACAGAGCGACTTCAAATGTTTGAGTGGGTCAGTTGGCAGAGTGACTTCAAATGTTTGAGTGGGTCAGTTGACAGAGTGACTTCAAATGTTTGAGTGGGTCAGTAGAAAGAGGGACTTCAAATGTTTGAGTGGGTCAGTTTAAAGAGTGACTTCAAATGTTTGAGTGGGTCAGTTGACAGAGCGACTTCAAATGTTTGAGTGGGTCAGTTGACAGAGTGACTTCAAATGTTTGAGTGGGTCAGTTGACAGAGTGACTTCAAATGTTTGAGTGGGTCAGTAGAAAGAGGGACTTCAAATGTTTGAGTGGGTCAGTTTAAAGAGTGACTTCAAATGTTTGAGTGGGTCAGTTGGCAGAGTGACTTCAAATGTTTGAGTGGGTCAGTTGACAGAGTGACTTCAAATGTTTGAGTGGGTCAGTTGGCAGAGCGACTTCAAATGTTTGAGTGGGTCAGTTGACAGAGTGACTTCAAATGTTTGAGTGGGTCAGTTGACAGAGTGACTTCAAATGTTTGAGTGGGTCAGTTGACAGAGCGACTTCAAATGTTTGAGTGGGTCAGTTGGCAGAGTGACTTCAAATGTTTGAGTGGGTCAGTTGACAGAGTGACTTCAAATGTTTGAGTGGGTCAGTTGACAGAGTGACTTCAAATGTTTCAGTGGGTCAGTTGGCAGAGCGACTTCAAATGTTTGAGTGGCTCAGTTTAAAGAGTGACTTCAAATGTTTGAGTGGGTGAGTTGACACAGCAACTTCAAATGTTTGAGTGGCTAAGTCGGCAGAGTGACTTCAAATGTTTGAGTGGGTCAGTTGACAGAGCAACTTCAAATGTTTGAGTGATTCAATCGGCAGAGTGACTTCAAATGTTTGAGTCGATCAGTCGGAAGAGCAACTTCAAATGTTTGAGTGGTTCAATCGGCAGAGCGACTTCAGATGTTTGAGTGGCTAAGTCGGCAGAGTGACTTCAAATGTTTGAGTGGCTAGGTCGGCAGAGTGACTTCAAATGTTTGAGTGGCTAAGTCGGCAGAGTGACTTCAAATGTTTGAGTGGCTAAGTCGGCAGAGCGACTTCAAATGTTTGAGTCGCTCAATCGGCAGAGTGACTTCAAATGTTTGAGTGGCTAAGTCGGCAGAGTGACTTCAATTGTTTGAGTGGTTAAGTCGGCAGAGCGACTTCAAATGTTTGAGTCACTCAATCGGCAGAGTGACTTCAGATGTTTGAGTGGCTAAGTCGGCAGAGCGACTTCAAATGTTTGAGTCGCTCAATCGGCAGAGTGACTTCAAATGTTTGAGTGGCTAAGTCGCAGAACGACTTCAAATGTTTGAGTGGATCAGCAGACAGAGCGGCTTTAAATCTTTGAGTGGCTAGGTCGCAGAGCTTAAAGTGGCATGAGCTGCCAAAATGCTGATACTTTGACGTCGAAACAGAATGTTTAAATTATTGGCTATTTTTCCCAAGACGTATGATTCAAAAGCTTTTTAGTGCTTCTAGTCTCGAAAATGTACGATAAAGTATGGTTTTGAACTAATTTTGCCTTAGAATGAATGAATGGTCGTCCCGGTTATTTAAATTTTGTTTACATTTCGAACACTATTCCGGCTCGTATAGGCCACATACTGTATGGATTTTCCTCATTCCAACGCCAATCATTTAGTTTTACGATGCCTTCAAAGCCTCTTCCTGTCATGGCGATTGGAAATTATGAAAAAGTGTGAATTTCGGCAGCTCATGCCACTTTAAGTTTTCGGAGTTACTTGTGTGCTGTTACGTCCTTTACGAATGGACACTTGCAACATAATCGTATGTATCATATGTTAGAATAGCAAACAGTTAGCATGACGAGTGGTTTGGGTTCTTAGGTTACTAACAATGCCTTTCTTTTATTTCGTGAGCCGCTGTTTGAGACACAGCCTCGTCAATGGTAAACTAAATTCCGGATAATATCCTATAGAGTATAGACGACTGGTCATCTGAATCATGGTAAAATCTGGATTCTGTCAGTGGTTCTCAACCCTGATGAGACCATCGCTCAGTTCTAACCGTGCAGGCTTTTTCTCCAGTGTCTGTTTCTCCAAAAATTACGCCTGACCTAAGTCTATAACAAGGTCAACTTGTCATCGCGCAACATATACCTTCAGCGTTACGTTACGACCAGACACAAAGATACGTCTGACCTAAATATGTTGAGAAACAGTCATGTCTTACAAAGCATAAATACGTTACGTTGCACATAAATCAGTGGTGAAACTGAAGGAACATAAACCCTGTTCGCAATCGGCCCCTGATGTAGGCCTATATCCCATCTATACGCTAGCTCTATAAGACAGACCCTTATCGCGACTTGTTAATGGTGTAAGCCAAGGTGCATCTTTATCAAAACTGTAAGACGGACACTAGGGCTTGACTTGTGAAGCCAGAGGACATAGGATATAACTCTATGTTAAAGCTTAGCCGAGGAATCTGGGCTTTGCCGAATTCCCCCCCCCCCCCCCCCCCCCGTATTCGTCATATGACAAATACGGGAAAAAAAATTCGGCAGAGCCCAGATTTCTGGGCTATGTTAAAGCTATATGAACTATGATGGCAAATAGTAAAAACTTATTATCTAAATAAAAACATACGACGCAGATAAAAACATACACTTGATATTTCAACCAAAAAAAACATGAAGAAAAATATCATAACACAATAATATTGTAATATTGGAGATATTAAAGACAGGGGCTCATAATATAGGAATCAGGATATTCCCGATTGGCATTGTTACAGGTCCGAGGATAGTCGTATTGGTCCGAGGCCGAAGGCCGAGGGCTAATACGGCTGTCCGAGGACCTGTGACAATGCCAATCGGGAATACCGTGATTAATGAAAATTTTATTAATAAAATATTTATATGATTTCAAATTATGTGTTTTAATAGACGCATTCGCAAGGAAAGTTTTTTTCTTAAAAATTTCTTTAAAAAAAATCTAGGTGTAGTGTACCAAGAGTTGTTCCCCTTTTGTACATAAAACATAGGAACATATTTCTTTACTTTTACAAATTATTATTTATGCAATATTTAATTTATCTAATGAAATAGACGGAATATTTGTTTTTCTTTAACTGTACATTGGCTATTTTCTTTTTTTCTGTTGATGATTTCAAGAAAAATGGCGTTGGGATTTTGAAGTGATAGCAATGAAACGTATTGGCCAAGTCCGTATTGGCCTTGTTTATTCGTATTAGCCTAGTTTGTTCGTATTGGCCCTGGTAAGCCCTGTATGAGCGTGGCCGTTTCTCCGTATTTTGCCAATAACATTGAAAGTCAATTAATAAAGGGTCTAAAATGACGATTTGTGTCAGGGCTCCGGCATCATAAGGATCAATATAGCTTTAATGTTATCTTCGTACCCCACAGAAGGCCGGGGTTATCCTGTCTTCTGCCCATTAAGCCATACGAGATTTTCGCATCTTCGGGATAGGGATTTGTCGAAGGCATGAGTAAAATGCGTCTCTGATAGTGTTTGAACCAGGGGCTACCAAATTATCGTGAATTCGATATTGACACAGTGGACTATATTTTAGACGTAGCATAAATCACTTTTAACCTTTAACGAATAGCACAATTGAGAAAAAATAAGAAGAAAAAATCAAAACATTTGACGATTATAAACACGCCACACTCTATAATAATAGCAATTCAATTCAATTCAATTTAGTAAAACGATTTTGGACGTATTCCACATAACTCCTAAGGGGAGATAAATCAAGATTTAGCAACTCTCGGCTTTTGGCAATCTCAGGCCACGTGGAAATTTTTAATTTCATTTCGTCTTGCATTCTACTTTTTTGTCTAAATTTTTTTCTATCTTAGTTTTTTTTTTTCTATCTTAGTTTTTTTTTCTATCTTAGTTTTTTTTTCTATCTTAGTTTTTTTTTCTTCTTTGATCAAGTTTTTTTTTTTTATTGTAACAATTCTTTTTTCTTTACTAAAATTATTTTTCTGTAAATTTTATTTTTTTACAAAACATTTTTTTTCCTTTCTTAGTAATTTTTTTTTGATCGATGTTAACTATTTTTCTATTCAAAATCTCTCTTTTTTTGTTTAGTACGAAAGCTTAATAGGGACATACAAGATTTTATTTTTGGGCCTCTTGCCAGGTCGTCATAACGAGATAAAAATATCTGCATTGGGATTTAATTCGAGTTACCTCCCTTAGAAAGTTTTTATTTTAATTAGGGGCCTGCGTGGCTCAGTAGGTAGAACGTTGGACGCTCAATCCGAACAGCCTTCCACCAACGGATCGCGGGTTCGAATCTCACTCAGTCCCAAAAAATTGGAAAATTTTCTGACTGGGTTTTCACTCGAATGACCTATGCGGGATGGTTGCCAGTTACCGCCGGAAGGTCGTGTGTTTCCTCCGGGCATAGAGCCCGGTTTCCTCCCACAATAAAACTGGCAACGCCGCCATATAAGTGAAATAATCTTGAGCGCGACGTAAAAACACCAATTAAACAATCAATCTTTACGAGCTGCCTTGTCAGCGAGGATTCTAGAACAACCCCGGTCAAATAGTCTGGCATATGAGAGTTCCTTTTTCTCCCGAAAAATTACATTGATCGATACAGTAAATGATTTTAAATGAATGTCCAACCTTTTCTGTATTTATATTCAATCACCTATTGTCAAATTATAGGTAAGACTTATTGTATTTCATCCTACCTGTGATTGTAACACCTTCGGGCTTCACAATAAAATTGAACGCTACTATTTATAGATTGCAATTGTTTTAGCATCCTCGGATATCCAGGGTTAAAGTGGCATGAGCTGCCAAAATGTTGATATTTTGACGTTAAAACAGAATGTTGAAATTATTGGCTATTTTAAGGATTTTTTTTATTGGATTAACAAGTTTTATTAATGGCAACCTTCGGTCACCATACGTATGCCAGGATCTCAACTGGTTCGTGTTGGACTATGGGTGTTTTCATGCCACCTTTGTAAGACAGACCCCTGTAAATTTTGTCTTCCCCAAGCAACCTTCACATTGGTTTATTAATTGACCGTGTAAGTTATGGGCCGAATATCAGGCGGGTAATATCAGCAGACGGGTCAAGTAAAAACTAATGTAGTTTTTTATCGGTCAAAAAGCCAGTTTTTATCAAGTGATTTAGGCCGAGTTTAAGCTGTATTGACCTGGTGCAGCTGAATGACGTTTGAATACGATGCCGTCATGATAACTCAATTATCAGATATCAATTTTGTAGATGTACATTAAAGTGGCAGGAGTTGCTAAATATTGGTAAAATCTCAGTGAACAGAATTAACCAATTGTTTGTCATTTTTATTATAAGAAGAACAAAATAAGAGCTTTCTGCAATCTAAAATTAGAAGTTGCACTTAGCTAGAGCTGTTGTTAGTTACATCGCACATTTAAACACTAGCAGCTATTGAAAACGCCCCGTGGAACCTATAGATCACAGTGGCCAGTTCAAAGTGAATCGGATCGACAGGGGACGTCGCCATTTTGTCTGTTTTCGTCAAAATGGGACTATTTCGTGAAATTGTTAGTAGTTTTACGTTTTCTTAAACTCAAAATATATATTCACGTACAGCGTGATGTCAGGGTTTTTAAATATATCTGATAGTTTTTAAAAATGCTAGCCCAGATCGCACGCGAAAATCCCTGCGCTATATCCGGTAAAGTCGTACGAAGTCTATCTTAGCAACGTCTAAAGGAGATCTCGCGAGAATACGATTGAGTTTTCTGTTGATACCGATCTCGAGGGTGTACGCTATAGGGTACGGTAGTTTTTATATAATCAACAAAGACCCATAAAAGCACCGTGTGTCTAAAGCCCCTTTCACAATTGAGATACGGCGGGTTTACGGCTCTTGCGGTCATGAATTTTGGCCTTCCGTACGATGGACCGCAGCCTTCCTTGCGGGCAACCGCACTTTACCGCGAGGAATTTTTGTGCCGCAAGAGCCGCAGAAAAGTTTGGTGTGCACATGGAATCCAATTTTCGGCCGTGCGAATTTTTCTTATTACCTCTGATCCGTGCGGGCGCTAGTATGTTCACCGTAAACCGTTGTATCTTGACGCGCGGTTGTTGCACGATTTTTTTGTATCGTAAGATGCTCCGTACGGTGAATTTTCTTGTTCCGCCAACTTTGCGGCAGTCGTAAACCGTTGAACGATTCCCCGTCTCGGTATTGCACCGCCTTGCGTTCACCGTGCAAAAAATACCCTCAGGTGTGCTTTTTCTAACGTTTTTTTTTTATCTCTGCGCCTATTTATACTGCAATTACGTCTGCGGAGCCCAAAATCGCCGCACGATTTGACAAAACGCCGTAAGGCGCCCGCTCATTGGTGCGCGGCGAAAAACAATGACGCACGATGCATCTTGCGACACGCCGCACGTTCCAACCAATCACGTAGCACCTCCTCGCAACTGTCTCACGGATCACGTGCGCTAGACGTGCGTTGCTTGCGTCACTGCGCGGTTCGCCGCAAGAGATTCGTGGATTAAAACGTGCGGAAACCTTGCCACGCACTTACGATGCCCCGGCCAATCGTAAAATGGATTATTTTCTTGCGGTATTTTTTTCCGATTCTACTGCGGCCCGAAAATTTTTATCTCCACCGTGCGATCAATTTCAGTATTTTGACCGTGCGGAGAAAGTCTCAATTGTGAAAGCCCCTTAAGGCAAAACTCCCACATTTTAATGTCGTACAGACATTGGGATGATCGCTAGCAACTGTTTTTCCAAAACACGAAATCCCGCGGCTGGCACCTCGAAAATGCGAGGTAAAAGAGCGAGAGCATCTGCGACGTTTTGACCGTGACCTTTCTACCTTTTGTGCCGCACGTTTGTAACTTTCGACTTTTATATACAAAAAGAAAAAAGTTAAGCACCCCCCTGGAAAGTCTGCACCGACCGATAAAATCATTGGTGTAGGGAGATTGTTGGCAAACTGATGTTGCAGAAACGATTGTGATCAGAAAGGGCAACACTCTGGCGATAAGAAATCACCATTAATGGCAATAAGCTATACAATTTATTCAGGATATCGTTAGCCAAACCGTTAGTCAAAATAAAAAGATGCTTGTAAGTTTGAAACTCCATCTGGCTTCACGGGGCGAACATATTGAAGTAAAAATATCACTCTGAGTGTGTAGAACACATCCCTAGAGCAGAAGATCAATAGCGCGTATAGCCTTCATTAGCTTCCAACCTGCGTTTCATCCCTCCAGTGAGACGTCGGATTTGTTGAAGCGATAACTGCCGCCAATACCGATGTAATGCGGCTTCCAATTCCTGCAGATTTTGTAAAGGAGGCTCTAGGGCTTGAATGTTTCTGACCATCCTATCCGAAAGGTGCTCTAAAGGATTCAAATCCGCGCAGTTACCCTTCAACAAATCAGACGTCTCACTGGAGGTGTGAGACGCCATTTGGAAGCTAATGGAGGCGGGCGGGGGTGGGGGTGGGGGGCGGTGATGATTGAGTGGTTTCAAAATATGTGATCCTTTGGAGGGAACCATGGCGAATAAAGTGTCCATAAGTCTACTCCAGGGCAGGTTTTTGAGACATTCAAGGTATAATGTCGTTTAAAGCTATATTCCTTTTAGAATTTAAAGATTGATAAAGGCGACAGATTCTTGTGAACTGACCTTGCTTTAAAGTACTTAACACAGGCGCAAATATATTTAAGATATATTCTACTAAGATATCTATCAAATCCTGGAGTACAGATAACCACTTTAACGTAACACATATAAAAGAGATTCAACAAGAGGTTTCCTTTTGAAAACAGGTAGCGTTTTTAGCCACAGTTTCACTTGTAAAAGTAGTCAGTTATATTAACCTGTTTAGATACAAATGTACTTTACATCATAGTTCATATTTATAAATTCTTGCTGGTGAGTGACCTTTTACAAATATGTTAGCAAAGTAACCTCACTCAATGAAGTGTGTGTTTGTAAATGGCAGGATTCTGACTGCACAAATATCCCAGCGTCTATCTCCGAACCAGGACTTTTCCCATCTTCATTAAAAGATCCATTTGTGTAGGATCCCAGACGTGCAGCGTATTCTCAGAATCAGCCATTTTGGCAGTATCCGTTGCATCACGGGAGTCTGGTGCAAGGATTAGCGATTTGGGGTTGCCTTGGCTCATTCGAA
Organism: Lepidochitona cinerea; assembly: GCA_963971465.1. Lineage (NCBI taxonomy): Eukaryota > Metazoa > Mollusca > Polyplacophora > Chitonida > Tonicellidae > Lepidochitona > Lepidochitona cinerea. Next base: position 4,931,717 of record OZ020551.1, read on the forward strand.
GAAGGGGAAGTAGTCCTGCTTCATTCCAACTTCGGCCCATCATTAAATTTCTTTGTTCTGCTCGCCTTTGGTTAACTAACTTTTTGGCCATAGTAGATTGATCTACACTGGGTAACGAGCGTGGAAAAGCTTCCAGATAACCCGGAGTATGGGGATTGCATGTCTTCTTTCGAGCGGATACATAGGCGTTTAAGGGTTCATTAAAACGAGCTGACAGCGGAGCTCCGGGGTTACTAGAGCAAACCGCACCATCATGCCTACTGTCACATTTGCTCAAATCTAGTGACAGTTGAATTTGGTTTATGATCGGCAGTTCGACAACATCAGATTCCTGATTATGATCCAAATTCTTTTGTTTTAAATTGTTTCTCAATCGAAACAAATGTCGATCTCTTAACACACTTTCGTTGAACTTGTACTTGCCCGTGGAAGGAAGTTCCAAATTTGGTAAAAATTCCCATGTTGAAGATCGTCTGGTTCTCGATATATTGCCCTTATCTTGATCTTGTTCAGGCATTCTCTCTGTATGACACAAAATAATCTACAGTCGCGTATCGAGTGAAGTTAATCGCATGCCAGAGTAGACGTTAAATGTTCTCCGAATAAAACAGGACATCTCACAAGGGTGATTATCGCCAATTTGTGTGTCCTGCACGCGTACACAGTTTTCAAGAGTCACAAACAATACATCGTGAACTACATAGCAATTAGTTGACAATTTTAGATGTTTGTATCACAACTTGGTTTCAACTTTCCTGTGTTTGACTTCCAATTATATATATACATACGTGCAATCACAATTTGATAATCTGGCGATTAAGGTAAACAGGTTTGTGGCAACTCTAATTTGCACTGTCTTTACGACCAAGAGTTACATACAAAGGCACTCGAGGGTACACCTTGTTGTATTTTATTACTTTGACGACCAGTTCAAGTAAACACCTATATAGATTCTGTTTCAGAGTTAATACATGTTATAATCTATCATATACAGAACAAGTATACCTGACAGGCATACGGAACAAAGATACGTTTCATGCTCTGAGGGACTGAAAATTCGTCCATGCCAAAAATACCCGCTCTATTAGCCATAGAATAGATCGTAAACACCTTAAAATATAAGCTACACGACCTGCCAATCTATTCAATTGCCTTTCAGCTGTTGGACATCCATTCAATAGAACGCAATTATATATGTCATTAGATTGTTGAAAACACGATATAACTCGTGTCAATACAACTTGATGAAGAATACCTATCTGAACAAAGAATGCGATATGTATATTACACAGTATTGTTTTTATTTGCCAAGCTGTTTTAAAGGAATTATTCTGTTACGAGATATAGCTAACATTTAATTAATATATGTCATTCGGCATAAGACGATTTTAAATCTAAAAGAATTTGTATAGGCCTACATTTCATAAGTGAGACGATATAGTCAATCTGACGTACATGTACCTCCTTGAGATATACGTGGATACCTCACTCAGACGAGATAGCCACACTGACGAGATAGTCACACTGACGAGATAGCCACACTGACGAGATAGCCACACTGACGAGATAGCCACACTGACGAGATAGCCACACTGATGTAGCTCCTTGAGACATTGGCCAATACGTCATTGAGATAGCCACATTGACGAGATAGCCACACTGACGAGATAGCCACACTGACGAGATAGCCACACTGATGTAGCTCCTTGAGACATTGGCCAATACGCCATTGAGATAGCCACATTGACGTGCTCACTAAGACATACGTTGATATCTCATTGGGACGAGATAGTCATGCCGACATACCTCAACGAGACATACGTTGATACCTCATTCAAACAAGATGGTCATACTGACGTAAACCAGTGAGACATACGTTGATTCCTCATTGAAACGAGATAGTCATACTGACGAACCTGAATGTCACATACATTGATACCTAATTCAAACAAGATAGTCATACTGACGTACCCCACTAAGACATTGATACCTGACTGTGACGAGATAGTCATTCTGACATACATGTACCTGAACGAGACACGCGTTGTTACATCATTGAGACGAGATAGTCATACTGACATGCCTCAACGAGACATACGTTGATACCTCATTCAAACGGGATAGTCATACTGACTAACACCAGTGAGACATACGTTGTAACATCATTGGGACGAGATAGCCACGTTGACGTACGTCAACGAGACACACGTTGATACCTGGTTGTGACCAGATAGTTACACTGACGTACCGCAATGAAACATACACTGATATTTTATTGAGACGAGATAATCATACTGACGTACACCCGTGAGACATATAGAGGTTATCTAACCACAGCCAGTGTGTTACGATGAATATCACTCGAGTCTATTAATTTTCAAAGCCACGAGCCTCTGGCGAGTGACTTTGGAAATTAATAAACGAGACTGATATTCATTGTCACACACTGGTTCGAGTTGGATAATCTTTTTCTCACACTACACAAAATATACTACGTTTTATCAAAAAACACGACTCTACTTTATTAGTTATCATGGTTGGTGGAGGGGGGATACGAAGTATTTACATGGTAAGCGTGGGAATTGATAACGGTCGAGCCGTTAGGCGAGACCGCTATCAATTACCACGCTGACCATGTAAATACTTCGTATCCCCCCTCCACCAACCATGATAACGATTTTATTATCTCGAAGAGCTTTACTTTTGCGTAGAATCAGCCAAAATATTTCTCGTTAATTCAATGGCACACACACAAAAAAATTGCAAAAGGTGACCTAATACGAGCACGCGCTACGACGTCATCAAACGACGTCGCCAAAAAAACGTCGACATAACGTTCGCCCGTCACCCACAATATAGTTGAAAAAGGTGAGTGATGCGACCACGCACTATGACGTCATAAAACAACGTCACAAAACAGCATTCAAACGTTCAAAATAGCGTTTGCGCGACGCCGTATCGGGTGTGGGTGAAAACGAGGTTTTACCGTATCGGGTGTGTAGGACACCTAATACGAATATTTATCGGATGGCAATTGACCAATCAGATTGCAGAGAAACTACTCTGAGGGATAATAAAAGAAAATGTTTGGTGACGTCGCCCAATTTTTAAGAATGGCTGTCTGAAGAAAGACTCGATAATGCATTGTGACGTCAGAAATGACGTCACCAACGACAGCATCACAGTCCCTTCAATGTTGGGTTGATGCGGGACGCCTTATTATAACGTCATAATGACTGATGGCGTAATTCATTTGTGACGTCCATTTTGACAGTTCTCTCGTGATGTCATAACGTTACTTGGGCGATAATTTCACACGTTGATTATGCAAAAAATAACACACTGTCTGGGAGTTGAATTATCGGGGGTGTAGTGTGAGAAACGTTGATACCTGGTTGTGACGAGATAGGCACACTGACGTACGTCAATGAAACATACACTGATACGTCATTGAGACGAGAAAGTCACACTTGCGTACCTCATTGAGACATACGCTTATACCTCATACAGACGACATAACCATACTGGCGTACCTCATTGAGACATACGCTTATACCTCATACAGACGAAATAACCATACTGGTGTACCTCATTGAGACATACGCTTATACCTCATACAGACGAAATAACCAGACTGGCGTACCTCATTGAGACATACGCTTATACCTCATACATACGAAATAACCAGACTGGCGTACCTCATTGAGACATACGCTTATACCTCATACAGACGAAATAACCATACTGGTGTACCTCATTGAGACATACGCTTATACCTCATACAGACGAAATAACCATACTGGTGTACCTCATTGAGACATACGCTTATACCTCATACAGACGAAATAACCATACTGGCGTACCTCATTGAGAAATACGCTTATACCTCATACAGACGAAATAACCAGACTGGCGTACCTCATTGAGACATACGCTTATACCTCATACATACGAAATAACCAGACTGGCGTACCTCATTGAGACATACGCTTATACCTCATACAGACGAAATAACCAGAATGGCGTACCTCATTGAGACATACGCTTATGCCTCATACAGACGAAATAACCATACTGGTGTACCTCATTGAGACATACGCTTATGCCTCATACAGACGAAATAACCAGAATGGCGTACCTCATTGAGACATACGCTTATGCCTCATACAGACGAAATAACCAGAATGGCGTACCTCATTGAGACACGCTTATGCCTCATACAGACGAAATAACCATACTGGTGTACCTCATTGAGACATACGCTTATACCTCATACAGACGAAATAACCAGAATGGCGTACCTCATTGAGACATACGCTTATGCCTCATACAGACGAAATAACCATACTGGCGTACCTCATTGAGACATACGCTTATACCTCATACAGACGAAATAACCAGACTGGTGTACCTCATTGAGACATACACTTATACCTCATACAGACGAAATAACCATACTGGCGTACCTCATTGAGACCTACGCTTATGGATCATTGCGACGAGCTAGTCATCATGACATACCTCATTGAGACGAGATTGTCGTACTGAAACTCATTCAAAATACAACACTCAAGACTCAAGTGATATCCATCGCAATACAGGATCTCTTTAGAGGTTATCGGTCCATGTATTTAAAGTTTAATTGGTATACTACTATATCATAATGGTGTATGTCAGATTCAATATTTAACGAAAAATAAGTAACATTTGATTGGTCTATAGTACAATGGTATACGTTAATTTATTGGAGTATTAACATATACAACACGAAAGTTTGGGGGCTTAACAATCATCGTGATTTCCTTGACGATATTACATTCTACTGGAATAAAACTTCATCTTTGTTTTCAGCAACATATAACAATCATCGCGATTTCCTTGACGATACTACATTCTACTGTAATAAAACCTCATCCTTGTTTTCAGCAACATATAAAGATGACGGTGATTTCCTTGATGATAGTACATTCTACTGGAATAAAACTTCATCTTTGTTTTCAGCAACATATAAAGATGACGGTGATTTCCTTGATGATACTACATTCTACTGGAATAAAACTTCATCTTTGTTTTCAGCAACATATAAAGATGACGGTGATTTCCTTGATGATACTAAATTCTACTGGAATAAAACTTCATCGTGATTACCTTGATGATACTACATTCTACTGGAATAAAACTTCATCTTTGTTTTCAACAACATATAACCATCACCATGATTAGCTGGGTCCTGGGCTATTTCACATTCTTCTAGTATAAAACTTCATCTTTGTTAAACCTTCAGGTGCGTCTAAAACTTGCCTCATCCGAACGGAGGAAACTAATTGTTTCAAATCATCTTTGACAACTTTTTCTCTTTTGTCTGTTTTATTCACTGTAACTATACGTTCTTGTGTCTGACTTGATATACATCTTTCCCAAGACAAAGATTGATTCTGCTTGCCATTTCCGTTTGATATCACGTGGATTGGATGGCGTTCCATTATTACCGGAAGCAACAAATTTGAACACTTTTTACGAGATACGTTCCTCTTGGAGTTTCCATAAGGTTCAGGAATTCGGTTCCAAAACTTTTCCTCACTGTTTCGGTGAACTGAATAAAGTTTATTGATTTCGTAGCCTTTTGTAAACAAGTAGCGTTGTCTCCTGCGGATAAAATTAGTACGTTTACTGGAGACATGTCCACACTGTGTTGTGACACTGGAGGGATTCGTACTAATATTTAGTTCTGGCAGCTCATTACAATCAAACTCAGTCCGACTATTGCTTGTTGGTTTATACACGGATGTGTTATCTCTGTCCTTGTGTACGCTCCTGATTGTATCGTAACGTGGAGAAAATAACTGCACATCAATATTTCTTCTGGCTTTTAACCGAGGAAGTGAAATGTTGTTTTCCACCATTGTTTTTGAAGAGGCCATATTTTCCCCTTTCCGAATAGCTAATCGAGTGTGCACGTTTGAACATATGCAGACGTAATGAACTTCATATATTCATTTCTATATTCACCCCTGACCATTCTGGTTGTTCGCCAGCCTATATAACGAGTCATGTTAAACGATATTCCGACTGGCAGGTACCATTCAACAGCTTCATTATTTCAACTCTAAATCTCGATAAAACATACCAATGGTTAAATGCCGCTACATATGACCCGACGTATCACAATATGTTCCAAGAAAATGTTTCCATCAAACTCGGATTTGCGAATGACCCCTCAGTCCAGGGACATTTACAGCGAAAAGCTATATAAATTTTGGTAGATAACCCGGTCAACACGAAACCTCAATGTTCCGAATAACTCGAACACAAACTATCAACTGAAGAATGTCATGTCAGTAGATTCTCTAACCTAAGGTCTACCTGAGTAACCCTACTATATAATGGAAAGGCTATTGTTAATATAAACACCTTGTAAATACCTTCCTCAACGGCACTAGAGTGCACATTTTCATACAGGGTTAACGAGAAACCTGTCACTCAAAATGCCCATTCCCTTTACCTGGTCAACATACCAAAACAATGAGCTACAATAGGAAAAATCCTTCGTTGAACAAGGTAATCTCTCTCCAATGAACGCCTTTCAAACTGAGTAACCCTTATCAGATGGTTGGCCCTATTGTAACTGTTGTATCGCGTAAAAAAGAACTTTGTATTCAGAGTATAGATCATTGTTAATACTAGACGCACTGGTCCTGATCAAATGATTTCGTAATATAGATTGGAAAAGATCGCTAAAAAGTATTCTCTGTATTGCGTGGATAACATTTTATTCCAACCTCTACACAGAAACAAAATAAACTTGAAGACACGTCAGTCCCGCGCTGGTCATCAATATCATAGGCCTATCTGATGTATTGCTAGATCTGTTATTTACAGAGATCCTCCCTCTTGTGTCCCTACATCGTCGAAACCCACGGTTAAAACTTACGCTTACGCTCACAAGAGGTGAGCTTGCCGATAATTTAACCCTGGGTATACGAGGATGGTGTCTCTAGAATTGCAGCCGGTATAGGTTGAGATTTTCTATTATATGTGCTGCAATGATTATCTAGGCGTCAATTAGCAAATCATATGCTTTCTTCTCGTTCATTCATTGCGATTGTGTCAATTATGTTTCATGTCAATATTAATCATCACCTTCCTGCGGTGACTAGTATAGCGTGTGTGGCTTTACATGAAGTTTCATTTCTGCGAGGAGGCATTTCGTAATTCCAGCACTTGGGATCATTATCAGGTTATAGTGACCTCATATGTGGTTTCGTGCTCAGGACCTCCCCATTTCCGTTTACTTCATCTGTACAAAATGTATCATCTTTGACTTTGACTTTTTGAATTCATTTATATACCTTTCTCCAAGCTGTGTGGCAACATTTAATCCCTATTTTTCTTATAGGTATTTCTAATGTACTTAATTATGAATATTTATATGTTTAATAACAATGTTGAAGGTGTTCCTAACCCATGGCCTGATGTATTCCCATTTAGTAGAGGGGAGAAATTCGATAATGAGTCCAGTACTCTAACATTTGAAAGTCAAACTATTGACTTTGAATCCATGTGTTTCAACCCCTTAACAGCGACAATCGGTATATTACCGACGATAATGAAATTCAAACTTAGGCCTATCATTGGAAAATGCAAGCTCTATTTACTCCGATTATTATACGGAAACGTCTTTTAATAACCACCCAGAATTGAGAATCACAGACCATACAAATTATTCAATATTTCATTTGAATTCCCGCAGTCTTAAGAAACATTTCACTAAGGTTAACAGCTTTTTTACAAACATCAATAATTCTTCCCTCTGCCGAGAGCCTCGTTGAGCTGCCTGGTTGTTCACTTTTTTCGTCATCAAGGCCTAATAAAAAATGTGGAGGTCTAGCATTGTATATCAAACAGGGTTTTAGGTCGTGTAAAATCAGATATGATTTATCATGTTTTACCGATCAATTTGAATGTATATTTATAGAAATTGAAACTGTTAAGATTAATGACAGAAAATCGTCTCTTTTACCGCCCATCTAATAAAAATGTTTCACAATTCAACGAAAAGCTATTTGAAATATTGAACAAGACTAAATCTAAAACCAAATGCTATTACATAATACGAGATTTTAACACAAATATTTTAAACTCGGAAACCTATCTCCCGCGGGTCATGGTTTTCTTGATATTCTACAGTCTTTTCGTTTTTCCCCAGGTATTGCGAAAACTTGGCTTTTTCAGCTACACTGATTGACAATATTTTCACTAATCGCTTACATCCCCATTATTACCAGTTTTATTTTTAACAGATATTTCCGACCATTTCCCCATATTCTGCATAACCAAGGGTCAAACATTATGTTCAAACCCACTAAAGCCCTACACCTGATACAAAACAGAAATTCATCAATATGGTTGAAAATGTTGACTAGGGTGATGTCTCTTCCACGGAAGACGCAAACAAAGCTTATGACATTTTCCTAACCCGTTTTAGAAGCATTTATGATGAAGGTTTTCCAGTGGTAGAAAGGTTGAGTAACTGTCATCAAAAACTCCGCATTCATAAACACTGGATAACCCGATCATTGCTTTTATCAATTAGAAAAGAAAAAATAGACTATTTAGATTACAAAAACAATTCAATAACCTTTTTCGTCGACAGTATCGCGAGTATCGGAACAATCTTAAAGTGGCATGAGCTGCTAAAATGTTGATATTTTGACGTTAAAACAGAATGTTGAAATTATTGGCTAATTTTCTCAAGATGTATAATTCAGAAGCTTTTTAGTGCTTCTACTCTCGAAAATGTACGAGAAAGTATTGTTTTCAACTAACTTTGGCTTAGAATGAATGAATGGTCGTCCCGGTTATTTAAATTTTGTTTACTTTTCGAACACGTTTTCGGTTCGTATAGGCCACATACTGTATGGATTTTCCTCATTCCAACGCCAATCATTTAGTTTTTCGATGGCCTTCAAAGCCTCTTACTGTGGTGACGATCAGAAATTATGAAAAAAGTGTGAATTTTGGCAGCTCATGCCACTTTAACCATTTATTAAAAACCTGCAAAAGGGATTATTTCCATGTAATAATAAATAACTCACAAAATGACATTTAAAAAAATTGGAAGGTTGTTAACGAGCTTTTTTGCCGAAACCCCCATAGACTAAAACCCGTGAGTGGCATGAGCTGCCAAAATTCACATTTTTTTATAATTTCTGATCGTCACGACAGTATGAGGTTTTGAAGGCCATCGGAAAACTAAATGATTGGCGTTGGAATGAGGTAAATCCGTACAGTATGTGTGGCCTGTACGAACCGGAATAGTGTTCGAAAAGTAAACAAAATTTAAATAACCGCAACGACCACTTGCCGCGAAAATCCAGAAGACTGTTTACATTAAAACAGTGGACGGTTTTCTGTATTTTTCCCAGACAGATTTCTATTTTTACCAGAAATTGAAAGTTTTGACATCATTTAGTATTTTTAATTTGAAATTGAAAAACAGATTTTTGAGGTACCCGCAATGTAAACAAACTTCGAACCTCAGCGTGTGCACAAGTGCCGTAATGGTTTGAGTCGTGTGGGCGATCTAACGACACAGTATAATTTTACGAACTTTATCTAAGAAATACATACTAACGATCGAGTAAGAGGGACTATAAAAGCCTGTCGAGTGCAAACCACAGACAAAAACGCTTGAATGAGGGTAATCCAACACTTACATGTAAGTTAACCAACAGTGATCGGTGTTGTTGTTGTAATCGAGCTTCGATTCTTCGTTTGTTTTTCACCCTCATTTATACATTCTAAACCTAATTGGACATGCTTTATGTGTGCTATGTTTAATTTTGGTGGTTTTAGCTGTAGTAAGCTCGTGCAAATTGGTTTTCTTAACAAATGTCAAACAGGCTACGGCGGCAAGTGGGCCTTAAAGCCAAAGTTAGTTCAAAACAATACTTTATCGTACACTCTCGAGACTAGAAGCACTAAAAAGCTTCTGAATAGTAAGTCTTGAGAAAAAGACTCGATAATTTCAACATTCTGTTTCAACGTCAAAATATCAACATTTTGGCAGCTCATGCCACTTTAATAACTGAGCATGGGACCTTAACCGATCCACTTCAAATTGCCAACAAATTCAATGACTACTTTTTTCTGCAGCACAGATCCTTGCCGACAAAATTCCCACAGTGAGTCGACATTTTCGAGATCCATTTACACGACCTTTGCCAAATTCTTTTGAGTTTTCTCCGGTAAATAAAATTGAAACCATTAGCATAATATCAAATTCAAAAAATACCACAGCCACAGTTCCCCAATGAGTGGAACAAATTGCCCACTCGATGGAACGTTTTACCTTTTTTACCATTCGTCATCGTCAGTCCTTGGTTCTCCTTCAAATCCGCGTTATTTCCCATAGCGGTCGTCTTCAACACGCGGCGCCCCTGTTTAAAAAAACCTTATGTTTATGAACACTAAAACACACGAGCACAGGGAAAATTCTTAATATACTCTCCCAAAAAAGAAACGCAACATCCAATTTGTTCTTCAAAATATGAATTTTCAACATCATTTTTAATACAGAAATAAGCATCACATTACACTGAAATTTGGCAGACTGGTTGTTCAGACTTTAAAGTTCATTCACATGTAAAAATTTATCACATTAAAGTTCATAGCGCTCTGATGACGTCACTGCAACGTCAATATCTGTTGTGCCCACCTTCAACCTGTAACACAGCACGGACCCGTCTCGGCATAGACACAATCAATCGACGAATACGGTTTTGCGGAATTCTCCTCCATTCTTGCTCACGAGCCTGCTGCAGTTCTTGTAGAGTTTGCGGCGCTGGATGACGACTGCGCACGCGTCTATCCAAATCATCCCACAAATGTTCTATTGAGTTCAAATCTGGTGATTTGGACGGCCAGGGGACCACTGTTACGTTCTGGTTGGCTAGAAATTCAACAGTAGCACGAGCTGTGTGCGACCGAGCGTTGTCGTGCTGAAAAATTTCCCTACGGAGGTCCATTACGGGCAGCATATGTGGTGTCAAAACCTCATCTGTTTATCGAACGGCGTTAAGGTTGCCAGGAATGTGCATCAGTTGAGTTTTTCGGACACAGGATATGGCACCCCACACTATCTTACTTCCTCAGCCGAAATTGTCGACCTCAAGGACGCAGTTCCTTGTGAACCTCTCATTCCGGCGTCTGTAAACTCGTGTGCGACCATCTCTTCTCTGCAGCTGGAATCTTGAATCATCGCTGAACCAGACTCGCCTCCAGTTTCGCAGATTCCAGTCCCTTAACCTGTTGCACCATCGGATCCTTGCAAGTCGATGCTGGCGTCTCAGTACTACGCCAAAGTAAGGACGTCTTGCGCGTAAGCCGTTTTGACGGAGACGGTTTCTGACTGTCTGTGCCGATATTCGACGGAGACCTGGGATATTTGATGCTGTTTCTGTTGCTGTTTTGGTCCAGTTTTGCAGGTGAAGTAACCGGATGTAGCGATCTTGGGCTGCTGATGTAATCCTAGGTCGGCAAGAACGTTGACGATCAGCTGTTGAACAGGATTGCTGGTGCCGTTGCAACAGTCTGGAAATCGTGCTCTGATGAACATTATAAAGTCTAGCGACTGCATTCTGTGATTCGCCGGCAAGGAGACGACCAATGACGACGTTCCGGGTAGCTGCGTCTAGTCTTGGCATATTGTAGCAACTTCGTGAAACAATTTAACGACTGAATTCAATTGAACGGTTGTGTGTCTTTTATACCCGTTAAACCCGCATAAAGATAAGACTTGTTTCGCACGTGCAACTGCCCTACGTTTTTTCCTACGCCTTCCTCGTGTAGCGTTACACAAAGGCTGACCGGAGAGTCACGTGTGATCAACAGCCACTATCAGGGGCTTAAATTCAATTATCGGACATTTACATTATAACATGATCCTGTTGCCATGTGTCAATCACGCACATTTTTGGAAAAATTCATGTTTGAAAAACAATTGGATGTTGCGTTTCTTTTTTGGGAGAGTATATCACAACAAAGCAGACATTTGAATCCTCAAAATAAAACTCCCCATCCAGTTGTCCGTGGCCATCTGGAAACCTCATCTTTATATAAACAACGGTAGAATAGCACACATTTTAACGATATTCGTTCCGAGCATATCCCTTTAAATTCAACCTCTTTCCATTCATAAAAGGCGTGATAAGCCATGGAAATAAATTGGAAAGGCCCGGGAAAAATGGAAGCTGGAAATTGATGTGTACGAATTTTTTATATTCAATGAGCATATGGATTGGTCCATTGTATACATTGATCCCAAATACAATGTCAAATTTACGGTGCCCTATGTTATGTAGCCATTTCCAATGTACATGAAGGCACGTATTAATTATCTGTTGCCCAATGGTAGGTTTGATCATTATATTCGGCAAAAATAACACTGACCCACAAAAAGACCGGGAAGATAACAACAGTTTGAGAAAAAAGGATATTTCCCGTTTTCAATATTCTTACTGGGTTTTTTATCCTGTGATCAACAAACATATAATATAATGTAAACGTGAGCGTGGTGGGAATGATGTTTACAAAGTCTACATTGTTCTACTAGTTATGATAGACTGGCTTATAACAGTTGTCGTGTATTTCGTGTTAGTTTAGTTTGATGTTACACCATTACTATGGGAATGTCCTATAAACAGGGAGGCGTCGAAACACTTCGTAGACAGATTGTGATCCCCAAATGGTTTTATATACGTGGTCATAAATATACAAGATAAAAATTGCTTCATTCTCTAGCGTATGTACCTAGTACTATATACTAGTATGTTCTTTTGTTAGACAAAAATAAGGCTATAAATTATACATAAACTTGGAGTAATAAAGATATTCAGAACAACAAAAAGAAAATCAGTTAAGCCGCTTGACCTTGTTATTAAGCCTATTTCTACCATGTTAGCTTGTACTGCAGCCTACACAAGCTTATGGTAACGAAACGGATTAATTTGAAACTTGAATGTGTACCTAATGAAAGCTACACTTGAGGGCTAAAAGAAATCGTATTCGTGAAACCCTACAACAGAATATTCCGTTCAAATCGCTCATTGAAAACTGCTTTCGATTAATGGATGGACAATTTCTAGGACGAATTGTGTGAAACTAAAGACTTTGCTACTAAAATACGTAAGTGTGAACCCCTGAATTCCCTGGGAGGGTTGTGAAATAGTTGCTCTGTCAACAACCTCGAAGTTTATGGCCTAAATTGGATTTACCTTATTGTTATCGATGACGGATAGGTCGCCTTATAATACCGAGATGTTATTCTAGAACGTTGGTGCTATCTACAATTTATCACACATTTGTCACAATGTTTAAGCCCACCCACCAGGTAAAGAGACTTGTGTAAACAACAACCGCCAGTGAAATGAGAGTGGACAATTTATATCATGTTAAAGGGTCGGCGTAATCTTGGCAATTCGCCTTTCAGTTGTTTTACAAGATAGTTATTTATCAAGAATGACGAGCGACACTTCCATCAGATTTTCTGCTCGACCAAAACCACTGAAGGCTCTTTTCTCAAAGTATGCCCCACAAGCAGTTGGCTCAGCACCGCCAGTACGACCTCTGGGCGTTGTAAGACAACTGGAAATCGATCAGACCCACAAACTCTTACCATCTGAAGAACAACTATCAGACATTGAACGAGTTTGTCTCTACTTAGCGAGAAGTGGGATGGATAGAAAACATGTCTCTTATTTGTGTTCAAAGAAAAATCTGGTGGAAGCTTTGCAGTCCTCGAAATCTGAAAGACATCTTCCGAAACTTTCTAAAAGTCGGACATTCGAATACCAATACAGATTGGCAGCTTCCAGGGAGAATATTCCTCAACCATCGACTAAATCCAAGGCCAGGCGATTGATAACTTTACCCATGTATCAAGTGAAAGTCAACACAAATACTATTGAGGTACAAGACAACCAAGCCGTGGAAAGCACAAGAAAGTCACTCCGAAATTTGATGGAAATCGGTAAGATCAAAGCCTCTCATCCGGACAATGGTGTCACAACCAACATCAAATCATTTCCATTTTCTAATTTAATTAGTTCACATCAATTTGGAAGTAACAGATCACTTCAATCGAAACCTACTGATCAACTAGATGTAGTTGGTGTTGGGGATAGCGATAGACAAACAATCGAGCCTAGTGTATCAACTAACAATAGTAAGGACAACGGGTCGAGAGATAATATGAGGACTTCATTGCCAGATACACTTATGATTCCAAGTGAACCCAGATCGGAGTCTGAGACGAAGTACAGTGAAGAGCCAGGGTATGGAAGCAGAACAAACACAGATTCGGACCAACTACATGTAAGGTTAGAAAGTGTTCTCTATACACCAACCAACAGAAATAAATCATGCACTGGAAGTAAAAGTGAGCAAGAATTAAGTCTATTGACTGATGAAAAGAAGTCGACCATTATGCCAGACACCAGGATGTCTTTTCGTACAACTGAGCATGGGAACAGATCTCGAGTATCGTCGGGTACACCTAATTCCATCCATTCCGACGAAGACTGGCCCAGTTTACGGGATATCCATAAGATGAAGATAGAAGCTTGTCGTCAGGCATCCCACGCCCGCAAACAAAGGATGCATAAATCAGACGGTACTCCATCCTCAGCCAGCACTCAATCGCTTTCTCTGAAAGCAAGTCCAACATTTCGTTACACTCAACATCCTAGGAGTCGGATTTCCCTCGACCCAATCGTCGTACCCTCATATAAGCACGCTGCCTGTCCCATGTGTAATATTACTACAACAGTTACTGATACAGCCAGCTGTCCTCCCAACAGCCCCACTCCAGAGTTTGATGAAGATACCCAACTGGGAAAGGATATAATCCGAGTACCCTGTGGGGACGCCAACTACCCGGATGATACAAGTGAGAATGACTCTGAGAGACAAGGTGACAGCCCCAGCAGCACCTATTTCTAATGAGGATAAAACACTATAACATAACGTATTAAGGCGATGTGCCTCAAAGTGACGCAGTTCTTTATCCACCAAACTATCTCATCGTGTACAAGCGAAACCATCAACATTTTCACTCAGTTGTATAAAATAATTGTTTATTACATTTGTTACAATCCTCGTATATCAACTTGTTAATGTGTAAATGATTCCACTTATTATTTTTTGCTAACTAGATGCTCTTACTTCACTGAACAATTATTTAATACAAATTGGCTTTACACAATTTCTCTTTCTGTGTTATTATTTTCCTGTCTACGACCTCGCCAAGGTGGAATTACATTGCACATAAACTGACACGGCTTAGTTTGCCTCAGGGATTTCTCTTCTCTAACAGAAAGCTTTGGTTCGTTCGGAGATTATATAATTGTTCCCTGTAGCTAAAGTTCAAAGAGAAGGATTTTAAATCTAATTTTCAATTTTTTCTCTACACGAGAGCTTGTATAACTACAATAACAATCGATAAATGTTCAGGTTTAATTCCAGTCTTGTGGGTTCAATTACTGTCAGGAATGGGCTGTATCACCTGAATAATTGGCTCTCTCATTGAGAGCTTTTTCTTCAACCCAAGGATTAAAATTTCAGTAAAATGAATACTTTGAAGTTTTGGAATTGAATATTTAAATTAACATGGAATGGCCAAAATCGTGGGTGGGGCTTATTTTGATATATGTTCATCGGAATTCAGAATTGAGCACAGTCAGTCTTAGACCAAACAAGATGTCCGACCCAGTTATAGAACCAAACATCGAGGGTAGATTGGAGTGCCTGTGGTTCAAAGGTATATTAGACTTAAAACCCGTATAATCAAGTATCTCTGATTATACACAGTTTTAAGTAAACGAGCTGCTGATGATGGTGATATATTTGTTGTATGACGCCCTTCCGCGTCATATAACTCATAATATGCAACTGTTGTTAGCAATCATGCCCATATGCTTTAATTCCCTTTGCTCGAGAGCTAAGATTAACTTGTCTGTTAAGTCTGGTGTTGTCAGGTACCCACGGAAGGTCAAAAGTTTCCCCCTGGCAAAAAGCCTGATTTTCTCCCGACTAAACCTGACACAGCCGCCATATAGGTGAAATAATTATGAGTGCGACGCAAAATATAAAGAAATCAATCAATCATTCATAATTGGCTTACCGTCTAGAGTTAACCCGAACTCACAGAAAGGCGGCTTTTAAAACAGTCTGAAAGTTTGAACTCTAGCACATGTTTCTCCCTGTATGCTTTTGAGTTCAAGCATTTTTGAACTGAATGACCTGTTTTTATATTCCTGACCGATGTTCGACGTAAAATTGGAAAGATTGCACCCTTGTTGTTTATTACCTCTGTGATATCTGAAAACCTTTTGAGTAAAAATTAGCTAACTAACCAATAGAAGTAATGGAAATAATTGATTTGTTCGGTTGTTTGTACCCGCTCTTGTTATACAGGTATCTTTCCTCTATAATATGTACACACATACAAACAATAGAAATATCATAGGTTTGGTTTGTTACAACAATTTATGGGGTATAAAGGTCTAAATGATATCCCTCTTTTTAACACAATTATAAACTTGTCTCCATGGTTATTTTAGACAAGAAGATTTTCCCTGTTCCCGTGTGTTTTAGTGATCATAAATATATACACACAATAGAAAGATAACGTCCATATCTGATCCGCTAGCGGTGCCATCTATTCACCAAAGGTAATAGTTGCGTGTATATAAAATATTTCATAAGTGAGTAGCCCTTGGCCATATATAAGACCGATGAACAGAATATTGTTGGGTCAACAATACATTTTGTGGAACGTAGTCCCACAACCACTGAAACATTAACAAGAACGTTTTATTTTTTACTGGAATGGCTATTTAGACAAGTTTCTATAATTCTTTGTTTTGACAAATGACCCATAAGCTTTGAAAGTTGAACTCAAGGATTAGCCGCAAGAAAGGAATTGACACCTATAGAGAAGGAATTCAATCAGCAGCCCCTGAACATTCAATGACCAAGTTTCCTTGGTAAACTTCATCAGAGTATTTTTCCCAGACGGAAGAAGTTAGGAACTTTCAACTTTTACTTGTTGGCATCATTTTTCCTGCATGCCGATCAATTTTATGCAAGCTACAGATAAAAAGACTTGAAATGAAGGCAAATCAACATTGAAGTTAACCGTGTTCTGATTGGTTGTTGTTTTAATCTAGTGTTTACACTCCCATTTAGACATTTTAAGCCGATCCAGATGTGTATAATGCTCTCTTTGCCAATGGACACATTTTGTGTGAGGAAAAACACGAAATTAGACGTTTGTACAGGTTTGGGCGTGGTGAAAAATTATATAATACTGGAGGCTTTGTTCTGGTTAATGCCCTTCCATATTAAGAGGATAATAAATGAAGTAACCTTAGTAGGTATTAACACTTGGCCAACGCCGTCTCTTAATACCTGCTTGGAATTGAAATAATTGACCTGTGTAAAAGTTCTCTTTCACTTTACAGACCATTTCGAATCGAGGCCATCGAACCATGAAGGATTTTTATCAGATTATCCATAAGAAGAAAGTATTTACATGGGAATATGATTTGGTGTACACATTGCTACAGTCGTAACCAAAAAGCTTGGGACCAAGGAGCTTTATTTCCACGTTCAATTTACTTGAACTGAGTATGGGAGTTTGACAAGGTCCCTGTAAAATAAGCCACAACGCCTTGCTCAACATGGCGTCTGTATTTCTCGACACCTTGATGATACGCCATGGTCCACGATGGCACCCAATGGCAAAACAATTTACAGCAACAAATCAAAAGACATGGCCGAGCACTTACTCTGGAGGGGTGATGCCCACTCCTTTGAGTGTTTGGGGACAGAAACCGCCCACTGACAGGAGAAATAGTAAGAGAATCTCACACCAAGGAACCAATTCTTGGTTTAAAACGACCGATGTTAATTCACCACGTCTGCCCAGCCGTTTTCCCGTAGATGGTCCGGATGCTGAAACCTATCGTTTACGACCAACAATTCGACGACAGACACAAATACCAGGACGATACTTCCCAAAACCATCTTTAACAGATCAGGAGAGGGTTTTACTTGCGGCCAAGACGGGCCGACCCCTATCTGGAAGCTTTCTCTTATCCAATAAGTACCATGAAATTAAAAAGTTGGCGTCGAAAATCAGTTCAGGAGGTTTTTCTGACATTCACCCGAATAGGCCAATGAGTAGCTGTAACCAGAAGATAGCTTCAACTCGTCGCACCCTGTTTGATCACAACGATAATGTAGCAAAGTCTGAGGTTTATATGATCAGTTTTCGGGATGAGGATACAGGAGCTTATGACCCGAACAGTGAGTTACACAGTGATTACTACACCGTTAAAAGACAAGTACGCTTTGCACCAGTCAGACAAGTATCCATGCCACAAAGGGAAGGCCTGTTCGGTGATGTTATCTGCGGAAAATCCAAGCGAATTCATAACCGCGGTTAACTGATTTTAATGTGATATATACACCCATAGTAAGTTACATTTTTTGAAACGTGGATTTAGTGCTTTGTAACATATCGTGTAGGCCTTCAAGTGTAGGAGATGAATAATCCTACGGCTATATTGTCCTGTAGATTTTTTAACCTTAACCCTTTTTGTTAATTTGTTTAATGTAAGGGTTAACAGGGTGTTTAATTGATGTACGGTATCGTACATTAAGATACGTTAGTTACAAGACATATATAAGAAACCTTTCCCCACTAACTTGACCTCTTTTTCAGACTTATTTCGCTATCGATTTTCATCTTTCAATTTAAGAAGATAAGGTAGTGGGATGATTTAGGGTACAATTACTTGTAGTTTGGGGTACACATTCTCAGGAATTAATTGCAATACTTTCGACATTGTTTAACTTTAAACTTTCGCACTGGAGAATAGGCTATGAGGGTATTTTAAAGCATTCTATCTTTAATAAATGTAGGCGTTTTTTTTATCTTTGACACTCTCTCCTTCATGTGTACCTTAGTAGTTGGTTTATTTTACTTTGTGGCTGTTCGTTTTGTTTCGATTTCTCCCTTCTCAAAGTAAAGAAAGTCTGACATATATGTATAGGACTTGATGTGATTTGAGACCGTTACACTATTTTCTTGGTTTGTCTTTCGCTTTCGAAATAACTTCCAAAATATGTGTAGAACAGTTTTTGTTGACCCATTAGGTCTTGTTGGCCTACTTGTTCCAATTGTTCCAGTGTTTACATTTAGTTTTCTATTTTAAAGTTTTTATACAGTGATATACTTTAAAGTATGTCATTATATTATTTCATATATCGATAAAGACAATAAAGAAAGCTACAAACATATGGGTTGTTTGTCGCAAATGTTTTTCAGTTTTCATTTTTTCCTGGTTTTCCATGGATATAAAAAATTTAATTGATTCATTGGTGCTTTACGCCGCGCTCACTTATATGGTGGCGTTGGCAACCATCTCTCCTAAAAAAAAAAACGAAAAAGGCGTTTTGTAATTTGAATTGATCTTTACTCAAAACAACTGCTGCTGATAAAGCAAATACGCAATGACCGATGAGATGTCTCCAGTATGTCTCTGTGATCATTGAAATATCTCTAAAATGTGCTCTGTGATCATTGAAATATCTCTAAAATGTGCCATGTGATCATTGAAATATCTCTAGCATGTATAATGTACTCCAATGAAAAGCCTTCAAGATGTATTCTCTGACCAATGTGATGGCTCTAGCTTGTACTCAGTGATCAATGAGATGGCTCTAGCTTGTACTCAGTGATCAATGAGATGGCTCTAGCGTGTACTATGTGGTCAATGTGATGGCTCTAGCTTGTACTCAATGATCAATGAGATGACTCTAGCATGTACTCGGTGACCAATGAGATGGCTCTAGCATGTACTCAGTGATCAATGAGATGGCTCTAGCTTGTACTCAATGATCAATGAGATGACTCTAGCGTGTACTCAGTGATCAATGTGATGACTCTAGTCTGTACTCAGTGAGCAATGAGATGGCTCTAGCGTGTACTCAGTGAGCAATGAGATGACTAACTTGTACTCCGTGATCAATGAGATGGCTCGAGCTTGTACTCAGTGATCAATGAGATGACTCTAGATTGTAATCAGTGACCAATGAGATGACTCTAGCATGCACGCAGTGATCAATAAGATGGCTCTAACATGTACGCAGTGATCAATGAGATGGCTCTAGCTTGTGCTCAGTTATCAATAAGATTGCTATAGCATGTATTCAGTGATCAATGCGATGGCTCTAGCTTGTACGCAGTGAACAATGAGATATATCTAGCGTGTACGCAGTGACCAATGAAATGGTTCTAGCCTGTACTCAGTGATCAATGCGATGGTCTGGCTTGTACGCTGTGATCAATGAGATATCTCTAGCATGTACTCAAGGATCAATGAGATGGCTCTAGCTTGTACGCAGTGATAATTGAGATATCTTTAGTTTGTACGCAGTGATCAATGAGATATATCTAGCGTGTACGCAGTGACCAATGAGATGGCTCTAGCATGTACTCAGTGATCAATTAGATGGTTCTGGCTTGTACGCAGTGATCAATGAGATATCTCTAGCGTGTACTCAGTTATCAATGAGATTGCTCTAGCATGTACTCAGTGATCAATGAGCTGGCTCTAACATGCACTCAGTGATCAATGAAATGGCTCTAGCTTGTACCCAGTGATAAATGAGATGGCTCTAGCATGTACTCAATGATCAATGAAATGACTCTAGCTTGTACTCAGTGATCAATGCGATGGCTCTAGCTTGTACACAGTGACCAATGAGATAGCTCTAGCATGTACTCAGTGACCAATGAGATGGCTCTAACATGTACTCAATGATCAATTAGATGGCTTTAGCATGTACTCAGTGATAAATGAGATGGCTCTAGCATGTACTCAATGATCAATGAAATGACTCTAGCTTGTACTCAGTGATCAATGCGATGGCTCTAGCTTGTACACAGTGACCAATAAGATAGCTCTAGCATGTACTCAGTGACCAATGAGATGGCTCTAACATGTACTCAATGATCAATTAGATGGCTTTAGCATGTACTCAGTGATCAATGAGATGGCTCTAGCATGTACTAAGTGATCAATGAGATGGCTCTAGCATGTACTCAGTGACCAATGAGATGGCTCTAGCATGTACTCAGTGATCAATGAGATGGCTCTAGCATGTACTAAGTGATCAATGAGATGGCTCTAGCATGTACTCAGTGACCAATGAGATGGCTCTAGCATGTACTCAGTGACCAATTAGATGGCTCCAGCATGTACTCAGTGATCAATGAGATGGTTCTAGCATGTATTCAAGGGTCAGTGAGATGGCTCTAGCATGTACTCAGTGACCAATGAGATGACTCTAGCATGTACTCAGTGATCAATGCGATGGCTCTAGCTTGTGCTCAGTGACCAATGAGACGGCTCTAACATGTACTCAGTGATCAATGAGATGGCTCTAGCATGTACTCGGTGATCAATGAGATGGCTCTAGCATGTACTCAGTGATCAATGAGACGGCTCTAGCTTGTACTCAGTGATGAATGAGATTTCTCTAGCATGTACTTAGTGTAACATAACACGAGAAATACATACAATAGTTTTGTTCAAAGCACACAAAAACCTTTCCGAAACGTTTGAGACAGAAAGTTAAAGACAAAATGGTCCGAAATGAGTTTAATCCAACACTGAAGTTGATCGGTTGACGTCGGGACTTCACTTCTAGATATGCATTTACACCACAATTCATACATAACAGGTCATATTATATTTGTCCTATGTTTTATTTAAGGGATTTTGCTTTTAGTACGCTCACATAAATTAGAGTTCTTCTCAAATGTCAGAGAGGCTACTGTGGTGAATGTGCATTTAAGTGTGTGGCAAAAGCTTATTTATATCATACAATATTTTAATTCGGATGATAACGAAATAGAGCCCCCCCCCCCCCCCCCCCTCGTACGGACTTTGGTAGTGCGTAGGAAATAGCCTTTCCCTTACTACTTGATGGAAAATAAGAAGGCCTCAACTTTATTTCTTGAGCCGTGCAGTATAGAAGTCAGTTGGTGCGCTGTTTTCGATGGCAGCGATTTAATCACATAGTTTCATATAAAATCCTCGTTGTGGCGATAATCATGAATATAAAGATTGTCCAAATACAGACTCACCTAAATGCGTTAACTGTCAAAATTTCACAGTTCAGCATATCGAGGTTGCCCAAAATTAATGGAAGCCAATAATGCCAATAACTTTCCATTAAATAGAGATAGTCTAAAGGCCCGTTCCCACCGTGCGACTTGTCGTACCGACTTGCAGGATGTGATTGAAATACATGTTTTTGATAAGATTTGTCAACCAATCAAATGCATCCATTTTAATCGAATCCTAGAAGTCGGACGACAAATTGCACGGCGAAAACGGGCCTTTACGAGAGCCAGTGTGTTACGATCATCGAGATCTAAAAATAACATCTTGAGGGTTACGATGGATATCACTCGAGTCTACTCGCCAGCCACGTAACTTTGACAATTAATATAAACGAGAGTGATATTCATTGTTACGCAGTGGCTCGAGTTAGATACTTCTTTCTAACATTACACAATGATAACTGAGACGTTTTAAAAATAATCTTCTGCAGTTCCATGCCAATTTGTTGCTGTCCATGCGACATTTTGGTCAGGGGTGACCTATCCGACGCTTTGGCCCAATACAAGTGGCTGAGAATGTACTTGATGCAATGTTATTGTTATGTGATAGCTTATATGGTACATAATATAGTATATCATTTCTCATTAAGTCAGAGATACTTCTATGGTATGTCATTTCTCGTTAACGTGTACGCAGTGACCAATGTAATGGTTCTAGCATGTACTCAGTGATCAATGATATGGTTCTGGCTTGTACTCGGTGATCATTGAGATATCTCTAGCTTGTACTCAGTGATCATTGAGATATCTCTAGTTTGTACGCAGTGATCAATGAGATATATCTAGCGTGTACTCGGTGATCATTGAGATATCTCTAGCTTGTACTCAGTGATCATTGGGATATCTCTAGTTTGTACGCAGTGATCAATGAGATATATCTAGCGTGTACGCAGTGACCAATGAGATGGATTTAGCATGTACTCAGTGATCAATTAGATGGTTCTGGCTTGTACGCAGTGATCAATGAGATATCTCTAGCGTGTACTCAGTTATCAATGAGATTGCTCTAGCATGTACTCAGTGATCAATGAGATGGCTCTAGCATGCACTCAGTGATCAATGAGATGGCTCTAGCTTGTACCCAGTGATAAATGAGATGGCTCTAGCATTTACTCAATGATCAATGAAATGACTCTAGCTTGTACTCAGTGATCAATGAGATGGCTCTAGCTTGTACTCAGTGACTAATGAGATGGCTTTAGCATGTACTCAGTGACCAATGAGATGGCTCTAGCATGTACTAAGTGATCAATGAGATGGCTCTAGCATGTACTCAGGAACCAATCAGATGGCTCTAGCATGTACTCAGTGACCAATTAGATGGCTCCAGCATGTACTCAGTGATCAATGAGATGGTTCTAGCATGTATTCAAGGGTCAATGAGATGGCTCTAGCATGTACTCAGTGACCAATGAGATGACTCTAGCATGTACTCAGTGATCAATGCGATGGCTCTAGCTTGTGCTCAGTGACCAATGAGATGGCTCTAACATGTACTCAGTGATCAATGAGATGGCTCTAGCATGTACTCGGTGATCAATGAGATGGCTCTAGCATGTACTCAGTGATCAATGAGATGGCTCTAGCATGTACTCAGTGACGAATGAGATGGCTCTAGCTTGTACTCAGTGATCAATGAGATGGCTCTAGCTTGTACTCAGTGACGAATGAGATTTCTCTAGCATGTACTTAGTGTAGCATAACACGAGAAATACATACAATAGTTTTGTTCAAAGCACACAAAAACCTTTCCGAAACGTTTGAGACAGAAAGTTAAAGACAAAATGGTCCGAAATGAGTTTAATCCAACACTGAAGTTGATCGGTTGACGTCGGGACTTCACTTCTAGATATGCATTTACACCACAATTCATACATAACAGGACATATTATATTTGTCCTATGTTTTATTTAAGGGATTTTGCTTTAAGTACGCTCACATAAATTAGAGTTCTTCTCAAATATCAGAGAGGCTACTGTGGTGAATGTGCATTTAAGTGTGTGGCAAAAGCTTATTTATATCATACAATATTTTAATTCGGATGATAACGAAATAGAGCCCCCCCCCCCCCCCCCCCCCCTCGTACGGACTTTGGTAGTGCGTAGGAAATAGCCTTTCCCTTACTACTTGATGGAAAATAAGAAGGCCTCAACTTTATTTCTTGAGCCGTGCAGTATAGAAGTCAGTTGGTGCGCTGTTTTCGATGGCAGCGATTTAATCACATAGTTTCATATAAAATCCTCGTTGTGGCGATAATCATGAATATAAAGATTGTCCAAATACAGACTCACCTAAATGCGTTAACTGTCAAAATTTCACAGTTCAGCATATCGAGGTTGCCCAAAATTAATGGAAGCCAATAATGCCAATAACTTTCCATTAAATAGAGATAATCTAAAGGCCCGTTCCCACCGTGCGACTTGTCGTACCGACTTGCAGGATGCGATTGAAATACATGCTTTTGATAAGATTTGTCAACCAATCAAATGCATCCATTTTAATCGAATCCTACAAGTCGGACGACAAATTGCACGGCGAAAACGGGCATTTACGAGAGCCAGTGTGTTACGATCATCGAGATCTAAAAATAACATCTTGAGGGTTACGATGGATATCACTCGAGTCTACTCGCCAGCCTCGTAACTTCGACAATTAATATAAACGAGAGTGATAGGCCTATTCATTGTTACGCAGTGGCTCGAGTTAGATACTTCTTTCTAACATTACACAATGATAACTGAGACGTTTTAAAAATAATCTTCTGCAGTTCCATGCCAATTTGTTGCTGTCCATGCGACATTTTGGTCAGGGGTGACCTATCCGACGCTAATTGGCCCAATACAAGTGGCTGAGAATGTACTTGATGCAATGTTATTGTTATGTGATAGCTTATATGGTACATAATATAGTATATCATTTCTCGTTAAGTCAGAGATACTTCTATGGTATGTCATTTCTCGTTAAGCCAGAGATATGGTATATCATTTCTTGTTAAGCGAGAGATATGGTACATCATTTCTCATTAAGCCAGAGATATGGTAGGCTATATCATTTCTTGTTAAGCGAGAGATAGGGTAGGCTATATCATTTCTCGTTAAACCAGAGATATGGTATATCATTTCTCGTTAAGCGAGAGATATGGTTTATTATATAATTAGTAGTGAGATATTGAGTTATACAGCTCTGATATAAGTGATATCACCACTTTTACCGATAACGTTTATATCATCACTGCCAATGCCGGAACTATTTCCATTGGAATATTATCTTCTCATGATTGAATCTTTAATTTGTGAAAATTGCTAAAATTTGTAATCAAGTCTCCTTTTATATATTATCGAACACTTCTCAGCATTATAAATTGGCTGTTAAATACTTTTACACAAACCAAATATATTTTTGGCTTTGGCCTTTCTGTGAAGTGTGATGCTTGCCGTATTATATTTATAACCTAGGCCTAGCAGCAGGACTCGCTAAACGAGAAAACGAAGTAAATCCACCCCGCCCTAAAATGTAAATAAAAGTGTTAGGCCTACAACTGGAGCATTAAAATTGCTTTTTTTAAACAAAATGTATCAAGAACTGACGCAAATCATAGAAAACGAAGACTGTGGGATACGGCAATCAGTGCTTGCTGATCGTTACGCCCTAGTCCGCAATATGTTGAGTGGATTGAAGGATAATTTCTGATACGCCCGCACGGGCTTCTTCAATACCACGTCAACATAGGGTGCATTTGAAAAATCTAAGAGTTGCTATCGGAATTTTAAAAAAATGATAACTCGCAATTTTTAAACATTACTCACCTAAAATTTTGTCCGAAAGCATCTTTGATAATCCCTTCGTAGAGCTAAACCATCATCTGTGACCATACGCATCGCCAAACAACAAAATTCTTAAAGTTTAAATTCCCTTTGCGTTATCACCGATCTTCCCCGACAGCCGCTACCGGTTGTAGTGGCGAGCATGATTTGAAAGTTCGCGGTAGATGGCGGTGTGATCGCCCGAGAAAATTTAGTGAAAACAGACGGAATTCAAACTTAACGAAATTCGTTGCTAACAGATTTTAAGGTCACATATGATGGTTTAGCTCTACGAAGGGATTATCAAAGAAGCTTTCGGACAAAATTTTAGGTGAGTAATGTTTAAAAATTGCGAGTTATCATTTTTTTAAAATTCCGAGAGCAACTCTTAGATTTTTCAAATGCACCCTATGTTGACGTGGTATTGAAGAAGCCCGTGTGGGCGTATCAGAAATTATCCTTCAATCCACTCAACATATTGCGGACTAGTTACGCCCGTACATTGTACGCTCGCTCTGTCTAGAGTCTAGGCTACTGACTGTCACTGTCAGTGTAGAAGAGCAGACTCGATTGATTTTGGTAACAAACAATTACATGTAAAGATCTAATTTATCGTAGAACATTTCTACACACATAATCTAGTAAATCTTCATTTTAAAATAATAAGACCTTGCCACTTAAAATTTTAATATAAAACTAAACAAAAGAAAATGTCAAGTTCAACTTCACCGACGATGACAGACCTCGATGTTTGTCGTCGCGCGCACACCGTGTGTCCTTCCGCGCAGACAAACGCAGGTTTTTCCTCCGAAATAAGTATACTATTCGAACTGTAATTTGTTTCACGAATTCATTTTCCATCAAAAAATTGGAACTGCAATATGGAAATAAGAACTTTGGATGCAAATTTATAAGTTTGTATTGTGTTGAACCCCCAAACGGTGCGCTATTTTATCCTACGCCGTACATGTATATGTGTGATGAGCCCAAATGTAGGTCATTTTCTAGGTCAACTGACGACAGCGAATTGTTCAGTTTGTCGCAGAAAATACACGAAAATCTCACTACTAATTATATAATAAATAGAATATTTGTTGTTTTATCGGTAAATATCATTTATATTTCATCTCGTGGATAAACAAATCTTGTATTTTCACTCTTGGCTTCGCCAATCGTGAAAATACAGATTTTTTATCCACTCGATGAAATATTTAAATGGTATTTACCGATAAACAACAAATATCCTCTATATATCATTTCTTGTTAAACCAGAGATATGGAATATCATTCCTTGTTAAGCGAGAGATATGGTATATCATTCCTTGTTAAGCGAGAGATTTGGTACATCATTCCTTGTTAAGCGAGAGATTTGGTACATCATTTCTCATTAAGCCAGATATATTGTATATCATTTCTTGTTAAGCGAGAGATAGGGTATATCATTTCTTGTTAAACCAGAGATATGGTATATCATTCCTTGTTAAGCGAGAGATTTGGTACATCATTTCTCATTAAGCCAGATATATTGTATATCATTTCTCGTTAAGCTAGAGATAGGGTATATCATTTATAGTTAAGCCAGAGATATGGTATATCATTTCTCGTTAGGCGAGAGATATGGTATATCATTCCTCGTCAAGCGAGAGATGCGTGTATGGTATAGCATTTCTCACTAAGCGAGAGATATGGTATATCATTTCTCGTTAAGCCAGCGATATGGTATATCATTTTCATGTTCCATCCAGAGTGGCTTCAGATAATGACCAATATCCTGTAAAACGTCTCTATATAAACCTTCATTAAAAACAATACAAATAATGCAGTACTACATAAAATATTGGACGTATTTATTCTTCAAAGTTGATATCATGCGATAGATTGGTCTATGTTGATTAGGGGATTGATTATTTGCAGTTAATTAACAGTGTTACCCTCTATACCCTAAATGAATCTAATTTAAGTGACACGAGCTGCTTAAAGTTGGGATACCACTCTCAGAGATATACACTTAGGTAGTTTTAGGAAGCATCAGGATACTAAAATCTTAATCGAAATTCGTCAGTTATTTCGGTTCCAACAACTGAATCCATTTTTTCTTTATTTCAACGTCAATCATTCGTGTTTTCAATTGACTCATTCTTTATTTATAAAATACATCCGAATTTTGGCAGCTTATGCCACTTTGACGCTGAGGAAGCAGTTAGAAAGCGATAAATTCGAGTGGACGTGCCATTCAGGGATAATTAGTGTTGTACATGGCTACATGCTACAGATCTACTCATTCACAATACTATTGTCGGAGAAAAGTGGAGATATTAGTTCGAGTTGATTTCATTATGATATAAGCTACGTCTATGTGTTTCCCGACAACTGGTCATCTAGAACTTTCAGAACGTGCTATTTTCATTCAGGAACCATGTCATTTGCTGCTTGGATAAGTATTCCATGAGTGTTTCCTGTTGCCCGTATAACAAATCTTGTACATTGCCCATGTTTAAATAGCTGAACACGTGATAAGGGGCCCCTGAAAGTTAAGCACGAAGACCCTAATTAAGCTGGAATGGGTTGGTCGAAGAAATCCCAAAAGTCATCATCTCGGATGAAGTCTTGGAGTTGGGCGGCTTCCGGTTGAGGTGGTGGAGACAAAGGTGGCGTTTTGAAAACAACTTCCTCCAACGGCGAACCAGAAATTGGTGCCTTCGGTTTAGATTTCTGCTGAACAGGTTTTCGTTTTTTGATTGTTTTATTACCTACTATATCCCGTTTCAAGGTTCTATCCCAATTCGGCGACATTTTAGGCAATGAAGCCGTATATTCCTCCCATTTCTTTTGCAAGCGAGACAAGAGGAAACAATGCTCGGACCAACTACCTAGTGCAGAAGCAAAAAAAATCACTTAAAGTACCGGGAAACAGGATTAGAATTATAATACTGTATTTTATTGAGCAATAAAAGCCTTTCCAACAAATTCAAGTGTTATTTATCTACTTTAGCAGACAACTCTGATAAATACTGCTCCCAGGATTTCTTCATTCTTTCTCGAAGTACATTGTGTTCAGCCCAGGTGCCTGAAAGTAGAGGGGAACTACAACCGTTAATTCTGCACCATGTGCTACCAATTGATGGTGCAGCGGTATGAGTAAAGCTACAATGTGCAGATAATGATTAAGAAGTTGTGGTACAGAGTGGTAAGTAGCTATGGCTATATTAGTAGAGAAGGTTAGGAAAATATATATATGACAGCAGAAACCCCATCTAATGTCTACACAACCGCATACACTCTAGGTGCGCAATGTCCATGGGATCTAAATCATATTCTGCAATGTCAAGCATTGTTATGCGTAGAAAAAGTAGTCAGAGGTACATAAATGAAATCGTTCAATTCCAGTGTTTGAATCTATTTTGACACCTTATCCATACATTAATTATATGAGCTTTGATTTTAAATAAAATACTAATGCATTTAGTCCGTCATCATTTTCTTACTTACTAAGTTCGTCTCTTTGATAACGGTATTGGTCAGGTGGAGGAACCCTATTTTTATGAACATCCATCGTATAACTGGACTTGGCCAAACTCTTTGTATAGTTCATTGAATACCCAGGGAAAACGTTTTGTCGTCCGATGTTTCCTAAAGTCTCATAGGATGGCTTGATCGTTGGGTTGAGTGGTGAGCCTGCTGCATCACGGCGATTCAAACCTTTGCTATCCATCCCTCTTGCGGCCTGGATGGCCAGAGTTTCATTTACAACATCTTTATCACTGAGTAATGAATCACAAACTTTGGAACCAAAATAGTGTTTAATATTTGCTGGCAGGTCAACAATAGATCTTTCCCCAGAGGACATCGTGGACCCAGATTTTCGAGGTAAACTGGCTAAATGTTTTCTCCACGGCGAGGCTTCCCCGGCCGACTGTCGATGCTCTAATCTATGGAAATCGTTACCTCTCTGCATTAAGTCTCCAATTAAAGCATATTTATGTACTGGTGACTTTGATCCATATTTGTCGTAATTGTAACTTTGACGGGAGTTAAGGCCAACCGTGTTAATCTCTTTCGCATGTTGAAGATCATCCGGCTTATACCACTGGTGTGGCCGAGCGGTTATGGAGCTCCGCTCAGGCGATTGTAACCTTGGTGAAATGTTTGTCTGAAATGCCACAGCTTTTCTACGTTTCTCTTTCAAGTCTGAACAAGCTTTGTTTTTAGCAACTCTCCGGGCTTCAAGCTCCAGTTTATAACGTTCAAGTGCTGGAAACAAGGAAAGGTTAATTTCTGTTAGACTGTATAGCTAAACAAGTTTTAGATTGTGTCTGAAACCAAAGATAGAAATTTAAAATGAAAAACAAAAAGAGAGACATATCACAAATAACCTAAAATAATGTCCACGAACAAATAATTAAATTGAATCTCAACAAAATCTAAAAAAAAAAAAAAAAATCGATCAAGATAGATAGAAAGAGGTGGACAGAGGACTCGCGGTGCTATAAAAAGTACCTGGGGAGATATTTTGATCTTGGTCATTATTGGAAGAAGTGATTCTGATACGACTTAGTTCCAGTTTGTCTGCATCATCTAACTGTTCCAATTCCGAGCCGAATAATGTGTGTTTTGGTAGGGCTTGTGTCCTTGAGGTTTGATACAGACGAGGAACCTGGTTGGACACTGGAAGCTCTCCCAATGTTCCCATCTTGTATTCGAATCCCACTTCACTAAAATAAAAAAAAAATTGAAGAGCAATCTAAAATTAGATATCACCCTACTATCAGAAAGAAAACTATATGCGTGGAATGGAGGTCACATGGTATTTGATTTGCATCGAATGTCACCAATACTAGGAGATGGTGCAATTTCGATCCAGATCTGTTATATGCACGCGCACTTCAACTATCAGTGACGGCACATCTTAAAAAGTCAGATCCAAACCAGCCAATGAGACGTGTCCATTCCACGCATATAGTTCATTGATTTAACCTTTACTCCATTAACAAAACAACAACAGCATGAAATTCAGCAAGGTGTTTGCTCGAATTTACGCTTTTATTTATTCCTCTCCTACACTTGGCGTGTGGTATCGTTAGTAATATCTAGAGACACGTACATCGATTCGTCGGGTAGCGTCGCCATCCTGCCAGACACGAACTGAGTTTTTGGATCAATATGACGCCAGAATCTTGTTCGTTTTGTCTATGACGTAATGTAAATAGACGTGTCATAGCGACCGCAACAGAGAAATGACGTCAATGCCTTACAATTCGAACAAGGTCGTAAAAACGTCATTCTAAGAAAGGGTCTATTATGGGAAATTCTTAAACTTGGTTATAACCTATCTTTGGGTACAATGTCTATAATGCGGCATTAATTAACTACCAGTTTTTGTCAAATCCGATTGTCCGTATACAAAAGGGTTCTTATGCTAATTGAAAAATATATTATTCCGGTTGAAATAGGGGTTTGGAAACAAATCGGGAGTTTGTCTGTTGTACGAACATAAAGAGGGCTATCTAAATTCTTGGGGATGTTCATACGAGCTGCTTCTCGGTGACAGTGAGCATTGTAAAACGGTCTCCATCAAAATGCTCTCCATGGAGAGGCCTTAACTCCCGCCAAAGTTATAATTATAACAAATACGGATCACCCCCCCCCCCCCCCCCCCCCCACACACACACACACACACTTCAATTAAATAGCACTGACTTACACAATAAATGACAGATTTCTACTTAAACTTTTTTTCTTGCTGTCCATTCGATCATGTATATAAGAGGATAAGTGCTCCGAAAGATTGTCTATTTTTAGAACGATCCTTTCTTTTATGCATTCATTCTGTGGATTTTTAGGTCCTTATATAACCTCTCAGTCAGTACATATATATACATGTCGCTATTTTGACAACTAAAGCCTAAGTTTTATGAAGCGCCTCCACGTTCAAATCTATTGATGTTTGCTCTTGCGGAAACGTCTTAATGCGTGACTTACCGTCAGACATGGTCACAAAAATCTTATGTGCCATATTTCTTACATAATCGCGCTAATTGAACAGGGGATTTTTGCCAACGAAACGATCATAGTCAGTTATATAAACAAACTTTGCATTTTCTGTACCCACATGAAAATCTCTCCATAGTTGTAATGTATTTATAACGTATTTAATTTAGCCTAATAAACTAGTCCAACTGGTCAAATGAAATAGTCGTCGCTAGCCAACATTAGTTCAAAGTTCCTAATCAACCGATAAAATTGGAATAATGTTGTAAGCGACGACTGGCAACTCTTCCACATAGGACGACCATGTGAAAAAGATACTCAAATTTGTTAAAATGTTTCTAGGGCAGTGAGATTCGAATCCGAGACTATTGTCCTCTCTTTCGATTTTTTGTTGGGGCAGGCTAGTTGAGAGATCTGTGCATGCCCTTTTTTTTTTTTTTTTTCTTTTTTTTTTTCAAATTTATTTTTTCTATCCAGGCCTTAAACGAGAGGGAGTGTACGTAGGCCTAGGGTATGTTCTCGGCACCATATATAGAGACCGATTGTTCTCCTTAGCTATAGGATAAGCAATCAAGATATTTTACAATAAAAACAATAACTGAGTATATAGTTTAGCCGCACACATGTGTCTCATCCTGTTTTACTTTGCCGGTCAAGAAGTAAGTACGGTTAAATGTACAAGTTTTAAAAAAAGCGCTGTATTCATTAAGGCCAACAGACTATTAGATTTCAACAATCAAAATGGTATACTATTTACTTTAAAGTGGCATGAGCTGCCAAATTCACACTTTTTTTCATAATTTCTGATCGTCACGGCAGTAAGAGGCTTTGAAGGCCATCGAAAAACTAAATGATTGGCGTTGGAATGAGGAAATCCATACAGTCTATACGAACCGAAATAGTGTTCGAGAAGTAAACAAAATTTAAATAACCGGGACGACTATTCATTCATTTTACGCTATAGTTAGTTCAAAACAATACTTTATCGTACATTTTCGAGACCAGAAGCACTAAAAAGCTTCTGAATTACACGTCTTGAGAAAAAAAGAAAATAATTTAAACATTCTGTTTTAACGTCAAAATGTCAACATTTTGGCAGTTCATGTCACTTTAAATAAGACTATATGGTAGTATAGTACTAGTACAGCAGTAGACATACGGATACCAGTGTAGCCTGTAGGCTGTACGGTAGGCCTATGCCGTATGCGCTCTGTTCTAAAAATATTCTTCGCATAAAAATATTAATAGTAGGCCTATCCAGCTCAAGTTATTAACCAAATTGCATTTTTGGTATCTGTATGCCCTAACATGCATTAAAGCCAAACTACCAAGTGTGCCGACTTAATATAAAGAAGTAGAATGAAAAGATCGATATATA
Organism: Lepidochitona cinerea; assembly: GCA_963971465.1. Taxonomy (NCBI): domain Eukaryota; kingdom Metazoa; phylum Mollusca; class Polyplacophora; order Chitonida; family Tonicellidae; genus Lepidochitona; species Lepidochitona cinerea. Next base: position 4,965,144 of record OZ020551.1, read on the forward strand.
TTGTAATTTGTATAGGAAAATGTTGATGAAACTCGGAAAAGTCGTTACCTACCACGCCTCTCCAGGTTTCTATGCGCACTACGTTTCAAGACCTGGTGACGTTTCAAACCTTGCTTACACAGATTTTGCGACGTTTTTCACACGGAAAGGTCGTTCCATGCTGTTTTCGTAAGTTCTCAAACTATCAACGTCGCATTTGGTATATGTTATCAAACATTTAAAGGCTTATCAGTAGTATGTACTCTGAACATTTGTTAAACATTTTTTCCGATAGCCAGAGCGTCCGTAGTTTATTGTGGGCGTCAGTCTTAGAGACTTCACTTTTCAGTTCAGTTCACCCTTGTCGCTGTCAGCGGTACGGGTATCCGATCAGTTATCGTACACTTTTGCCGGTTTTTCAAGGCTAAAATTTACATCAGTGTTTGCATTGACAAGAAATTTCACAGAAGTCAAGCTGGGCTCAGCCGACTTTTGTTATAATAGTTTAATTTCTCCCAAGACTCTGAAATATTTTTTTATGGACCGGACATTCACCCGCTCGTCTGCGTGTTTTTGTTGAGTGACGGGGACCAGTTATCGTACACGCAACGTTAAAGCTGTTGTGACGTCATCTTTCGTGTTCGAAAATTCCCCGACACGGCCAAAGGCGACTATTCTTACATCGCCTGACAAATGTAACTTCATAAAAAGTTCTATTAATATTTGGAGGTTGAAATTTTGCAAGAAGATGCCTCGATGAGTAAGCTGGCTGTCATCGACGGGAAAACCTGATCGCTTGGGTTAAAGACGCATAAGTGTTGGGTGTACGATAATTGGTTCTGTACGATAACTGATCGGATACCCGTACATTTTCTAGTTACCTAACCAGTACGGTAGGCCTGCCAGTGCTAGCAGTAGTTCAATTTGACCGAACGTATTGGTTATATTACATATGTTGGTAATGGTATACGTAATATAACCATGAGTTCGGTAAAATTCGGTAAAAATACCTAACCAGTTGAGTAAACTGGTAACTTCATAATAGTTAATACCGGTAAAACTGCGGTATACAAATTACAAGTTACCTAATAGTAATACTGCCCTGGTACTGGTTGGGAATTGGAGATCTCCAAACTCTGTGCTATGTGGGATGGTTGCCAGTTACCAACGGAAGGTCGTGGGTATCCTCCCACAACAAAACTGGCAACACTGCCATATAAGTGAAATAATCTTAAAACACCAATCAATCAACCAAACTCTGTGGCCAAAATATATTGATGGTTGGTCACCCATCATAAATATATTTCGGCCACAGAGTTTGGAGATCTCAAACTAGTTGGGAATATGATATCCACACTCACAAGCAAAGTATTATATTATTAGTTATTGTTACTGATGTTGACTCAATCTGATGGAATATGTTTTAGATGTTGATTTTATTATCTTTGTCTGACAACTGGTTTACTAATAATAATATATAAATTGCTTATCAGAATGGAGGTAAAGTACTAAAGAACCTATTTGAAGTGGAAATTTTTCCATTAAAACAGAATTTGAAAATTAATGGCTATTTTTCCCAATCAAGACAGGTAAACACCCTTGTGCTTGTTAAGTAATTGTTTAGAAATACCAAACACAAAAATAAACTCTTGTATTGCCATTTAAAAAATCAATATATACAATAACGTCAAAAAACAGCAATAAATTTCTTCAAGTTAAAAGCAAGTAAAAACTCATTGAATAAATTTTGATTCTGTGTGACTGGTTTAGTTTTTCAATCAGAATGAAATGCAAATTAACTTTTTCTCTAGACAAACCGAATTCTTAAAAATATGTTTATTTTGGCAGCTCATGGCATTTAAACATGACTTGTTGATTAATGCTATCTTGAAATACTTCAAGCTATGAGTTTATACCTGTATGATGTAGGTACGTAACTCATGTCGCAGTCAATATTATTGGTATTCTATATCTCTCATTTTATGTTCACTTTTAGTAGTAGGCCTACTCTTAGTTTCACTTTCAGTTTCACTTTCACTATTTGACCTTGTCATTGTAAAAAGGAATATGAATACAATCCTTCTACTCAAGGTACATGTATATCACACGACCCAATTTCTTCGTTAAAGCACATTAAATAAGCTATTAGATTTATTTTTCACACTAACGGCAGTTGAGAGAAGCAAGGACAAGGCCTATCAAATGATTTTGAAGAAACAACTCATGGAAGTTATTCTGTCTTTCTTACAACCCAACTCTGAACATCAAGCAAAAGTCAATAGATATCATAAATATATATGATATATATTTACTTAGGTCCTAAGCTTAGGCTGGTTAATGACAGCCAAAATTGATAGGAGAATTTCTGGCATTTTTCAAGATCATGTAATCCCAAAAAATAATGAAATTACTGTTTAACTCACCTTCTAATTCACACTAACTAAATGCAATTGCCCTCAAATATGCTCTAGACTAAATATAGTGATTAACTTTTATGTAAAGTCAGTAGTTCTGTATAAAGTAATTGGAGCTAGAAATAAGTGGCTGTCGCCATCAGGACCCCTCGGGTCTGGGCCAAAGAAACCGAAGATATATTTATTTTCCAGACAATTTGTTGTGAGTGAAAAACTACTCCACATACATGCATCACATTTACAAGGAGGTTTTTGGCTGATAGTCATGTAAGGGGCATAACTCTTGAAAATCATGTCCGAGCACATCGATTTTAAATAGGCTTCTTGTACTTGCTGTATTGAACAAATGTAGGAAGTTTCAAAGTTGTAAGTTAAAGACTTTTTTAGATAATGTGTTGACAAGGCTTTTTATAGCAGCGGTAATAAAAGGGGCATGACTCTTGAAAAAAACATCCGAGCACGTTGATTTTCGATAGGCTTCTTGTACCTGCTGTATTAAACAAATGTGTGAAGTTTCAAAGTTGTAAGTTAAAGTCTTTTTTAGATAATGTGTTTACAAGGCTTTTTATAGCAGCGGTAATGTAAATGGGATAACTCTTGAAAAAAAACTTCCAAGCGCGTTGATTTTCGATAGGCTTCTTGTACTTGCTGTATTAAACAAATGTGTGAAGTTTTAAAGTTGTAAGTTAATGACTTTTTTAGATAATGTGTTTACAAGGCTTTTTATAGAAGCGGTAATAAAAGAGGCATAACTCTTGAAAAAAACATCTGAGTGCGTTGATTTTCAATAGGCTTCTTGTACTTGCTGTATCAAACAAATGTGTGAAGTTTTAAAGTTGTAAGTTAAAGACTTTTTTAGATAATGTGTTTACGAGGCTTTTTATAGCAGCGGTAATAAAAGGGGCATAACTCTTGAAAAAAACATCCGAGCGCGTTGATTTTAAATAGGCTTCTTGTACTTGCTGTATTGAACAAATGTGTGAAGTTTCAAAGTTGTAAGTTAAAGACTTTTTTAGATAATGTGTTTACAAGGACCAATGGACAGACGGACGACAGAGGCAACGACAATACCCTTCGGGCAAAATTTGCCCGAGGGGTAAAAAGCTTGTAAAATGTCATATGAGAGATTGCTCTCACCTCATACATGCTGTATGACATTCTAAAATAGAGGACAAAACTACATACATCATACTTTGTTGATATCCCGATCCAGAAGGTTGAAGAATCTTGTATGATAGCTAGTTACATTTTTAAAGGAGTAACAAAAGCCAGGACACCAATATCCAAAGCTCCTGTCTGTCGTCAACATCATGGATTTTACTTTATTACAACTTATGATTGGGTATAAAGGTCTAAATGATATACCTCTTTTAACACAATTTGAAACCTGTTTCCGTGGCTATTTTAGACAAGAAGATTTTCCTTGTGCTCATGTGTTTTTCTTTTAGTGTTCATAAATATATTTTGGCCTCAGAGATTACATGTAGATATTTCCGGGGAAAAAAATTATAATGTAGCCTTTGATTGAGGTTGAACTAATGATTACATGGTATGCATTATTATATACCCGGTAGTTAGGTATGGAACAAGCCAGTTAAACTGGAGTTTCAAGATCTAATAACAAATTAAACATCAAATAACATGTAGTAGGCCTAATCCTAACAGACTGATAGTACCTCATTCCCACATAGGCCTTCCATCGATGTGGCATAGATTTGGATTCCACTCACACCAAAAAAAAATTGAAAAATGGATTTTTCACTTGATCGACTTATGTGGAAGAGTTGCAATGCTGTTGTATAAATGAAGATTAGAGTGCAGCAGTAAACATCAATAAATGAATCAACCTAACAAATTACATTGAAAATGTACTTGAATATGACCATGAAAAGAAAATATATAAAATGTTTAGCTTGTCTTAAACTCCCCAACAGTTCATTTGCATTTTATTTTTATGTTTTTAGGTTATGGCCACTCGGGTTATGTTTCGAGCACTCTCAAGATTGAGTGGTGTTAATAGTAAAGTATGTCGCCCTGTACTGAGTCACTCACAACCACTGAAATCTCAAATGGTCTCCACACAATCTCTGTGCCACAAGAAGTACACTACAGCTGCACAGAGTTTTGAATGTGTTAATATCCAAGACTCCACAGACTTTCAAAAACAAGTTCTTCATAACACAACTCCAGTGGTTGTAGACTTCTATGCTACGTAAGTTGAAACATAATGCTTCAAGGATAAATGCTTAGTTCTTTATAGTTATCTAATGGTGATTTGTAACTGTAATCTTACTAAATATGTATTTAAAAACTATATAAGTCATTATTGAAACAAAACAAAACTACAGGAGTCAAAGAAAAAGTGTTAGAAAATTTGTGAATTTTTCGTCTTCACTCAGCAATATTTTCGTATTTGACGTCATACTTGACTTTTCACTTGATAACCATTTGTGGAAGAGTTGTTAAGTCAGGGTTGGGGTTTCTACTGGGCAAATAACCGGTTCCTTTAAACACTTAACCATGCAACAGCGCCATCTAATTGAAATAATCTTTCAGGGGCGTAAATGAGTCGATGAGTCACTAGTCTGGAGTACTCACCGACATTCGGGGGTTTCCTCTTAGCAAAGAGTCTGGTTTCCTCCCTTACAAAATCTTACAACATTAATCAATCCAGGAATAAGCAAAATGCCTTAAATTTTACTCCCCTAATAATGGAAGTAAAGTGCTGATTTGAGATCAATAGGACGTTAGATTTCATTTAAAAATTAATGCCGGAAGAATTAAAGCTCCAAAAAGTCATATATTTTTTTCAAACTTCATCATGCTCATCCAAGATGTTATTTAAACCCATTAGGGCCGAATATGTATGAATAATTTGAATAAGATGAATGTTTCTACTCCTCAGGTGGTGTGGGCCGTGCAAGATTTTAGGACCTCGATTGGAATCTATAATTGGTGGAAAACAAGGAAAAGTTGTTCTTGCCAAAGTTGATATTGATAAAAATCCAGAGTTAGCCATGAAATACGGAGTAAGCATTTTCCTCAATAGAGTTTGTGAATAGAAATCTTGTTTGTTAAACCTGGCGTATTATTAATTTATCTTCCCATGCCCAGTCCCCAAAGTAGTGAAACTTTGACTCGGTATCAATAGGTCAGGTCCCAGTTTCTGAACGTAATTAATCACACTGCTGCAATATCAGTGAAATAAATGAAGTGTAAACAAGTTTATTCTCAACAAATACTCCGGCAGTATATATTGTTTTTCTTCAAGTAACTAAAACTCTACCGGGAAAGGGAAAGTCTGTGTCCTCCCTTTCTCAACAACAACAAAATCTAGAAAAAAATCAGACTATTTACTTGATAGTTCAACTTGGAATGACTGGTAATCCTGGAAGGTCAGGGTTTGTGCCCCTCCCCTCCCATATCTTGCTTAAGCTTCTGTATGTCACTAATTAAAACCCTGTTTGTTATAGGTGAGATCTGTACCCACTGTTATTGGTATGAAGAAAGGGGAGATTCTGGATCAGTTTGTGGGATGTAGAGAAGATGATGAAGTGGATTCATTTGTTGAAAAGTTGATTCTTTGAAATATCTGCTAAAAACTCTGATAGTGAAGACTTGTGATTTTTTAATCTAACAGCATCTCCAAATTAATATTAATAATATTTATCAGGGATGTATAGCATAATTTGGTAATAGATACTAAATGCTCTGCTCTTTTGTAACCTTTTTTAAGATATCATGCTTTGTCAGAAATGTTTTAATTAGAATAAGATATTGATGGTGGCCTTATTTGGTTAATCACAAGCATGTTGATTCATTGATAACTAAAAACGGGACTTAATAGGATACGTTTAGAAAAAACTTTAAATTAGGTGAAAAATATTGTGAAAATATGGTGTGAAGTGTTTGAAGAAGAACTCATTTACTGTACGAATCTTAGCTCAAAGAGAAATAATATTGCCAGTAAATGTAATTTGTTTATGTAAGGGATTTATGTGTATGCAAATGCTGTAAATACATGTATATCAACAATGAAATATGATCCTACAATATCTTTTGTTTAATTATTTTTAATGGAATTCCTAAGATTTATTTCTGTGTTTCATGATGCACACCTGATTAGTACCCTTACAAGTATATAAAGAATTGAACCACAGAAAGAGTGGACATGGAACTAAACCTGTCTTAGATTCATTCTGGAGCAAATGTACAAGAACTAACATATATTTTGATGTGCAAATTCATGGTAACCTATATTTATTTGTTGTTTTACACCATGGTCAAAATTACTTCATTCTTTTGGCAGGATTTCGTCATTATTAACATATTCTAACAGACTCTATGTTAAGTCTCAACAAATTGGCTGTTTATGAAAACATTTACCTGTGTATCAGGGGATTTAATTGATGTCACCCTTCTGGCAAAAACTTGACATCTCAACATTTGGCGACAATGAAAAATCCACAATTCCAGATTTTTTTTTTTTTGCTTATAAAAATTATCTAAATGTACATCTCCAAGATTAGTGTCGGGGCCTCCGTGGCTCAGTAGGTAGAGCGTTGGACGCTCGATCCGAACAGCCTTCCACCAATGGGTTGCGGGTTTGAATTCCACTAAGTCAAAAAAAATTGGAAAATTTTCTGACTGGGTTTTCACTCGAACGACCTATGTGGGATGGTTGCCAGTTACCAACGGAAGGTCATGGGTTTCCTCCGGGCATAGAGCCCGGTTTCCTCCCACAATAAAACTGGCAACATCGCCATATAAGTGAAATAATCTTGAGCGCGGCGTAAAACATCACACAATCAATCAACCAAGATTCGGAAGATGAAGCCCTTATTTTGTACTTTGAGATATAGAGGTTATCCAACTCGAGCCAGTGTGTTACGATGAATATCACTGAGTATATTAATTTTGCTGCTGAGTGACTTTGAAAATAAATAAACGAGTGATATTCATTGTAACACACTGGCTCGAGTTGGATAATCTTTTTCTCACACTACACACAAAAAACAGCACTTTATTTCAAAACGCATCTCTACAAGATTGACTGTCCGCAAAGAGATACTCGATAGGACATTGTGACGTCAGAAATAACAACAACAACAGCATCACAGACCATTCAGTATAAGACTGCTGCTCGATACTTCATCTTTACATCATAATGACTGATTTCTTTTTGAGGTCATAACTACACTATTTGCTTTTAAAATAGCATGAGCAGAAAAATAAGGAAACTGTTGGTTATTGTACAAAACCATGGAAATGGAAAAGGACACACACAATTTTGATGGGTTATTTCTTTCTATACATGTATTATCCAATATGGAAGCAAGTCTTTTCCTTATCAACAGTACAACAATTGCACACAAAAAGAATTTGCATAAATATATGTTTATTCACTCAGCCATAACATTGGGGAAGTAAATTATTTTTGGGACTCAATGAAAAATTTACCAAATTCTAACCAATTTATGCAATACTAAAGCTGAAAATTGATTGTTTGGTGTTTTAAGCCACGCTCAAGATTATTTCACTTATATGGCGGCGCTGCCAGTTTTATTGTGTGAGGAAACCCACGGGCTTCCGCTGGTATCTGGCAACCATCCCACAGCTGAAAATTGAAGCTACGTTCCCAGAGAAGGAACATATCACCAGCAATGAATGTCAGATGTCTTATCCATTCAACTAATGAGCTTCACACAAAACAGGAGGTACCATATGCAACCCATGCATAAGTGAATTTTTTTCATGTTTCTTACTTGTCAAGTGTTAAAAAAAATTTCAAATTTGATTGTTGAAAAAAAGAGGCCAAAACCACATAATGAGGTTCTGTTCATGACAAGACTAACAGATGTAACAGTATTCACGATTTCCTCTATTACTCTTCTATTGAATCCGAAATTGAGCTCATTTTTCTACTTTTTGTAGATTACTTCACTTAATATGGTGACATTGCCAACATCATTTGGTGAGGAAGGGATGCTCGATAGAAAGAGTTGATATTTTTGACGATTGACTGATTGATTCAGGCATAACATCGTACTCATCAGCTACGGTTATATGGCAACAAAAGTACCAACCGATCAAAATATCATCCTTCCCCCAACCCCATCAAAACGTGGACATTATGCTCCAAAGACCATAGAATGTAAGACTGGCTAATGTATTTGTCATAATTAATGTTCTTTATGTTACATGTAGGTCAGCAAACATGACTATAGCCTGAGTTACCGGAGTGTTATGCTAAAGTGGCTTGTTTAGAAGTAAAAGCTCTTCACTGTCCACATTTCTAACAAGTACAGTATACAGCCCACCAATGTTTCAGTATTATTTGATATGAAGAACTTCTATACAATATGTTCCCATGGCCTTCTTGCTTGTAGGGGTTCGTTGTTCCTTTAGTTGACAGAACACTGCTTCTAGGCTTATTAAAGCATCATAAAATTTCATCTGAAAGATGAGAGAAAGGATATTCTTTTAATAAACATTACTAACAGCTCTTTACCAAGACGGGTTGTCGAGGGGGGATATAAATATCTTAACAACACAAACAGGAATGAAGAAAGTCTAGAAATTCTTTTCAGCTTTTTTTTGATGACATTTCTGTCAGCAAAATATATTCATTTTAAAAAATTCTGGACACTTCTGGTAAAAGGACCCCAGTTACATGTATTCCTTCAAATGTTTCATGGGGTCAATAGGCGGAAAGCTTAATAAAGTCACAGGACAAATTATGGGATGAAAGAGGGATCTAGTTTGATTGATTGTTTGGTGTTTTACGCCGTGCTCAAGATTATTTCACTTATCTAGTTTGAAGTGACTGCTTTGAGAAGCCTTTGTAGCAACACAAATGATTGCACACCTATACTATACAGATTAATTATCCATGTGCCATATTTATCCCTCCTATGACATCATTAAGTTGAAGTACCTGTTCAAGGACCAGCTGATGTAAATTGACCATGAGTGGGCGGGCATCAGGGGAGATAATTAACTGAGTAGCATGAGCATCAACCAATAAACACATCCAGTCTACAATCTACAAAAAAACAAAAACCCATTAATTACTTTTTCTAATCTGATGAGGCACATAATAATGATGAACAGAAAAAGACTTTGACAACAAATTCAAAACCGATGTACGTAGAACCAAGCCTTAAATTAAAGGCAGATGATGAAGGTCCACGGACTGTGCAGATCTCCTACACTGAACCTGAAGAATAACTGTTAGAATACATTTTCCTGATGAGGACATGAAAGACAATCCTGTACATTTAAATCACAAAAAAATAGGCTTGGGAAAGGTTGCATTGTTACTGGGTCTAAACCTGAAAAAACAAAGCTTTACAAAGGTGAATGCCGACCAACTATTATTAGCATTCGAGTCCCTCATGTCTTTTTCACAACACAAGGTCTGCAATTCACGCTCAGCTATATGACTAGCCTTTTATAATTCCTACTATTGCATAGGATTAATAAGAAAACCAACCTGTGGTAAAGAAGGATAGTTGCTTCTTGACTTCTCCACTGTCTTCAAATTTGTAAATAAATAATACAAATATTGCAGCAAAACCTGAAATGTGAAATTAAAAGCATTAGTTAAAAAGAGGACATTTTGAGGCTTTAAACCTTGCTTCTTGTTATGATTGTCATTGATTTCTGTCAGGTTACAGACTACATTTCCTATTTGGAAGAACGTTAACATTTTGATTTGTGACGAATTACCTAAATCTCATTAAGACATTTCCTTTCTGTTTTCAAACGGATCATCACATCAGCCATCCATGACAATAGTTCCAGTGAACTCATCAGTTAGGTAACCATAGCAATCATCATATCATAATGCAAAACTGTGTCCAAAATAAAATTCCAACCTCTGGACAGCAAAGGCTGTATGAACATACAATGGTTTTACCTACTGTATGTTTTCCCAGCTCAAAACATTAAGAAAGAAAATATATTAAATAGACACTTACCAAAACAGATTCAAAAGGAACAGTACGCAATCTTTGTAACAGAAAAACATCATTGTATGGATGAGCTAAAACAGCATTACTGCACCAATGTTAAGGAAATCATCAGCTTACAAGTAGAATCTCTGAGTGCAGGTCAAAACGGTGGGAAAGCTTAGACCAATTCAGGTCTGCTCAGTTTGTCTAAAATTTGTCCTGGTCACTTGGCTCTAGTTGAGAGATCAAATGGTTGTTGTCTAGAAGATGGGAGATTTTTAACCAGATAAAGGTGTCATTTACACATGTGTTAGGGCTTGAATAATGCCATCTTTCAATACGTTTTGCAGACAATCTACTTAAATTTAGACAGACAAGGACATTTTACGATTTAAATCCACCAGGTATTTTTTTTTATTGAATCCAGCCAATGACCCTCATTGGAATATATAAAGAATCTGTCAGTTTTTAGAAATGGCTATAGTATTCGCAGTGATCAATCTAATCCACTGGAATGAATAGTCCATGTGATCTTAGTATAGCTAATAGTGCTCTTCTATTAGCACAGTTTGTCACATGGTCCCAGTAAGTGCAAATACCTTTAACGGTCACTGTTGAATGTCACACTTTAGTGATATCTTGGTCACCTGTAAAACGTTTTAAATTTACTCCAAAGTCTTGGCATCATTTTGCACTTTTTAGTTTGAAATTGAAAACTGGGTTTTTAGTTCCTGTATTCCTTAAAATGTTGGTCAAAATTGAACAAGTTGTACGTGTATTGACAAAGGATACATAAATAAGGTTTTAGCAATGGCAAATGGACATGTCACAGGAGAGTCAGTGTCAGGTTGTTTGATTTCCAGTTCTTCTATTGTATCATCACAAACATCACTAAAGTCACTCTCTTCACATCTACAATAGTAAATACATGAAGGAGCACACAAACTGTTTAACTTCCTGATGTGTTTGTTAATTTTCTACCCCACTGACTACAAAAGATAAAAGTGTAACTTCCAATCTTCCACCTTTCTACCTCAGTAAGCAGATTACTAAACAAGAGTTTCGGGAAACCCAAAATACGCCCGGAAAGGCACAGTAACTGCAGCCATACCAAAACAAATCCTTCCATATTTATTTGAATTTAATTTTCAAAATTCAGAGGGAAGAGGTTGAAGCTTGGTAAATGATTGATTGATTAATTGTTTGGTGTTTTACGCTGCGCTCAAGATTATTTCACTTACATGTATATGGCGACGTTGCCAGTTTTATTATGTGAAGCTTGGTAAAAGGTGATGTTATGTCAACAAAATGAAATTTTACCACTAAAACCTTTAAAATCCATCTGTATCAAATTTAAAATGGGCTATTTGGATCAACAATTATTAACAAGATTTGTACACGGTACAAGTCATCAATTCTCGCTGCTGTTAAAACACGATGTTAAACATTGTTTGTTGTCAATAAAGGTTGCACTAAAATGTTTCAATTTTTTAGAAAAGCATTTTATAATTTACTAATCATACTTAAACAAATGTAATTAATTGGTAATTTCGCAGCTCACACCAATTCAAGTAGATTTGAAAATTTTTCTCATAATATTTTTTATCTACATTATTTGGCCATAGACATCTTGACAATATTCTAAATCTCCCCATATACCTACAGGTTATTACTTCTAATTTTATCATAGACCAAATGTTTACAATAGATTTGGCTATGGGTCCACAGGGATTCATACACGTCCAATTTACTTACGGATATTCGGTTCGTAAAATTGAGTTTAAAACTGAATTTGGTGTTGAAAAACTCAATATTTTCAGTTTAAAATTTCCTTTTGAAAACTAAAATTTCCAAATTCAATTTGGGCGTGAAAAACTGAATATTGTTTGATTGATATCCACTGTTTATGATGAAAAAATCTAAGTTCAAGGGAAAAGTTTATTTCGAAACCGCTGTCAAACGACCATGGCCGTCATTTTCTTGTTGTTGTTGTTTCATTTTCAGTGTCTCCACAACATGGCTTATTTTGCACTTTGGAAGTCTTTTTAATTACCTAAACATTTCTAAAATAAGCTGATTTTGTTGAACTGAGGAGTTTTGGGGAGTATTACCCACAATAATCGTAATAATTTGCGACTTGTTATATTTATTCAGTTGCTTTTGGTCGTATAGAAAATAAAAGGGGAGACAACTAGTGTCGATAATAAGTTAGTTACCTCCCCTGAATCATAGTTCTCAAATAGTTCAATTCATTTAAATCATTGTGTATTTTTTTATTGTTGCACATGAAGAAGAGATTAGGGATAACTTTGATCTAGGTTTGACATTACATATATATTATAATCATTAGTTTTTTGTCAAACCTGATTTTTTTCTTGGAATTCATACATTCATGAAAAAAAGAAATATTAAATTGGAACTGGTTTGTTACATAGATTTTAACTCAATTTTAACCCTAAAATGGTCGGTAAATTAAAAAAAAACTGAATTTTGCCTTCTAGAAAACTGAATTTTTCAATTTCGGTTCGTAAATTTTGGACTTCTATGAATCCCTGGTCCATTGCTAATGTCACCCACTGTTTTATGGGGCCATGTGGTACACAAAGCCTGGTTTAGCCATATATCTCTCAAGAGAGACTGAGAGCTTACTGTAAGTTGACAAGGTAAATAGACCAAAGCTGGGATACTTATCTCTTGGTCTGTAGATAAAACTTTAATCCTTATATGTATTTTTCATTTGATTAAAACGTTATATATTGATTTAAGAATAGTCTTAATCAATTTAGAAACATTATTGCAATTTGAAAAAATCCTTTTTTCATGAGAATTGGAAAAGTAGAAGCCATTTTATAATTTAAAGGTTATTTTCATGAAAATGAAAGTAAGAATAAAAGGGAATGTACATAATCCAATAATTTGCAATAGTTGATATCATAAACAATTTTTTTACACACTGTCTGTTAATATGGTATGTAACATGAAAGAATTGAAAACATCGGATCATATTTGTTAAAGTTATGGAGAGAAAAAGTAAATATTACATAACCCAATATGGCTGCCATATTACGCAATGTATGATGTCAAAAATAGTTTGCGACACACCTTCCACCCATAAGGTATATACTCAGAAAAAATTGTGCAGATGGAATCAAAACATTGGAAGTTATGGAGCGGAAGGGAATATTACATAATCCAATATAACTCCCATATTATGTAACCAGTGATGTTAAAAATAGTTTGCGACACACCTTCTACCCATAAGGTATATACTTAGAAAAAATTGTGCAGATGGAATCAAAACTTTAGAAGTTATGGAGCGGAAGGGAAAGCGGACGCCGGACAGCCGGACTGCTGGACTTCCGGACTTCCGTCCTGCCGGCCGGACGGAGATGATACCATAATACAGCCCGCTTTTCAAGCCGGGCGTATAAAAACCAATCCGTTAAGATTGATTGATGTTTAAACCACACTCAAGATTATTTCACTAATATGGTAGCAGTTGCCTGTTTTGTGGGGTAAGAAACTGGATTATTTTGCCCAGCGGAACCCCGAAAACTTCACATAGGTCAATGGGGTAATTTTTTTCTTTGGGTTAAGTGGAATTCAAACCTGTGACTCCTCAATGGACAAATGTGTTTTCAGCTTCAGTTCTACTTATTCTCTATCCCGCATAAAAATATCTATTTTGCGACCGAGTGCAATTAGAGCCCCAAAGATAACAATGGAGTTCTTGTATTGGCTGGGAGCATTTAAGATAGAGAGGAAATGTGTAGGATTTAACATGTGGTATTTTGATAGATGTTTGCTTACATCAAATGTAACAGCATTGTTTGATTCAAACATGCCTACCTGAGATAGTAGTTGAGAGTTTGAACTAATTGAGTCTCTGGAATGTGAGGAAAGTTGGTCATAGAAGCATGAAGTAACACTACGTCATTATGGCCGATCAACGCTTCAAAAAACTCGGAAATTACGCTGCAAAACAAGAAACATGATCTTAAGGTTTTCATTTAAATATGACAAATATGTTCCAGTGGTCTGAGCTGCCAAACACGTTTTCTGAGTATTCTTCTTTACAAGGGAAAATTAGAAGCCTTTTTACGGATGGTCAAGATTGTATATTAAGACAGTTTGACTAAGAATGAATAAAATTAATGAGCTGTCCGATTACTTAAATTCTGTTTGCATAAACATTTCATACATTTACTCACGTAATTTTCTTTTATAATTTAAATGTTTGTCATGTTGTACGGATGCTTTGTCCAGTCTAATACATAGGGCCATACGTGTGACGTCCCTAAATTACGTCATTTTCAAGTAATTGGCAAATCACCTATAGGGAGCCCAATTCTCATAGTAATTCCACATATTTTCTGTCACCAACACCACATTGCGCATGTGGCTGAGCGTTTTTCGTTCTAGCATGACATTTACATCAAATACGTCAAATGGAATTGCAACGTCACCAAAAACATTCTTCATAGCATCATTTGTCACCGGATATCAAAAAATCTCATAATAATTCTTGCTGTTAGGTAGCAAGATTTATCACTTATACGGTTGCATTGCTAGTTTTCCTGGGGGAGGACTGTTTGCTTCTGCAGGTACTTGGCAACCTTTCCAGAGAGGGTGATGAAGTCAAAAAACAAATCAGAATGTCTTATGACTGAGTGGGACTTTAACCTGCCATCCATAGAAGGTTTGTGTGGGATAAAAGAACATTGATTTACCGTCATGGTGTATGAATAGCTTACTATGCTACTTGAATCTCAACTTTAGTTTACCTGGGTGGAACAAATCCATTTTGGATGACTTTTATCATTTCATGAGTAGGCCAAAATTTCTTCTCTGCAGTAATTCTTCGAATGAGGTTAGCCATGTGTTCACTTGTCCAAAACTGTTGGTAATCCAGCTTCTTTAAGTAGGTCATTAATTTCTCAAACACATTCTTGAATTCAATTAATGTTGGTGTCTGAAAACGGCAAAAAAACATCTCCTGTCATTCTCTATATAGTGACTAGTGCAGCAGCTGTATGGGATGTTGATTTAATGAAAGGATATATTGACTGATTGATGATTTAAGCACTCAAGATTATTTCACATATATGGTGGCATTGCCAGGTTTAATGTGTTGTGTGTGTGTGTTGGGGAGGGGAGGGGAGGGGGTAGGAAAAGGACATTTTGAGTGAGTGATTTGGGTTTTACATCCTGCTCAACAGTATTTCAGTTATATGAAGACGTTGTCTCCTTGTTGCAGGGCGGATTTCCACCGCTCTTTTAGGTGCTGCCTCACCGAGACGACTTGCTGAAGACAACCAGCAAGCCCCCTCACCCAGTCACAGTATACTGACACCAGTCGCTGCTCAAACTCCTATTGCTGAGCGTCAAGCGAAGCAGCAGCAGCTACCACTGTTAAAGTCTGACTTTGGTCTGACTCGACCCAGGCTTGAACCTGGATCCCCCAGGCCTGAAGCGGACACTACCGACTGAGCTATCGGGGCTGGTCAGGATATTTTGAAGAAAGAAAGTTAATAGAATTTGTATGCCACAGCTCGATTCAAACAAAGGAAACATTTAATGACAGACCTTTTTTCATCCTTTACAGCAGCTGGGCGTTATATCATACCAAACTTAACTTGTGGTAATTAAGGTAAACAAATATGATAAACTGGGAGTCCTTGACTACACTTAAGATTATATCACTTAAATATATCGTTGCTGACACTGGAGGAAGAAACCAGACTCTGCAAAGACGGAACCTCACAGACCCCCCCCCCCCCCCCCCCCCCCCCACACAAATGATGGCATGGATGATCAGATATCATAAGGCACTGGATGAAACCAACAGCAATGAAATGCCTTACCATTGAAGGATTATTCAACTTAGTAAATAAAGCCAAAACATCTCTGGTTGATTTCTGTACTACCTGAAAGGGAAAAGAGAAATGATTGTCAGTGATCAGTGAATTGTGATTAAACAAAAACTGATGAATCTTAATTGAGAACTACTAAAAAGCTTCTGAATTATACGTCTTGAGAAAAATGGCTAATAATTTCAATGTCAAAATATCAACATTTTGGCAGCTCATGCCACTTTAAAATATAGTATAGACTGATACTAGTATACCTGTGGATCCCCAACTATCCAAGAAAGAGATAATGGCTGACAGTTATTTCCCTTAGTTGGCTGATCATTGTCTACCAATGTACCCAGAACACTTCCCAGTGTACATGGTGCACATGTGACCTCGTATCCATAGATGGCTGATCCACATCCAACAAACAGGTGGTTTTCAATGGCAAACAGCTTTATAAAATACAAAAACAATATCATATAAAATTCCTGATGACAGGCTGACTGATTACTTCAGGTTGCATATCATTTTTCTTTTATGGCAGGTTTGCCCAGAGAAACGGACAGACATTTATTCAGATGCCAAACAAGCTTTATTCGATAGACCGTTTTAAAATGTTAGAAAAAGGGTAGGCTAGGGATACTTATATAAAGCCTTTGCTGAGCTAGAATGTCCAATTAAGCCACGGACACTGATCATTTTAAATGAAACTCACTTGAGAAAAAGAAGAGATGTTTTCTGGAAAGGGTTTCCACTCCAACATAGAGCCAAACTGGATATCAAATATACCAAGTCCAACTAAAAGAAACAATACATTTGATATATTTCAGTAGTTAAACCTGGGGTTAAAGTTGGAGGAATAAGAAATGGCTTTGTCAAATGTGCTCACAGCAGTTAAGCTCGCGATTGTTTGTCTCAGACACCTGGTGAGGGCATTCAAATCTGCTCAGAGAAAAGCCAAAACCTGTGTTGTGTACTCCTGTTCATTCTGCGCCTTACTGCTTTTTCCTATATATGGACTTTGCATGCCTATTTTGAAGTTAAAATAGTCATTTTGACTAGTATGACATTTCGATCAACACAATTATCTCAGAGTAATCAAACGCATAAAGGAGTCTAACCAGTTTGTGAACTGGGATTAAAATTGAAATATTGAAAAAATGCTGTTAGTTAACAAGGGTGTGTCTTTCTTCGTTTGTGCTACTCAACAAGTGGTTTACCGGCCTAAATATATAAACAAATAACTTTATAGATGATTTTACCATTTGATTAATTAATAATTGTATTCACTTTCTATTCTTGTCTGTAGTAAAACATCTTGTACTTCCTGTCACCATTTGTATTTATGTGACCAAAAAGTCAAAAAAAAGTAAAGGTTATTTTATTTTGTGTAATTAGTTAACGATTAGTTAAGTGGCAGAGGTAAGATTTGCTCATTAGCATATGTGTCTGTGATTGGACGGAGTTGTGGTATCGGGCGACTCGGTACAGTATGCTGATTGGTTTGCAGTTGCAGGCTTACTTTTATTTTCGCTTTGTGTTTTGCACGGATCGAGTCAATTCCATCACGCCACTGTTTCATGCAGGTTGTTTGATATTACCCGCTGTCGTTCTGAATTCACCCCCAGGTTAGTTTATCGTTTATATGTTCATGTTTGTGCGTGTTCTTTTTTTGTGTATATTTCCATTGGTGTCAGAAAGCCTTTAAAATCCATAAAAATGCCCAAAATAAAGCCCCCCAAAATATGGTGGTTTTCTGTATAAAAAGGGTGGTAGCAAGGAATGAAGGAATGGAGTTTTTTCCGAATAGGGTTTTGGCTATTTTTCGGGCAGATCCTAACTGCTGTGAGAACAATGGCTGTAATATAAAGGAGTTTCTTATCCAGACAATTTTAATCCCAGGTTTACAAAGATCCCATTCTGTACAAAGAAAGTTAATAGAACACACAAGTTATGAACTTACTTTGTTGACCTTTGGACACCCCTGCAACTGCTATATGGGACTCTGCCAGAGCTGTTGCTGTAGCACCATTCTGTATACCTGGTAAAGTATGATACAAGTTTGTCCTACCAACACTCTCATTGACACCATACAGATTACCTGATGAAGCTGTGAACAAAATGACATCAATTATATATTATAAGTAATGAGGTTTGATACATAGGTCCCGGGTCTCCCCATACCCACCACTCACACAAAAAAAGACAATTTCTGACCAGGTTTTCACTTCACTAATAAGGATTTTTTAAGCAATACTAGAAGGTACATGTAAAGGGTGGAAGCTTTTTTCAAGAGTGGAAGGTCCTATCCCAAACTCGGCTATACCACCATATACACTCGCATGAGAAATATTCAATCCGCTAGCAAAGTTAGTACTCTATTACTTTGAATATGATACATAAATATAATTGTGAGAATTCAGTCATAAAGACTCGCTTTATCCCACAATTGTAAGAAAATTCATGTCCAATTCTCTTCACAACAAAGCCAGTATTAATGTGTATTAAGATTGTATAATTTAATTTTCAGTGTGTTTACAACGAATACTACAATTTGATTGGCTAATCTGCTTTTGTTCATAACCCGATGAACGAACCAGCTCAGGACTATTTTTACAACGATATACGCGAATCACCGACGACACATTATGCCTACTGCTATTTATTGAAACGGAGAAAGCAATCAATTTGAAAATATGTTCATTTAATACCTGCTTATATTTATTTTTCATTTCGATCAGATTTCAAAGAAATAAAGAACAACTTGTTATGTCAGCTTACGAAAACGTTTCCACTCATGTCAGCACAGTGCACTGATAGACTCAACGCTATGACGCGAGATGACGTCATCACGTTGTACAGTCGCTTTGCCTGTGATTGTGACGTCACTATGAACGAACTGGCCCCTGTGCAAACTTTTCATAAACCGCTTCGCGGATTTATTTAGTTTGCACAGGGGCAAGTTCGTTCATAACTCGATGAACCGAAGAAACATTGAAGTCAATCCTTATATGAACCACTATTATGGGGTATTTATGTGAAACATGGCAAAAATATCAATGTACATGTAGTCAAAGGAACAGGTATTAAGCCATTACAGAACAGCCATTGGCTGTCAGAAGCGTGTGACGAACTACATCTCCTGTCTGAGGCAGGCTATTGAGGCTTAACGAAATATTGAAGACACTTGGGGTTGAAAAATTTTGCAACATGCTTTTAGGATAATTGTGAATTGTTGTAATCGGTTTATAAACTCAGAAAGTAATTAACTTACAGCATGTGGTGGGTATGTTGTTAATTTCAATCAAAGATTTTTAAAATGTGAAAGGTTGAATATTTTTACATGCAACTGTGATATAATCTTTAGTGAAAACATCAATCAAGCAATCAAACCTACAACACTGGCTTAACATAACCTATTGCTCTCTTATTTTTTTACTAAGGGCGTTAAAGAATCTTACACAGCAGAAAGAGATGTGGACTATTGGAATACGACAGGCAACAGCATGTAAATTCCTTCTCCGTTAAATCAACAGGGATAGATTTAGTAGACCAAAGATTTTGTCCTGACAGTCTGCTGAAGTGGGCAGTCAAATCACAGGACTGAAAAACAAAATGAAAGTATTATTAATAAAACCTACAGGTAAAATAGGACTTTGGTACTATACAGCCAGCATGTCCCAATGTGTCCCGATGGTATGCCACATGACCAAATCACCAGGTTACATGTCATAATGTCATATTAGTTTCAATTTTATTTATTCACCAATTTGAATGAATATTATTACAATGGAATATGGCTCATATGGAAATAATATAGAAGACGTAGATTAAAATGTTTTGAAAACTTAAAGCAAATGATGGCGGGAAAGTAAACCCTTGCAGGGTTGAGATATTCCTTAAAAATCCCATATAAAGTTAGATACAATTACAGATTGATCATTTGGTGATTTTCATGTATAGTATGGATTATATAAGTTTAAAGCAGCCCCTCTTGCGGAAAACATGCGGATATGAGACACTTTAGTGAGATCATTTAAGGGACAAAAAGGCAATATATCAAATTGGGTAAATAGAGGTGGTGTATGACTGGATCTATCAGAATTGTAATGGTAACTGTATTCTTTTTTGTAATGAGACAATACCCTGTTTGTTTCACATGGTTTGGCAAGTTATTTGAGAAGAGGGATTTTTCAATGGGCATGATTTCGAAATGACCTGGGGTATTTAAATGCTGTGCCATGGGTACAGCATGTCTAAGTCGACAGATAAATGGTTGGCGGCTCCTTGTCATAGAAAATTATGAGTTTCTACAACATTTTTTGCACGTGAGAATTAAGTGCCACTGCCATTTGATATTTGTTACGGGGTTGTTTTCTGATAAAAAGTTCTGTGACCTGGTGTGTATACTTCACATCGTAAGGCACTCCATTGATGTAACAGAGAAATTATTATATATGATGCCAAATTGTGAGAAATTTTACAGGGCATCAAATTGTTATCGTTTGTCCAGTTTAGTTGATCATTTAATATTACACCGAGGAACCCTTTAATTTCAGTATTTTTGATAAAAACGTTTTGGTTATATACTGTTATATCCACTTTTAAAAGGCTTGAAAAACATAAATTTTGTTTTCTCTACGTTCAGTGCTAATTTATTACAGCTAAACCAGGTAGACACAGAATGGATTTCCGTGGCAATTTTTCAGCAAACAACACTGTGTCTAAAATTTGCTTGAGACATCATTAACATACAAGAGAAAAGGTGTTGGTCCTAAAATTGACCCTTGAGGGACACCAGAAAACATGTCATTGTAAAGAACAAATGGAGAACCTGATGTTAAATAGTTGCGGAACCAATCCAAAGTGTCACCAGTGAGTGAAGCCGTAATGAGTAAGTTTAGCACAGAGAAAATCATTTTTGACCATGTCAAATGCTTTAGATAAATCTGGCTTACTGGGTTTGTGAAATGAAAAACAAAAAAATGAAAAGATCACCAAAAATATGTACGTTGATCAAAAATCTAAGAAAATTAGAATTTGTAGAGACCTGATTTTTGGAGAGAAAACAAACAGCAACACAATCCTCATCTGTCACACTTCCACTCCATATTATTTCACTGTCCTTCAAATGTACATTGTCAGAATTCCCTTCTTTGCCATGGCCCAAAGAAACAACACATCCATTTTCAAAGAGAATTGCAGGAGAAAAGCCAGGAATATTGAATAAACGATTAACAGGTTTGGATGTCTGAAAAACAAACCAGTATTACATGTGATTTATGTTTCACGCCGCAATCAAGATTATTTCACTTTATTTCCCATTACCAGGGGAGGGGAGGGCACTCAGGGCCAAATTTTTTTCAATTTTATTTGGTCTGAGGGATTTGAACCCGTGACCCATCATTGGATGGTGTCAGACTGAAAGACCATCACTCTGCCGACTGAGTCCCTAGTCTTACTCCTTTCAAATAGCCGGGAGAAAAAATAAGGCAAACAATCCAATGGCATCCATAAAATGTAATACCTAAAGATTTTTAAAGATCTGTCCAGTAGTTTTCTTGCATTTACAATACTGATAATAATACTGACAAATAGGTTACAAAGTCATAAAAACAAAGAAAATATCATTATTAACTCACTGAATGTTTCTTGGCTTTGTCAAGATTTTGAAGGTCTTCTTTCCATGTACGGATTTCCTACCAAAATTAAAGAAACAAAAAGACTGAGTCGTGACATACGCGTATAATCTAGAACAGACAAACAGAACTGAATGTTTCTAATCCAAGCAGTTACACAGTGAGTTTTGAACAAAAAATGTCACTATCTTTTACCTACACACCTTCTGCAGCAATTGTGAATTTATAACATAAATGTACTGGTTCGAAAGTTACCCACCTTATTGTGGATAACCGCCGAGTAAGTTTGATCTAAATGATTAAATATAACTGGTCCAAGAATATTTGTTCCTCGTTTAAAAGACCAGCTTTGAATAATCTTCTGATCATCTACCTAAAACAAAGAAGTCAATTATTTTCTCATTTAAAAATGATCTGAACTAAAGAAACTATTAAGAGGAGTTATAACAACATACAAGATGCCCTCCGCTAGATTACGCTACATTATATAACGTCATATTTGTTTAAATTTCAGCAATTGAAATTCTATGTTCATATGAAATGTTTTCATTTCTCTATTGACCCTACGCAGACTCCGCCCCTCACGAGCGAATCGACCAATCAGCTTGCCGGAATTCCGCCACACCTCCAGCTCCTGACCGACCTCGGACAAACAAAAGCGAAAAATGGCGATCGAATAATGCTATGCGTGTCAAACGGATTCTTCTGAAATTACGTTTATCTGCTATTTACTTTTTGGCACGGCAAAGTATTTAGTCGGATGATGATCATTGCTCATCTCCACACCAAAAAGAATGGTTACACACTGTTGTTAACGGCTGTTACCCTCCGACAGTCGATATATTCCGATCGTAGGGTAAGCTACCGTCCGGTAGCGGCGGTACAATCAAGGAGTATAGATAGTTTATTTTAGTATTTATAATTATACTTAGGGTACGGTAGTTTATTTTCACCGCGATCCCGTAGCTAAAGCCACATTTTATGTTGCCTATTTTTCGCTGTCGAAAGTGGATAAAAACTTTTAGTTTTACTAAGTTTTAGAATACCCAAAAATGCGAAGACGTGACGGCCTACAGTAAAAAAAAAAGGCACTTCGAGTTAGATTTAAACGAAAATCTATCGTCTGTGAAAAAAGATTCAGCTTGGACTATATAGGCTAATTTCATATGAACAGAAGAGTCAGTTTTGGTGAGGTTGCCATTTTTCCTATGGACTGTGGGTATCACATACCAGTACGTGAAAGGTACACAATTTGTACAAATATATACGAACATTCACTGATTCAGATTGTGAGGTTTTTCAATACTTTGTTTTGTTGTTGGGCATGCCGAGAAGGTACTAGTACTAGTGACCTAAATTAAATAAAACTTGGCAAACACCATCTAGAGGGAAATAATCTTTAGCATGCCGAAAATAAAACATCTATCAATAAATCTGTCCATCAATCTAAAGCTCACAGAATGGCGGCCAACTAAAATATACCAGCCAGGAACTTCAGGAAGTCAAGCAGCCTTTCAGATTGTATTTGTAGGCCTGTCGCTAAAACCTCAGTTAGATTTCATCTATGGAATCTACACTCTGGATACAATGCTGAGTTTGTATGCACAAGTTTTCAAACTGGTGACCGACAAAATTAATACATAGAAAAACATATCACACAGATTAAATTTAATTATTTCCCTCCTCTCCATAGTACATATATAAAGACATACTTCCTTAAAGTGGCATGAGCTGCCAAAATTCACACTTTTTCCATAATTTCAGATCGTCACGACAGTATTAAGAGGCCTTGAAGGCCATCGAAAAACTAAAGCGTTAGAATGAGGAAAATTCATACGGTATGTGGTCTATACGAACCGGAATAGTGTTCGGAAAGTAAACAAAATTTAAATAACCGGGACGACCATTCATTCATTCTGAGCCAAAGTTAGTTCAAAATAATACTTTATCGTACATTCTCGAGACTAAACAGCTTCTGAATTATACGTCTTGAGAAAAATAGCCAATAATTTCAACATTCTGTTTCAACGTCAAAATATCAACATTTTGGCAGCTCATGCCACTTTAAGCATGGTTAATGCATATCTGCCTGATTGGATTTATGGTATTTATCATACCCGGTACTCAACTTTATTTCATGCCAACAAAGTCAAAATAAAAATCAGTGAATTCAAAACAAAAATATATTTTGCTTAAAATCGAGATTGGATTGAATTATTTCAATACTGGTAAACAATTCAATCACAGAATGGAGAACAGTAAGTACAACTTGACGAGTATTTATGTGAAATGTTCAGGATGTTGAATCAGCTCTACACCTTATTTATTCTGTTGTCAAAATGTCTTTTAAATATTTGGGAGCAGTTTTCAGACAGGGATTTCTTTATGAATTGTTGAAATGTACAGAATCTGGTTTTCACAATTATGGCTTTTGCATTAAAACGTTCATAGAAATTAAAAGTCAGGTTATATCTTGAGGCCAGTCATGAATATGATGCCTAGTCTCCTAGAAGAACACCTCGCCGGTGATTCTGTCTGTAAGCGTTCTATAAACTGAAGTCTTCAAAAGGAAGTTTTTGTTGATACTCAATCCCTATTAGCTTTGGGGTTTTAAATTTGGGAAAACTTGAGACCGTCAAATTCTCCGACCTATTTTGGTATCAAAGAACACTTGTAAGTTGTATTTTCCTCCACTTTCCTGCCACAGTCTCTGTGTTTTACAATATTGTACTTTGACCCGAGGCACCTCTTGTTTTAGGGAAACGTCTCCTTTTGGCAATACCAAAGGGACCTATAAGAAATAAAAAGCAAAATAAGCAAATTACAATTGTGCTCAGATAATGATATATTACATGCAATTTTTTTAAAGTTGGGCTCAGCAACTTTGTAAGTTTAATCCTTTGGAGTTATTATTCTGTAATATCACATATCGACAATAATATATAATTTTGGAGTATTAATTTTTAAATTATGACTGACATTAACACAAATGTTGTGTTGAGAGTATTCATTCAATTATAAGTTTTATACATCAACACTAACAGTAACACTAACGGCTGAACGACCTAGTTCTCATAATACGAAACTAATATATTTACTTTGCAGTCCAAATGAACTTGATTAGTAAGAGGAAAAACTGATGACAGCAGGTCTACGAGGCATATCTTCGCAGGATTACAAATACCGGTACAATACATTGACAGTTGTTGTTGTATCGGTATCAACCATTTGACGCATCGTCACTAAGCCGTAAGCGAACAGCATAAAGTTTAAGTATTTAACCAATGACTTAGAATACATTCATTATCATTCTTGTAATCTACTTACCCAATCGCACATCTACATAGCGCCACTATCAGATGTATATCGGTGGTTGAAATCTCATGATTCACTTTTTGAGTTTTTCGTACGACGGAGTAATCATCGAAAACACCTTCACCTTGCCGAAATACTCGAAGGCACTCGCTGTGAACGATATTTTCACCCGTACATCGTGCATATATAGTCCCCAGACAGTTTTATTATACAGTCGTGCGCTTCTGGAGAACTGCAAACAGAAAGTTATCGGTAAGAACCGTGCACAGTTCAACCAACAACTACACTAGCGGCCATGTTTTGATCAATGTTTGTCCGAGGTGACCTCATTAGCATAAGTAGGCGGAGCGTCGCGTAGGGTCAATTCGATGGAACATATACGGATGGCGTATTATGTCCAGGGGTTCCATTAGTGGGCGTACGGGCCAGACTATCGCCGAAAAAATGTTGTAAGTCTTTTCTCCAAGTGAGGAAGTCATATACATCTGAAAATCGCAATAAAACAGAATTTGGGCATATAGCTTTTGCTAACTAGCAGACGTGCGAGAATTCATCAGTTTTTCAAAACTTTTATTTAAAAAATTTTGGAGCGTGATTCGAGCGGTTATTCTCAGTCGTATATCGGGAATTCTATACTGAGGGATTTCCCTAGTGACGTCATGCGCGAAAATTACATCCCGTCAACTCTCAATGAACCAAATCCACTCGGGAAATTTGTTTAGCTATCATTGACACAGTCCTTAAAAACACAATTCCAGATATCAGTCGAGAACGAAGATATAGACTAAAGAGTTGAGATATTTAATTACATAATCCAATATAGATGCCATATTATGTAAGCAGAGATGTCATAAATGGTTCAGGACACACCATCTACCCATAAAGTATATGATATGATCAAAACTCTTCAAGTTAAGTAGCGAAAGTGAAAGAAGATATATAGAGACTAAAAGAGATATTACATAATCTAAATATAGATGTTATAAGTCATTGGTTTAGTAATCCTTCCTTAAAGTGGAATGAGCTTGTTTCAAATATTGTGATTGTCAAGAAAATAACTAAGATAGCTCCCAAAAGTCCAAATTTAGGTTCAACACAAAAGTATCATCATCTTGGCAGATCAGTGGAGAATTATTGAACTATTTTGCAGTATCAAGACAACATACTCAAATTCTCCTGCGCCATAGAAATTATAATTTAGTTTGCCTCTCACACACAAAAAGTCCACGAAAAGACGTGTGTGATCATAGACATGAAGCTCACTGTCTTTACTTTGTGTCGGCAAAGATTTTTTTAGTATTTTTTTTTCACAAACAAACAAACAACAATACCAAGTCAGTTTCCTGCCTCAAGGTATGCAAGCCCAGATGTGTTAAACGTAATACACTCCGACTATGTGCATGGTGATATTTTGATTGCTAAATAATTGCTTGCCATGTCCTCATGTCATTGCCCTGTTGTTAATAAAACGTGAGACTTCTTTCTCGTATTTCTCTATTGTTGGGTGTAATCCTGCATCCCACTCCAAATTTGTAGTAGAAAAATTATGGAATTATGATAACCGTAATTACCGTATGGGCCAGAAATTGCTAAACCAACAAGGACCTTACAACTCCCGAGACCTACAAGTTACAACTGACCAAGAAGTTACAAGTCAAAAGGGGACAGAAAATGTTGTTTTGAATTTGGGTACAGTGCTCTAATTTAAAGAGTAGGGCAGTAATGCCCTATGTCGCAAGGACACCACTGGGTGACCACAGCAAACTATAAAAATTCTAAAGGCGAAAAGTCAAAATGATAGCTTCATGTCTTTAAAATAAAATGATTTCCTAGCTACTAACCATATTTGTGGACACTAAATAATAATTATCAAAGAATTTTCTTAACACAGTTTTATTAACTTTTATTTTAATTTAAGTGGGTCGTGTTTATACGTCGCGCTCAAGATTATTTCACTTATATGGCGGCGTTGCCAGTTTTATTGTGGGAGGAAACCGGGCTCTATGTCGGAGGAAACCCACGACCTTCCGTTGGTTACTGGCAACCATCCCACATGGGTCGTTCGAGTGAAAACCCAGTCAGAATTATAACTTTGAAGTAATAATCTTATGAAAATTCGGACAGACTATAGAATAGGTCCGTCAGTCTCAAACCGCTATAATCGTCTTGCCCCCCTGCAACCCCCCGTTTTATTCATTTCTTCCATAACTTATGACTAATTTAATATTACAAGCTTAAAACTAAACTATCCCTACTAAAAGCTAAAAGAAATAACATCTAAAAGACGAATTTGAAGAGAAGTTAAAAACGACGGACCTATTCTATATTTGCACCGAAAATTCATAGGAGAGCAACTGTTCGATTTTTCAAATGTACCCTATAGGCTATATGACGTGGTATTCAATCGACTCGACATATTGTGGACTACCAGTACCACCACTGGCACCAGCACTGCCACTAGCACTAGCTACTTAGCACTAGCAGACGATAGCATTCACACGTGGGAATGTAATTTGATGTAAACAGTAAATAATTCGTCGTTTAAAGCTTAATAAATGAAAAGTATACGTTGTACCTTACAAATTTCAACACATCGACCTTTATGTGTAAATGCCACACAACCAAGATCTTTAGCAGAAGATAAATATATGTCTTTTCCGTCCGAGGATATCGGACACAAACAGAATGGTTTCCCAAGAGTCGCCATTTCCACTTAGTTAAGATGCGTTTTGATTGGCCAAAATGTGTCAGAAAAAATTTGTTGCGACCCTGCTACAGCAGGAAGTGAAAGTCTCGTTACATTTCAGCCGTGTATTTCGACGTTCTCGTAATTTATTTGCGAAATGATAGGGCTCTCATGACCGTGTAATGAATGAAAAGGGTGAGGAAAAGGACTGTAAAAAAAATACGAAAAATGATGCAAAAACCTCGAAAGGTACCAACGGCAAACCGAGTGAGAAGGCTCAAAATGCGAGTGACTCCTCGACAACCGGTCTATCTGCAACAGGGAAAAGCGTCGCAAATCCGAAACAGCTGAATTTGCTTACTTCTGGCAGTGGACGGAAGTCTACCATAGAAAGAATAAGCAAATCGCCTGACAAAAGCGAATTCCGTTTGGCCTCCAGGAGTTCAGCAGTAAAAGATGGCTCATCTCGGTCTAAAGGACGGGAAGGGTCCAGCAGCAGCAGCAGAGCACCGAGACGCGATACTGGAACCAGCAGGTCACATCATCCTGTCAGCCAAAATACAAAGATTAGTATTTCAGGTCCATCCTCCCCTCGTGGGCTAGCTGATTCTCGAAAGATTACAGGTGTGCAACATACATTACAAGTTTTCCAAACTTTTTTTTTTTGCCGAACAGCAAATAGTTTAATTAATTCACCAACACAACAAGTCCTTACCTGCCTCCTGGTTTTATATTATAATCTGATATGTCATCAGGGTGGAATGCATTATCCGCGATTATTCAATCTTTCTGACCAGAAAGACGATCCCAGCAATGCATGATATTATGGTTGCAGTTGCCTTCTTTGTGCATGGCCGATATCGGCTGTCCTGGTTGACTTCAGCGGCCCAATGCCTTTTGAGGCTGTGCTACAAGGATGTTAAAGTAAAATTATCTGCCAATTCAATAATAAGAAAGGTTAAAATCAGGTATGTTAGTCTGTCATTGGCAATTTGACAGCCAAATGGTATTGTCTGCTTCATTGATTTTTGTGCTCTCTTGTCAGTGTGCAGCCATCACATGACTGTTAAAAGTAGACAATTACCTCCTTTGAAAAGCTCTTTTCGTTGAAGGTTCTTTGCGTGTGGGGCTGGTTCTTTGAAAGAACTATAAATGGTCGGTATCGATAAAGACCACTCAAACGCTGTGAAACACGTGTCAATATTTGTCCAAAATAGCTATTCAGGAAGCATTTCAGACTCGTAAATTCAGACGACCAGCAAATGTCAGAATGGAGATGACGAGTCGAATTTAACTTGTTGAATTACCAGTTTAATATTACTTGTCATTTCCATTCTGACATTTGCTGGCCTCACAACCTGATGAGATTATATTAAAAAACTAGGAAGGAGATACAAATTCACTGTTGGTGAATTACGCTTGGCCCATTAAGTTCCCTGCAGAGTTGCCGAAATTATGATAGAGGTAAGTCCCTTAGCTTCGGAGATATTGACTTTTACCATGGGAGTAATGGCGAAAAAGTGCATTTTCTGCTATTGTAAGATAAAACTGGGATAGAAGTAAGGGAACAGTAAAGAATACCAGGTGAGTCAATGTAGGTGCAGCAGCCGTGGGAAAGTTTTGTTAATTGGCTTGCATTCATTGGTTCTTGACTAAACGCTTTATAAACAGGGGATTGAATATTTAAAAGTAGTAGAAGGTGATGTCTGGAATCAGAAACTGCTTCTTGCATCATATTTTCATGTTCCATAGAACAGTGCCACCTGGCATCTCCAGTATTTTAACTTCAACAGTATTAAAAGAATTCTTTTTTTTTTAATATTTACACCTATATAAAACATGCCTTAAGCTCACCAAAGTTGTAAACAATATCTGGGAGAAGTAAATTACAAAAGCATTTATTTTTATGTTATTCCTCGATGAATTTTTAGTCTTACAACCCCATTTAAAGGCCCGTTCTCACGTTTTGATTTGTCGTACCAACTTGTAGCATGCGATTAAAATGGATTTATTTGATTGGTTGAAAAATAGTATTGACTAATTAAAAGCATCCATTTTAATCGCACGGTACAACAAGTCTATATGACAAATTGCGCTGCTATAACAGGCCTTTAGGCTGTTTTAAAAAAACAATCTTGTTGAGTGCCATTTTTAACAATTATATGTTTCCTTCTGCTCCCAGAAGCAGTAACAAACAAGCTCCCTCATATATCCTATAAATATTGAGCGACATCTACATAGTTTCAAGCCAATTGGCTGCAGAAATTTGACTCCTATTAAGTAACTCACTTTTGAAGACACCAAAAATGCGAAAGCACCCTCTTGTCTAATTTTATTTATTTTATTTTTTTCGCTCCCCATTTCACAGGATTAACTGGGGTACTTCATCCGGTGGTATATATAATTAAATATAACATGATGTTCTATGACCTATCCATCGACCAATAAACGAGCTGTAACTTAGAACTTTACAGAGTAGTTTTTTAAGTTTCTGTTTTGAATCTTTGATGCTCATTTGAGAAAATTTAACGGTGGCCAATAAAATTTTGACATGAACATTTTCTAATTTGCGTTGTGTTGTAGAACACATTCTTTATTAGTCTGAACCAAAAGAAAATTAAATTTCGGGCGCAGCCTATACAAAATTCAAGGCTACATTAATTGCTCTATGCTGTTTACAAAGTCAAAGTCGTACACAACCTCTGTTGCATGTACACTCATAGCCCCAGGTGACTATCCTGCCATTCTGTTGTATAGAATGGCCAGATAGTCACCTGGGACTAGTACTCTCAGAGTAGTGATGTAATACACAGTCTCCGTGCCAGTACATTTTTATGGCAGAGGTCGTGTATGACATCACTTTCGACAGTGTTTTAGTTGTTACTGAAAGATCTGCATATTTCCTGATGACTATATGTAGAACTAGAATTGTAAAATCCAGAATACTGTAAGGTTACCTGTTCCTATGGCATTACTTGTACTATGTAACTTAATGTAAGGCTGGATAATTCTATGTTTATTCTGTTTAGATTATGGAAGGCCTTTTGTGGAGGATTCAAGACTGTCTAAGTTGATCAAACGACTTTCTCGAGAAGGTGACCGTGACCGAAGATTGACAATTGCCAAACAGCTGAGGGAATGCATTCTCTCAGAGGGCTCAAAGGTAAAGTAGTAGCTTTTTACAGGGTTCCTCATTTTCAATTAAATTACTTATTTCTTTTTTAAATTGTCTGAAATATGCCTGCAAGAGACTATTTTGTACATTTGACTAAAGCTATTGTAAATTCTAGATGACTACTCAGAGGATTTTTAGCTCTTCCTATGGTTTTCTGCTGTGTATTGTACATGTATTTTGTTGTTTGACAACCATTTTGTACAAATTCAAGAAAATTCCACATGTGGTCTATGTTAGCTGTGATGTGTAATTATATAATCCCTGTTTTGCAGTCCTCTCTTATTGATGAGTTTCTATCGAACGACCAGTTTACATTTCAAAGTATGACAGAAAATTCTACTGACTAAAGCCGAACTCCTGTCCTCAATCTAATGAAATATCATGAATGAGCTGTGGTTAATTCAAACAACCTATGATTGGGTATAAAGGTCTAAATGACAAAACCCCACAAACACACAGTGTTCGCACTCTACCTTGAAAACCTTGAAAAGCCTTGAAAATGGAAAAAATAAATTCAAGGCCTTGAATTACCTTGAAAAATAAAAAAGTAACTTGAATTAAGTATCAAAGGTCTTGAAGAAAAATCAAGTGTGTCGGTTTTAATTTAAGGTAAAGGTATGGATGCCGCTGATCAGCGTGAAAGCAAAACTTCAGGTTACCCTTGAGACTGAGTGAGTGTTGTTCATCGGACATTATGAAACTGAAACCACTCACTTAAGATTCGGCTAACTCTTTTTGACTTACCTTGAATTCTGCTAAAAAAAACTATGCAAGAACTTTGTGAGTGGTTTCATTTGAACACAGTGAGTTCGGTTGAAAAAGACCACTTTAAAAACGGACATGATGTTACAACAACAACACGGACATCAAATACATAGTTGTCATCATAAAAGTTTAATTTTAATAGAGAAAACTCCATACCTATATCAAACATTATTAATAGTTAACACATGTACATGTATGTGAAATTAGCATCAAATTAAAATGTATTTGAATCTAGTGACTAAATTTTTTTTATCCCTTAGGCCATTCATAAAAGTAATTTCGTTTCATGTAGGCCTAACTGTAAGTTTAACAAAATGTTTTTTGAGACTGGTAGTATATGGTTTGTTTTTGGAGCTTATTTTGTTAAGTCTCTTGAGACCAAAAAAATAGGTTTCATCTGGTTGATAGCTGCAGCCCAGTTGGAGAAAGATTTCTTGGATTATTTTGGTTGTTTTTTTTTCAATAAACTGAGAGATGTAGGCCTAGGTACCTATGTTTTTAAGTAGCATACACCCTAGCTTTTGGAGAAAAAAAAACAGACTGTTGAGCAATAACATTTTATGTATAATTTATAAAACAATTAGTAAATACACATTTTTAGATTTTTTATATTTTAGATATAAATAACTAAAAATGAAGTTTCTGCTTGATGTTTTTATAAAGGGAAAACATTATCAAAATCAAACACAGCTGTTGTGTATGCATGTTAAACAGAGAGCTTTATATACTTAGATTCTCGCAAATTTTTTCGAAATATTAGCCCTGAAGACCCTTTATCAGCATTGGTCTGATCGGTATAGCTTTTGTGTTATCTTGTGTGACTTCGTCAAAACTGGAAATGGCCATTGCATATGATAACATTCCTTTTATTTTGCATGCTTTAAAGGTCTGAGGTTTCATTGTTACATAGTATTTCACAGCCTCAATAGGTTAGACATACGTACGCAAGTCACAAAGTGAAACAAATCCGGCAACATTTTCAGAGCGATCTTTAAATAGCGCAGAATCGCTACAACGCGCAAGTAATGTCGCCTGAGTATGTCTGATTATGTTTGACAAGGCCTGACAGACTGTAAATTTTACTTGCAAATACCTTGAAAAAGGGTCTTGAAAAGGTCTTGAAAAAATTTCCATCTTAAGAGTACGAACCCTGAACACAATTAGAAACTTGTCTCTGGTCTTTGTCGAGACGATTTCCCTTGTGTTTTAGTGTTTATTCAAATATATGTTTAAAAGTATGGCACACGCTTATAAACACTATTTTTAAAATACATTGTAGGAAAGTAAGCTGTGATCTTAAGTACACCTTCAGAATTATTCTAAACAAGACTTGTTTTCATTTTACCAGGTTCTCCCCAAAACATCAGAGGATGTTTTGTCCAGTCTAAAAGACATCTTTTATGAAAGGTAATTAAATGTGTTTTATACAGTTCATTCAATTCCCATTTTGTTTGTAAATATACACTATCACTAACTTATCTGATTGAGGAGGTAGAACGGCAGGTAAGCAACCCTTTTTACCAAAAACTTTAAGGAAATAGCACCTGAAAATGTTGCAAATTGCAATAGAATTCTTCGTTCTTTTGAAGAAAAAGGTTATATTAATAAAACGCAGTATTGCTCTTTGGAATCCGACCTTAATTCCAAAAACTGGGTACTCTATATTTAAAAAATACACAAACCCATTGAAAAAATTACCCAAGCCTCCAATGCCCTCAGGGCGTCCTATTATCTCGGATTTTGGTAGTGAACGTTAAAGAAAATCACACCTAATTGATTACTATCTAAAACCTATAGCAAATCGCCGTGTTAGCTTTACCAAAAATTACTGATGATTTGTTGCCAAACTATGGCCAAACTCATGCCTGTTGTCAACCTAATGAAATATCATGGGTTGTGGTTTATTATAACAGTTTATTATTGGGTATAAACGTCAAAATGATATGCCCCTTTTTAACACAACAAGAAACTTGTCTCCGTGGTTATAATAGACATGAAGATTTTCCCTGTGCCCGTGTGTTATAGTGTTAAAAAATATCATATGATAACTAAAACACTATAACGTATCGGTATTAGTCATTTTTACTCAAGCAAAATGTGAGGTGATCACACAAGAAATGAATAGGTTACTTGATAGGGTTCTCACTAGTGAGCAGATTAACTTACATGATTTTGTATTTATTTAGGATTGGAAAAGAGTTGAAGCAAGAGGTTGCCATGTGTATAGGTGCAGTTGGTTATGTCTTAGGCTCAGACTCTCACAGGTAACCATTTACAAGCAGAGTTTGAACAAATTAATTCCAAATTT
Source organism: Lepidochitona cinerea (assembly GCA_963971465.1). Classification (NCBI taxonomy): domain Eukaryota; kingdom Metazoa; phylum Mollusca; class Polyplacophora; order Chitonida; family Tonicellidae; genus Lepidochitona; species Lepidochitona cinerea. The sequence goes on from OZ020551.1 coordinate 4,999,235, forward strand.
ATGTTTGCAATGTTCAAAAGATATTAAATTATAGATTCAGGGGTGACGTTCTCAATGAGGGGATGATAATTTTAACATTAACAGATTTAACACAAATGATTTTGACTCTTATAACTGAATTTGATTGCACATTGATACATACCTTAATTTAACTTACCCAAGTCAGTTTCATACTTCATGCCTCAAATTGAGCATCCTTCATTGACCATTTCCTTATCAAGTTTGACAAGTTATACTTCTCCTTCCGTGGATTGATTCTATGAACTCTAATTACAGATATTTTCAGTGGATGTTTTCAGCCATAAACAGTCCAATGGATGAGGCAACAAAAACACTCTATCTGCAAGCATTGTTGGAGGTATGTTTGAGTTTATATTAGAACAGGTTTCGGTATTGTTTTTCGCTCCGACTTAGTAGCTGTATTAGTTATTTTATCAATAAGTGAAATATTTGATACATCGATTTACAAAGATAACGGAGCGTTATATCAAGATCAAGATTTCCAAATTAAGCCTAAATCTGTACATGGTTCCTGTCTAAAATGGCGTCCTTCTGAAAAAATAGATGGGTTTTAGCAATATGTGAATCTCGCATTATATACTGTTTAAAATGTGATTTTCAAAACGGACATACAAAAACCTCATATATATAAATCAACTGGCCTATGTTGTAAGCATATACGTATCTTGGTACAATAGGGCCCTTGCTGGATTGATTAATATTTTTCTCCCCACTCATGATTATTTCACTTATACGGCGGCGTTGTCGCCTTTAGTGGGAGAGGAATCAAGGCTCTTTGCTTGGAAGAAACCCCTGACCAGTCAACGAGTACCTGGCAAATCGTCCACATATAACGATTTAGTTCAAAATAAACTCTGGATAGGGCCCTGAAACCTAATATCAATTAATACTGCTGAGTGGGTTTTGGGGTTTGTTCTAGTAATTATGACACAAAATTAAACTGATTGAAACTCTTAGCAATGAATCAAACCCATTCATAGCACAGATACTGTATCAGTTAATGGTACATACCATAAATACAAAACTAACTATATATTTTTCTTTCTTATTATTAACAGACTCTAAGATGTGATGAAAAGGGACTGACTTTAAAAGAATTTATACCTGTAAGTTGAATCAAACAAAAGCTCTTATGATACATTTATATATTTATAAACCCTAAAACACACGAGTGCAGTGATCTTATACATTTTTTTGTGTGTTCTTTCTAACATACGCTTAATTTTGTCTGTGGTTTAAGTGGAATGAATTATTGACTGATATGAGGTTATTATACAGAGTGTTTGAATCCTAGTTGGGTTGATAAAGTCTGTATTAGAGTGAATCCTTTGCCCAACCAAGACGATAACATTCAATTCAGTAGTGATTGTTCCATATTACTGAACTTATGGTTATATATACAAATGTTTGATGTATTAATTTCAAATCCAAAGCGTAACCTTTAAAGTCATGAAAATAGTATTTTAACTGCTTGGTATGGACATTCCTACCCCAAACTTCTTATGGACTCACTATTTGGTACCTATTGCAAAAGGCGTCGCAATTTTGATTGACCTTTGTAATAGGTCAAACAGTACATGTTGAATATCGAACGTGATGAGCCGCTGAAGCCGACATTCTCATTTATTAATGCTCACTCGATACCTGTTTGTTATTTTTTTTCTCTATGTCGCCCAACTTCCTACGGAAAAAATTCACCCAAACTCCTCTTTAATATTTTTTTGGAACAAAGAAAAGTTATTTGCAGACTACCAGATGACTTTGTGGGTGACATTGATCAAATTGATCAAATGACATTTGTATCAAACATTTATCCAACCATCTTTACACACTTGCCTAGTAATTGTCATGAATAAACATTAGATTTGGTGAAGCCCAAACTGGACGTATCTTTTGGGATTCCCCTTTAGTTGAACGAGTGTGCATGTCAGACATGAATTCTTCCTAGGGGTATAGCCTATGAACTGATGAAAAATAATAAAACATCACAAATATGTGGGTAGCTGTCAGTGACAATTTGTCTTTGACATATTATTATGTTGACGGCATTGCAAGTGGTGCACGTCAAGTTAGAGAGCATGATTTATTTATTTAAGTTTAACCTTTTTTTGCCGAATGTTTGTCGGACATGCCATAGCAGACCTGCCTACTTGTACGATTTTTGCGTATTTTGTACGCAAAAAATATAGAAAATACGATTGTACGCAGACCACTGTTTTTGTACGCAAAAAAATGAAAAGTTCGTTTTATTTTTAAATATTAAATAGTCCAAGTTCGTTTTGTTTACAAAGGTCCGAGTCTAACTCTGTATCGTAAACACTGTACTAGGCTAGCACTGCAGAGCCTCAGCAGCTGGTTTCCGAAAGATAACCCAATTATTCCCGTTTTTGCCAACCGCTTTAAATGACAGCAAAGCGAGTAGCCAAGATCGTTTATCTCAATTAAAATTGAAGAAAACTGTTTACTCTTATGCTCAGATATCTGGAATAACTCCTTTCAAAATCGGAAAATGGCTCTTGTTGCCAAGTAGATCTTTCAATTGGCCATTCTGCAAGCCGACGGTTTGAAATCTCCCGACATGTAAATTGTACTCTTGGCCGTAGTTTGTAAATTGTAGCTGAAAACGCATGTCGTTCACGTAAAAAAGGCTTACCTTGCTGCCAGCTCCAGTACATATATTACTAAATACATGCCCCAGAAATCAGTGTCGGGTGATTGGACCGTTATAAAAATTCAGAAGGGCCAATTTTGGTGGCTAAGAACTTGCCATCGTCATCAGCTAATACTTTTACTTTCAATCTCTTACTTATGATCAAGAAATATTTTATTTTTAAACTTGAAAATGTTCGTCCGATGAATCAATATCCTGTTAAAATATTTTTGGATAATAAAGTAATTTTTAAACTGATTTCCTAATTTATTTATTTTTTATGGTTTTCAACCAAATACAATTATGTTGGCATACAAAAATAATTCATTTTTCTACAGATAAAATTGACATTATAGGCTTACAGGGAAAGGGGTGGAAATCATAAAAGCTTCTAGCTCCTGGACCCGGCAGGTTGCCGGGTGCGCGGATGCTATGCCCAATTTTTCCGAAAATTTTTTAAAAAAAGACGCAAGGTACACATTGCTGTTTTTTTAATATATATAGGCCGTCAGAAAAGTTGGTGGAAATGATAATAAATGGTTACTGGTAGCTAAAAAAAAAATACTATTTTGTACACAAATAATCCTATTTCTACACATAAAATTTTCATTTTGTACATATTATATCCAGTCTGGGTAGGCAGGTCTGCCATAGAAAGTAAAGACTTTCAATTTTGATAGCTCATTTAGCTTATTAAGCGTCTTATCTACGAACTTAAAGACAATCACCATATAAGTGACATAATCTTGAGTGCAGTGTAAAACACCAATCAATCCATCGATCTAAATGGACCAATACAGCTCTATGTAATGTGTGGTCACATGGTAGTAATACAAGCTTACATTGGATAAGATAATTAGGAAACAAATATATGCTGTGATGAGGGCCAGATGCGCAAGTTTAAAAAAATGCTAACACTTCCTTTTTTCTTTGTTGCAACCCCTACGTTATAGCTGAATAGGTTCTCCCTGATTGCCCCATGGACGTTGTGTTCCATCGAGTCACCAACATTTTAAAACCGTCACAATGAAAATGTTCTGTGCGTATATGCTAGTTTATAATCCAGCTTTGCCCTAACTCACAACATGTAGGGAAATCACACATATGTAGGAATCATGTTTATATTAACTTATTGGTTCATTCTATCTAAAACTTTCAATTTTGTTTTTCGAGGCATAATTTTATAACATGAACTATTTTGAATCTCTGTGATTTTTCAGGATATAATGACAAATATACAGACAACTCTTGAAAATGCTGACTCTCCAGACACTTTGACAACTGTAGTGGAGAGTATATTGTACATAGCTAAATATTACCCACTTGTATTTAACTCTCATTTTAGGGTGAGTACAATCATACATTGTAAACTGGCTTTATCGTAAATTTTGAACAGAATAAAACTAATTCCATGGAATTTTGATTTTAAATATTTGTCTTATGCTAAATTCTCATCTAATGGCTAATTTGTATCCAACATGGTGTGTATGAAAGCAGTTTTTATTTGTTTTTCACAGGACACTGTAGATATATTAGTAGGTTGGCATATAGATTCCAGCCAGAGAGATGTTCTAACTGGCTTCACTTCCACAGCTCTCATTCAATTCCATGAGTATTGGATATCTGATATGTCCTTCTCACTCACTCTACTTGGACAATTTCTTGAGGACATGGAGGCTTATGCTGAGGTAAGAATCAGTTTGTTCACAACAAGACACAAAGTAATGAAATCTTCTTCTGTGACATGTTTGATCTTCTTACATGATTTAAATTAATCTTAAACATCCAATATTGTTTTGGTTTTTGAAGTTTACCTTCAAATATTTTTTTCTTGATCGCCTTCTTCTTTATCCAGTATCATGGATCACAGCTTCAAATCCCACTTGGGGGCCTCAGTCGGTTAGAGTGATAGTCCCTCATTCCAACACAGGCCTCCCATTGATGCGGCGAATCCCACTCAAACCCGATACAAATTGAAAAATTTCGAAGTCGATTTTTCACTTGATCGCCAGCCGAGGTTTCCTCTGGGGAATGAGCCCCGTTTGCACCCACAGTTAACCTGGCAACGCCGCCATATATGTGAAATAATCTTTAGAGTAACATAAAACATCAATCAAATCCCACTCAGTCCAGGGGGGGGGGGGGGGGGGGGCAGGGTTTTCACCCCCTACTAAACCCGACACGCTGTTTTGAATAACTTGATAGACTAAAAAAAGGCAATTTCTTTTGAGTGTATTATATTTGAAAATGTCAAGCTTATTGTAATATACTTTTTAAATTTGATTGTAGGATTTGAGTTTAACAATGAGTGGTCAAACAGCATTAGATGATGAACTGCCAAGCTCTGAGGAATGTGTTACAAAGATAGGATCCTTATTACGTGTGTTTACGACTGTCGTGGAAGCATTAGGAGACAGCTTCTCTCCCGTCTACAGCCAACATGTCACTGTAGAATACATCACTGATGTAATACACATTTTGATATCTCTTTTACACATTTTGTACATTTCACTTATGGGCCTAAAATCCCCCCCCCCCCCCCCCCCCCCTCTCAAAAATAAATAAATAAGCAGAAAGATGCATTGAAACTAACATGAAAACATTGGGATGCTATGTGTATTTTGTGACCATGGTGTTTTTGTTTAGGTATTGGAGAGAATTGTGAGATGTGTGGAAGGCTCCAGTCTCTGTCTCTATTCAGATAAAGTTCTACAAGCAGGTCAGTTCAATCAGAAAACAAATAATCAGTGTGGGAATTCCCTGAAAATGAAAGACCGAAATGACAGCTGTTCTTGTCCAGTCTGATAGATATGCCATGACATTATGTGACTTTTCCATGCAAAACTAACAAATGGATTATTCTTGCATCCCCACAACAACATTTTTCTGACAGCAATAAAAGTTTTCCATTTCTATATCTGGCTTTTTCCTGATGGTTATGATGTACCAGCCTGAAGTTGATGTTATACATAGGAAGAGCCCAGTGTCTTACCCCAAATCAACGCCCCACTGAGACCAAATTAAATTGAAAAAAAACCTGAATGGAATTTTCACTTGATAGCCATATATATGTGGAAGGTCATATGTGGAAGATATACAAATTGTTATTGGCTTAAAGTACAGTCAATCAAAAGCTATTGTGACTTTATTTTGTCTACCCACTGGAAAAGTCATCTTCAGAGTGACACGGGGAAAATTTTAGCTAACTTAAAAAAGCTCTTAATTTTACCTGAAGGTCTTATGTGGAAATTATTTGTATACAAAATGAAAATGTTTATTGCAAAACTGTTCATTTATTTAAACATTTACACTTAACATATGATGTTTGATAAATGAAATCTACATTGTTTATTTTCCCTGTCAACAGGCAAACGATTCACGGGTGTATCTTTGTATGTATTTAACTACAGATATTATACACACTTCAATGTTTTTAATTTTTCTTTTTTTTATGATGCTTATTCAGGATTGTGTTTATCTGTTACATTGCAGCCAATGATTGTTTATCATTACTTCTAACACAACTGCAGAGTGCTGTGATGTCAAACAATGAGACCATTCTACCTTATATACTGAAGCAAATCTGTTCAGTTAAACCCTATAATATCAGCTTTGTCCTGTCTTTGTTACATCTTACACAAAAGGTACATAAGTCTTCTCACAAATACATATTTTATGTTTACTGTGAATACAGTGATTTACTACTGACAATTTCTTACCGGGATGAATCATTGAAATCTATTATGATTACTATTAGTTAATAGGGATAACCAGATATTGGCAAATAAACAACCAATATCTAGATAGAGTAAAGGTAAATATGTATGTACATTCAGTAACCCTACCCAGCCTTGAGCAATCAGCTGTGCGGAGCACGCCTTAGTTAAATTGTTTGTGTTAAAATAAATTGTTGGTACAGGCTAGAGTTAGTTTAGGTGTTTGAGGGGGGGGGGGATTGTTGGTACAGGCTTGAGTTGGTTTAGGTGTTTGAGGGGGGGGGGGGGGGGGGGGCACTATTCAGGGCAAAATCATGTAAATATAATATTTTTTCGTCTCAAAATTGTATTGTAAGTTGAGTTGTTTTTGAATACTAAGCATTCTATCCTCAGGTGATTGATGCAAGTAACACCCAGTTACCTGTCAGTTTCTGCTCTCAGTTACTTGGACCTGGAAGTATTTTACTACAACTCCGTCTCTCAAGCAATACAGAGGTACATGAAGCTTTTTTTATACATTTATGTCGAACAGATTGTTAACTTACTGCTATGTTACTGTTCACATCAATCAGTTTTTTTCTTACATTTTCTAGTTCTCATCAAATATTTCCACAGATGATGGTATCAAGCATGTTATCTGTGAGATCATCTTATATCGCATCTTTTGGGTATATATTTGTGACCTTGTTCCTTGTGTTACTATGTTTGCCTTCTGTTGACAGGTGTTGTCTCTACTGATGTCTGTTTACCACAGTATGATGGGACTGAAGAGTGTACCGCTACTGGAAGAGGCTTACAGATTAGTCGTCGGGGACTTACAGACCGCATATAACATTCTTCTAACCAATGCTGGGGAGGAATATCAATGTCAGGCAGTTTTAAACAATGAATTTCTGGATGCAGATTACAGTTTAGGTGTAGCTGAGGCTGTGGTCATTGTCAACCTTACTGCCCTTACAGAGATAGGAAACACTAAGAATAATCTCATTGGGGTAAGCTTCCCAATGTCAATAGATGTTTTATGTTCTGATCATAATATTTATATATTTTTTTTGGTTAAAAAATGAGAGAATATTAGAAAACAAGAGTTGCATGTTTATCCCGCATCAGACAAAATACTTGCATTTGATTGGACGTCATCGATCACGTGGAGACCTGATATTTTTCCGTATCAGGCAGACAGAGTTCGTATCAGGTTACCTAGAGTTACTTGCCCCTGAATACACGCTGCGACAGTATGTGCACGTCTGCTAAAGTGAGTTGACATAATTTAAAAAACAAACAGAACATCTCGATGTGCATGGCTATAGTTTTAGGCGCTGTGGAAACCTTTATCAGAGAATAGCAAGCGTACTTATCCCAAGATCTGCTGAAGGTAGGTTACCTGGTTAGTCTAGTGGCCAGAAGTGTGTAAAAACTATCGCCGTATCGGTATCGCCCGTATTGGCTGAGTGAATGTAAACACCTTCGCTAAGTCAAAAAGTATCAACCAGACAAGCGTCGGCTAAGGAAGGGTCTTCAGCGGGATAAATTCGTTACACAGTCTGTGTGTGACCCAATACGGAAATATATGGGGTGAGTAAAACCGCATATTGGGCTCGGCTGACGCCTCGCCCAATATGGATTTTACTAACCCCATATATTTCCGTATTGGGTCACACACAGACTGTGTAACTAATAGTATCCTTTGGTTATATCTTTTTTCTGTGCTTGTTTACCTATTTTATTACAATTTGAAAACAAGATTTGTAATTAATATAAATTTTTTTGAGAGAAATAGAAACTGGTATGAGCCTGTGTATGTCTTAACTGTCATTATGTTTGTTTTCCAGATGTGGGCATTATCACCCAGTATTTTCAACTTGCTGTTTGCTCACTTAAAGCCAACTCTACAAGCCTTGGCAGAATGGTATCCAGCTGTACAATATGCTATATTACATGCTCTCTATTCTCACTGCACTCGGTAAGGAAGCACTAAAACAGATTAAACAGTATTTGGTTACATTCCTAATGTAAATATGAATGGATTTTTGTTCCAGGAATAAGAGATGTAATTATCAACATACTCAATTTTAAGGAACAGAAAAAACATTTAGTTAACCATTTCAGACTTGGGGGGCGTCAGTTGACAGAGTGATAGTCTGGTACAAGCCTCCCATCGATCAATCAGACTAACTTATAGGGGCTTCAGTTGACAGAGTGATAGTCCTTTAGTCTGGTACAAGACTTCCATCGATCAATCAGACTAGCTTATGGGCCTCGATTGACAGAGTGATAGTCCCTTAGTCTGGTACAAGACTTCCATCGATCAATCAGACTAGCTTATGGGCCTCGATTGACAGAGTGATAGTCCCTTAGTCTGGCACAAACCTTCCATCGATCAATCAGACTGACTTACGGGCCTCGATTGACAGAGTGATAGTCCTTTAGTCTGGTACAAGACTTCCATCGATCAATCAGACTAGCTTATGGGCCTCGATTGACAGAGTGATAGTCCCTTAGTCTGGTACAAGACTTCCATCGATCAATCAGACTAGCTTATGGGCCTCGATTGACAAAGTGATAGTCCTTTAGTCTGGTACAAGACTTCCATCGATCAATCAGACTAGCTTATGGGCCTCGATTGACAGAGTGATAGTCCCTTAGTCTGGTACAAGACTTCCATCGATCAATCAGACTAGCTTATGAGCCTCGATTGACAGAGTGATAGTCCCTTAGTCTGGCACAAACCTTCCATCGATCAATCAGACTGACTTACGGGCCTCGATTGACAGAGTGATAGTCCTTTAGTCTGGTACAAGACTTCCATCGATCAATCAGACTAGCTTATGGGCCTCGATTGACAGAGTGATAGTCCCTTAGTCTGGCACAAACCTTCCATCGATCAATCAGACTGACTTACGGGCCTCGGTTGACAGAGTGATAGTCCCTTAGTCTGGCAAAAGCCTTCCATCGATCAATTAGACTAACTTAGGGGCCTTGATTGACAGAGTGATAGTCCCTTAGTCTGGCAAAAGCCTTTCATCGATCAATCAGACTAACTTAGGGGCCTCGATTGACAGAGTGATAGTCCCTTAGTCTGGCAAAAGCCTTCCATCGATCAATCAGACTAACTTAGGGGCCTCGGTTGACAGAGTGATAGTCCCTTAGTCTGGCACAAGCCTTCCATCGATCAATCAGACTAACTTAGGGGCCTCGGTTGACAGAGGGATAGTCCCTAAGTCTGGCACAAACCTTCCATCGATCAATCAGACTAACTTATGGGCCTCTGTTGACAGAGTGACAGTCCCTTAGTCTGGCACAAGACTTCCATCGATCAATCAGACTGACTTATGGGCCTCGGTTGACAGAGTGATAGTCCCTTAATCTGGCAAAAGCCTTCCATCGATCAATCAGACTAACTTAGGGGCCTCGATTGACAGAGGGATAGTCTCTTAGTCTGGCAAAAGCCTTTCATCGATCAATCAGACTAACTTAGGGGCCTCGATTGACAGAGTGATAGTCCCTTAGTCTGGCACAAGCCTTCCATCGATCAATCAGACTAACTTAGGGGCCTCGATTGACAGAGGGATAGTCCCTAAGTCTGGCACAACCCTTCCATCGATTAATCAGACTAACTTAGGGGCCTCGATTGACAGAGTGATAGTCCATTAGTCTGGCACAAACAAAACCCCTAATTTCTCCGTGGGATGGTTGGCAGTTACCACCGGAAGGTTGTGGGTATCCTCCGGGCATAGAGCCCGATTTCCTCTCACAATAAAACTGGAAACGCCGCCATATAAGTGAAATAATCTTGAGCGCGGCAAACAACCAACCAACCTAATTTCTCCAATTCTCTTTTTATCTCCCCATTTTAGTCTTAATTGGCATAAAAACATTTTAAAGACTTATGTTTCATTAATAAACATTATTTATTCTGAGATTGGAGTTTATTTTGTATCTTTAATCCAGGCACAGTAATTTCATCATCACCAGTTCATTGATAAACTGTGAGGGGTCAGTTGTGACCAATATCAGTCCAACAACCAGCAGTAACTTCACCAGTCTTCTTACATTACTGGCAGATCTATTGACTCAACCACACCATTCCTATAGTGCTAGGTGAGTTAGCTTATTTCTGTGGGACTGGGGTAATATTTTATAATCGGATAACAATATATTTGTGAGGTAAACATCCAGGGGTGGGTTGTTTAAAAGAAAATTAGCTTAACGGCAGCTTAGATGACGTCGCTTCACAGAGGAATTTCTTTGTTACCTCACATCATTTAACCTGCCGTTAGGCTAATTTTCTTTTGAACAACCAGCCCCTGATCACTTATTCCCATAAACATTTTAATGACATACAATACAGGACAAATTATGTCTTATACTAATTATTAAGTGTAGTTTTATTCCTTGGCTTACACTTCTCCAATTTGATGCTGTGTTTTGTTCTGTAATGTTCAGATGTCTAGGTTTAAAATGGACAGCTGATGTTATTGAGACTCTGCATACAAGCCCTCGGGTCTTTAGAAGTCACGAATTCCTCCCACTTACCCAAGGTCTTATTACACTAGGTAAAATATCTCTGTTCTATTTTCTTCTCGTTCTCGACACACTCAGTATTTACATACATTACTAACACTCTTGTTGTGTTTGGGTTAACCTATATATGATATATGGTTTTGATATGTTAACAACTGCTTCATTTAGATAATTCATTTATAGTTTTTATACGCCCGGCTTGAAAAGCGGGCTGTATTATGGTATCATCTCCGTCCGTCTCCTGTCCGGCGTCCGCTTTCCCCTTCCGCTCCATAACTTCCAAAGTTTTGATTCCAACTTGACAATTTTTTCTGAGTATATACCTTATGGGTAGAAGGTGTGTCGCGAACTATTTTTAACATCACTGGTTACATAATATGGGAGTTATATTGGATAATGTTATATTTACTTTTTCTCTCCATAACTTTAACAAATATGATCCGATGTTTTCAAATCTTTCATGTTACATACCATATTAACATACAGTGTGTAAAAAAATTGTTTATGATATCAACTATTGCAAATTGTTGGATTATATATATTCCTTTTTAATCTTACTTTCATTTTCATGAAAATAACCTTTAAATTATAAAATGGCTTCTACTTGTCCGATTCTCATCAAAAAAGGATTTTTTCAAACTGCAATAATGTTTCTAAATTGATTAAAACTATTCTTAAATGAATATATAACGTTTTAATCAAATGAAAAATACATATAAGGATTAAAGTTTTATCTACAGACCAAGAGATAAGTATCCCAGCTTTGGTCTGTTTACCTTGTCAACTTACAGTTAGCTCTCAGTCTCTCTTGAAAGATTTATGGCCCTGTGTACCACATGGCCTCCATAAAATGTAGGCTTTGTAACATGCCCAACTGTTATATATTTTTTTGTAGCCAAATAATGTAGATAAAAAATATTATGAGAAAAATTGTCAAATCTACTTGAATTGGTGTGAGCTGCGAAATTGCCAATTAATTACATTTGTTTAAGTATGATTAGTAAATTATAAACTGCTTTTCTAAAAAATTGAAACATTTTAGTGCAACCTATATTGACAACAAACAATGTTTAACATCGCGATTTAATAGCAGCGAGAATTTATGACTTGTACCGTGTACAAATCTTGTTAATAATTGTTGATCCAAATAGCCCATTTTAAATTTGATACAGATGGATTTTAAAGGTTTTAGTGGTAAGATTTCATTTTGTTGACATAACATCACCTTTTACCAAGCTTCAACCTCTTCCCTCTGAATTTTGAAAATTAAATTCAAATAAATATGGAAGGATTTGTTTTGGTATGGCTGCAGTTACTGTGCCTTTCCGGGCGTATTTTGGTTTTCCCGAAACTCATTTTTACACATATCACATCTGTCCCCTTCAAAATATGTGTCTTTGTTGATATTCTGTATGTGGTTTACAGTATCCTCATGATAACCTATTCTTTTTTTTAACAGGGTACGAGAAGGAATACCAGTTTTGCATGGCGGCTGCCAAATGTCTGACAACTCTTTTCAACTACAACAGTTTCACGGATTCACTTCTACACAGGTCTGCCGACTGAATATCATTTTTGCTAAAGGGTCCATAGTTCACGTTTGAAAATAAGTGTTGTCTTCTCCAATATACAGATTAGTATCTATATTCAGTTTGTATCTATGAACTACCAAAAACTGCAAACAAGTGACAGAACAAATTCTTTTTTATTCTTCTTTTGTTTGTTTTTAGATGCATGGATTTATGTTTGATGCGGATATGTGATACAGTGGAAGAAATCCGACAAACTTACATGGATCTGTTCAAACTCATACCTATTAATGTTACCACCAGGTTAGTTTTATGGTTAGATCTTTTAAAAACTACAAGTTTCATATTGTGGAATTTCATTTTGCGAGTGTTTACATTCAACTATGTATCTCAGTTATCTCGTAGTACAGGGTGGAAATCGGAGTCTTTATAGAAATTGTAGTTCACCACTCATAATTAACTTCTTTGACCGTAAGACCTGAAATCGTCTGAAATATATTTGATGTCTGGTACTTTACAGATTTATATCTAGAGGTTTCTGAGCCAAGTCAATGATAACCTATCCCCTGAAATTTATTTCTTTCTTTTCTCAGAAATAATGGTTTGTCAAAGCTAGAAGAGAATTTGACAGGGGAGACAACTGCATCCTACAAAAGAGACGTCCAAGCCTCATGGTTAGCCAGAAGGAACCACATAAGTAGAGTACCCATGGGAACTTTCCATACTCATAATTTCAGGAAACTTATGGCATACATTCTAGATAACGAAGAACCAAGGTTAGTTGATAATCTTCAATCAACTTATATGGTAATTATAAAACAACAAATGTAACTTTTTGTTTGAAAGATCTCAACCTGTCCTTGTAGATTGTTAATTTAATTAACAAGTTCCACCAGGTTGATTTAATTTGTGTGTTTTTGAATTTGTTGCTACTAATATACCAGTTTAGTAAAACCACTGATCATCATTCCAACATTCCTATATTACAGGAACTATAGCAGCTGTCACTGGCTTCAAGACCTGTATTTTGCCTCACAACGTTCAGAAAGATCAGATGATAAAAAAGATGGATGTGTCAAACTCTCTGATATGGTCAGTTGTTGTTTATCCTGGGCGTTAACATACATATCTTATACTTTATTTAAATTCAGTATACATATTTCAGCATGTTATGATGTTACAATTTACCAAATTACTTTTGATACTCATCTGATTGATTATATTTGAACTGCTTACATGCTGGCTGTTTCTCTATCTTCTCCTGTTAGATTGATGGGAATACTAACTTGTTGTGGTTTTGGGCGACTTGGGAGGCAGCTCAGTTCTGTGTATTAGCCAGATTAAGGACCTCACTTGGCAAACCCCAGGATACATTCATGTCTATTGAAGCTGCTTTAAAGAAATATGTTGCTGAGATCCAGAAACAGGCTGGACAAGATGATGAAGTGAACAAAACCAAAGGTTAGGATTACTCTGGTAAAGTTGAATTCCAATCACTCAGGAGGGGCCTCGGTGGCTCACCAGAGGGATAGTCATTCGGTCTGACTCAGTCTTTCTATCAATGCGGCTCAGGTTCAAATGCCATTCTCCTTCACTGAATCATGAGAGAGTTGACAGGCACAAGTCAAAGTTTGGGGATTTCCTACCTGCAAAGAGCATGTCTCCTCCATTAAGCCGGGCAACTCGGCCACATAAGTGAAATAATCTTGAATGTGAGGTCAAACATCAACCAATGACGCAGAGCTTTTTTTTTTTGTGTACATTTATTCTTTATGGAAATTCTTGTTAGATTTACGGTAATGTCTGAGTTAATTCAAGTGCTGGAAAAAAGTAGAAGGGTGCAAATTCTCATCTTAATTCAAGAGAGAGCTTGTAAAACATTCAAGGATTAACTGCTGGTCAATCATCTCCCTGGACTGAGATGTGTTGAAAGTTTAAATCTCATTCAGAACCTTTTTGTTATTGAGGATTTAGCAGCATGCATAGTCCTCTAATTAACTCAGGTATTACCGTAAACTATTGCATTTTCAGCTAACAAAGAGGGAGTGTTTAAAAGCTGCCAGCGAGTTACCCTTTTACTTGAGTTTCTTGAACATTTGGAGAAGTTGTTATACAATGCTTACGAGGGTTGTGCCATTGCCATGCCATCTACACCAAAGGTACTGTTTGTAAGGCTAATACATCTGATCAACCTATAAAGTCTCACAATCTAATAATCAGCTTTTCCTCTGTCGCAAAAGACATGAAAGTAACAATGTTGTTTCAAGTGGTTGATACATTCACAAAAAACATGTTCATGTAAAGGCTGAATATTGTTGTCCACTTAATCCCAAACAATACCACCCGTTCGGAATGAAAACTTCAAATTTAGGCACCATAAATTAAATATGATGAATTTAGCCATTTTCCACTGACACAAACTTACACTGGACTGACAATCACTTAGTCCTCTCATTGGTCAGTGTCTATGTTGACTTTGTGTTACTTCTAGATCTGTGTGTATGTGTTGTTTTTCACTGGCATAAAATGTCTGTATTATATCTAAACTGGATTATTTTATTTTGGTCTCTACTGATAGACTGTAAGGACTTTCTTTCGTACAAATCGTGCCACCTGTCAAGAATGGCTGTCTCGGATTAGACATGGTGTTATGACAGTAGCTCTTCATGCTGGCAAACCAGCACTGGTAGTTAGACATGCCTTTGAACTGCTTAAAGAAATGAAGGAACAAGGGAATATCCAGGTACATGGCATTATTATATATTACCAGTGTCAGTTATAAAAACAAAACGTAGATGTCTTAAAAGGATCATTATATCAATCAGTCATATCAGTGTGGCTTTAATATCTATTTCACGTATCAAAACTCCATATAAACTTTCTGTCATGGGTCTATTGGCTTTGTATGAACTTTTGTCCAGAAGAAAGCATTTATGATCACAAACCATGGATAGTGTGCTCTTATTTAACCTGGCTGGTTATAATGTTACAGAGTGGTGAGTTTGAGGACATACTGATGTGTCTGGTGCAGGCACTGTGTAAACTGGGAAGTTCTGACTGTATACAAGGACTCTATCACTGGTGTAAAGATGTCCTCGGCAAGAAATTACTCTGGCTGAAAGCAGCTGCAGAAAAAGCTGATAAATGGTAGGTGGTGAATGAAATAATATGAACATGTGCGGTGAAACCTGTATATACTGATATGCCATGGTGGAGGGAGGGGGAATGTCAGTAAGGGGTGAGTTTATCAAGGTTATTTTAACATGCATTTTGATACGGTAGGAAATTAGGTTTATCAAGGTGTCTCTTACACAGGTTTCACTGTACTTGATTCATCATACTGCAATTTTTTTAAGAAAACAAAAGAACAAAAAGAATCATTTAGCAAATAAACAGTGATATTTTATAGTTGGTTATGTGAAGTGAATTTCTATTTAAGGTATGAATGTGCGAGTGAAAGTTACAGAGGGATTTTGAGGAGTCAGCTTAGAGTGGATTGTGAAGAAGCAAACCAAGGGGAAGATCAACATTCACCAGTAGGGAGCCCCAAGAATTGTAAAGAAGACAGTCAGCTGAAGAAAGTAGGAAAACTCACAGAGACTGATCTCCCTATTGCTAGTTTTATTATTAATGAGGTAAGTATCATTACCCTAATGTCAGCTTATGATAAATGTCATGTCAAATTGCATAGCTATATTCGTGTCATACTCTATAAGAATAAACAATGTTTTACTTAAATGATGTTTAACAACTTTTTTCATGTACCAGCTGGGGACGTTTCTATCTTAAGCCTGCCGCAGACGAGAGCTATCTGCTGAGCTAAATTTCATTCGTGGCACTTGCCTTAAGCACATAGCTCACGTTAGCGGTGAACTTTTGGTGAGATTTTCGTCAGTCGTGGCGCTGCGTCAAATATCCAACGTGTTTGATAATTTTGTTCATTCGTGCAACTTACCTCTCGTGTGCGGTGAACGTGAGCTAAATGACTTTTTGCAACGTCATTCTGAAGTCGTAAGCATTTAGCTCACGTCCATCGCACACGAGAGGTAAGTTGCACGAATGAACAAAATTATCAAACACGTTGGATATTTGACGCAGCGCCTCGACTGACCAAAATCTCACCAAAAGTTCACCGCTAACGTGAGCTATGTGCTTAAGGCAAGTGCCACGAATGAAATTTAGCTCAGCAGATAGCTCTCGTCTGCGGCAGGCTTTACACAAATACTGCTTTCAATCTGAATTCCAAACAATCCAATGGGTTAGAGTGGTCATCCCTCAGTCCCACTCCGACCAAATAAAAATTGAAAAATTTCTGAGTGGATTTTTACTCGGTCAGCGTATGTGGAAGAGTTGCCAGGTACTCGCCGAAGGTCATGGGTTTCCTCCGGCAAATGAGTCCGGTTTCCTCCCCCACTAAACCTGGCAATGCCGCCATATAAGTGAAATAATCTAGAGTGTGGCGTTAAATATCAGTCAGCCAAACAATCTTTGGAGTATAATTGAAATCATATTTTAAAAATAACCAGATATTTTTATGTGTCCGATGTTTAATTTGAGTGATTTTATAACTGTAAGATGAGTGCGCTAGTTAAAATGAAATGCAGTATTTTGTCTTGTGTGAGAAAACTATATCACTGTAGTTAATTCATTTTAAATGTCACTGGTCTCTTGAGTTTAAATATCATTGTAACACTCTGTCTCTCATCTCTATATATCATCGATAACTTGTTTGATTTGGGTAGGTGACAGAGTGTTATGTAAACCTAGCTGATTGGAACTCAGTATTGGAATGGCAGAAAACTTTGGCTGATTATCGTTCTGACCTCAATGGCAATACAATGATGAAAGTTTTCTCTGGGTCTGTGGACATCAACTATATCAAGTAAGTGAAATAAAAACAGAAATACATCTATCATGTTGCCGTACAAAACTTACTTGTCTAATTGTCCAGCCTTCTAGGAGTAAAGTTTCCAAACAACTTGTATTTACATTTTCTCATCTAACTTTCACGTAATTATTTCTCATTAAAATTCATATTCTAATAAATCCTAACATTGTAATCTTTCTTTTAGCTTATTTTACTGTTGATTCACATGATTGTATACTGTTGTATTTTCTCAGAGCTTTGTCTACTTTTGATAATGGAGACTATGGGATGGTCAGTAATCATTTAGAGTTGGTTTCTGGAGGCTCGTTGACTGACTTGGGCACCCTTCATGGGGGTTTACTATGGGAGGAGAAAAATGTGCTCCTCCAGGCCCAGAAACAGATCCTTAGGACAGCTACAATTCTACAGACTTACCCTGCTGAGCAGCTCAGGTAGTTCTACATTGTGTCACAAGTTATTAACTGACTTTCTCGCGCTACACCCTCGATGATTCCACTCCCAGTGTTTTATTTTTTACATTAGCAAAATGTGAAATTATGGCCCAAATAACGCTATGACCGCACGCAAGAGGTGTCACCCTATAATGAAGGGCCTGAGATGCCGTCGTTGATGACGTCATTTTTGACGTCACAATGTCTTTCTTCGGACAGCCATTCTGAAAAATAGAGCGACGTCACCAATATTTTTTTTAAGTAGAGCCGTGTTTTTAATAAAACGCTGTATTTTTATACGCCCGGCTTGAAAAGCGGGCTGTATTATGGTATCATCTCCGTCCGTCCGGCAGGACGGCAGTCCGGCAGTCCGGAAGTCCGGAAGTCCGGCAGTCCGGAAGTCCGGCAGTCCGGCAGTCCGGGCGTCCGCTTTCCCCTTCCGCTCCATAACTTCTAAAGTTTTGATTCCATCTGCACAATTTTTTCTGAGTATATACCTTATGGGTAGAAGGTGTGTCGCAAACTATTTTTAACATCACTGGTTACATAATATGGGAGTTATATTGGATTATGTAATATTCCCTTCCGCTCCATAACTTCCAAAGTTTTGATTCCATCTGCACAATTTTTTCTAAGTATATACCTTATGGGTGGAAGGTGTGTCGCGAACTATTTTTGACATCATACATTGCGTAATATGGCAGCCATATTGGGTTATGTAATATTTACTTTTTCTCTCCATAACTTTAACAAATATGATCCGATGTTTTCAAATCTTTCATGTTACATACCATATTAACAGACAGTGTGTAAAAAAATTGTTTATGATATCAACTATTGCAAATTATTGGATTATGTACATTCCCTTTTATTCTTACTTTCATTTTCATGAAAATAAACTTTAAATTATAAAATGGCTTCTACTTTTCCGATTCTCATCAAAAAAGGATTTTTTCAAATTGCAATAATGTTTCTAAATTGATTAAAACTATTCTTAAATCAATATATAACGTTTTAATCAAATGAAAAATGCATATAAGGATTAAAGTTTTATCTACAGACAAAGAGATAAGTAACCCAGCCTTGTTCTATTTACATAGTGATACTCTATTTAAACAAACTCTAAAGCTCTGTCTCTTATCTCTTATCTACAAGTGTTGACAGTTTTATGGTCCAGACTCTTCACTCGGATACCACATGGCCATGCCATGCTCAACTGTTTTTTTTTTGTAGCCAAATAATATAGAAAAATGATATTATGAGAAAAATTTTCAAATCTACTTGAATTGGTGTGAGCTGCAAAATTGCCAATTAATTGCATTTGTTTAAGTATGATTAGTAAATTATAAACTACTCTTCTAAAAAATTGAAACATTTTAGTCCAAACTATATTGACAACAAGCAATGTTTAACATCACAATTTAACAAGCAGCGAGAATTGATGACTTGTACCGAGTACAAATCTTGTTAATAATCTTTGATGCAAATAGCCCATTTTAAATTTGATACAGATGGATTTTAACGGTTTTAGTGGTAACATTTCATTTTGTTGACATTACATCACCTTTTACCAAGCTTCAACTTCCTTCCTCTGAATTTTGAAAATTAAATTTAAATAAATATGGAAGGATTTGTTTTGGTATGGCTGCAGTTACTGTGCCTTTACGGGCGTATTTTGGGTTTCCCGAAACTCTTGTTTGTGTAGTGTGAGAAAAAGATTATCAAACTCGAGCCAGTGTGTTACAATGAATATCACTCTCATTTATTAATTTTCAAAGTCACTCGCCAGAGGCTCATTTGACTTTGACAATTAATACACTTGAGTGATATTCATCGTAACACACTGGCTCTCCTTAGATAACATCTATATCAATGTTATTGGCAAAACAAGAAAAAATGGTCACATTTATATATGGATAACCGAGCATACTAGGCTAGTACAAACAACCAATCAAAATCCAACATGGCAACAGTTTCATTGCTCTCTCTTCAATCTCATCAATATTTTTCTTGAAATCAACAACAAAAAAGAAAATAACTTATGTACAGCTGAAGATAAAACGTTCTAGATAAATTATTGGTGTACTGACTTGTGCCAAGGTGTACATGTTTCTTTGTATATTTTGCTTTTAGGGATTTTTTTTCAAGAATCCTGGGATGATACATTTTTTGTCAGGAATAAAATGGTTAAAAGCTTTTCATAAACAAAGTCTATTGAGAAAAAAACATTTGTTAAAAGAAAAGAATTATTTTGTGAACACCCGACCTTCGGCGAGAACCTGGCAACTCTCCCACACATACGGCGATAAAGTGAAAAATCCACTCAAGAAATGTTCCAATTTTTATTTGGTCAGATTTGGACCCACACTACACTGATGGGAGGCCTGTGTCGAACTGAGGGACTATCACTCTAACTGACTGAGCCACCGATAACCCCTAAATTATTGGAAACTAAATATGTTCAGGTGTTTAAACTGCCGAGTTGTTCTTGATAAGGACTACTGCAGTGAGTCTATTACAGCTGCTTCACTTTATTACACTACATATTATTCCTATGTCATATTATACTCATTGTCTGATTATTTACAATTGTTTTTTCTTTTTAAAGATATTCTGATGAAATGTTGAAGTGTTTGGAATATTGTGAAGATCTTTGTGAGAGTTTGATTGGTGTTAGAGCTTTACAATGGCCATTTAGTAGCTCGTCTTCCTCAGTCATAGAATTAAACAGTGCTACTGCTCTCAAAACATATATTCAGCATTCTGATACCAAGGTATGTACTCACATGAAAATAGTTTGTCCCACAGAATTTCAGTTATTTATGTAGGATTTTAGACTATAATTAACTGAATTTCTCTGAAACAGAAAGGGTTACCTGTAGTTTATGAACTTTATTCATTGCCATACATCTTTGTTGTTCAGTCAAAACTTACCAGTATTAATGAGAGTGTTTGTACAATCATTAGGCAATACCTGAGTGAGTGATGATTCTCCTTTGTTATTAGAGCCTGTTACTACCACTTGGAGATGAACTACGTTTGGATCCAACAGAGCATGATTTAGGAGTGATGTCCGAAGCATTGAGGCTATATGAGCTACAACTTAACACTACGTATGGCTCTGGAGAAACACCAGGTGTGAACCTTATTGTAATGTTAGCAAGATTTGAACTCTAATGATATTGAGATTTATTATATAATTAGTAGTGAGATATTGAGTTATAAAGCGTTGATAGAAGGGATATCACCACTTTTACCGATAATGTTTATCTTATCTATTTTCATTGGAAATATCTTCGTTAGGTGTTAAACACTTTTACACAAACCAACAAATTTTTTGCTCTGTCCTTTCTGCGTTGCTGGACGTATAACGTTGGTCTGGGCCAGTTGTAGCAATTTGTAGCTGACCCTTCTGGGTGGGAAGTGTTAAGAAAATAATGGATATGGCTGAATTTTCCTTTTCGCCGATTTCTAATTATGCCAACTAAATCTATTAGTTTATTATCCGTTCCCCCGCTCCCTTCTTTTTATTTGGATTTTACTTTTTATTGTAGACATGCTCACCACAATGTCCCGTATCCAGCTGGCTACAACTCGACTTGCCCGAAAACAGCAGAACTATGATTTCTCTAAGAGGTTGATTTTAAAACACATAAATATGGTAATGAGGAGACATGGTGCAGATATAGAAGAGATAGATCTAGATGTCATGAAGGCAGTTCTTAAACTAAGGGAGATAACTGGGGCGCTTCATTTCCCTGAACTGTTACAAGTGGAAAGAGAAGCTGCCAAACTATTACATGAGCTGGGCAAACAGAAAGAGAGCCTGGATCTACTTAGTGCAGCTGTAGTAGGTTATGTACAAACTGATGACAGTGTTTTGTTGAAGCAGCAGAGAAGTGAATGTGGAGAGCTTTGTGCCCAATCCCTGCTCCATATTGTCAAATGGTTACAATTAGATCATAAAATCCTCTCCGTTCTTTCCTCACAACTTCAGTCAGGGGGACAAGGAGATGATGGTAACAATACAACTCTCACCTGTAACATCAAAGTACTTCTAGATCTGGAGAAAAGAGGTGTGAATAGAGATATTGCACTCTCTCTGGTAGGAGATAATACAGGTATATATAAAGCAGCGTTTTTCCCCCATCTAGTTTACCGATTGATACACACAATTTATACTTTTCATTTCATTTAAAAAGTAAAAACTAAGAGTTATTGTGACGCCATGGTCTATAAATGTCGTTTATCAGAACTCTGCCAATACAACCTGAACTCGGTCAATGCAATATATTGGCCCTAATGCTAATACGATCTTGATCCATCAAAGCTAATATGACCTGGCTGAGAAGGTAGTATTCTGGTAATAACTTACACAGTCAATAAATAATACCTAATGCTTATTTTATATTTATTTCTATATTAATCTTAATTCTGGCCCTTGTTTCAGATGTTAGTATTGGTGACAACCCTATGCTGTCTGATACAGATGCTATTATTGGTCGACTATATCACTTAGCAACCATGGAATCACCATCATTGGCTAAAGCATGGTTTGCTTTGGCTGGTTGGTGTTATAAATGGGGAAGGAAGGCCATTGATAATGCAAGGTAATAATAGTTGATTGGATTGTATGGTGCTCCATGGGTGACACCCATCAGGACAACCATGGAATTGTCGTCACTGGCTAAAGCATGGTTTGCTTTGGCTGGTTGGTGTTATAAATGGGGAAGGAAGGCCATTGACAATGCAAGGTAATAATAGTTGATTGGATTCCATGGTGCTCCATGGGTGGCACCCTTCATGACAACCATGGAATTGTCGTCACTGGCTAAAGCATGGTTTAAAACAATGGAGGCTATATGGATTACAACTTCTGGTTATATTGTGTTGCAACGTTTCGGTCTAGATACTAACATCTTTATCAAGCAAAGTGTATGCTGCTTAGAATGGTCCTAATTTTTAAATGTTTTTAGGTGGGGAAACCCATTTGTCACCGATATTGTGTCTTCTCTGATAAGTGATGAGAAAGCGCACACAAGTGTTTTTTGTTGCTTGATTCAAGATATTTTGTTTCCCGAGATGAATCTAAGTTATCTGCAGACGAGCAAATGCAGTCTGTTTCAAGATGTATTGGGACGTCAACATATAACTCATTTTCTAAACTGGATACCGTTTTTAACACAGTCACATGATTTCATACTGAATGTTGATTGTGTAATATCATTCTGTTTCGGATACAAAATGTCTAATGGGCCACACACAATGATCAGCACTGCCCATACAGGAATTTTATATCCTCAAAATGAAACCAACGCTGTTACCTGCAAACTAAGATTTTACCAGGATGTTAATTGCCCATCTGCACTAGGCATTAGGTGTATAATAATGATCAATGTATATTAATAAATTTTGTCTTTAATTGTTTTCTATTGATATTTCAGCCATGGAAGTGTTGATCTTTTAAATGAAGAAAGATCAGAGGTTTTTTCTCTTCTACCAAAGGTATGTGATAGTTTATTAATTAATTATACCATATAAGCTGTCAGTTGAGTGTCAAACACTGAATTTTCACAATGGATTTTTTTTTCTTTGATTTTGTCAAACGTGATGATAGAGCTATAATTTGCACTTTATAATCATTTCCATGATAGCGACAACCTGTTAAAATGCTTTTGTCTTCGTTAAATTGAGATTTTAAGGTAGTTGACTTAAAAATTTGAAAATTACTCCTCACATTTCAATTCATTTTCAATGTTAATGTGTTGTTTATTCAGGGAACAAGCAGTGAAGACAAAGAGAATGTGTTGGCTGTACTGAGTCAGATACACTCATTAGGAACCAGTGAGGAAGATATAAGTGACCAAGATCAGGTACATAATACAATATAAGTGACCAAGATCAGGTACATAACACAATATAAGTGACCAAGATCAGGTACATAACACAATATAAGTGACCAAGATCAGGTACATAACACAATATAAGTGACCAAGATCAGGTACATAACACAATATAAGTGACCAAGATCAGGTACATAACACAATATAAGTGACCAAGTTCAGGTACATAACACAATATAAGTGACCAAGATCAGGTACATAACACAATATAAGTGACCAAGACCAGGTACACAACACAATATAAGTGACCAAGACCAGGTACATAACACAATATAAGTGACCAAGATCAGGTACATAACACAATATAAGTGACCAAGATCAGGTACATAACACAATATAAGTGACCAAGATCAGGTACATAACACAATATAAGTGACCAAGATCAGGTACATAACACAATATAAGTGACCAAGACCAGGTACATAACACAATATAAGTGACCAAGATCAGGTACATAACTCAATATGTGACCAAGGTCAGGTACACAACACAATATAAGTGACCAAGATCAGGTACACAACACAATATAAGTGACCAAGTTCAGGTACATAACCCAATATAAGTGACCAAGATCAGGTACATAACACAATATAAGTGACCAAGATCAGGTACATAACACAATATAAGTAACCAAGATCAAGTACATAACACAATACAAGTGACCAAGACCAGGTACATAACACAATATAAGTGACCAAGATCAGGTACATAACACAATATAAGTGACCAAGTTCAGGTACACAACACAATATAAGTGACCAAGTTCAGGTACACAACACAATATAAGTGACCAAGTTCAGGTACATAACACAATATAAGTGACCAAGACCAGGTACATAACACAATATAAGTGACCAAGACCAGGTACATAACACAATATAAGTGACCAAGATCAGGTACATAACACAATATAAGTGACCAAGACCAGGTACATAACACAATATAACTGACCAAGATCAGGTACATAACACAATAAAAGTGACCAAGATCAGGTACATAACACAATATAAGTGACCAAGATCAGGTACATAACACAATATAAGTGACCAAGATCAGGTACATAACACAATATAAGTGACCAAGTTCAGGTACACAACACAATATAAGTGACCAAGTTCAGGTACACAACACAATATAAGTGACCAAGACCAGGTTGATAACACAATATAAGTGACCAAGATCAGGTACACAACACAATATAAGTGACCAAGTTCAGGTACATAACACAATATTAGTGACCAAGTTCAGGTACACAACACAATATAAGAGATCAAGTTCAGGTACACAACACAATATAAGAGATCAAGTTCAGGTACACAACACAATATAGGTGACCAAGTTCAGGTACACAACACAATATAAGAGATAAAGTTCAGGTACACAACACAATATCAGTGACCAAGTTCAGGTACATAACTCAATATAAGTGACCAAGTTCAGGTACACAACACAATATAAGTGACCAAGTTCAGGTACTCAACATAATATCAGTGACCAAGTTCAGGTACATAACTCAACATAAGTGCCCAAGTTCAGGTACATACTCAACACAATATTAGTGAGATTGTTTATTGTTTGTATCAGCGACCAAGACCAGGTACATGACACAATAGAAGTGACCAAGATCAGGTACATGACACAATAGAAGTGACCAAGATCAGGTAAATACTCAATGATATTAGTGACCAAGATCAGGTACATACTCAACATAAATTAAGTGACCAAGACCAGGTACATAACACAATATTAGTGAGACTGTTTATTGTTGTGGAAATGTATGTATGTAAGACTGTAACTGCCTTTAACTTCAATCCATCATACCAATGTGTTTGTAGTCATTGTATGATGATGGAGCTGAGACCACCAGGAAACAGCTTCTGGCCAGTTGTTTATCTCTACATGTAGCCAGTGATGAGACAATAGAGAGGTTGTTAGATGTATGGAGGGGCGTCGTCCACAGAGTCTATTACTATTATCAACTCTCAGCTAAAGCATACTTTACATACCTACAGTTTAATACTGATAAAAAGGTAAGGAAGATCTTTTGTAATTCCTCTTCAGAATGACAATACCGTAAGCACACTTGATTTTAATGTTTGTATCCAAATTGAGTATCCTAAATAAAATTCTACCAGTCATTTGTCTGAGGATTAGAAATGGAAAGAAAGTAAAGATCAAAAGATTTAACAAGCTATGGGTTATTTTGGAGTACATTTTTCAGAGCACTGGTAAAAGCAATGAAGACGGAAATGTGATAGCCACTCTACGTTTGCTTCGTCTCCTTGTGAAACATGCATGGGAGTTAAGAGAGGTATTGGAGGATGGTCTGGCTCACACACCAACAGCTCCATGGAAAGGTCAGAAATCACTGGGGGGTTTTATCCCTCACATATCCTAACAAAGCATCTATTGTGTATAGTTTATACCCCTAGGTCAATTTTACTCGATTGATATTGCTGTTGCTTCTATCGCTAGTCTGCTCATTCTTCCTTTAGTCACACAGGCTGCAATCTGTGAAAAGAAAGCTTCAGTTTGAAATAAGGTCTCTTATAGTTAACTGGTCCACTTTAACATTCCTTTGTCAGTCTGTATGTTAAATATGAAGTTTTGACTCTTTTCCACTAGGTATAATCCCCCAGTTGTTTTCCCGTCTGAATCATCCTGAAGGCTATGTACGACAAAGTGTTTCTGACCTGTTATGTAGAGTGGCCCAGGATGCTCCTCATCTGATTGTGTACCCTGCAGTGGTGGGCTGTAGTTCTATGTCATCCGAGTCTAAAGATCCTGGTAGAGCTGGTAAGTCTATAGTACAGTCATCTTGTCAGAAATCCCTGCTCACCCTTTGCTATTTAAACTAAGCTGGCTTTATTAATTAAAATGCTAAAAAAATACAATAAAAGTAAAAAGACATCATAGCTACCTTTCTATAAGCATCTTTGCCCTACACAGTTACTTTTAGCTCATGGAAACAGTCACTATTATGCCTTTGTCTACATTGATGTGTATGTAATTGCACGGTCTATTTCCATCAAAGAAGAGTTGTTCTCTGAAAGAAGGAACCATTGCCCCACTCTCGCGAGATTTCTTGGACAGCCATAATGATTAATGAATGGGAAATTGTATGGAAAACTTTCGACAGCCCATTAGATCAAAATGTTTCCTTGGATTTTGCATCAGATAATGAAAATCAAAATAAAGATGTTTATATTATTTGCTTAAATCCAAAGAAATCATTTGTAGGTAGATTTCTTCCATTGTTTGTATTCCTGTGTATGGCAACAAAAACGAGACAGAATTTGTAGAGCTCTAATAATGGAAATATAGCATATTACTCACTTATTAGCACTATCGTCCATTCTGAAATTGCACATTACTGAAGAAATGCCACAGTCAAGTGAGGCTATACTGATTGATCAGGTATTCCATCAAGTCTGCCATTGTTTATTTATCAAGGTTTTCTGAATGAGTATTTAGAAGAGAGTGATGATGAGGCTGCAGAAGGGGATGATCAAACCTCACAGGATGAAGATAGAGGAGAAGATCTGGATGACCCCAGTAAAACTATTCTCCAACACTGTTTGTCTGCCATTGTAGATACCTTATCATTCCACAACCCTAGGTCAGTACCATAGAGCTCTCACAATCTTACTTTACAAATCTCTCCATAATACATACTTGTCTCAAGCTAAACTGTTAGCTGGTAAGCTCAACCATTTATAGACTATCGTATCTAAAGTATGATGGTCTATGTTTTCAGAATGATTTCAGAAGTGCAGCAGTTAGTTCAGGAGCTACGTCGAATCACACTGCTGTGGGATGAACTTTGGCTGGGCACACTTAATCAACACCATCAAGATGTGATGAGAAAAATAAGCCAACTTGAGAATGAAGTGAAGAAAACTCAGAATAATTCCAGCTTAACCAAAGAGGAGAGGGTGGCCATTATCAGAGAGAAACATCGCACCATTATGAAACCTGTGAGTTAAGCCCACTGTTAAACTATGCGAGTCTCTGCTTTAATTGGTTTGATGACTCCCCCAAAATCCATAACATCAGAAAGTAACATCACATCGAAGCAATAAACACACCGAAGAACCTCAATGACAACACTGACACCTCAAAGTTTGTTGGGGGGCCTCGGTGGTCCATTGGGTTAGAGTGATCGTCCCTCAGTCCCACACAGACCTTCCCTCGTTGGGCGCGGGCTCTAATTCCACTCGGACCAAATAAAAAATAGAACAATTTTTCGGTCGCCTTATGTGGAAGAGTTGCCAGGTACTAGCCGAAGTTCGGGGTTTCCTCCGGACAAAAAGCCCTGTTTCCTCCCCCACTGAACGTAAACGTAAAAACATCAATCAATTAGTCAAAGTTTGTGGGATTCTTGCTTTTTCTTTTTCTTATACGCCCGGCTTGAAAAGCGGGCTGTATTATGGTATCATCTCCGTCCGTCCGGCAGTCCGGCTGTCCGGCGTCCGCTTTCCCTTCCGCTCCATAACTTCTAAAGTTTTGATTCCATCTGCACAATTTTTTCTAAGTATATACCTTATGGGTAGAAGGTGTGTCGCAAACTATTTTTAACATCACTGGTTACATAATATGGGAGTTATATTGGATTATGTAATATTCCCTTCCGCTCCATAACTTCCAATGTTTTGATTCCATCTGCACAATTTTTTCTGAGTATATACCTTATGGGTGGAAGGTGTGTCGCGAACTATTTTTGACATCATACATTGCGTAATATGGCAGCCATATTGGGTTATGTAATTTTTACTTTTTCTCTCCATAACTTTAACAAATATGATCCGATGTTTTCAAATCTTTCATGTTACATACCATATTAACAGACAGTGTGTAAAAATTTTTTTTATGATATCAACTATTGCAAATTATTGGTTAATGTACATTCTCTTTTATTCTTACTTTCATTTTCATGAAAATAACCTTTAAATTATAAAATGGCTTCTACTTTTCCGATTCTCGTCAAAAAAGGATTTTTTCAAATTGCAATAATGTTTCTAAATTGATTAAAACTATTCTTAAATCAATATATAACGTTTTAATCAAATGAAAAATACATATAAGGGTTAAAGTTTTATCTACAGACCAAGAGATAAGTATCCCAGCTTTGGTCTATTTACCTTGTCAACTTACAGTTAGCTCTCAGAGATTTATGGCTCCATAAAACAGTGGGTGACATTAGCAATGGTCCACTATTGTAAATCCATTTGGTCTATGATAAAATTAGAAGTAATAACCTGTAGGTATATGGGGAGATTTAGAATATTGTCAAGATGTCTATGGCCAAATAATGTAGATAAAAAATATTATGAGAAAAATTGTCAAATCTACTTGAATTGGTGTGAGCTGCGAAATTGCCAATTAATTACATTTGTTTAAGTATGATTAGTAAATTATAAACTGCTTTTCTAAAAAATTGAAACATTTTAGTGCAACCTTTATTGACAACAAACAATGTTTAACATCGTGATTTAACAGGAACGAGAATTGATGACTTGTACCGTGTACAAATCTTGTTAATAATTGTTGATCCAAATAGCCCATTTTAAATTTGATACAGATGGATTTTAAAGGTTTTAGTGGTAAGATTTCATTTTGTTGACATAACATCACCTTTTACCAAGCTTCACATAGTAAAGCTGGCAACGCCGCCATATACACGTAAGTGAAATAATCTTGAGCGCAGCGTAAAACACCAAACAATCAATCAATCAATCATTTACCAAGCTTCAACCTCTTCCCTCTGAATTTTGAAAATTAAATTCAAATAAATATGGAAGGATTTGTTTTGGTATGGCTGCAGTTACTGTGCCTTTCCGGGCGTATTTTGGGTTTCCCGAAACTCTTGTTGATTTTAATTTTGATCTTTCTATGATGTCATGGGCCTCCGTGGCTCAGTAGGTAGAGTGTTGGATGCTTAATCTGATCAGCTTTCCACCAATGGGTCGTGGGTTCAAATCCCACTCAGTCTCAAAGAAATTTCTGACTGGGTTTTCACTCAAACGACCTATGGTGGGATGGTTGCCAGTTACCACCGCAAGGTCCTGGGTTTTCTCTGGGCGCAGAGCCCGGTTTCCTCCCAAACTGGCAACGCCGCTATGTAAGTGAAATAATCTTAAAGATTATTAAAGACACCAAACAATCAATCAATTTTATGATGTCAGCAACTGATATGGGCATCAATATTTCAAAGACTCTGTGTATGCTTCCAATAATGATATTATTAATAATATTAGGTTATGGTTATTAAGATGGGGATATTTTTCAGACTCTGTACACGTTGGAGACTCTAAGGGAGATAACTTCACAGACAGCGGAGACCAATCATGAACAGTGGTTTCAGAATACATATGGGAAGCTAATTGAGGATGCCTTTGAGAGGTTGATGTGCCCACCTAATCCCTGTAATCCATCTTCAAGTTGGCAACTCTTCAAACAGGTACACTCAAATAAAGCAATCAATCTTTATACAGAAGATAATATAATAAGCAAAATGTTGTTTTAGTCAATGCTACATGGTATATAAAGCAGCAGTGGAAATTGCTGACATTCTTTGATAGAGCAAATTATGTTATTTCATTTAGTATATTTTGTGTGATTTCTATGTTTCCACAGCTGCACCAAAGTCTCCAGCAACGTGCACAGAAAAGAAACAGTTTAATTCTACAGATGTCCTCAATAAGTCCCAAACTGTCTGGATTGAGAGGCTCTGTGATACCAATGCCAGGCCTCAGCCCATCTGGGCAGGTAAGTACCACCTAATCACCCACCTTTGTCTGACTCTGTGATACCAATGCCAGGCCTCAGCCCATCTGGACAGGTAAGTACCACTTAAACACCCACCTTTGTCAGGCTCTGTGATACCAATGCCAGGCCTCAGTCCATCTGGACAGGTAAGTACCACTTAAACACCCACCTTTGTCAGGCTCTGTGATACCAATGCCAGGCCTCAGTCCATCTGGACAGGTAAGTACCACTTAATCAACCACCTTTGTCTGGCTCTGTGATACCAATGCCAGGCCTCAGTCCATCTGGACAGGTAAGTACCACTTAATCAACCACCTTTGTCTGACTCTGTGATACCAATGCCAGGCCTCAGTCCATCTGGACAGGTAAGTACCACTTAATCAACCACCTTTGTCTGGCTCTGTGATACCAATGCCAGGCCTCAGTCCATCTGGACAGGTAAGTACCACTTAATCAACCATCTTTGTCTGGCTTTGTGATACCAATGCCAGGCCTCAGTCCATCTGGACAGGTAAGTACCACTTAATCAACCACCTTTGTCTGGCTCTGTGATACCAATGCCAGGCCTCAGTCCATCTGGACAGGTAAGTACCACTTAATCAACCACCTTTGTCTGACTCTGTGATACCAATGCCAGGCCTCAGTCCATCTGTACAGGTAAGTACCACTTAATCAACCACCTTTGTCTGGCTCTGTGATACCAATACCAGGCCTCAGTCCATCTGGACAGGTAAGTACCACTTAATCAACCACCTTTGTCTGGCTCTGTGATACCAATGCCAGGCCTCTGTCCATCTGGACAGGTCAGTACCACTTAATCAACCATCTTTGTCTGGCTCTGTGATACGAATGCCAGGCCTCAGTCCATCTGGACAGGTAAGTACCACTTAATCACCCATCTTTGTCTGGCTCTGTGATACCAATGCCAGGCCTCATTCCATCTGGACAGGTAAGTACCACTTAAACACCCATCTTTGTCTGGTTCTGTGATACCAATGCCAGGCCGCAGTCCATCTGGACAGGTAAGTACCACTTAATCACCCACCTTTGTCTGGCTCTGTGATACCAATGCCAGGCCTCAGTCCATCTGGACAGGTAAGTACCACTTAAACACCCATCTTTGTCTGGCTCTGTGATACCAATGCCAGGCCTCAGTCCATCTGGTCAGGTAAGTACCACTTAATCACCCACCTTTGTCTGGCTCTGTGATACCAATGCCAGGTCTCAGTCCATCTGGTCAGGTAAGTACCACTTAATCACCCATCTTTGTCTGGCTCTGTGATACCAATGCCAGGCCTCAGTCCATCTGGACAGGTAAGTACCACTTAAACACCCATCTTTGTCTGGCTCTGTGATACCAATGCCAGGCCTCAGTCCATCTGGTCAGGTAAGTACCACTTAATCACCCACCTTTGTCAGGCTCTGTGATACCAATGTCAGGCCTCAGTCCACCTGGACAGGTAAGTACCACTTAATCGCCCATCTTTGTCTGGCTCTGTGATACCAATGCCAGGCCTCAGTCCATCTGGACAGGTAAGTACCACTTAAACGCCCATCTTTGTCTGGCTCTGTGATACCAATGTCAGGCCTCAGTCCATCTGGACAGGTAAGTACCACTTAATCACCCATCTTTGTCTGGCTCTGTGATACCAATGCCAGGCCTCAGTCCATCTGGACAGGTAAGTACCACTTAAACACCCATCTTTGTCTGGCTCTGTGATACCAATGCCAGGCCTCAGTCCATCTGGACAGGTAAGTACCACTTAACCGCCCATCTTTGTCTGGCTCTGTGATACCAATGCCAGCCCTCAGTTCATCTGGACAGGTAAGTACCACTTAATCCCCCACCTTTGTCTGGCTCTGTGATACCAATGCCAGGCCTCAGTCCATCTGGTCAGGTAAGTACCACTTAATCCCCCACCTTTGTCTGGCTCTGTGATACCAATGCCAGCCCTCAGTTCATCTGGACAGGTAAGTACCACTTAATCCCCCACCTTTGTCTGGCTCTGTGATACCAATGCCAGGCCTCAGTCCATCTGGTCAGGTAAGTACCACTTAATCCCCCACCTTTGTCTGGCTCTGTGATACCAATGCCAGGCCTCAGTCCATCAGGTCAGGTAAGTACCACTTAATCGCCCACCTTTGTCTGGCTCTGTGATACCGATGCCAGGCCTCAGTCCATCTGGTCAGGTAAGTACCACTTAATCACCCACCTTTGTCTGGCTCTGTGATACCAATGCCAGGCCTCAGTCCATCTGGTCAGGTAAGTACCACTTAATCCCCCACCTTTGTCTGGCTCTGTGATACCAATGCCAGGCCTCAGTCCATCTGGACAGGTAAGTACCACTTAACCGCCCATCTTTGTCTGGCTCTGTGATACCAATGCCAGCCCTCAGTTCATCTGGACAGGTAAGTACCACTTAATCCCCCACCTTTGTCTGGCTCTGTGATACCAATGCCAGGCCTCAGTCCATCTGGTCAGGTAAGTACCACTTAATCCCCCACCTTTGTCTGGCTCTGTGATACCAATGCCAGCCCTCAGTTCATCTGGACAGGTAAGTACCACTTAATCCCCCACCTTTGTCTGGCTCTGTGATACCAATGCCAGGCCTCAGTCCATCTGGTCAGGTAAGTACCACTTAATCACCCAACTTTGTCTGGCTCTGTGATACCAATGCCAGGCCTCAGTCCCTCTGGACAGGTAAGTACCATTTAATCACCCAACTTTGTCTGGCTCTGTGATACCAATGCCAGGCCTCAGTCCATCTGGACAGGTAAGTACCACTTAATCCCCCACCTTTGTCTGGCTCTGTGATACCAATGCCAGGCCTCAGTCCATCTGGACAAGTAAGTACCACTTAATCAACCATCTTTGTCTGGCTGGTTACAAAGTCTCTGTTATATCACTCACAAGTATCTTCAGCAAGAAAAGATTTAATCATTATGTGATCCATAATGCACTAATTGGCAAGCTTGATTTTGATCGCATTCTCATTAATCAACTTCAAATCCGTTTAAATTTTTCATAATCATAATTTTTAAGAATAATTTTTTTTATTTTTATTTTCAGACTGTCACTGTAGAGTCCATCAATAATACAACCCAGATTCTTCCCACTAAGACAAAACCAAAGAAAATTCTCTTTATAGGATCTGATGGAAACAAGTGAGTAACTCTTTATAGAAGTCTGGGGTTATGGTGCCAATATTCTACAGGCTGTCAACCACTGGGGAGATCTGAATAGATCTGTTTCAACATACACACTTAATTGGTTAATCTGAACTGAGATTCATCGAGACATGTGCAGACTAACAGCTGGTGGAAACTGAACCTAGCATGTCTACCTAGCTTTTTCTTCTTGATATATTCATTTTAAGGAAACCCCATGTTTTAGCCATAGTTGTTCAATTGAACACCCATTTTTAGTTTCTATCTACCAAGTTTTTTATGGTAATATCAGAGAGAAAAGGAGACCAGCAAGCATCATCTATCCCTTCAAATACCCATGAGAAAACATTAAACGATTAATTTATCATATCAAAGAGCTCAAAGGGTTATTTTGTGTTAAGTCAATTTTTCTTTTAAAAAAGACATGATGAAAGGTAGGTAAATCTTTAGGTATATCAACAACTCACTCAATTGCCACAAGTGATTTGTGTGTAAATCTTCTCTAGAATTTGTCATAGTTTTGCATTAGAAATAATAATAAAAAACTTGAGCTATTGTCATCTTGAGCTATTGTCAGCTAATTTGTCATCTTTTAGCATTAAGATAAAAACGAAGAACTATGATGCAATGTAATTCAAATATCCTCATGTAACTGAAAGAGCTAGATAAATTGAGACATGAAGCTGTTGGTCTGTAAATACAGTCTATATTTCAAGATCTACAATCTACAATAAGGTGAATTAGCCAATCAGAAGCCAAGATAAATAGTGTGTATATGTTGTATATTGATGGTTCATACCTCTGGTTTGTTTTCAGACACCCTTATCTCTTCAAAGGGTTGGAAGATCTGCATCTGGATGAGCGGATCATGCAATTCCTCTCCATTGTTAATAATATGTTTGCTGGATCAAACAGGTAATCTTTATGTTTGGTTAATATTTCTGTTTGCAGATTGTGGTTAATTTTAAGGTACCAGATTATTGTCAGGGCAGCATTTTCTGTGTGTTGTGTTCGCATTGCAACAAATAATCTGCCGATTCTATCAAGTCATACACACACAACAACAACACAACTCTGCTACGAGAGTGGTTAGGAATATGAGATTCGTTTGCTTGATTTTTCGATAAAAACAGCCAAAATCCTACAGAAAATGTATTTTTCTCCATCTCTACATGGAATGTCTTGATAGTTTCTCGTCCTTAGACCTCACTTTGTTTTTGATTGTCATGTTTTCATAGCTCAATTCTGGTTGGTCAGAAAGGAAATCTCCTTTTCTGTTACGCTGTTCTTTTATTTGCTTCAACTAAGAAGTTATGAATATGGATGAGTGACAATCAATATTTCTTCTTTAATTTTTGTTAGTTGGTTTTTTTAACAGACTCTTCATTTATTTTTCTTGAAACCAAGAAGTAGCAGGTTATCAGAATGTTATCTTAACAAGAGGTAAAGCTGACTAAAATCCTAACTTTTTGTTTTAGAGGTGGGAAACATCGGTACAGGGCCCGTCACTACTCTGTCACCCCACTTGGTCCTCGGTCTGGCCTCATCCAATGGGTGGATGGAGCCACCCCACTCTTCAGTCTGTATAAACGCTGGCAGCAAAGGGAAATTTTGGCACAAACTCAGAAGGTAATGGAAACATTTGAATATTAGCTGGCGATGTATC
This sequence comes from Lepidochitona cinerea, assembly GCA_963971465.1. NCBI lineage: Eukaryota > Metazoa > Mollusca > Polyplacophora > Chitonida > Tonicellidae > Lepidochitona > Lepidochitona cinerea. Next base: position 5,034,499 of record OZ020551.1, read on the forward strand.
ATTTTGAACAACAACAGCTGTCAACTTTAAAAGTAAGATGCTATATTTGAAGGGGTTTCACAAATGGGTCAATCATTCGAATCTCACTCAGCACATAACTAAGGAAAGTTTCTGACTGTTTTCATCAGATGGACATGTGTGGTGGTTTACAGGGATTACGCTCGAGCACTTGAATTGAACCTGTAACTGGGACTGATTTTATTTACATATTTGTCATATAGATGTTGCACTACTATAATTGATACAAGTGGAGATAGGCTACGTTTATATGGTATTTTGGTTATACTTTCTTGTTTTAATTTGTGCACCTGATCTTTTTCAGCCTGCTGCTGGATCTTCAGCCAATCCACCGAGCATCCCGAGACCTAGTGAAGTCTTCTACAGTAAACTTACACCAGCTTTAAAAGATAAGGTTAGCTACTGGGATTTCTAGCTATGAATGTATATAGTACTTACTATTAATAAGGCCAACTCTGGATGGATCACTGGAAGATTATAGAATACACAGTTTATTTCCACTTCTTGTTTTTCAGAAATATTTATTATTTATTATTAAAAAATCTGTTTATTAGTTAACTAGTTAACAGTTAATTAGTTAATGCCATTTAGAAAGTGTAACAGTATTCTCGTTGTTTTAGGGACAGAAATTATTCTGCCGATTTTGGGTGACACCCAAAACGTGAATCAAGCCGGATACTTATCACCAGTACTAAATGCTGGCTGTCTTATCCATTCAACCAACCGGAAAAATAACGAGAATACTTTCCCAGCAGGCTTCACTAAAAATACAGAAGTACTTATCCATAAAAAAAATTTTAGACTCATTGATGATGTCAAAATATCAAGTAAAACAAAAAGCTTGTTTTTATTTTTGATTTACCCCTCTTTTGTATTAAAATTGATTTGTGTTGCTGTTTAAATTTCTCTTCATGTAGACATTTGTTCCCATTTTACAGGGAATCAGTAATTTGGACAACAGGAAAGAATGGCCGCTCAGTATATTGAGGAAGGTATTAGAAGAGTTGATGGTGGACACACCTAATGACCTTCTGGCCAGGTAGGAGTGGGTTTTTTTGCTCACAATTGGTCTGAACCAACTATCAATACAATTGCTTTGTGTTTCTCACAAAATTTACTTCATTGTGATGCCTATGTTATTTTTCATCAAAATATTGGGCTTGGTGTTCATTTTTTTTTTTGCTCCCCAGGGAACTATTTTTTTGCCCAAACTTGCCTGGGATATACTCTCTTTCAAGTAATTATGTAATGTCACTTTTACCCTCTGTGACTTTGATATTTCCCTTTCTAATGGCTAACATTTTTCACAAACTGAGTGAACACACTACATATATCTTTCAATAACTGAGTGGGCAAACATGTATTTCAATGACTGAGTGGGCAAACATGTATTTTAATGACTGATTGGGCAAACATGTATTTCAATGACTGATTGGGCAAACATGTATTTCAATGACTGAGTGGACAAACATGTATTTCATTGACTGAGAGGGCAAACATGTATTTCAATGACTGATTGGGCAAACATGTACATGTATTTCAATAACTGAGTGGGCAAACATGTATTTCAATGACTGAGTGGACAAACATATATTTCAATGACTGAGTGGACAAACATATATTTCAATGACTGAGTGGACAAACATGTATTTCAATGACTGAGAGGGCAGACATGTATTTCACTGAATTGGCTTTATTTATTATTTTCAGAGTTACTGAAGCTTGCAACATATTCAAAACTTACAAGGATAATTCTTTTTTTAAATAGGGACTTTTAGGCTGTGGGACTTACAATTAATATAACTATTAAGCTTTCTCGACTTTATACGAGTGTGTGATGACTGCGAAATCTATATGTGATAATATCATTTTGACAGGTCAATTGAGAGACAGACTAACACATGAAAACAACAACAACAACAAAAAGTCCCACTGGCGTGCGTACGAATAATTTTCCCACGCTCTCAGCCAATCATTGTGTTATGTACAACTAGTTACATACCATATTTACGACATGGCTTTATGTGCGCAAATAACAACACAGTTATGTGATAAATCAATTTATTGAGAATTTAGAAGTGCATGAAATATTTAAAGGGTAAAATATTAATCATGAAAAGAGAGAATGAATCTGCCTGTCATAAGTTCGAAAGATTATTCCAGGCTTTGGCACCTTTGTAGGAAAATGAATGGGTTTTAGCTGGAGGAAGTTTTTTTTGGCCAAGTAAAGTTGTACTTATACTGTCAGTATTGACAGACATGCAGAAGAAGCTCTTTAATTGATGATTTATATTCTTCCAATACTGGGGCTCGTTTCACAAAGCAGTCGCATCGCAAACGAAGCCAAGTTGCCAGTGGATACCATATTTAAGAGATATGACCCCACGGCAACTACTATTGATCGCACTGTGCGACGGCTTCGTGAAGCGGCCCCCAGCCCTCAATGCTCATTCCTGGAGTATCAATTTTTGCATTTGACCTGTACAGTGGCCAAACCAAATCAAGGGAGAGTATCAAAAGTGAGACCCAACAAACAAAAGGCAACATGTATTTATATTTGGAATGGCCAAGAGCATCTGGCTGTTAATGAGCAAGATGTGTATAGAAGTTAACTATTCTCATTGCCCAGCGCAAACCTCATTTGTAAACATTGGATCTGATTGATTTTGTGTGTTAATCTGTATTTTAGAGAGCTATGGTGTTCCAGTGTGGGTCCCGATGAGTGGTTTCATATCACTCAAGTGTACGCAGTTTCAACGGCTGTTATGTCAATGATTGGATTTATCATTGGTCTGGGTGATCGTCATCTGGATAACGTACTGGTCGACCTCGCAACTGGGGAGGTAAGCTAACTCACTTTCCATCCATTTGATAAAATCATACTGTTTGAAGCATTTAGCTTTGAAATATTTTTCCCTCCATTTTTCAGAGAAAAGTATTTCTCTATCTACTTAAATTCTGAAAAATACTCTTCTTAATTTCCAGGTTGTTCACATTGATTACAATGTATGCTTTGAGAAGGGTAAAGGCCTAAGGGTTCCCGAGAAGGTCCCATTCCGTATGACTCCCAATCTGGAAGCAGCTTTTGGGGTAACTGGTGTTGAGGTATGTTATAGTTGTCTTCAGCATATAATAAAGGAGGATATAGCATTCAGCTTGTCTGTGGATACATGTATGTCTGTCAATCTATCCATAACAATTTCACTGCATCTCCTCCCATTAGTTTCTACTAATTAGCTTGGCGTAATATACACAGCTAGCCGCTGACAGCATAGTACTGAGCTGGTTTTTGCACCTCAGTACCTGTATGTTACCACGTGGTAACTGAGTGGTCACCACATGGTAACCATCTATCTTGTGCAGATGGTAACTGACACGCGAAAACCGTGAAGTACCGCACAGTTACCACCAGGTTACTATCCGGAATTACAGATAAGTTACCACCTGGTAACCAGGTGGTTACTGTGTTGTTACCGGGTGGTTACCGTATGTTGGAGGTTACCACGTGGCCAATGACCACACAGTACCACAAGGGGACCTTTCCTACCAGTACTGAGTGGTCATGTACTGAGTGGTTACCACGTGGTTACTGCAAAGTACTTTGTGGTCAAAGTTTAGCTGTGTAGTAGAGTGACTCCATTTTATTTCCTGATGATGGTTTAAGGGTTTAATACCGCCGTAGCGGTGTTTGTTGCGTAACCCGATACCGCTGAACGTTAGTTCGTACAGAGTCAAACCACGAGAATGCGCAGCATTCGAGGGGTTTGACGAGGTGCGAACCAACGTTCAGCGGTATCGGGTTACGCAACAAACACCAAGACGAAGGTATTAAAGTCGATTCTACCCCGATAATTGAGAAAAATGAGGAAAAAGTGACCTGTTGTTGATTGCCGTTTCTTTTCCCTCCCTCGGGACAGAGTGGGAACTTTTAACCAATCAACGATAAGCTTTGGTCACGTGCAACGGTTGACCCAGATATTTTGAAGCATAATGTCACTATGGCTACCGCTTTGACAGGCTGGGTTGCTGACGACGCTATCGGGGGAAATGTTGTGAAATCAACCCTTTGATGACTGTATATGTTCATGACAGCCCAGTTTTCAATATAAAAGAACAGAATATAACCACACTCACAACATTATCAGGTTAAATCCTTCATTTTGTATGATAACAAGCAAAATATCACTTCTTCCGGGGTAGGTAAACCTACCAGCCGATGTTGCACTACAGACTCGATGTTGTTTGAAAAGTCATCTCTACTTAACATGTATATTTGCACACGGCACGCACATACAGGAGGGGTAGAATTGAAAATAAACCTAGATATTGAGTCAAGATGTCTTTTTTCAGATTGCTCATTCTGCTATGTTAATCAACTCCTCTTATTTGTATATATTTTCAATGAAAATAACAACCACATGCCTTAAATTGGCATGAGCTGCCAAATTTAGAAAACATTTCGTTGAAACAGATCAAAGGTTAACAACTTTTTCCAATATTTCTCAATTTGTGTTAAATGTGTTGTAGACTTGTAAAGTTGTACACAAGTCTGACCAGAAAGAAAAATAAATTTAGAATTTCTGTATGTGCCACGCCTGAAATTAATTTTTTTTTTACTTGCAAAGTACATGCTCTACAATACATTCAACGCAAATTGACAAATACTGTTCAAAATCGTTCATAAAGCCTTTTACTTCTTCACTGATTGGGTAAACTTTGTGGCCAGAATATCCTGGTATTCGATGTTGCCATCTGATGCATAAGTGAGTTACTCTCAGTAACTATTTGACTCATAGTTACTCAAAGTGATATCTCAATTACTGATATGGATTGCTTGATGCTTTACGATTATTTCACTTATATGGCTTATGTTGCGTAAATCCAACTAACTAAACATGGCAACGTCACGATATAAGGGAGATAATCTTCTGTGTACCTGTGGCGTAAAACATCAATCAATCAACCATAGGACAGAGCTCATTCTCCAAACTTTGACAGGCGCTCGAGTATAGAATAATCTGACCGTTTAATTCAAAGCCACCAGTTCTATCTCTCATTTTTAACCCCTACTGAAGCAATATCTTTTAACCACAAAAACTGCTTGGGATTGTTTTCAATCAGGGCAACTGTAAATATGTTGAAAACACAATGTTATTCAGATTTCTGCCACCTTTTGATTAAATTCGTTTCTTCTTTGTAAAAACTATCAAACATGATAATTTTATACCATTCCTTATCAGTCTATTTGGTCAGGGTTTTCCTCTTGGCAATGAGTCCAGTTTCCTGCCTTCTCCTTAACTTGGCAATGTTTCCCCTGATATTATCTCGAGTGCAGCGTAAAACATCAATCAATCACTTTAAATAACCTTTATTTTACTGTATTTGATTTTCTCAAATGCTCTTTGGGGGAAGTTCCTTGGAGCTTTACTTGTCAAGTGTCTACCACATAAAACATATACTGGGGTAGGTTTCTTTTTTGTGTTGAATAAAAAACGAAAAATTTGAGATGGTCTGAATGAAGTGTTCACAAAATGTGCAGAGAAATTAGTGAACCAGAATACCCACTCACCTTCTGATCACAACTGCCATCAAATCACACTCAGACCAAATGAAAAATGAGTGGATTTTTCATTTGGTCGCAGTGTGTGGAAGAGTTGCCAAGTACTCGCCGAAGGTCGGGGGTTTCCTTCAGCCAATTTAGAAGTGAAATAATCTTGAATGCAGGGTAAAACACAAATCAATCCTTCAATTTTAAAAGAGATACATACATTTTATACATCACGAACACGTCGTAGAACTGCTTTTCCACGGCAATCAAAATAAAAATATTCATCTTGGTAAAAGCTGCTATGGAGATTTTCACAAATATTAATTTTACCTTTACCTCAGTGGTTGTACAATATGTATTTTATCAAGAAACCACTGTTTGTATTTAATCTAGCCACAATAAATCCAAGGACTGTGTACATCTAGCTATATACATCTGCCTTTGTGAAGTGACAATTCCCAGACAACTTGGAAGCAAAGTTTTATTCCCCAATTAGTACTCTGACTTCTCATTGGTCTAGATTCTCTGCAACACTGCAGGTGGTCCAAAATGTCTTCATGACAAACAGTTATGTCCCATTGATTAAACCCTCAATCTAAAATTAGAGTTACCCTTGTCCTAAAGTCCACATTTAACCTTTTATCGAGAGAAAAAACAGTGGAATGGGGTTGATCACCTAGTAGGTCAATTGATCATTTGACTTTTAAGTATTTGACAAAACAACAACATCATTGAATTTTATCTGGCGTTTGCTTGCATCTACCTGCTTTTCTATTATTCTCTTACACTTGGCTAGAGATATCGTCAGTAACATCGAACATTTCAAACACTAGCAACTATTGGAAACGCCCAGTGGAGCCTATAACAGTGGCCAGTTCAAAGTGTATCAGGTCGACAGGCAACGTTGCCATATTGCCTGTTTTCTTCAAAATGGGTCTATTTTCGCTAAATTGCCTTAACGTTTTTGTTACAGTACTAGTTTAACATTTTCTTTAATTCAAAGTATATATTCACATACCGCGTGATGTCGGGATTTTTGTATTTATCTGATAGCTTTTAAAAATGTTACCCTACCTGGCATGTGAAAATCTCTGTGCTATGTCCTGTAAAGGCGTATGAGGTCTATCTTAGACATGCATGTCTAAAGGAGATCTTGCGATTATGCGATTGATTATTTTTTATACGCCCGGCTTGAAAAGCGGGCTGTATTATGGTATCATCTCCGTCCGTCCGGCAGGACGGCAGTCCGGAAGTCCGGCAGTCCGGGCGTCCACTTTCCCTTCCGCTCCATAACTTCTAAAGTTTTGATTCCATCTGCACAATTTTTTCTAAGTATATACCTTATGGGTAGAAGGTGTGTTGCAAACTATTTTTAACATCACTGGTTACATAATATGGGAGTTATATTGGATTATGTAATATTCCCTTCCGCTCCATAACTTCCAATGTTTTGATTCCATCTGCACAATTTTTTCTGAGTATATACCTTATGGGTGGAAGGTGTGTCGCGAACTATTTTTGACGTCATACATTGCGTAATATGGCAGCCATATTGGGTTATGTAATATTTACTTTTTCTCTCCATAACTTTAACAAATATGATCCGATGTTTTCAAATTTTTCATGTTACATACCATATTAACAGACAGTGTGTAAAAAAATTGTTTATGATATCAACTATTGCAAATTATTGGATTATGTACATTCCCTTTTATTCTTACTTTCATTTTCATGAAAATAACCTTTAAATTATAAAATGGCTTCTACTTTTCCGATTCTCATCAAAAAAGGATTTTTTCAAATTGCAATAATGTTTCTAAATTGATTAAGACTATTCTTAAATCAATATATAACGTTTTAATCAAATGAAAAATACATATAAGGATTAAAGTTTTATCTACAGACCAAGAGATAAGTATCCCAGCTTTGGTCTATTTACCTTGTCAACTTACAGTTAGCTCTTTAGTTAGATTTATGGCTAAACCAGGCTTTGTGTACCACATGGCCCCATAAAACAGTGGGTGACATTAGCAATGGACCCAAAGCCAAATCTATTGAAAACATTTGGTCTATGATAAAATTAGAAGTAATAACCTGTAGGTATATGGGGAGATTTAGAATATTGTCAAGATGTCTATGGCCAAATAATGTAGATAAAAAATATTATGAGAAAAATTGTCAAATCTACTTGAATTGGTGTGAGCTGCGAAATTACCAATTAATTACATTTGTTTAAGTATGATTAGTAAATTATAAACTGCTTTTCTAAAAAATTGAAACATTTTAGTGCAACCTTTATTGACAACAAACAATGTTTAACATCGTGATTTAACAGCAGCGAGAATTGATGACTTGTACCGTGTACAAATCTTGTTAATAATTGTTGATCCAAATAGCCCATTTTAAATTTGATACAGATGGATTTTAAAGGTTTTAGTGGTAAGATTTCATTTTGTTGACATAACATCACCTTTTACCAAGCTTCACATTATAAAACTGGCAACGCCGCCATATACATGTAAGTGAAATAATCTTGAGCGCAGCGTAAAACACCAAACAATTAATCAATCAATCATTTACCAAGCTTCAACCTCTTCCCTCTGAATTTTGAAAATTAAATTCAAATAAATATGGAAGGATTTGTTTTGGTATGGCTGCAGTTACTGTGCCTTTCCGGGCGTATTTTGGGTTTCCCGAAACTCTTGTTAATAGGGGTGATACCTTCATGAAGTGTATTGCTGTTGTAGAGATAGTCAAGTATTTTAATTTGTATTTTTTTTACTAGAAAACAAAAAGGCAAAACGATTTAAAGATATTCTAACTCAATAATAAATATATTTCCTGTTGACCTTCCAAACATTTAACTCTTCACCCCACAGAAAGGTTAGAGATGGACTCAAGCAGACTTGTTGATTAACTGGACACTGGTCTGTAAGGTTTTTACCCCTCGGGCAAATTTTGCCCGAAGGGTATTGTCGTTGCCTCTGTCGTCCGTCTGTCTGTCTGTCCGTAACTATAATATATAGTCTGACGATATTCTTACTATAGCTAAGATGCGTAAGCATTGTCAATGTAATACAAAGTGTTCCAAAAAAATTCTACTGACTAATGCCAAGCTCCTGTCAGTCGTCAACCTAATGAAATATCATAGGTTTACTTTATTACGACAATTTATGATGGGGTATAAAGGTCTAAATGATATACCTCTTTTTAACACAATTAGAAACTTGTCTCCATGGTTATTTTAGACAAGAAGATTTTCCCTGTGCCCGTGTGTTTTAGTGTCCATAAATATCTACAAAAGTCTTTAATTTACAACTTTGAAACTTCACACATTTGTTGAATACAGCAAGTACAAGAAGCCTATTTAAAATCAACGCTCTCAGGTATTCTTTTCAAGAGTTATGCTCTTACATTACCGCTGCTATAAAAAGCCTTGTAAACACATTATCTAAAAAAGTCTTTAACTTACAACTTTGAAACTTCACACATGTGTTTAATACAGCAAGTACAAGAAGCCTATTGAAAATTGACGCGCTCGGATGTTTTTTTTCAAGAGTTATGCCCCTTACATGACTGTCAGCCAAAAACTTTCTTGTAAATGTGATGCATGTATGTGGAGTCATTTTTAACTCGCAACAAATTGTCTGTAAAATAAATATATCTTCGGTTTCTTTGGCCCAGACCCGAGGGGTCCTGATGGCGACAGCCACTTATTTCAACCATGCGGTATCACAGCCACACAAACGATGGATACAATAATATAATGTAGACATACATTTTGGTTATAATTTCTGTTTAACTATTCAATAAAACTAGTTGGTGCTTTACATTTTGTCAGGCAGGTGAATAATAATTATTTCCAGGCCTGTGTTAAAAACATTCTTACAATAGCAAACAATAAATGAATATGAAAATCGAAGTTCTTTAATAAAGCACCAGTGAATGTTTCGTCGCTCTCCATGCTTCGCTCACTGAAAAGTCTGTCTACAGCATACATGAAGTCTTGAAACTGCTCACGCGACAGGGAGGAATGACTGAATACACTCCCAGGGGCTCTGTCTGTCGGAGCGCCACTGGACTACATAACTCATATGCTGAGTCTATATCCATAATAATCCATAATTCTTTTTCATGACAAAACAGAATGTGGTATTTGTTTGTTTCGCTAGCGGTACTGTATTCATTCTTGCAGGCCAGTTTTCATTGCAAATAGGTGTCAGTTTCAATATTTGTTAATTAGAAAGAAAAAAAATTACTTTTTGGTGCTCCTGCCACTGTTATATGAAATGCCATTTTAACTCCTTTTCTTTTTATTTTTCTTAAAACAAATTGCTGGCTTTGTTTTAATGCAAATTTGACAAGATAAGCCTACAGTTACGAAATCTTGAATAATGTTTGTTATTAATTTAATTTCTTTAATGAAATTTAAGTTCATCTTTGATGACCAGCTTTGACAAATCTCTAAGGCCGTCTTCCCTTTGTTTTCTATGAGAACAGTTCACCATCGTTACTTCAAGACAAAAGAAACGCTGTTCAATATCACTTAATCCTTTTTGCTAGGCTGCATCAGTTTTTCCTTTCTATGTAACACTTACCCAATCCTACAGTGTTCGACAAAGCTGGAGAATGGAATTAGCCTCAAATCAATACTAATTGGGATTTCTTACAAAACTGCTTAAAGCGAGTTCAGGTCAGCTAAACTAGTATATAACTAGTCTATATCTGTAGCCGGTAGTTTACCTTAAAGTTGCAGGAAATGCAAAATTGTGTGTCTACTTGTCAATAAATTACATTTGAGACAGGTCAGTTTACGGTTGGCTTATTTTCATTAACCTTCCTTTTGTTTGGCTTTCTTGCTACTGTTGACCCATATATTAATTCTCTTGTCATCTGGTAAAATTTTTGTTTTTATTAAATCCTTCAGTAGGTTTTCCTGACAAACAATACTTTAAATATTGTTAATATGTCATATAGTTATCCAGACAAAAGGGCCAATTCTCATCATTACTGGCAGTATTCATGTTCATTCATCATGGTAGTGCTACTCCTTTCTGTTTAACAGTAACAACTCATATGGCAACCATGAACACCTCCAGAAATATTTACCATTACATTCATATAAACCTTTTCACGAGAGCACAATAAAGCATTATAGGCCTTAATATTTGTGTTTGAGACATTCTAGTACTTCATGACCTTTTGAATAGTGGGAGCTCCATGTCTCTTTTCTATTTATAAGGGTGTGTCCCAATTCACTTCAATTCCAGTGTATTGCACATAGCTGCCTATTTAGCTGGATTTCACATGTTAGCTACCAGTTTATCAGAGAGGAACTTTTGTCTGCACCTTAGTTTATGGTCTAGATGACTGGATATTTCACCATTGGATAAATTATTTGTTTGGCTGTCTTCAAGTATTTCAGTGCTTTAATGTGAAAACAAGTTGTGATATACATTTAATTTCAACCTTTTACCTGTTTGGTTCTGTTCTCCATATATTTGGAAAAAATGGCTTCAATCCGTCCTCAAACAGGACCCAATTTCTTCTTGAATAGCACAACAGTTGTTTTGTCTCAACAGCTAAAGATTGGATTGACTGCTTTAGACTGTTTATTGGCCATCACTATAATTGTTCATGCGTCATTCCCAATCACAGCGTGTCTTCGTTCACAAGACTTTCAAAGATCCTACAATAAACTAGTGTTCAGCCTGAGTTTGGCAAACCTATTATCAGGCTTGTTCCTCTTTTATCATGGAGTGGCTTATTGGGCCACAGAACTCAATGTCTACTCAAACAAGTTCTTCTGTCTCGGACAGATATTTGTCTTCTATTTTGGATTCTTTATTCAGATCTGCAGCTCATTTTTCCTGGCGTTGGATCGCTGCTTGACATTACGATTTCCAGTCCATGTGAAAATTATCAGTAATCGTTTATCGGATGTTCTGACTGCGTTGTTATGGCTGTACTCTCTTGTGATGGCTGTTTTACCCATGGTGTGGTTGAATGTTTGGCAGTCCCCTGTCCCATGTTACCATCAACCTGTATTACACAAGGCATATGTCTACCTACTTCTGGCACATCTCTTGGTCTTCCTTGTCTTCGTTGTTATTTCCACCATTTTGATTGACCGCTATATGAAACTGAACTTACAAACTATTCTGCAGTTATATTATGGAGATGTGGATGCTGACAAATATACTGGTTATTTGAGAAGAACTGGGAAAATGGCTGCAGTTTTAACCATTCTTCTCTTTATCTTTTATTTCCCTTATGTTATTGTTTTGTCCTTAATAGCAGGGAATCTCAATTTGCCAAACCTCTATCTCGTACAACTAATTTTATTTTACATTTGTTTTTTGTACCCTATTATTGCTCCTCTAATTGTAATGCTTTTTGACCCGTTTTTACGAGAAGGAGCTGAGAGTCTACTGTTAGGAATGGCCTCTCGCAAAAACACCCCGTCAATCAATAATGTGCTCACTCAGAAAAATCCTAATTATAATTCAAAAAGTTTTTCCAAAATATTTGCTAAGAAAGTTACAGCACTATCTCAATTAAACCCAAATGATTCTCCACACCCAGTCCCATTACAGGGTATTTTCTGGTAAAGATTTTATTCATCAACACACCCGTTTGTGATCATTCCAGAACTGTAAATAAAATGGTACATATTTTTTTCATTTATCTCAAAAATGATATGTAGTGTTATATGTAATATCCAGTATTTAGAAGTGCCAGTTGCAAATAATTATATTGAGAAATTCTTCCATATTGTATATCTATTATATTTGAAAACATATTACTCATTTTCATTAAATTGTTTTATTTAAAAACCTGTCTTCTGCCATATTTTTTGTGCCATTTCCTTTTTATACGATGTCATTTAAAAAGCATGTTTTGGTTAAATAGTGCCTTAATTCTGGCCTCATTATAACATAAAATGAAATCCCCAGAAAATTTTAAGTGTACCATAAACAATCTGTCTTAGACTGCAGTTTCTACCGACAAAGGGCCAGGTTTTTTCACGCACTAAACATTGCCACACCACCATATCCGAGAAATAATCTTGAGTGTGCTGTAAAATATTAATCCAAAAGGAATTTTTAGCATATGATATTTATCTGGGGACATACTTGATCAATAAACATATTTTTTATGTAATAATTTGGGGGTGTAATGAGGCCCGTAAGTACAGATACTGATCTCTATCATATGATATTAACATCTGCAATCAGTCATCAATGTTTGTCTCTAATTGCCTTCATCAATATTTCATGCCAATACCTGGTAATTTGAAATGCCATCTGCTTAAATATTTATGGTACAAATTAATCTCTCTTAATAGTTGATTTTTTGATACAGACAAACAAAGGATTGACTTGAAGAGTTGTAGCTGGAAAATGTTACCAAAGTAAAGTCTCCTATTAACTCTTCATATACAATGTAGTCTTTTGTAAGAGAAGTAAACCTCATATTCTTGTCTTTTAATGTCTTAGTCGTGCTTTGCATAAAACGCTAGACAAAAATGATGTTCTGAAGGTTATATATATGTTATGATCGTTGCAGATCTTATTTTCAATACTGAAGGCATTATCACAACTTCAAGGAAAGCAGTAGCTCCAGAAAGTCTGATTGTCCACTGCCATGTTCAAGCAGTATTAGTAATCCATACAGCAGTCAGTGTGATTAGAACACAAGTTTCACTCTGTTGGAAAATAAAAACATGCTTCAACTCTCTGGAACAACTGTGTGTTTTATGGTGTTCCACTCTGTTGCACATCGCTAAATGCCGTAAAACTGTCTACATATACGTAAAGTTTCATTGTGTAGCCAGACCTTTAAATACATGACTTACTAGTCACTTAATTGGTGTGCCAAGGGTATGAATTAAGAAATATATCCTGGATGCATATCTTATATAAATGTAATAATTGGTAGGGAAGTTGCAAGCGTTTGAATTAGAAAACCAGCCCTTGCAACCAGCAAAAGAGTTTAGTAACCAGAGCCAATCGAATATTTTCTGGAACAACCTGCAGAAAGTGTACCGAGGGAAATCAGTGCTGTCATTTAGAACGTGATGATGTCACTAATACTCACTATTCTGGAACACTGTCTTCTCAATTAGCCAAATAATTAAATGACGTCATCAAGTTTGGATCAGCTGTCACTCAGTATGTTAGCTCCAACATTATTCTACACAAACTCACAGCTAATGTTTAGCTATAAGTGGTTGAAACCTGCAGGGGCACTTTAGTGTCTTAGGTAATGGGTCTTTCTTTTTCCTATCTCAATAATGTTTGATGGGATAAAGATGTATTAGAATAAACATTTAGGTTTTAATAAATGTTATAAAATGATTGATATCTATAGTAAATCACTTACATGTAAGTGTGGCGTGAAACATCAATCTATTCAAGTAAGAAACTTTGCTGGCAAGTACAAAGTTCTCATAACTATCATTGGTACATTGTAACTACATGTAAAATGGATGTAGGTACAATCCATGTAAAGCCTACACAATGTCCTATTTGGTACACTGATGAATAATATAGGAGAGGTACCTGTTCATGACACAGTTGTTTAGGCCTTCAGTTAAAAAAAACTAAATTGCAACGCTACCACATTCGGCGACCGAGTGAAAAATCCACTCAAAAAGTTTTCAATTTTTATTAGGTCCGATCTTTATGGAGATGTCGACGAGCAAATAAAAATCTGAACGAAGAATAATGCATATAGTTTTGTGTTTTACTGTATAATAAAAGTAAACATTCACACACTCTGCTTGACTGAACCGCTCCTATTTATGATTGATTGAAGTAACTCTTCCACATATGTTCGAGTGAAAAATCCACTCAGAAATTGATCAATTTTATTTGGTCTGAGTGCGATTTGAACCCTGTGATACTCTGTGGAAGGTTTGAGGTAGTATCACTGAGCCCCCCCACCCACCCCCCTCCCTCTCTTCAAACAATATTGATGTCAGATGAAAAACTGCAATGGATTATCAATCCAGACCAGGGTATCCTTTATTGAATGATTGAAGTTTATAAATTTCACATTGTCAAAAAAAAAATTTCAAACTGTTAAAAAAAATTAAGTCATTCATCAAGAGATAAAACCATAATTATTGAACTCAAAGTACATGTATGTTAGAATATTTTAGTCTGCGTTGCTAGGTCAATTGTAGACCCGCAGGTGTTCATGTCCACACAACCCTGACATAAAATTTTGTAAATTGCTCACTCTAAGAAAAAAAAAAGAACTAACTACTCTGAAGTTTTCCGTCATTAGCCTTATAAGGAAGTGTGGCCTGAACTAGTGGAAGGGTTTTGTTATGTAGTTGAGCCTGGTTTCCTCCCTTAGTAAACCAGACAAAGTTTGCATATAAAGGAAGTTATCTTTAGTCTGCTAAGATTATCAAACATTAAGCCTGTCTGTTTTAATGGTAAATAACCCACTTTAGAGCTTTTGTTAGAAGTTAACAATCCAATGTTGACAAAGCGATTAAAAAAAAAAAAAATTGCTCATCTGTCTCGCTCGGAGTATAATTTTTATATCAATTACTAGCCGAGAAATCTTGGCTCTGCCAAATTTTTTTTTTTCCCATATTCGTCCTAGCCCAGATTGCTTCCATAATAGAAAAACAATATTTTTATACTTGTCTCGCCGAAAAAAACGCCGGCTCAAATTTCACAACAAATAAGCAAAGAATAAAATATTTACCACTGCATTCCGATAGTATAGACCACGAAGAAGGAGTTTGTCAAACTTATACCGCTGTGAAGTGACTAAAGATATATGAGTGACGTATTTCTACGACGCCCCGCACAGTTTAACTGGTCGTTTAAATGTTTTAGTATGGCGGTTACGTCAGGTTGAAAGCCAGAGGACTTCGAAACGAGCCCAGATTTCTTGGCTAATCAATTACCAACTTCTTATTATGTGTAGACTGTAAAATATTAATTTTTATCACCAAAGAGCAGTATGTTTTTCTACATACTCTACTAGTATGTGGTAATTAACCAAAAAAAGACAACATCATAATGAACACTGTATCAGTCACATTTAACTCTTTACCCCATAATGACGCTATTTGACGCTTCTATCCATGACCATATCCATGGTCAACCCATATGTTCATCCTTTTATTGTTTTTGGTTTTCTGAAATAAATATTTAGAACAAAAATAAGGTTGATCTGGTTAACTATCTATGAATTAGAGCACGGTGTCATATAGGTCATTATGGGATAATGCATAAAACACTGCATGGGGCAAAGAGTTCAGCATCTACATATTTTCATGAAGTTCTTCCACCGATCAGAAAGACCTAATGTGCCCCCCCCCCCTCCCCCACACACGCACACCCACACACACAAAATCAATACATACAAATCAGCAAGTATTCAAATCCACTGTTGGTAACACCTCCAAGGAGGCATGCTCATCTTATCTCATTTCTTTGCATATAAGGTAATGGATCTGGTGATAAAAGGGCAAGGTATGATTAGTGTGAATATTATGTTGAAGATGTGTCTATTGTCCATCAAGCCGAGAACTCCCCTGGGTTCAAACATGCTCTTATTACCATTAATTGAAGCCTGTTGGATAACACTCACTACGGTAATTAGGGAGGCGCTATATACCTTAACATCATCTGGACTAAGTTCTGTTACTTTTACTGAGAGCCTGGTCAGTACACCTGAAACACTCTTCAACATGAATCGTTCCTTGCTCAATGACACAAATGGCCCTCTGCCTTCATTTGCAATAGTGACTGTCACTTTACAGTTAACCTTAAGTCTTATGATTTTGTTTGGCAACATTTTGGTTATTGTAACAGTTTATAAATCTAGCTTACAAACGATGACCAGTAAACTACTTATCAACCTGGCTTGTGCAGACATTTTCCTTGGACTGAGTTTACCTTATGAAGCAAGTGTTGTTCTGGTACCACAACTTAAGAAGAGTCAATCTGGTTGTCTGTTGACATTTTCTGTGATTATTTTCTCCAGCACCGCCTCATTGCTTTGTTTGGCTGTAACTATTTTGGACAGATATTTTTCCATTTCTTATCCTTTTCTTTATGTGAGGAAAATTTCCAACAAAATAACCTACTGTGTTATTAGTGTCTGTTGGTTGTATGCCTTTGTACTGTCTCATCTACCACTTTTTGGATGGAACAATTGGGAACGTGAAACTACTAATTTGTGTGCGTATGAAATAATCATGAAGAAAAGGTACATTGTCACTGTGGCCTGCCATTTTATCCTCATTTCACTGGCAATGTTCTGTTTGTACATGCATATTCTACTGATTGCCAGGAAACAAAGAGGACGGATCGCCACAGAACAGTCATTAGGAAGTGATTCTGCTATCGCTCACTTCATGGAAAATGCTAAAAGTGCTAATCTCACTGTAATAGTTCTCCTATGGTTTAACATTTGCTGGTTACCATTCTGTATTCTTCAGCTTTTACTTACTATTCATCATAGCCCTACTATTGTCTTGTTATCAAACTTTAGTGTATTTCTTGGTATATTTAATTCCGCTATGAATCCCGTGATCTATATATGGAAAAACTCTGAGTATAGGTGTGTTCTGAAGAAATTGTTCCTTCATCTTGGACATTGCAGCGGATAATCTGTGACATGATATGGCTTGAGTGCTCTCCAATGCCTATTTACACTCTGTTATGGTAAAAAAATTTAAGGCTTCTGATCAAATGACAAAGTTGAACGAAGGATTCGATATAAAAATGGCTACATGTAGATAATAGATGTCAGTGTAGTCAAGTTCTTCAAAACCTTGAAAAAGTTGTGTTGGTAAAGATAAGATGGAGTCAAGTGTAACTGACGAAGACACCGGTGTAGGTGTTGAAAGCTTGTGTTGTTCACAAACAACTAACTACGCGGTGATCTTAATTTTTTATCATTAGTATGGAACCCATGTTTAAAGAGAGTTTCAAACATTTTACAGTACAATTATGCTGCAAGCTCTTTTGAGACACTGACATGTTTACTAATTTGCTAAGGGTCAAAAGACCACACCAGGGCTAGAAATTAAAGAAATGCATTTGGGAGAGGGGTTGACCAGGGATAAGAATCAAATAGCGATGAAATATATGGTAAATTACTGTAAATTGCACTTGCAATTTTAAGCACTATTACAAATTTTGTGGCATTGCTTTTAAACATATTTATAGATATATTAGTGGTGTTGAAAGCGACCGACTCACTGAAAACTTGTGGGATTGTATCATTCGTACATGTTTAATGGAATATTGTAATGTTCAGTAGATCTCATTTTACCTGCGATTATTCAACTATTTTTATTGTTTTGATGGCAATTTGAATTAGACCTACAATGTTGTCAAAGTTGAGTTCCCTTTTTACCTTTGGTAAGCTGATATTTAGAGTCATTCATGGTTAACGGCGGTAAAATGCTATATTTTTTACATTGACTTTTGTTTAATTTTATAGCTTTGAAATGTCATGATCTAATCTCAATTTTTGTCCCCTTCACATCCGAAAGTAATTGTTTATTTTGTATTTCTACTTACAAATAACTTTATTTCCACTCTAATAGGAGACCTCTCATAGAAGTCACGTTTTAACTTTTTCAAAAGTCACGTTTTAACTTTTACGAACGTCACGTTTTGGGTTCCACAACTTATGTTTTAAGCCGATGGCATTAAATTATTGTATTTAAGAATCTCCCTCTGTGGAGAATAACAACATTAAAAAAGACTAAACACTTAGAATAAAAAAACGATACAAAATGTGAGATAAGTGCAGACACAGTACAGTTATTCCTGTCACTCTGCCGTTTGCCGATATTTCATATTAAGATAGTAATCAATTCAAGAAACGTTTGTTTTAGATTAAATAGGATGCCATGGACTTTCAATGAGTGTATTGTTTCTAAAACCATTTTCAAAATTTTGAAAGCTGTGGACATTTTAGTTTCTAAATGTCACGGGAGTCAGTAATGGAATGGCTGATATGTTGATCTCTTAGATTTTTAGTTTTCTCCTATTTCCAATGACGTATACAAATATTGGGGTATGTAGGGGTGTCAGGTGGCCTTACGAGTTCGGGAAAGGAAATTCCTAATTTGTGATGAGATGCAGAAATTGAATACTGTCTCATCTTGAATCTGGAGAATTTCATTATAACTCTAAATTAATTTATTATATGTATTTTAAGATGTGCATCACCTATTATAGTCGTGAATAAATTTGATTTGAAATGTTGCTTCAGAATGTTTCCATGGTCTATTTGTGCTTTTTAATACATGTTTCTTCCAATAGTTCTGGCTATAGACTCTGTAGACAGATATTGCCTGCTCAACCCTTATTTGTATTATTGTTACTTGGGTCCAGCCTGATTGTCTTTATTTTGGATGGTTGCCCAAGAGAAGCCTGATACCTTCTGCTGGATTCAAGATTAGTTCATTTACATGGATGCTTAGCCAAGTTTAGTGTGAAATGAAACCAGGCTTTTTGTCAAAAGGGATTTAAAGCAGCAACCAATTGACAGAAGGTGTATATCAACGTGAGAGAATATTGCTATTCCGACTGTGCCACCAAGGCACCCCAGGTTTACAGATTATATGTATACACAGCATGTCCAATCACTCCACCTACAGTGTATTGAGAGGCTCAAAGAAGAAAAGGTTTTAACTTATGAAAACAAAAGGTCACTTATAATTAAGAAATTATATGGGTAGTGATTAATTGGGAAATAATAATGGCAACCTAGTTTTTTTCTTAAAAGCTAGAACCGGCTTTTAATAAAGTAGGAGTATCATAGTTGAGTGCTTGTATTCACCCACTTAATTATCAGCCATGAGAATAGGTATTATACGGAATACCCAAGGTGTAGTCTTTAAGGTGTGGATATCACTCCCAAAACTTAGTTTCTAAAGCTGTGCTCCAACTGAAATGATCATGGAAGGAGAAATGTATTATTTATAGTTAAGTCAGATTTTTCATATCCATGTAACCGTTTCAGAGAGTTAATGGCATGGTCTAACAAAGATGAACATTTCCATGAGACAATTAACATCAAACTTCACATTGAATGAATCTTGTTAAAATGATGTTCATAAAGATGGCATTTAAAGAACCACCTACTGTTTAGAGCTTCCACCAATGGGTCGCGGGTTCGAATCCCACTCAGTCCAAAAATTGGAAAATTTTCTGACTGGGTTTTCGCTCGTACGACCTATGTGGGATGGTTGCCAGTTACCAGCGGAAGGTCGTG
Source organism: Lepidochitona cinerea (assembly GCA_963971465.1). Lineage (NCBI taxonomy): Eukaryota > Metazoa > Mollusca > Polyplacophora > Chitonida > Tonicellidae > Lepidochitona > Lepidochitona cinerea. The sequence continues at coordinate 5,054,333 of OZ020551.1, forward strand.
GGTTTCCTCCGGGCACAGAGCCCGGTTTCCTCCCACAATAAAACTGGCAACGCCGCCATATAAGTGAAATAATCTTGAGCGCGGCGTAAAACACCAAACAATCAATCAATCAATCTGTTTAGAGCAGTACTGACAAAATAAGAACTAGAAGTAAACATCGTCTGGAGAATGAACACACCCTTTTGAAGTACATCAATTAACAATAAGTGTTCAAAAAAAATGTTAATTGTGGTCAATATATTAGTTCCAAACTCTCTGTGATTTGCCAAATAGCCATAAGAATACACACAATTCAAAGAAAAAATTTCACTAAATCAAAAACAAAATGGAGATTAAATATGATATTTGTTTATAACCCATATTATATATAGGCCTAATGAAATATCATACTTAAGCTTAACTCCTGCCCATCTGCAACCTAATATGGGGCCTCGGCGGTTCAGTCAGTTAGATTGATATGGAGCGCAATTCTCGTAAAAATTATTACGAGATTTCGTGATATATGGTGACAGGTAACGCTATAAAGAACGTGTTAGAACAAAAAGCGCTCAGTCACGTGCGCAACGCAGTGCTGGTGACAGGAAATGTGTGGAATTACTACGAGACTTACGCTTCCTATTGTCCGTCATTCCAACAAAAGGCCTTCCATTCATATGGGGCAGGGTCTTATAAATTGCTGATTGGATTTTTCACTCTTTCGACTTTATTGGCTTAAGTATAGACACTTGCGCAGTAGCCTCTGTGTATGGCAAAATCATGTTACTTGGGAGTTTCGGAATCCATCTTATGTTGAAATCGTGTTCGTTTTGACCTATGTGGGATGGGTGCCAGTTACCAACGGAAGGTCGTGGGTTTCCTCCGGGCATAGAGCCCGGTTTCCTCCCACAATAAAACTGGCAACGCCGCCATATAAGTGAAATAATCTTGAGCGCGGCGTAAAACACCAAACAATCAATCAATGTTCGTTTTGTCTATGACACAATGTGATTGAGACATCGCGCCTCCAACAGAGAAATGACATCAATGCCATACAATTTTAACAACGTCATTTAAACATACAGCATATTCTAAGTTGAAAGGGTCTATGGGCGTTTGTGAGTTGTCAGGTACTCGCTGAAGGTCTCCCCCATTCAACCTTGCATTGCCGCTATATGAATGAAATTATCTTGAGTGCCGAATCCAAATCGGTTGATGTGAACGATCATTTACCACTGGATTTAGGATGACCGAAAAATTGGTCACCAGACGTCAAAATGGAGAGAATGATTTACCGATCAGATGAAAATCCCCTATATCGAGGCCTGTATTAATGTTCGAGATGTATGTTACGGTATTTAAGTAACAAAAACTAGAAAATGTACTCCTACATGTACATCCTGGCTTTTTGAATTTTGTCCGTTAATCACACACATATTTAGTTGGTACGGGTAACTGAATTTAACTGTGTTTTTATTTCAATTTCAATCTTTGAATTTTTTTAATTAAGAAATAATGAATTGATTTTCTGCGTATACACTGTGATAACTGCAAGAAAAAAGAAAATGTCCATTGTTTTTTTTCGACGAGGGCCGAAGACACCCCCACTTGTGTTTAGTTGATGACGTCGTCCAGTGACGGCGTGTTCCATCACTTCACCAAAAGTTAAAAATGATGACAACATTCAGTGTCAGGGCCTTTGACGTCACAATGAAAACGTTCTGTGTATATGCTAGTTTTTTACCCAGCTTTGTCCTATCTCACAACATGTAGGGAAATCACACATGTGTTAGAATATATATTTAATGCTTCTCTTAGCAAATGAAATTATGGAAAGATGTCCGAAATCTTTAGCCATTGGTATATAGGACCAGCCAGACTGTTAGCGTCCCATGGTCTGCTCTTGAGCCTCTGTTAGAAATCCTGCCTTGCTAGAATTACATGTAAATAAATAAGCTGCATAGCAATAAAAAAAATACATATTAATTATATGATTGATTGATTGTTAGGTGTTTTACGCCGCGCTCAAGATTATTTCACTTATAGGGCAGCATTGCCAGTTTTATTGTGGGAGGCAACCAGGCTCTATGCCCAGAGGAAACCCACAACCATCCCACATAGGTCATTTGAGTGAAAACCCAGTAAGAAAAGTTAACAATTTTTTGGGACTGAGTAGGATTGGAACCGGCGACCCATTGGTGGAAGGCTGTTCGGATTGAGCGTCCAACGCTCTACCTACTGAGCCATGGAGGCCCCCAATAATTATATGAAACATTAAGTTTATGCATTGACTTGACTATAATTATACTTGAATTTAACATTGAAGGTACTTACACCAAGTATTTATTTCAGGGAACATTTCGAGTGGCCTGTGAGCATGTAATTAAGACAATGCGTAAAGGGAGAGAAACGCTGTTGACACTTCTGGAAGCATTTGTTTACGATCCATTGGTTGACTGGACCACAGGTAATGAAGGGGGATTTGCTGGAGCCTTCTATGGTGGTGGAATGATATCTACAGGAACTGGCGAAGTCAAGCAGAGTAAGAAAGATATGGAGAAAGATATCACCAAAAGTATGTTCTGTATTCGAATAGCCGAGATGAAATCAGCCTGGAGTCAAAACTGGTAAATAGCAGGGTTTTTTTAATATTCAAACAATGAGCACAAACTATCTTAATAGTTGTGAACAAATACTTTTTAATTGTTAGTGGAATACAGAGAAAGTCACCTTGCTGGTGTATTTTGAGTTTCTCAAACTAAATTGAAGTAAGGTTTTCAGTGAACAATATAATACGATGACCTTCCATAATATCCATTTGGCTGGCCTTTTATATCATAGTAAATATAATTGTATCCCAATGATTTTTACCCCTCGTGCAAATTTGTTTTCAAGAGTTATGCCCCTTACATTACTGCTGCTGTAAAAAGCCTTGTAAACACATTATCTAAAAAAATCTTTAACTTACAACTTTGAAACGTAAGACATTTGTTTAATACAGCAAGTACAAGAAGCCTATTGAAAATCAACGCGATCGAATGTATTTTTTCAAGAGTTTTGCCCCTTACATTACCGCTGCTGTAAAAATCCTTGTAAACACATTATCTGAACAAGTCTTTCACTCACATTTTTAAAACTTCCTACATTTGTTTAATGCAGCAAGTAACAGAAGCCTATTGAAAATCGACGCACTTGGACGTGTTTTTTAAGAGTTGTGCCCCTTACATAACCATCAGCCAAAAATCTCCTTGTAAATGTGATACATGTATGTGGAGTAGTTTTTCACTCACAACAAATTATCTGGAAAATAAATATATCTTCGGTTTCTTTGGCCCAGACCCGAGGGGTCCTGTTGGCGACAGCCACTTATTAATGATTAGTGGGATGACAAGCAACAAGGGGATGATAATGTTTGATGATACTATTTCAGTGAGGATATGTCTCAAGGACTTCCTAAGTTAGAAGAGTCCATCCAGAGCTGGCTGTTAGCTGTAGACGAACAACTAGCAAGTCAGGTGTCTAAAGACAGTTTGCTTGAGCAGAAGTCGTTATTGGAGGAGGCTTTAGATAACTCTTCACATTCCCTCTTCACACTTACAGACAGGTGAGTTTAGATAACCCTTCACACTTACAGACAGGTGAGTTTAGATAACCCTTCACACTTACAGACAGGTGAGCTTAGATAACTCATCTCAGTAATGAGAGTTAAATGAAGACATATTCTCCTACATAGACCTTTCAGTGTTGTCATTAATCTGGCCGAAGGATACCCGAATATGAGATTTTAGATCAGCTAACATGTAAAGTTTGCTAATGATGGTGGTAGCTTATTTTAGAACAAGGGCAAGGCCTATGAACTGCCTTGACAGTTCTGACAGTTTATTTTAATCGCAGCCAACATGCACATAGAAATCCACAGATAGATACACTATACAGTGATAGGTATAAAGAGTGAAAAGTTTGAACTGGTCCAGGGCAGCCCTGAACAAATTCAATGGAGCTAATGGGTTTTTAGTGTATCTTTGGTAAAATATTGAAGTGATAGATGTTCCAATTCTGAAGATTTTATTTGATTGGGAAAGAGACAAAACAGGAGAATAATGGCTCTGTACTGTACTTGTCCAATACCATAAACCGGAATCCCACTTAGACCAAACCGAATGGAAAACTTTCTGTATTTGTTTGTCGCTCTATGTGGAAGAGTTACCAGGTATACTCGCCAAAGGTTTCCTCCCCCACTAAATCTGGCAACACCACCATATAAGGGAAATATTCTTGAGTGCGGCATAAAACATATATCAATCAATTTAAAAAAACATTAACCAGAAATATAACATAATAAGAATGTTTGGATTTCATTGAAAAGATAGTTGTCTAAATTTGTAATGATACTGCTTAATTCACAGGTCAACTCGTTTATAAAGAAAAGTATGATGAAAGTTCACAACTTTTTCTAGCTGGGAAAATGCTGAAAACACTCTTCCTTTTTTATTTTAAACATTTTTTTCTGAATTTTCATGGTGAAAGTGCTTTTACCAGAACTGGTGAATAAATTCAGAAAATATTTTCCCAATTGTAATTTGATGTAATTGTTATTGATTTTGTTGCAGATATGCCGAATTTTCTATTGTCAAAAGCACCAGAGATTCTGTTCATGAATCTATACAAGAGAAGATTGCTGAGTTCTTCCACTGGCACACAATTCACCAGGTAACAAAATCTACATGGGTCATATTTTAACTGAGTTCTTCCACTGGCACACAATTCACCAGGTAACAAAACCTACATGGATCATATTTTAACTGAGTTCTTCCACTGGCACACAATTCACCAGGTAACAAAACCTACATGGGTCATATTTTAACTGAGCTCTTCCAATGACACACAATTCACCAGGTAACAAAACCTACATGGATCATATTTTAACTGAGTTCTTCCACTGGCACACTATTCACCAGGTAACAAAATCTACATGGATCATATTTTAACCGAGTTCTTCCACTGGCACACAATTCACCAAGTAACAAAATCTACATGGATCATATTTTAACCGAGCTCTTCCACTGACACACAATTCACCAGGTAACAAAACCTACACGGATCATATTTTAACTGAGTTCTTCCACTGGCACACAATTCACCAGGTAACAAAACCTACATGGGTCATATTTTAACTGAGTTCTTCCACTGGCACAGGTAACAAAATCTACATGGATCATATTTTAACCGAGTTCTTCCACTGGCACACAATTCTTCAGGTAACAAAATCTACATGGATCATATTTTAACTGAGTTCTTCCACTGGCACACAATTCACCAGGTAACAAAATCTTCATGGGTCATATTTTAACTGAGTTCTTCCACTGACATACAATTCACCAGGTAACAAAATCTACATGGGTCATATTTTAACTGAGCTCTTCCACTGACATACAATTCACCAGGTAACAAAATCTACATGGGTCATATTTTAACTGAGTTCTTCCACTGACATACAATTCACCAGGTAACAAAATCTACATGGGTCATATTTTAACTGAGTTCTTCCACTGACACACAATTCACCAGGTAACAAAATCTACATGGGTCATATTTTAACTGTGCTCCTCCACTGGCACACAATTCACCAGGTAACAAAATCTACATGGATCATATTTTAACTGAGTTCTTCCACTGGCACACAATTCACCAGGTAACAAAATCTACATGGATCATATTTTAACCGAGTTCTTCCACTGGCACACAATTCACCAAGTAACAAAATCTACATGGATCATATTTTAACTGAGTTCTTCCACTGGCACACAATTCACCAGGTAACAAAACCTACATGGGTCATATTTTAACTGAGTTCTTCCACTGGCACACAATTCACCAGGTAACAAAATCTACATGGATCATATTTTAACTGAGTTCTTCCACTGGCACACAATTCACCAGGTAACAAAATCTACATGGATCATATTTTAACCGAGTTCTTCCACTGGCACACAATTCACCAGGTAACAAAATCTACATGGATCATATTTTAACTGAGTTCTTCCACTGGTACACAATTCACCAGGTAACAAAATCTACATGGATCATATTTTAACCGAGTTCTTCCACTGGCACACAATTCACCAAGTAACAAAATCTACATGGATCATATTTTAACTGAGTTCTTCCACTGGCACACAATTCACCAGGTAACAAAACCTACATGGGTCATATTTTAACCGAGCTCTTCCACTGGCACACAATTCACCAGGTAACAAAATCTACATGGGTCATATTTTAACTGAGTTCTTCCACTGACACACAATTCACCAGGTAACAAAATCTACATGGATCATATTTTATCTGAGTTCTTCCACTGGCACACAATTCACCAGGTAACAAAATCTACATGGATCATATTTTAACCAGTTCTTCCACTGGTACACAATTCACCAGGTAACAAAATCTACATGGATCATATTTTAACTGAGTTCTTCCACTGGCACACAATTCACTAGGTAACAAAATCTACATGGGTCATATTTTAACTGTGCTCTTCCACTGGCACACAATTCACCAGGTAACAAAATCTACATGGGTCATATTTTAACTGAGTTCTTCCACTGACATACAATTCACCAGGTAACAAAACCTACATGGGTCATATTTTAACTGAGTTCTTCCACTGGCACACAATTCACCAGGTAACAAAACCTACATGGGTCATATTTTAACTGAGCTCTTCCAATGACACACAATTCACCAGGTAACAAAACCTACATGGATCATATTTTTACCCAGTTCTTCCACTGGCACACAATTCACCAGGTAACAAAATCTACATGGGTCATATTTTAACTGAGTTCTTCCACTGGCACACAATTCACCAGGTAACAAAATCTACATGGGTCATATTTTAACTGAGTTCTTCAACTGGCATACAATTCACCAGGTAACAAAACCTACATGGGTCATATTTTAACTGAGTTCTTCCACTGGCACACAATTCACCAGGTAACAAAATCTACATGGGTCATATTTTAACTGAGCTCTACCACTGGTACACAATTCACCAGGTAACAAAATCTACATGGGTCATATTTTAACTGAGCTCTACCACTGGTACACAATTCACCAGGTAACAAAATCTACATGGGTCATATTTTAACTGAGCTCTACCACTGGTACACAATTCACCAGGTAACAAAATCTACATGGGTCATATTTTAACTGAGCTCTACCACTGGTACACAATTCACCAGGTAACAAAACCTACATGGGTCATATTTTAACTGAGCTTCCAATGATACAGAATTCTCCAGATTGACTTTTTAAAAATAAAATGTGAAAAGTTTAGGGCTTACTTTTGATTTTGTTTTCATTGAGTTTTTGATCTATCGTTTTTCATTTAGCATGTTATGGAAAGTATCCGAGGTTCAGTGTTTCAAAAGATGTTTGCTGATCTTGCCAATTGTGTGAGTCCTGGACCAGCTAGTTTCTCCATTGCCAGCGATTTTCTTCAGGGAGCTGGTCAGGGACAAATCATCACTCAGGTAAAACTTTGTTTCACTAGTTCCCTTTTTTTTGTATTGTTTGTGAAATTGAAATAATCCAAATTAAAACAACCCCTTTTGTTTACTTGTGGTCATTACATAATATACAATAATAAAATGTTACATGATGCACTAGTGTAATACATACAATATATATATTTGACCAGTGTGAACAAGTGGAAGCTGAATTGACCAGTTGTATTCAACAGAGACGAGCAGTATTAGGAAATGCCTTAGACCTTCTTCATACTTATACTACAGTTACCAACCAGGTTTGTCATCACAGATTCTTTACTACTTAGCGAGAAGACAGATTGTAAAACAGAATTTGAAAGCACTGCTAATTTTGCGCCTTATACCAATTATCCCAGGATATCGGACACCAATTTTTTTCAGAGATATGTTTTGAGACTCAAGAATCACAATACGATACTCACGATACTCAAGAATCACTATTGACTTTGATTATAGATTCTTAAACCATACTTTATTTAAAAAAAAAAAATGAATAAAGCTGAGACAGTTACTTTACATGTATTTTCTCTTGTTCTGGTCAGTTTGGGTTGAAGTTTATTGAAGATAACAGATCTTTCCACTTTCACCAATGGTTTCAAGAATTGATGTCCGACTTTACATCTACAAAGTAAGTCTGGAAATCATTTCATTGAAATTTTCGTTCTCCCAGTACGTTGGGTGCCTTCATGCCTCAATTGGTGGAGTGGTGGATGCCTACGAAAGCCTTCCATCAATGTATTGTAGGTTAATCTTCTTCAGTTTTTACCCCTCGGGCAAATTTTGCCGAAGGGTATTGTTTATACTCAGTCTGCCTGCATAGCTGTTAAGTGTAAGTACATGTACCATGAAAGTCAGTTCTTTCGTATTGCTTTTAAACTTTGAATAACTTTAACATGTTCAAATAACTTGTTCCCTGAAATTAAACTTTGAATAACTTTAACATGTTCAAATAACTTGTTGTCTGAAATATGTACATCGTTCCCATCAGAATTACCTTTTGTCCTACTAGGTGCACTGAAATCCTGAGTGCCTTTGACAGACTGTATGGAGCTGGAAGTCTCACTTCTGCTGATATGCCTGCACTTCTTACTACACAAGACAAACTACAGACTATTATCACAGATGTCAACACCAAATTGGTCAAGGTAACAAATACCATCTATTTCTAATAGATAATAAAAACTTTCCAAATTGTTCACAAAGCTTGAAGGTAAAGTGAACAAGTTTTGGAACAGTGTGTTGTAATAGTGTATATCACTACTTGTCACAATGAAGTGACCTACTTTTAGGATGGATTGCTTCACTCCAAGCAATGTCAATATTTATGTCTGTAGAAGCTCAATGAGAGTTGTTTACAAAGTATCGAGATCCCACATCTCTGGAGCTGAGTCATTCATTTTACCTCAAATTTGCCACATGAACCAAGTGTGATGCAAAACTTTAACCTAAATTTCAAAACTCAGGTGATGCACTATGTTTACAAGCCCTACCCATGTTACCTCTGGGGGTTTCAAAGGAAAACTGTCACAACTAGGACACATGTTTATATATACGATGGAATGGTTAGGTTGTGAGTGGGAGCAAATTACTACCTTGCGGCGGTACTTGGCAATCATTACACAAAGGGTTATGGGTAAAGGAGACCATCTTGGTGACATGTAGAGTTTATTCTTTGTCTTCATTTTGGCTGGACCACGGGAAGACTGTAGTCTCAGACTGTTGTTTACCTCTGTGATATGACCAATCATAGCTAGACATGAAGAATTTTTTAAGAAATACTGCATTGATTCACTGAGTATATGCTGTGATAACTACAAGAAAAAAATGAAACGTCCATTGCTTTTGGACGAGAGCTAGAGGCTGAGTTTTAAAAAATGTGGACACGACCTTTTTTTCTTCAGTTATCACAGCATATATACAGAGAATCAATCCATTATTTCTACTTGAAACAGAACAAGTATAGATAAATTGAATTTAAGTAGTTTGTTTTATTTTCTATTTAAAACTAAAACCTTGCCTCTCCTACCTTATAGCTGAATAGCTTTTCCCTAATCTCCCCTTGGGACAATATCTCAAAAATGAGAGGGGTACTATTGCTTCAAACAGATGTTTTATGTGTTTCCGTTATTTTGTCTACCAGCAAACCTGATAACTTATTTCTACATACATTAATACTTTTAGCTAATGCTACTTCCCTGTCAAGTTTAGCCATCCTAGGTTGATGAGATTGTTTTATAGACAAACAGCTAGGCATACACAACAGTTTGATATCTCCACGTGCGTTAAATAGGTGATGATATCATCCAGTGACGTCGTGTTCCATGACATCATCAAAATCTGAAAATGATGACGTTCAGTGTCCGAGCATTTGACGTCACATAGAAAACATTCTCTGTGTATATGTTAGTTTTTTCCTATCTCACATTTGGAGATATCATTCATTTGTCAGAATGTTTTTTTTTGTTTGTTGGTATTATCGGGTTAACAGATTATATAAAAAGAAAACTTTGCCATTCCAGTGGCCAATTCATCGTAAGATTGGAATTGATGTGAACTTGCACACGGTGAAAACTAGTTAGTTGCCTACATGTATATTAAGCACTATTTTAGACAAGAAGATTTTCCCTGTGCCCATGTGTTTTAGGGATCATACATATGTATATTGACCACTCCTGCCTTAATTGTTTGTATATAGCTAATGGAGAGACGACAGCAGTGTGATAGTAATGGTCTGGAGTTACTTGTCCAGGATGCCAGCAGTTCTCTTCAACTATACCTTACTGGTGAGTTAGCAAATGTTAACTGTATACACACTTACAGGTTTTTCTGTATGTAGTGCCTTCTTTCTTCATCAACTAATTCTTGGAAACCTTGAAAATTTACAAACTCAAAAAAACATACCACAATGCTGTGTCTCACAAAGAAAGTTGAATTATCAAATCACACATTGTTCAGCAAATAGCATTTTGAATACTCTTGTTTAAAGTATAGAATACATGTGAATGTTTTTTTCCTCAGAGAATGGTGTAAGTGGTACATATAGTATGGTTGGTGTGATCTTGACTGCTCTTAGTCAACTTAATAAGAGATATCTCATCATGGAGGGAGCCGCAGCAGGTACATATTGTCAAACTTCTGAAATATAATAAAATCTTTAGAAGATATATCATGAAAAGACATGCCAACAAACCTGAAGAGTGAATCTCCATACCCCAAAAGAATTAACAGTTGATGTTATTGGCTTGAATTTGCAGCCAGTGACCTGTCAAGAGCTCTCAAACTTTCTTTCGATCGTCAATGCACACTCAGAGGGAGCTGTCATTTTGCCCGATTTCTGTCATTTCTGTCAACAATTAATATTACTGAAAATTGGAATGGCTTGTTTCCTAATTGCAGCATTTAAAATTAACTTCACGTGCTTAAATTGATTTTTTTCTATGTTGTATGAAAGATACCACTATTATTTGAAGGGTCAGGGCCTCGTTCGTTGCCCTAAAACAGTGGTATCTTCTGCGACCTACCGTATATTCAGCAACACACAGCCCCCAGGAAGTCATTTATTTCTTAATTTCACAAAAAGCCCAATGTGTATGGTTACCTGTAGATCTGTTTTGTAGCTGCTGGTGACAGATTAATGGATCTGACATCTCGTGATGGTGACTGGTTTCTGGATGAACTCTGTAGTATGAGTGCCAATATTCACCAGTTCCTCTCCATAATTAAGGATATTCCCCTTCCTGACCAGGTGAGCCTTTAATGTTAAATACCGTTTAGTCCAAGTCCAATATACCTGACTCACTTGATTGCTCTATATTGAATGACGGCACCATAGGTACACTGTAGGTAAAGAGTTTCTTCAAGATTAATTTGGCAGAATAAATATAAAATGTGTTTATTCTATACTGACTTTGCTGAATAAATTATCTATGTTTTTGACATTGATATGACTATACTTTGTTAAGTCATATGTTACATTGTGCATCTTGATAATAATGATTGATTGATGATACGTCGCACTCAATATTATTTCCCTTATTTGGTCTTGTTTAGTAAGAGTGGGATTTGAACCCGCATCACATGGATGGAAGGTTTGTGTCAGACTGAGGGACTATCACTAACCGACTGAGCCGCCCTGGCCCCCCAATAAGAAAGAGTTACCACTATTACTATTATTTCTTATGTATCAGACCACTTAGTTCATATAAAAGTAATACAAAAAAAAAGGAAGAAAAAAAAAACTCTGGTTGTCTTACTACCTTAAGACGTATGGATGGATGATGTTTATTTTTTCTTTGTATTTTTATTCAGCAACCAAGTGTTTTGGAACAGTCTCATAACCTACAGGTAGCTTTTAATGCTACACATAACATCTATATCGCATTACAAGTAAGTATATCTGTTACCTATAAAGTGCATCACTCAGATAGATTGATTGATGTGAGATTGGATACAAGGTAGTATTATTTTTAAATGTTTTTTGTCAAAAGCGTGTATTTGGGCAAATGTTAACTATGATATAATGTACTGTATAACTTTGATAATGCACAAAGAAGCAACAAACAAAAGGTGATGGGGGCTTAACTGTCCATCTTTGTTACAGGAGATGAACATGAATTTCCGTACCATCATTGTACCTGAAGCCCTGAAAACTATCCAGGCTGGGGAGATGAGTGTTTTAGAAGCTATATCTGGGTTGGAATGTGTCCTGACAGAGGCTGGTCAACCATTGGACTCCCTCCTAACTCATCTGGAACAGCTCCACAGAAATGCCATCATTGGTCAAGCGGTAAGGACCTTCCATTGTATAACAGAACGCATTGCTCAGTCAACAGAGTCATGGTCCAACATACCTTCCAGCAATGCGTCTGGGGTTCAAATCCCACTCGGAACAAATAGAATGTGAGTGTTTTAATTGATCGTCATATGTGCAAGGTACTCGCTAAAGATGGGGGTTTCCTCTGTACAAAGAGTTTCCTCACAAACCTGTAACGCCGCCATGTAAAGAAAATAATCTCGAGTGCGGGGTAAAACAATCAGTCCATTGTATAACTTAAGAATCGTGTGACCAGGAGTAAAATGTATTTACCATTGCAGACATTTGGAAACCAAGATACTTCAATGGTATCTGTGGAAATTCATTCTGACTTGTTTATATTATTATTTTGCTCAGGTTGAGGAAACCGAAGTGCTGGGCCGTGTATTAAAGATGAGAAGTATGTTAAATGAGCTACTTCAGGGTTCAGATGAAGAGAATACAGACCTTACTCCTGGACAGATGCTCCTGATGGGATTTAATGGCCTCTTTGCTAGATTAGACCAGGAGTTCTCCGACATCTTGGAACATCTAGAGTCTGCTGCTGTACCAGAAGTCTGGAGAAAAGTCGATGTTGTAAGAGAAGCTAGAGCATTACAGGTAAAAACTATATTCTAAATATTGCCATCAAACTAGGGGTCTTCATTTAGATAATCAGGTTTAAATCCCACTCAGTCAAAAAAAAAAAAAAAAATTGGGAAAATTTTCTGACTGCGTTTTCTTTGAACGACCTTTGTGGGATGGTTGCCAGTTACCACCAAAACGTTGTGGGTTTCCTCCTAGCATAGACCCCGGTTTCCTCCCACAATAAAACTGGCAACGCCGCCATATGATTGAAATAATCTTGAGCGCGGCGTAATATAGATAGTCTATTTCCAATAACATAAGTGCTTTTAAGTAGATTATAAGTTTTTCTTTTGAAAAAAACCCCTTCCTCAAACTTACAGAAGCCTTTTGAATATAGCGAAGCTCGATTTTTTTTTTTTCAAAGGTTTCTCTTTCTTTGTAAGCACATTTTCTTTTGGTTGCAATTACAACGGAAGGTTGTGGGTTTCCTCCGAGCATAGAGCCTGGTTTCCTCCCACAATAAAACTGGCAACAAAGCGCGGCATAAAACACCAACCAATCAATTAAAAGGCTTTTCCTTTAACATTGAAACTTCATACACCTGTATATGGCAAGTACTATATGTCTATTCAAATTGGGAGCTGTTGCATCTTTCTTTGGTTTTTGTTGTTGTTTTTTTTTCACAAAAGTTCTTAAGTTTATTGAAACCCATGTTCTACCCTGTGAAATAGTTTCACTATCACTTTTAGCTCAACCAGAAGCCTACTTGTTTGTGTTATGTACTATAAATATTTGAGTTTCATTTTAGGTGTCTTCATTCTCTGCTGATAATAAACTCCTTCAAGCTGACATTTTTTTTGTCAAACAACTTCTTGTGATGAAAGAATTCCTTGATATGTGTACAGAATTTGCAAAAACCCTACAAGGTTAGTCTCCCTTATTTAAATTAAACCAATATGTTTGGGATCAAATCTGACTAAAACCAAATAAAAATTAAAAAAATTCTCTGTGGATTTTTCACTCATGGAAGAGTTGGCAAGTACTTGCTGAAGGTTGGGTGTTTCCTCCAGACAAAGAGCCCGGTTTTCTCCTTCATTAAATCTGGCAACGCCGCAACATAAGTCAAATAATATTAAGTGCAGAGGTATTGAAGTAAACCAGATATTTTCCCATTCCTTTTTACCCCTCGGGCAAATTTAGCCCGAAGGGTATTGTCGTTGCCGCCGTCGTCCGTCTGTCCATTGGTCCTTGTAAACACATTATCTAAAAAAATCTTTAACTTACCACTTTGAAACTTACCACATTTGTTTAATACAGCAAGTACAAGAAGCCTATTGAAAATCAACGCACTCGGATGTTTTTTTCAAGAGTTATGCCCCTTACATTACCGCTGCTATAAAAAGCCTTGTAAACACATTATCTACAAAAGTCTTTAACTTACAATTTTGAAACTTCACACATTTGTTTAATACAGCAAGTACAAGAAGCCTATTGAAAATCAACGCACTCGGATGTTTTTTTTCAAGAGTTATGCCCCTTACATTACCGCTGCTATAAAAAGCCTTGTAAACACATTATCTAAAAAAGTCTTCAACTTACAACTTTGAAACTTCCCTTCATTTTTTTAATACAGCATGTACAAGAAGTCTATTTAAACTCAACGCGCTCGGATGTTTTTTTCAAGAGTTATGCCCCTTACATTACCGCTGCTATAAAAAGCCTTGTAAACACATTATCTAAAAAAGTCTTTAACTTACAACTTTGAAACTTCACACATTTGTTAAATACAGCAAGTACAAGAAGCCTATTTAAAATCAACGCACTCGGATGTTTTTTTTCAAGAGTTAAGCCCCTTACATGACAGTCAGCCAAAAACCTCCTTGTAAATGTGATGCATGTATGTGGAGTAATTTTTAACTCGCAACAAATTGTCTGGAAAATAAATATATCTTCGGTTTCTTTGGCCGAGACCTGAGGGGTCCTGATGGCGACAGCCACTTATTTTATATAATTCCTTACTATTACTTTCTATATCAATTCTCTTGTTGCTACCAGGTCGAGAAGGTGGTCAATGTTTTGATGACGAGCAGCTTGCCAAACCTATCAAAAAATTTATTGCTGAGTATGTCCGAAAGAAGGTAAGATTTTGTATTTCTTCTTCTGATTCAATCATCGAGTCTTCACCATTCTAATCAATTCTATTACAGTGTAACTTTCCTCTTTGCTAGAAAAAATAAATATTCACCCTCTATACTGATATTTAACTTTGAATTACCCTCTGAATAATCAATGTTCTGTGCTGCACATTGTCATGTCTGTTCAAGGTTCTTGGCTTCCCTTCCCACATTCTTGGCTATATAAACTGTGTGTTTGTGAGAAGTTTGGGTTTAGATGTCTCAGCTGAGATAGAACTGAAGGACATTGGAGCTGAGTCAAAGGTGGCATTAGAAGATCTATGTAAAAAAGCTGTTGATGGCTGCCTCAAGACTGGTACTTTCCAACATCATCATCTAACACAAGCCAGCTCAGTAACTGGTAACTATGACAATGCCTGGAGGAAACATGATCTGGCCAGGTAAGTCAGCCATTAGTCCACATTGGGATTTCTTTACAGTTGTCCTTTTATAATGGAATAAGCTGTTGTTTTTTTGTTCAGCGTATCCTTTGCACTGCTGTATTACAAATAGTATCATAATATTCGTTCTAGATTAGGACATTTCATAAGGTCAAATTTTGTTTTGAATACAAACTTCAATCTTGGAATTACAGCAGTCAGTGCTGTAATGTTTGGTCTTGAGTCTACTCAGTGCTTCTTATATTCCTATAGTTTTAACAATGCATTGAAGATGTATGTGTTTAACTGGATGTTCACATTCAATCTTACCTATCCTATGTTTGATTTTTTTTCCCCAGACGTTTAGATGCCAATATGACCCTGTTGAAGTCAAGTACCCGTAAAGTTCAGCTACAACTGGCTCGTTACCAATGGTTACATGAGGATATCTTTACCCAGGCTGACCACTTACATCAACAAATGGTTATGTTAAACCGGTCCACGGTTATGTCTGAAATGAGAAAGGTAGTATATCATTTACAAACACAGTAACACTCCAACATTGACATGTAGTCTCTGGTCAAATGGTTTTTGTCAAATTATCCTTTGCTGGTTTTAACACCCCAAAAGATTTTTGTGTGTGTAGAGTTTTGCTTGAATACCAATAACATATTGTTCAAGTCCAGAAGCATCTGGTATTTATGTTAGTTGTGATCGTTTGCAGGGAGTTCAAAGCTTACTGTCTATGGATGGGACTATAGCCAGTTGTCAGGAGAAGTATGCCCAGTTAGAGGCGTCTATAACACAGAGGTTGAAATGGGCTACTGGTGCCAACCCTTCCCTCAACACTGTACTACAACAATTTGATGATGCAACGGTCTATAGACAACAAGCCATTGAGGTAATATGAAATAAACTTTCACATGGATTGCTATTTATCTGTAAGATATTGAAAACTTGTTACTGTATTCATTTTAATTTAATTAGGAATCATCCGTGACAAATATATATATTTATGAACAATTTACTAAAATAACCATGGAGACAAGTTATATATATAAAACAATTTTTATAATGTTTGTATCCTTGTGATTGAATTTAAATCCTTCATGTTGAATTAACATATGAATTATATCAAGTGTATATGATGTATGGTTTTTCAGAGTGAAAGTAAACTGGCTTTAGAAGTTGTACAACTCTTCCAAGGGATCCTTCATCTAGAAGCCATGAGAACTCGTACACCAGAAGCTCTCACTGCTGATAAAGCATTCCTTCAGCTGATTCAAAGGTTTCTATTTAGTAACCATCTCACTGATGTGACTCTTATGCCCGGAAAATTCTACCACAATTCTTAAGATTGCATTTTTATAACAAGGTTAAAAAAATCATCACCAAGAAATATAACTATTAGGAAAGCAGTTCTTTAAATCTAAAAATCATTAATGATGTTTTTTGTTGGAGAAAATAGGTGTCTTTGCCCTGTGGAAAAGGTAGATGATCTGTGTTATCGGCCCATATATATGTGAAGACTAAAACTTGTTGTGTATTTCAGGTGCAGTGAGAGCTGTGATTTGATTGAGACTAGAGCCAGCACAGTAACAGAAGTTGAGGAAATTCTCATGACAACAAAGGTACAGAAGATTATTTCCACCTGCACATAATTTGTATTCACATAAAGAATTCACTTGAAAGAGGAATAGTTGATCGAATATGGATCACAAATTTTGCGTTAACTGAACTTTTTACTCCATGTTTCGGACAGATATAGTAATTTAATATGAAACAAAAGAGAACATTCCAGTCATACATGAGTAACAAGACAAACAAATTATCAGATTTGATAAAAGTTTTATGTTTCTTCTTGACAGTGTTTGGCTGAAGGACAAAATGTTGATGAAAAATGGATAAAACAGACCTTAGATTTGATCAAAAAAGAGATCAAACTTCTATCTACAAAGACTGGTCAGTTAAAGTCTCAATTAGAAACTGCAAAGGTGGGTATTGTCTACTTTGTGAAAGAATCTGCCTTTTCCGTTCTTTGGTGTTTATGTGATATTAAAAGTAGTGACCAATATTGTATCAAAGTGCGTGGAAAGTTTAATTAATATGCTATGTTGATACAATACTTAACACTTCGCCAATGTGCTATATGGTACAATACTTAACACTTCACCAATGTGCTATATGGTACAATACTTAACACTTCACCAATGTGTTATACGGTACAATACTTAACACTTCGCCAATGTGCTATGGTGGTACAATACTTAACACTTCTCAAATGTGCTATTGTGGTACCATCCTTAATACTTCACAAATGTGCTATTGTGGTACAATACTTAACACTTCACAAATATGCTATTGTGGTACAATACTTAACACTTCACAAATATGCTATGGTGGTACAATACTTAATACTTCACAAGTATGCTATGGTGGTACAATACTTAATACTTCACAAATGTGCTATTGTGGTACAATACTTAACACTTCACAAATATGCTATGGTGGTACAATACTTAATACTTCACAAATATGCTATGGTGGTACAATACTTAATACTTCACAAATATGCTATGGTGGTATAATACTTCACAAGTATGCTATGGTGGTACAATACTTAATACTTCACAAATGTGCTATTGTGGTACAATACTTAATACTTCACAAATATGCTATGGTGGTACAATACTTAATACTTCACAAATGTGCTATTGTGGTACAATACTTAACACTTCACAAATGTGCTATTGTGGTACAATACTTAATACTTCACAAATATGCTATGGTGGTACAATACTTAATACTTCACAAGTATGCTATGGTGGCACAATACTTAATACTTCACAAATGTGCTATTGTGGTACAATACTTAATACTTCACAAATATGCTATGGTGGTACAATACTTAATACTTCACAAATGTGCTATTGTGGTACAATACTTAACACTTCACAAATATGCTATGGTGGTACATTACTTAATACTTCACAAATATGCTATGGTGGTACAATACTTAATACTTCACAAGTATGCTATGGTGGTACAATACTTAATACTTCACAAATGTGCTATTGTGGTACAATACTTAATACTTAACAAATATGTTATGGTGGTACAATACTTAATACTTCACAAATGTGCTATTGTGGTACAATACTTAACACTTCACAAATATGCTATGGTGGTACATTACTTAATACTTCACAAATATGCTATGGTGGTACAATACTTAATACTTCACAAATATGCTATGGTGGTACATTACTTAATACTTCACAAGTATGCTATGGTGGTACAATACTTAATACTTCACAAATATGCTATGGTTGTACAATACTTAATACTTCACAAGTATGCTATGGTGGTACATTACTTAATACTTCACAAGTATGCTATGGGGGTACAATACTTAACACTTCACAAGTATGCTATGGTGGTACAATACTTAATACTTCACAAGTATGCTATGGTGGTACATTACATAACACTCGACTGGTGTGTTTTGGATGTTCAATATTTAAACCTCAATAAATATGTTGTGCTGCAATATTTGTATTTTTCCCATTAACAGGAAGGCGTTAAAAAAGAGGTGGTCAATATTCGAGGTTTGTTGTCTGTTCATCACAAACTGATGTCTGAAATCCGATCCATTCTCAAGTCACTTGCCAAGGTGGGTTAGGCTTTCATTATGTATAATATGGCTGTTTCGTGAAGGAACAACATAGAAGACTTAAAGTGGCATGAGCTGCCAAAAAAATAGCCAATAATTTCAACATTTTGTTTTAACGTCAAAATGTCACAATTTTGGCAGCCCATGCCACTTTAAGAGAAATTCTTTTTTCATGTATTGAAATTTATTTGACAATAATAAAATATATCTTGTGTTCATGTGCCATTTTATTGAATGGAACGATACAATACATCGCTTGCACATGACAGCACTTGTGTCTGTTATATCCATCTGCTATGTGGGGTCCAATCAATTGTCAATTATTGTTTCTTGACAGTATGAAGAACTTCAAGAAGATGGAATGTATGAAGGAGGTATTACTGGTATCCGAGAATATCTTATTACATATAAGAATTTTTCAGAAAATTTTACTACAGCCTTGAAGATAGCAATGTCAGATGATGTGAGTAAAGAGGACATGCTACAAGCTGTAGGCTTCATCACCAATCTACAAGCACAGCTTAAAAGGTAATTCTTTGTGACTTCTTTCATCTGATAGACTTATGATGGCCCGGTATCACCATATAAAAATTATTATTATCCTTCAACCAAGTTACAGTAGTTCGCAAATGCTGAATTTTGATTGGCCAATTACCCAGGTCGTATAAACCCATACACCCGGCCTAATTTTGTTATGACCTGCCTGATAATTGTCGTAATTCTGTATGTCGTCTATCGTCTGCTCAATCCGTTTGACAGAGGGTCGTACATTTTGATTGTAGATGTATGTGTGAAATATCGAGATATTAGATTTAGCTAAAATATATTTGTCACAGATAGAACCTGCGCAATAAAACAAATAATAAGACAAGCTGAAAATTTGCACACACAATGAAGTCTTAACTCTGATTAAATTAACACTAATAACAGTACCATCTACGGCCTTAGTACTAGTAGACCTACAGGCTACAGGCCGATAACGGTTGAAACATGAATCTGCAACAATTCTCCCTCTACTAGTCATTTGAATGGCCATATTCTCCCTGAAGTTTCTCGTTATTTCATGAACAAAGAAATTATGTCTATCATCGTGGATTTTAACTGTGTAGTGCACCAATCACCAGGATAAAAAAAATATATAAGAAGTTATAGAAATAGTTCAATTTTATTTATTGAAGTTTAAAGCATATATTAAATCGTTGTTTTCCCAAGCAGCTTTTGTTAAAAAAAATTATCATCAAAGATGAGACTAATTCCCCTAAAACGGGACAACCTTTCAAAATCAGGACATGGAATGTTGTTCACAATAGTTACAGATTATAACTAAATTAAAAAAAAAAAATTCAACTTGTATGTTTTGCATAATACCATAACTATTTCAAATCTATCCATGAAAGAAATCACTAACAAATTAAAAAAAGTTATGTTCTGTTCATCTTTTTAAAGATTTCATATTTCCAATCACTGCAGAATGCGCGGTTTTACGTAAATGTCGCATGGTGTAACTGTAAAGTGGCTGTCCCGATTTAGGAAAAAAGAGTGTTGCACAAAGTTTGCCTTTGGGGTTTTAATTCTGTAGTAATACTTGTGAATGTCGCATGCTGTCACATGCCTTGGTGCATAAAATATTATTAAAGCATTGGGTGGTAAAATCTGCAAATTCAAGACAAGTTTAGGAAGTTGACACATACTTTACATGCATCAATGCTTACAGACGACAACTCAAGTGATTATGCTGCATCAGCTCTATTTACTTTGCTTAAGAAAACAGATTGAAATGCGATCAAATAAGATGGTATAAAATAAGGTAGAAGTCGTAACTGTCCCTATTTAGGGTGCATGGCTGTAATATACTGTACACCATGTTAATATATTTTTGTTTTCCTGGCAGCATATATATGGATTTGGTGGAGTTTGCCCCTCCTCTACTGACCAAAGAAGACCCCGAGGTCTCAACTATCAAGACTGGAGACTTTGCTTCAGGTAAATATTCACCATGCAGCATTTTTCATGTATGTACGAATGTAGAAGAAAGGGTATTGTTCAGGGGATTTGATCGATTGCTTTTATTCAACCATACTGTTAACACATGAGGTGTGTGCAACAAGAAAGGCTCTGGTTACTTCTTCAGGTATAGAAGTGTTCTTAAATCTTGCTCTATGTTGTTGACTTTGGTTTTCGGCCATCACAAGTTTTTAAAACGTTCCAAGATGTCAATGTGATAAATACTAATATTCATAATTAATTCACTTTATCTTTATTTTGTTTTTCTAGTTGTGAAGAAGCCTTTGGAGAAAGAAGGTGCACAGAGTCTCCAGAAAAGACCCTTCCATGTTCACAAGGAACTGTTGACATCATTAGCTACTCCAACTGCCAGTCCTCAGTCAATAATAAACAAACAGCCAGGTAACGTTAAATGTCAATCCGAAATCTAACAATCTTATATAATGCTTTTGTGAAGTTTTTATCTTGGATTGAAAGTTGATGGAATATTAAAGTATGAGTTTGTTTTCAGGGAGCAGTTCAATAAGAAAGTCAGAGAAGATATCCAGGGATCCCAGGACTGGAAAAGGTGGGCTTTCAAGCAGTTTTGTTATTAATTTTAGAATCTTCTGTGGTATATGAAATGGCGTTTTTTGAAAACCTGTCAGAATTAATAGATTTAAATGTAATCAGCATATATCCGGTATGCATTAGACCAATACAAGATGCGTTCTGACAGAAGTTAATGTCCTTGAAAAGGAAAACAACAACAATCATTTGTTACTTAGGAATTGTGATTTTTGTTCTACCTTTTCTTCTGCTTTTCTTATGCGTGTGTGGTGTAAACTGGAGGGGATCATTTGCACCTGTCGATTTAGCTGACTTTATTGTACAAAAAGGTGCACTGTGATATCGCTAAAGGAATATATTCCCAGCGATAATACCTACCTCTGTACTAACACATGCCTTATCGACGCCAGGTGATAGAGTATCCACCATGGAAACCACTTTGAGGGTTTTATGACTTCAATTGAATTGCTCCTCGCAGGAAGCGCAAGATCCCCAAAGACCTGGATGCCGGATCCCAGGTCACCACGACCAAAATCGAAGACTGCATCCGTGAAAGTGAGAACCAGAGTCCACTGGATCACATGACAGGCGCAACATCCAGGCGGATAGTAGACTTTTGTCAGGTGATCCAGTTATGGGAGCACTCCCTTGCCAGAAGCCAGTTACCCTAGTGCATTACCGCTGGATTACCACACCCAAGCTGCCCCACAAATTTTGAGTTGATATTTTACTTGATCACAGTTTGTGGAAGATGTACTTGCCATGGCAACCTTGAGTGCGACGTAAAACCTCAATCAATCGCTGAGTGACCACATTACATTTTACAGGGGCCTGTTTTACAAAACAGTCGCAAGCTACGTTTGACGAAATTACCAGGGTGCCACAATACTTAAGAGATACGTTGTCATAGTAGTTACGGTTGACGTAAAGTTACACCAGCTTTGTAAAACAGGCCACTCCGCTGCTACCAACATGAATCTGTCCGCCATCTTTTGACATAGAGAGACCCCCATCAGGTCTCGAAGACGTTGACGTTCCTCACCCTCACCTCGTCACCTTCACGGCCATGGTGTCAGAAAAGCTTGCGCAACCTCGGTAGATTAGTTGGTTTGAGTAATCAATGCGGCGCGAGATATGAAACATTTATCAATCAATGAATCAGAGTTTCACACCTTGAATGTACGTCCATCTGACATACACCCAACTAGTTGACAGTTCTTTTGGACTCAGGTCTAGCCGAGTTGCTAGCCTAGATCCAGGCTACAAGGTTCTAGGGAAACTGTGCGCGTAATTCTGTGTTTTATTTATTTTGCTGACCATTCCCTCTGTTTTGCAGCAATTCAAGAGAGAAACTCATATGCTGTGAGTGTTTGGAGGCGTGTGAAGATGAAATTAGATGGAAGAGATCCTGATTCTAATAAACGATTGTCAGTCGCTGAACAGGTAACATCCACTAAAACAGCAGATTTTAACAAAACGATTGTCAGTCACTGAAGAGGTAATGCCTACTAAAACAGCAGATTCTAATAAATGATTGTCAGTCACTGAATAGGTAACGCCGACTAAAACAGCAGATTCTAATAAATGATAGTCAGTCACTGAACAGGTAATGCCTACTAAAACAGTGTTTCATTGTTACATGTATCTACACGGTCTACCTATCAGATTTAAATTCAGATTCTTGTCCTAATGTTATTTGATCTGATGTATATGTGTTTATTGTGCTTCAGGTGGATTATGTGATCAAAGAAGCGACTAGCCTTGACAATTTAAGTGTGCTGTATGAAGGCTGGACACCATGGGTGTGAAGGGAGCTATATGAAGACAACCAGTGATTCTGGTTCCCACCTAAACATAGAGCAGTTGCCTCTAGATTCCCTCTGTCCGCCCCTTTAACAGGGAGACATGAAGAGGTTCGGCTACTACAAGATCCTCCTCCATAAAGAATACGGCCTCAAGAAAATCTTATGAAGCCTGGGTAACTCTCGGGGCCCGGCCTGTGGGCCCTGCAATATGAGAGCTATACTTTCCTTTTGGTTTCTTCATGGATTTAGTGTTGGCGAGGTAAGCTTGGAGTCGAGATAATCACAGTCTGTTCATTCCACATGGAAGCTGTTGATTGATACCAGAAAGGACATTATATCATTGATCAGTCCGAGCTAATGGATAGCTCATACAATATATACTAGTAAAAGAGATGGTTTCAACTTGGTATTTAAGTCAGGGTCGTTTTTGCCCCCTTTTATATAATTTTTTTTTTCTCAATATTTTGGGATGTTATTGCTCCCTCCATGTACGGCTGAATTGTGAGATAACCAAATCTCCTCAGTTTGAATGAAATAAAATAAATCTGTGTAACTCCTAATACTCTTTAAATATACATCACAAAAATACAACTGAGAATTTTTACTTTGTTCAATTGTTGGGTGTAAAATTTCATAGATAAATTGTGTGTATTTGCTTTTTTGTCAGTGTTTCCCCTTGTTCCGTCGTCATAAGGGTGTTAAACTAATATATCTGTTAACTTTCTGTTTATCATTTTCTGTGAGCTGGCATTGGTTGTTAATTATAGCTATGGAAAAAAGGTTATGTTTGTTTTTTTCAGTACAACCAGTGTTTATCCATCTATATTTGTCAATGCATACATTTCTTTTCTAAACAGCTATTAGCATAGTAATTTGTTTACAGATATCTAAACCATAACCTGAATATTTCTAGTATGGACAAGCTAAAGTAGGTTGATATTTTGTACTGGGAGAAGTATATAGTTTGTGACAACCAAGCATATATTCATAATGCAGTATTGATAGTTGTTAGTTAACGGTGAAATAGAGGACGAGTAAAACTTGGAATAACCAGTTTGTCACCTAATGGATAGTCTTGATAAGTTACGGAATATTTCCAACGCCATATATCAGTAGGTTATTGGTAATATCAGTCAAATATATGAAATATATTACTCCAGTATGTCCAGTGCATGTGGTTTCATAGCTGATAGCTGATGTGCCAATTGTTTGAAGTTTTGCTAATGGATAGTCTTATCGGAGCATTTTATTTAGTTCATTTAAAATAGTCTAAATGGCTAAAGTTATGGTATATAAATGAAGGCATTGCTGATAAATGAAACGCTACACTCACCAAAACAGACATGAAATGAGCATGTAGCATTTAATAACTGAATGTCAAGAACAAAATCTAATTTCTAAAAGTTTGAGATTTTTGAAAATTTCGTCTGTATTTATGTGGATTGTATCATTGGTGTTTATCTATATTAGTGTTTCTGTTTGTGATGTTTACCTTGTGTTAGTCAGTAATGTTTAATCTGTTCAAACATATCTTTATCAAAATTATATATCTATTTAGAAATAAGTTCATCTACTATATTGTCTGCTCTATGAGAAATTTTAATCTATGGGATGGAAAAAATACAATAAAAAAATATATATGCCGGGTTGGGAAAGTTAAAGAAACTTTGGAAAATATGCACAGGTATTTTATCACAAGAATTTCCTTGTAAAGAAAGTTTGTGTAAAACATTGGCTATCAGTCTGTGCTTGTTAGATGTGAGTATACACCAGGAATACATCCAAGCTGCTGATTCCAAAGATTGGGTTAATTCTCATCCGGTTTAAGAACATTGCCATTCCAAGGTATCTATGTATACACATAAATATGTCATTATATATACATATAAATATAAGTCATTTTTACAACCATTTCTGGAAAATGTGAGCTCAGAATTGGAAATAACCATTCACTCTATGTAATCCAGTAAAGCCAGGAAATATGGGTAAAAAAGTGTTAAAAAAATAATAAAGTTTAAATTTTGTTTTTTGAAGTAGAAAGAATGATTTGTTTTTGGTGATGGGTCTTTGTTAGTTCTATTTACTGTAATCATTCGTCTTTTTACACTTTCTTCATTGATAGGTTTCTTTTCTTGTTTAATTACTTTAATATTGTTAAATTTCTTTCCACTGAACTTATGTGTTAAAGTGATCACCAATGGTTTATATGTACCAGACATTGTTCTAATGTTTTTGTTCTGTTGTGCTGTAGTTTTGTCTTTGTTTTCTTTCTTGGAATTATTAAAGCAATTTGAAAAACGTAATTTTAATCTTATTTTGACTTAATCATTGGACTAAAGACACTGGCATAGGCGTCAAAAGCGTGTGTTGTTCAGAAAAAAAAAATATGCCTTAATTATTTCTCACGAGTATATAACCCACATTAAAGAGAGTTTCAAGCATTTCTTGCGGCCTCCGAGCCTCAGTAGGTAGAGCATTGGACGCTCAATGCGAACAGCCTTCCACCAATGGGTTGCAGGTTCAAATCCCAATCAGTCCAAAAAAAAATTGGAAAATTTTCTGACTGGGTTTTCACTCGAACGACCTATGTGGGATGGTTGCCAGTTACCAGCGGAAGGTCGTGGGTTTTCTCCGTGCATAGAGCCCGGTTTCCTCTCACAATAAAACTGGCAACGCCGCTATATAAGTGAAATAATCTTCAGTGCGGCGTAGAACACCAAACAATCAATCAATCATTGGACTAAAGACACTGGCATAGGCGTCAAAAGCTTGTGTTCACAAAAAAAAATATGCCTTAATTATTCCTCATGAGTATATAACCCACATTAAAGAGAGTTTCAAGCATTTCTTGCGGCCTCTGAGCCTCAGTAGGTAGAGCATTGGATGCTCAATGTGAACAGCCTTCCACCAATGGGTTGCAGGTTCAAATCCCAATCAGTCCAAAAATAAATTGGAAAATTTCTGACTGGGTTTTAACTTGAATGACCTATGTGGGATGGTTGCCAGCTAACATTAAAAGGTTTATAATTAATGTTATCTGAACAGGACCTGATTATTATGAAATCTCGGAGACCAGGTACGGGCTACATAGTATTACACTACTGTCATTCCCCAATATTATATCGCTTCTGTGATAAACAGCTGTTTTATGTGGTGATAAGATTGATTGACTTGGCAATATAGTGCAGAGTGATGAACTCAGATCAAGTGATGACAAGAAATCCAACAGATCTGCTTGAATTTAACCTCTGAATTACAATAAGCCATGTTTTCCATGCTAGGCCACTGGATATTTTATGGTGATTGCCTGCATCAGTTCTCTCATCTCTTGTTTAATAACCAAATACTGACAGAAATATTTGCTTCAAATATTGCTTTTATTACAAAACATGGAAAGGTACAAATAACCTGTATCACTCAACCCATAACAGCAATATCCCAAAACTTACATGTAAATCTTAAAAATTATTCTAAAAAGTACAACAAATCTGGAAGGAGATAAATTTTTGGCAAGTTGTATGAAATAATTTTTGCATCTGATAAAACATGATGTAAATTGGTAAATGGTTTTCAGCGGAATCAAGAAATCTATGATATATTATATACATGTACTTCAAATATTATTTTTCTGACTGGGTATTCACTCGAACGACCTATGTGGGATAGTTATCAGTTACCACCGTAAGGTCGTGGGTTTCCTCCGAGCACAGAGCTCGGTTTCCTCCCACATTAAAACTGGCAACCCTGCCACATAAATGAAATAATCTTGGGCGCGGCGTAAACACCAAACAAATTATTAATTCGTAAAATATTATTAATTAAGTAGAATCTTGTTCTCTGGTCTCTGTCTGACTTCATTCAACAATCGACTCCCAGAAACACGACGATTTTCTTCTTTCCAACTAGGTCCTACCATTTCACCTGAAAGCATTTTGAAGAAAGAAAATCTATGAAAATGTTTTTTTAAAAGGGAAAAAGTATATGTTGTACAGATAGACAATACAGTGAAAGGAATTAAAAGAACATCAATTGTGCGGTTCTGTAGCAAATAAACAAATTTGTTATTTGTCAAGGTGGGCTAAAAAGAGAGTTGCACATTTAGACCACATCGGAAACACTGACATTTTAACAAAATCTGAAGTCGTTTTCTCAAATTTGCTATCGCAAATCGTCAGTCAAGTTTTTTTTTATGCAAAAGGGCTAGAAGCACTATAGCAAACATATTACATACATGTACAGTTTGCCAGGATTCACATGAAAACTTGCTGAAGATTATAGTCTTAATATAGCTTTCATTACCACTTCACCCTAATACTGTTGATTATTAAAAGCTGGTCGAGAAAAGGCATATATAAATATCTCTATTCCAGAGCCTCTGATTAAAAAATTCTGACATTTGACTGTCCAGAGTTGGTATTTATGGTCACATGGATGGAGACATTGAATTTTTTTTACACAAACAGTAACACAGGAGAGCCAAAAACTTGCCATATTCGGTGAAATCTTAACAGTAACACAGGAGAGCCAAAAACTTGCCATATTCGGTGAAATCTTAACAGTAACACAGGAGAGCCAAAAACTTGCCATATTCGGTGAAATCTTAACAGTAACACAGGAGAGCCAAAAACTTGCCATATTCGGTGAAATCTTAACAGTAACACAGGAGAGCCAAAAACTTGCCATATTCGGTGAAATCTTAACAGTAACACAGGAGAGCCAAAGACTTGCAATATTCGGTGAGACTTTAACAGTAACACAGGAGAGTCAAAAACTTGCAATAACAGGGATGTACAGCCAAGAGTAAACAGGTAAAATGGTGTTGTCTTTAAATATCACCCCAGCTAACGGACAACTAAAAAGGCAGAATGAAAATGACTTGCCTGTTATAAGGTTATATTGTTGCCTGACTGGATGGGGACGTGCTTCACCAGGTCCAAGGAGAACACCTAACTTATTATGTATTCTCTTATACTGAGTCCAGTAGGTCGGTTCAGTGAGATCTGTCTGGAAGACTTGCTTCATTTTCATTCCTTCTGTCTGGTCAATTCTGTTCACAAGGGAGACTTTATGTAGACGATTAGCCTGTTAATATAAACAAACCAGATAGATAACATAACCCTAATTATAGACCACAGGCCAGGTAATTTGCTACTGGGATAGTTGACCTATCAACAGAAAGTGTACACTAAAACTGATCACTTTAGATAAAATACATCATGTTTAATTTTTATACACCCGACTTGAAATAAGTCATATTATGGTATCACCGATCTTTACAATTCTTTCACAACATAAACTTTATGGGTTGGTTTGTCATGAACCATTTATAAAATCTTTGGTTGCATAATAAGGCATATATATATATATACATGTATGTTCATAGAATAGAGAAATGAAAATCTTTCATATATGAACATAGAATTTCGATTGTAGAAATTTAAACAAATATGTTCTATAATGTAGATTAATCAGTAATACTGTAGCAAAGGACGTATGTTGATTTTACTAAAACTTTTGTTCGACAATACTATGCTGATTTGAAGAAAGTTTTTTTGTTATTTTTTCAAAAACAAATTATTGATTAAACAGGTATGAGTTGCTGTAATACGTTATATTTCCATCAAAGAAAAGTTACTCCCCTTGTTGTGTGTTTAATGAATGAGGAATTCTACAATAACTAAACTATCGACAAGTCATAAGATCCGAATATTTCTTTTGGATTTTACCTCCGATAGTAAAAATAAAAATTTAATGGTTAAATTAATTCATTAAAACCTATCGAAGCTATCTTTCATTTTGTGTATTCCTGTACATTACAACGAGAACGGCGCTGTCCCACTCATACTACCAATTGCACCTCCTCTTTGAAGAGTTCTACTGATGGAAATAAAACGTAAACGCTCAGATATGTGGCGTCTAAGGCGGCATATACCAGGGCTTTCATCTTGTGAAAATTAATTGCACAAAGACAAGTCCATAAGCATGTACTTCAACATTTAATGAATGTTATTCCATCCATACATAGGCCCTATTGTATTTGATCTTGTCGGTTTGGACTGATTCAGGTATAAATACTTGAATTGGTTTCTGACAGCGATTACAGCATAGTTGATCACATGCCAGAGCATATCACTTGATCCATAACTGAGAAACTTTAGACTTGATGTTAGATGTTAGTAAAGTTCTAACCGGTATAAGTTCTTTCTTTCTGTGTTCCCATTCATACTGAGAATGCCACTTATCAACTTCCTCTGCTTTATTTCCAAACTGAAAATGATGATTGTGCATTGACCTACATTTGGGTGGTCGTCTCGATGAGTGATTCAGTCCGATGTCACCAAAATACTGAAATAATAAACAAGTGGTATAAAATAACGGCGGCCATAGATGTTATGTATGATCTTATTCTGCCTATCTATCTAGTCACTGCCAATTGCAAATACAATCCAGATGAATTCTAAACAGATTTTCTGGTTATTTAATTAATTTACATGGGGTAGCCATTAGTGTATCCTAAAAAACATGATATAATGTTAGAAACCCTTACATACATGTTTATTGGTGGTTTTAAAACCGGTCTCATTATCCCATGGTGGTTTACACATTAACAGAGTTGTTCTGTGCATCGGTCTCGCTCCAAAATCAGTTAAACATGGTGAAGTCTTAACTCGGCTCCTGTCAACATATGTCCGTTCACTGATCACAGGGTAATGCCATCCGCTCTCTGTTAAAATAGTTGTTGCTCGTTTTCCTTGTCCACTGGATGTTGCCATATTTAAGGTCATGATTACTAGAGTCTAGAATACTTGTCAGTGTCAGTCGCACATGCGATAATTCTTTGCTGGGTAAGTAAGTTACTGTATGTGGCAGTGATACGTGGGTTACTTCGTTTGCTCACACCAGGCCTAAATAAATGACTTGTCCCAATGTCCAGCAAAACAGAAAACTTGTGTCCACATTACGTTGAGTGGACAACTAATCCAGCCAGAAATGACCCGTTGGCGTTAGAATCTGAGAACCTGAACACAGTGATTTAAGTTAAGCTGTAGGCCTAATTCCCTAAACCATTTCTCAAAGTTAATCTGTGTTTACAATAGAGGATAATCCGCTTAAGGACATGTCAAGGTTCGAGTTCAAATATTTGAATTGCGTCAAAGATTAGGCCTACCGGGTACTGTTGCGAAGTGTAAATTGTACATTGTCAGCATACTGATACTGATAGTGATACACGGTCTGACCGGCCAGAAAAGACACATGAGCTGATGAGTGCGGCCAGCGTAGTGTGTGCAACAAAACAATAATCTATATTTTGATCATACTATTTTTAAATGAGATCCACAACTCTCATTTGTGCCATAGGTTGACATTACCCGATAAAATAACTTTCTTAGAGTACCGTAAACTAAGCAAACAGGAAATCTGATACAAAGAACTTGACAACCAGTTTGCATCAAATGACGCTCAGACACACTCGCGATGCGAAGTAGTTATTTAATAAAACCAGTCTTTTATTATAAAAAAATCAGCAACTGAACTTTTCTCAACCGACCCATATTTTAAATAAGGTATAGATTGAAGGATTTATTTACGATTTAGAGTGTAGTCTCTTTTGAATTAGTGTAACTATGTGTGGAGAAAATGTTGCATGTTGCTATCTACTTTTTGGAATGGACTACTTTTCGGGGGGAAACCCCGCACCGATCTAAAAATAACTTTTTATTTTTAAATCAGCGGAAACCCTTGCAGTTCTTCTGCGTCGGAGGAAAAAAAGTGAACAAGATCAAAACATTGACACTCGTGTTCACTTCAAGTTCGTTTCAAGTTCTAGTAAATATCTGTACTCATTGTTCATATACGTTGAGAGTCACAATAAAAAATGTCTTCGCGAAAGCGAGTGAAAAAAACTCCAACCGATGACTCTTCAAAAATATCAAGAGGAAGGTACGGTCCTTGAAAAACACCCAGCTTGTTTATCATTGCCATTGCTGCCATTCTATTTCCAGCATTGCAACTTATCATCAAGGATATGTCAATTGTCATTTCTGAATTTATGTCATTGTGTAGCCAGGCTATATGCTGACAGTCTGGCTCTGCATTGCTTAGCTCCGGTATGTAGCGTTAATGTGGGGCTCCTAGCTCATTAGAATATTGTTTAACATAACACAACTCGTTCGATATTGTAGTTTTTTTTGGTACCGTACGTGTAGTCCGCAATATGTTGAGTGGATTGAAGGATAAATTCTGATACGCCCGCACGGGCTTCTTCAATACCACGTCAACATAGGGTGCATTTGAAAAATCTAAGAGTTGCTCTCGGAATTTAAAAAAAATGATAACTCGCAATTTTTAAACATTACTCACCTAAAATTTTGTCAGAAAGCTTCTTTGATAATCCCTTCGTAGAGCTAAACCATCATATGTTACCTTAAAATCTGTTAGCAGCCAATTTCGCTAAGTTTGAATTCCGTCTGTTGACTAAAAATTTTCTCGGGCGATCACACCGCCATCTACCGCGAAGTTTCAAATCATGCTCGCCACTACAACCGGTAACGGCTGTCAAGGAAAGTCGGTGATAACGCAAAGGGAATTTCGCTGTTTGGCAATGTGTATGAGCACAAATGATGGTTTAGCTCTACGAAGGAATTATCAAAGAAGCTTTCTGACAAAATTTTAGGTGAGTAATGTTTAAAAATTGTGAGTTATCATTTTTTAAAAATTCCGAGAGCAACTCTTAGATTTTTAAAATGTACCCTATGTTGACGTGGTATTGAAGAAGCCCGTGCGGGCGTATCAGAATTTATCCTTCAATCCACTCAACATATTGCGGACTACCGTACGTGATGTATTGTATATTTAATATTTTTGAGCTTTCGAGAGTAAAGCTCTACCCTCACCATCATATGTACGAGAACACAATATAAATTATAATGTAATATTAATAATAATATCAGTTGATGAGAGTACTATCTAGAGCTTATTACATGCAATATAATCCAAGCTGTCCTATAAATGTGTTTTGGCTTTAGTAAATTCACTCCATAGTAGAATTTAAATTATATTGATATACAATTTCACAACCTACAATGTTTCATTCAAATATATACTTTTATGGACTACTATACATTAGATCTTGTTAAACTATGTTATAGTTTTTGTATAATTAGGCCTATGAATACTCTCAATTCTCAGCCATTTATTGATTTACCTGGATTCAAGAAGCTTTTGATCCGTCAAATGGACCATATTGCTTCTGAGACAAATGAGAGCTTTTTAAGGCACTAAAGTAGTTTTACAAATATCCACAACTGGAACTATTTACTTGATACACATTGGAAAATCTTTCAACATGGGGAAACATGTTGTTTTTCTTGGTCTGTCGACCAGTGTCAATGATCATACCAATTTTCTGTCTTATCTTGCATTTTTAAATGAAACAATGAATCTTACATACAGTATTTTTATGTGTTTCAGAGATGATCTTAGCCTATATCAGAAGGAATGTCAGAATGCAACAAGTTTATTTTTCTGTGTCTCTCTGGGAACGTTTGTTTCATTTTGTCTGATCTTCCTTGTTTTAATCTACACCTATGTGGATCCGTTCATGTTTGGTAATTCTGGAGTTGCTACCTTTGTCAGACAAGACACTCTAACCAATAGAGCATATTTGGAGGTGCCATGCTCAGGGGATTATTTAAACGAAAATTTTAAGGGTATGTATTTTCGTTTTGTTCGTTGTTGTCAGATAATGCTGATCTTGACTGCTCACCCAGAGCGGAGGGCGACACCCTATTATGGGGTTCTTTGCTGAAATATGTTTTGTTCGTACATAAAACACTGCCTCGGAGATATGATTTTATTTAAGTTATTTTATAAATATGGCCTTCCAGTAGGTCATTTTCATTTTGAATCATTTCTAAATGTAACATAGATATCATATTTAATGAATTTATCGATACATCATTATCAGAACTTGAAGGTGGATTGTATCTGATAAGAAGATAAAAAAAGAACCATGAAGAGGGAAGTAAACAGTGTCATGCAAACTCAGTGAAACTCATAGAAAAAGTTACAATCTGTATTTTTTCAGAAATCGTCCTACATCACATTTGAATGTTGATGTCATTTCAACCAACCATGACAGAGCCATAACACGGTGAAGGTCAATTATGAACAGAACATTTTTATTATTTCATTTTATTCTTCTGAAAAAAAGGGGTGAACTACAGCCGTATCAGCCTCTTCAGAGGAATTTGAGGGGGCCTCCGTGGCACAGTAGGTAGAGCGTTGAACTCTCAATCCGAACAGCCTTCCACCAATGGGTCGCGGGTTCGAATCCCACTCAGTCCAAAAAATTTTAAATTTCCTGACTGGGTTTTCACTCGAACCACCTATGTGGGATGGTTGCCAGTTGCCAACGAAAGGTCGTGGGTTTCCTCCGGGCATAGAGCCCGGTTTCCGCCCACAATAAAACTGGCAAAACCGCCATATAAGTGAAATAATCTTGAGCGCGGCGTAAAACGCCAAACAATCAATCAATCAGAGGAATTTGAACCTCTCTAGATTTCAATTGCTAGTAACTTTCTTTATTGTGTAGATTGTCTTCCGAAGAAATGTGGGCGAGTGGTGATGGATGGAATTGTAACCAATCAGGAAGCAGACGACCTACTAAGGTAGTACCATACACATATTCACAATCAATCACTTTCTTGTTAGTTTTGTTTTCTGTATTGATTAATTTTTTCTTTATATATAGAAGCCATTTGCTAATACTTGGGTAGACGTCTTTTTTGTTCAGACACAGTGTACTTATTCAGACAAATGGCTACCCATACATGTAACTTAATCATTATCTTAATAAACATTATAGTTGATGTGTAACTAAAATCTTGATGATACATGTTGATCTGAAGTATTATTATTAGCAGTGTTGATGATGTCATGAGACACAGCATTATTAATCATATTAAATATGTTTTCAGCATTGCTAAAAGGGGTTTATCTATGGGAGGATCAAGTGGAGGGGTAAGTTAATATTTCATGTATCCTTTCATCAATGAGGCACATTCAAATCCAAGTCCCCCCCCCCCCCCCACAGTAACGCCACCATATAAGTTAAATAATCTTCAGTGTACCATAAAACACCAATCAATCAGGTTTCCTCTTGGTTTGATTGATTGATTGTTTGGTGTTTTACGCCGCGCTCACGATTATTTCACTTATATGGCGGCGTTGCCAGTTTTATTGTGGGAGGAAACCGGGCTCTATGCCCGGAGAAAACCCACGACCTTCCATTGGTAACTGACAACCATCTCACATAGGTCGTTCGCGGGAAAAGCCAGTCAGAAAATTTTCTAATTTTTTTTTTTTTTTGGGACAGTGGGATTCAAACCTGCGACCCATTGGTGGAAGGCTGTTCGGATTGAGCGTCCAACGCTCTACCTACTGAGCCTTTTTTTCATTTGGTTCATTTTTGTCTTTATAATGTATATATTCTTAATGCGTTTTCCTATTTTTTTAATTTTTATTACAGGGTATTCTTCTTCTTTCCTTTTAGTTTTTATATTGATTTTGAGAGCCTAATGGAAGAACAGTTGTTTAACTGATTGATGTACTCTCAGTAAATAAAGACCTATAGGAATGATAAAGGCCACAGTGTATACAATTCTACGAATATAGAGTGAGAACAAGAAGGGTTTGTTCGTGGAGTGCCTGTACAAATTGTTCTACAATGCCTCTTCAATGGGAATTGGAATCACAAGAACTAAGACTGCAAACTGTAGCCTTGAAAGACTGATTTAAAATTAAGATGTTGGGATGGTTACTTGAAACCATCTGAAGTTTTAATAGTTTAATTCTGAACCTGGTCTCTCACAAAATCACAAGCTTATTGCAGACATATTTTGGTTTCCTTGTAGGCATCCATACTTGATCTTCATTCTGGGGCTTTATCAAAAGGGACCAAATATATTAACATTTTCAGGTGAGAAGATGTGAATTGGTCATTTCGTTGTTTTAGCATATTGACAAAATTAGTAATTTGTTAGTTTTAGCATATTGACAAAATTAGTCATGTTTTTGCCAGGTTTGAATGGACCTTTATAACTCTTTAAAAACTATCATCTAGCTTGGTTGAGATGTTGGCTATCTGTATCTGACATAGAAAACCTTTTTTCAGTTCTCGAATTTCACTGTCCAGTTTGAGTATAAAATATTTACATCTTAAGAGGACAAAACACCCTAGTTTGTTGTCGTCTTTCGTTGACCTTCGGATTAGTAGAAAAATAAGAAGTATTAAATCTCGAATGTGTTTACTTGCAGAAGTAGTGTGTACCACTGACAATTTCAATGATAGACCTCTTCATTATACATACCCAACTCTGAAAATGTGAATTTCTATTATTTCACTCATATGGAAGTGTCACCAGGTTTCGTGGTGAAGCATTGATTCTTTGATGTTTTATGCTGCATTCAAGATTATTTCACTTTTAGGGAAACGTTACAAAGTATATTGGGGGAGGAAACCAGGCTTTGCCTAGGGTGAACCCCTGAACTTTGGCCTGGTAACCAGTCCACATAGGGCGGATTGATGGACAGACCCTGTCAGTTTTAGAGACTTTCGCTCTCCCTTCAGAGCAAATTAGAACTCCCAAAGTTCCTTTTTAAATACTGTCAGAATTTGTTGGTGCTCCAAACTAAGAACCCTAGTAGCTCCTGAGTCCTTTTCTTATACAATAAGATAATGTCATTTCTCCATTTTCCAATATTTTTTGACCCACAGTGTGTTAAAGGAGTCGAAGGAGGAACTGTTTACCCGTGAAGATTTCAACTTGTACAGGTAGGTTGTACATTTTGGGCCGCCCCTTCTCACAACCCAGGTTTGTGAGCCCATAACCCCCACCCCTAAAAAACACAGTCATTATTATTCTTATCATGATGTAAAAATAAATAATGTTAGATGTGAGAATTAAACCATTTAAAAGACATATTGTGATGCAATAGAAACCCTTACATGCCAAATGAAAATAATATAAATTCTGTTGACATATTGTATACAGGGAAGTGAAGAACAGAATCCATCAAGTGATCTCTAAAGAATTCAACATTCCAATTGAGAAACTGTATTTAACAAAGCCAACATTTTACTCCCGAATGACAACAGTCCCAGCCCAAACAGTTCATGATGAGTATTGGCATCCGCATGTAGATAAGGTAACAATTACCTCTCTTTCAAATGTATTTAGAAAAACTTTTATCAAAATTGAGTTCCCATCTCAACCAGCTGTCGGTCTTATAGTGCCAGGAGCTGTCAAACTTTTTTCATAAATTTTGATCGTCGTAAGAAGTTGAGTGTTTGAAGCACTATGAAAAAATGAAAGATTGACATTGAGATAAGAAATATTGATAAAGTTGGTTACATGTGTGTACGGAAAATGTGTGCTAAAAACGATCAAAATTCAAATAGCTGGGATGTAAGAGTATATTTAAATGTGCATTTTTTGTTGCTTGTAAAATCTACCTTACCGTACATATTTAATATATGGTGAAAGTTTCTATTACATACTATTTGGACAAAAATGATGAACAATTAGCTAATTCTGTTTCAATGAAATTCTGCTTATATTTGGCAGTTTATGTCACTTCAATGATCTGCAAATTTATGATGAAAATTGTTGCTGTCTATTAATATGTCACTGTGATACTTGTTTCTAAGTTATATATGAGTGGTATGTTTTGTAGGAGACCTATGGTTCCTTCCATTATACCTCACTTCTATACCTAACAGACTATGGAAAAGATTTCACAGGTGGTAGATTTATATTTGTGGACAAGAATCGGAATATGACAGTTGAACCAAGAAAAGGTACATTTATATGTGTTTAGGCTTTTTCGTGCAACCTCGTGATTTTTGTACATTTAAATTTGTCAGGGTGCACTCATGAATTCATTGTTTCTTTGTTTTTCAGGTCGGCTTTCATTTTTCACCTCTGGTTCAGAAAATCTTCATCATGTAGAAAAGGTGGACTCTGGTACAAGATATGCCATTACTGTGTCATTTACATGTGACCCATCCAAAGCTATCACTGACCCCCAAATCAGTTAATCTGTGGTAATTCCGTGCTCTTTAATTCACTTTTTGATTGCAGACCAACAATAATAATGTCAATGAAAAACCTACGGGTTTATTTCATAGTGTGTGGATTCTCAAAATGCCTTCTACCAAAATGACTAAACTTTATTGACTGGGAAAAAACAATTTTATAGTGTGTTTTATTATATCATATTTAGGTATTTACTTGGCGAGGTAGCAGACAAACAAGAGTATATCATGATTTTAGATACTGAGTTCTTGATCATCCTCAATTTTGTTTTGAAATTTGTAATATCAAACGGTTTGAGTTACCAGGATGTGGAGGAAAGGTTCCCCTTTGTTTGTAGCTTTATAGTGCTATCTCTGTGCAGGATATGTTCCCCTTTGTTTGTAGCTTTATAGTGCTATCTCTGTGCAGGATATGTTCCCCTTTGTTTGTAGCTTTATAGTGCTATCTCTGTGCAGGATATGTTCCCCTTTGTTTGTAGCTTTATAGTGCTATCTCTGTGCAGGATATGTTCCCCTTTGTTTGTAGCACTATAGTGCTATCTCTGTGCAGGAAATGTTCCCCTTTGTTTGTAGCTTTATAGTGCTATTTCTGTGCAGGATATGTTCCCCTTTGTTTGTAGCACTATAGTGCTATCTCTGTGCAGGATATGTTCCCCTTTGTTTGTAGCACTATAGTGCTATCTCTGTGCAGGATATGTTCCCCTTTGTTTGTGGCACTATAGTGCTATCTCTGTGCAGGAAATGTTCCCCTTTGTTTGTAACACTATAGTGCTATCTCTGTGCAGGATATGTTCCCCTTTGTTTGTGGCACTATAGTGCTATTTCTGTGCAGGATATGTTCCGCTTTGTTTGTGGCACTATAGTGCTATCTCTGTGCAGGATATGTCCCCCCTTTGTTTGTAGCACTATAGTGCTATCTCTGTGCAGGATATGTTCCCCCTTTGTTTGTAGCGTTATAGTGCTATCCCTGTGCAGGATATGTTCCCCTTTGTTTGTAGCGTTATAGTGCTATCTCTGTGCAGGAAATGTTCCCCTTTGTTTGTAACACTATAGTGCTATCTCTGTGCAGGATATGTTCCCCTTTGTTTGTAGCACTATAGTGCTATCTCTGTGCAGGATATGTTCCCCTTTGTTTGTAGCGTTATAGTGCTATCTCTGTGCAGGATATGTTCCCCTTTGTTTGTAGCACTATAGTGCTATCTCTGTGCAGGATATGTTCCCCTTTGTTTGTAGCGTTATAGTGCTATCTCTGTGCAGGATATGTTCCCCTTTGTTTGTAGCGTTATAGTGCTATCTCTGTGCAGGATATGTTCCCCTTTGTTTGTAGCGTTATAGTGCTATCTCTGTGCAGGATATGTTCCCCTTTGTTTGTAGCGTTATAGTGCTATCTCTGTGCAGGATATGTTCCCCTTTGTTTGTAGCGTTATAGTGCTATCTCTGTGCAGGATATGTTCCCCTTTGTTTGTAGCACTATAGTGCTATCTCTGTGCAGGATATGTTCCCCTTTGTTTGTAGCACTATAGTGCTATCTCTGTGCAGGATATGTTCCCCTTTGTTTGTAGCACTATCTCTGTGCAGGATATGTTCCCCTTTGTTTGTAGCGTTATAGTGCTATCTCTGTGCAGGATATGTTCCCCTTTGTTTGTAGCGTTATAGTGCTATCTCTGTGCAGGATATGTTCCCCTTTGTTTGTAGCGTTATAGTGCTATCTCTGTGCAGGATATGTTCCCCTTTGTTTGTAGCACTATAGTGCTATCTCTGTGCAGGATATGTTCCCATTTGTTTGTAGCGTTATAGTGCTATCTCTGTGCAGGATATGTTCCCCTTTGTTTGTAGCGTTATAGTGCTATCTTTGTGAAGGATATGTTCCCCTTTGTTTGTAGCGTTATAGTGCTATCTCTGTGCAGGATATGTTCCCCTTTGTTTGTAGCGTTATAGTGCTATCTCTGTGCAGGATATGTTCCCCTTTGTTTGTAGCGTTATAGTGCTATCCCTGTGCAGGATATGTTCCCCTTTGTTTGTAGCGTTATAGTGCTATCTCTGTGCAGGATATGTTCCCCTTTGTTTGTAGCGTTATAGTGCTATCTCTGTGCAGGATATGTTCCCCTTTGTTTGTAGCGTTATAGTGCTATCTTTGTGAAGGATATGTTCCCCTTTGTTTGTAGCGTTATAGTGCTATCCCTGTGCAGGATATGTTCCCCCTTTGTTTGTAGCGTTATAGTGCTATCTCTGTGCAGGATATGTTCCCCTTTGTTTGTAGCGTTATAGTGCTATCCCTGTGCAGGATAGGTTCCCCTTTGTTTGTAGCACTATAGTGCTATCTCTGTGCAGGATATGTTCCCCTTTGTTTGTAGCACAGTCTCTGTGTTTCACAGATCTCCTGATCAGCCTGTGTTGATTACTCGGGTGTTTTATCTTTAAGTTTCATCTATTTTGTTTTTCTTAGTTTCTATACCAATCCTTGTTAAATGTTTCCATCTATTAATGGCTATCTGTACTTTGCCTTGGTCTAACAGTCATTTCCTTTTTAATATGCAAGCTGTACGAGCATTTTTATAAATTATTTTTTGAGTTTATAAAACTACTTTCATTCCAAAGTTGAGAAAACTTTTGTGTTTTATAGATCCAATGTTGTTTCTTCACTTGGCATATTCTTTGATTGGTTGGTGTTTTACGTTGCACTCAAGAGTTTTTCCTTTGCTGGAAGCTTTTCATATGCACTTTCTGTAGATTGGGGTTGCCCTGTGCACCCATCAGCTAACAAACCGTAGTTGTTGCTTAAAGAAAAGATCTTACGTCTACTAAGGATACTTTTGGCATTCAGTAATTAAGGAAATGGATGTTACCGGGGTAATCAGTCTGTGGTTAACAGTATGGCTGAATTATATCCAAATAACGTTGATAACCAAATGGGTGCCGATAACCTTCTTTCTTTTGTTTTATCCGTAATTAAATGAAAATGCTGTTGCCCAATATAGTATTCTATATGTAGTATAGACACTTTTGGATGTAGCCCGTTTGGATGTCTGTACCAATTAGTTACAGTTTTCATATATACTGGTAGGTAACTTAGAGGCAGACGATGTGTTGCATACCAAAATTAAATTGGGGTCTCCATAATTCTGGCAGTATGACTTCAGGCAGATATACATCCTTACAACTTTGTGATAAGTCATCAAGCCCCGACCTTGTTTAGGTGACCGAAAGATTCTCCCAGCCAAAATTCTGTTTAGAGCATGTCTTTAATATTGAATATGAAGATAGTGTGCCACATTGAATGTTCCAGGCATATTAGGAGTTCTGGTACTGCATTTTCAAGATGAGATTGCCTTGGATTGGCCATGGATCAGCCAAATTCTAACAGTACTTAAAGTGGAATGAGGAGTGAACTGATCTTAGCGACCAACACTTTCAGAAAGTGAGGCTGCTTGTAAATGGATTGCAAACTTGATTTGTGAAAGTGATTTCTTCAGTTGGTGGCTGTCTGGATATCTGGTAGAAAGTGGCTGTACTCTGAAAACTCCAAACCAACTTTCCTAAATGTTTGGTCAAGAGTTTGATTGTTTAGTGCTTTACGTCGCGCCCAAGATTATTTGACTTACATGTATATGAAATATATATATTTTATGACAGGGAAAATCTTCTTGTCTAAAATAACCATGGAGACAAGTTTCTAATTGTGTTAGGTATATCATTTAGACCTTTATATCCCATCATTAATTGTTGTAATAAAGTAACTGCGTGGGATTCGAACCATGTGGAAAGCTGTTCCGATTGAGCGTCCAACACTCAATGCTTCGTTTAATTTCTGATAAATTATATAATACAGGGGTTAACATACGTACAAATAATTTCATTTTGAATATGCAAATGAGCAAAAACGTGCATAGTGCACAACCAGACCATAGAGCTAACCTGTGTACAAAATGTTACGAAGATCTTGCATAACTTTAGGAGAAAAGTGATAAAAAAATGGTTGCCAGCGGCCATGTTATTATGCAATCGAGCAAAAGAAATGGATGTTGCCCAACTAGACCATAGGGGGGAGCCTGCATGTGAAATTTAAAGAAGATCCTACCAGCAGTTCTCTTGGAATCTTGCGATCACGAGAGAAAAGTGATAAAAAAAAAAACTAGAATTCAACTGAAGTAGAAGTGTCGCCTGGCAGGATAAATATACAAGGAGAAGGTACATCACCTTTCACAAAAAAATTCACTGTTGTACTTCATTTGTGAATATATGTATATCATGCTGTGTAAGATGTTACCTGAATATGAGATATTAAATAATAATCTGCGTCAGATTACACATTTATAAGAAATCCCCAACATTTCATTGACTCCGAGCGACCATCCCACATGTACCTTCATCTTTTGCGAAAAAATCCAGTATGAAATTTTGGCCTGACAAGGATCCTACCCATGCGGTATTGGTGGAAGGCTTATGTTGATGCGAGTAAAAAGCTTTACTAGCTGAGCTACGGAGGCTCCCCTGCAAATGGAAGCTTGACTGAATGAATGGTTTCATTATTGGTTGTCTAAAGAGTAAAATCAATTAACTTAAAACATGCAAAATATGTATTTATTGAATAAAAATTTATTAGTGATATTCTTCTGTACAGAATTCCACAAAAAGCTATTCATTACACTAAGAAAGTATTTAGACAAACAGATTTAAAGTGAGAACAGTGGTTTTCAAAATATTGCACGGAAACCAAGTTATTTGTATCAGCCAATCAAAAACAATTATTAAATATGCGCGGATTTTAGCGAAAATCGAACTTGAGCGGGGTATTAAGGTATTAAACTTTCCATTTAAATTTGAAAAAAATTAAGCCAGTGGTTTTCAAGATATTGCACGGAAACCAAGTTATTTGTATCAGCCAATCAAAAGCCTGTACAGTAATTAAATATGCGCGGATGTTAGCGAAAGTCGAACTTGAGCGGGGTATTAAGGTAATAAACTTCCCATTTAAATTTGAAAAAAATTAAGCCAATGGTTTTCAAGATATTGCACGGAAACCAAGTTATTCGTATCAGCCAATCAAAAGCCTGTACAATAATTAAATATGCGCGGATTTTAGCGAAAATCGAACTTGAGCGGGATATTAAAGTGGCATGAGCTGCCGAAATTCACACTTTTTTCATAATTTCTAATCGTCACGACACTAAAAGGCTTTGAAGGCCATCGAAAAACTAAATGATTAGCGTTGGAATGAGGAAAATCCATACAGTATGTGCTCTGTACGAACCGAAAACGTGTTCGAAAAGTAGCAAAATTTAAATAACCGGGACGACCATTCATTCATTCTAAGTCAAAGTTAGTTCAAAACAATACTTTATCGTACATTTTTGAGACTAGAAGCACTAAAAAGCTTCTGAATTATACGTCTTGAGAAAAATAGCCGATAATTTCAACATTCTGTGTTTACGTCAAAATATCAACATTTTGGCAGCTCATGCCCCTTTAAGGTATTAAACTTCCCATTTAAATTTGAAAAAAGTTAAGCCAGTGGTTTTCAAGATATTGCAGGGAAACCAAGTTATTTGTATCAGCCAATCAAAAACAATAATTAAATATGCGCGGATTTTAGCGAAAGTCGAACTTGAGGGGGGTATTAAGGTATTAAACTTCCCATTTAAATTTGAAAAAAATTAAGACAGTGGTTTTCAAGATATTGCACGGAAACCAAGTTATTTGTATCAGCCAATCAAAAGCCTGTACAATAATTAAATATGAGCGGATTTAAGCGAAAGTCGAACTTGAGCGGGGTATTAAGGTAATAAACTTCCCATTTGAATTTGAAAAAAATTAAGCCAATGGTTTTCAAGATATTGCACGGAAACCAAGTTATTTGTATCAGCCAATCAAAAGCCTGTACAATAATTAAATATGCGCGGATTTTAGCGAAAGTCGAACTTGAGCGGGGTATTAAGGTATTAAACTTCTCATTTAAATTTGAAAAAAATTAAGCCAGTGGTTTTCAAGATATTGCACGGAAACCAAGTTATTTGTATCAGCCAATCAAAAGCCTGTACAATAATTAAATAT
Source organism: Lepidochitona cinerea (assembly GCA_963971465.1). NCBI lineage: Eukaryota > Metazoa > Mollusca > Polyplacophora > Chitonida > Tonicellidae > Lepidochitona > Lepidochitona cinerea. The sequence continues at coordinate 5,097,970 of OZ020551.1, forward strand.
GCGCGGATTTTAGCGAAAGTCGAACTTGAGCGGGGTATTAAGGTATTAAACTTCTCATTTAAATTTGAAAAAAATTAAGCCAGTGGTTTTCAAGATATTGCACGGAAACCAAGTTATTTGTATCAGCCAATCAAAAGCCTGTACAATAATTAAATATGCGCGGATTTTAGCGAAAGTCGAACTTGAGCGGGGTATTAAGGTATTAAACTTCCCATTTAAATTTGAAAAAAATTAAGCCAGTGGTTTTCAAGATATTGCACGGAAACCAATCCGGACGCCGACGCCGACGACGCCGACGCCAGACTACGCCGTCAAAGTGATCCCTAAGTGCCCCCTTTCAGGCGACACAAAAAACAAATGGTTGCCTATCGGCCATTTTAAATGATAACACAACCCAAAAAATAGATGTTGCACAACTAGACCATATGGGAAACAAACACAAAAACATGTCATCAAGATCGGCCTGCTGGTTTTCTAGATCCCCCGCTCACAAACTATGTAGGTAAAAATCCCAAAAGGGCCACCAACTAGACCATAGGGGGAACCTGTCTGAAAAATTTGATGAAGATCTGCTTACAAAATTTTACATAGACTCTCATTACTTTGGCGAAACAGTGAAAAAAAACAAAATGACCAACTGCCGCCATTTTGAATAGGCAAATGAGCAAAAAGTGCATAGTGTACAGTGAGACCATACGGTTAACATGTGTATAAAATTTAACGAAAATCCTTGAATTTAGGAGAAAACTGATAAAAAAAAAAAGAAAAACAAAATGGTTGCCAGCGGCCATTTTAATATGCAAATGAGGGAAAGAAATAGATGTTGCACAACTAGTCCATAGGGGGAACCTGCATGTGAAATTTAAAGAAGATCTGACCAGTAGTTCTCTTGGAATCGCGATCACAAGAGAGAAAAGTGATAAAAAGAAGAAAAACAAAACGGTTGCCCGGCGGCCATTTTAAATATAAAAAAAACCGACCAAAAAAATGGATGTTGCACAGCTAAACCATACGGGGAACTAACACAAAAACATTTCATCAAGATCGGCCACCAGCGGCCATTTTAATATGCAAAAAAATAGATGTTGCACAACTAGACCATAGGGGGAATCTGTCTGGGAAATTTGATGAAGATCCGACAAGTAGCTTTGTTGGAACAGCGATCACAAGAAAAGTTTACAGACACCGGACGACGGACCATGGACGTAAAAGCGATTTGATAAGACCACCATGAGATCATGGTCTAAAAAAATAATAAATTTCCGACTGTTTTTCTAAGTAGGTTTTTAGTGGTGTTTGTCTGGAAAATTTACGTTAAAGTAATGTTTTGAACTAAGACCAACAATGAATGAAGGTTCCTCTCAGATATTTCAATTTTTTTTACCCGACGTTACCACACAAGTTAACGTAATATGCAGGAAGGTGAATGTTCATTAACCTATTTTACAAACAAAAAAAATCTTCTTTTTTTTTTCACTTTACTTATTTTTTTGTACATTAAAAGTTCTATTAAAAACGTTAACAGACAAGATTGAATATTGCAATATATAATTGATCGTAAAATTTTCATAAAAGTAAATAAATACATAAATAAATAGGGAAGTCCAAAGCAGAATCACTTTAATATATCCAATAAAATAAAATATCTTAACTGATTAAATGTTTAATGAATATATAATCAAATCTAAAAGATTTAATAACAATTGTATGTCATTATAAAATATATTTCTTGTATATAGCAGTAATCTCCTTGGTTAAAAGTTTGGCCGGGTTCACACATCGGTGCTTCAAAAATAAAATCACCTTTGATATTGTTTCCCACATAAATCACGTTTTCTTTCGTATATCCTCTAACAGCTCTCTCCATTTACCATCAGTCCAATTGTCTAAGCGTTTCTTGCCATGAAGGTTTGAGCGGACATTATGACAGGCGGTGAATACAACATGTTCCCAGGAAGGATTTGACATGGCACCTATCAACAGAAAAAAATCACATTTAAAGACAACGAAGCCAGTGTTACCAACACCCTTAAAGGGACTAATCATGTATAAATGTTTACATTTTTTCATAATGTTTCCACTAATTTGTAAAATGTAACATGTCAGAGTGTAACAGAATGTAACATGTCAGAACGTAACATGTCAGAATGTAACATGCCAGAATGTAACATGTTAGAACGTAACACGTCAGAACGTAACATGTCAGAACGTAACATGTCAGAATGTAACATGTCAGAATGTAATGTGTCAGAATGTAACGTGTCAGAATGTAACATGTCAGAATGTAACGTGTCAGAATGTAACGTGTAAGAATGTAACGTGTCAGAATGTAACGTGTCAGAATGTAACGTGTCAGAATGTAACGTGTCAGAATGTAACGTGTCAGAATGTAACGTGTCAGAATGTAACATGTCAGAATGTAACGTGTAAGAATGTAACGTGTCAGAATGTAACGTGTCAGAATGTAACTTAATATAAAGTAGAAACAATGTACAAGCAATGCAAAGCTCTTTTTGAAGTTATTTCTCAACAATGTTTTTACTCACCTCTTATATTGGGTCTATCATCTATTAGTACATGGCCCTGTACCATGGTTTTATCCTTGGTAATAATTAACTTTTCCAACCAATCAGAACCAAGATGCTTCTCTACCCACTCAAACTGTGTACAAATACATACATGTAAGACACATGAACAAATATTGTAAAAACAACATCATTATGACTGGGTCAGTTACTGAGGTACATAAACACTTTTTTGCTCTAAATAAACCAATTCAAACTTCAAAAAGAAATGTATCACACCACAATTTTTTATTTGTTTTTATTCCATTTTTAGACAGAGAGGAGGGACAAGGCTTCATTTTAAATCAACAGGAACATGAGAAAAATTGATGTATGGCCGTGTGCCCTCTTTAATATAATTATGTTGCTTAATGTGTTAGTGTATGCCTACAACTTCCATCTACATCTAACAAAAACAACGAACATACCTTTTCTCCAACACAATACTTGTACTGAGTCAAAGGACTGGTGCAAATAAAAACGTCAACACTGAAATTATATTCATTGACATTATAAATCTGAAAACAATCTACTAAATAAATTGAAAAATTCCCCTGCCCCCAACTGAAAAAAGGAAAATCAACAGTTCTGAACTCAGGTCCTGCTTCAAGAAACATGTTTTACACACAATAATCCATTTGGCAATATCACCCTTCTCACTTCAAATTGGGAAACTATCATAATTTAACTGCATGAAATTGTAATATATTTAGCAAATGATCAGTTACAAAGGAAGCACTAAAAGTTGACTTACTTTTCCATGTTTCTGATTTCTTTAGCTGCTTCCACAGCTCCTGGTATTTCTGGAAGATCTCGAAAAAAGAACTGAGATTCATAAACATCCCGCACTTTCATCTACACATCAAAAGAAAAACACTTCCACTATTATATCTTCCATAATACACATAAGGTATTCAGATTTTAACAATCAGACCTACATGTCATCAGAAAATACTCTTAAGTAAAGTATATGTCAAGAGAATAATTATTGATTGATGGATGTTTTACAACTCACTCAAGATTATAGTTGTGTTTAGTGGCCCTTTCTCTGGACGAAACCTGCAGCCTTTGGCAAGCACCTGGCCACTATTTCACATATATGTAGAGCAATTGAGTAGAAAATCAAACAAACTTTTAACTTTTTTTCAGATAGTAAGAGGATGAAGAGAAAACCTTTCAATCAATTGGTTCCTACATGTTGTCCATCACCATATGATTGCATTGATTCCATAGTCACTTAGTGATAGTCAGCCATTTAAATGACAGTACTCTCTACCCTATTATAGAATGTAAAATACACTGACTACGTTCTCTTTGATACACATGACATGTCCATAGAGTATACAACAGAGTGAAACTAATCAAATAAGCCTACACCTAGCGCTTCATGTAGAGTCCACACGTCTTTTAGTTTTAGACACCCTGTGATCAGAAGACATTTTCTGACAGATAGGCCATCATCATGATGATATATATACCGGTACGCTACAAGTAATACCCTGATAAATTGTTAAGTAACTTAAGATAGGAACAAAACTTTGTCTTTCGAAGTTTTGAAGAACCAGACGGACACTGATGTCGTGATACTGGCCATACAATTTATAATATATTAAATACGATATTACTGTTAATGTAACCAGCTCTTCGTGTCGGACTTATAAAATTTGATTTTTGAGTCCTTGCAGTTATGTGATTTGTATTGTCAACTTGTCCACTCACATCAAGGCCTGGTTTCAACTTTCGGTATTGGTCCCTCAACCAAAATCCGAATCGGTCTTCTTTTTTCACGAAAGGTTCGTGTGGATAGGTTTCTCTGTATTTTGCTATAAAATGACCCTCAAAGTCGGCTAAAACCATATCCATGTCTAAAAGAACTCGCAGACGAAATCGGTCCCTGCAGAAATCACTGTAAGTTCTGTTGTTAGCTGAATGTTTGTAACTCATTTCGAAGGATTTCTTCTGCCCGCACCAAATTTTATTCTCCTGTCTGACAAATTTGGAAAGAGAGATTACTCTTCTTAATTGCATACTGAAATCCCGCCAGACGGAGCTCTACGGGTCACATTTCGCAATATCGAGGCAATTTAACAAAACACGCCATTCTGTCAAACTAAGAAGTACATTTTGGGCAATTCAAAACCAATATCCTGACAGTTTTACATTGGGTAATCGGGACGGTTATAGATGAAGGGGAGGGAAGTTCTTTTCGTTGCCAATGGTCACTGTCAGGGCTATTATTTTCCGTCCTCGTTGATTAAGATCCCGAGAAATTAAAAAAAAAATTGTAAAATTTTAATAAACCGAGAGATCATTGAGCTATAATTCGATTCTCATAGCAAGCAACCTCAATATAAGAAAACTTTACTGCTGTTTTTTCGGTAATACAGGTTAAATGCCCCTGGGGAAACTTGCGCTAGGATAAAATTCTATTCAGTATTATTGAATAATACTATGCGGAGTCGCGAGTTGACAGTTTAATATATTTGTAAGAAAACTGTTTCTAAAAGTTTGTGGGCATGATTTAAATTAAAATGTAACGCAGAGCTCGTTTTGTATCCCACTACCTCCCCCAGCTTCGTCAAGAGTACATTGGTTACATATATTAAACAATCACTTTCCGCACTTGACGTTGTTACACTACAGAACTTTTTTGCACTCTCCAGTTTCAGACTCAGACTCCGAGATCCGCAAGATGGCAGGAGCGCTTGAGCAGTATGTTATGAATGTGCGAACTCTTTCTTCTCAAGGTAACTGTTTATAAAACTGCGAATCAGTTATGCTACTTCATGTAAGATAACTGCATTTTGTTTTAACCAGTGGCTTCAGTTCTAGGAAACGTTTTGGGCCGCTAGGCTAAAAACCGCTGCTGACGGAAATTGGACCCCATGTGGAATGCCAGCGGTTTGAGGTTTTCTAGCGCTCGCACTTTTGTGCCGTTTTCGATTTCTATTCAATACGTTTTATTACATAACTCCTTTGCAACCAATACTTGGAACGTTTATCTACTTCTGATATCAAGGGATTTGAACAATTAATATTATTACTTATTATTATTTGGGAAGATGAGTCTGACAGTGACAGGTTTGGGAAACGTCATGATGATTATCGGGAGTCCACTCCTAATCTGGAGCTTGTTTCACAAAGCGGCCTAGCATAAGGTTTTACGTAACTGTAATCTCTCTACGCTATGGGTCGCCAAGACAGTTAAATAACCGTCACGCTGCTTTGTGAAAGCGATCGGGAGCTGGGTGGGTGAAAAGGCTAAGCTCAAAACATGCCTTTGTTTTCCTTGTGTTTTTTTCTTTCGGGAATGGTGAAGAACACCAGGTGAACCAATGTGGGCGGAGCAACCGTGGGAAAGTCTTTAATTGGCTTGCATACATTGGTTCTTGACTAAACGCTCTATAATTACAGGAGCTTGGATATTTTAGGAGTATATAAAAGTAGTATACTAAGGAGGTCTGGAATCGTCAACTGTGTCTTTCATCTTATCTACTTGCTGTATACAACAGCGCCACCTAACTTCTTACAGGCCGTACGGTAGATAACATCGTTCACTGCAACACACCAAAGTTTAACAGAATACTTTATTTTCTATTTGCATCCACACTCAAGGGTTCTCGAACCCCTACCCTCCCAATCTGAAGCTGCACAGCATCACATGCGCACTCAATTAAAGGTAACATCTAGCCACTAGACTAACTACCAACACAGCGTTAGAGGTTAGGTATGAAATTTCTACGTGTTACCTGAACTGCGATACATACATGCGCACTTCATATTTATATACCCTTTGACCTTCTGTCAATAAACCCTGTCCCTAACCCTAACTTCATCTTTGACGTTTTGTCAATAAAACATTCCAAAGTTGTTGACCATTGGGGTACACCGTAGTGACCCTCCGTCTCTGAAGACCTGGCATAGTGCCAAAGGCCAACAGCCATCAACCTCAGCCACGCCTTACGCACAGCGGGGTCACTTTACATGTATCATTGAGTTTATTAACCTCAACTTTTACGTAACCTACGATTCTTTACCCAAGCCTTTCTTTCAAAGTCAAGGAAAAATATTTTCATTATCAAACAGTTTTAACATTTTCTAAAAGTGATGTGTGTCGAATAAAAATGCAATGATGGTCACTACTGACCACGGTATGGTGGCGCTTACTGGCAATATTTAAAGACCTGAAACTCGCGCCTTAATAATAATAATAATACTTATTTTCTGAGGGTTGAAAAGCTCAGTCAATACAAAAACATTGATCTTCCCTGAGGCCCTCCTTTCACTCTCACATATATTCAAATTCATTCACATGCACACCAAGTAAACAAACTAAATGGTCAGTAGCTTGGGAGAACGATAGACAGTCACCACGTGGGAAGCTTGTGACACTAGAGACACCAATCTTGAATTTGATAGATCAAAGACTTAGGTAAACATTAATTTTGATGTTGTTATACAGTGTTATTTGTTGAAAATGGCAAATTCAGTTTGTGTGAATTTCTTTGAAGTCGTCAGCGCACGTGACGTTATATAATTTAGACCAAAAAAACACACTTGTGCTTAGTTTGAAGCCCACTGGGATGTTGTTGCACTGCAAAAGGCACGGTAGGGGTTTAGGAGAATGAAGGCATATTTTGCTTTTTTTCACCCACCGAACTCCTGATCGAGAGTGCGTTCTATGGCTGGTTCGGGAGTGAAAATAACGGCCAGCGATGGCTTTCACAGTTGGGACAAAATGACTCCCACTGAGTTGTTTTCTGGCACGGTTCTGCGAGACCAGGGGGCCTCCGTGGCTCAGTAGGTAAACAAATTCAATCCGAACAGCCCTCCACCAATGGGTTGCGCTCAATCAAAAAAAAAAAAGGAAAATTTTCTGACTGGGTGGCAAAACACCAAACAATCAATCAATCAATCTTTTGAGACCATTTGAACTGCAGTACCCGGATATCCGAAAATGAGAATATGCCATAATAGCGGCATTTTTACATTGATGAAACAGAATGAGCTTATTATTGATCGTCATTTTTATAAAAAAAGTTCAAAATAATAACTTCCTATGGATACCAATCTTGCTGATTTAGATTCAAATAGTTTTAAATGTAGCAACCTTGTCTGTTTTTTGTTTTTTTTAATTTCTATGTTTAAAGGCACACTTGCGGCGAAAATCAGGAATATTGTTTACATTAAAAAAGAAAGACCGTTTTCTGTATTTTTCCCAGACAATATAAGTTAGGAACTTTCTATTTTTACCAAAATTTAAAAGTTTGGACGTCACTTTGTATTTTTAATTTGAATTTGAATTGTTAGGGACCCGGAACGTAAACAAACCAAATTGCTCGCAGGGGCGATTTTATGTTTCAGTCGAGTGAGTGAACTAACGGCACAGTGTAATTTTACGTAGGCCTATTTATCTGAGAAATACAGACTGGCAATCGGTTAACAGCGACTGGAAAAGCCTGCTGATAATTGTTTGAGTGGAAACCACAGATAAAAAGGCCTGAAAGGAGGGTAATCCAACACGAAAGTTGACCGACACTCATCGTTGTTGTTGTAGTCAGGCTTCGATTCTTCGTTTGTTTTTCACCCCATTTCTACATTCTAAAGCTAACTTAGACATGTTTTATGTGTCCTATGTTTAAGTTTAGTGGTATTAGTCGTTAGAGTACCATATACGACACAACAGCCAAACTCTATTTTACAGTAGTTTACATGTACATATTGTTAGAGTACCGTATACGACACAATAGCCAAACTCTATTTTACAGTAGTTTACATGTACATATTGTTAGAGTACCGTATACGACACAATAGCCAAACTCTATTTTACAGTAGTTTACATGTACATATTGTTAGAGTACCGTATACGACACAACAGCCAAACACTATTTTACAGTAGTTTACATGTAGGCCCTACATATTGTTAGAGTACCGTATACGACACAACAGTAGTTTACCTATGGTTAGAGTACTGTATACGACACAACAGTAGTTTACCTATCGTTAGAGTACCGTATACGACACAACAGTAGTTTACATTTCCTATGATACTTACAGATCTATCTCTAAGTATTAATGTAAAAACATCATGAATATTAAACCAGATGAGGATGAGTGTATTTGCTCTTAATAATATCTGTATGAAAATGCTAATATACAAAGCATTCATCTTCAACTCCTCATTTTATTTCATGAAGCAACGTCTGGTACAAGTATTAAGTACATGAAGCTACATATATCACATCTTGTGTAAAAACTTTCTTATATTTTTGTGTATGTCATGTCTTTGTGAAATTTTTGAAATTATTTGTACAGGTAACTTTGCACAGTTATGTGATTTTATTGGGAAAAGTGCTGAGGTTTTAACCCGAAATGCTTCTCATCTGGATAATGTTTTGGGCACCTTGGATATCCAACAGCATTCACTTGGCGTTCTAGGAATTTTGTAAGTGTTTTTCCTACTTATGTGATCAGAATCCTGTTTACCCTTTCTCTGACATTGTGTGTTACTGTATACTGTCAGAGACGGAGAGCATAATAATTTCTGTCTCTTTTCTAACTGTTTACTACATTTTTTTGGTTCTTGGTTATCAATTTGTTTTTATTTGATGTATTTCTTTATTATCAGATGTGTGAAGTACAATGCTCCAAATATTGCTGACTTTGAAACATTGTTTGCTCAGACTCAAGAGTTTATTCTCAGTTGTAATGGAGAACATGTGAGATATGCCACAGACAGTTGTAAGTAAATTCAAGTTCAATCAGTTAAAATATATGACTTTAAAGTTTATGTCAATTCATTATGGAAAAGTTTATATTATGTGTATTTGTACATACCCTTTTCAGTTCTTTATTTGTAATTTATGGTTTTGATATAAACATAATCACATTTGAAAGAAGTTCTTGCTTGGGCATGATTGTGGATATTTATCTTCTTTTAGATGCTGAATTATGTCACAAATTTACAAATAACCTTGTGGAGAAAAAGCAGGTGAGCTAAAATATGTGTTTTAAAAAATGTTTGTCATAAAACAAGGATACAATCCAACACTAATAGTATGATGTCTCCATTGCATGTCAGAAAGTTTACAGCGGATTCGCAGCGCCGAAAGTCTTAGGAGTCTCATACTGAACCCCCTGTTGTCTGAATAGACAGGCAAATAGCCTAGCAATCCCCTGTAAAGTCTATGTATATATGTCTAGCCTTGGTGTCTCAGTCAGTTGACGCAATCAGGCCTTGGCCATATCAATGATTGATTGATTGGTGTTTTATGCCGCGCTCAAGATTATTTCACTTATATGGCGGCGTTGCCAGTTTTATTGTGGGAGGAAACCGGGCTCTTTGCCCGGAGGAAACCCACGACCTTCCGTTGGTAACTGGCAACCATCCCACATAGGTCGTTCGAGTGAAAACCCAGTCAGAAAATTTTCCAATTTTTGAACTGAGTGGGATTCGACCCCGCAACCCATTGGTGGAAGGCTGTTCGAATTGAGCGTCCAACGCTCTACCTTCTGAGCCACGGAGGCCCCGCCATATCATTGAAATAATCTTGAAGTAAAAAATCAATCAATCAAATTTTGTTTTCTTTTTTCTACTAATTCTTAAAAATTTCCCACTATCGCAGATTATTCCATTTTTGGGGAATTTTTATCCTCCAAATATTTTGTTGAATTAAAGCGGTATTATTTATTTCAGCCAATCAGAGGAATATCTATTCTACAGAAAGCCATCAATAAAATTCAACTTCATCCATCCCAGCTGACCTCTGTTCATTCTGATCTTTGTCAGGTGTGTAACTGATTACTTATTTATACTATTAGATATAAATTAGATACCTTTGTAAGACGACGCCCTTGTAAAGACAAGACTGCATACCTATATCCTTCTGTGATATATACATGTACTTCTGTGCAGACTACATACTACTACATCTACACTCGACCTGTATGAAAAGAGGCTCTTGCCTATTGCAGTTATCAAAAATAAAGATTATCTATCTACCTTCATCTGCCATGTTGATTTCTCAATATACCCATGAGTCATTAAGCAATCTGTCTATTGGACCCATAATTTGAACAGCCCCATACAAATTTGTGCCTATTCCCCTGCTCATATAGTGTCGCTTTGTTTGATTCCTCCTTGATGCATACATTTGACTGGGCTTGGGGTCCTTTTTTATTTATATCTGTTTGATCACCTGCCAGTCAAACTGCAGTGATAGTCTCTCAGCTCGAGACAAGCCTCCCATCTGTAGGATGTGGGTTCAAATACCACTCAAACAAAATAAATTGAGAAATTTCTGAGTGAGTTTTTCGTATGGTCGTATTTCGTATTTGGAAAAGTTGCCAGGTACTCGATGAAGGTCAAGGGTTTCCTATGAGCAAAGAGCGCAGTTCTCCCACACTAAACCTGGTGATGCCGCTATTTCAGTAAAAATAAATCTGGAATGTGGTGTAAAACCTGAATCAATCAGTAACCAACAAATGCTGTGCGAGGAAATAATATGACAACAAACATGAGAACGGTCCTAGTTTTTAGAACTGTGAGCAGAAAGTATAACCAATTCATCAATAACTCTTTTAATTCACCTTCATATCTTAAATTATTGTATATTTCTCTTAAAATTACTAAGACATTTTGTAGTTGAAGCGTTTTTTTTTCTTTTCAGCTTTGTCTACTAGCTAAAAATTTCAAGCCTGTCCTTTCATTTCTGGCAACAGACATAACAGATATCAGTAAAGAGGTGAGATTACATATTTGTTCAATCTAATGTATCAAGAGGAATGTAAGGACACCGAATGGTTGAGGAGGAATGTAAGGACACCGAATGGTTGAGGAGGAATGTAAGGACACCGAATGGTTGAGGAGGAATGTTAAGCCCGGTATACACTGAGAGTTTTGCTGCGACCCGACGCGACTGTACCCGACTCGAGTCGCCTTGAGTTGCGTCGCGTCGTAGACCGGTATACACTGCACACAAATAAAGTCATTGGGAAACATGACACTCGGAACTCTCTAGCAGAAAAGGTAGAAAAAAGACGTTTGTTTGACGTCACGTGACTGTAGTAAAGTTTCTGATTGGCCTACGGATTCAGACTCTCTACGACGATCGTCGCAAAATATTAACAAAATATCTGGCACGTCCAGATCACTTCCGACCCGACGCAACTGAAGCCGACTGACACCGATTTGCGTCGTGGACTGGTATACACTACACTTTTTCTCTGCGACGCGACCCGATTTTCCAGTCGGGTCGGGTCGGGTCGCAGCAAAACTCTCAGTGTATACCGGGCTTTAGGACACCGAATGGTTGAAGGCATTACCTGTATTTTGACAAGGGGAGATAATTAAAACCAACATTTCCAAAATGAAATCTTTTCATGTTGCTATTATTGACATTATACATATATTAAGAAATGAACACAGTTTTTTATGGGTTGCCACTCCTGGATTTGTTGATCCCCCCTCCCTTTTAAGCCATTTGATGAAGTTAAACCCTTTAAGGAAATTTTTAGTATTTAAATGTTTGTCCTTGTCTGTTTTTCACATTCACTTGATAACGATGTTAGTTTCTACATCGACGTTGTGTACAATAAAAATCCAGGAGTTGCAACCCATAAAAAACTGTGTTCATTTCTTAATATCATGATCAACTCCTAAATGCCACTTAAAGAGATTATACATATACTTGTGACATTATGTCTATTTTGACAATCTTGTCTGGGTGGTACAAGTATGCTTGAGTTCTTGGGATGTCTACTTGTTATAGTTTGACTGATAACCATGAATTGAGCTCATAGTGCCAAAACATACAAAGTTTTTGGATAGATATGAACTGAACCAAACTTTTTCAAACTTGTGTAGGTCTGGTAGCTTTACTTTCTTTTAAGGACACACTCTCCACAAAAATCCAGAATACTGTTTACATAAAAAACAGTGGGTGGACATCTATTTTTTTCCCAGACCAAAGAAGCTTTCTATTTTTACCAGAAATTGAAAATTTTGGCATCATTTTGTATTTTTAATTTGAAATGGATGAACAGATTTTTCAGTTATCCACAATGTAAACAAACTCTGAACCGGAGCATGTGCACAAGCACCCTAATGGTTTGAGTCTTGTGGGCGATCTAACGACACAGCATAATTTTACGAACTTTATCGAAATTTAGAGTGTAAACCACAGAAAAAAAAGCCTGAAATGAGATTTCCTCCCCCACTTAATGCCATATAAGAAGAATAATCTAGAGCTCTGCAGAAAGCATCAAACAAGAGCCCTAGTAATTAGCGACTGCATTCTGCAAAAGCTGTCGTCATTACAGCCCTTAATCTGTTTTAGGTCAGCAGTTTCATTGCCGTCCATTATCCTTTGTATTACAAATTGGTTTGACTTGACATTTTTTACAGGGAGGTCACTATGAAGCTAAAGATTTTCTCCTCTATTATTACTATGGTGGTATGATTTATACAGCACTGAAGGAATATGATCGAGCCCTTTACTTTTATGAAGTGGTAAGTATATGATCTTTGGCTACACCTTCTAATATTCCTCTGATTGTATGGGACTAACCCTCATACAATCTTGTCTGTCCATTGTTGTAGTATACATATCTCCATAAAGTTACAACTTTGTTACTAAAGTACAAGAACCTAATAAAAATGGGGGTGAGGGGATAGGGACATTTCTGTAAACACATTACCTGGTCCGTCCTGACACTCACTTTCACGTCTAAAGGGGCTCTGGTGGCTCAGTAGGTTAGAGTGATAGTTCCTCAGTCCGACATAGGCCTTCCATCAATGCCGTGCATGTTGAAATCCCACTCAGACCAAATATAAATTGAACAATTGTGTGGATTTTTCTCTTAATGGCCGTGTGTGGAAGAGTTGCCAAGTACATTACTCGCCAAAGGTCGGGGGTTTCCTCTAAGCAAAAAGCATGGTTTTCTCCCCCACTAAACCTTGCAACACTGCCATATTAGTGAAATAATCTTGAGTGCGGTGTAAAACATCGATCAATCCTTATTTTATATCCCTATCCCTGTCCAGTTATGTTTGTAACATTACCCTATTCCAATAAGATCCCTGTAAACGTATCTTAAAAAACTTCATTTTTCTTATCATTCAATTACAATGATTTTAAATAAATTACATTTATCTTCCTGGTATTCCATATGCAAAGTTAAGGTAGGGATTTTGTCATGATCGTTTCGATGGCATTGGTAATAAAAATGACATTGATGTCATCAAAATTGTAAATAAATAGATTTTTGAGAATGTCAATTTTTTCTACTTATAAATTTCTTCAATCAGCTTGTGCAATACCTGCCTTTAAAATGAGGAAAATATTAGTTACAGGGTTTGTTCCAGGGGGTATACAGAAATATATGGGTTCAGTAAACCAATATACTGTTTATTGACCCCATATATTTCCATATCCCTTCTCGAACAAACCATATAATGAATTTATCTCAGCGAAAACCTAAATTGTACTATGTTCAAAAGGAAACTCTGAAAGCTATTTTCTAATATGTATGACATAAGCAGACATGATTGGCAAGTGACTAAACATGATGTCATGAGTCATATATGGTAGTCGGCCTCTGTATGGTTCATCAGGTCGACGTAATATGGAATATACAGGGTCTCAACATGACTGGTTTGAATGAATCGAAAGGAAGTATTCTGTGTGAGGTGTTAAATATCCTAGCTACCACAAACTTGAGGTATTTAGTTGCAAGTTTGTATTGGACATTCTTTTAGGGATTGTGCTTTGTCAGGGATAATATATTGAAGCATTCAATTGTGGTTTCCTAATTTGGTTTACAAGTCTCTAGGTATGAGATAAGTTTAATTTTAAGCAGAGGGTCGCAACAAATATGCAGAGTATAATAGAATTACCAGCACCTTTCTGTTCTTATGACCTTAAATATGTGTATGAGGAATTATTTCTTCGAACTTCAATACTTGTGACATTTCTACATTCTGTTCTATTTGTGGATATAATTTACTTCATTTTCATATATTGTCTGGTGCTGAAATGGTTAGTTGAGTTTGGTATTGGAATAGTATGAAATAGTTTTGATCATGAATAAAGAGGGGATCTGAACAATGTAAGCCAAGCTACCATGCATGGCAAAAACCTCTTACCGGTTGAAAATTTAGTTAACTAATCAGAGTCACACTTGACTGATGAAGATGCTTCATGCTTAAAACCCAGTCATTAAACTTGGAAAATCTTATCTTTCTGTTAAAATGTCAAAATGGTTGCTAAAATTCTATATGTGAACTCTGGTTCGGAAAAGTCTTTTTTCAGATTGGAAGAAAATGGAGTTACTGATTGGACAATGTTCTGTGCTAAGATAAGATCTCTAAACACTTGTCCGGTTGGGCAGCCAAATTTGCCATTAAATTTCCAATAAACCAAAGCAAGATAAAGCATACTTCTAAAATTCTTCATAATATAATTAGTTATTGAATAATTTTAAACTGGAAATATCCATAAAGATACATACGTGTATCTCAGAAAGTTTTATAATTTCATCCTTATTTTTGCATGATATAACTGTTTAAATACAACAGAAAAAAGATGTCTGTGTTAATACCAACGAAACAGTTCCTTAGCTGTAACATGAATGTACATGAGAAACGGAAGATTTGCATGAAAATTTTTCTTGAAATATCAAAATTGAATGTTGCCAGAACTGTAATGAGTGATTTCGTTGATGAGGATCCCAACATTGAATCTGCTGCCCAAAATGTCACACACATGTTCCAGGGGATTATGATCATTGCTGACCATGGGACATTCTGGCTAACATTGGTCTGATTAAACTGGGTCACATCTCGTGAATGATGGGGTCAAGCTTTATCATTCATGAATAGGGGTTTGGTGGCTAATGGGTGAATCTCGTGAATGATGGGGCCAAGTGTTATCATTCATGAATAGGGGTTTGGTGGCTAATGGGTGAATCTCGTGAATGATGGGGCCAAGTGTTATCATTCATGAATAGGGGTTTGGTGGCTAATGGGTGAATCTCGTGAATGATGGGGCCAAGTGTTATCATTCATGAATAGGGGTTTGGTGGCTAATGGGTGAATCTCGTGAATGATGGGGCCAAGTGTTATCATTCATGAATAGGGGTTTGGTGGCTAATGGGTGAATCTCGTGAATGATGGGGTCAAGTGTTATCATTCATGAATAGGGTTTGGTGGCTAATGGGTGAATCTCGTGAATGATGGGGCCAAGTGTTATCATTCATGAATAGGGTTTAGTGGCTAATCGGTGAATCTCGTGAATGATGGGGCCAAGCGTTATCATTCATGAATAGGGGTTTGGTGGCTAATCGGTGAATCTCGCGAATGATGGGGCCAAGCGTTATCATTCATGAATAGGGGTTTGGTGGCTAATCGGTGAATCTCGTGAATGATGGGGCCAAGCATTATCATTCATGAATAGGGTTTGGTGGCTAATGGGTGAATCTCGTGAATGATGGGGCCAAGCGTTATCATTCATGAATAGGGGTTTGGTGGCTAATCGGTGAATCTCGCAAATGATGGGGCCAAGCGTTATCATTCATGAATAGGGGTTTGGTGGCTAATGGGTGAATCTCGTGAATGATGGGGCCAAGTGTTATCATTCATGAATAGGGGTTTGGTGGCTAATGGGTGAATCTCGTGAATGATGGGGCCAAGTGTTATCATTCATGAATAGGGTTGGGTGGCTAATGGGTGAATCTCGTGAATGATGGGGCCAAGCGTTATCATTCATGAATAGGGTTTGGTGGCTAATGGGTGAATCTCGTGAATGATGGGGTCAAGTGTTATCATTCATGAATAGGGTTGGGTGGCTAATGGGTGAATCTCGTGAATGATGGGGCCAAGTGTTATCATTCATGAATAGGGGTTTGGTGGCTAATGGGTGAATCTCGTGAATGATGGGGCCAAGTGTTATCATTCATGAATAGGGTTGGGTGGCTAATGGGTGAATCTCGTGAATGATGGGGCCAAGCGTTATCATTCATGAATAGGGTTGGGTGGCTAATGGGTGAATCTCGTGAATGATGGGGCCAAGCGTTATCATTCATGAATAGGGGTTTGGTGGCTAATGGGTGAATCTCGTGAATGATGGGGTCAAGTGTTATCATTCATGAATAGGGTTGGGTGGCTAATGGGTGAATCTCGTGAATGATGGGGCCAAGTGTTATCATTCATGAATAGGGTTTGGTGGCTAATGGGTGAATCTCGTGAATGATGGGGCCAAGTGTTATCATTCATGAATAGGGGTTTGGTGGCTAATGGGTGAATCTCGTGAATGATGGGGTCAAGTGTTATCATTCATGAATAGGGGTTTGGTGGCTAATGGGTGAATCTCGTGAATGATGGGGCCAAGTGTTATCATTCATGAATAGGGGTTTGGTGGCTAATGGGTGAATCTCGTGAATGATGGGGTCAAGCGTTATCATTCATGAATAGGGTTTGGTGGCTAATGGGTGAATCTCGTGAATGATTGGGTCAAGTGTTATCATTCATGAATAGGGGTTTGGTGGCTAATGGGTGAATCTCGTGAATGATGGGGTCAAGTGTTATCATTCATGAATAGGGGTTTGGTGGCTAATGGGTGAATCTCGTGAATGATGGGGTCAAGCGTTATCATTCATGAATAGGGGTTTAGTGGCTAATGGGTGAATCTCGTGAATGATGGGGTCAAGTGTTATCATTCATGAATAGGGGTTTAGTGGCTAATGGGTGAATCTCGTGAATGATGGGGTCAAGCTTTATCATTCATGAATAGGGGTTTGGTGGCTAATGGGTGAATATCAAATTGTGGAAGGACAACTGGATCAAGCATTTTCTGGATGAAGTGAACCACTGTCAGATATTGCCTTATGTGGTTATGAAATTCAGCTTGCAATCAAATAAGAAAGATTCCCATACCATAACAAATCCACCAGCATATAGAAGGAATCTGTTCTCATCAGACCAGTGGACTCTGAGGAGATCATGTTCCATACTTTGAAGTCTCAGATTGCTAAGCCTGTGTGATGGTGATCCTCATAAAAACATAATGAATTCAAACCCAAATCCTGATTGAATAACTACCTTCAAAAGCAGTTTCAAATGATATAGTTGAAATACGAGAAAGGCTTGAGAGAGAAAATGGCCATTCAAATGCTCACAAATCTGCCAGTTGACAATCCTGTATAAAGAACAGAGATACATGGATGTATTTCCATGCTCATTGAAAATATAATCCATCATATTTTTATGTATCATCATTTTTAAAAATATATTCTTAATAAACAATTTCCAACATAAAACATGACACTGTAAACAATAAACAGAATATTGTATGAATATCACATATATTTGTTCTCTTGAAAACAGCAGAGATAACCAACTAACCCACTTGACGGTTGTGCTTTTCACAAAAATATAACTGTTCAATATCCTAAGACACATCGTCTTTTTTGAGAAGGTATATGTAATGATTTGATTATTATTGTTATGTAGGCCTTCATGTCTTTTGTTTATTATTATTTTGTTATAAGAAATGTTTGAAACTCTCTTTTAACATGGGTTCCGTACTAATGATAAAAAAATTGTGTAGCACTTGGCTAAGACACCGGTATACGTAGGTGTCGAAAGCTTGTGTTGTTCAAAAACAACTAACTGCGTGGTGATGTCTTAATTTTTTATCATCATTATTATTTTGTTTGTTAGCACAGTTTAAGTTTGATATAATAATTAGGTTTTCTTTTCCTGCATGACCCTAAAGTACAAATTGTCTCACCATATAGAGGCCCTGCTTCAGGGGCAGTGTTATTTTATACATTGGTATTCTGTGGTTTTAAATTTGTCTCAAATCTGTCTTCTATTTCACAATGTTACTGCTACCTGTATTTGTAAATCCAAGACAGACAATTTTGATTTATTTCTGTTACAGTGAAAAGATGTTGTAGATAGCTTAAAGGCAGTGTAATCAACACCAGTAGGCTTTTTTTCAGACACTAATCCTCTTAAATTGTTCCTCTGAAATTAGTTTTGGTGAGAGTGGCCTCAAGTAGATGAATGCGAATTGACTGTTGTCATGGTTACAGGCCTGCAGCTTGAAAAAATGTAGACATTTACCTTGATTGCTTGAAGATAAGGGAAATATTACCAATTCTTATTACTGCCATTTCTACAGCTTTTCTTTCAATATCAAAATTTAGATGTAGTGGGAAATTTGAAAAACCAGGGCAGGAAAATATCTTTTTGGTAATTATATAGATATATATTTATATATTTTTTAACACTATAACACACGGGCTATGGAAAATCTTCTTGTCTAAAATATATCAATGGGCCTGAAACCCTGCAATAAAGTACATGCATTGTGTTTATAATGGATATGTGCCTGAAATGACGCCATTGAGATGGATGAGGTTCCTGTTATATTGAGTCTACTCATGTCCAACAACCCGTCTCTGGAGTCATATTACATGTCTGTTATGACACATGAGGGTGGAACCCGCCTATCATTTGTATTCTGTAACGACTTGTATTCAGGCTCTGGAAGATTTTTACAAGAGCAAAAATTTTTTTTTTGAAGAAGATCCCTGTGGCTGTGTGTTTTATTGTTCATAAATATGTTTACATCAGACATATCAGAACATCTTCTTAAAGAGAAGTCTGTTTAGTTGGCTAAATTATTATCCATCAACATGATTTCTTTTTCCTTTTCATTTAAGTAATAATTTAAATTTTACATAAATTATAAACGCTCATATACGGCTCTGTAAACTACAGCTACACCCCCATCACCTCACTAATCCACTTTTAATAGAGTATTTTTATTGACTCCAAAATAGCAGTTATACCTTGTACAAAGTAGATAAATCAGAGAGATAAAGTCTTGCCAAGAGGTCATTGATATCTTTCAGAGAAATGTGCAGCCTCAGTGGCTGTGTCGGTTAGAGTTATAGTCCATCAGTTCGATACAGGCAGCGCGGGTTCTATTCCCACTCAGACCAAATAAAAATTGAAGAATTTCGTAGTGGAATTTTCTCTTGATCACTGTATGTAGAAGAGTTCCCAGGTACTCATGGAAGGTAGGGGCTTCCTCCGTGCAAAGAAACCAGTTTCCTCCCCTACTAAATCTGCTAATGCAGCCATATAAGTGGAATCAAACAATCAGAAAAAATGTATAGTACCATTTTAAAGCATTTACCACAGACCCTTTTAACTCTTATACAACTATGTTATCGAGTCATTTTGATGGCAACTTGCATTTTTTATGCTAATAGAACTTTGGTTTTAATGCACATACTATTGTATTTTATCGGAATGCAATGTGTCTTTATTATCATCTAAATATTTTGGTACTTTTTTCAGAACTTTCATATGAAATGCAATTAAATTTGTTGGTATGGAATGTGCCTTTATTTTCATCTGAGACTTATTTATATCCCTGCGCAATGAATTCAGGGTGAAATAGCAATAGCCTCCATCCGTCTGTCTGTCCATGCATCCATCGTCTGTCTGTTTGCTCAATAAGTTGAGAACGCTTTTTAGTCTCACTTTGAAACTTGGGTGATATGTTGAGCTCAACTAAATGATGGATGTGATTGCTTTTCAGGATTCTGCAAAATTTATAATGGCTTTGACAGCCAATTTACCTTGTTTCCAATGTAGATTAAGCGGACTCAATAACTTGAGAACTCTTCGTCGGATCACTTTAAAACTTGTTGATCTCATGAAAAAGTTGATTGGGATTGCTTTTTAAGATTCTGTGAATTTTGACGCCTGGCACCCCAGTCAATCTACCTTGTTCCCAATGTATAATGTGTTGTCCGCTCAATAACTTGAGAACGCTTGGTCGTATCACTTTAAAACTTGAATAGTTTTCCGAGCTGATAGATAAGACTGATTGGATTGCTTTCCAGGATTCTATGAATTTTTCGCCAGGCGCCACAGCCGATTTACCTTAATCACAATCTATGAATTTGGTGTCCGCTCCATAACTTGAACGCTTTGTCGTATTGCTTTGGAGCTTGAAAAGTTTGTTGTTCATATAGCCAAAACAAATAAGATTGCCTTTCCATTATGTTAGCTAATATTTATAAACTGGGAGATATGCAATCTTCTGATGCTCTTGTATTTTTGGGAATCTTGGACAAGTTTAGATAGTTTGTTGGAATGTAATGTGCCTTTTTTTTTGGGGGGGGGGGACAAATTTAGGTATTTTGTTGGAATGGAATGTGCCTTTATTTTCATCTGGAACATATTTTTGTATTTTGTAGGAATGAAATGTTCTTTCATTGTCTGGAACATATGACATTTATAAAGAAAACCATTTACCAATATGTCAATCAGAAATCTTTCCTTCCACTAACTTATCTTATTGATTTAATCTCCTAGGATACATGTGGCACAGTGGGACCCCAATATCCCCCTTAGGGTCAATAACACCCAGGAAATCTTCAAGTATCTGCCAGGATAAGTCTGTGCACCCACATCTCCCTTAGGGTCAATTAAAAATCCTGTTATCTCCAAGGATACTTTGTTATTCCCAGACCGCTGTCCTAATATCACCCTTAGGGTCAATTACACCCAGGGAATATTAAAGTAATGAGTACCAGAATCAGTAGTATGATAAGAGCCTTTAGAGATTTGATAAGTCTGGAATTACCATGTTGATATTAGACCAGCTGATTGGTCAATATTGTCTGTCCCTCGAGTGGAATTACGTGCTTTGGGACATTTGATATCAGACTTACCAGACATCAACTTACAAAGTATTCCTTTAACTTCTTCACAAATACAATCTGGCATGAGAATTACATTCTGGGTTATATCACTACTATACTAAGTGTAAGGTTAAATCAATACATATTTTAACATTTGGCTTTGGCAAAATTTGAGAAATGCTGTTTGAATTCGGCTCGTTCTGTTTGTCATAATCAAACGGTTTGATTTAATGTCATAATCACAATTGAAGCTAGTCTGGTTGTGACATCATTGTAAACATTGTGAACAGATTGTAAACTCCTTGGTGATTGACATATAGTTAACTAGCATGGAAACTAACCTGAGAGCAACCAATTTACGTTGTTTAGTGTCTACCTCATATGTTGAACTAGTCAGTGATGGGTAGGAAGTTGAACAGTCATTTCTGACATCAGGCCTCACAAGGCTCTTGTTTAACCGTTAGATGGTTTCTGATCCAGCAAACATATTTTGTTGCAGCCACCATGTTTTGGGCTTGTTTGCTGTGGGGTTTTAAGGCTCCTTGTGGAGCAGGCCTTTATTTCTATTGGATTTAACTCTTATATGGCCCCTGTTGGATCATCATTCTGGTAGTTTTGACCTTTTTATGGTGTGTGTGATGAAGCTGTTCAACCTATCTGTGGCTCCAAATTGACAAGACATCATTTGGGTTTTCAGATGGTTCCTAATGGATCTCAGAACAGCCTTTCTCACACACTAACAATGACCAACTAACAAAATGGTCTTGTCCCCCAGATATTGCCAACATGTAAAGATCATTGATCTCGGGGAAGAATTTGATTAACTTTGATGAGATACACTTTCAAGTGTGATTCTAGCTTTTGTGTCCTTCTTAAGAGCCTTGAATTCTGACTGAAAAAGATTCTTATAGAAAAGTGTAAATAGTGGGTTTGGAATGAGGCCTTTATAGTTGAATGGCACTGTAATCCAGCTAGCTCGGGGACAGTATTGAACTGTAGACAGATGCTTCATCCCTCTGACCTCTTCAACAGAAAAGGAAGTTAAAAAGGGATTGAGCACATAGTTTTGTATTTGACAAAACAGTCCAGTTTAATCAATATTGATTTACTTTCCTCACATCATTAGCTTGCATTGAACACACAAACTCTTCCCCCCCCCCCCCCACCTCTCTTTAACACTGGAATAAGGAACATAACCATAGTGGCATGGATTTTAAAATCCTTCCAACACAACAGATGGTTTATTTATACTAAGGAGTATTAGAGTACTGAAGTTTTTTAAAAAAAGGATGATTCTTCAATTCCTCAATCCCTCCAGGCAAAGACCCGGTTTCCTCCCCTACTAAACCTTACAACGCCTCGAGATAGGTGAAATAATCTTAAGTGTGACATAATGCATAAATTAATCTGTTTCTCATATATGTTCAAATTGTAATTTGAAGATATTAATTGTAAATGAACAGTTTTCTATATATTAATTGTAAATGAACAGTTTTCTATATGTTTGATAACCTTCTCCACATAATCTTGAGGTTCCTTATAATTAGAATATGTTTTTGACCTAACAAACTTGATGTATTAGGGCCCCAAAAGTGAATATTGTGACTGGGTTTTTTTTTCAAGTTACCTGCCCATCAACCTTTGCATATCACACATACCGTATACAGTCAAACCTGGTTTAAGCGACCAACTAAGGGAAGCGTGAAAAGTGGTCTTTTAAGACAGGTGGTCTCTTAATCCAGGTTTTATGCAACCAACATCTTGATAACCTGTCATCTTTTCTCATGAAAAAAGAGGGCTTTGCCAGTCTTAGGCGATTGCATTTTGACTTATTTCACTGATTTTTGTACATCTCTACGATTTGTATAGGATTGTATAGGATACCGAGTAAAATACCTGCTCAGAAATTTGTCAATTTTATTTGTTGTGAGAGGGATTCAAACCCATAACCCATTGATGGAAGGCATGTGTCGGACTGAGATACTATCACTTTTACGACTAAGCCTTCGAGGCCCCTCCTGTGTGTTAAAAATTGGACAGATAAATTTGAAAACAGTCAATCCCAACTGATATTACACAGATATAACTAAGATGATTAGTGGTCTTAGTGTAAGGTAAGGGAAACCCTCTGAACCACTTTTGTCAAAATTTATCAAGAAATCGATGCCACCCTACATATGTATTTTGATCCCTATGAATTGATGGTGGTTGTAAAACATGCTGTAGAAATACTGGTCTGAACTGCCATTTACCGCGATGTATTGCAGAAGGTTATAAAACATGGTGTAGAAATACTTGACCTACTGCCATTTACCTTGATGTATTGCTGAAGGTTATACAACATGCTGTAGAAATACTGAGCTGAACTGCCATTTACCTTGATGTATTGCTGAAGGTTATAAAACATGGTGTAGAAATACTTGACCTACTGCCATTTACCTTGATGTATTTCTGAAGGTTATAAAACATGGTGTAGAAATACTGGACCAACTGCCATTTACCTTGATGTATTGCTGAAGGTTATACAACATGCTGTAGAAATACTGAGCTGAACTGCCATTTACCTTGATGTATTGCTGAAGGTTATAAAACATGCTGTAGAAATACTTGACCTACTGCCATTTACCTTGATGTATTTCTGAAGGTTATAAAACATGGTGTAGAAATACTGGACCAACTGCCATTTACCTTGATGTATTGCTGAAGGTTATAAAACATGCTGTAGAAATACTGGACTGAACTGCCATTTACCTTGATGTATTGCTGAAGGTTATAAAACATGGTGTAGAAATACTTGACCTACTGCCATTTACCTTGATGTATTGCTGAAGGTTATACAACATGCTGTAGAAATACTGAGCTGAACTGCCATTTACCTTGATGTATTGCTGAAGGTTATAAAACATGATGTAGAAATACTGGACCAACTGCCATTTACCTTGATGTATTGCTGAAGGTTATACAACATGCTGTAGAAATACTTGACCTACTGCCATTTACCTTGATGTATTGCTGGAGGTTATACAACATGCTGTAGAAATACTAGTCTGAACTGCCATTTACCTTGATGCATTGCTGAAGGTTATACAATATGGTGTAGAAATACTGGCCTGAACTGCCATTTACCTTGATGTATTGCTGAAGGTTATAAAACATGCTGTAGAAATACTGGTCTCAACTGCCATTTACCTTGATGTATTGCTGAAGGTTATAAAACATGGTGTAGAAATACTGGTCTCAACTGCCATTTACCTTGATGTATTGCTGAAGGTTATACAATATGGTGTAGAAATACTGGCCTGAACTGCCATTTACCTTGATGTATTGCTGAAGGTTATAAAACATGTTGTAGAAATACTGGACCAACTGCCATTTACCTTGATGTATTGCTGAAGGTTATAAAACATGGTGTAGAAACGCTTGTCTGAACTGCCATTTACCTTGATGTATTGCTGAAGGTTATAAAACATGTTGTAGAAATACTGGACTGAACTGCCATTTACCTTGATGTATTGCTGAAGGTTATAAAACATGTTGTAGAAATACTGGACCAACTGCCATTTACCTTGATGTATTGCTGAAGGTTATAAAACATGTTGTAGAAATACTGGACTGAACTGCCATTTACCTTGATGTATTGCAGAAGGTTATAAAACATGGTGTAGAAATACTGGTCTGAACTGCCATTTACCTTGATGTATTGCTGAAGGTTATAAAACATGTTGTGGAAATATTGGACCAACCGCCATTTACCTTGATGTATTGCAGAAGGTTATAAAACATGGTGTAGAAATACTGGTCTGAACTGCCATTTACCTTGACGTATAGCTGAAGGTTATAAAACATGTTGTAGAAATACTGGACCTACTGCCATTTACCTTGATGTATTGCTGAAGGTTATAAAACATGCTGTAGAAATACTGGTCTGAACTGCCATTTACCTTGATGTATTACTGAAGGTTATAAAACATGGTGTAGAAATACTGGTCTGAACTGCCATTTACCTTGATGTATTGCTGAAGGTTATAAAACATGCTGTAGAAATACTGGTCTGAACTGCCATTTACCTTGATGTATTGCTGAAGGTTATAAAACATGCTGTAGAAATACTGGTCTGAACTGCCATTTACCTTGATGTATTGCTGAAGGTTATAAAACATGTTGTAGAAATACTGGCCTGAACTGCCATTTACCTTGATGTATTGCTGAAGGTTATAAAACATGCTGTAGAAATACTGGACTGAACTGCCATTTACCTTGATGTATTGCTGAAGGTTATACAACATGCTGTAGAAATATTGGACCAAACTGCCATTTACCTTGATGTATTGCTGAATGTTATAAAACATGTTGTAGAAATACTGGTCTGAACTGCCATTTACCTTGATGTATTGCTGAAGGTTATAAAACATGCTGTAGAAATACTGGTCTGAACTGCCATTTACCTTGATGTATTGCTGAAGTTTATACAACATGCTGTGGAAATATTGGACCAAACTGCCATTTACCTTGATGTATTGCAGAAGGTTATAAAACATGGTGTAGAAATACTGGTCTGAACTGCCATTTACCTTGATGTATTGCAGAAGGTTATAAAACATGGTGTAGAAATACTGGACCTACTGCCATTTACCTTGATGTATTGCAGAAGGTTATACAACATGCTGTAGAAATACTGGTCTGAACTGCCATTTACCTTGATGTATTGCTGAAGGTTATAAAACATGTTGTAGAAATACTGGACCTACTGCCATTTACCTTGATGTATTGCTGAAGGTTATAAAACATGCTGTAGAAATATTGGTCTGAACTGCCATTTACCTTGACGTATAGCTGAAGGTTATAAAACATGTTGTAGAAATACTGGACCTACTGCCATTTACCTTGATGTATTGCTGAAGGTTATAAAACATGCTGTAGAAATACTGGTCTGAACTGCCATTTACCTTGATGTATTACTGAAGGTTATAAAACATGGTGTAGAAATACTGGTCTGAACTGCCATTTACCTTGATGTATTGCTGAAGGTTATAAAACATGCTGTAGAAATACTGGTCTGAACTGCCATTTACCTTGATGTATTGCTGAAGGTTATAAAACATGCTGTAGAAATACTGGTCTGAACTGCCATTTACCTTGATGTATTGCTGAAGGTTATAAAACATGATGTAGAAATACTGGACCAACTGCCATTTACCTTGATGTATTGCTGAAGGTTATACAACATGCTGTAGAAATACTTGACCTACTGCCATTTACCTTGATGTATTGCTGGAGGTTATACAACATGCTGTAGAAATACTAGTCTGAACTGCCATTTACCTTGATGCATTGCTGAAGGTTATACAATATGGTGTAGAAATACTGGCCTGAACTGCCATTTACCTTGATGTATTGCTGAAGGTTATAAAACATGCTGTAGAAATACTGGTCTCAACTGCCATTTACCTTGATGTATTGCTGAAGGTTATAAAACATGGTGTAGAAATACTGGTCTCAACTGCCATTTACCTTGATGTATTGCTGAA
Source organism: Lepidochitona cinerea (assembly GCA_963971465.1). NCBI lineage: Eukaryota > Metazoa > Mollusca > Polyplacophora > Chitonida > Tonicellidae > Lepidochitona > Lepidochitona cinerea. The sequence goes on from OZ020551.1 coordinate 5,124,788, forward strand.
GGTTATACAATATGGTGTAGAAATACTGGCCTGAACTGCCATTTACCTTGATGTATTGCTGAAGGTTATAAAACATGTTGTAGAAATACTGGACCAACTGCCATTTACCTTGATGTATTGCTGAAGGTTATAAAACATGGTGTAGAAACGCTTGTCTGAACTGCCATTTACCTTGATGTATTGCTGAAGGTTATAAAACATGTTGTAGAAATACTGGACTGAACTGCCATTTACCTTGATGTATTGCTGAAGGTTATAAAACATGTTGTAGAAATACTGGACCAACTGCCATTTACCTTGATGTATTGCTGAAGGTTATAAAACATGTTGTAGAAATACTGGACTGAACTGCCATTTACCTTGATGTATTGCAGAAGGTTATAAAACATGGTGTAGAAATACTGGTCTGAACTGCCATTTACCTTGATGTATTGCTGAAGGTTATAAAACATGTTGTGGAAATATTGGACCAACCGCCATTTACCTTGATGTATTGCAGAAGGTTATAAAACATGGTGTAGAAATACTGGTCTGAACTGCCATTTACCTTGACGTATAGCTGAAGGTTATAAAACATGTTGTAGAAATACTGGACCTACTGCCATTTACCTTGATGTATTGCTGAAGGTTATAAAACATGCTGTAGAAATACTGGTCTGAACTGCCATTTACCTTGATGTATTACTGAAGGTTATAAAACATGGTGTAGAAATACTGGTCTGAACTGCCATTTACCTTGATGTATTGCTGAAGGTTATAAAACATGCTGTAGAAATACTGGTCTGAACTGCCATTTACCTTGATGTATTGCTGAAGGTTATAAAACATGCTGTAGAAATACTGGTCTGAACTGCCATTTACCTTGATGTATTGCTGAAGGTTATAAAACATGTTGTAGAAATACTGGCCTGAACTGCCATTTACCTTGATGTATTGCTGAAGGTTATAAAACATGCTGTAGAAATACTGGACTGAACTGCCATTTACCTTGATGTATTGCTGAAGGTTATACAACATGCTGTAGAAATATTGGACCAAACTGCCATTTACCTTGATGTATTGCTGAATGTTATAAAACATGTTGTAGAAATACTGGTCTGAACTGCCATTTACCTTGATGTATTGCTGAAGGTTATAAAACATGCTGTAGAAATACTGGTCTGAACTGCCATTTACCTTGATGTATTGCTGAAGTTTATACAACATGCTGTGGAAATATTGGACCAAACTGCCATTTACCTTGATGTATTGCAGAAGGTTATAAAACATGGTGTAGAAATACTGGTCTGAACTGCCATTTACCTTGATGTATTGCAGAAGGTTATAAAACATGGTGTAGAAATACTGGACCTACTGCCATTTACCTTGATGTATTGCAGAAGGTTATACAACATGCTGTAGAAATACTGGTCTGAACTGCCATTTACCTTGATGTATTGCTGAAGGTTATAAAACATGTTGTAGAAATACTGGACCTACTGCCATTTACCTTGATGTATTGCTGAAGGTTATAAAACATGCTGTAGAAATATTGGTCTGAACTGCCATTTACCTTGACGTATAGCTGAAGGTTATAAAACATGTTGTAGAAATACTGGACCTACTGCCATTTACCTTGATGTATTGCTGAAGGTTATAAAACATGCTGTAGAAATACTGGTCTGAACTGCCATTTACCTTGATGTATTACTGAAGGTTATAAAACATGGTGTAGAAATACTGGTCTGAACTGCCATTTACCTTGATGTATTGCTGAAGGTTATAAAACATGCTGTAGAAATACTGGTCTGAACTGCCATTTACCTTGATGTATTGCTGAAGGTTATAAAACATGCTGTAGAAATACTGGTCTGAACTGCCATTTACCTTGATGTATTGCTGAAGGTTATAAAACATGTTGTAGAAATACTGGCCTGAACTGCCATTTACCTTGATGTATTGCTGAAGGTTATAAAACATGCTGTAGAAATACTGGACTGAACTGCCATTTACCTTGATGTATTGCTGAAGGTTATACAACATGCTGTAGAAATATTGGACCAAACTGCCGTTTACCTTGATGTATTGCTGAATGTTATAAAACATGTTGTAGAAATACTGGTCTGAACTGCCATTTACCTTGTTGTATTGCTGAAGGTTATAAAACATGCTGTAGAAATACTGGTCTGAACTGCCATTTACCTTGATGTATTGCTGAAGTTTATACAACATGCTGTGGAAATATTGGGCCAAACTGCCATTTACCTTGATGTATTGCAGAAGGTTATAAAACATGGTGTAGAAATACTGGTCTGAACTGCCATTTACCTTGATGTATTGCAGAAGGTTATAAAACATGGTGTAGAAATACTGGACCTACTGCCATTTACCTTGATGTATTGCAGAAGGTTATACAACATGCTGTAGAAATACTGGTCTGAACTGCCATTTACCTTGATGTATTGCTGAAGGTTATAAAACATGTTGTAGAAATACTGGACCTACTGCCATTTACCTTGATGTATTGCTGAAGGTTATAAAACATGCTGTAGAAATATTGGTCTGAACTGCCATTTACCTTGACGTATAGCTGAAGGTTATAAAACATGTTGTAGAAATACTGGACCTACTGCCATTTACCTTGATGTATTGCTGAAGGTTATAAAACATGTTGTAGAAATACTGGACCAACTGCCATTTACCTTGATGTATTGCTGAAGGTTATAAAACATGTTGTAGAAATACTGGACCAACTGCCATTTACCTTGATGTATTGCTGAAGGTTATAAAACATGTTGTAGAAATACTGGACCAACTGCCATTTACCTTGACGTATAGCTGAAGGTTATAAAACATGCTGTAGAAATACTGGACCAACTGCCATTTACCTTGATGTATTGCTGAAGGTTATAAAACATGTTGTAGAAATACTGGACCAACTGCCATTTACCTTGATGTATTGCTGAAGGTTATAAAACATGTTGTAGAAATACTGGACTGAACTGCCATTTACCTTGATGTATTGCTGAAGGTTATAAAACATGGTGTAGAAATACTTGACCTACTGCCATTTACCTTGATGTATTGCTGAAGGTTATACAACATGCTGTGGAAATATTGGACCAACCGCCATTTACCTTGATGTATTGCAGAAGGTTATAAAACATGGTGTAGAAATGCTGGTCTGAACTGCCATTTACCTTGACGTATAGCTGAAGGTTATAAAACATGTTGTAGAAATACTGGACCTACTGCCATTTACCTTGATGTATTGCTGAAGGTTATAAAACATGCTGTAGAAATACTGGTCTGAACTGCCATTTACCTTGATGTATTACTGAAGGTTATAAAACATGGTGTAGAAATACTGGTCTGAACTGCCATTTACCTTGATGTATTGCAGAAGGTTATAAAACATGGTGTAGAAATACTGGTCTGAACTGCCATTTACCTTGATGTATTACTGAAGGTTATAAAACATGTTGTAGAAATACTGGTCTGAACTGCCATTTACCTTGATGTATTGCTGAAGGTTATAAAACATGCTGTAGAAATACTGGTCTGAACTGCCATTTACCTTGATGTATTGCTGAAGGTTATAAAACATGCTGTAGAAATACTGGTCTGAACTGCCATTTACCTTGATGTATTGCTGAAGGTTATAAAACATGCTGTAGAAATACTGGTCTGAACTGCCATTTACCTTGATGTATTGCTGAAGGTTATAAAACATGCTGTAGAAATACTGGTCTGAACTGCCATTTACCTTGATGTATTGCTGAAGGTTATAAAACATGCTGTAGAAATACTGGTCTGAACTGCCATTTACCTTGATGTATTGCTGAAGGTTATAAAACATGCTGTAGAAATACTGGTCTGAACTGCCATTTACCTTGATGTATTGCTGAAGGTTATAAAACATGTTGTAGAAATACTGGCCTGAACTGCCATTTACCTTGATGTATTGCTGAAGGTTATAAAACATGCTGTAGAAATACTGGACTGAACTGCCATTTACCTTGATGTATTGCTGAAGGTTATACAACATGCTGTAGAAATATTGGACCAAACTGCCATTTACCTTGATGTATTGCTGAATGTTATAAAACATGGTGTAGAAATACTGGTCTGAACTGCCATTTACCTTGATGTATTGCTGAAGGTTATAAAACATGCTGTAGAAATACTGGTCTGAACTGCCATTTACCTTGATGTATTGCTGAAGGTTATACAATATGGTGTAGAAATACTGGCCTGAACTGCCATTTACCTTGATGTATTGCTGAAGGTTATAAAACATGCTGTAGAAATACTGGACTGAACTGCCATTTACCTTGATGTATTGCTGAAGGTTATAGAACATGCTGTAGAAATATTGGACCAAACTGCCATTTACCTTGATGTATTGCTGAATGTTATAAAACATGGTGTAGAAATACTGGTCTGAACTGCCATTTACCTTGATGTATTGGTGAAGGTTATAAAACATGGTGTAGAAATACTGGTCTGAACTGCCATTTACCTTGATGTATTGGTGAAGGTTATAAAACATGTTGTAGAAATACTTGCCTGAACTGCCATTTACCTTGATGTATTGCTGAAGGTTATAAAACATGCTGTAGAAATACTGGACCAACTGCCATTTACCTTGATGTATTGCTGAAGGTTATAAAACATGTTGTAGAAATACTGGTCTGAACTGCCATTTACCTTGATGTATTGCAGAAGGTTATAAAACATGGTGTAGAAATACTGGTCTGAACTGCCATTTACCTTGATGTATTGCAGAAGGTTATAAAACATGGTGTAGAAATACTGGACCTACTGCCATTTACCTTGATGTATTGCAGAATGTTATACAACATGCTGTAGAAATACTGGTCTGAACTGCCATTTACCTTGATGTATTGCTGAAGGTTATAAAACATGTTGTAGAAATACTGGACCTACTGCCATTTACCTTGATGTATTGCTGAAGGTTATAAAACATGCTGTAGAAATACTGGACTGAACTGCCATTTACCTTGATGTATTGCTGAAGGTTATACAACATGCTGTAGAAATATTGGACCAAACTGCCATTTACCTTGATGTATTGCTGAATGTTATAAAACATGGTGTAGAAATACTGGTCTGAACTGCCATTTACCTTGATGTATTGCTGAAGGTTATAAAACATGCTGTAGAAATACTGGACTGAACTGCCATTTACCTTGATGTATTGCTGAAGGTTATAAAACATGTTGTAGAAATATTGGACCAAACTGCCATTTACCTTGATGTATTGCTGAAGGTTATAAAACATGTTGTAGGAATACTGGACCAACTGCCATTTACCTTGATGTATTGCTGAAGGTTATAAAACATGCTGTAGAAATAGTGGTCTGAACTGCCATTTACCTTGATGTATTGCTGAAGGTTATAAAACATGCTGTAGAAATACTGGTCTGAACTGCCATTTACCTTGATGTATTGCAGAAGGTTATAAAACATAGTGTAGAAATACTGGTCTGAACTGCCATTTACCTTGATGTATTGCAGAAGGTTATAAAACATGGTGTAGAAATACTGGACCTACTGCCATTTACCTTGATGTATTGCAGAATGTTATACAACATGCTGTAGAAATACTGGTCTGAACTGCCATTTACCTTGATGTATTGCTGAAGGTTATAAAACATGTTGTAGAAATACTGGACCTACTGCCATTTACCTTGATGTATTGCTGAAGGTTATAAAACATGCTGTAGAAATATTGGTCTGAACTGCCATTTACCTTGACGTATAGCTGAAGGTTATAAAACATGTTGTAGAAATACTGGACCTACTGCCATTTACCTTGATGTATTGCAGAAGGTTATACAACATGCTGTAGAAATATTGGACCAACCGCCATTTACCTTGATGTATTGCTGAAGGCTATAAACATGTTGTAGAAATATTGGACCAACCGCCATTTACCTTGATGTATTGCAGAAGGTTATAAAACATGGTGTAGAAATGCTGGTCTGAACTGCCATTTACCTTGACGTATAGCTGAAGGTTATAAAACATGTTGTAGAAATATTGGACCAACCGCCATTTACCTTGATGTATTGCAGAAGGCTATAAACATGGTGTAGAAATGCTGGTCTGAACTGCCATTTACCTTGATGTATTGCAGAAGGTTATAAAACATGTTGTAGAAATATTGGTCTGAACTGCCATTTACCTTGATGTATTGCAGAAGGTTATAAAACATGGTGTAGAAATGCTGGTCTGAACTGCCATTTACCTTGATGTATTGCAGAAGGTTATAAAACATGTTGTAGAAATATTGGTCTGAACTGCCATTTACCTTGATGTATTGCAGAAGGTTATAAAACATGGTGTAGAAATGCTGGTCTGAACTGCCATTTACCTTGACGTATAGCTGAAGGTTATAAAACATGTTGTAGAAATACTGGACCGAACTGCCATTTACCTTGATGTATTTCTGAAGGTTAATAACCTGTTGTAGAAACACTGGTCTGAACTGCCATTTACCTTGATGTATTGCTGAAGGTTAATAACCTGTTGTAGAAATACTGGCCTGAACTGCCATTTACCTTGATGTATTGCTGAAGGTTATAAAACATGCTGTAGAAACGCTTGTCTGAACTGCCATTTACCTTGATGTATTGCTGAAGGTTATAAAACATGGTGTAGAAATGCTGGTCTGAACTGCCATTTACCTTGATGTATTGCTGGAGGTTATAAAACATGCTGTAGAAATACTGGACCTACTGCCATTTACCTTGATGTATTGCTGGAGGTTATAAAACATGCTGTAGAAATACTGGACCTACTGCCATTTACCTTGATGTATTGCAGAAGGTTATAAAACATGCTGTAGAAATACTGGACCTACTGCCATTTACCTTGATGTATTGCAGAAGGTTATAAAACATTTTGTAGAAATATTGGACCGAACTGCCATATACCTTGATGTATTGCAGAAGGTTATAAAACATGTTGTAGAAATACTGGTCTGAACTGCCATTTACCTTGATGTATTGCTGAAGGTTATAAAACATAGAATTTTTGGTCTGAACTGCCATTTACCTTGATGTATTGCAGAAGGTTATAAAACATTTTGTAGAAATACTGGACCAACTGCCATTTACCTTGATGTATTGCAGAAGGTTATAAAACATGTTGTAGAAATACTGGACCAACTGCCATTTACCTTGATGTATTGCTGAAGGTTATAAAACATGGTGTAGAAATACTGGACCAACTGCCATTTACCTTGATGTATTGCAGAAGGTTATAAAACATGTTGTAGAAATACTGGACCAACTGCCATTTACCTTGATGTATTGCTGAAGGTTATAAAACATGTTGTAGAAATACTGGACCAACTGCCATTTACCTTGATGTATTGCTGAAGGTTATAAAACATGCTGTTGAAATACTGGACTGAACTGCCATTTACCTTGATGTATTGCTGAAGGTTATACAACATGCTGTAGAAATACTGGCCTGAACTGCCATTTACCTTGATGTATTGCTGGAGGTTATAAAGTTTTCTGTGTAAATGATTAACTACTGAACTGCTGCCAACATGTCAATTAAAGTCCTCTCCATCTCCATTCTATTTGACATGTCTCTTAGTATATGTCGTATTAAAGACATGCTATTGTGTTCACTGACAAACGAACTCATGTAGACCCAAATCTAATCAACCTTCCATACACATATATTGATTATGAGAGAAGATAGCTAAATGATGTGTAGTAGTGAAGGAAATAGATTAATGTTCTGTCAGATTGTCTCCATAATCCACACAGCCAACTACAAACATCTGCTTAACATGCCAAAGAAAAAGAATAGATTGTTTAAATGTGTGCTTTTCCTCTGCTGTTTTTATAAACATGAGATTTCCGGATGACAATTACTGTCTCCAATGGACAGCTGCATTTAGCCACCAATCATACACTTTTTGCCTGAGTGTGCGATGCATTCTAAAATGCTCAAACATTTAAAGCCTTAAAGTCAAGTATACAGTTAATTCCAAGAAGAATGGAGTATTTTAGTAGTCAGAAATGGAATATTTCGTTGCTAAATTCACAGTAGTCATTTTGAGGCAGATATTTGACTTCAAAACATTTCATCGACAAAAGACTGACACTTTAAATTGACTATTTTGGTGGATATCCTTCAGCCAAGTTTCACTTTTACGCTCACTCTTAAAGTGCGTGTATATTGTTATACCTCTGTCCGTCCTGTGTTCGTGTCCACTCCATAACTTTAAACCTATTGCCTGCATTTAATTTTTTTCTTCTGATATATGAAATTTATGGTTAGACGATTGGTCATGTGTCAAAATCAAATTGGGGTCACCATGCTCGTCTGCCTGTCTGTACCAATTACAATTTTCAGATATAGGTAGCTTATAGGTAGGCGATGTGTCACATACTAAAATTTGTGATTAGTCACCAAGTCCTTCTTCCAGCCGAAATTCTGTTAAAAGCATGTCTTTGATATTGAATATGAAGATAATGTGCTGCAATGAATGTATCCTTGTGAGCGTATTATGAGTTTCGTAAACTCTTCTCAGGCAGAAACACTGAACTGGTTCCGTATATTGAAATGTTGGGAACCAACGGGTTATATGCGTTACCAGCAAAGAAACCAGTCTCTGCTGGAAGTCAATCTCATCATTTTTCAGCCAGTACATGACAGCTTTTCTGCGGTTTTATGAACATTTTACTTTCTAACTTGCATTATTAAAGTGTGTTGCAGAACATTAGCTTTACAAGTCTGACTCAAAAGAAAATTAAATTTCTGGTGCAGAACATACAAGATCCAATGCCACATTTGCCATTTATCTCAGTGACATAGGACGTTAGACACAACCTCCGATTTGTACGTGCCCTCACAGCGTTGACGTAATACAGGATTTCTGTTGAGTTTGTCTTCCTGGCAGTTTGTACACATTTAAGCTTGTGTATGACGTTAATTTTTATGAGTTTTTCTGGGAAGTTACGGAAAATATCTATATTTCCTCCTCACTCTGTTTTTGACTAACAAGGAACTACATGTGTGCGAATGTTCTATTTTTCCAAATATATGTTTAGTCCATGCACCAGCTTTAAGCCGTGTTCATAAATCCTTTAAGGTGATTGAGTGAAAAACTCACTGATCAATGGCTGGGTGCTCTACTACCATTTAGAGATGTTAAACATAACGGAATTGTATTTAATGTGTCACATGTTTGCTAATAGTAAGCTTGTGTAAATTAGCTTCCTTTACTAATCTCAGCATTGATTCTTGAAAGAATTTTTCTTTACTGTTTTCTATTAGGTACTCCTGCAGACATAGGGACATTATGTGGTTTTATTGTCAGAGTATCACCTTACAAACTACCACTGGAATTATTCCAATTTTGATGTGCCTTGCGGATTTTACTGCTCTTGGATTTCACTTAATTGATGTCATTAGATCATGTTTTTATATTGTCTTTTGTGTAGGCACATTTTATATGATCTCTAAAATCCTGATCCCATATACAACTGGCACACAACTGTTAGTTACTACCTATCATCGTATATTTCTAAAAGTGGATGTTAGCCAAAAAGGGATCGATTGTGATTGACACTGAAATAGCAGTTATAAATAGAATGCCAGCTATAGGCAACTTTTTCGTAGTTAGAGATGTAGAATTATTGACGAATTCATGTTGGAATTACTGTTTATAAAAGTCTGTTTATAAAACATGGCGACTGTCCAATCAATACAACACAAACAAGCGTTTTCAAAGAAAAGCAAGAAAATAGAAATTAAAAGACGACGCGGAATTTTTTTTAAAAAAAATATAAAAGGATGAATGTAGGGGGGGGGGGGGGGGGGTGCAGTTCGCAGCCAAGTTTCTGATTAAGGGATCTTATTTAATCTTCTACGTACCTTCGTAAGTTCTGCCGGGTACCGTAGCCATAGACCTACCTCTGACGTCTGTAAATAAACAGCTCAACCCTTGAAGTTAATTTTTTTTTAAATACAATCCTAAAAAATCTTTTACATTCTAGCATCGGGTAATTCCAGTTTACATTACCGACCATCCTATTGTAAATCAGCATCAAATTATATTAACTTCTTTTAAATAGCTTGAGAAGAGAACTTCGATTCAATGATGACTTTGCTTGTTTTGATCACGATTATGTTTCCTATCTCCTTTCACAGAAGAGTAGAACTTTGACCTAGAAATTAGAATGGAATCCCCATGACATCAATGGCAATTCCCTTGCTACCGATGTGATTAGGGTGTTTTGACTTATGCCTCTTTATGGATGCAGACTTAAGTTTTTGGCTTGTCAGAAAAGAATACCAGCCCTGGGTCATTTAGGGCAGAGAAGAAACTTAAGTTCCTCACATCATCTAAGCTAAATTTTGACTTAAACCCCTTTATGAATAAATTTTTGTCTTGGCTTACCGGGTAGTCAGAAAAGAATCACTTAAGACTAAAACCTAAGTCAAGACTTCTATGATGTTGTGAATACAAACATAGTATGCATATAAATACGGTACTAAAGCCATATAATATAGCAGTAACATATAAATAACACAGAAAATGGCAGGCCTCCCTTCTCGATTCTTGTCCTTTGCTTGAGTGGGATGTGAAATCATGCTAAATTGATGGGAGCCCAGTGTCAAGTTTTAATTTCAATTCTAATTCCTATTGTACAGGTGCATCCCCAGAAATGTTTTATATGTAAATAGATGTGATCTGTGGGAATAACAGCAATTTGGTGAGAGTAATAAAAACTTTCTGTATCCTTGGACTTGTATTCCCCGCATGTCCCCTGCATCTCTGGACTCCTATATCTTCACAGTAATTTGGCTGGAATGGCTAACATTTGTATTCAAGGAAAGACAGTTGAATCCCATTGTCAATTTATCGTTGTTGAAGAAACAGACTATGTTAAATTGTCCTAGTATTATTACCTGGACTATCAGGCTTAGTGTATATAACATCTTATGGATGTCAATTGTCTACAAATCTTCTTATGTTCATTTTTCATTCAATTTAAAAAAGAGATTTGACACAACCAAGAACTTACAGATGCATACAAAATTATTCAACCCCCTAGCAAAGTGAGGATTCTGTAAAATATTTCATGTCAAATTGTTTGTACAACAACTGATTGATTGATGGTTTTGCCACGCTCAACGTTCCTTCAATTATATGACGGTGTTGCCAGGTTCATTGGAAAAACAAACCAGGCTCAGTGCCCCAAAAAACCCTGATAAACTGGCTGTCAATGCATGTGTACATCTTGAGCTTTTGTGTAGCGAGTGCTGATTGGTCAAGAATTTGAAATGGCAGGAAAGACAACTCTACCATTCCCACCAGTGGGTGCTGTTCAATTTATGGATTGAAGAGTCATGTTCTGCCAAGGTAAAACACAGAATGGCTATACTGAGATTTTACCTTGGCCTGAGAAGATGGTGTCTCTATGAGATATCACCACTCCGCTGTCTGAACCTTCACAACAAAACCAATATAACTAAGAGCATCACCATTGTATTGACCACTATTATGAGAAGGTATTTATGTGAAACATGGCGAATTGGTAGGTATCTACTACACCGCCGAACAACGGAGAATAGACTCTGGGTGATGATTTTTAAAACATTAATTTGGGGCGATTAAAAATCTGCATGTACACATTCTATTGAAGTATGAACTACTTTTTCCTGGTCAATAAAATGGTCCCAGATCCTCATGGAGAAGCAAATATTTGAAGGACAAACGAATCACTAAACCAAAGTGAATATGTGGTACGATATATGTTTATAGCCCATGCTATAAGTGAAGACCATGCAAACGGAGATAGCAGACAGTGACATAACCACTTCGCCACTTTTTATGTTTTAGATGAACTAGGAAATAAATTTAGATTTTCTGATTGTGTATCGAATCGCTGTAATTCTCAATTCAGAAACTAATTTACTTAAGGTTGTTATGTGATTAATTTCACCTATAGATTAAAAGAAAAAATTGAGGGGTTGAATAATTTTGCATGCGACTATATATTCAAGGTCTTCTTCAAACCATTCTATAGAGGCTCACTAGAAATTTCTAAAAAAAAATCATGTTACAATTTACTGAAAACATAGAATGAATTTATCTGAATTTGATCCTATTTACTATGAGAAAATTTGTCTTGCATGTGGTAATTTTTTTTTTCTTTAGTAATCTTATCTTAGACCATTTTTTGTTGTACATTTGCATCTGAAACATGTTTTGGGGTAATGGAATATGCCTTTTATTTTCATCCGAAATATAGTTTGTTTGAATGGAATGTGCATTTATTTTCATCTAACACATTTTTGTATTTTGTATAGGAATGGAATGTATTTTGTCTGGAACATATGACATTAATAAAGAAAATCATTGCTATACAATTTACCAATACATGTATGTCAATCAGAAATCTTTCCTTCCACTAACTTGTCTTATTGATTTAATCTCCTAGGATACCCCTGGGACCCCAATATCACCCTTAGGGTCAATAACACCCAGGAAATCTTCAAGTATCTGCCAGGATAAGTCTGTGCACCCACATCTCCCTTAGGGTCAATTAAAAATCCTGTTATCTCCCAGGATACTTTGCTATTCCCAGACCACTGTCCTAATATCACCCTTAGGGTCAATTAAACCCAGGGAATATTAAAGTAATGAGTACCAGAATCAGTAGTATGATAAGAGCCTTTAGAGATTTCATAAGTCAGGAATTACCATGTTGATATTAGACCAGCTGATTGGTCAATATTGTCTGTCCCTCGGGTGGAATTAGATTTACCATGGAATTTGATCTGGTGAGATTCATATTTGTTGTCTGTTTGACAGAGTGTAGAACTATTATAAACTGCACTAGGATAACTGGATTGCCTTCAACTCTGCTGTAAAAGCAATTTTTGGCAGAATTTGGCTTAAGAAAACACAGCATAATTTCCATATTGTTGACGTAATATTTCTCTACTCAAAATGGTTTTATCCCCAAATGTTTTCCCTATAATAAGCCCACTTAATGCTAAGTCTTTGCTGGTCTGCAGTCTCAGTTTGACCCTTACTGTTGGTCTCTTTTCAACTTTTGTCCCTTTTGGTTTGATGATTAAACTGGCCACAAGCATTTCAGTTTTATTATCAGTCTAGATCATTGTCATGAAAAGACATTCAGTCAGCACAGAACGTTTAAACCAACAATTAATACATGTATATCTATGTTTGTTACCAATTATTTGGACAATGTTTAACTCTTTACCCCATAATGACGCTATTTGACGCCTTACTTGTATCCATGAACTGGTCAACCCATAATGACGCTATATGACGCCTTGACATAATTAATATAAGACCTGATTTTATTTCTTTTTAATGAAAATTTTTTTTGTAATAACTTACTAAAGATAATCTTTTGAAGAATGTAAATGAATATGTTGTTCACTTATTGTCTTTGCTTTTCTGAAATAAATATTTAGAACAAAATAAGGTTGACTTGGTTAACTGTCTATGAATCAGAGCACGGCGTCATATAGCGTCATTATGGGGTAATGGATAAAACACTGCATGGGGCAAAGAGTTAAATCGTTGTTGTGTTAAATTTATTAACCGTTTTAGACCTATACATGTGCAGAAAATTTACCAAAAATATAGCATGACTAAACCAAAAATGTAATTCACTGATGTAAAAATTATCAGTAACATTGGAAACAATCCATCCATGTTTCCTTATTTCTCTTCCCAGTTTGTGCAGCTTTTACTGATGAAGTTACCAGTCATTTATTATCTAAATTTGCACCTTCCATTTCTTTAACATTCATTTGTCTACATAATGCAAATTGCTTTATACCCTCTAGCTTAATAAGTAAGACAATTAAAACTTCATTTAGGACATAATATATGTCGCGTATAAACTGAAATCTATTAATGTTGTGATTAATGTTTTACACATATGTGTATCTCTAACAATATAAATTACATATCGTCGTTTTATGATAGTTACTAATTTAGGAGTTATGCGGTTTTAAGGGGTTTCCATTTAGTAATCATGTCATCCAGTTTTCTATACTCAATAGTTACATTTGAAATTTCAGGATATTCTGGTACTGGTGACCTGTATTAAAGAATGTGTGTTTTCATTGGAGGTTTAATGTTTGACATTTTCATAATTGAGGATCATGATCACCTGCAATTCTTGCCATATTTACAACTTCTATTATACACACAGCAGAAAGGAAAACACTTGAAAAGGAAGATAGAAATAGCTTTATGTAGGTTTATAATGTTTAACTGTGTGATATGTTGTTCAAAGTGATCGAAGTCATTGTTTTTTCTTAAACTATTGAAGTTTTATTCACAGGAAGTCAATGTCAGCCATGTCTAATAGTCAAGAAACCTGGAGGACTTGTTTGTGTTTTAAACAATTAAGGTTGACATGTGACTCTAGGAAAGCGTGTCTCCATTAAGAATGACAAATATCGCCTCAGCTGAGGGGAAAGGTCAACACAACTTCAAACATTATAACCCCAAGTCCTTCCTAATACAACATTCAACTTTAAATATTGCCGTTTCTATTTTCAAGTAATAGCAAAGAAACTCCCTTTCCACATGGTTTAAGTCAACCTGTGTCCTCACCCATATAAGCGAGTTTTTCCTTATTTGGACTCTGTGATTAATAACATTAATGTCTTTATTTCCTTATGGGCTGGTTTTCAGGTACCTGAGAGAAGAGCCCAGATTCCACCAAATATAAACCTGATTACAACTTAAATTATCAACCAATCTTCGTTTTCTCTCAAATGCTTATTTCAAAAGATTTAATTTTAGTACTTCTATTTCATTTGACCAGCCCCGATAGCTCAGTCGGTAGAGCGTCCGCTTCAGGCCTGGGAGATCCGGGTTCAAGCCCGGGTCGAGTCAGACCAAAGACTTTAACAGTGGTAGCTGTTACTGCTTCGCTTGGCGCTCAGCAATAGGAGTTAGAGCAGCGACTGGTTGGCCCGGTGTCAGTATACTGTGACTGGGTGAGGGGGCTTGCTGGTTGTCTTCGGCAAGTCGTCTCGGTGAGACAGCACCTAAAAAAGAGCGGTGGAAATCCGCCCTGTCACAAGGAGACAACGTCTTCATATAACCGAAATACTGTTGAGCAGGACGTAAAACCCCAATCACTCACTCACTCTATTTCATTTGCTATTGAAGGCAATGTTATGGGACAATTAGATTGGAGATTTAATTTCACCGTTCTGAAAATCAATGAAGTATATGTCAAGGGAAATCATTGAATTGACAACATGCACATGGTTAAACCACTCATTGGTTTTCAATGAAATAACTAGTTTTAAGATTTCAGCTGCACTGATCACTCTTGAGTAGCGATTGACAAAGTAGAAATAGAATAGAAATGATGCATTTTGGTGAAGGCAGACATTTTTGTACCCACCATCGAAATTCTCTGCGGTAAAGAAAAAAAAGTCACCACCTCTGCTCTGTGATAGTTAATTTAGGCCCTTTCCTCCCCAAAATTCAACTACGCTCCCAGATATTTCAACAGAGCAATATACGAACATTCACATTTCTCGTCTCTTTGTTAGAAATTTATTTTCTTGAACTTAAATGGTGAAAATTAAGGTTGATATATGGTTTGTCACATTCCGAACAATGATTCTGAGTGCATCTAACATCTATGTATTATCATCGCTTTCAATTCCATAAAAAGTCATAAACATTATTATTTTGTTTTATCCATAATAGTTTTTCTAATTTTTTCTAAACGTAATGGTATTTCTTCTAAATGGAATTCGATTTGATATACAGTGTAAATACATGTATAACTGTTGCTGAGATGTAGGGAAATGCAGTTAATTGTATGTGAAGTATTTCCTTCTTAGTACCAATAACTTATTACTATGAAACATAGTGGAACATTCTCTCTGTATTTATTTTGTCCTTCTTATAAATGTATAATATTAGCATTGAAGAAGTGGTGATATCTAAATTATGGAAAACACCGATTCTAAAATATTTAAAAGTGTATAGGAAGACATTGTGATTTAGTCTAATGCTATTACTGTTAATTGATTGGATATGTATCATGTAATATAGATGGAGATTCAGTTTGTTTCAATCTTTGTTCTCTCACATCGCTAAGCACATTGTTATAGTTGATATTGAATTGTTCTTGGTATTGCAAGAGAGTCTTATCCTCTGTCAAGATGGCACATTTCATCCCAAACATAGAATCACATGTCCTGTAATGATGGATTAGGGCCACATCTTCATTGACATGTATAGGCTGCCAATCTTCCTGTAACTGTTTACTTATATGGTGAATTCCCATCTCAAAGATCCTCTCCGGTCTTACAATACATTTAGTTCTAATGTCTGTAGTTTTGGAAGATCGGTAAGCACTGTTCATTATCACAGAACCCATCACAGGCATAGGTGGAAAGAAAGACATATTGATACGGTAACCACATGTACTACTAGCATTTCTGTTCTTAGTCTCTAGATAGTTTATAAGGCCACTCCAGTTTTGGGCAACTTTTGGTACTAAGATTTCATCTATGTCATTGAAGGCGACAAATTCACTTTCTCCCATATAGTTATAAAGACAGTCATGGATTGCCAAAACTTGTCCGTAATACCAGATTTCTGTCGGGCTATGAGAAGGTAGATACCATTTGGTCACCACAGCTATTCCTTTTTCTTCATAGTATTTAAGGTACATGCTGACTTGTTTTTCATTTGGAAAATATACATGTCTATTGTTCTGTAAAACATAAAAATGTATCTGCTCAGCACCAAGCAGTTTCAGAATCTCTATAAATTCTACTATCTGATTTGGCGTAGCATGACCCCATAGTGGGGGAACACAAACAGCAAATTTGTATTTAGTAGTTGATTGATGATGTGGAATTGTTGACATTATTATTGAAGCAGTTCTATTAGGTGCTCGTTTGGAGACAGTTTTCAACTGTAGATCACATGCCATTAGTAGTAATCCTTTAGGAACTGGGCATGATAAAAAGTGGCCTCCAAATCGCCTTTCATGGTTTTCGTTAAACTCATATAAACTGCCCTCTACTGTGAAATTGGTTTTGGTATATGTCAAATCTGAACTATTCATCACTTTGATTGTACACAATACTTTTGGAAGACCAAATTTACCTACCACAACAAGAATTGCCCTTACATAGTTCAGCTCATCTAAACGAGTGTCAAAATATGCCGAAATCGCCTGTATTCTGTTGTCCAATTTAATATAGTTGACTGCAGTCTGTTGGGATTTTGAACACTTAACTTGATTGGGAGGTGACTGAGGCAGATGTCCCCAGTGTAGTCGTTGACGCGCTGCCTGGAAATCCAACACATCTTGCTCATCCAAAACAGTGAAAATAAGGAACATTCCAAACACAGAGATCACATAGACACTGAGAAATAACAGACCTAGTTTGCCACAATGCATCACCTTTTTGGTTTAGCGTAGCAGAGTGTTTCGTTTAGCAGCTCACCTCAAACTACCCTTTCTGCCAACATACAACCATTTGAAGAGCCAGTCTTGAAGGTTCCATGCTTTATACCTGGTCATTTGTGACCAGGTTGTTAACCCTCTGTCAGCTTCTAGATTCTGTGAGATGTTGACTGCTTCTCAGGCTTGCTCTTACTGAGCAAGTAAGCATGTCTACATGTATTTTACTTCCCTTCTTGCAGACATGTCAGATTGACTGTTAACATCCACCAATGTCTAATCAGCAGTTCAAGGTGCTCCTATAAGATTTGTTCATCTGTTGGATTGTCATGTTGATATATCCTGACATTGGTTCAAACATTTAACTACAACCTTCCCAAAACCAATCAAATGTGTTAGGTAAAGTCCGGCACACCAAATCATCAACACTAAAAGTCACTGATCAAGAAAAGGGTGTCTGTGCAAGGGCAAACTAAAAGCGAAGTGTGTTTGGAGACAGAGCTCTTCTGTGAGGAAGGAGAAAAAAATCAATATTACTATGGGTGGCAGGTCTAGAATTGATCTGAGCCCATGGGCTGACGAGATGATGCCTTCGAAGCACCCGCATCACCTTATGAATGATAGAAGTAAATTAGAAAGAGGAAAAGAGAGGTTTGGCAACTGGGAGAAACGTGAGCTTGAGCAAATTAACTCCTTTAATTTGCTGGTCCCTCGTGGTTTTCTGTATCAAGATGGCAAGGCAGCTTTAGCCTCTCCAAGGAATTACCAACCCATTCCAACTCTTAGATACATTTGTCATTTGACAGCTTATTTCTTTACAGCTAGAGGAAATTTAATAACTTCCTTCTGGGCAAATTTTAATCCTCCTTGAGAAAATAAGATTCAGTCAATAAATATCCTTTAAGACTTAAATGTTGGTAAATCAATCTCCCTCTCAGCCCATTTCATCTGACAGAAATGCGATTTGGCGTCTCCATCTATGCTTCATGGCACCAGTATAATCAATCCTTACTTCTGATGGATGAGAGTTTTTCACTACCTGACATAACATCAGGCCATTAATGAGGTAAAGAAAACTGAATTTTATTCCACAGGATAATTTGGGATGTGATTATATCGGCCCATTATAGAAAACTTTGCCGATATTGATTGAACAATGAGTTTTTGTCTTGCTGTTTTATGAACTGTTTTGATTAAAATGTTACTTAATCAGAACTACCTATCTACACGATCTGAAACAAGTGGGAAGGTTTAAGCTATAAAAAAAAAACAGCCGAATACTCTAATTCATAAAGAAGTCCCAAAATTAATTAAGAAATGTCCTGGACACCATTAACTAATACTTCCATGACACTCTTCTAACAGAAAACTTCATAACATTTGTCCTGTTAACTTTGCCTGTTCTTACATTGGAGAAAAAACTTTTCTTCTTCAGAACACACAGTTTCTACTGATTACTTCTTAACATGATTGAAAATGCACCACATGGCACTAGCAATCAATTGTGTACTGGTAAATGTTTGTTACAGAAAACTGAGAGAGGAATTCTGTCACACAGAAATGGTGTCCGATGGTGAAAGCATTTATCAAACCACGACAACATTAGCCACTCTGGCAGCTGGAGTCATACTATCCAGAATATAACGTCTGGCAATGTCTCTATCTCCACCAGGAGTGGTTAAAAGCACCTGGTCAGGATGCTGCATGGTCATTCCGGATACTTCCTGTTTGTTAGTAGAAAGTCTGTTTGTTAGTAGAAAGTCTGTTTGTTAGTAGAAAGTCTGTTTGTTAGTAGAAAGTCTGTTTGTTAGTAGAAAGTCTGTTTGTTAGTAGAAAGTCTGTTTGTTAGTAGAAAGTCTGTTTGTTAGTAGAAAGTCTGTTTGTTAGTAGAAAGTCTGTTTGTTAGTAGAAAGTCTGTTTGTTAGTAGAAAGTCTCTTTGTTAGTAGAAAGTCTCTTTGTTAGTAGAAAGTCTGTTTGTTAGAAAGCCTTACAGTGTTGAAATGATGTCAACCAATAGCTCTGATTGATATTAAGCCAATGTTCAAGCCTGTTCTGGTTCTTCACGGGTTCAAATTATACTCAGACCAAATAAAAATTGAAAAATTTCTGGGGGAATTTTTCACTCTGTTATTGTATGTGGAAGAGTTGCCAGGTACTCGCCACAGGTTGGGGGTTTCCTCTGGGCTATGAGCCCCGTTTCCTCCCCCGATCAATCAGTCTGGTTCTTCACGGTGTTGTAAAATAAACCTTATCTTGGAATGATCACCTAAAATAAAAATGGTTTTATTTCAGTTGGTTGTATTATGGTGTACCCAGCGCCCGTCCGTCTGTCCCGGGTTTCCTTCCGCTCTATAACTTAAAGAGTTTTGATTCGATCTTTACAATTCTTTCACAGTATATACCTTATGGGTAGATGGTCTATCATCAACCATTTATGACATCTTTGGTTGCATAATATGGCATTTATATTAGTAATATTCTCTTTTCATCCATATCGTCGTTACTCGTGACCTGATCCTTACAATGTTCTTTGCGAGTATTGTATATACCTAAGGGTAGATGATGTGTATTTGACCATTTAGGATATCCATTGTTGTATAATACAGCATCCATATTGGATTTTGTAATAGTCTGTTTTAGTCTATATCTTGGCTTGCTTCAGCTCCATAACTTGAAGAGTTTGGATCTTAATTCTTTCACAGTATTTACCTTATGAGTACGTTGTCAACCATCTATGACATCTTCCATTGCATAATAGGACATCTGCAGTATATGAGATTATGTAATATTCTCTTTAAGTCCATATCTTCTTTACTTTTGACCTGATCTTAAAAATATTCACAGTTTAGTCCTAAATGATAGATTGTGTGTTACTTACTTGGTTGCATAATATGGCATCCAAATGTATGTTCATCAAATAGAGAAATGAAAAACTTTCATATGGACATAGAATTTCAATTGCTGAAATGGAAACAAATATTTTATATAATATAGTAGCAGAGAGCATACATTTACGTGTGTGTTCTGAGTTTCAAAATTTTGTGTCGTTTTGGTTGTTTTTTGTGGTTTGTTTATTGATGTGTTTGATCGGCTATTAATGATAAGCATTATTTGTGATCTTTTGGTTTATTTCCAATATTTCAACCATTGAATTAGGCAGTGATTTGTAACCCTCTATGTAAACCAGTAAATGTTATATCCAACTATCCAATGTCCTTTCAATCCAGCGACTGACCAATCATTCAATGATTGGCAAGATACATGTCAGTACCTACTGAACCTGTGGTTACCTCTGGCGATACAGGCTAGAGTGCAGTTGTCTCCCTCAGTCAGGCAACTCCAAGGTGAAATAACCTTGACTGCAACTTAAAACATGAATATGTAAGTCATTCTATCGTCTCTTTGAAGATTGTTTGTAGGGATAATGAGACTTTCCGACACGTTCTTTATTTACTGTTACATAATATACAAGCCCTTTGAAAGACACACCTAAAAGTGTTGTGTCAATATCACATTTGCCAGCTTAAAGTCTGCACATTGTTGTCACTTGTCTATCTGCTGCACCCTTTTATTTTCTCTCACATCATGACATAATTCCTGTTTAAACACATATTTACCTGACACTTAATTTAGTCCTAAGATCATAGATCTGTATCTACCTGAAACTGTCTCGCCGTTATCATCTACCACAAACACTCACTCACTTTTCATATTTAAAATTTATAAAAGTAACAGGGTATATTTTCTAATAAAGGCAAATTTTGAATTAAAGTGGCATGAGCTGCCAAAATTCACTTTTTTTCATAATTTCTGATCGTCACGACAGTAAGAGGCTTTGAAGGCCATAAAAAAACTGAATGAGTGGCGTTGGAATGAGGAAAATCCCTACAGTATTTGTCCTGTACGAACCGAAAACGTGTTCGAAAAGTAAACAAAATTAAAAAAAACGGGACGACTATTCATTCATTCTAAGCCAAAGTTAGTTCAAAACTATACTTTATCGTACATTTTCGAGACTAGAAGCACTAAAAAGCTTCTGAATTATACGTCTTGAGAAAAATAGCCAATAATCTCAACATTCTGTTTTAACATCAAAATGTCAACATTTTGGCAGCTCATGCCACTTTAATGATAAAACCCATCATATTTTATCAAACTGTTTTATATATAATTGATATCTAATATTATAGATCAAAACAGTAACATACATGTACACATATGTGTATGAATAGAATAATTTTTCTCTGCCTGGATGTTCATAGACTCTGGCAAACACATCATCGCAAAAACTTTCTCACAATTTATGTTTGATGCACAAGAAGTCTATTGATTTTGTTGCTCATATTTCTTTCTTTGAATACCATACCATAATATTTCAGAAAGTGTTTATCTCACAGGAAGGCTATTAAAAATCTGCAGGATAAGATGCTTTCTTGACTTCTAATGAGGCACGTGTTCCCACTCAGTCAAAAGAAAAATTAAAAAATTTCTTAATTAATTTTTAACTTGATGTCATGGAAGAGCTGCTAGGTACACGCCAGGGGTTTCCTCTCTTTGGAGCCCAGTATCCTGCCCCACTAAACCTGGCAATGCCGCCATATACATGTAAAGTGTGTTGTAAAACATAAAGAAATCAATCAATCTCCTTGTACAAATTTGTTTGATGACTATTTTACCTTGTTTGCTAACATTCTGATGTCTCTTATTGTTTTTGCTGGATGGAATATTGGCTGATGTCTTATTTTTTGTGACTTGTTTAAATGGCATTTAGAAATTGAGCATAATAATGAAAGAAAGAACACTCTTGCGTATGGATTTACAACTTCTTGGTTTATTGGGAACACGGCGTTTCGGTGTAGCTCCTAACACCGTTATCAAGTGATGAGTAACAAATATGCAAGATGATTATTTATACTAAACTATAACAAAGGATATAAAAACAAACTCTCAAAACAATAAAGCATTTAAATGGTGATTAAAGGGTATGTATGCCCATCAACATACGATTAAAAGAACACCAAACATCTGTGTTAAAATTAGATGGCAAATCAGCCATATCAGACCTTATCCAGGCAAACCCCACACACAATATTCAATGGAACAAAACACAAATCTTAGAATCTAACCAAAGCTGCTGGAAGAAAAGAAAGTTACTTGAAGTAACTCACATAAACAGGATTAAGCCAATAATGAACAGAGACCAAGGTCTATTTATTTATTGATATATCTTATTGTTTTTGATTGATGACATTTAGTGATGTATCTAAAATTGTTTTTGATCGATGACATATTTAGTGGTGCCTAATTGTATTTGATTGATGAAGTATTAGGGAATGTCTTATTGTTTTTGATTGATGATAAGTTGAGTGATGTCTCGTATTGTTTTGGATTGAAAATTTTATTGATGTCTCTTTTTATTTTTGATTGGTGACATTGAGTGATGTCTCTTATTGTTTTTGATTGGTGACATTGAGTGATGTCTCTTATTGTTTTTGATTGATGACAATTTGATGGCACATTGGGTGACATTAGTTTTGTTTATGGCTTTACAAATTTGTGAAAGGGCCACTCTACACAGTCCATAAGCTGTGTATTTATTGATATTTCTGGTGAATTAGCTATTGGGGGGAATTCTAGATGAGTAAAGGATGATAGTTTAAGTAAACATGGTAGGCCTGTGAGACTTGACCACAGTAAGAGGGGAAGTTATCTGTCTGGCATTCTCAAGTAACCTTATTGATTTCCCTATGTCATTCTCACCAACTTTATATTTCCATGTAAAATTTGTTTTACAAGGATGATGTAAGCTACAAAACAACTATTAAAGAAACACTCGCCCTGAAAAACACTAGCAATACCTCTGCAACAGCAAATACAGAATAACTACAAATAGGTATAATCAGTAAAGCTTTTGAAACATTGCGCATGTATTAAAGTGTTTTCTTGTTTTAATTAAATTAAATTCAACATCTCTTTATTCATAGGTTAGACTTTTGGTGTGTAGACTTGCCTGATATTATATTTGATGACTGGGATATTAGGCCTAGTGACTAAATATCATAACTGTAGATTGTTGAATGAACCTCATGGTAAGCCAAGCTATTGATTCCCAATAAGAGAACTTAGATTACATATATGTAGGATGGTAAAAGAAGGTTTACTTTATTACAACAATTTATGATGGGGTATAAAGTTTTAAATGATTTACCTCTTTTTAACACAATTAGAAACTTGTCTCCATGGTTATTTTAGACAGGAGCTTGGTCTTAGTCAGTAGAATTTTCTGGAACACTTTGTATTACATTGACAATGCTTAAGTATCTTAAGCTATGGTAAGATTATCGTCAGACTATATATTATAGGGTCATGGGAAAAGACAGTGAAAATTTGCCCCAGTATGTCTTTCAAACTCTTGTTCTTTTTATAAGCAATGACTGGCCTTTGGGACAGAGGTCGAGCAAGTTTACTTTGAAGTAGTTTTTATACTATCATATAAGTTGTTTCAACCAAATCAAAACAAAGCCAGTAAGTACACAAACATGTGTGTTGTCCAATAGCGGACTTTCTATCACCTTTGATGTGCTCACTAACACTTGTAGCCTTGAAAATCATTGCCTCAAAACCTTACAGCAATGCACCATTGAAAATTGTAAATTCGAACGTATCCATTCTGTTGCACATATGATTCAATGTAGAAACGTGTTTGAAATTTAAACAAACAAACACTTGTTAGACTACATGTCATCATCAATCACAATGGGGGGAGAAGACAGTCATGCTCAGTTGGCTCAACCCTTTCACCCCTTGCAGCAGCCAGATCCAAGTATAACGGGAATAAACCCACATGCAGTTGGCTTGGCAACAAGCTGCAGATGCAACTATCAAATCCATCCTGGATTATTCAAACATTCTAGGTGGAGTCCTCGTGATTTGAACAACTGATAATTTAACAAAAACTGTTTCCAAAATACATTTGAAGAGTGACAGAAAAGAAAAAAACGTTTTCTTCCCAGTCATTGTCGTGGGATTTTGGTTAGAGAATGTAGATGTTTCACAATTTTAGACCGCTGGCGATCGCCCCTCATTCAAAACTAAAACTCATCTACATTATCTAACCTAAATGTATCCTTTCAAATAAAAACAAAATAAAGTTGTTTACATGTAGTTTAAGGTCAAAATTGCCTTGTCACAAGCTGATATAAAGATGGAACAATGTTTGTGTTTTAAACCCTTTACCGTTGATTCTTTTTTCAAAGTTTTAGGGGGCCTTCATGGCTCAGTAGGTAGAGCGTTGGACGCTCAATCCAAACAGCCTTCCATCGATGGATCGCGGGTTCAAATCCCACCCAGTCCACAAAAAAAAAGGAAAATTTTCTGACTCGGTTTTCACTCGATCGACCTATGTGGGATGATTGCCAGTTACCACCGAAAGGTCGTGGGTTTACTCCGGGCATAGAGCCCGGATTCCTCCCACAATAAAACGGGCAACGCCGCCATATTAGTGAAACAATCAATCAATCAAAGTTTTAGACAGTTCTGTAGCTAGTTTGGCCAATGATATACAATGATATATGGCCGTTGTCCAGTTTGGTTCTCTGCTGGTCTAGTTTCTTGTCAATGGGAGGTAGTGTCCAGACAATGGATGAGATTTGCTGTACATGATGGGTCACCATATCAGCCATTAGCTTATTATCTGTGTCAGCCAGAAAAGGGGAGTCTTTCCTAAGCCCCAGTAAATTGGTCTCTTTTGGAATCTGGCTGATGTTCTGGACTACCAGACAGTCATTGTATTGGCCTGTGTTATCCAGATGACCTACCCCTGACATTGAATACCACCATCCTGCCAAATACAGAATACTGGATAACAGACTTTAATTATAAGAATGATGCTCATTCTAAAACTGGCATTTTTTCTTGAGATTTTTACTTTAAAAGACTTGCTCTCCACAGTAAATCTGACATGCTGTTTAAAATCTAAAGATATTTTCTCTCATTTGCATCAGTGTTTAGAAAAAGTACTGAGGCATTTGATCCTGGTTAACCTCTATGTCCCGATATATTGTTATATACATGTAAATCAGTCAACTATGACAATATTGTCCTTTGTGATTCATCAGCAATTGTAAAAACTTTTTTATTTATCCGAAATTAACTCAGGGGGATATAGCGATAACCTATCACTTTGAAACTAAAATAGTATGTTGGGTTCATTGAATGGATCGACTTTCAGGATTCTTTGAATTTTCGAGAGCCACAGCCAATTTACTCTATTATCAATTTATGGATTTGATGTCCATTGCATAACTTGAGAAAGCGTTGTCATATCTCTTTGAAACTTAAATAGTGCGCTGAGCTCACGGAAACCACTGATGTGATTGCTTTGCAAGAATTCTGCTTTGTCGTATAACCTTGAAAGTTAAATTTTTTAAAAAATTGATTCAAAATTCAGTTGATTACAGCCAGTCAGCTTCAACGTAAGAGAAGCTAAGCATTTCCTCTATGTTAGTTTCTCTTATAATAATCATAAAATATATTAAAAATCTTTGTTGAACAGTGTGACACTTTTCCTTTTGTTTTTGCACTTTGCTCTGAATATAACCAGTCCATTGTTAGACTTGCCTAAGTCCATCTGAAATTTCACGGACAGGTGCCAAATTTGAACCTTGATATATGGATATATCTGCCCACCCCTTAGTTTGGAGACCAAACTCAACCATGGTGCATTAGTTTATTTTCTGTTTGTGTTATTTCTGAACAACCTGCATTTATGAGGCTTGTATCAATGAAAACTACCCTATTATTACTGTTTGGGGAAAATAACCATAATTTTCCGAAATTGTTTCTTTGGATGACTATAAAACTTGAAGCAGCCAAATAACCTTAATAACCTCTCTCTTATCTTGACATTGACACTCACGCACAAGAAGCAGTAGACACAATAGTCTGTGGTTACTTTGACCAGTGATGTATGGCTATTGTCTAGCTAAGTTCTCGGACCGATTATTTTCTGGTCTCTTACATCCTAGATACGGTTGAGAGTATGCTTTATTTGTTGTAGATGGTATGGGTTCGGTGTCAGCTATTATCTGTGATGGTCAGAGCAAACACCGTCTTTCTCTAACCTGACAAATTGATCCTCCAGAAACTGACTGAAATTGACAGGCATATTTGACATTTTCTACCTAAGAATTGACCTGTCTTATCCACATCACTAACCCCTTTGTTCTGCATACCTCAAATTCTGTCCAATATAAACACAGAAAGGATTATTCTCCAAAGCACAATTTTATTCTTGGACATCAGCCATAAAATTTTGCAATTCTTTTCATTTCCATCAGTTTTTACAAAAACAATGTGTACCCAATTGCTAATTCATTTTTCTTGATTAACTTGAAGTAAGCTGTAAAGCAGTTCTGTAGATTTTTAGTATTGCCCTTGTATAGTGTAGGTGTGTTTCTCTGTTTTTCATCAGAAACCTAGCAAATTCCTTAAATGCCAATCTAACTTTCTTGCCCTTACATCATGAAAGTGCAGCTATCAATACCTTGATTTTCTTGACCTCCTATTCTAGATCAATTCTTGTGAGCCACTCAAACTTGTGTAAGAACTGGGTTGATTGAATGATTTGTGTTTATAGTTTTCTCTATGTAAATGTATACATACATGTACATTGTAGTTGTATTTTAGAGAGGGTTATATAGAGAGGAATCATTCTCTCTGGCTACCACGAAAAACTCACACATAATATTATAACTTTCACACCATTCTGGTTGTGTGAGAACAGTCTTAAAACATTGCTTTTCGTATCATTGGGTTAAACATTAAAACAATTCTGATTATATTATTATTTTTGTTAATTGACGATTGTCTACTTTTTATAAATACTTTGTTATATCTTTTATAGTTTTTAGAAATGGTACTGTTTTAATTACAGGCTATTACAACCCCCAGTATGGCTGTGAGTCATATAATGCTGGAGGCATATAAGAAGTATCTGCTGGTATCCCTTATTCTTCATGGAAAGGTAAGCATTCCTTATAACACCAGTTCCAAATATCAGTCCAAAAACAGATAATGATGTGACGGGTTTAACTAGTCAACCTATATGTATATGGGATAGTTTGAATGTCAGGGTTCTCTTTAGTGGGTAGAGCCAGACTAATTAACCTTGAAGCACTCAGTGATGTAATGAATTTATCCTCATTACTAATGTCATATATCAGGTTGTCATGTAACATGATTGCCGCGCAAAGTCACCCACAAATGTAAACTTTGAAGCAAACAAATCCTTTCCTCTGAGCAATTTGGTTTCAGGTCAAATCATTCAACTATCCATGCGGCCATCTCACTTTATGATCATTACTGAACTACAGTAAAAGAACAAAAATATCACCAGTAAGATCTGTTGATCTCTCAAAGGCTTTCGACACTGTGAATCATTTCTCACTTTGGTTTCCGAGAACTCTTCTTGGTTTCATATTTACTTGACTGATAGAACTCTGTGCATTTATGATGAAAATAACTGAGCTTTTTGCCACTGCAAAACTGGAAAAGTCCTAATCCAATAATTGTTCCACAACTTATACCTTATAAGTAGATGGTGTGTCATTCAAAAGATTATGTAATATTCTCTTTTTTAATAGTCCATATCTTCTTTAGTTTTGAACTGATCTTGACTATTTTCCCCCAGAATATACCTTATGGGTAGATGGTCTGTTATGAACAATTTTGGACATCCCTGGCTGCATAATATGGCATCCATATACATGTATGTTCATCAAATAGAGAAATGAAAAAACTTTCATATGACGATAGATTTTCAAAAGCTGAAATTTAAACAAATATTTTCAATAATGTAGAGTAATCAGGCATCAACCACTAATCAATTCAAAACGTATGATTTGTTGAAATAACCAACTGACTATCCCAATTGTGTTCTGTCCATCCTCTCAACGGCTTGAAAACACTTTGAAACTTGAATACTGTGTTGAGCTCATGAAAAAGATGAATGGGATTGTTTTCCAGGATTCTTGGAATTTTACGTCGGGCGCCACAGCCAATTTACCTTATTCCCAATCAATGAACTTGAGAAGGCTTTGTGGTACGACTAAAGTTTGTTTTCTTATGGCAAGAACGAATAACATTGCCTTTTCATTATATAAGCCACTTTTTGTAAATTGCGAGACTGCCGTCTTGCATTTATTGGAAGATGTATTTTATGTTTTACTGTTTATCAAATACTGATTTCTTTTAGGTTCTAAGTTTACCAAAATACACATCACAGGTAGTAACCAGGTATATCAAGGTAAATCCAGCTTTTCTTTCATTTCTTAAGGCACCTTTGTTTGCCATAACCTTTCTGTCATTTTACATAAGTTCATATGATTTATAAAAAGAAAGTGAACAGCTGCTAAGATCTGTAAATTGTCACAGATTATCACCATTCAAAGAAATTTTTAGGCATTTGATTGATTGAAATGCCCAGAATGTGAGTCTGTATCTGAGTGCTTTTGTGTATATATTTGATTCTATATCACCCGGAAGTGTCACTCTTCGATTTCACCACGGAGTGAAGGCCTTTGTGCGTCACAAAATTCTTCAGTCAGGATGAAACCTTATCATGACGTCAGTTTAGAATGTTTCGTAAGCATAGACACTGGGGATGTACCTATTGAACAACCATTTTCATGATCTCTTGGACAAGCAAAGGCTTTGCTTATGGCAGCTACATGTACCAAATATCTGCCTGTATACCCACGCAAGGACGTCATGTAAGTAAGAATATCCATTGATTACCAAATGATTTTTTGACTCTGTATTTCAAGATTTTATTGTGTGTATTTGCAGCCATTATGTCAGCCGTATCATGAACTATCCACCTCATACAACTCTAACAACCCTGTGGACTTGAGGGCGGTCGTCACCAAACATACAGACACCTTTACTAGGGTAATTCAACAGCTTTACAAACACCGTCATTCTAATGTATGTTTGTTTAAAAGATACTGGTCTAGAATGAATGGATCCTTGTAGAAACTATTTGCTTGTTTAATTTCTATGTATTTATATGTCCAGATATCATTTAGAAACACCTGTGCTGACTAACCTAATCTGATATGGTAGTAATTCATTACAAAACAATGTTCAAATGGTCAAGTGGGTTAGAGTGGTCGTCCCTCAGTCCCACAATACATTCCATCGATGTGGCGCAGGTTCGAATCATGCTCAGACCAAATAAAAATTTCTGAGTGGATTTTTCACTCCGTTGCCGTATGTGGAAGATTTGCCAGGTTAATCCCGAAAGTCTAGGCTTTCCTCCGGGCAATGAGTGCGGCGTAAAACATCAATCAATCATTACAAAACTTTTATTCCTGTCATTTGAAGTCAGCATTTGGATTTGTGGTGCCATCCGTTTTTTGATTGGTGGTTCCCTAAAATTTGCTGCAGTGGCCACTCACGGCTAATTCATTGTCTCCAATAAAATTCGCCTTGAAAATATCAAGCATTCAGCGTGCTTAGACTGAACATTGCTGACACACACACACTTTGTGAATTAAGAAATTGCTTAAAGTGGCATGAGCTGCCAAAATGTTGATATTTTGACGTTAAAACATAATGTTGAAATTATTGGGTTTTTTTCTCAAGACGTATATTTCAGAAGCTTTTTTAATAGTGCTTCTAGTCTCGAAAATTTACGATAAAGTATTGTTTTGAACTAACTTTGGCTTAGAATGAATGAATGGTCGTGATGTGACGATCAGAAATTATGAGTTCAAAGTTCATGCCACTTTAAATAATTTGTCTAGTATGTCCACCCCATTCATGTGCCAACTTTGTAAATAAAATATATATTCACGATGATGGCATAGATTTGCCGAAATATATATTTATGAACACTAAAACACACGGGCACAGGGAAAATCTTCTTGTCTAAAATAACCACGGAGACAAGTTTCTAATTGTGTTAATTGGGTTTTTGGTTTTTTTTCACCGTACTCCATATTATTTACAATGATGCCAGGTTTAATGGGTGAGGAAATCGCTAGTACCCACAAAACACCCTCGACTCTTTCACGTAAAGTAATTGAATGAAAATCCCAATCCATATTATAGCTTCTGGTGTATTTTTGCTTTATTTAGTGCTGATTTATAATGTCCATAATATTTAAAGCTGAAAAGCTATCTTTGTGTCAATTCGAAATTAGGTTTGATGTAGATATTTTCTGTATGAGGCTAGCAGTATTTGGAATGGCAATGTGGTATGGGATTGTTTGACCTCCTCAACCAAGTTGTAATAGATGAGGAAATTTGATATAGTCTCTGTAATAGGTTTTTGTCTGGGCATTCTCTATAGACATCCCATCACTTATCTATTATAGACAACCTTTTAGTTAATCAATACTTTCATTTACAAGCACGTCCTAAAAAGGTTATTTTATTGACATAGTGCATGTGTTTTAACTTTAAGTTTCACACTATCACTAATTCATTATAAATATTTCTGTTCATTACTCTGCAACATGTTTTATACACTACTGGTTTTCACACAAGTGAATTCCCAAACACATTCAAGTATATCTGGTTTGTGTTATTCTAAAATAAAGTAGAAAACTACATACATCATTCTTTGTAGAGATCTTTACTTTCCACTAACTTGCTATGTTGTTTAAAATCCTCAAACTATTACTATTTGCAACACTCCTAAAAGGATTTGATGGCATGGCATCCTTTTTATACGCCCGGCTTGAAAAGCGGGCTGTATTATGGTATCATCTCCGTCCGTCCGGCTGTCCGCTTTCCCTTCCGCTCCATAACTTCCAAAGTTTTGATTTCAACTTGACAATTTTTTTGAGTATATACCTTATGGGTAGAAGGTGTGTCGCAAACTATTTTTGACATCACTCGTTACATGATATGGCAGTTATATTGGATTATGTAATATTCCCTTCCGCTCCATAACTTCCAAAGTTTTGATTCCATCTTAACAATTTTTTCTGAGTATATTTCTTATGGGTAGAAGGTGTGTTGCAGACTATTTTTGACATCATACATTGCATAATATGGCAGCCAATTTGGGTTATGTAATATTTACTTTTTCTCTCCATAACTTTAACAAATATGATCCGATGTTTTCAAATCTTTCATGTTACATACCATATTAACAGACAGTGTGTACAAAATTGTTTATGATATCAACTATTGCAAATTATTGGATTATGTTTATTCCCTTTTATTCTTACTACCATTTTCATGAAAATAACCTTTAAATTATAAAATGGCTTCTACTTGTCCGATTCTCATCAAAAAATTTTTTTTAAAAACTGCAATAATGTTTCTAAATTGATTAAAACTATTCTTTTAGTCCAACCTATATTGACAACAAACAATGTTTAACATCGCGAGAATTGATGACTTGTACCGAGTACAAATCTAGTTAATAATCGTTGATCCAAATAGCCCATTTTAAATTTGATACAGATGGATTTTAAAGGTTTTAGTGGTAAGATTTCATTATGTTGACATTACATCACCTTTTACCAAGCTTCAACCTCCTTCCTCTGAATTTTGAAAATCAAATTCAAATAAATATGGAAGGATTTGTTTTGGTATGGCCGCAGTTACTGTGCCTTTCCGGGCGTATTTTGGGTTTTCCCGAAACTCTTGTTAACATATGTATTCCCACATATTATTGTAAAAAAACTAACTACCAATGTCACTAGTATCTTGTGGATTATGTGGAAACTCAATTTAGCCAATGAAATGGTCTGGTTTCTTTGTTGTATTATTTGCAAACTGTGGAAATAAAAAAGTACTTCATGTCGAGCTGGATTATGATAGCTCATACCACTGCTGTCAAAAAATGCCAAACGACACTCTAAGACGTGTGCCCCAAAACGGAGAATCCAGGCAAATTTACTTGAAGGGGAAAATATAGGCTACATGTCAGCTAAGGGGTCATTCTCAAAACACCCGACGAAAGACCAATACACTGCCTAACTGACATGGCAACATATAGCTTCAACATTACGTTACGACCAGGTGCAAAATTACAACGGGTCAAATGTCCTCCTGGTGTTAGAGTTCTCTAAAGCAGGCAGATCAGAGTATATTAAAATAAGAAATAAGTCTATTAGATACTATTTTAAATTAAATTTAACTTGGGAAGTATAGTATTCACAGAAAGTAAACACTATCAATGCTGGCCATACAGGTTTTTATATACTTTAAATGTACATGCAGGATACAAAAGCTAAATGGATTTTATACTTTACTGTCAGCTTCTCCCAATAAATTATATAGTACATCCTTAGAAAAATATATGCTAAATTTGGAGCCTTTGTAGGCATGCCTAATAAAACAGTGTTGAAATATTTTTTTTCAATTTACAATGTATTATACGGCCTGATATTACCAAACAGACTGTTTTCCGCTTCCTGCTGTCCATGTTTATGGTTGCCTGTTTGGAGTTTTTACGCCGCGCTCAAGATTATTTCACATATATGGCGGCATTGCCAGTTTTATTGTGGGAGGAAACCAGGCTCTATGTCCGGAGGAAACCCACGACCTTTCTGTAGTAACCATGTTTACGGATCACGCTGATCAATGTGCAACATGTAGTTGAATCTGTTTTATTTATACAGGTCTACCTGCCACGAGCGTGCATTCTGTGGTAACGCTGTGGATACTATGCAACCACCCGGCAAGCACGGTGCACGCGCCGTATAGTGTTTACTCTCTGTGCGTACTGTAGCGCTAAAAAATCTATATCCAGCTATTTGTGATAAATTTCTTTTAGTTGTGACTCCCTTGATGGCTTGTTAAACAGTGTATTACCTCTATCTATAAGAAAACCCTGTTTATTGTGTTGTAGGAGAATAACCTAGGTCTTGTTAAACAGTGTATTACCTCTATCTATAAGAAAATCTTGTTTATTGTGTTGTAGGAGAATAACCTAGGTCTAGTTAAACAGTGTATTACCTCTATCTATAAGAAAACCTTGTTTATGTGTTGTAGGAGAATAACCTAGGTCTTGTTAAACAGTGTATTACCTCTATCTATAAGAAAACCTTGTTTATTGTGTTGTAGGAGAATAACCTAGGTCTTGTTAAACAGTGTATTACCTCTATCTATAAGAAAACCTTGTTTATTGTGTTGTAGGAGAATAACCTAGGTCTTGTTAAACAGTGTATTACCTCTATCTATAAGAAGAACATACAGAGATTGACAAAGGTAAGTCTATCATAAGTAAGATGAGTTTGTTTCAATTGCTCTCCAAACATAAAAAGCCAACTATACTGAGTAATATCATATTCCTAGACATAATTAGTGCTCAGATCATGTTTTTGCTCTCCACTACTTCTACATGTAAGTTTGTCTCACAAAGAATTGTTTATTGTTCATTTTGCAGACCTTCCTAACCTTGTCACTGAGTGATATGGCCAATAGAGTTCAACTTTCAGGTCCAAAAGAAGCTGAAAAATATGTTCTTCATATGGTCAGTAAAAGCTGTATATTATATCAGTACACCCTCAAACAATAAAGTGGTCGCTGTGGCTAGGGGGGGGGGGGGGGGGGAGCTGCTGCTGCTTCGCTTAGCGCTCAGCAATAAGAGTTAGAGCAACGACTGGTTGGCCCGGTGTCAGTATAATGTGACTGGGTGAGGGGGCTTGCTGGTCGTCTTCTTGTGGCAGGGCAGATTTCCACTGCTCTTTTATTTGGTGCTGCCCAAGCGAGACGACCAGCAAGCCCCCTCACCCAGTGTTCATATGACTGAAATACTATTAAGCAGGACGTAAAACCCAAATCACTCACTCACTCAATCCATGGGTGGCTGACATGAATCAAAGACTGCGGTCCTTCATCTTCTACAGATTGAACCTGCTTCAACACAAGATTTTGTATATATTGACACACATTTCTGGAACCAGTTTTCCTGTCCATAGTCGTGTTTCCACCATGATTCTGGTTTCCTTTAAGATTCCGCTTTCCTTTAAGATTCCGCTTTATAGAGTTATTCACATAGGGGTGATGCCATGGAGCCATGACTGTTTTAAGGAAATAACCTGATTACTTATAATCATAGAAGCTAATGTTCTCTCAACCATAATTGCAGTGTACCTTCTAATCTTATTTGTTGTACACATACTTTTTAATCATCAATGGACTTTATTTGACAATGGCAAAATTCAGCCTTTTACAATTCCTGTTTTAGTCTGTATAAATGCTGTGGATTCTTTGTAGATTGAAGATGGAGAGATTTTTGCCACCATTAACCAGAAGGATGGGATGGTTCAATTCCATGATAACCCTGAGAAATACAATAGTGCACAAATGTTACTACAGCTAGATAAGGAGGTATTGTTTACTACCAAACTAAAGGCTAGTTTACACTGAGAGTTTACCTGTGAGTCGACTGTAAAGTCGCCTTACTCTACAGACAAATAGCGTATGCTAAACATCATTGTAAATTGGTGCCAGGCGGCTCAAACTTCATCAGGTTGAGAGTGATCTGGACATCAGGTTGAGTCAGGTCATCATACAGTGTTAAACAGCCAAGCCGAAGCTTCACTTCAGTCAGGCACCCACTGGATAAAACTTCTGAGACTGCGTCAGATTCTGATGCTGTGCAAACAATCAACGCAAGATACATGTATCAAATCTTTCAATGGCATTTAGAAGTTGAAAGTACAAATGAAGACGACGATTGCTTATGGATAACAACTTCAAGATACATGTACAATGCCTGAAGAGACCTGACCCAACCCAATTCTCCAACAAAATATCTGGCACATCCAGATCACTTCTGACACAATGCAACTGGAGTCACATGGCACTGATTTGTGTTGTTCATAAGACATTACGTTACACTATCTGTGATGTGACACAATTTTCTAGTCGGATTGCAGCAAAACTCACTGTATGCTGGCCTTTTTACTTACCATGCAATTTTGCAAGTCACTTATAGGCAATAATCTAAAACCTACTATGCTATTTAAAAGTCACATGAACACTATCTTGGTGATGTACCTTCGCTACTATTTCCCCACCAAATAAATATTTGACCATATTAGGAAATCTTGTCATCCTTGTACACAACTTGCAACCAGTCAAAATGATTCAGCCACCAAAACTCTCTTCTTCTGGGACAGAACCTATAATCTTGTCCATGATATATACTATAACTGTTACGTTGATTTGTGAAAATTATCCATCAATAATATTATAATTAATCCTTCAGATGCAGAAATGTATACAGCTGGATGAGAAACTACGCGACATGGATAGAGAAATTGCTGTTAACCCTCAATACGTACAAAAGGTAAGAGGAGATAAACATGCATTTCAATCAAAGTGGATTTTTCGTTTATTAATACCACTAATAATGTCGACTAGAAATTCCCGAGAAAACTTGGATGTGTTCCAACAAGCTTGTATATTTTATAATTTTCTGATTATATTCTGGGATGTAGAATAGGGAGGATTGGCTGTTGTCTTATATATGGAAAGCTTCATCCGTTGTGGAGTTGAGTCGGATTATCCACGGTACTCACCGAAGGTCAGGGATTTCCTCCCACTCTAAACCTGGTAACGCCCCCATATAAGTGAAATAATAAGTGCGGCATAAAACATCAATCAATCAATCAGATTATCAACAGCAGATTGGGTGACTATTGTAATCCCTTCAATATCTCCAACATGTGCAGATTCAAATATCAAACCAATATTTGTAGTTCAATCAATATAAGTGTCTGCTTGTCTGAAGCAGAACTAGTCCACCTTTACTTCTCGCTATTTTCACAGATATTTTACTGCTTATTGGTAGGGTCGTTGATCAAGGTTTGATGTTGGTTAGTTCTGCCATTATATATTTTGGGAATGACTTCATAATTTTGACATTGTACAAATTTCACTGACTTTGTTTAGATTCTCAAACCATTTTTTCTGTTCTTTTAGAGTTCTGGTAGCCATGACGATGACTTACCCGGTTCTTCAACATCAGTGAAAACACAAGCGTATTAACAGTACAGGACACAACCTGCAACCAGTCTGATTCTGTAAAACCAGTTCTCTGTCTTAAGTGCTAATATATTTCCGATTGTAGGAGGTACAGGTGTAATGCATGCCAATTTACACTCAAATAAATAATTCATCGATGAAGAAAATATAGCCTCATTCTTAATGATGTTCTTTTTTGTCCTCTGCTTTTTAACATTAAGACTAAACAAGATGAATGAGTAACATTTCCCTGGCCTGAAACAGATAACTGGTTGATTGATTGTTTGGTGTTTTACGCCGCGCTAAAGATTATTTCACTTACAAGGAAATGGGAATGACAGACATACAAAGCCCATTTCTTAATTCCATGCCAGATAATTTTTATTCATTACTTTTAGTCAAATGCAATGCAATATCTGTGCGAGTCAACACATGCACAAAGACGATTGGGGAACTTCCCAATTTTGTAATATGACTTTTCTGCACAGGTTTGTTGGAATTTTAAAGATTGATGTATCCACACTTGAAGCCCCTTAATTGGCGGACGACATCATATTGATTGATTTCATTGGTCAATGAATCTGACCTGAACTCATCTTCTGCCAAGTTAAAATCATCATGGAAACGATTCAGTGTTTTTGAGGCGGGAAATATTCCACACAAACCCGTAAATTGAATTGTCTTTTGATTGGATGCAACGTAATGGCGGCTGTATACACCTTGTACTTTTGTTTAACAAGTGCTGATTGGCCAAGAAGGGTATGACTATGACAGACAACTTTTACATTTCCACCAGTGGGCGCTGTTCGAAACACGGATTTGGTTCAATGAGGATTTTAACTTGGCTCGAGAAGATGACCTGAACTGCACTCATCAGTCAGTATGAAAATCATTACCGACCAAACTAGACAACAGTGCACAATGATATGATTGATAATTCTTGAAACTAGATTGATAGATATATTACGCCACACTCTAGATTATTTCACTTCTATGGCAGCATTGCCAGGTTTTGTGTGGGAGGAAACCAGGCTTTTTTTTTCAATTTCTATTTGCTCTGAATGGCACATTGATAGATTGATTGATTGACTGAGGTTCCCCATGAAAAGAGAATGTTAATTTATGGCTCTAGAATAAGGGACATTTTGACAGTTGTGACCTTCAACGTGGCATGGACTGCAAACATTTTTTTCATAAATTCGGATTGTCAATAGAAGTTGGGTGTTTGAAGTACCTTGAAAAACTTTAGGACTGATGTTCAAGTAAAAAATATCGGTAAATCCAGAATTTGTATGAACCAAATGACAAAGTGTAAATAGCCCGTTTTGAGATTAAATGAACCAGAACGTACATTTTCAAGATTGGTAGCAGCAGAAAGCTCTTATTTTGTACAGAATAAAAATGACCAGCAATTAGCTTATATTCTGTTCCAACAAAATTTTCCCTATATTTGACGATACTCGTCGAAGTTCGGGGGTTTCCTTCGGGCAATGAGCCCGGTTTCCTCCTCCACTAAACCTGGCAACGCCACCATATCAGTGAAATCATCTTGAGTGAGGTGTAAAACAATCAACCAACCTATATTTGGCAGCTCACTATATCAACGTCTCAACATGCACGTTTCTTCCATGACAACCCTTCAAAACAAGCCACAAACTATTTCAAATATATTTCAATGTTAGTGATTTATTTTTTTGCAATGAACGTAGTCCTTTCTTTCATTGAGTCTTGGCTTTGGATGAATACACTCAGTACACATAAATGTATATAAAAAAAAAAACTTCTGACTTCGATCAAGGAAACTATTTGAGTAATTAAGTCAAAAGCTCTGGGGTTTCCATTATCAAGGTGTTGACCAAAATACAGAGATTTGACCTTTAAACTGAGTTTTTCAGAAATACAAACACAAAACATACAAGTAATGTATTGAAGACAGATTTCTGAGTTTGTTATTAATAAAACTGGTGTAGTCATAAATTCTACTGAAAATACATGTAAGTCATAAAAATACAGTAGCCAGTGTAAGTAATGTCTTCCAAATCATTAACTTTAAATTGATTGGTGCTTTATGCGGCTCTCAAGATTATTTCATTTGTATGGTGGCGTTCGGTTGCCTGGTTTAGTGACCACCGAGGCCCCCATTTCGAATTGAATACTTCAGCTGAAGACAAAAGTACCTGTCCAACAAATATGTCGGACTAAAATCATATAATGTACCATTTTCTGTTGCTTTTTATAGACAAGCACTCACTATTATTAAAACGGTCATTTACGTCATACAGCCTTCAAGATTTGGCAAAGAATCTTCACGTCCTGACTACCAGCACGAGAATTACGAAACAGTTCCCTGAGAATCCTACAGAATTTTTACCGGTGAAATCACTTATGTTAAACAGCATACATTGTTGTAACAAAAAACTGTAGAGCAATCATTCGAGATGAATGTCAGTGGAAAACAGAGGCACTATCTCCAGTAGCACTCCTTCCTGTGATTTACATGTAATCAATCCTCGTGTAAAATCTTTCATTTGAAACTCATCAAGAGAAATATTCTTTGGCAAATTCCTCAAAGTCATGATCTGTGAATATCGGGCGTTCTTCTTCCTTCTTTTCATCCGGTCGGTTTTTGGAAAGTCGGCCACGATGTTGCTCCAATATCTGAAATGAATGAAATACTTTTCTATAATTACCATGCATATTAAACATCCATCAGTTGTAGGGATGGTACAAACAATCAATCAATCCCAAGCCATATAGATTGATTCAGAGGCCTATTACTTTCGATATCATCAGAAGAAGATGCATCCCCAGGCCTCACATCAGACTTACAAGTATCAATTTCATGTAAAGTGGAGATACTCCATGCCAACTCTGGAAGAAAAAAATATCTTGCTAGTTGACGGGCATCACACGTCCCATTAGACTAGAAAAAAAAATGAAGATGACATCCCCCAGGACTGTATTATCTTAATTCATGCCCTTTAATAGATGTGAGGACTGTTAATTACTGCTTCAAGAAAGACTGACAATAAATTTCCTGCATGGTTTATGCTGGATATTTTTGGGATTATTATGGGTTCTATTTGAGCATGACTGGATATGTTAAGGATTTTGGAATTAGGGATTATTTGATTCTATTTTATCAAGCCAGATAATCTAATAATCATCATTGGCCAATGCAATTTAAATCTTTCGACATTTATAACATTTCAAGATAAAATCGCAGAAAATTAACAACTTTAAATAGACTTTCATATGATTTTCAACTTTAATATGCGCGGTCTTTCACTTCAACTTTCAATGTCCACTAAGTTTCATGGAAATCCAATAAAAAACGTAGGAGGAGCTGCGTTGA
Source organism: Lepidochitona cinerea (assembly GCA_963971465.1). Classification (NCBI taxonomy): domain Eukaryota; kingdom Metazoa; phylum Mollusca; class Polyplacophora; order Chitonida; family Tonicellidae; genus Lepidochitona; species Lepidochitona cinerea. The sequence goes on from OZ020551.1 coordinate 5,164,614, forward strand.
CACTCTCACTGTCTATCTATTCACACAGTTACAATAAAAGACAATAACTCCAAAGATAAATGAATCAACACAATCCTAATAGGAGGTACGCATCCTCACTTGGTAAAAAAACATGCCAACCAAGTTTTGTGGAAGTCGAATACAAGCTGTAGGAGATGCGTTGACAAGATTACAGACAGAGCCCTATTGCTATATCCCCCCGGGGGGAACTAGCAAGATAACAGACTAAAGCCTAGCGCACCCGAGAGGCGCCGGCTGAGCTGCTGTCAACGCGTGGCTGAGAGCAAAGATGTTTCCCCCGTGTGCACATACATTTTGGTGAGATTTTCGCCTCTGGATGCGGCGAGGAAAGTATCTAGCATGTTTCATATTTTCTGCCTCTTGTGGCAAGAATCTCACTGTGTGCGCACAACGTGAGCTGAGCTGAGAGGAGGGATAGTCCAATCGCACGTACTTATTAAATCATGTGACCACTTAGACTATTACGTAACACAGGTAGCTGCTCCCTAGGCCACGCGTGCCTTGTAGCTCAGCCGGTGCCTCTCGTGTGCGCTAGGCTTAACTTGCCGGAAGTCGCTTGCCATTAGCCAATCTAGTTATTTTAGGATATCTATGGATATACTCTCTAAAAGGGCAATAACTCCAGAAATAACTGAGTGAGAAAAGATTTAAAATTGCGACAACAGCAATCAATAAACCCAAATAACCAAAACTCATGCCAACTGCAGGAGATCATATGCATTCACATTTTGGCATGAGCTGCCAAAATGTTGATATTTTGACTTTAAAGCAGAATGTTGAAATTATTGGCTATTTTTCTTAAGACGTATAATTCAGAAGCTTTTTAGTGCTTCTAGTCTCGAAAATGTAAGATAAAGTTTGTTTTGAACTAACTTTGGCTTAAAATGAATGAATGGTCGTACCGGTTATTTAAAAGCCCACTTGCCGCCGTAGCCTGTTGAACATTTGCTAAGAAAACCAATTTACATGAGCTTACTGCGACTAAAACCACTAAAATTAAACATAGTTAGGCTTAGAATTTAGAAATTGGGGTGGAAAACTAACGAAGAATCGAAGCCTGATTACAACAACAACGATCAGTGTCGTTTAACTTTATTGGTTGGATTACCCTCATTTCAGGCATTTTGATCTTTGGTTTACACTGAAACAATTGTCGGCAGGCTTTTCGAGCCACTCTTACCCGATTGTCAGTCTGTATTTCTCAGATAAAGTACATACAATTAAACTGTCCCGTTAGAACACTCACACAACTCAAACATTAGGGCGCTTGTGAAGCATGTCTATTTGTTGACATTACGGGTACCTGATAACTCTAATTTTCAAATTCAAATTAGAAAATACTAAATGATGCTAAAATGCTATATTTTTGGTAAAAATAGAAGGTTCCTAACTTAACCTGTCTGGGAAAAATACAGAAAACCACCCACTGTCTTTTATAAAAATAGTATTCTGGATTTTCGCGGCAAGTGTGCCTTTAAATTTTGTTTACTTTTCGAACACGTTTTCGGTTCGTACAGGCCACATGCTGTATGGATTTTTCTCATTCCAAAGCCAATCATTTATAAATTATGAAAAAAGTGCGAATTTTTGCAGTTCACGCCATTAAAAGGATTTATGAACAGGATTTAAAGCTGGTTTGTATTTGTTTATGGACTAAATGTATATTTGAAAAACATAAGTTGAAACAAGACAACGTTCGTGTTAGTTCCCTGGTAGTCAAACAAAGAACGAGGGGGAAATATGCAGATTTTCGTAACGTCATACACAACCTTCGATGTGTACAAACTGCCACAAAGACATACTGAGACAGCAGAAATCCTTTAGTACGTCATCGCTGTGAAGGTACGTACACAACGGAGGTCGTGTTTGATGTCATAAGTCTCCGAGATAATTAACTTTCGTAAACATTGTAGATCAGCAAATGTAGCTTGGATTTTGTATGTGCTGAGACCGAAATTTAATTTTCTTTTTGGTCAGACTTTTTAAGTACATGTTTTACAAGACACTTAACGCAAATTAGAAAATATTTCCAAAGGTTGTTCATAAAACCTTTAAAGGATAAATGCCAAGTTATTTATGGACACCTTAAGGTGATTTGTAACTGTAAACTGACCATGGTTTTAAAATAACATAATCTTGAAAAAAGTTTCCTGTAAGGTATCAAGGCGTGAAAGAAAATGTGATTGAAAATATGCATATCCTCCGTCAGCAATCAGAAATATTTTCCTATTTGAGGTCATAGTTGACATTTGAACGCTCTGTCGCCATTTCAACCAATCGTAGAGATATACTGACGCAACGTCGGTTGTGCATGACGTCAGTGCGATGATCATGTACATGTACATATCAGATGCCATTGTCAACTATCATGTCACAACGTTTAGATAATTAATTTCTGTATAGAGATCGTAGAGAGCTCGTCAGTGATGGTCTCCCTAAAAAGATTGATTGATGTTTTACGACGCACTCAAGATTGTTTCACTTATATTGGCCAATTTAGTAACCATGACTATGGGTACGAAGGAAACTCTCAAGCTTCCAATGATACCCAGCAACTATTTCCCATAAGTCATTGTTCCTAAAATGGTAGAGCTACATGTATACTTACAGTTTGAGTGTACTGCGATTCAGTTTGACAAGCCTCAGATAATTTGTGCAGTTTACAGAGATTTGTCATGGTATGATCTTGTGGTACTCTTCTCCTGTATTCATCTGGAAATATATCGTATTCTTACAGTTAATCAAAGTAAACTTACCATTAAATGTAGTTCAACTTTCTCACTTTCCTTAAAAATTCTGATTTTTTGTCCAGCTCCAAATAGAGCTGAGAATGGTAGGTTGCACCAGCCACCAGTTGTACATAGATATTCCCACCGTTATACTTCAACACCATGTTGTTTTTGAATAACACTTGTTACAGCACTCAATTTGTTAACACTTAGAAAAAGATGGTCCATCGCGACATACAACAATTGATGATTACTGTGAGGTAAACTTGGTTAGAATTGATGGAGGTAGATTTTATTTTGATTGTGTTTTCTAGAAACTTGGACTAAATGTTGGCCAAATTATGATTCTGACCTTGAAAGATTCAAGCAAATTTTTTGTGTTGTTTCCCAAAAGAAAACTAGTAAAATAACTAAAATATAACTCACCCACTACACATTTCATCTGTTTCCCTTGAAGGGCTTTTTGATTGGATTTTGCTTGCTTTAACTTTCGAAGTTTTTTCTTCACTCCAACTCTTGATGTACCAATAATCTTCATTGGATCTGCAGGCTTCTTTTTCTTCTTAGTGGATCCAGTCTCTCCTGTGGTATGTAAGAACTCAATACAATCCTAACTCTATACAGGTATTGAGAAAATATTAAATTACCTGGGCTTGCAGAAAAGGTTTAAGGTTTAAGACACCATATTGTAATCAGTTTGTTTATGAACATACAATGTACAAATTGGGTCAAAAAGAAAATGAGATGACACAAAATTCTAGGCATTCCTTTTCTCTCTACGACTTCTATACGGAAATTAATTAGCTTAACGTTGTGATGTCACAGTCGACATCTGTTGTACGTTAAGTCATTGCGTTATCGTGATTGGTTGAAATGATGACGAAAGCGTTCAAATGTCAAGTATGTTGTCAAACACAAACATATCTCTCATTGGCGACGTTAGATATGCATATTTTCAATCGCCTTTTCTTTGACACCACGTGAGCTCGTTTTGTTTCAACATTATCTTTTTAAATACATATATTCAATTTACAGTTACACAACACCACTGGGTGTTCAGAAAGAACCTGGTATTTATCCTTTAACCCGGGTATCCATGATAAATTAAAATCACTCAAAAAATTTCTAAATAGGTCAAACCTACAGACTAGAACATAATTTCACGTCATTAATCAGACAATCAATATATATATTATACATGTTGATTATGAGCTTAATCAAATGTTTCGGAGATCAAGCCTCTTTCGAGTTTGGCTAAAACCGCGCGAGATTACCAAGAAATGAGTTTAGGGGTATAACTTTCACTGACTAGCCGTTCATTTAACATTCTAAGCGTCTATGGTGATCAGCGGTTATCATGTGGTTTTGTCCTTTGAATCTTTATTTCTAAATCATTCCTTTAATCCAATTTTTTTTTGTGAAACACACTAAAAGCTATCAGTTGCGTTTTTGTCAGTTGACTGTCAATACAATTATCTATATCGCGTGGATACGCTTCGAAGTTGTCAAAAACCAACGGTGAAAACACAACTACGACGTGTTATTTTTATGTTAGAAATAATAATATGTTTTGTCCGTCAAAAAGAAGTATCTAATGGCTTTGTTATATATCTTGATATGTCTCAAAAAAAGACTTTTGTAAAAAGTATAGATTGTAAGCTGAGAATCAAGGAAAAAACAACAGGGTGACAGCCGATCTCCATAAGCACTTATGTTAATCGGACAGCCGATCGGTGAAAGTTATACTCGTGGGACTTTCACCAAACCCGAAAGGGGCTTATTGCGATGTTGTTCTGACCGCTGCCGTTACAGTTCATTTAACCGGCAAGATGCTTTCAACACAGATTTCTTGTTTTCAGTATCAAACAACAAAATCAACGAACATGATATGTATATTATTTTTATGAACACTAAAAGTAAAACACACAGGCACAGGGAAAATCTTCTTGTCTAAAATAAACATGGAGAAAAATTTCTAATTGTTTTAAAAGGGGGTATATCATTTAAACCTATATACTATAATACATGTAATTTACTTGGAATCTGTTTCTAATGTCCATGGTCTTGGATAGGGCTTATTTGATTGGTCGGTTGGTTGATTAATGTTTTACACCACACTCAAGACTATTTCACATAAATGGCGGGGTTGCAAGGTTTAGTTGGGGCGGAAACTAGGATAATTGCCCGAAGGGAACCCTCGACCTTTGGCGAGTACCTGGCAACTCTTCCAAATACGGCGACCGCATGAAAAATCCAAGAAGAAATTTTAAAATCTTTATTTGGTCTGAGTGTGATTAGATCCTGCGCCGCAACGAACATGCACTGTTGTCGTAGAGCTCGATAGTTCGGCGAAAACGCGAGTGAGGGCGTGTCATTCAAAACAAGAGTTTCGGGAAACCCAAAATACGCCCGGAAAGGCACAGTAACTGCAGCCATACCAAAACAAATCCTTCCATATTTATTTGAATTTAATTTTCAAAATTCAGAGGGAAGAGGTTGAAGCTTGGTAAATGATTGATTGATTGATTGTTTGGTGTTTTACGCTGCGCTCAAGATTATTTCACTTACATGTATATGGCGGCGTTGCCAGTTTTATTATGTGAAGCTTGGTAAAAGGTGATGTTATGTCAACAAAATGAAATCTTGCCACTAAAACCCTTAAAATCCATCAGTATCAAATTTATATTAACAAGATTTGTACACGGTACAAGTCATCAATTCTCGCTGCTGTTAAATCACGATGTTAAAAATTGTTTGTTGTCAATAAAGGTTGCACTAAAATGTTTCAATTTTTTAGAAAAGCAGTTTATAATTTACTAATCATACTTAAACAAATGTAATTAATTGGCAATTTCGCAGCTCACACCAATACAAGTAGATTTGACAATTTTTCTCATAACATTTTTTATCTACATTATTTGGCCATAGACATCTTGACAATATAGGTTATTACTTCTAATTTTATCATAGACCAAATGGATTTACAATAGATTTGGCTATGGGTCCATTGCTAATGTCACCCACTGTTTTATGTAGGCCAAAGCCATAAATCTCTCCAGAGAGACTGAGAGTTGACAAGGTAAATAGACCAAAGCTGGGATACTTATCTCTTGGTCTGTAGATAAAACTTTAATCCTTATATGTATTTTTCATTTGATTAAAACGTTATATATTGATTTAAGAATAGTTTTAATCAATTTAGAAACATTATTGCAATTTGAAAAAATCCTTTTTTGATGAGAATCGGGAAAGTAGAAGCCATTTTATAATTTAAAGGTTATTTTCATGAAAATGAAAGTAAGAATAAAAGGGAATGTACATAATCCAATAATTTGCAATAGTTGATATCATAAACAATTTTTTTACACACTGTCTGTTAATATGGTATGTAACATGAAAGATTTGAAAACATCGGATCATATTTGTTAAAGTTATGGAGAGAAAAAGTAAATATTACATAACCCAATATGGCTGCCATATAACGCAATGTATGATGTCAAAAATAGTTCGCGACACACCTTCCACCCATAAGGTATATACTCAGAAAAAATTGTGCAGATGGAATCAAAACATTGGAAGTTATGGAGCGGAAGGGAATATTACATAATCCAATATAACTCCCATATTATGTAACCAGTGATGTTAAAAATAGTTTGCGACACACCTTCTACCCATAAGGTATATACTTAGAAAAAATTGTGCAGATGGAATCAAAACTTTAGAAGTTATGGAGCGGAAGGGACAGCGGACGCCGGACAGCCGGACTGCCGGACTTCCGGACTGCCGGACGGACGGAGATGATACCATAATACAGCCCGCTTTTCAAGCCGGGCGTATAAAAACTCCAAAAAGACAAGTATTTTAACATGTATATTCATCCTTGGCCGACGGCAATCACTTTATGGCACAAGTTAAAAAAAAAAAAATCACGTTTATCGATTCGACAAGAATTTTGTATATCAATTCTTACAACCATAATATATAGAGGATATTCTAGACAGAGCGAGCGGAACGATCAGCAAGCACTGATTGCAGTCTTCGTTTTCTATGATTTGCGGCAGTTCTCGATACATTTTGTTAAAAATAAGCAATTTTAATGCTCCAGTTGTAGGCCTAACACTTTTATTTACATTTTAGAGTGGGGTTGATTTACTTCACGTGTTCTCGTTTAGCGAGTCCTGCTGCTAGGCCTAGGTTAAAAATATAATACGGCAAGCATCACAGAAAGGCCAAAGCCAAAAATATATTTGGTTTGTGTAAAAGTATTTAACAGCCAATTAATAATGTTCGATAATTTATAAATTAAGAATTGATTACAAATTTTGGCAATTTTCACAAATTAAAGATTTAACAATGAGAAGATAATATTCCAATGGAAATAGTTCCGGCACTGGCAGTGATGATATAAACGTTATCGGTAAAAGTGGTGATATCACTTATATCAGAGCTGTATAACTCAATATCTCACTACTAATTATATAATAAATATATTTATTTTCTCTCTTAATATTTATTATGTTTAAGTCGGCACAAGTAGCCTGTTTGGCTAATGTTTCTTTTGTAACAAACCAACTATAAAATAGGCAGGTCGGTGACGTCATCAAATGTTGGTTCAAGGTATTAGATCATAAAAGTTAAAAAGCAAATGTGAGTCTCAAAAGTTAAAAATGAAACAAAAAGTGTAGTCTGTATATTTTTTCAGGGCCCTTTCACTGGACCCTGTTTGCTCATTTTCGCTTGAACAGAAAAATAACTACCATTCATAAAAATGCTTTGAAAAGGCCCATATTTAGAGACAAAAGTTGTCTCCCCTGATTTATTATATATCATTTTTCTAAGTAAATATGAGTATACATGGCAAACGGAATTCTTATTACATCTTATAACTATGTGAAGAATAGTTTGGTATAGGTTTTAGAAACAAACTATAGATGATTAAAATTGACCCGACCTGCCTACTATAAATAAAGTTTTTGACTTTGACTTTTGAGAGAGGAAATTGTCATTTTGGTCAAAACGTTACCCCATTCTCCGCCGTTCGGCGGTTTACCCACCAATCGGCGGACAACCCGCTCGGCGACTTTCCCAAACCTGCATATTTGGGCATAAGTTTGTTCATTTCCAGCAATTCTTCAATTCCAAAAGTAAATATAAATTTTATGCTGCACATCCCTATATAAAGTTACCGTTTTACCTGCTCTAAAATCATCATCAAACAGCTGGAGGGCTTGTCGCACGATAGACGTTGACATTTTTTCTAGAGCTGAGTGTTGTTGTTGACTTCTTCGCCTGTTTTCCCCATCAAATAGTACCCGGGTATTTATTGATCTTGATACTATTTCCGCCAATGAAATATATGCATATATAGTTCATTGCTATTTTCAGCTAATCTGAGGCCGGGGTTGCACAAAGTAGTGTATCTGAGGCAAATTATTTATTAAAAAAATCCCACATTTTAATGCCTTTTTTTATACAAAATGCATTTACAACACAAACGTAAGTCCAAGCTTAATCCTCCTTCCTCTGAAATAAAATTCAAATGTAGGCCTATATAGGAAGGATTTGTTTTAGTATGGCCGCAGTTAGGCCTACCTTGCCTCTCCGGGCGTAGTTAATTGCATGGGTTGGAAACTCTTGTTTATTGCAGTTATTCAGCGGTTTATTACAGCGGTATTCTCGTTATTTTGGGATTGCACTTTCTTGAAAATATGGCAGAAATTCTTCTACCGATTTCTGGGTCGCCCAAAAATCGGTAGAACAATTTCCGGCATATTTTCAAGAAAGTGTAATTCCAAAATAACGAGAATACTGTTATACTCACTTTCTGAAAAGACACTAACTAATTTAACATATTTTCAATATCATTTTTTTACACCCCGAGACCAAACAGCTATAGCTTGTGTTTCAACATTATGTTTTTGAATACATATTTAGTCAATTTACAATAACAAATCACTGCTATAGGTGTACAGAAAAAACTTAGCATTATCCTTTGATCTTAATACACCTAATAGACCAAATTTGTCGCTAAACAGCATCATGGATTCGTGGCACCATCTTAGGCCGGACAAGCACATATTTTCCATGAAGTGCGAGCGAAGGATTTTGTGGGCGTCAGCGTTGATAATAGAGAACGAGGCCACTTTCCAAAATCCAATAGTTCCACTGATTAGTTTAACCTAGTACACAAGTAGTGTTATTCCAAACGAAAACTTCACACTGACTCAATCTTTAGACTTCAGTCATCATCAGGAGTGAACGAAAACTTCATACTGACTCAATATTTCGTCTTTTATTCAATCATCATCAGGCCTACATCGCGTTTTGGAGTCTTAGAAACACGCGACACGAGGAGAAAACAAGAATTCATCAAAGTGGAAATATAACTTTTCGATAAATTGTCGTTTTGACGTTTTCTCGCGCCGCCTTTTCTCAATGTTCCACACACAAAAAAAATCAAGCTAAATTGAAAAACTCAATAGAATTAAAATTGTAATAGGCCTAGTTTTTGTTTTCAGCTGAATTAAACAGTAAAGCCTGTTTTCAGTGTGACCAAAACTTATTGATAACATTAGTGATCAACCTTGAAGATATGCTAATGTAAAAATAAAGCCAAACAAAAAAACTCGTTGAGAAACCCTTTCAACGTAAATGTTTTGGAAGACTTCATATTCTCAATTATTTGCCCGTGTATCTGAGATTACTATTGTTTTCTTAACTTGTGAATTAGTCTATAAGAAAACTTCAGTTCATAAAAAACCGTTAATTTTCAATTCCAGTTGGTACCAACATGTTTTTTTTCTGTGATTTTATTTACACCCATCTGCTAAGTTTACGATTGCTTGAAATTAAAAGTCTCAAAGTTAAGGCTAATTTTGCCCATAGTTATAGCGCAAACCTGAAACAGAAGGCAACAAAATGCTATGCCTGTCAAACTGAGGGCGTTTCCCTGAATTTTATTCAAAAAGATTCTGAATTTCAGGATATTCTTTTGAATTAATAGTCAAAGGATTCTCCCGAAAAAATCTCCTGAAATTCAGGTGCATCCATCCATTTTGTTTCCAGGATAATATTTATGTGGACGATTATCTTCTGGCGCCTCCTAGTGGCGGAGAAGTGCAAGATCAACTTCTTGAAAGGGTCGTTTATGTTTTTCGCAGATGAACAGCTTTCCTGGTAAGATTTTTCAATATTGCTATCTGTTCGAAATAACTCCGTGCTTATTTCAATCGATGGTTTCGTAAACTGTCACTAAAATGTTCTATTTTGACCCATATCCATGATATCCCAACACTGAATGATTCAGATCGATGGCTGACTCGCCCTCTTTCTTTGATCTTTGGAGTTTGGTTTTAAAATTGAAATTCGAATTAAGCACAGGGGCGGCGGAACCGGGGGGGGGGGGGGGGGGGGGCAGGGGGGGGGGGGCATGGCCCCCCCCCCCCCAATAATCAAAGTAGGGGGGCCAGACCTATCTTTGGCCCCCCCAATAACTGGCCTATTAAAAGAATTATGGAGTTATTTAAACACGATAGTTAAGGGCAGTTAAGTGATTAAAGCCAGGGTAGAAACAGTTGAAGGTGCGAATATAGAATACGTCCGTCACCTGGAACTTACAGTAAAACACATAGTTTCCTTTCAAATATTCTGTACAATACCTTAAGGAACTCCCTAATCGGAAAATCCGTCTTTACTTGCACAAAATTCGTCTACATTTACTAAATTCGCCAATTTCACTCTACACACAAGCAATTCCAAACACACGTCTCGCCATCTTTGCTTCGTTTAATGTATGAGACAGGACAATGTACGAGCTTGCCTAAAAACGAGTCTCTCCGCCAGTGTTCAACTTCAACGTACGTATTCTATATCCTGTCCTTTTTAATTTCTTCGTTATTAAAAATTCATATAAAAAAAAAAGAAAAAGAAAAACTTAGGGGGTTCTAGGGGGGCTTGCCCCCCTGGCTATCATAAAATATTTACGATCACCGACCATTTCTTATTGACAGAAGAAGTTTTCAAAGTGACGGACGTATTCTATATCCTGTCCCAGTTGAAAACTGGGGTTTAGAAACACATAATTTTTTGGTTTAGTCTCGTTTCGCCTACTTCTGAACAGTATTTATTTTGGGTACCCTGTGGAGACCGCCTAGTGCCCACTACCGTTGTCCGCCGTGCTGTCTCCTTACCTTTGGCGCCACCAGCAGAAGTAGAAGAAGTTTGGGTCTATGTCATTTCTGAATCACCAGCCACCGCCAACTGTACCGCATTTATGGATTATGTGACACTAACGTGGAACAATTACGACACTGTTGGTCCCTGGACAACAAATAATGTAGAGGGATGGCACCACCGCATGAAAGCCGCTGTCGGAAAATCACATCCTAACATCTATGAGTTTATCCAGTTGCTACAAAGAGAACAGTCTGTAACAGAGGGGAAGTTGGGCCAGACAGCAGCCTAAAAGACGGAAATATCGCAAACTTGATGAACGTTTGTCTCACCTGAAGGACCAGTACCGAGATGGGAAAATCACGGTTGTTCAGTTGGCTGGTCGAGCAGCACATGTTGTACACGTAGGCCTACATTAGAAAATCAGTGTAACTCATTTATTTAATTTTGTCACTATTAAAATATGTATTATAAATAGATTTTTTCTTGGGGGATCGTGGTGGACGTCAAGTGGATTTTATGGGGGAAATGGGGACCTTAATCCTTAATCCAGGTATTGTTTAAGGATTACCGAGTCTCCTTTCGCCCCGCGGCGTTTTCTAATTAAAATAAAAGGAGTAGGCGAAACGAGACGTCACCAATTTTTTAGCGGCGAAATATTTACAGTTTCTGAGGGTTTTAAAGAACAAAACCTCGCCAGACCTCTCAATCTGTCTTGATGTTGGGTTGTTTTGTGATAGACCATCGTCTGATCGCAATGTTTGCTACTCTCCGTTTTAGTAAAATTTTTGAGAAAAATCTATATCTTACATGCCAGAAATGGCTTAGACAGGTGTCGGCGATTTAGTACCATCGAGCTCTCCGGGCTTAGGCAGCCCCTGGTCCTTCGCATGATTTTGTCTCCCACGTAATCAAACTTTTTTCCCAACTGCGCCCAACAGCTCAAACCAGAAATGGCCTGGAACGCATCGCTGGCAATCTCGAACTTTGGAGTTGTCGGGGACTGCAGGCCCCTGGACTCTCGCGTGATAGTGCTGCCATAGTGGCCCACCTGTCGGCAGATTCCTGGCTACGATACTGAGTAAGAGTATACCTATTATCTGAAAGCCTTGAAAGTTTTTTGGGTGCGTACATTATCTACTATGTCAGTTGTTACAGATCCCTAAAATATCCAGCGCAATGGCCTATAACAGATTTTTTTTCTTCCAAAGTGAGTAGATTTCAAACCTTACAAGACAAAAATCTTTACATCAAATTTCACTTGTTGGACCCTGAAAATGGCCCAGAACGCATGTATGGCCTTCTCTTGTTTCAGAGCTTCCGGGGCCTTGCCGGCCCCTGGACCCTCGCCTATTGTGCTGGGATAGTTGGCCCCCCCAATATGAAAAACGTTCCGCCGCCCCTGAAGCAAAATCAAATATCTAATTCTTGATCATTTATGATCAGTTTAGCTTTTTGTTTATTTAAGTCAAACTTTAACCATGCTAGCCTATATTTAGGAGCTGTACTAGTACTAGTCTAGTTGTAGTCGCAGTTCACAGACCTGTACACTACTGACGTACTGTCACTCTAGCCGCACTCGTGTGTCTCTATCCTGGTTTACTTACTTTGCCTGTCAGGTAGAATACTGTCACTCAGTACGTAGGGATGTGCAGCATGAAATTTAAATTCACTTTTTGTATTAAAAAATGGTTGGAAATGAATAAACAGATGCCAAAATACCTAACAATTAAACATTTAAACCAAAAGGCAAAACTCCAGGACAGATCAACAAAGTATCCTACCCAAGTCTCTACTTGCAAATGTAAACAGGTAGGGGAAAGTCGCCGATCGTCTGGTTGTCCTTGATCAGTGGGAAAGTTTGGACAAAAAGGACAATTTCATTTCTGGCGTCTCTTGCGTATTGGCTGAAGTATCGAATTCTATGACAATACAATAGTGCATGTTCCAAGCGTCAAACTGCCATCCAAAATATCGGCATCTTCTCGGATCAAAACCATGTATCCCCGACTCACCGTTATGGAGGGGTTGGTTCGCTTTGGTGGATATAGCCTACTTGTTTTCACTACAACAGTCTTTGGACAATAAAGTTTTTTTTGTTGTTTTCTAATTGACCACTTCAAAAGGCTGCAATAAACGTGGGCTCCATACTAATGAGAAATGATTTTAAGGCATCACAGCAAAGTGAACAACAACTTCACATGTTGTATTTCCTATGTGTAGGCTAAGTGTACCAAATTAGAAGGGGGTGAAAGGCCAACACCACTACAGTAGGAATGTAGCTTTTAAATGTAGGCCCACACATGTATACATGTACCGACACGAGCTTGTGCTCACTGTTTACTGGTGGAAATTTTTAGTTTCCTTAAACCATTTTGAATTTCAGTTGAAATTCCTTCAGTAGAAAACCAAAAAAGTCTGCCCTTTTTTCATCATTCCAACAAACAGCAAATCGAATAGTTTATGACAGTTATAACTCTGACTCTCTCTCAAGCTACTCACTCTGATGCTCAATTTTCAGGCCTTAAAATTTTGCCAGTCAGCGCCATTATTACATTATTACATTTTTGAAGAAGAAATATGCTTGGAAACACAAAATAAATTGCATAATTTAGTCTTTTTTTGAAGACTGCTTTACTATAGGTTACATGATACAGTTTCATTTCTCATTTGTGGTAATGTTAACGTTTTGAGTTGTGGCTAATTACCTAAATCTCGTTAAGACTTTTCCTTACCATTTTCAAATAGATCAACACGTGAGAAATCCTTTACAACCAAATAAAGTTGACATAGTGCATGCCGGTTTCAAGCTACACACAATTTAACATGGGTACCGCCATTTTGACAGTTTTAGGCTTCGTTTAATATTCTAAGCCAAACCTTGGTATTTTCAAAATTGGGTGAACATTAAAAAAACACACACAAAAATCTGTTATCAGGCATTGATTGAAAGCTTAAAGTATGTACAGTAGACCTGCGTTAGTTTCAATCCAATATTCAAATAACCCAGATACCAAACTATCACTATGTAAGCCACCTCCTAGCTCCAGCATAACCGTAGTCAATTTTCATTGGCTGAGAAAACACAAACTGGGTGTTGTGACCTATAACAAGGAAAAAAATTCCTCGAAATTTGTCAAATTTAATAACTTTGCTTTTATTAACCAATATCAAATTGAATTTCAAAAGATCCAAGCTTTTTCGGCTAGTCGTTTTGAATTTGTGATGTAATTTACACACCCACCCCCTTCATGTTTCTAGGCTTAAATTTTAAAGTTTTTATGAGGACCAATTCAAAATGTTATTCCTCGCTATAAAAAAGTGAAACATCAAATACAATTCAAATTTGCTGGAAATGATTGGTTGTTGATTGTAGTTTACTGTTAGCATCTGTCCGGGTTAGAGACTGTCACAAGGGCAGAGCCAGGGGAGATAACCCACCCCACCCGTCAAAAAATTGTCTGATTGCTTAACATTTGGACTGTTTGAAAGCTAATAAATCTTCTCCAGTGATTTAAAAACTGTTAAATTTAGGGCCACAATCATGTCAGTTTACCTGCTAAGAGATAAAAAGTGCAATTTGTACAGATTATATCATTTCAGACCCACAGGAAAGGGGGGTGTGGGGGGGGGGGTCTGGTTATTTTACATCAATAGCTAATGAGCTTGATATAATCATTTGCTTTGAAAAACATTAATAATTCCAAGAAGTGAAATGTCATTCCTAGACCTCATTGATGGACACAGATCACTACTGAGGCATATACAAGTATTTTACACCCTACCTTAAGAGTCTTGTGTCTGCTCAAACCTAGCCCTGGTCTACAAAAGCCTGTTTTTCAGAAAAAGTGGTGAACATTTAAAAAATTTCACTGAATTCATTTATTTTATATTTCAAATATGTAGTTCAGATACAACGGCACCAAAAATGGTGGTGGTTTGAAAATTTAGAACAAAATACCTACTTTTCACACTTCACTATAGGTTACATGATACAGTGTACAGTAGACCTGCGTTAGTTTCAATCCAATATTCAAATAACCCAGATACCAAACTATCACTATGTAAGCCACCTCCTAGCTCCAGCATAACCGAAGTCAATTTTCATTGGCTGAGAAAACACAAACTGGGTGTTGTGACCTATAGACTTCAGAAGCTGTCCTCATTACAGACCTAAATCTGTTTTAGGTCAGCTGTTTCATTTTTGCCCTCAACAGGATAAAAGTACATCACATGTAAATCTCTAAAAGTGCTGTGCTAACTGTTGTGGCAAAACCAATGTAGGTTTTGCTGTGGCAAATCTAATTACAATGAATCCGGCGACGAAAAGCTGAAAAGTGTCATCATTTAATTTTTTTAGCATTCACTTTTGGGGGATTTAGAAAAAAAAATTCTGTCATTTGATTAAATCAGTACTTTGTACCCAGAATTAATTTTAGGGGATATTGGTATGGCGTCCGTCAGTACATGTACATTTGAGTCTCTCTCCGCTCAATAACTTAAGAACACTTTGTAGTCTCACTTTGAAACTTGGGTGATATGTTGAGCTCAACTAAAGGATGGATGAGATTGCCTTTCAGCATTCTGAAATTTGTCTGCTCAATGACTTCTGAACACTTTATCATATTACTTTGAAACTTCAAAAGTCTAATGAGCTCATGGAAAAGACCGTTGGGATTGTTTTC
The DNA here is from genome assembly GCA_963971465.1 of Lepidochitona cinerea. Lineage (NCBI taxonomy): Eukaryota > Metazoa > Mollusca > Polyplacophora > Chitonida > Tonicellidae > Lepidochitona > Lepidochitona cinerea. Next base: position 5,180,221 of record OZ020551.1, read on the forward strand.
CAGGCGTCACAGCCAATTTACCTTATTTCGAAGCTATGAATTTGTTGTCTGCTCCATAGCTTGAGAACGCTTTGTCGTTTCCCTTGAGAACTTGAAAAGTAGTTGTTCTTATATCAAAATCAAATAAGATTACTTTTCTATTATAAAAGCCACTATTTCTAACTTGGGGGAATACGCTATCTTCTGATGGCTTAAAATATTTTCACTAAGAAATTTTACTGTCAGACATGCATGTAGTTCAACAAATTCAGTGTTTGTAAAAAGAATATTTCTGGCCACTTGGCCGACAGTCGACTGGGTCTGAGGTAGCCATCTATGTATGGAAGCTGATATATGATGGGTACTCTCTCAATTGAAAATTATACCAAAAGCAAACACATAATTACATGATCAAGATCAGCACAAATGTTGTCCTGTGCTTACTAGCGTCACTTCTGACTACAGCAGGAACTTTCTGACAGGTTCAGTGGTATGAATTGTAGGTCAGTGTTTTCAATCAGCCATGAAGAGGTCACTAACCCACATTCCCATACACTTTCATTATTTACTTATTGGGCTGAGAGAAATGTTTTTCAATTTTGATATGTGCCCATTCATCCACATTATTGCTACACTTGCAGATCATTTATCGAGTAGAATCAAATTGACTTGTGCCAAATTTAATAAGGTTAGAATATTGTGTGATTTTCATTATTTTCGATGTAAGTATATATCTATGTGCAGGAAAGTTGGATAAATGTTGCATACCTGACTTAATTGGTTCTAAAGTATACTATAGTGGGGGTGGGGGGGGGGGGGTGTTCACAGGGAAGATCTTCTTGACCATGGAGACATGTTTCTAATTGTGTTAAAAAGCGGTATCTCAACTCATTTGGAACTTTACAGTATAATAATCCTAAGTTGTTGTTATAAACCAAAACCCATGATATTTCAATAGGTTGATGACAGACAGCAGGTATTTTGTCAGTAGAATTTTCTGGCACACTTGGTAATGTATTGACAAGGTTGGACAGATCTTCAGCATTCATTGGCAAGAATACCGGTAAACTGAGATTTAACCAAAAGATGGTCATGTGAAAAGGAATATACTCTTTAACCATCTTCATCTGGTTGGTTGCTTAAAAGACACTCAAGATTGGTCGCTCAAGATTATTTCACTTATATGGCGGCGTTGCCAGTTTTATTGTGGGAGGAAACCGGGCTCTATACCCGGAGGAAACCCACGACCTTCCGTTGGTAACCGGCAACCATCCCACATAGGTTGTTCGAGTGAAAACCTGAACCATCTGGAAAGGTACAGTATAATTTTACTTTCTTTTTCTGGTTTAAGGGACACAAAAGCCTGTATATAAAATTGACAATATAAACTACAGACAAAACGAAATGAGGGTTGTTCCACACTAAAGTTAACCAGTTTCTGGTCGGCAATTCCACGATACTCAAATTACGCCCCCATTTATACATTTTAAACACAACTGGCCATACATTATGTACCCCATGCTTATTAATTGTAGTGATTTTACTTGAAGTAAGGTCATGTAAAATTGGCTTTTCTGACCAATGTCTGAAAGGCTATAGCGGCAAACAGCTGCGAATAGCTCAGCTACCCTCCATTTGTTTTCTCTGGAAATGTTGCCCTCTATACTTTTCGACATGCTCGGCTGCACCAAGTTCTTATCTCTACAAAGGTCAAAATAACTCGAATCTACAACATTTGGTCATCCAGTTGGCCAATACAGTGAGGAAACTAAGTTCATTTACAGCCATAGTCTCAATTCAGCTCTAAATGTAATTGTGATTTTTAAAAAAAAAAAAAAAAATTCTTTTATAGGGATGAGTTTGGGTAAACCTGGGTGGCCAAAAAAGAACGCTACTAATTTTAAACTTTTAGTTCCCTGTCACAAAACTGGCAGGGGGACTTAGAAATGTGCTCTGTATGTCCGTCCGTCCCTCTGTCCATCCGTCCTGATTTCTCATGAACCCGGTAGGTTCGGAACTAAAACACCAAGCCATCTAATTTTTTTTATATTGGTATATATTAGACAGACCTCAGTTAAGTTGGATTTTCGGGAATGTAGGACCTATATTTGTAGGTCATAGAGGTCAAAACCTGGAGTGTGCCTGTGAACATGAAAAGATACAAAGCGTTCATCTTATACTCAGCCATTTCATTTGTAGTGTACAGATGTACATGTAAACTTGTCTCCGGGGTTATTTTCCCTGTGCCCTTGTGTTTAAGTGTTCATAAATATATTCTAGAGAGACCTTGGTCAAGTTCGATTTTCGAGCATGTCTGACCTATATTTGTAGGTCACCACCAGGTTGGTCTGAGCATGATACATGTATAATATTATGTACCATTACACTCAGCCCTCTTTTAGGTATAATAATATATACTAGAGAGACTTTATAGTCAAGTTTGATTTTCAGGAATGGCAAAGTTATATTTGTAGGTCATAGTTGTAAATTTTTGTCAGGCATGTGAATGTGTATTGGAAGGTCAGAGATGTGTTTATTAGTCTTTTTAATCTAAGTGCGTAAGAAATGAATCATACAAGTAGAATGTAATACTTCAACATCAATTTATTCAAGATTTGTAACCCTATGGCCGGGGGCAATATGTTTTTTGCTATAACCATTTGCGTTGACCTAGCATTGAGGAAGATTAAGTAGGCCCCTACATTAGCCTTGGTGACGTTCTATGGTCTGTGGAGCCTAATGTTTGTTATATCATGTACAAACTAAACTTGTTCAAATTTACCTACTGTGTGAAACTTTTCACTTTTCAATATCAATTTATAAATGCCTGTTCAGATAAGCACAAACTTCTGCATCTACAACATTCAAAATATATTGTTGGTGGGGAACCTGCTAGTGACTCATCTTGTTAAACATCGTAATTTTGAAAGCTATCAAGACAGCTTTATAAGCTGTTCAAATAATTTTTATTCACGATTCCAACGTTTCGTGTGTGACATGCAGGGTGATATAAGAGAAAAAATCAGCATCAGAATGCAAAATATACTGACATTCCTATGCTAATTGAAGATCTATATATCTTTAATTTTTTTCTTTTTTCTAACACTAAAAATACTAAATTCGTGAATATAAAAAAAAAAAAATCCAATCAATTGTGAAAGATTTTTTAAAAAGTGGCCAGAAAAATTCATGCCAAATACTTGCATTTCCAGCCTCCCTTTCTTCCCTTTTTTACATCGGTTCTTTGCTCAATAAAGGCATTACTAGTGGCCCATTGATTGCAACAAAATTAGCCTGATAAAATTTTGTTGTTTTACCAAATATTGGGCCACCAGTGAGTTTCTTGCATCTAATTTATTGAATGTCTAACTAAACCCCATGTTATGAACATCTATTGTGAGCTCATGTTGGCCAACATTAGAAAACCAATCAATTGCATACATTCTACAGATGCTCCTGCATAACTTCATTATAATGTCATTGCCAGTATTTAAACATACTTGTATGCCAAAGGTTAAATTTGTGTTTTGTGCAATTGACTATTGAAAGTTCGGTACAAAACAGCACACATCTCAGTTGTAATTGCAGTAATCAACATAAAACAGGCTAAGTGTGTAATTTGAGATCTTGTGATGAAGTATTCATTTCATTTCACATTTTTGTTCATCAGCATCAGAAGCAAGGTAATGATGGAAATTCTTACCATATTTCTATCCCATAGACCTACATGTATATCCATTTTATTTTATTTATTCACTCAACCATTTTATATTCAAGTAAAACGTAAAACTGGAAACCAGTGGCATATTGGGTCATTTATTTTACTACTATTGTAAACTGCAAGTGTAAATAGAAAGACAATGGAGACAAATGGGTAGGTTCACTAAATAGGCTATTTCAATACTTGTTTAATTCAATTTGAGTATATATAATCTTGTATAAAAGGGATCAGGTATAGTAAAGTTTATTTTGAAACACTTCGCTGAAATTTAGCCATTTTAAATTTGACAATGAAATTCCATCAGCCAAACATATTAATACATGGGACTTCTACATGTAGGTCTACCCATATTTCACAATATGGATAAACAAACAAGAACAGTTTGAATCTCATTTTGCAGCTGTTGAAGTGTCCATTGAAAAAGAGAAAACCGCTAAAACTAAGCCTAATAGTGAATGTGTTAGAACTGACATAATGGCTTGATTCTCTGAATATACGCTGTTATAACTGCAAGAAAAAAGAAAGTGTCCACATTTTTTTCGGTCTTTGTCCAAAAACAATGGACAAATCTTTTTTTCGTGCAGTTATCACAGCATATACGCAGAGAATCAACCAATTATTTCTTAATTTGCATTTAACTCTGCGACTCATGCACTTCAAATGGAGAATAGAAATCAGGCTTTTTTTCTTGAACTAATTTACCGTATGACAATTAAGTTGATGGCTTTTAATTAGAACTATGCTTATGACGGAAATAAAGCATGATAATGCAGATCTGATGTCAACTAAAACATACATGTATAGGATGGACTTCATTTGTATTTACTGATAATATAATCTCGATGGTGTTCGTTTAGTTCCCCAAAGTTTGATCAGTTGGATGTACATGGAGCCTTGGTCGGGTGTATTCTAACAGAAGTCCTTATGCAGCAAGATGAATAAATGTCTCTGTAGGGATATTAGTATTACCATGTATAATCCCAGGGCTTCCTCTCAATCCAATTCAGCATCAGCATATAGTGGAATTCTACCAAGCCATTATCCATTTATTCACACATCTCCAAAATAGATCTATGGTAATAATATTTGTTTATTTTCTATGACATGCTCAATGCCTTCACATGTTGATTTTCTTCTACATGCACTATGAGATTCATATAATTAGGAATACCACACAAGCAGATTAAATCCAAACTAATTTCTTGATACTGATGATTTGTTGCCAAATTATCTTTCCCAGAAAATTCTACTGACTAAGGCCAAACTCCTGCTAGGCTGGTAGCCGAAGCTTCAATTCGATCAGTCCGTAGCCGATCTCAAGAATATACGTTCCGATAGTTTTTAAATAGTAATGATCAACTAAAGAATATATAAAAAAAGTTCGTCCATGCAGAACCCCGGCGTTTATAAGATATATTCAACTGAATATCGATTTATGTTTCTGACCTATCTTTAACCTTTGTGGCCTACTTACCCGTTTCTGGCGGTATAATTTTTGAACAAGCCAATCAGATCGCTGAATTTTCTACTTCCGCTATAAACAATAGTTTGTAAACATACAGAATCACAGCAAGATGGTAGAGCGATCGGATGGAAAATCAAGTACTTATTCCTGTATAGTACACACGCAAGGCAGGGAAAATGAAATTGAATTGCCTTTCACTAGAAGTAGATGGAGCAGTGTCAAAAGATGTAGCCTACGATAGACTTCAATTTAAACTGGATACAATAAGTCCCTTGGGGTTTTATTCCCGCCAGACCACAAATATATTAATTACCGGTATTATGAATATACAAATTGTAATATTTTATCTGGTGAATAAATCAAATCAAATCAGAATGGATACTTTTAGATACAGAATTAACAAATATTGGGTATCATCGATCCTGTTATAAGCATTTCACAAACAATTAACGAATGAAGGCTGCCCAAAAAAAAGAAAGTCTGAAGCTCCTATTAAAGCCCCAACACCGAAAAAGTTAAGATCGAGAAAAAGCAGTCGAACTGCTACACGGTCTTCGGCACTGCTGCCGGGACCTCGGTGGTCCAGTGGGTTAGGGACCGTCACTCAGTCCCACACAGACCTTCCATCGATGCGACGCAGGCTCGAATCCGACTCAGACCAAATACAAATTAAAAAATTTCAGAGTGGATTTTTCACTCGATCGCGGAAGAGTTGCCAAGTACTCGCCGAAGGTCGTGGGTTTTCCTACGGACAATGAGCCCGGTTTCCTCTCCCACTAAACCTGGCAACGCCGCCATTTAAGAGAAATAATCTTGAGTGCGGCGTAAAACATCAATCAATCAATCGGTAGTGCTGCAAATGCAATGCATTATATGCAAGACAGGTGTAGAGAAAAAGATTACACTTCCCCGTATAATAGTTAAACTTCTTCAAGTCGAGACTGAAGACGGGGGTTTGTATTTTCTATTATAGCAATTTTCTGTGTAAGCCTAGTTCTGTAGTGTAGTATGGTGCCCTAGTTTAAATTACAACGTTAAACTTGACAAGGGGGGGGGGGGGGGTGAATTAAATATTTGTTAATACCCCCTATGTTTAATACAATAATTCGATTTAGTGTGGATCTGCTATGTACTAAGTAGATGTCTTTCTTAAATAATCCGGAATTTACTGTGGCACTTCATGTGCGAGGTAAATTCTCGATCTCTCAGGGGGCCATAAACGATGTAAGTGGAATGGTCACCAGGAACCAGCAAACGGTCAGGGTTTCCTTGGGGGAGGGGTATAGATTAAGCCTGGTCTGTCTGAGTGTCCTCCAATAATCCTGCAAACACCATCATACATGCGAAAAAAAATTTGAATGAAGTGTAAAACGTCAATCCATCCATCCCACTACCTTTGAAGATGGAAATTCTATTCTCGGTTTTGACACCAAATGTGTTGACGATTACTTATCGGTCGGCCTCAAGTTGAACGGTAGCCAGAAACCAACAGAAAGAACCTTGGGGTGTCATCTGACATTGAGTTTCTTCTGGTAATAATCCTGACAATGCCACTATATAAACAAAATAAACTTGAATACGGTGTTAAACCACCAATCAAAAAGTATAGGCCTATTCCTTACAGCGCAAATGGTTTCTATGGGTTGCTGGGTGTGGAAGGAGCTCTTAAAAAGGTTTAATTGCCCCCCCCCCCCCCCCCCCCCCACACTCACTACAGAAAATTCTTAGATTAAACTAATATCACCGAAGCTTGCATTAAATTTTTAATACATTTATTAATTGTATCTCTAACTTAAATTATATGTTGTCTGGCCCACATGTCTGATTTTAAAATTACATTATTACTATATATATTTTGCAGGTTTGTTACGTGAAGCAGCGGGGGGAAATCGGATAAAAATATAATGTTAAAAAATGTTTAGTGTTAATAGATTGCATAAAAATGTTGATCCTCATACAAATCTGTTTATTTTGACTTTTCTCTCATATACGACAGAGGAATGCAAATAGTGTCTACCTTTAATCCTATGTCTATGGAAACGACCAAAAAAGGTAGTATTGGTTAAAAAAGTAATAGCCAGTGGCCTGTTTCACAAAACGGTGTAGATGTATTTTTTGCGCAACTTTCGTAGACCGTATCTCTACAATATGGGTTGTCATGACAGTTACGTAAAAACTTACGCTACGCCGCTCTGTGTATTCCGGGCCCATGTGTCTATATTATATGTATTAATAGATAGAGGTAAGGGGAGAGCACTCATTTTGCCTATGGCCTCTGTATATGCGAAAAAGTGTTCCTTTCACATGGATTTTTAGCGAAAACGCCGGGGTTTGGAGTGGACGAACTTTTTTTGGTGTTAAAGTATGTCCTAAGGAATATAAGAAAACATACAAAAAGTATATTCCTGAGATCGGCTACGGAACCCTATTTATAGCGACTTTTCAAGTTACAGCCACCGGCCTATGCCTGTCATCAACCTAATGAAGTATCATCGGTTAAGGTTTATTTTAACATCTTATGATTGGGTATAAGTTTTTCCAATGATAGATTCTCTGCTCCTGTTAAGATCTGATCCGATCGTCATAAGCTCCAATCAACAGTAAATCTGCGATCAAAGAATCAGCCTTCAGACTGTCAGATCAGTCTTATGATTATAAGGATAAGGTAGCCGCATGTTCTATTTTGTCTCGATCAGTCTTCAGGGCACAGCCAATCAGAGAACTACATGTATGCTTCCCTATATGATCATTTTTCCTCTTTATTGCGATGACATTCTTACGTCCCAGTCTGCATAATATGATGACAAACTCTCTGCTGACCAACCGATCGCATCGACTTGAGCATGGCTGAAGACTACTTAGCCAGGAAACGTTTCGCTGAAAAATGAACCAGTCTCAGTCGACTTGAACGGTCTTCAGATTCAATTGTAGACAATCGGATCGTAACTCGACCTGAGCAGATCCGAAACATTTTTGAATCATTTTTGAAGTGTGGACAGCACGGTGTTTGTAAAATTGTTTACATCGTCAAGTCTTCATTGTCTCCCAATTCTTCTACATAATCTCATTGTGAGTTCATGTGGATTCCAGCGGTGAGTTTTCCTAGTCCCATGCCAATAGGATGTATAAGGGTGATTAGCTTAGATGTGGTCTTGTTTCTGTGGCTGAAACCTTTTAAGGACATTAGTATTCTCGAGGCTATGTACAACGGTTTGAAGGGTTGCTTGGAAACATGATGAAATGACAGGAAACTCAGCTCTTAGGTCTCCATAAATATGACAAGACCAAAAAAAGGATTTGTAGAATGTATAAACATAACTACCGTAAGGCAAGTGTACTCGATGGATACTTTTCTTAAGCTGCTATATTTCTCTCCTTTGCTGGTAATGCTTCTATGAACTTCCTATATTCATTCTGAATTTATGAGGATATTTAAAATTCAAAGGAAAGTTTTTCAAATAAGATCAGGCTTATTTTGGAATTTAGAATTTGAACTTAATTTTTTTTAGATATAGTACATGACAATCAATGTTAACCGTGCCCTATATATCTCATTTAAGTCCAGAAATGATAAGCTTATACCTCTTTGCTCTTAATGGTAGTTCTATTTTATTTGTAAGTTCCAGATTTGTCTGGGATACAAATTCACAAACAGTTGTGGTCTGCTAACAACAAATGGGGGTACAGACAAACTTAGTTGAACCAGTTCAATATAAAGGGACACATGCAAGATGGCCTCTGAAGACAGGTGGCTTCTGAATCCAGGCTATAATGCTAATGACATCTTGATAACATGTAACCTCAAGAGTGAGGATTTTACTGATTTGTGCACATCTCTTTGATTTTGTCTATTGGTACAATGTATAGAGAGCTGATTATTGAACCAAGTTTTGGTTGCCTAATTTTTTTTCAGCTGATGCTATATAAATTGTCTTAAAGGGTATCCCAAATGCTGCAAATTTGCAATATAGATAATTTCATTAAAAAGAACTTCTCCTGGTCTTTAATTACATATAATTCAACCTGCCTGGTGAGACTCCCTTCATAGGCCGTGGCCTCTCAAGGGCAATACGGTCGTATGCTATAACCCATGTCACAGTCAAACTATCTATGTTCAGCATAGCAAACAACAAAATGACACGCAAATACAGGGAATATAAGTGCAAACTTATCAATAGCTTAAAATTTCACAATGATAAATGTTCACTTGGCGTTGATTTCAAGCATCAAGCATTTCTTTGATGACAATGTTACTTCTATGACATCACAGCTCAGCTAAATTTTTCTAGCACAAGGAAACTGTGGGTGTAGATTTTGAAGATCGCTGTAGGCCTAAGGGTACATGTTATATTGCGTGAGTGATTTTCAAAGTCATCCTCTGTTAGTATAAAATGTAATTTCAAGGAAATTGCAGGCATTTGGGATATTCTTCTAAGTACACTACAGGTATTCTTCCAAGAGAGCCATGATGATGCCAGGTGGCCTCTTAAGGCAGTTGGTCCGTGACCCCCTCCCCCCCCCCCCCCCATGCATTTAATACTGTATTAATTACTAATGTGATTTCAACTTTATCTTTATTTAATAGACCTTTTTTGCTTTGGATTTACAGGACTGATTTGAGGTGAACTTATCTCGTGTGTATTTCCTCTATCCATTGACCAGTCTATTCACTATGTCTGTACCAGCAAGAGAAACTCCAACTAGTCCAAACTATGTAACCTCTGGGGCTCATCGTTTTATCATTCCCAGCCCACTTCCTACCAGGAGAAATAGGACATTCTCAGCGTAAGTCAAACTTATATCATCTCATGGCAATGGCAATCATATGTTGTACCTTATCAAGTCAAATTCAACCATATCATCTCAAGATAAACTCAATCTTACCAAATCAAGTCAAACTCAACCGTATCATCTCAAGATAAACTCCATCTTACCAAATCAAGTCAAACTCAACCGTATCATCTCAAGATAAACTGGATCCTGCCAAATAAAGTTGAACTCAACCATATCATCTCAAGATAAACTCAATCTTACCAAATCAAGTCAAACTCAGCTATATCATCTCAAGTTAAACCCAATCATATCATCTCAAGCCAAACTCAATCATATCTCCAGACAAACTCAACCATTTCATCTCAAGATAAACTCAATCTTACCAAATCAAGTCAAACTCAACCGTATCATCTCAAGATAAACTCAATCTTACCAAATCAAGTCAAACTCAATCATATCATCTCAAGTTAAACTCAATCTTACCAAATCAAGTCAAACTCAACCATATCGTCTCAAGATAAACTCAATCTTACCAAATCAAGTCAAACTCAACCATATCATCTCAAGATAAACTCAATCTTACCAAATCAAGTCAAATTCAACCGTATCATCTCAAGATAAACTGGATCTTACCAAATCAAGTCAAACTCAACCGTATCATCTCAAGATAAACTGGATCCTGCCAAATAAAGTTGAACTCAACCATATCATCTCAAGATAAACTCAATCTTACCAAATCAAGATAAACTCTATCATCTCAAGATAATCTCAATCATATCTCCAGACAAACTCAACCATTTCATCTCAAGATAAACTCAATCTTACCAAATCAAGTCAAACTCAACCGTATCATCTCAAGATAAACTCAATCTTACCAAATCAAGTCAAACTCAATCATATCATCTCAAGTTAAACTCAATCTTACCAAATCAAGTCAAACTCAACCATATCATCTCAAGATAAACTCAATCTTACCAAATCAAGTCAAATTCAACCGTATCATCTCAAGATAAACTGAATCTTACCAAATCAAGTCAAACTCAACCATATCATCTCAAGATAAACTGGATCTTAGCAAATCAAGTCAAACTCAATCATATTATCTCAAGATAAACTCAATCCTACCAAGTAAAGTTGAACTCATTCATATCATCTCAAGATTAACTCAATCATATCATCTAAGACAAACTCAATCTTACCAAATTAAGTCAAACTCAATCATCATCTCAAGACAAACTCAAGGTAGGTAATTTTATGAAAAGCCTGATTCTGCAGAACAAATCAGAGGACTTAAAGGCGAGTAGAGTAAGTGTTGCTCCACGAGATATTTCTGTATAAGTGAGATATGCGGACGAATAAGGGCTCATTAAAAAATAAACCAGGATTTTTTTCATTCAATGAGTGTTTTTAGCTGTCTTTTCTTGAAAATCCAGGACTAATAATTGAGCCATGTACATGTAAGGAGGAACCTTTGAGGTATGCCAAATACATTAAGGCTTCCTGACATTCTATGGTCTGTGGAACCTAATCTTCAAGATGTGGGTTGGTCGGGAAGGTGGTCTTTTTGTTGGTTGGTACTTTTGTCACCATATAACCGTAGCTGTTGAGTGTGACGTTAAGCCTCAGTCCATATCATTATATAAGATAATCCAATTTTGTTTGCTGGTAATAATTATTCCAAAGAACACTCTTGTCATAAAATATGTTTTAGAAATAATGTTTTGAAGACAATTTGTTGTTGTTGTTATCAGATCTCAAAGGGCAGCAAATGCAGAAACCAAAAGAGGGATAGTGAAAAGTTTTTGTCGGCAAAACGGTCATGGTTTTATAATACCCAATGATGACCCAAACCATGAACCATTATTTGTTCATATATCTGAGTAAGTAGTCAAACTAACTATTTGTTTCCCCTCATTAGGATAGTGAATATTGGTCAACCATTCTCTTCCCTCCACGATTTGTGAATACCCTGTAGCTTAAATATTATTGCATGGATTTTAGCACTTAAAGGGGGAGAAAACACAAAAACAACCTGCAATCGTATTGGACAGACTCCCATAGAGCATCTTATTCATGTGTGCGAATCTTGCACCTGGTTTACAGTGTGAAAATGAATCTGAATCTCTTGTTCGATCGTCAGTGGAGCGCGCCATTCACTATCAGAAATTGACAAGAAAGAGTATTAGTTAATTACTTATAGCCTGCAGTATCAGCCATAAGACTACCTTTTCTGAAATTTCTACAATGACCTCCTCAAGTCTTGTAGACACCAAATACAGCCTGTCATGTCTTCCCAAATGGTTGACGTAGAAACTAGTGTATATTTCAGAGTAATTAGAATGTTTGTCTTTAGTTATCAGCGCATCAAAAGGATCGAAAGAAATTCAGAGTAATTAGTGTTTGTCTTTAGTTATCAGCGCATCAAAAGGATCGAAAGAAATTCAGAGTAATTAGTGTTTGTCTTTAGTTATCAGCGCATCAAAAGGATCGAAAGAAAAGACTTTTGAAGTTGACCAATTTGTCTTGCTCTCGTGCAGTAACTGGTGAGCTATGTGAATGCTGATTGGCAGATCGGGACACATAGCTAAGCTTTTCTGTGAATACGGCTGCCGAGTCAGTTAGCTCTCGAATAACGATTTGTAACTTTCTTTAGCACAGGTTCACGAAGAAAAATTTTAGAGATATGGTTTTCAAAAGGAATATTTACTATGTCTGTAATTTATTTTACTAAATTCTTTCCTTCTCCTTTAAGCATTGATGACTCGTTATGGATTGGTTGAATGATGTGCTGTGCTGCACTTAGATTATTTCACTAATATGGTGGGATTGTCATGTTTTGTGAGGGAGGAAACCTGCCACCTTGTCCAGCAGAAATCCTTACCTTTAAGTACCTGGCAACTCTTCCACATAAGGCTATATTGTGCAAGAGAGGGTATGTGTTGGTGTTTCAGTTTTGGTGTTCATGCCAAGCCCAGTCGTATTATTGCAAGACTGCAATCTGAGGGCTCTATGTAGTAAGATTGATTTTCAAGTTTTAATCATGGTCATTTCAAGCACTCTGATACAGCTAGGCTGTAAACTAATTAGTCTGTATTTTATTTGAATGTATTGAGCTCATTAATGGTCTGTGTTTTTTGTTCCCCCACTGTTAATGGTGTGTGTTTTTTGTTCCCTACTATTAATATTTTTGAACACTAAAACAGTCAATAATAGTTTGTGTTTTTTGCTGCCGGCTATTAAAAGTTTATATTTTCTGTTCTTCACTATTAAACCTCTGGGTTTCCTGTTTCCCAATATTTAGTAGCCAAATTATCTTTTCCAGAAAATTCTACTGACTAAGGCCAAACTCCTGCCTGTCATCAACCTAATGAAATACATGTACATGTATCATGGGGATTCATGGGTTGTGGTTTATTATAACAAACTTATGATTGGGTATAAACATTTAAATGATATGCCCCTTTTTAGCACAATAAGAAACTTGTCTCCATGGTTATTTTAGACTTTTTTCTCTGTGCTTGTGTGTTCCAAAATATTTAGGATCTGGATTTTCTTTCCCTACTATTTGCGATCTGGGTTTTTTCCCCCACTATTTAGGATCTGGGGTTTATGTCCTCAATATTTAGGATCTGGGTTTCCTGTTCACCACTATTTGTGATCTGGGTTTTCTTTCCCCAATATTTAGGATCTGGGTTTTCTTTCCCTACTATTTAGCTCTTGGGTTTTCTGCTCCTCGATGTATAGGATATGGGTTTTCTTTAGGGCCTGGGTTTTCTATTACCCAATATTTAGGATCTGGGTTTTCTGTTCCCCACTATTTAGGATCTGGGGTTTTCTTTCCCAATTATTTAGGATCTAAGTTTTCTGTTCCCCACTATTTAGGATCTGGGGATTTCTTTCCCAATTATTTAGGATCTGGGTTTTCTGTTCCCCACTATTTAGGATCTAGGTTTTCTGTTCCCAACTATTTAGGATCTGGGTTTTCTGTTCCCCACCATTTAGGCTCTTAGTTTTATGTTCCCCACTATTTAGGTTCTGGGTTTTTTGTTCCCCACTATTTAGGCTCTTAGTTTTCTGTTCCCCACTATTTAGGATCTAGGTTTTTTGTTCCCCACTATTTAGGATCTAGGTTTTTTGTTCCCCACTATTTAGGATCTGGGTTTTCTGTTCCCCACTATTTAGGATCTAGGTTTTCTGTTCCCCACTAATTAGGATCTAGGTTTTCTGTTCCCCACTATTTAGGATCTGGGTTTTCTGTTCCCCACTATTTAGGATCTAGGTTTTCTGTTCCCCACTATTTAGGATCTAGGTTTTCTGTTCCCCACTATTTAGGATCTGGGTTTTCTGTTCCCCACTATTTAGGATCTAGGTTTTCTGTTCCCCACTATTTAGGATCTAGGTTTTCTGTTCCCCACTATTTAGGATCTGGGTTTTCTGTTCCCCACTATTTAGGATCTAGGTTTTCTGTTCCCCACTATTTAGGATCTAGGTTTTCTGTTCCCCACTATTTAGGATCTGGGTTTTCTGTTCCCCACTATTTAGGATCTAGGTTTTCTGTTCCCCACTATTTAGGATCTAGGTTTTCTGTTCCCCACTATTTAGGATCTGGGTTTTCTGTTCCCCACTATTTAGGATCTAGGTTTTCTGTTCCCCACTATTTAGGATCTAGGTTTTCTGTTCCCCACTATTTAGGATCTGGGTTTTCTGTTCCCCACTATTTAGGATCTAGGTTTTCTGTTCCCCACTATTTAGGATCTAGGTTTTCTGTTCCCCACTATTTAGGATCTGGGTTTTCTGTTCCCCACTATTTAGGATCTAGGTTTTCTGTTCCCCACTATTTAGGATCTAGGTTTTCTGTTCCCCACTATTTAGGATCTAGGTTTTCCGTTCCCCCAATATTCCAATATCTAGCATCTGTTTTACTATCTGTGTTTTATCTGTTTTCAGTATTGAAGGAGAGTTTGTGCCTCAGGTGGGAGATGAAGTCTCCTATAAAACTATCCTGATTCCACCCAGAAATGAAAAGGTTCAAGCTGTCCACGTGAAGATTCTTCAGTTAGCCCCAGGGACAGTACATGAGTGCTGGAATGCTCGGGGATCAACAGGTGACAGTCCAGGCAAGCCTGTCTAGCTTCTCACCAATTGGCTGTTCTACAAAAAGTTTTTGTGTAAATGGCACACCATAACATATTTGTCTTGTCCAGGGAAGTCAGTAAAGTCAGATGTTAACAACAGCCAGGGCATATCAGCTGTCTAATGATTGATCATCATTAGTATGACTCCAATGAAATCTGTGAACCCTTTATTCATTAAGCTGTTTTGGAACTCAGGAAGTTAATCTTCTGCATTGATTTTCATCGATGTATGTTTGTTTAACCATCATTTTACCTGGCTTTTCTCAAACTAAAGTTTATATTAAAACTAAATTTAGAGTGGAGACCTAGTTAGTTTAGGGTTACTAGTTTAGGGAATTAGCCACTAATCGTTAATTATCAATTTGTACAGAAACAGAAATGAACAGCTCTATTGGACTAAACATTTGCAAAATAATCAATCCATTCTGGAGTCAAAATATACAACTGTAAACATTGAACTAACTGACCCTAGCTAAATTTGACCCGGTTGATGGCAATTGTCTGATCACAAAAAAAACATTCTGTAACATGCATAGCAACATTAGTGTGGTTATAACATGCATAGCAACATGAGTGTGGTTATATCAAACTAATAACATTTTCCTCCCTGAAAAATCTCTCCTCCTCAGTTCTTTAGCTGACTAATAATCTATTGACTGAACTGACCTTCAGATGGATATCAACTTCTTGGTTTATTGATTAACTGATAATCTTCAGAAATAATGAAATCTTCAGATGGATTACAACTTGACTTGGATGACTAATAATCCAACACTTGTTGCAGTTATACCACATTTTCATGTTACCAGATTTCAGGCTCTCCTCAGCTGGTAAACTTTTTATGTCAAACTATTGTTTATTAGCTGCCTAGAGACTGCCTTTTCTGGCTTCACATACTCCAGGCAAACAACGTTGTTTAATAAATGTAAGATATTAATAATGGTGAGATTACAATGCAGTGGCTTGTAAAAACCTTGGAAAAGCAATCCAAGATGAAAATAAATGGATCAGATAGCAGAAAACATTTGCCTTTCTGAAATTCATACATCTTGTTTTGACATTATGGGACTCTTAGAATGCTTCTTTTGAAATAGAGTAAACCCCCGTTGGCAGATTAATTTCCTGAGAACTGAAGCATGTGTTGTGTGAGAAAGCAATTCCAAGGTCTTAAAGATTCTGTCCGAAAAAATAAAAGTTATTAAGTCTCTGGTACAACTATTCATTTTTGATTTCTGTTAAAGCATTTTTAGTTTTTCAAATAAGATTGATTAATATTTACATGTCTGATAGCCAAACAAATTACATTGTAACCACTTCAAATTGATGATGTGGCTTTTTATTCCACATTCACACTTTTAAAGACAGTAGTGAGGCATTGCCAGGTTTATGAGGGAGGAAATCGGGATACATGTTTCCAACACTTTGTCAAAGATGGGAACCCACTACTGATAGACTTTTAGCCTCCTGTGCCCCTCCTACTCAGTCAAGGAGTTGTTTAATTAGGTAAATATTGTTAGTAACGTTACATGTTTCTAAAATGATGACAAAATGGTGTAATTTGTACACTGGACAATATCTAACATCATGGCCATTACAATAATTATACAGGTTTTCCCTTGTGTTTATCTTGTATAATTGCTCAAATAAATATGTTTGAAAAAAGGTTATCAACCTATGGGTTTCACTATTTTTTTATTTTTGATAAATGATCAGTCTTCTGTTTATTACTTGTCAAAGTGCTGGGTTCTGCTACTTTATAAGTAACTATGACCTACCATATGGAGCTTTGCCATGGGCCTCATTTGAGAAAGATGCACTCAAATAGGACTTTCTCTGTGAACACACAACTGTTCCACCTTCAATATGAAAAATCCCTCCTGTTCTGTTTGAACAGTAAGCTAGTAGACCTCTCTGGTACCCAGTAATGCATCAAGGGATATCCTCTCTGGTACCCAGTAACCCATCATGGAATATCCTTCGCGGTAATCCATCAAGGGATATCCTCCCCTGTACCCAGTAGTCCATCAAGGGATATCCTCCTCCCAGTAACCCATCAATGGATATCCTCCTCCCAGTAACCCATCAATGGATATCCTCCTCCCAGTAACCCATCATGGGATATCCTACCCAGTAACCCATCATGGGATATCCTCCTCCCAGTAACCCATCATGGGATATCCTCCCCTGTACCCAGTACTCCATCAATGGATATCCTCCTCCCAGTAACCCATCAATGGATATCCTCCTCCCAGTAACCCATCATGGGATATCCTCCTCCCAGTAACCCATCATGGGATATCCTTCTCGGTAATCCATCAAGGGATATCCTTCCCAGTTCCCAGTAACCCATCAAGGGATATCCTCCCCCAGTAATCCATCAAGGGATATCCTCCCCCAGTAATCCATCAAGCGATATCCTACCCAGTAACCCATCAAGGGATATCCTCCCCCAGTAATCCATCAAGGGATATCCTACCCAGTAACCCATCAAGAGATATCCTACCCAGTAACCCATCAAGGGATATCCTTCCCAGTACCCAGTAACCCATCAAGGGATATCCTTCTCGGTAATCCATCAAGGGATATCTCTACCCAGTAACCCATCAAGAGATATCCTACCCTGTAACCAATCAAGGGATATCCTTCCCAGTACCCAGTAACCCATCAAGGGATATCCTTCTCGGTAATCCATCAAGGGATATCTCTACCCAGTAACCCATCAAGAGATATCCTACCCTGTAACCAATCAAGGGATATCCTTCCCAGTACCCAGTAACCCATCAAGGGATATCCTTCTCGGTAATCCATCAAGGGATATCCTCCACCAGTAACCCATCAAGGGATATCCTTCTCGGTAATCCATCAAGGGATATCTCTACCCAGTAACCCATCAAGGGATATCCTCCACCAGTAACCCATCAAGGGATATCCTCCACCAGTAACCCATCAAGGGATATCTCTACCCAGTAACCCATCAAGGGATATCCTCCACCAGTAACCCATCAAGGGATATCCTTCTCGGTAATCCATCAAGGGATATCTTCCCCGGTACCCATTAATCCATCAACGGATATCCTCCACAATACCCAGTAACCCATCAAGGGATATCCTCCCCTGTACCCAGTAACCCATCAAGGGATATCATCCGCAATACCCTGTAACCCATCAAGGGATATCCTCCGCAATACCCTGTAACCATCAAGAAATATCCTCCCAGGTACCAAGTAATCCATCAAGGGATATCCTCTGCGATACCCTGTAACTGTTAAAGGATATCCTCCCCAATACCCAGTAACCCATCAACCTCCCCCTGTAACCCATCAAGGGATATCCTTGCGAGCACCCAGTAACTCATCAAGGAATATCTTCCCCCAGTAACCCATCAAGGGATATCCTCCCATGTACCCAGTAATCCATCAAGGGATATCCTCTGCGATACCCAGTAACTCAAGGGATATCCTCCCCAGTACCCAGTAACCCTCAAGGGATATCCTCCCTGTAACTGTTAAGTGATATCCTCCCCAATACCCTGTAACCCATCAAGGGATATCCTCTCATGTACCCAGTAATCCATCAAGGGATATCCTCTGCGATTCCCAGTAACTCATCAAGGGATATCCTCCCCAGTACCCTGTAACCCATCAAGGGATATCCTCTCAGGTACCCAGTAACCCATCAAGGGATATCCTCGCCAGTACCCAGTAACCCTCAATGGATATCCTCCCTTTAACTGTTAAGTGGTATCCTCCCCAATACCCTGTAACCCATCAAGGGATATCCTCCCCAGTACCCTGTAACCCATCAAGGGATATCCTCTCAGGTACCCAGTAACCCATCAAGGGATATCCTCGCCAGTACCCAGTAACCCTCAATGGATATCCTCCCTTTAACTGTTAAGTGGTATCCTCCCCAATACCCTGTAACCCATCAAGGGATATCCTCCCCAGTACCCTGTAACCCATCAAGGAATATCCTCCTCAGTAACCCGTCAAGGGATATCCTCCCCCAGTAATCCATCAAGGAATATCCTCCCCTGTACTCGGTCATTCATCAAGGGATGTCGTATCCAGTACTCGGAACAAAGAATATCCAGTAATATCACCTCCAGTATTCAGAACAGAGAATTCCCAGTGATATCACCTCCAGTATTCAGAGCAGAAAATTCCCAGTGATATCACCTCCAGTATTCAGAGCAGAAAATTCACAGTGATGTCCCCTCCAGTATTCAGAGCAGAAAATTCACAGTGATATCCCCTCCAGTATTCAGAGCAGAAAATTCACAGTGATATCCCCTCCAGTATTCAGAGCAGAAAATTCACAGTGATATCCCCTCCAGTATTCAGAGCAGAAAATTCAGTGATATGATCTTCAGTACAATAAGAGAGGAACATGTAAAAATATTTGTTTTTTAAACTATACTGGATGTATGAATATTGGTCCCACACAAAATTGACAGGGGCCGCTGAATACTGAGATGTCAGCTGAGATTGTTCCCAATGATTGATGTTTTACGATTATTTCTCTAGGATGGTTGTCAGATTTAGTGGAAGAGAAAACCCAATTTTATTTTAATTTAAAATACTGGATAGTATACATATTTTCGATTGATGGATTGTCTGACTGATGTCGCCACACTCAAGAATATTTCACTGATATCTCGGCGTTGCCAGGTTTTGTGGGGGAGAAAACCCCGACTTTCGCGAGTACAAGGCAACATAGACGCCCCTACATATAGACCTACTTTAGATGCGGAACCACTTACAATTTTGGTACCAGGATCGGAAATCACTACTGCTTTCAGAAAGTGCGTTATATATAAATTGGAAATTGCAATAGAATTCTTCGTTCTCTTGAAGAAAGAGGCTATCTTAATAAAAAGCAGTATTGACCTTAATTCTAAAAACAGGGTCCTCTATATTTAAAAAAAAAAAAAACCACAAACCCATCGAAAAATGGCCCAGCATTCAATGCCCCCAGGGCGTCCTATTATCTCGGATTTTGAGGGCCTCCGTTGCTCAGTAGGTAGAGCGTTGGACGCTCAATCCGAACAGCCTTCCACCAAAGGGTCGCGGGTTCGAATCCCACTCAGTCCGAAAATTGGACAATTTTCTGACTGGGTTATCACTCGAACGGCCTATGTGGGATGGTTGCCAGTTACCAGCGGAAGGGTTTCCTCCGGGAACAAAGCCCGGTTTCCTCCCACAATAAAACTGGCAACGCCGCTAAATAAGTGAAATAATCTTGAGCAAACAATCAATCAATCTCGGATTTTGGTAGTGAACGCGTTAAAGAATATCCGGGGCTCGTTTCACAAAGCAGTTGCACAAAGCAGTCCTAGGCCTGTAACTCGGCCTTCTCTTTCCCCTTCGCCGTTCCCTACTGGGACCCCTTCCTCCAGACCTATTACATGTGCCCCCTCTTTTCTTTTCTTGCCCCCCACCCACCCTGATATGCAGGTAGAATGTTTTCCTGGTGCCAATTTCATTTTTCCTTTCGGACGCTAATTCAAAAGTATCAAGGTCTCAAATTTAAACTAAATTTGGGACAAAGTGCCACCCTACTTTCGGCTTAGGAAGTAATATTTTTAATCTTAGTAACAAGGAACTTATTGCTGATGATACATCTCTCCTCAATAGAGGACTTTCATTTGTACCTTGCCCCAAATCATTATCTGATAGGGACTATTCTATTAGTAAATTAGTGCATGTTATGGATGACTCCAGAATTATAGCTCTGGCCGACATATACCGAGATTCTAGTGGGGTACGCAAGCCGTTTACATCTAAAAATGGCTATGCGCCCCCTTCTCACATATTTGACCCAGAAATAAGTCGTGACTCTGTATCAAGGAAGTTTGATGTTTTAACTAATCCTAGAAACCAACACTCATTCAGAATGTCTTGCCTTAAGTAAGATAAGGAGAAATCCAAACATAGTTATTATACCTGTTGATAAAGGCTCAGCAATAGTTATTATGTCTAGACAGGATTATATTCATTAAAAAAAAACTTGATAAAGGAATTTGGCCTGAAAATGTTAGGAAGTCCAATAAAATTCTTGTTTCTCTTCAAGATAAACGCTTTTTTAATGAAAAACAGTATCGCTATTTGGAATCTTATCATAACTCTAAAAATATTGTCTTCTATATTCTTCCGAAAATTCACAAACCCATTGAAAAATAGCCCAAGCCTACAATGCCCTCTGGGCGTCCTATTATCTCAGATTGTGGTAGTGAAAGTTATAGAATATCAGATCTAAAACCTATAGCGAACCGGCATCCTAGCTTTATCTATACCGAAACGTACCAACATTAATAAATAAGAAGTTGTTATCCAGAAATCTCTTCTTTTGTGTTACTATTACCGACTTCTAAATGCCTCTCAAACAACTTATCCTAGCTTTATCAAAAATACGCATGATTTGTTGGCCAAATTATATGAGCAATCCATCCCACAAGATGTGATTTTGATTACTCTGGGTGTAAAGTCTATGTATACAAACATTGACGTAGATTTGGGTCTTACATCCATAAAATCAGCATTCCAAAGATATCCTGACCACCGTCGTCCGGACGAAGACATTTTAGCAGTTTTGTAACTTAGCTTAAAAGGTAACGATTTTGAATTCAATGGGGAGATCTTTCAGCAAATTAAAGGGTGTGCTATGGGGAAAGTTTTAGTCCTAACTTTGCCTCTATTTTTATGGCTGAGTAGGAGAGTTCTTTTCTTCAAAATGTCACAAACAACCTTTCGTTTACCTTCGGTATCTTGATGACATTTTTTGCCATTTGGCAGCATACGTTGGAAGACCTTCATATTTTCATTGATGCATTTAATTCTCACGATTCTAGGATTAAACTGCAGCCTACTATTGGTCACACTGCTGTGGATTTTTTGGATGATACTATTTACAAACTCCCCTGTCTGTCTTCTACCAAGGTTTTTCTGGGAAAGGGGGGGGGGGGGGGCACAATTTTCCCATGATCCTATGGGGTTCAATCTCAGCCTGACGATAGTCTTGTCATAGCTTAAGATGCGTATGCATTGTCAATGTATTACAAAGTGTTCCAGAAAATTCTACCGAGAAGGCCAAGCTCCTGTCAGTAGTCAACCTAATGAAATATCATAGGTTTAGTTTATTACAACAATTCATGATGGGGAATAAAGGTCTAAATGTTATACCTCTTTTTAACATTATTAGAAATTTGTCTCCATGGTTATTTTAGCCAAGAAGATTTTCCCTGTGTGCGTGTGTTTTAGTGTTCTGAAATATATATATACTTAGCGCCATTAAAAACGCACGGTTGAATTTTATGTTTCTACCCCAGTAAGGCTATTTGCCATTTACGTTTTGTTGTTTATTGTTAGTTCGAGTTGAGTTGCAATAACTGGATAACCTGTGGTGTTCCCGACGCGCCTGTCGTGAATATTATGCAACATTGCCTAATAACGTCCATTGAGTGTTTCACCGTCACTGAGAACAGCTTTCAGGGCTCATTTGTCGTGGGTTCAACACTTTACACGAAGCTCTGCATAAAGACGAAAAAAAAAAACGATCAGAAAACGTTACCATGCCCCGACTTACGACACAACAAAGGGAACGTGCCATTGACATGTTACAGGCGGGTCTCAGTTGTGCCGCCGTAGGACGTCACATGCAGTGTCATCCCTCCACAATTAGTCGCCTCAGAATCAGGGAACATGAAACTGGCAATGTTGCCGACCGACCACGCCCTGGTCAGCCAAGAGTCTCTACAGCCCGCCAGGATCGGTACATCGGTTTGTTGCACACACGTGACCGATTTCGCACCGCGACACTCGTGAGACAGTGGGAATTGGAAGGCCCAGGGTAAGCCTCAGCACCATCAGACGCCGTCTCCAACAGATACAGATGCATGCACGCATCCCCTACCGAGGGCCCATATTGACACCCGCCGCACGCCAAAACCGTTTACGATGGGCTCGAAATCATCAGAGATGGCGTATCAATGATTAGAACCTTTTCTCTGACGAGTCTCGTATCTGCCTTGATCGTCCTGACCGACGTCAATGTGTGCGGCGCAGACGTGGTGAACGTTTCGCACATGCATGTATGAGGGAAGGAAATCGCTGGGGTGGATGTAGTGTTATGGTGTGGGGAGGCATCACTTCTCGCAGACGAACTCCCCTTGTCATTGTTGATGGCAACCTGAATGCTCAGGGTTACGTGGATAACATCCTTCGACATGTGCCGCTTCCATTCCTCCAAGCCAATGCTGGCGTCACGACGTTTCAGCAAGACAATGCGCGCCCACACTCTTGCAAGGTTGACTCAAGACTTCTTGCAACAGAATAATGTGAACATCATGGAATGGCCAGCTTGCTCCCCCGATCTATCGCCCATAGAGCACGTGTGGGATCAGCTTAAGAATGCCGTTGCACAACGTCAACCCAGGCCACGCAACCGACGTGAATTGATCCAGGTAGTCCAGGAGTGGGACCGGATCCCACAGCACAGAATAGCCACACTCATCAGGTCCTTGCGTCGCAGATGTACTGCTTGCGTTGATGCCCGAGGTGGACATACCGATTATTGAATGATGACACCTTCAATTTCTGTATCAACGATTTGTTTGCAAGGAATAAAAGTCACCAGGGTTTCACATATTGTCAATTCTTTGTCTCATTGTGACCAATGTCTTGTTCTTCAATTTAAGAGTACTTACAATATTTTACACTTTACATTTCTCAAAATATTTTACATTCTTTGAGTCGTGTGTTTTTAATGGCGCTAAGAATATATTGAAAATGGTGTTTTTTTTATCTATACATCGCTGAACTAAAACAACAAATGCGTACCGATATAATTGTTATTGTCTGGCACAGAAATGTAAGCGCATCATTCTGATACGATATGTGCAGCTATTCACGGAACAATTTAGCTTGTACAAGCAAGCTATCACCTTTCTTCTCGAGGAGCCAGCTGTTAAATTCCTCCTATCTCAATTTTAATCTGCCATGGTTAATATCACAACCTGCAAAGATCAAAGTAAAGGAAAACTGGAAACCTCTCCTATAGATTTCGACCGAATTCTGTGAAAAGCTTTTTCTAAGAAATGACAAAATGTTCATGCATGCAATCCCTCATGTTGCAGGTTATACACACCCAATCATTAAAAGCCATGCCTAGTTTATGGCATTTTTTAACCATGCTTGTTCTGTTCTTTTTAAAGCTTTTCTCCCCAGGGGGTATACTGTTATGCTGCCCCGACAGATCAGCTCTGACGCATTAAGACATAAGCGATTCAAACTCGATGCATCCATGCCAGATCGCTTAACCTTTTTCGGAGAACGATCTCGCAACACATATCGAATGGCAGAGAATCTAGATTGCGATTCCTCTAACATCGTGTAGGCTTACGTTACCACGTGCAAAAAATCTCGCAAGCAATACGTCGGAAAAACTCAGAGTTCTCTACGACAAAGAGCAGCCAACCATTTATCAGGTTTTAGACGTAAACACGATGTGCGCGTGGCACATTATTTCAACACTCTAGGTCATTTGGCTAAGGACCATTTCGAAATCATGAACATTGAAAAAAAATCCCTTTTCTCACTTGCGCTGAAGATATCAAGCACACACATTTGGAAAGTGAAAGTTTTGGATTCAAACGTCACAAACTGTTTATCCTTTGGGTTTAAACTTGGACCCGGGAAGATGTCGGGAAAAAAGTATTACACCAATTATGTTTCAGTATAACAATTAGGCCATCATCGATATGGCCAAGATCATAGTATAGATTGATTGATTGTTTGGTGTTTTACGCCGCGCTCAAAACTATTTCACTTATATGGCAGCCAGATCATCAGTGTTTTTGATAAAGCTGGGATGCCGATTCGCTATAGGTTTTATATAGTAATCAATTAGCTCTAATATTCTAGAACTTCCACTAGCACAATCCGAGATCATAGGACGCCCAGGGGACACTGAAGGCTTGGAACATTGTTCATTCAGTTTGTGAATTTTCGAAAAAATACAATATACCCTGTTTTTAGAGTTTTGAACGGATTCCAAAGAGCGGTACTGTTTTTCATTAAGAATTCTATTGAAATTTCTAACATTTTCAGACCAAATTTCCTTATCCAGTTATTGGTAACGAAGAGGGTTGCTCAGCTGCCGTTAAACCTCTTCCTTTCTATACATAATAACTGATGCTGAGCCTTTAGCAACAGCTTTCATAACTGTGTTATGATCTCCCCTTAATAGGTTACTTAAAGGCCCACTTGCCGCCGTAGCCTGTTTAAATTTGCTAAGAAAACCAATTTACATGAGCTTACTACGACTAATACCACTAAACTTTAAACATAGGACACATAAAACATGTCTTGTTAGCTTTAGACTGTAAAAACGGGGTGAAAAACAAACGAAGAAGCGAAGCCTGATTACAACAACAACGATGAGTGTCGGTCAACTTTCGTGTTGGTTTACCCTCCTTTCAGGCCTTTGTATCTGTGGTTAACACTCAAACAATTACCAGCAGGCTTTTCCAGTCGCTGTTAACCGATCGTCAGTCTGTATTTCTCAGATAAATAGGCCTACGTAAAATTACACTGTGCCGTTAGTTCACTCACTCGACTGAAACATAAAATCGCCAATAGGGGGCAGATCGGTTTGTTTACGTTCCGGGTACGTAACAATTCAAATTTTCAAATTCAAATTAAAAATACAAACTGACGTCCAAACTTTTAAATTTTGGTAAAAATAGAAAGTTCCTAACTTATATTGTCTGGGAAAAATACAGAATACGGTCTTTCTTTTTTAATGTAAACAATATTCCTGATTTTCGCGGCAAGTGTGCCTTTAAGGCAAGACAGTTTTAATGATTAAGTCTAGATAAAGCGTCAAATTTCCTTGATACATAATCACTACTATTCTAGCCGCTTTTAGATGTACCCCACTTGAATCTCGGTAGATATCAGCCTGAACTAAATTTCTGCAGAACTCCAAAACATGGACCAATTTACAAATAGAAAAGTCTCTCAGATAAAGATTTCATTCATTTTTTTTGTTCATTTTCCGAGTTTGGCGGCAATAATGTCTAAAAAAAAAATCTCGGAATTAGGCAACGAAAAAAACAACTATTATTATAATAAATATGGCTATTGTACAAGTAATATAAGTGAAGCAATTGTATACAAGATGGTCAAATAAGTATACGAAGGGTGGACAATTAAAGATGTATTAGGTAGTCCTTTACGTGTGCTTTGAACAGTGACAAATAATTTAGGACAAGGTACAAATGAAAGTCCCCTAATAGGTAGAGATACATCATCATGGGTGAGTTGCTCGATACTATGATTAATAATATCATTTCCTAAGCCGAAAGTAGGGTGGAACATGCCCTGTCCCAAATTTAGTTTAAATATTAGCTCTAGGCCTTCGGCCTCGGACCCATACGACTATCCTCGGACCTGTAACCATGTCAATAGGGAATATCCTGATTAAAAACATTATATTATTATTACGGTCTAGATGACATACCCCCTTTTAGCAATCCAAGGGGGGCAATCCTATTACAGGTCAAGAATTAATTATACGTATTAATTTAAGATTTTCCCTGTGCCCGTGTGTTTTAGTGATCATAAATTTAAGATATGGAGTACATGGAATCAGCAGGTTTGCTGTAACATCGGGATATAACACAGAGGATAAGACAACCGTATCTATGGCGTGGAGACAGTTAATAGTTACACCTTGGAACGTATGAAATTTGAACATTTAGTTTAGGATTTAATTTTGAAACATGAAGGGACTCATTGTATGCTAAGTTAAGCTGGTTCTTAGGCTGGTCAATTACCTCACATGAGAATGTGTTGGGGTTGTGATTGTTGTTGTAACAGTGACTTGCAACTGCAGAGGAGCCACTGTTCTGGTGCATAATGTGATGCTCGGGGAACCTCTGGTTAATATGTCTGGATGTAGGTCCTACATACGATGCAGGGCAATCACCACAAGAAACCTTGTAAATAACATTACTTCGAAGTTTTTCGTCTTCGCGATCGTTGTAAACAAGATAAAAACTAATTGTGAAAGCTTCACTTAAAGACACAAACTGAACTGTCGGGACAAGATTTTCAAGTGAGTTTATATAGGGTTGAGGCTTGTCCAAGATTGATTGATTGTTTGGTGTTTTACGCCGCGCTCAAGATTATTCCACTTACATGGCGGCGTTGCCAGTTTTATTGTGGGAGAAAACCGGGCTCTATGCCGGGAGGAACTGGCAACTGTCTAGAAACTGTCAGCTAGTTGCTCTTTCAGATATATTTGCATTGCTTTTGTCAGCCAGTTGCTCTTTCAGATACATCAGTATTAATTCTGTCAGCCAGTTGCTCCTTCAGATACATCAGTATTACTTCTGTCAGCCAGTTGCTCCTTCAGATACATCAGTATTACTTCTGTCAGCCAGTTGCTCCTTCAGATACATCAGTATTACTTCTGTCAGCCAGTTGCTTCTCCAGATACATCAGGATTACTTCTGTCAGCCAGTTGCTCCTTCCGATACATCAGTATTACTTTTGTCAGCCAGTTGCTCCTTCAGATACATCAGGATTACTTCTGTCAGCCAGTTGCTCCTTCAGATACATCAGTATTACTTCTGTCAGCCAGTTGCTTCTCCAGATACATCAGGATTACTTCTGTCAGCCAGTTGCTCCTTCAGATACATCAGTATTACTTCTGTCAGCCAGTTGCTCCTTCAGATACATCAGTATTACTTCTGTCAGCCAAACAAAACAACGAGTTACTTATGGATAACAACTTCTTAATTTATTGTTATCCATAAGTAACTCGTTGTTTTGTTATACCACCAACTTCTAAATGCCACTCAAAGAAGTTCTGTCAGCCAGTTGCTCCTTCAGATACATCAGTATTACTTCTGTCAGCCAGTTGCTCCTTCAGATACATCAGTATTACTTCTGTCAGCCAGTTGCTCATTCAGATACATCAGTATTACTTCTGTCAGCCAGTTGCTCCTTCAGATACATCAGTATTACTTCTGTCAGCCAGTTGCTCCTTCAGATACATCAGGATTACTTCTGTCAGCCAGTTGTTCCTTCAGATACATCAGTATTACTTCTGTCAGCCAGTTGCTCCTATAGATACATCAGTATTACTTCTGTCAGCCAGTTGCTCCTTCCGATACATCAGTATTACTTCTGTCAGCCAGTGGCTCCTATAGATACATCAGTATTACTTCTGTCAGCCAGTTGCTCCTTCAGATACATCAGTATTACTTCTGTCAGCCAGTTGCTCCTTCAGATACATCAGTATTACTTCTGTCAGCCAGTTGCTCCTTCAGATACATCAGTATTACTTCTGTCAGCCAGTTGCTCCTCCAGATACATCAGTATTACTTCTGTCAGCCAGTTGCTCCTATAGATACATCAGTATTACTTCTGTCAGCCAGTTGCTCCTATAGATACATCAGTATTACTTCTGTCAGCCAGTTGCTCCTTCAGATACATCAGTATTACTTCTGTCAGCCAGTTGCTCCTTCAGATACATCAGTATTACTTCTGTCAGCCAGTTGCTCCTTCAGATACATCAGTATTACTTCTGTCAGCCAGTTGCTCCTTCAGATACATCAGTATTACTTCTGTCAGCCAGTTGCTCCTTCAGATACATCAGTATTACTTCTGTCAGCCAGTTGCTCCTTCAGATACATCAGTATTACTTCTGTCAGCCAGTTGCTCCTTCAGATACATCAGGATTACTTCTGTCAGCCAGTTGCTCCTTCAGATACATCAGTATTACTTCTGTCAGCCAGTTGCTCCTTCAGATACATCAGTATTACTTCTGTCAGCCAGTTGCTCCTTCAGATACATCAGTATTACTTCTGTCAGCCAGTTGCTCCTTCAGATACATCAGTATTACTTCTGTCAGCCAGTTGCTCATTCAGATACATCAGTATTACTTCTGTCAGCCAGTTGCTCCTTCAGATACATCAGGATTACTTCTGTCAGCCAGTTGCTCGTTCAGATACATCAGTATTACTTCTGTCAGCCAGTTACTCCTATAGATACATCAGTATTACTTCTGTCAGCCAGTTGCTCCTTCAGATACATCAGTATTACTTCTGTCAGCCAGTTGCTCTTTCAGATACATCAGTATTACTTCTGTCAGCCAGTTGCTCTTTCAGATACATCAGTATTACTTCTGTCAGCCAGTTGCTCCTTCAGATACATCAGTATTACTTCTGTCAGCCAGTTGCTCCTTCAGATACATCAGTATTACTTCTGTCAGTCAGTTGCTCCTTCAGGTATATATATCTTTCCCATGTTATATGTTCTCAACGTTAATGGCCGATTTATATCGATTGACTTCCGAATGTATCAATCACAATCACATCTTACAACGATTGGCCAAAGGTCCCCTATCAGTAGGTCTGCCCTTGGAGAATATTAATTTTCCATGCCCAATGACAATGAACCTAGGTTTTAATAAATGTTGACGTCACTCGATATACGAGTATGACTTTTATGACAATAGGTGATTTGTCAATTATTTTAAATGACGTAATTTAGCAACGTCACAATTACGGCCCTAAATGGTACACCAGACAAAGCATTAGTCTGTTTTTAACACAAGAATTTGGCAAGTGGTCTGTTAGCATGGGGAAACACGAAAAGCTCTGTCAAATTGTTCTGTTAGTGGTATCAACTCAAACTTTTAACCCTATTATTATTACCTCAAACTTAGTTTGTTACACAAGACGAATCAAAGAAAGAGAGATTTAAATTCACTTAAAGTTTAATACAAGGACCCTATAAAAGTATAAGTTATATGTAGCCTACGCAGTAGGCCTACGGTAAATTGTCTTTGTGTTATGTTTATGTATTTTTGTAAACTCTATATCTGTATTTTGTATGTATGCATTTTAGCCCACTGTAGGGCACAACTCTGCAATAAATAACTATCTATCTATCTTAAAGTTGATAACAGGTTTTTATTCAGCTTCCTAACTTGACAATAGGCCTACACTACACTGAACAGTCTGACTGAGTCTTACTACACTTTGCCGATAGTTACAAGTTTAATACAAGGACTGGTCAATTTTCAAGTTGTCTATGATATTGTTTAACCGTCTACCCGACGAATAACCGTAGGGTCAAGCACGTATTTAAAGTCTGCATGTGTGACCGGTGAATGGAGGGGGTGGGGGGTGGGGGGGGGGGGGGCGCTTACTCATCCATGAATGTGACCGGTGAATGACCGTCTGGCCAAAATAAACAGCAGCAGCTGAATAGGGGGAAGGGAGCAGTCATTGTGTCTCCCCCCCCCCCCCCCCCCCCCCACACACACACACACTTCTAATTGAGTGTATTATTTTAAAGAAAACATCCTTCAACGGCTATTTTTCCCCTCACAATGAAAACATTACTTAAATTATGAATATGAGAGTATAGCTGGCAAAATTTCTAGCATTTGTGGAAATTACACGCAAGGAAGTCTCATGTCATGTGATTGCTTTCTGTAGTGGCGAGTATTGTATTATTGTGTTGTTGGTGAACAAGAGTTGATCGTGATGGCTAAATCTTTCTTCAAGCATTTCATGTGTTTTATTTGTTTTACAAGCTCCACAGTATTTTGCAAAAGCTTTGTATTTGAATTTCATCAAGATCAGGCCCTACCTTCCCACAGTATTCCTGAAGAAACGGCACCTAAATGTGGATATCAAGTGAGGCGTAGTTTTGTGATTACGACAGTGATACCGAATCTGAAGTTTGACATGTCAGAAGTCTATCAAGGGCATAGACTTCTGGATATGTTTATTGTGTTCTGTGTCGGATTATAGCTTTTTCATCTAACCCATTATGTCATTAATTTAATGCACCGACACTTCTTAAGTTAATCATCTCTTATCTCGTACCCTATTCAAATTCAATAGCAGTTGGAATATCCAAACCCCATATCATCATAATATTATTTATAATGTGGACGGCGGCCATATAATATTAATATTTTGATAATTGATGGTCAAAATAAAGAGTGATGGTGGGCTGGTGACTACGATAAGTTTATCGTACTGATTTGTATTGACAAGAAATTTACAACAAAATTCGAACAAGCCAATGGGTACATTGAAAAAGTAGGCTAATGTTTAAATTGTGTGTTGGTTGGACATGTAATAGCTAAAAGGCCAGTGAGATGATTGGATGTAAAGCTTGTTGAAAATCTTAATATCGAAGTCCTTCCACCTTTTTAAGTTAAAGCTGTAACTACATTTCCGTGAAGTTCAGCCTTGGTTTGTTCAATCTTTAACTCACAGAGAAAGTTAAAATTCTTCAGTATCAGTTTATGCGTACTAGTTAAAACCTCCTGTGCGACTAAGCTTTAGTATACAGTGTTCAATTTTACTGGTATTGGCTTCTCTCATAGTATTCTTTGCTACAATCATTTTGGTTTAGACATTATACTTATAGTATTTTGTTTTGATATCCAATCAAGAAAACTATCATGTTACTTTGTACACAGCTTTCCAGTGGTTGTCTTCCTTTCTCACACTACACCCCCGATAATTCAACTCCAAGACAGTGTGTTATTTTTTGCATAATCAACGTGTGAAATTATCGCCGAAGTAACGTTATGACATCACGAGAGAACTGTCAAAGTTGACGTCACAAATTAATTACGCCATCAGTCATTATGACGTTATAATAAGGCGTCCAGCATCACCCGCCAAGGGACTGTGATGCTGTCGTTGGTGACGTCATTTCTGACGTCACAATGCCTTATCGAGTCTTTCTTCAGACAGCCATTCTTAAAAATAGAGCGACGTCACCAAACATTTTCTTAAGTAGAGTCGTGTTTTTTTGGTAAAACGCTGTATATTTTGTTTAGTGTGAGAAAAGGATTATCCAACTCGAACCAGTGTGTTACAATGAATATCACTCTCGTTTATTAATTTCCAAAGTCACTCGCCAGAGGCTCGTGGCTTTGAAAATTAATAGACTTGAGTGATATTCATCGTAACACATTGGCTCTCGTTAGATAACCTCTATATATCTGGCCCTATTTGTGAACAGATTTGATAATACTTTGTACATAACTATCATTACAAAACTGATTAATAGTACAAACTCACATATTGACTCTAGACGTCTATAGTAAGAAACTGGGTACAACAGCCGTAGATTGTTTTTAAGGATTGTTTACTTTTGTATATACAATTAATGTTATTTTTTTCAGAGTTGTAACGCAGTAAAGGATGATATGATTAATGTACACTTGGTGCCTCATACACATGATGATGTGGGGTGGTTGAAAACAGTGGACCAATATTTTTATGGAGGTAAATGTTTTATTGATAAAAGCTATTGTTTATTGATGACAAACTTATACAAACTTGGTCTTCTGACTGCATTTGTAGGAAAACTGAATTTTACACATTGTGTTCTAAGAGCATTTGTAGGAAAACTGAATTTTACACAATGTGCTCCAACAGCATTTGTAGGAAAACTGAATTTTACACTTGTTCTCTAACTGCATTTGTAGGAAAACTGAATTTTACACATTGTTCTCTAACTGCATTTGTGGGAAAACTGAATTTTACACATTGTTCTCTGAAAGCAGTTGTATGAAAACTAAATTTTACACATTGTGCTCTAAGAGCATTTGTAGGAAAACTGAATTTTACACATTGTGCTCCAACAGCATTTGTAGGAAAACTGAATTTTACACATTGTGTTCTAAGAGCATTTATAGGAAAACTGAATTTTACACATTGTTCTCTGAGAGCAGTTGTATGAAAACTAAATTTTACACATTGTGCTCTAAGAGCATTTGTAGGAAAACTGAATTTCACACAATGTGCTCCAACAGCATTTGTAGGAAAACTGAATTTTACACTTGTCCTCTTACAGCATTTGTAGGAAAACTGAATTTTACACATTGTGTTCTAAGAGCATTTGTAGGAAAACTGAATTTTACACAATGTGGTCCAACAGCATTTGTAGGAAAACAGAATTTTACACATTGTGCTCTAAGAGCAGTTGTAGGAAAACTGAATTTTACACAATGTGCTCCAACAGCATTTGTAGGAAAACTGAATTTTACACATTGTGCTCCAACAGCATTTGTAGGAAAACTGAATTTTACACATTGTGTTCTAAGAGCATTTGTAGGAAAACTGAATTTCACACAATGTGCTCCAACAGCATTTGTAGGAAAACTGAATTTTACACTTGTCCTCTTACAGCATTTGTAGGAAAACTGAATTTTACACATTGTGTTCTAAGAGCATTTGTAGGAAAACTAAATTTTACACAATGTGGTCCAACAGCATTTGTAGGAAAACAGAATTTTACACATTGTGCTCTAAGAGCAGTTGTAGGAAAACTGAATTTTACACAATGTGCTCCAACAGCATTTGTAGGAAAACTGAATTTTACACTTGTTCTCTAACTGCATTTGTAGGAAAACTGAATTTTACACATTGTTCTCTAACTGCATTTGTAGGAAAACTTAATTTTACACATTGTTCTCTGAGAGCAGTTGTATGAAAACTAAATTTTACACATTGTGCTCTAAGAGCATTTGTAGGAAAACTGAATTTTACACATTGTGCTCCAACAGCATTTGTAGGAAAACTGAATTTTACACATTGTGTTCTAAGAGCATTTGTAGGAAAACTGAATTTTACACATTGTGTTCTAAGAGCATTTGTAGGAAAACTGAATTTTACACAATGTGCTCCAACAGCATTTGTAGGAAAACTGAATTTTACACTTGTCCTCTTACAGCATTTGTAGGAAAACTGAATTTTACACATTGTGCTCTAAGAGCAGTTGTATGAAAACAGAATTTTACACAATGTGCTCCAACAGCATTTGTAGGAAAACTGAATTTTACACAATGTGCTCCATCTGCATTTGTAGGAAAACTGAATTTTACACTTGTTCTCTAACTGCATTTGTAGGAAAACTGAATTTTACACATTGTTCTCTAACTGCATTTGTAGGAAAACTGAATTTTACACATTGTTCTCTGAGAGCAGTTGTATGAAAACTAAATTTGACACTTTGTGCTCTAAGAGCATTTGTAGGAAAACTGAATTTTACACAATGTGCTCCAACAGCATTTGTAGGAAAACTGAATTTTACACATTGTTCTCTGAGAGCAGTTGTATGAAAACTAAATTTTACACATTGTGCTCTAAGAGCATTTGTAGGAAAACTGAATTTTACACATTGTGCTCCAACAGCATTTGTAGGAAAACTGAATTTTACACATTGTGTTCTAAGAGCATTTGTAGGAAAACTGAATTTTACACAATGTGCTCCAACAGCATTTGTAGGAAAACTGAATTTTACACTTGTCCTCTTACAACATTTGTAGGAAAACTGAATTTTACACATTGTGCTCTAAGAGCAGTTGTATGAAAACAGAATTTTACACAATGTGCTCTAACAGCATTTGTAGGAAAACTGAATTTTACACATTGTGCTCTAAGAGAAGTTGTATGAAAACAGAATTTTACACATTGTGCTCTAACAGCATTTGTAGGAAAACTGAATTTACACTTGTTCTCTAACAGCATTTGTAGGAAAACTGAATTTTACACATTGTGCTACAACAGTATTTGTAGGAAAACTGAATTCTACATTGTGCTCTAAGAGCATTTGTAGAAAACTGAATTTTACACATTGTGCTCCAACAGCATTTCTATGAAAACAGAATTTTACACATTGTGCTCTAACAGCATTGGTAGGAAAACAGAATTTTACACATTGTGTTCTAAGAGCATTTGTAGGAAAACTGGATTTTACACATTGTGTTCTAAGAGCATTTGTAGGAAAACTGGATTTTACACATTGTGCTCTGAGAGCAGTTGTAGGAAAACTGAATTTTACACATTGTGTTCTAATAGCATTTGTAGGAAAACTGAATTTTACACATTGTGATCCAACAGCATTTGTAGGAAAACTGATTTTACACATTGTGTTCCAACAGCATTTGTAGGAAAACTGAATTTTACACATTGTGCTCCAACAGCATTTGTAGGAAAACTGAATTTTACACATTGTGCTCTAACAGCATTTTTAGGAAAACAGAATTTTACACATTGTGCTCCAACAAACACTCATTTGAAGTTGAACAAGTTATGATGACTTTCCAACTCAAGACAATTGTCGAAACTTGTGTAAATAACTTTTCTAGTAAAAAAGATCATTTTGTCCCTGTGGCAATGTGACTTTATTTTCAAAATTATATACTGCTTAAATAAACACATGTAAAATGTATGTTTTTTCACTTGGGTGGCTATGACCTTTACAATGTAGGGTAATGTCTTAGTCATGTATGACATTCAAATTCATTAACTCGAAAATCAGGGAAGTGGCTGATGGGACAGACTTACTTTGACATCCTTGTTTGATACAGAGAACGTGTGTGACATTGTAGGGGGTTTAAAAGATTAATATATTACCTACCTGATGTAAACATTGTCCTCACTATCTGGCTGTACATACATGTCATTGCTCATATGTTTAAGCCCGGGCCTTTTTTATAACTTGGTTTCTATTTTTTCAGATATGAATGATATACAGCGTGCTGGTGTACAGTATATATTAGATTCAGTTATTCCCCAATTACAAAATGATCCCAATAAAAGATTTATTTACGTGGAAATTGCCTTCTTTAAACGCTGGTGGAATGAACAACATGATAGCTTCCGACATGTAGTTAAAGGCCTGGTCAACAACGGTGTGTATTTCAGTTTATTACTAAATTGCTGAATTGAAAAAAAATTAACATCATGATCTAAGGAATACTTGAATTTGAGCTTACCTGGAGTCAGAATCTTAAGTCTATGAACTGATATATTAGAACGTATGAAAAAAAAACCTATATTGAACCAAAATGATATTCTGTGATTTTTTAACCAATTGAAACATTTCAGGTCAGTTAGAGTTTATCCTGGGAGGCTGGTGTATGAATGATGAAGCTACAACCCATTATAATGCTATCATTGACCAGCATACATTGGGCTTCCGTTTTCTACAGGATACATTTGGTGAATGTGCTCGCCCCCGAGTAGCCTGGCAGATTGATCCGTTTGGTCATTCTAGAGAACAAGCCTCACTCTTTGCACAGGTAAGAGGTATTAAAGAAATAGATACACTATAATTTGAAGCAACAGTGCTGGAACTTCCCGCTTGTCCTCATACATTTTGCAAGTACTTTGGCCTGCAGGCAAGTAACATCTAAGAAGTGCTTGCCCTTCTAGGCAAGTAAATTTGGGAACAATCTTAAAAAATTAAACAAGATTTTACTACTGAGAAATAATAATTCTCTTTCAACCAAGCCACTAAAACTGTAATTCTAGAATTCTTCACATAAGTGGAATTGCCATCGTTCAACAGTGTTCAATTTTCTTGTTTGTCATTTATTTATATATTTTTTTATGTCTTATACGATCATGGTCATCCATAGTTTTTGATTTTTAGCTTGCCCTCTGGCTCATGGACACCAGAAAAGTTCCAGCACTGAGCAATTAATGAAAACTGCTCAGCAAGTTACTTATTGTTGACAATGTCTTATAACTTGAATGCTTTAATTCTAAGCAAGTTATACCTGTGACATAAACTTCTAATATACATGTATGAAGTAATGTTTGGTTCTTTTGTAGATGGGCTTTGATGGTTTGTTTTTTGGGAGGTTAGACTATCAGGACAAAGCTCAGAGAGAGTTGACAAAGACCATGGAGATGATATGGCAGGCCAGTGCTAACCTAGGTAAGTTAGACCATGGAGATGATATGGCAGGCCAGTGCTAACCTAGGTAAGTTAGACCATGGAGATGATATGGCAGGCCAGTGCTAACCTAGGTAAGTTAGACCATGGAGATGATATGGCAGGCCAGTGCAAACCTAGGTAAGTTAGACCATGGAGATGATATGGCAGGCCAGTGCTAACCTAGGTAAGTTAGACCATGGAGATGATATGGCAGGCCAGTGCTAACCTAGGTAAGTTAGACCATGGAGATGATATGGCAGGCCAGTGCTAACCTAGGTAAGTTAGACCATGGAGATGATATGGCAGGCCAGTGCTAACCTAGGTAAGTTAGACCATGGAGATGATATGGCAGGCCAGTGCTAACCTAGGTAAGTTAGACCATGGAGATGATATGGCAGGCCAGTGCTAACCCAGGTAAGTTAGACCATGGAGATGATATGGCAGGCCAGTGCTAACCTAGGTAAGTTAGACCATGGAGATGATATGGCAGGCCAGTGCTAACCTAGGTAAGTTAGACCATGGAGATGATATGGCAGGCCAGTGCTAACCTAGGTAAGTTAGACCATGGAGATGATATGGCAGGCCAGTGCTAACCTAGGTAAGTTAGACCATGGAGATGATATGGCAGGCCAGTGCTAACCTAGGTAAGTTAGACCATGGGGATGATATGGCAGGCCAGTGCTAACCTAGGTAAGTTAGACCATGGAGATGATATGGCAGGCCAGTGCTAACCTAGGTAAGTTAGACCATGGAGATGATATGGCAGGCCAGTGCTAACCTAGGTAAGTTAGACCATGGAGATGATATGGCAGGCCAGTGCTAACCTAGGTAAGTTAGACCATGGAGATGATATGGCAGGCCAGTGCTAACCTAGGTAAGTTAGACCATGGAGATGATATGGCAGGCCAGTGCTAACCTAGGTAAGTTAGACCATGGAGATGATATGGCAGGCCAGTGCTAACCTAGGTAAGTTAGACCATGGAGATGATATGGCAGGCCAGTGCTAACCTAGGTAAGTTAGACCATGGAGATGATATGGCAGGCCAGTGCTAACCTAGGTAAGTCTAGGTGTCAAGGGGACAGGGGGCCGTTTCACGAAGCCGTCGCACAGTGCGATCAATCGCAGTTGCCATGACGTCGTATCTCTTCAATATGGTATCCATTGGCAACTAAGCTTCGTTTGCGATGCGACTGCTTTGTGAAACGAGCCACAGAATCCTAGATGATCACTGCACTAAAAGCCTTCCAGCAATGTGTCCTGAATTCAAATCCCACAAAATTGTTAGTTTGAGTTTTCACTTAATTGACCTACATGTATGTGTAATCCCCTCCTCACCCCATTATCTCGTTTTGTGACTGATATATACAGTATTCTTGTGATTTCTAAACAAAACCAAATGGTCCTATAATGTCCCATCTCTATCATCTAGGTTCTGCAGCTGACTTGTTTACTGGAGCTCTGCAGAATGTTTATAGCCCCCCTGAAGGATTCTGTTTTGATATTTTGTGTGATGATGACCCAATCATGGTATGTTTTCACTTCATTATTTGGATGGGAATGACATTGTGTAAATGAACGTCATGTAAGGCTACTATACCTGTAGTTGGTGTAAAAGTTGTGGCTGTGTACATGAACTGGGTTACTGGTGCCTGAATGTTTTTACTTGGGAGGAGGGAGGGGACTATCCCAGCAGAAGAGGGGAGAGTGTAAAGGCTGTCTAGGTCCCATAAGCATTGAAACTTGGGAATTTTGTAGATGCATTCTGAGTCATTTCCAGACTAAAAAAGTCCCTATTGGTGTGCAAATATTTCAACAAAAATGATGTTATTTTAAGAAATGAAAAAATAGTAAAATGTATGGTAGACCTAAATATTTACCTTTATTATTGCAACATACATGTCAGTAGATTATTAAACTGATTGTAACAGATAATCAGATTCAATTATAGCTATCTGATCTGCAAACCCACACCTTGTCATTTTTGTATCAACAGTGATGCTGTGACAGTATAGAGTAGTTTGCAGTTAAACTACATGGTATGTTATTCCATGTTTGTTTCAATGCAAGTTTCTCAGTGCTTCAGCTCGGTGTCATAGTTGACTCCCAAAGATAGGTTAACTGTCCAAGATAAATAATGACATTTCATATTTCTGCAAACTCATCATTTAAGAGTTAAGATGGCTTTACCTGTTTTGTTTTAAGCATTATTTTTGTGTTTCACCAATATGTTATTTGTTTCTGTCTATTGTTAGGATGATAAACGTCTCCATGGTTACAATGTACCTGCAGAAGTGGCTGACTTTCTGGATCTTGTTTCTCAACAGGTATGTCAATTTATATTATCCTAAAATAAGTTCCATCCTTATTTTTTATTGTCGGTACCTCCGTAGTCTGTCTGTCCATTGCATTTTGAAACACATCTCAAAAAGATTTCACTTAAAACTTAACACCATTGTTTAATACATAATACACAAGTAGTGATAACCCGAAAAACAACAGTCTCATGATGACTCAATATTTCAGTATTTATTATACCATCTTCAGGAGAGTAATGAATGAGCAACAACATGTCATATATATAACGTTCATAAATATGTGCATAGCCAAAGTACAGGCATTAAAATAATAACATAGAATAGAGTAAGAAAGACGGATGTGAAATCAACTGTTCACATCTGTCTTTCTTATTCTATTGTATTTTGTTATTTTAATACCTGTACATTGACTATATATATATTTATGAACGTTAAATATATGATATGTTGTTGCTCATTCATTACTCTCCTGAAGATGGTATAATAAATACTGAAGTATCACGAAACTGTTGGATTATCACTACTTGTGTATTGCGTAAAACTTCAGTGGAACGAATGGATTGTGTTTCATACGATAACCACAGTAAGCCTATTAAAAATGGGCGTCATCAGAGGTTTTTTTAGGATGCAAGTAAAAGAAGTCTATCGAACATTTATGTTTTATGAATCATAGTTGCATCGTAGAGACTAGTTAAAGTTGCTAAATGTATACGGTTTACTTTTGTCTCTTCTTTGAATTGAATCTCTACAATCCTAAACAGAAATATTTTCTATTATTTATGATCTTTAAATGTTTACCCTCGATATTTACTTTCAGGCTCAGAACTATGCTACAAACCATTTGATCATGACTATGGGGTCAGACTTCCAATATAGTAATGCTAACAGCTGGTATAAAAACTTGGACAAACTTATCAAATATGTGAATGTACAAGTAAGCACTCACTCTCATCTTTGTTATGTACAAGTAAGCTCTCACTCTCATCTATGTTATGTACAAGTAAGCACTCACTCTCATCTATGTTATGTACAAGTAAGCACTCACTCTCATCTTTGTTATGTACAAGTAAGCTCTCACTCTCATCTATGTTATGTACAAGTAAGCACTCACTCTCATCTCTGTTATGTACAAGTAAGCTCTCACTCTCATCTTTGTTATGTATAAGTAACCTCTCACTCTCATCTTTGTTATGTACAAGTAAGCACTCACTCTCATCTCTGTTATGTACAAGTAAGCTCTCACTCTCATCTTTGTTATGTATAAGTAAGCTCTCACTCTCATCTCTGTTATGTACAAGTAAGCACTCACTCTCATCTCTGTTATGTACAAGTAAGCTCTCACTCTCATCTTTGTTATGTACAAGTAAGCACTCTCTCTCTCATCTTTGTTATGTACGAGTAAGCACTCACTCACATCTTTGTTATGTACGAGTAAGCACTCACTCACATCTTTGTTATGTACAAGTAAGCTCTCTCCCATCTTTATTATGTACAAGTAAGCACTCTCTCACATCTTTGTTATGTACAAGTAAGCTCTCACTCTCATCTTTGTTATGTACAAGTAAGCACTCATTGTCATCTTTGTTATGTATAAGTAAGCACTCACTCACATCTTTGTTATGTACAAGTAAGCTCTCTCCCATCTTTATTATGTACAAGTAAGCACTCTCTCCCATCTTTGTTATGTACGAGTAAGCACTCTCTCCCATCTTTATTATGTACAAGTAAGCACTCTCTCCCATCTTTGTTATGTACGAGTAAGCACTCTCTCACATCTTTGTTATGTACAAGTCAGCACTCTCTCCCATCTTTGTTATGTACAAGTAAGCACTCACTCTCATCTTTGTTATGTACAAGTAAGCTCTCACTCTCATCTTTGTTATGTATAAGTCAGCACTCTCTCCCATCTTTGTTATGTACAAGTAAGCTCTCACTCTCATCTTTATTATGTACAAGTAAGCTCTCACTATTATCTTTGTTATGTACAAGTAAGCTCTCTCTCTCATCTTTGTTATGTACAAGTAAGCTCTCACTCTCATCTTTGTTATGTACAAGTAAGCTCTCTCTCTCATCTTTGTTATGTACAAGTAAGCTCTCTCTCTCATCTTTGTTATGTACAAGTAAGCACTCACTCTCATCTCTGTTATGTACAAGTAAGCTCTCACTCTTATCTTTGTTATGTACAAGTAAGCTCTCTCTCTCATCTTTGTTATGTACGAGTAAGCTCTCTCTCTCATCTTTGTTATGTACAAGTAAGCTCTCTCTCTCATCTTTGTTATGTACAAGTAAGCTCTCT
This sequence comes from Lepidochitona cinerea, assembly GCA_963971465.1. Lineage (NCBI taxonomy): Eukaryota > Metazoa > Mollusca > Polyplacophora > Chitonida > Tonicellidae > Lepidochitona > Lepidochitona cinerea. The sequence goes on from OZ020551.1 coordinate 5,221,679, forward strand.
CTCTCATCTTTGTTATGTACGAGTAAGCTCTCTCTCTCATCTTTGTTATGTACAAGTAAGCACTCACTCTCGTCTGTTATGTACAAGTAAGCATTCACTGTCAGTAAGCACTCACTCACATATTTGTTATGTACAAGTAAGCTCTCTCTCATCTTTGTTATGTACAAGTAAGCACTCACTCTCGTCTGTTATGTACAAGTAAGCATTCACTGTCAGTAAGCACTCACTCACATCTTTGTTATGTACAAGTAAGCTCTCTCTCATCTTTCTTATGTACAAGTAAGCACTCACTCTCGTCTGTTATGTACAAGTAAGCATTCACTGTCAGTAAGCACTCACTCACATCTTTGTTATGTACAAGTAAGCTCTCTCTCATCTTTGTTATGTACAACTGAGCACTCACTCTCGTCTGTTATGTACAACTAAGCACTCACTCTTAGTAAGCACTCACTCTCATCTCTGTTATGTACAAGTAAGGACTCACTCACATCTTTGTTATGCTATTTTCTATATTATTCCTTAAGAAATTAACTGCTTTATCTACTGCATGGAAAGAATAGGCCTACTACTCGAAGATGACTTGGTTAAACGTCCCGTATCTATCAGTAAGATTGTTTTTCTTTTTTTTTTTCAGCAAACAAAAAATAATACCAAAGTGAATTTGTTATACTCGACTCCATCTTGTTACCTGTACCAACTGAACCGGGCCAATAAGACATGGACAACTAAACAAGATGATTTCTTCCCGTATGCTCACCGGGGTCACAGTTTTTGGACAGGTTATTTCACAAGTAGAGCTGCACTTAAAGGATATGTTAGACAAACTAACAACTTTCTCCAGGTGTGCCATGTACTTTCAGCTCTCAACACTAAGAATAGTTGACATTTTTGTAACTCATTTAGGGGTTCAATCTTAAAAATATATAGTATATTACATAAGGCTGGATATATATTTAGGACCATTTGTTGTTTGTTTTTGGATAAGTGAGAAAATACATGTAACATTATGTTTTGATGGCTATTGTCTATAAAGTGAACCTTAAAACTGTTATTATAACAGTTACAAGGTGACATTGATACTCTAGGTAAACTGATCATTGATCAGGTTATTTGTCCAAGTCCTATGAATGATAACAGTTACAAGGTGACATTGATACTCTAGCTAAACTGATCATTGGTCAGGTTATTTGTCCAAGTCCTATGAATGATAACAGTTACAAGGTGACATTAATACTCTAGCTAAACTGATCATTGGTCAGGTTATTTGTCCAAGTCCTATGAATGATAACAGTTACAAGGTGACATTGATACTCTAGCTAAACTGATCATTGGTCAGGTTATTTGTCCAAGTCCTATGAATGATAACAGTTACAAGGTGACATTGATACTCTAGGTAAACTGATCATTGGTCAGGTTATTTGTCCAAGTCCTATGAATGATAACAGTTACAAGGTGACATTGATACTCTAGCTAAACTGATCATTGGTCAGGTTATTTGTCCAAGTCCTATGAATGATAACAGTTACAAGGTGACATTGATACTCTAGCTAAACTGATCATTGATCAGGTTATTTGTCCAAGTCCTATGAATGATAACAGTTACAAGGTGACATTGATACTCTAGCTAAACTGATCATTGGTCAGGTTATTTGTCCAAGTCCTATGAATGATAACAGTTACAAGGTGACATTGATACTCTAGCTAAACTGATCATTGGTCAGGTTATTTGTCCAAGTCCTATGAATGATAACAGTTACAAGGTGACATTGATACTCTAGCTAAACTGATCATTGGTCAGGTTATTTGTCCAAGTCCTATGAATGATAACAGTTACAAGGTGACATTGATACTCTAGCTAAACTGATCATTGGTCAGGTTATTTGTCCAAGTCCTATGAATGATAACAGTTACAAGGTGACATTGATACTCTAGCTAAACTGATCATTGGTCAGGTTATTTGTCCAAGTCCTATGAATGATAACAGTTACAAGGTGACATTGATACTCTAGCTAAACTGATCATTGGTCAGGTTATTTGTCCAAGTCCTATGAATGATAACAGTTACAAGGTGACATTGATACTCTAGCTAAACTGATCATTGATCAGGTTATTTGTCCAAGTCCTATGAATGATAACAGTTACAAGGTGACATTGATACTCTAGCTAAACTGATCATTGGTCAGGTTATTTGTCCAAGTCCTATGAATGATAACAGTTACAAGGTGACATTGATACTCTAGGTAAACTGATCATTGATCAGGTTATTTGTCCAAGTCCTATAAATGATAACAGTTACAAGGTGACATTGATACTCTAGGTAAACTGATCATTCTGATTGTTCTATGTTAGGTTTGTAAACAGTTGGATGCTTCAGCTTTATTAGAGGACACAGAACACAGTTCAGTCAGTATACAAGTGCTCAGTAAGTATATATTCTAGTTTAAAACATTGAGTTTGTATGCCTTCAACCTAATCGTAATGTTTGGGAATAAAGGTCTTAATGACATACGCTATCCATGGTTATTTTAGTTCAATGTGGACTATAGAACTATTTTTTATTTCATTTTTCAATTTATCTTAGTCTGCAGTAATATTTCAACTAACTCAAAAGTACCCAATTACAGAAATATTTGCAAAATAATTATTAACTTTAATTAATGAAATTTTATCCAGAACTTTCTTTTTTGGATTTGTGCATTTACACATCAATCATTCTTTTTTTTTCAGAGGAAGCATTAGCCGTTGCACAGCACCATGATGCTGTTTCGTAAGTTTCAAATCCTTTATCAATCACATCTACATTTATTACTTTTACAAAGGGAATATCTTCTGAAATTGAAAATTGCAGTTCATTACATCACTGCCTCCATGATGGTTTTAAGTAAAAAAACTACTGTTTGTCCTGTTGTTTAGTTATGATTTAGTTTTTATTGATTTATAGTGGTACTGAGAAACAAGCAGTAGCATATGATTATGCACAAAGGCTGGCGTATGGAATTCAAGAATGCCAGGTAAGTAATTTACCCTTATCAGATAACCAGCAAGTAGCAGGAAAGAAAACTGCTATATTTTCCCTATTTTTCTTAGCCGTAAAGTAAAAAAACTTCTGGCTTCAGGATTTCATTTTGGTTATTATGCTAGAGAAATAGAATAGAAGGATGAAGCAGTGGTTTTAGAATAAGCAAGCCATCTTAGCATACATGTAATTTGATAAAAAATTGTCTTATATAGGAAACTTTATCATGCAATTTGGGGGCCTCTTTCGCCGCTATCAAAGTATCTATGTCTCTGTTTTCAGAAAACAGTCAATGATGCTTACAAGAAACTGTTAAACAAAACATCCGCAGCTACTGTCCCTGATCAATTATTTTGTGGTTTAATGAACATCAGTATGTGTAATGTAACAGAGATCAATAAACAGGTGAGGTCATTAATCAACTTTATCCACAAACTAAAAGCAGTATACTCATTATTTATGGCCACCAATGGGTTCGCGGGTTTGAATCCCACTCAGTCCAACAAAATTGGAAAACTTTCTGACTGGGTTTTCACTCGAACGACCTATTTGGGATGGTTGCCAGTTACCAACGGAAGGCCGTGGGTTTCCTCTGGGCATAGAGCCTGGTTTCCTCCAACACTAAAACTGGCAACGCCTCCATATAAGTTAAATAATCTTGAACACCAATCAACCTTATTTATGGGATTACACTTTAAATGGCAGATATTCTTCTACCAGTTTTGGATGATGCGCGGAACGGGAATCAAACTAAAGTCCCAGAGTATGGAATCCGGGTCCCAGCATTCTGGGTCCCATACGCTGGGACCTTCCGGGTCCCATACGCTGGGACCTATCGCCAACACTAAATGCTGACTATATTATCCATTCAGTCAATTGGCCTCTAAAAAGGAGGTAGTTGGCTGAAAGATATTACAGCGGACATTCTGTACCCGTCTGGTAACCTAATTGTTACAGCTCCCATTGCTGAATGCAAAGTTCAATTCCCGTTTCCATTGTCACCCAAAATCTTGAGATAAATTTTTGCCATTTTTCAAAAAAGTGTAATCGCAGATAAATAATGAGAATACTGTTATACTCGCATTCTAAAAGACGCTCACTAATTAAACTAACAGCAGTATGCGTAATGTTACAGCAGCAATCACCCTATTTTGTTCAGAGATAGATACCTGATTTATTTGATGCTTACACAAAGCTGTATATTTATGCCAGTTCTTTTAAAATGTTGGTAACTTCCCCATTAAAGGCAAAAGGATATTTTACATAGATTTTCAGATTTGAGTTGTTAATGTGGTGTTATTTCCCTTTGCAGTTTGTTGTTGTTGTTTATAATCCTATTGGTCGGCCTGTTGACTATTGGGTAAGGTTACCAGTGGCGACAAGTGGTTACCAGGTAACAGGACCAGATGGCAAGACTATTCAAACACAGGTAAAGTTTTTTTGACACCCTCCTCCCCCCCCCCCCTGAAAATCAACAAAAAAATGGTTGTTTTTTTAATTTGTCCAATAGTGTTAATCCAATAATGATCACAGCAACATGTCTGTTATTTGTACACATCTTCATTTATAGGGGTGACTACCTTTACCAATATTTTTCTTATTTCTTATTACTAGTTTTTCAGGATACTTATTATGACAATTGGAATTTTTTAAAAAAGTCAGACGTGTGAAGCTGTATATTTCTATTTTCAAACTACTACCTCAAAGTACTCTATTTTCCCAAATGCTTGACACATTTTAAATTAAGAAGATATTTATTTGCAGGTTGTTGCTATCAGTAATAGAACCAAACAGATTCCAGAGAGAGAAAGCTCGGCTAACTATGAACTTGTGTTTTTTGCCAGTGGGTTACCTCCCCTTGGATTCTCCACCTATTTTGTGCAGCTCATTAAAGGTTAGAATCTATCCACATATGCCCAACTTGGTAACAAATTTATCTATTTTTAATTAATACGTTTTCATTTAACTGAATTTATTTATTTCTGTAAAAAGTCAATTTTTTAGGCATTTTTTAAAAGGATTTAGGTTTATTTATTATTTCAATGGAGGCACTAATGATTGTTCCTACTAATGATCAATTCAATTGAAGACACTAATGATTGTTCCTACTAATGATCAATTCAACGGAAGACACTAATGATTGTTCCTACTAATGATCAATTCAATTGAGGGCAATAATGATTGTTCCTACCAATGATCAGTTCAATGGAAGACATTTATGATTGTTCCTACTAATGATCAATTCAATGGAAGACACTAATGATTGTTCCTACTAATGATCAATTCAACGGAAGACACTAATGATTGTTCCTACTAATGATCAATTCAATTGAGGGCCATAATGATTGTTTCTACCAATGATCAATTCAATGGAAGACACTAATGATCATTCCTACTAATGATCAGTTCAATGGAAGACACTAATGATTGTTCCTACTAATGATCAATTCAATGGAAGACACTAATGATTGTTCCTACTAATGATCAATTCAATTGAAGACACTAATGATTGTTCCTACTAATGATCAATTCAACGGAAGACACTAATGATTGTTCCTACTAATGATCAATTCAATTGAAGACACTAATGATTGTTCCTACTAATGATCAATTCAATGGAAGACACTAATGATTGTTCCTACTAATGATCAATTCAATTGAAGACACTAATGATTGTTCCTACTAATGATCAATTCAATTGAGGGCCATAATGATTGTTCCTACCAATGATCAATTCAATGGAAGACACTAATGATTGTTCCTACTAATGATCAATTAAATGGAAGACACTAATGGTTGTTCCTAAATGATTCATTCAATTGAGGGCCATAATGATTGTTCCTACCAATGATCAATTCAATGGAAAACACTAATGATTGTTCCTACTAATGATCAATTCAATGGAAGGCACTAATAATTGTTCCTACTAATGATCAATTCAATGGAAGACACTAATGATTGTTCCTACTAATGATTCAATAGAATCATTCAATTGAAGGCTTTAATGGTTGTTCCTACTAATGATTAATGTGTTGTTTTAGCCTCACCTACCGACACCAAGCCATCTAATGTTGAGGAATCTGCAGACATAGTTCTGAAAAACAAGGTCTGTTATTTTACAGTCAGTTATAGTTAGTATACTAAAATCCCAAACTGAGTTTAGTTCATGAGAAAATACTAATTCAAATAAGCATTCTTGTGGTGAACAAATATTTTTATACAATATATATACTTTTAAGATTGCATTTGTAGCTTATTAAGTTTTAAATAGGTGTTTTAAAGTCAGGTCCACACTTCCAATTTAAAGTATATAATTTGTATTTCAATCAGTCAATATTTTTTCTATTGTTACTTTGCAGTATATCTCCTTAACCTTTGACAGTAGTGGTAATTTGTATAAGATGTCCAACTTGGTCAGTAAGATTTCTCTCCCTTTGAAGCAACAATATGGCTATTACACTGCCTATAGTGGTAATAACAGTATGCCTGAGTTACAGGCCTCTGGAGCTTATGTATTCCGTCCTAACGCTTCATCACCCACCCTCATGAAACCTTCAGTTGTAAAGAGGACAGCCATTGTAAAGGTAAACATACTTGTCATTGGCATATTTTCACTGTTCCAATAGTTAGGTCTACAGTACAGTATAGTTAGAAGTACACCCTCAGACATTTCTAAAAACAAATATACCAAATACATAATCGGTTTAATAACCTGTTTGAGTTTGCATCCACCATAAATTGCTGTTTGTCTCTATATTTCATTGGTAGCGTCATTTTTTTCTCTCAATAACTTGAAAACGGCTTCAATGACAATATCTTGTCAATTTTGGTGAGCTATAGTTAAACCTGTCACATTAATTATGATATAATTAATAGTGTTTATTTATATACAGGGTGAATTAGTTGAAGAGATAGAACAAATCTTCACTCCGTGGATTTCACAAGTGGTCAGGTTATACAAGGGGGCTAAATATGCAGAATTTGAGTGGACTGTTGGACCCATTCCCATTCAGTAAGTGATAAATTCTACCTGTAAATGTGTGAAAAATACATTAGCAATGATGTTTATTCATTCAATAAATGGCATTTATTGAAAAGAAGGTTTAGAGGAACAGTCTTTTATATCAATACCACATTTGCTAGTTTTTTGTTTTATATTGGGCCAACTCAGTGCCATTCTGCAAATTGTCCAACTTGAATTTTTTTTCTTGGGATGAAGTGTTCACTATTCCTTTAATGTTTTCCATCTTTTAGAGACAATGTTGGTAAAGAAGTTATCTCCAGATTCCAGTCTAATATTGCCAATGATCAAATCTTTTACACTGATTCTAATGGGAGAGAGATACTGGAAAGAAAGTCAGTATATATTCTTCTCAAAAACAATACTTATAATTCTGCATATATCGACATCTGTTTTCCATGATTAAAGTAAAATGTTGATTACTTCAGATTGAAAGAACATTTGTAGTCTAACACCACTGTCAGATATTTGTTCAACGCGTTGTTAACAAATAACATTGGAGTGTGATCATTCCTTTTAATCCACCAATTGCCCTGGTTATCAGCCACTATATATTCCCAGACCTTAAGCTGACTTCACTCATACAAGTGGAAAAGCCGATGGTTGTGTACCAACAGTAGCTCTTGTGACTTCAGTTCAAGGTGAAACAGTGTAAAGAGAGACACAGTTAAGCCATTGAACAGACTTCGATTCTTTAAAATAGTTCGACAATAACACCAGTTGGATGTTTTGGGTAGTTGAATGTTTGATATAGAAGATTATATGAATTCATATTATCTATGTAGATTTTCCTTTTGACATAGGGTAATACACTTTTATCAAGGATTTCATTGCTGAAATCGAGTGGCAAACTATTAATTCTTGACGAACACATTTTACCTGTACTATTAATTGTTATAGGTTGAATTATCGCCCCTCTTGGAAACTGGACCAGACTGAGCCTGTGGCTGGTAACTACTATCCAGTTAATAGTAGGATATATATTAAGGTAACTTATGCTTCATTTCTTTACACTAACTGGTAGCTTCATTGTAACTTTTGCAATATTTTACTTCCTCTTCAATTCAACAAGATTTTATCGGATCATGTCAACTGATAACAAATAAAAACACTTAACACGTTGACTGCCCACTAGGAGATATCTCGCAATGGCAGGCGCACCGGATTCTGCTGGTACGAATTATCTCGTAGCTTAACATGGATATCTTTTAGAATAACTATGCTTCTTGGCGTACTGAATGTAACAGTTAAATCTCACTGCCAGATACGACATATCTTGTACGGGGGGTTTTCTCTCAAAACATCAAGGGAAACCACTCTGTGTGTTGCTAAAAACAGACATTGGCCATACGCGTAACAAGCTTGAATGGCAAATGGGAGAGCCCTCACACTTTCTAGTTATTTCGCAGTCGGCAGTCAACTTTTTAACCACATAATGTGGGAAAAATGAAAAATACAATACAATACTTGTCCATTAGGGAATGCGTTATTGTACATGTTTGAAAAGAAGTGAAATTATTGTTTTATTTTAATCTTAAGGATGATAAGCGTGCAATACAATTGACAGTGCTGACTGACCGCTCCCAAGGGGGGACAAGTCTGAATGATGGAGAAGTTGAATTGATGGTGAGTTACCTCCCTTGAATTTAGGCTTTATTCTGAAAGTCTTATTCATTTGAATTCAATCATCATGACTGTTAATTATCATCATTGATACAGGTGTTAGATTTGTGCTGAAATTGAAAAAATGTTTGTTAACTTACAATCAATTGTTTTTTCTTCAGATAATATCATATTTGTAATAAATTATTTTCAGAATCTACTTCACTGAGGTTTTTTGTTAAAAGAGTAAAGGCTCTTGTGTATATAATTAATTTAAAATGTTTCAGGTGCACAGAAGGACATTGTGTGATGATGCCCTGGGGGTTGGGGAAGCCTTAAATGAAACTGGCGCTGATGGAAAGGGACTTATAATCAGAGGTGAGAATATTCATAGAAATGAACTATCAATTAATGAAAGTCAAAGCTATGTCAGGCTATTCATAAATAAAAGGAATGAAAGTGGCTTGTTATTGTAAATTAAATAAATATTTGTCTAAAAACATAATGTTGAAGCAAAACAAACTTCCTGTAAGGCTCTTGGGTGTCAAAGAAACAGCAATAAAAATATGCATATCTTCCGTCACCAATTGGAAATATCTTCGTATTTGACGTCATACTTGACATATGTCAGGCTATAAAGTTTACTTTCCTGTACATCTAGTTCAATTGAAGAACAATATAATTTTCTGTATTACCCAATAAATGGCACTTTTGTTTTTTCTGAACGTAGTTTCTTAGATAAATGAGATTTACATTGAAAAGTTTTTAACATGTTCACTGCTTGAATTGGTCAATGTAAGTCAAGTGTAAAGCACCTTACTGTGATCATCTTTTGGAGAAAAAAAGTGGTTATGTTAAATTGATGTGAAAGCCTTTTTATTTTGCCGCTGACAGCATCTTTATTATCCAAAAATATGCCACCTTCCCTAAAAACGGCTTGTTCTGTTTTGATCTCTGTCATTGCATAATGTATTTAAAGGTCTATACAGTTCTATGTTTTTACTGCAACTGTTTTTATTTGAGTTATTAACTGTTGATTAACTGAGAGGTTTTTGTTATCAGGTAAACATTATGTGATATTAGAAAGTGTGGAGAAATCTGCTGCTGTACATAGAGACCTGGCGTTACGTTTATACATGGCTCCATCAGTATCTATGGTCAAGTCTACAATGAAACAAGCTGACTGGAGTAAACAGTACAGAACCATGGTAAGTTAGTACATAGAGACCTGGCGTTACGTTTATACATGGCTCCATCAGTATCTATGGTCAAGTCTACAATGAAACAAGCTGACTGGAGTAAACAGTACAGAACCACGGTAAGTTAGTACATAGAGACCTGGCGTTACGTTTATACATGGCTCCATCACTATCTATGGTAAAGTCTACAATGAAACAAGCTGACTGGAGTAAACAGTACAGAACCACGGTAAGTTAGTACATAGAGACCTGGCGTTACGTTTATACATGTCTCCATCAGTATCTATGGTCAAGTCTACAATGAAACAAGCTGACTGGAGTAAACAGTACAGAACCACGGTAAGTTAGTACATAGAGACCTGGCGTTACGTTTATACATGTCTCCATCAGTATCTATGGTCAAGTCTACAATGAAACAAGCTGACTGGAGTAAACAGTACAGAACCACGGTAAGTTAGTACATAGAGACCTGGCGTTACGTTTATACATGGCCCCATCAGTATCTATGGTAAAGTCTACAATGAAACAAGCTGACTGGAGTAAACAGTACAGAACCATGGTAAGTTAGTACATAGAGACCTGGCATTACGTTTATACATGTCTCCATCAGTATCTATGGTCAAGTCTACAATGAAACAAGCTGACTGGAGTAAACAGTACAGAACCACGGTAAGTTAGTACATAGAGACCTGGCATTACGTTTATACATGTCTCCATCAGTATCTATGGTCAAGTCTACAATGAAACCAGCTGACTGGAGTAAACAGTACAGAACCATGGTAAGTTAGTACATAGAGACCTGGCGTTACGTTTATACATGTCTCCATCAGTATCTATGGTCAAGTCTACAATGAAACAAGCTGACTGGAGTAAACAGTACAGAACCACGGTAAGTTAGTACATAGAGACCTGGCGTTACGTTTATACATGGCTCCATCAGTATCTATGGTAAAGTCTACAATGAAACAAGCTGACTGGAGTAAACAGTACAGAACCACGGTAAGTTAGTACATAGAGACCTGGCGTTACGTTTATACATGGCTCCATCAGTATCTATGGTCAAGTCTACAATGAAACAAGCTGACTGGAGTAAACAGTACAGAACCACGGTAAGTTAGTACATAGAGACCTGGCGTTACGTTTATACATGGCTCCATCACTATCTATGGTAAAGTCTACAATGAAACAAGCTGACTGGAGTAAACAGTACAGAACCACGGTAAGTTAGTACATAGAGACCTGGCATTACGTTTATACATGGCTCCATCAGTATCTATGGTCAAGTCTACAATGAAACAAGCTGACTGGAGTAAACAGTACAGAACCACGGTAAGTTAGTACATAGAGACCTGGCGTTACGTTTATACATGGCTCCATCACTATCTATGGTAAAGTCTACAATGAAACCAGCTGACTGGAGTAAACAGTACAGAACCACGGTAAGTTAGTACATAGAGACCTGGCGTTACGTTTATACATGTCTCCATCAGTATCTATGGTCAAGTCTACAATGAAACAAGCTGACTGGAGTAAACAGTACAGAACCACGGTAAGTTAGTACATAGAGACCTGGCATTACGTTTATACATGGCTCCATCAGTATCTATGGTAAAGTCTACAATGAAACCAGCTGACTGGAGTAAACAGTACAGAACCACGGTAAGTTAGTACATAGAGACCTGGCATTACGTTTATACATGGCTCCATCACTATCTATGGTAAAGTCTACAATGAAACCAGCTGACTGGAGTAAACAGTACAGAACCACGGTAAGTTAGTACATAGAGACCTGGCATTACGTTTATACATGGCTCCATCACTATCTATGGTAAAGTCTACAATGAAACAAGCTGACTGGAGTAAACAGTACAGAACCATGGTAAGTTAGTACATAGAGACCTGGCGTTACGTTTATACATGTCTCCATCATTATCTATGGTAAAGTCAACAATGAAACCAGCTGACTGGAGTAAACAGTACAGAACCACGGTAAGTTAGTACATAGAGACCTGGCATTACGTTTATACATGGCTCCATCACTATCTATGGTAAAGTCTACAATGAAACCAGCTGACTGGAGTAAACAGTACAGAACCACGGTATGTTAGTACATAGAGACCTGGCGTTACGTTTATACATGGCTCCATCACTATCTATGGTAAAGTCTACAATGAAACAAGCTGACTGGAGTAAACAGTACAGAACCACGGTAAGTTAGTACATAGAGACCTGGCGTTACGTTTATACATGGCTCCATCAGTATCTATGGTAAAGTCTACAATGAAACAAGCTGACTGGAGTAAACAGTACAGAACCACGGTAAGTTAGTACATAGAGACCTGGCGTTACGTTTATACATGGCTCCATCAGTATCTATGGTCAAGTCTACAATGAAACAAGCTGACTGGAGTAAACAGTACAGAACCACGGTAAGTTAGTACATAGAGACCTGGCGTTACGTTTATACATGGCTCCATCACTATCTATGGTAAAGTCTACAATGAAACAAGCTGACTGGAGTAAACAGTACAGAACCACGGTAAGTTAGTACATAGAGACCTGGCATTACGTTTATACATGGCTCCATCAGTATCTATGGTCAAGTCTACAATGAAACAAGCTGACTGGAGTAAACAGTACAGAACCACGGTAAGTTAGTACATAGAGACCTGGCGTTACGTTTATACATGGCTCCATCACTATCTATGGTAAAGTCTACAATGAAACCAGCTGACTGGAGTAAACAGTACAGAACCACGGTAAGTTAGTACATAGAGACCTGGCGTTACGTTTATACATGTCTCCATCAGTATCTATGGTCAAGTCTACAATGAAACAAGCTGACTGGAGTAAACAGTACAGAACCACGGTAAGTTAGTACATAGAGACCTGGCATTACGTTTATACATGGCTCCATCAGTATCTATGGTAAAGTCTACAATGAAACCAGCTGACTGGAGTAAACAGTACAGAACCACGGTAAGTTAGTACATAGAGACCTGGTATTACGTTTATACATGGCTCCATCACTATCTATGGTAAAGTCTACAATGAAACCAGCTGACTGGAGTAAACAGTACAGAACCACGGTAAGTTAGTACATAGAGACCTGGCATTACGTTTATACATGGCTCCATCACTATCTATGGTAAAGTCTACAATGAAACAAGCTGACTGGAGTAAACAGTACAGAACCATGGTAAGTTAGTACATAGAGACCTGGCGTTACGTTTATACATGTCTCCATCATTATCTATGGTAAAGTCAACAATGAAACCAGCTGACTGGAGTAAACAGTACAGAACCACGGTAAGTTAGTACATAGAGACCTGGCATTACGTTTATACATGGCTCCATCACTATCTATGGTAAAGTCTACAATGAAACCAGCTGACTGGAGTAAACAGTACAGAACCACGGTATGTTAGTACATAGAGACCTGGCGTTACGTTTATACATGGCTCCATCACTATCTATGGTAAAGTCTACAATGAAACAAGCTGACTGGAGTAAACAGTACAGAACCATGGTAAGTTAGTACATAGAGACCTGGCGTTACGTTTATACATGGCTCCATCACTATCTATGGTAAAGTCTACAATGAAACCAGCTGACTGGAGTAAACAGTACAGAACCACGGTATGTTAGTACATAGAGACCTGGCGTTACGTTTATACATGGCTCCATCACTATCTATGGTAAAGTCTACAATGAAACCAGCTGACTGGAGTAAACAGTACAGAACCACGGTATGTTAGTACATAGAGACCTGGCGTTACGTTTATACATGGCTCCATCACTATCTATGGTAAAGTCTACAATGAAACCAGCTGACTGGAGTAAACAGTACAGAACCACGGTATGTTAGTACATAGAGACCTGGCGTTACGTTTATACATGGCTCCATCACTATCTATGGTAAAGTCTACAATGAAACAAGCTGACTGGAGTAAACAGTACAGAACCACGGTATGTTAGTATATCAAAAATACACATGTTATTAACCAGGATATTCCCTATTTACATTGTTATGCTTGTCTGGGGATCTATGACAATACCAAGAAGGAATATCTTTATTAATGAAAACTTAATCATTTGGCTTTGAATTTTATTTTTTCATAAAATGTGGGCATGATTTACTTAGTACATCTTTAGTCAGGGAAGTTGGCTGTTTTTTTTAGCTGACAACATTTCGTGTAAATCATGCCGTCTTGAGATTGATGATTGTCCTCGATTTTATTATTGGTAACGCCTCTCAAACGGGAAGTCAGGTTTTAATAAACAATTAGAACTTAAAAATAGGTGGTGTGTGCCAAAAGTTGACCCCCTTTCTGGCCTTTTGTACATTAAACATATTTTATTGCAGTTTGCAATTTATTGTATGATATAAATGGTAATTTCTTTTTTCTGATGATTTCCAGAAAAAATGGCGTTGAGATTTTGAAGTGACAGCAATGAAACTGTCACTATATTGGATCTCATATTGGTCCAGTTCATATTGGCCTTGCATCTTCGTATTGGCCTAGTTTATTTGTATTGGCCTAGTTTGTTTGTATTGGCTCAGCTTAGTTCAGTATGAATATGACCGTTTCTCTGTATTTTACCAATAACAATGAACGTTAATTTACTATATTCTACTTGTTACAAGAAGTGCTGAGGAGGAAGAAACTAGGACCTGTTTCATCCACCTAATGTAGAATTGCTTTCCCAAAAGTTACATACATATTTAACATTTGTTTCATTTGAAATACTTTTGGTTTCAGTGGAGTGGTCTACAAAAACCATTGCCAGCCAATGTCCACATGTTGTCGCTGGAACAATGGCGAGGGAACTCCTATCTGGTTCGACTGGAAAATTTCTATGAGCAAAATGAGGACAAAAACCTTTCTAAAACAGCACAAGTCTCAATGAAGGTAACATCTTTATCTGACTCTTTTTTTATTATTTGTTTTGACAAAAAAATAGGTCTTTTAAAAATTTGCATCGTTCATCTGTATGTATCAGCTTAAGCCCTTTAAATAACTACTGTTAGCTCGTTTGGAAAACAAAACCTTAGCGAAAATTATCTGACCGCTTGTGTGCATACCTGAACTCAATTTAAAATTAAAAAAAGACGCCAAAACTTTTAATTTCGTGCAATAATAGAAAGCCATTAACTATTTCTCTCTTGGAATAAAATAGAAAACTGTTGTTTCTAATCTAAACAGTTTTAAGTTGTGAAGAGATTTTGGACAAAACTAAGAATATGTATGTATGCTAGTGTTGAAGATAGTTCTTCCTAACATGTTTTCTTACACCAACATTTCTCTTGGTTGTTAAGGATTTATTTACATCCTTTGATGTTGAGAGTGTTGAAGAGCTGAGTTTAGGGGCCAATGAGAAAACTGCAGATATGAATCGTCTCAAGTGGAAACACTCTGGCAAAAAAGGTGTGTTTTTCAATTTATATTGAGTATTTATAAAGTGTATAATTATTAAATGGATTTCAGTGATTTTCTGCAATTAGACCTACATATATTGACACTCAATTTAACAATTGTTTTCCACGGCCCTTGATTTTCTTACATGATCTGTTTGGAGTGATCATACAAGTGGCAAATTTTACACAAAAAATCTCGAAGGACATTGAAATGGATTTGTTTTTTACAACTGTAATTGTTAATTTCAGATAACCCAATTACACAGAAGAGTTCCACTGATCCAAGGGATATAACTCTTACTCCAATGCAGATAAGAACCTATCAGGCGACATTTAAACCTAAACCAATAGCTGCATAGTTTTCACTTAATCGACTTATACAGTATGTATACCACACACCAGAATGAAGTGTACTTATACAGTATGTATACCACACACCAGAATGAAGTGTACTTATACAGTATGTATACCACACACCAGAATGAAGTGTACTTATACAGTCTGTATACCACACACCAGAATGAAGTGTACTTATACAGTATGTATACCACACACCAGAATGAAGTGTACTTATGCAGTCTGTATACCACACACCAGAAGTTCATGAAGTGTACTTATACAGTCTGTATACCACACACCAGAAGTTCATGAAGCGTACTTATACAGTCTGTATACCACACATTAGAAGTTCATGAAGTGTACTTATACAGTCTGTATACCACACACCAGAAGTTCATGAAGTGTACTTATACAGTCTGTATACCACACACCAGAAGTTCATGAAGTGTACTTATACAGTCTGTATACCACTCACCAGAAGTTCATGAAGTGTACTTATACAGTCTGTATACCACACTCCAGAAGTTCATGAAGTGTACTTATACAGTCTGTATACCACACACCAGAATGAAGTGTACTTATACAGTCTGTATACCACACACCAGAATGAAGTGTACTTATACAGTCTGTATACCACACACCAGAAGTTCATGAAGTGTACTTATACAGTCTGTATACCACACACCAGAAGTTCATGAAGTGTACTTATACAGTCTGTATACCACACTCCAGAAGTTCATGAAGTGTACTTATACAGTCTGTATACCACTCACCAGAAGTTCATGAAGTGTACTTATACAGTCTGTATACCACTCACCAGAAGTTCATGAAGTGTTAAGACTCTGCATGTTTCTAAATCCTCAATAACAAAAGGTTCTGAATGAGATTTAAACTTTCAACACATCTCAGTCCAGGGAGATGATTGACCAGCAGTTAATCATTGAATGTTTTACAAGCTCTCTCTTGAATTAAGATGAGAATTTGCACTCTTCTACTTTTTTCCAGCACTTCAATTAACTCAGACATTACCGTAATATGAAATTAAGTTCAGTTTGCTCATATGATTGTGTTTTTTTCCATTTTAGTCTGTTATTATCACATTTTTAAATCCTAAACTGAGGAAATAGTTGTTGTATACTTTCTCATTGTTGTATACATTTTTGGTATACTTTCTCTGTATACAATACTACTTGATCTTACACATTTCATTTTAGATCTTTATGTGTTTTATTTGCCTAATATGCAGCTTATCCTAGGCTATGTTTGCTTAGTTTTATCAACCCTTTTTATCCACAGTTTTTATTAAATTTATCAAAATCCAATGTTTTTTTTAGATCTGAGCCTAAAATCCACTGTTTATAAGAATGTGTATTTTAAACTTGTTGTATTTTGCTTACAATTGACTCATTGTAATATGTTTTTTTTTTATAAAATAGGTCTGATCATCTTTGAGTTATATTTTAGACATGATAAAAACAATTTGTACCTAAGTGAGTGTTTAAAATATATGAGATATTTTGATGTGTAAATATCTGATATTTCATCCTGATAATGACTTGTATAATTACTTGTATAATTAATATATTATAAATGAGATTGTTGTTATTGTTATCTGATTCCGTGTACTAAACATCCTGTATGTTGTACAATTTAATTGGAATCATACAGTGACATTCATGGTTTGTGCATTCTGTTTTTGAACAGACTGAATTTATTATTTGCAAGAAAGGAAATGTGTTCAAAATTTATTGTATAAGTTGGTAGGGTAAGATACCAAGACTTATCATTTGTGTGTGTTAATTGATATGAATGGAGTAAATGATCTTCATTAATGTATTATATATTCGGTATCTAACTAAAGGAAACTATTTTCCCCATCTTTTAACTATTATCAATACTTTTTCTTCTTATTTTAAAGCTTTCATTTTCTTAATGGTAAATCCTTGTTATTGTCCTTGTAATTGTTTTTTGCATGATTTATGATTGAGAGTCTATATATTGTCCTTTTGAAGAATAAGAAATTGTACATAGTTATTTTGCTGATTTAAACACTGCAGACCAATATGTGAAATAAAAAACATAACTATTACAATATTTTCTCGGGTTTACCAATAATCCATGTTTTTCATCATTTGAAAGAGAAGCACCTTACAGTTCTAATCAACTCATCATTTGAAAGAGAAGCACCTTACAGTTCTAATCAACTCATCATTTGAAAGAGAAACGCCTTACAGTTCTAATCAACTCATCATTTGAAAGAGAAGCACCTTACAGTTCTAATCAACTCATCATTTGAAAGAGAAGCGCCTTACAGTTCTAATCAACCCATCATCTGAAAGAGAAGCGCCTTACAGTTCTAATCAACTCATCATTTGAAAGAGAAGCACCTTACAGTTCTAATCAACCCATCATTTGAAAGAGAAGCGCCTTACAGTTCTAATCAACTCATCATTTGAAAGAGAAACGCCTTACAGTTCTAATCAACTCATCATTTGAAAGAGAAGCGCCTTACAGTTCTAATCAACCCATCATTTGAAAGAGAAGCGCCTTACAGTTCTAATCAACTCATCATTTGAAAGAGAAGTGCCTTACAGTTCTAATCAACCCATCATTTGAAAGAGAAGTGCCTTACAGTTCTAATCAACCCATCATTTGAAAGAGAAACGCCCTACAGTTCTAATCAACTCATCATCTGAAAGAGAAGCACCTTACAGTTCTAATCAACCCATCATTTGAAAGAGAAGCACCTTACAGTTCTAATCAACCCATCATTTGAAAGAGAAACGCCTTACAGTTCTAATTAACTCATCATTTGAAAGAGAAGCGCCTTACAGTTCTAATCAACCCATCATCTGAAAGAGAAACGCCTTACAGTTCTAATCAACCCATCATTTGAAAGAGAAGCGCCTTACAGTTCTAATCAACTCATCATTTGAAAGAGAAGTGCCTTACAGTTCTAATCAACTCATCATCTGAAAGAGAAACGCCCTACAGTTCTAATCAACTCATCATCTGAAAGAGAAGCACCTTACAGTTCTAATCAACCCATCATTTGAAAGAGAAGCACCTTACAGTTCTAATCAACCCATCATTTGAAAGAGAAACGCCTTACAGTTCTAATTAACTCATCATTTGAAAGAGAAGCGCCTTACAGTTCTAATCAACCCATCATCTGAAAGAGAAACGCCTTACAGTTCTAATCAACCCATCATTTGAAAGAGAAACACCTTACAGTTCTAATCAACTCATCATTTGAAAGAGAAACACCTTACAGTTCTAATCAACTCATCATTTGAAAGAGAAGCGCCTTACAGTTCTAATCAACCCATCATTTGAAAGAGAAGCGCCTTACAGTTCTAATCAACCCATCATCTGAAAGAGAAGTGCCTTACAGTTCTAATCAACCCATCATTTGAAAGAGAAGCGCCTTACAGTTCTAATCAACTCATCATTTGAAAGAGAAGTGCCTTACAGTTCTAATCAACTCATCATCTGAAAGAGAAACACCTTACAGTTCTAATCAACCCATCATCTGAAAGAGAAGTGCCTTACAGTTCTAATCAACCCATCATTTGAAAGAGAAGCGCCTTACAGTTCTAATCAACTCATCATTTGAAAGAGAAACACCTTACAGTTCTAATCAACTCATCATTTGAAAGAGAAACACCTTACAGTTCTAATCAACTCATCATCTGAAAGAGAAACACCTTACAGTTCTAATCAACCCATCATCTGAAAGAGAAGTGCCTTACAGTTCTAATCAACCCATCATCTGAAAGAGAAACGCCCTACAGTTCTAATCAACCCATCATCTGAAAGAGAAACGCCTTACAGTTCTAATCAACTCATCATCTGAAAGAGAAGCGCAAGTTTGAGAGATTGTCCAGAATATGTTTAAAATCATATCTACATGTCACATCTTCGAGACTTTTAAACAAACAATGATGTGTGTAGTTTTAGACTCGTCTTTAGGACGATCTGAAATGCAACAGATCGTAACCCCTGTCTTTGAGATCGTGGAATATATGCCAAGAAAAAAATATTATACACATATACCTGTATACATATTTAATTCGTTTGGCTACGCCATTTTGACAGTTTTGGATATTATCATTTTAACAAAAGTTGACGTTGTTATTCTTCTTTTGTGCGGTGTTATAGATTTAAAAATTGATTTCTATAGTTTTGTTACAGAAGAGATTTGTTATAGGGCCTGACACAGTATTGGTGGAACGCTGGTATTTAACAGCTATCACAGGCAAATCTATCTAGATATCAACCCCATCTCATATCTTCCACTTTTATCAGGTAATTTGTCAAAGAATATTGAATGTGGACGTTGTGAAGTAAATTGTCGTGTACTGGACACGTGTGTATGAAGTTTATCACAAGTACATCAATACATACTGAAGTCGTCAACATGTGGTATTTCTTTGACATTGTGTGGTACGCATGTTGGCACGTGTAACTGTTCCCAGTTATAATAAGTTATGTGTGTTTACCGCCCCTACTCCACTTATCTATAATCAAACAATGTTCTTTGTTTACATCACAGTATGCCTTGTTTTTCGGTTAAATCACGCTTTATTTAGATTGATTAATTGTTAGTTGTGTGTACAGCGTGGAAAAGTAAAATCGCCCAAAAATGTAATTTAAGCTGTAAATGTAATTACAATTAACCAAACATGTAGTTTTTAAAACCAAAACCATGAAAACGCTCGGTCAACCAAAAATATTTTGTAAATGCAAGCATTAGCCGAATATATATATATAAACATCATAATGTTTAAGATAATTTTAATAATTTTTCCACGATTATAACGTTATATAGAAAGACAAATTTTGTACCATTATAATGTTGTGTTTAACAAAGAAATTCTGTGACACAATTTGCTGGCGTCTAGAAGTAGGCCTAGTCCAATCCCCATTTAAGTTGCATGTGGTCCATAAATTGTGAAATACGATTCCCTTTATATTTTTGTTTTAACTGAGCTTCAAATCCCTGCTTTCTAAAGGGATATAGGGACCTCAGCGGTCCAGTGGGTTAGAGCGATTGTCCCTCAGTCCTACACAGACCTTTCATCGATGTGGCGCGGGTTCGAATCGCCGGATCTATCGGGGCTATTTCAAGGAAAGGTCCTGGTCGCTGAGAACCAAATATTGTAAAAACTCTTGCTAGTGTTTGAAATGTTGAATGCAACTAACGATATCTCTAGCCGAGTGTAAGAGAGTAATAGAAAAGTCGGTAAATGCAAGCAAACACCAGGTGAGCTTACCGACCGAGATGGATTTTTCCGACAAAAATGGCCCTATAGGTTATATCTGAACTTTAAGACTAGGATAATTTGTATGATGCCATTTTACATAAAAATGTAAAAAGAAGAAAAAAAAATACAAATTTGTTCAGAACTTTAACATTAGCGTTTTGCATTCATTTACACTTTGGAATTTTAGAGAACATGCGTTAAAGGCACACTTGCCGCGAAAATCAGGAATATTGATTACATTAAAAAAGAAAGACCGTTTTCTGTATTTTTCCCAGACAATATAAGTTAGGAACTTTCTATTTTTACCGAAATTTAAAAGTTTGGACGTCACTTTGTATTTTTAATTTGAATTTGAAAATTTGAATTGTTAGGTACCCGGAACGTTTACAAACCAAACTGCTCGCAGGGGCGATTTTATGTTTCAGTCGAGCGAGTGAACTAACGGCACAGTGTAATTTTACGTAGATTTATTTATCTGAGAAATACAGACTGACGATCGGTTAACAGCGACTGGGAAAGCCTGCTGATAATTGTTTGAGTGTAAACCACACATAAAAAGGCCTGAAATGAGGGTAATCCAACACGAAAGTTGACCGACACTGATCGTTGTTGTTGTAATCAGGCTTCGATTCTTCGTTTGTTTTTCACCCCATTTCTACATTCTAAAGCTAACTAGACATGTTTTCTGTGTACCTTTGTTTAAGTTTAGTGGTATTAGTCGTAGTAAGCTCATTTAAATTGGTTTTCTTAGCAAATTTAAACAGGCTACGGCGGCAAGTGGGCCTTTAAGGGTATGATAATTTATCAAAAGGCTGTCCGGTAGCCAACTCTATGGTGTTCTATTTGGGCCACTTCTCCGTCGCGCGTCGACTTACACAAACGCGACGCGCGACGCGACGCGGTACTCGACGTCGACCTCCGCGTCGCGCGTCGCGCGTCGAGTTTTATAATGTTAAAAGATAGACAGTGAACTCGACGTCGCGTTTTAGAGCGCGACGTCGCGTTTTTCTTGCGCGACGTCGCGCGTCGAGTTTGCAAACGCGACGCGACGCGGCACTCGACGTCGACCTCCGCGTCGCGTCGCGCGTCGCGTTTGGCAATGTTAAAAGATAGGCAGTGAACTCGACGTCGCGTTTTTTTGCGCGACGTCGCGTTCCGCGTCGTGCGTCGCGCGTCGAGTTGGAAAGTTCAGGGCTTTATGTCCTTTGCGCATGTGTGGGGACCATTCATTATTATATATCAATAATTATAATCAAACGTCTCATCCAATGTGTAGGCTATTAAAAATTTAGCTGTCAAACCGCTATTTTATAGTAAGTCGTTTGTTTGTTTGTTTTGGAAGCAAATTAACTTTCATCTTTAAAAACTGAGAATTTAATTCTAGGGTTCGTTCACAAAAAGCGAAGTATATAAATATCATCGATCAGATTTCTTCACTGAGCTAAATTCATACGATGAGTCATAATAATTATTGATATATTGTTCAATTTAAAATGAAAAGACAGGTTGGCTGACGATCATATCGAAATCTGGTGTACAAACACACATTAAATGGGTACAAATGGCGGTTTGATAGTTAATCTACAATAATGAATGGTCCCCACACATGCGCAAAGGACACAAAGCCCCCAACTTTCCAACTCGACGCGCGACGCGGAATGCGATGTCGCGCAAAAGAACGCGACGTCGCGCAAAAAAACGCGACGTCGAGTTCACTGCCTATCTTTTAACATTACCAAACGCGACGCGCGACGCGACGCGCGACGCGACGCGGAGGTCGACGTCGAGTGCCGCGTCGCGTCGCGCGTCGTGTTTGCAAATTAGACGCGCGACGCACGACGCGGAACGCGACGTCGCGCAAGAAAAACGCGACGTCGCGCTCTAAAACGCGACGTCGAGTTCACTGTCTATCTTTTAACATTATAAAACTCGACGCGCGACGCGCGACGCGGAGGTCGACGTCGAGTACCACGTCGCGTCGCGCGTCGCGTTTGTGTAAGTCGACGCGCGACGGAGAAGTGGCCCAAATAGAACACCATACAACTCTCCGATCCCGTTGGTGATAAAATCACATGGACCCGCGCTATTGTTCCTGATCGCACTTTAGAGCCTGTAAACTTCTCAATGGCTGGGGAAGATGAGGGATTCACTATCAATGCATTACCAAATTCTGCTGTCTCTAGCCAAACTCCAGCCTGTCGTCAAACTTATGAAATGTCATGGGTTTTGGTTAATTACAATTATGTTTGGGTGTTTAAAGACCCAAATGACATAAGCCCTGTGCCAGTATGCTTTAATTAATATATAGATAGGCTTGTCAGGCAATATACATGATTTCATTTAAAGACCCAAATACTAACTGATGCCAAAACTTTCAATTATTGGTAAAAATAGAAAGTTCCCAACCTCTTCTGTCTGGGAAAAATACAGAAAACCACCCACTGTTTTTTTTATGTAGGCGTAAGCAGTAGTTTGAATTTTCGCGGTGAGTGTGCCTTTAAATGGATTTTTTCTTGAGGTTTATTTGCATGTCACGCACAGTTATATTCTTTATCCGTCTCTGGGCATGTTAGCGACATGATTAGGAAATTATTCATTCTGATATGTTCACCAGTGGGGCTGCTTACGATGGGAATCTTAAGTGATTTAAGGAATCAAGTATGGTAGCCAGATACAGATATTTTATTCTCGAGCTTCGCGACTCCGCCAGACTCGCCAAAGCAATTGATTCGCGACTTTCCCAAACACGCCAACCACGTAAAACACGTCAACCAGGATAATCAATTGAATAAAATAATTTTTTTAAAACGTTTCATTCTCGTCCTTAGCTACCTTGGCGTGGCTGGCGGGGGCGAGAAAGTCGCGATTCTATATCATTCGCAACCTTCTCGACCTTGGCGGGGTCGCGAAACACGGTAAAAAATATACTATTATTTTGCAATCCCGAATCGCGCCCTTCGTGTGCTTGTGGGGGCGAACCACGTGAAGGTCGCCAACCACGCGAGGTCGCCTAACTAGTGCATTCATGTGGAAGAATATACAAATAAAATAAGTGAAATTAACGTTCAAGCATAGAACTCTTTTAGTTCTATGGTTAAAGTGTCGCTTACTTTTAAGCACGACGTCCGGTTTTTGATGTGTTAACTGGACTCGATGTAGCTTGGACGTGATTGGCGACCTTCGCGGCCATCGCGCCCTTCGCGACCCTTGGACCCTTCGCCACCTTCTCGACCCCGCCAAGCACGCGCAGGTTGCCATTCGGGATTGGAAAAAATAATATTTTTTCTTCAGCGTGTTCCTCGACCTTGGCGTCATTCGCGACCCCGCCAAGGTCGAGAAAGTCGCGAATGAAATAGAATCGCGACCTTATCGCCCACGCGACGGTAGCGAAGGGCGCGAATAAAAATATGAAAAAAATTAATTGATTAGCGTGGTTGGCGTGTTTGATGAGTTTGGCGAGGTAGAGAAAGTCGAAAATGTAGCGCTTTAGTGAGTCTGGCGGGGTCGCCAAGCACGCGAACTAAAATGTCTGTATTCGGCTTCCATAGATATGTTATATTTCGTGGGTCGTTTTTTAGGTCATCCTCTGTTAGTAAGAAGTGCAATTCTAAGGCAAATAAAAGCATTTGGGATACCCTTTAAAACATTCTGCTTTTGTAACCTCTAGTGACCAAGCTAAAAACAAAGAAAAAAAGAGACCGAAGTATGTCCTATGAGTGGCGTTTTTCAGTATCGCCATTTCATCTGCATTAAATTTTTCCGATGACGTAAGGTCGCCTGAGCCGTTTACGGTCAATATCATCGTATTGATGCTGATCTCATTAATTGTAGTGTATATTGAAGGAGTAGTGTTTATGTTATGTTTATGTTTATGTCAAATGTTCTTGTTTTCTTTTATGCCCTCTTTGACGCCTAAATACAATACCAATGTGCAGTACTAAAAGAGAATAAGCTACATAGCCCACCTACATTTTGTATTCAATCGATGATGAATGAAAAGAGACGCAATAGAGAGTCAAGTGATATAAATAAGCCAACGGCTAGTTGGCTAACAAATATCACAACTCCGACCAAAGTTCAATGGGCGGTATCGTTCTCAGGTGACTACAACTGTTTCTATATTTCACATACATCCATGTACACAAACAGCTGATATGACGAATTCGGCGTTGTATATTTTTGGATGGGGACTAACGTTATTATATTCCTGTCATGCCAAGTCCCTTGTTTTCCGATCGGAACAAAATGATTTCACGGTGGATCATGACAGTACATGTGGATATGCGGTAAGACAGTCCATCTGCATCTTTGCATTTCTCTATTCAATTCCGTACAAAACACCAAGCGAAAGGCAGTGTACGTCGATTAAAGTAGCGCGACAACAAAATAAAAAACTAACGGAGAAAACACAGAAACATGAACACGTACCGGCTGTTAACTCCGATAGGCTAGTTAGAACCAATATTTTACCATTTTAAAGGCTGGAGTTGACTTTCGTATGGTATTATCAGTTTACTCGTCACGCTCATGGTCCCTCTCCTGTTTGCTTATTCGGCATTAATAAGGGTATTAAAATACATTGATATAGACATAAAACTCGAGAAGCTATAACCCGACCATGATAGCTTGTGAGGAGGGGGTGGGGATAAACGTTAACAGAAATCAGTAACTAAACAAACAACATTGTTTCTACTTAACAACTTACAGTTTGGTTAAGGGCTTATACAGATATTGTATTGAAGTAAAAGGTAAGATGAAAATTTGCATTTAAAAAGAGACATGGGAGCATATATCAAACCAGGTCTGCATTGAACAACGTTGGCGGTACTGGTAGCCGGTAACGTCTGGCCTCTAATATGCCACCGAATAACGTTTCACCTGGCGGTCCCTGTTTGTTTGAAGTTGTTGGCAAAGCCTTACAATGGTACATGTAAATTGTCTGACTAGGTTTGCTATACCAACGTGCAACACCCGTCCACCATCCACAACTTACAATGTTTTCATGGCAAGATAATCGCCACCTTTATTGCATGAAGTCTCTCTGTTTTTGGTCAAATTTCCAATATTTGTGGTTACACTCAATCTCAAAGGTGTGTTAATACAAGAGGTGCGGAATGACGTTCAGCATCTACTCTGAAAGCCTTTTCAGTTGCAATGTAAACGAATAGTCTTTCGAAAAATAGATAAAAATACAGGAGAAATTTGTTAAAAGTGGACATTTTCAGTCATTTTATCTGTTATCCAAAACGGATTTTGATTTAGTTCGATAAATTTTGACCTAATCAAACAGGAGGAGTTGCTTCCTATTGTTACAAACTTTCCGAATCTGAACGAATTGTATTGATCTATTTACTGAAACATGAGTTTTGTTTCAGAGCTGTAATGCGGTTAAAGATGGAATGATTAACGTACATATAGTGCCCCATACGCATGACGATGTGGGCTGGATTATGACTGTGGACCAATATTATTACCAACGTAAGGCACTCAAAGTCCCATATGGGGGCTGATGTTTTACACAGTTTATATGTGAAAGGCTCTTTCATTTTATACAATCGTTTAGTTCGTCATCACTAACCTTATAGAAAATCAGGTGTAAAAACCATTGGCTATATATATATCTATATAGTCGGCAAGTTGACCTTTAAATCAGAACGACCTTAGGGAGAGACGTTTCTATAATTGTCTCCAGTTGGTATTAAAGTGATGAGGGACCTATAATTCTAAGAAGTCACTATATTCGAATTGCACCAGGAAGGGTAGTTCTCTAATCTTGTATAACATTGATTGTTCACAAAGTTTTCATTAGAGAAAGTTTGAATTACCACTAAATGTTAGAAAGCCGTACAGATTCTCGTTGTTCATTCGGACAGGTGTACAGTATATCCTGGATACGGTCATCCCACAGCTACTATTGGATCCATCTAGAAGGTTTATTTACGTGGAAATAGCCTTCTTCAAACGATGGTGGGATGAACAAAATACCGCCATGAGAAATACCGTCAAAGAACTCGTCAATGAAGGTATGTCTGAACTAATCAGATATAGTTAAATAAATCAGCTCCAATTATTTAGATTGACGTGCGGAGATGTCTAAATGTGGCAGGTTAACAGAAGAGGTAGTAGGACACGCCTCAGCTTCAGCAGCTTTGTGGACAAAACTGACATGGGTTTTCCCCTCTCAGATCACCTCCGAGTTTTGCGTTGATCAAATACCCTCAGACAGTTTGCCAGCCATTTTGAATGTCGATTGATATAACAATCATAAAGGTTGCAGCGAACCGATACGTTTTCCATATCCTCTTTGAAGCCTAAAATCGCCCCACTAATAATGCAAGCAACCGATCGAAGTACTGGATTTGTTAACTTTCAGTCTAAGTCACTTATAATTGAATCGTTGGTTGATTGGTGATTTACGCGCACTCAAGTTTATAAAGATAACTTAACGGAGGATTTTAGCATTGGGTTAATTTGCGATATTGTTTTATTTCCTTTTTAGTCAGAACTAAAATTTTACACTGTACTTTTGGAGCGCCATTTGTATTCAGCTAAAAATACAGCGATCTTTACCGTTAAAAAGTGCCGACTGTCCGAGACATGTTGGACCAGACTACCGGAACCCAGTGGAAAGATTTAGGGTTTTGCTCTGGCCATGGGTTTTTTCTTGGTGGAAACTGGTCTTGAATTTTCAGCATGGTCGAACAAAAAAAAAAACATGGATTTTCCTCTTGGTCGAAACTGGTCAAAGATTTTCTTCTTGATCAAAAAAATCTTCTTGGTGAAAACTGAACCCAGAGTTCCCTCTTGGTTGAAAATGGTCACGTGGCTTCCTCTTAGTAGAAACTGACCTCTTGATCGAAGCTTGTTCTTGGTATTCTGTTATGTAACGTAAATACACGAATTAATAAATAGATAAATGATTAATTGACTAAAATTTGAACCCGCAAGCATGGGGTGTTGATGGGAAGTATAGAACTTCACCCGCATATCAACACCGCTGATGTCTCCGTTTTCCAACCAGGTGAAGACGACATGGAGAAGCTTATCACGTATGTTGAAGTCAACTTCAGGGAAATTACTGTATTAATAAATTAACCGACACTGATTGACCTCGGAAAAGTTCGGGGTCAGGATGAGAATTGAACTCACTGGTTAGAGTTAGGTGGGACAGTAGCCCTAAGTCGTGAGTTCAATTCTCAACTTGACCCGGAATGTTTCTGGGTCAATCAGTGTCGGTCAATTTACTAATTCAGTATTATTAAGTATCATTTCCAAGAAAGTCATGCAATGAGTCCTTTAAAAGTTAGGAAAAGTTGTTACATACAAAGTCTTAGTCTGGTCAAAATGAAGATACTTTTTCAAAGGCTAATCTTCATCTTATGAATTTCACGCGGACGACCTATGTGGGATGGTTGCCAGTTACCAGCGGAAGGTCGTGGGTTTCCTCTGGACACTGAGCCCGGTTTCCTCCCAAAATAAAACTGGCAACGCGGCCATATAAGTGAAATAATCTTGAGCGCTGCGTAAAACACCAAACAATCAATCAATCAATCAATCATCTTATGAAAGAGCAATTCTATATGTAAAGTTTTCCTACGTTTTATCCTTATGTGTTACATGCATATGCAGGTCGTTTGGAGTTTATCCTGGGAGGTTGGTCCATGAATGATGAAGCTACAACCCATTACAATGCTATCATTGACCAGCATACATTGGGCTTCCGTTTTCTACGGGATACGTTCGGTGAATGTGCTCGACCCCGAGTAGCCTGGCAGATTGATCCGTTTGGTCATTCCAAAGAACAAGCCTCGCTGTTTGCACAGGTAAACACTTAACAATGGTTGTTATTTTGTTGGAGTGGGACTACAATGACCCAACTTTTACCAGTTATTTTAAAGTGGCATGGCCAGCTGAATATAGGGGACACTTTGATTTATGAAAAATAAGAACTTTACTTTGATACCAATCCTACAGATTTTGTGAGCAACAGCCCCCCCTCCCCTGATTACATTACAAGGTAATATCAACATGCTAAATACATATGCTTTAAACATTGACAACCAGAATTTCTGAAAAACTAATTTTGGCAGCTTATGTCACTTTAGCGAGGAAAAAAATAGCACCCACGATAAATAGGCTTTATTGGTGTGGCGGATATAATCTAGAAACATCTTCTATGGGTGCACGGGATATCGTCTAGAAATAGCTTCTTTTGGTGCGCCTGATATATTCTAGACACAGCTTATATTGGTGTACGGGATTTCGTCTATAGAAACAGCTTCTTGTGGGTTGGACACAACCTAGAAAAGGTTAAATGTTTGCGCTTGTTAAAGTCTAGATACAGCTTTTCTTGTATGATGACCTGGATATAATCTAGATACAGCTCCTCTTACATTGTGAGTTGGGTATAGTCTAGATATTTCTCAACTTGCAAAGTGATCTAAGAATTGTTGAGACACACAGCTTCCCTTGTATATAGATATAGTCTAGATACAGCTTCTATTGGTGCGCGGGATATAGTCTAGATACAGCTTCTATTGGTGCGAGGATATATTCTAGATACAGCTTCTATTGGTGCGAGGATATATTCTAGATACAGCTTCTATTGGTGCGAGGATATAGTCTAGATGCAGCTTCTATTGGTGCGCCTGATATAGTCTAGATGCAGCTTTTATTGGTGCGCGGGATATATTCTAGATACAGCTTCTATTGGTGCGCGGGATATATTCTAGATGCAGCTTCTATTGATGCGCGGGATATATTCTAGATACAGCTTCTATTGGTGCGCGGGATATATTCTAGATACAGTTTCTATTGGTGCGCGGGATATAGTATGGATACAGTTTCTATTGGTGCGCGGGATATATTCTAGATACAGTTTCTATTGGTGCGCGGGATATAGTCTAGATACAGCTTCTATTGGTGCTCGGGATATAGTCTAGATACAGCTTCTATTGGTGCGCCTGATATAGTCTAGATACACTTTCTATTGGTGTCCCGGATATATTCTAGATACAGCTTCTATTGGTGCGCGGGATATAGTCTAGATACAGCTTCTATTGGTGCGCGGGATATAGTCTAGATACAGCTTCTATTGGTGCGCGGGATAAAGTCTAGATATAGGCTTCTATTGGTGCGCGGGATACAGTCTAGATACAGCTTTTCTTGCAGGGTGAGCTGGATTTAGTCTAGATAGAGCTTTGTGGCTGAGATATAGAAATAACTTTTTGGTGGACCTGATAGAAAAATACATTCTCGCGATAGGCAAGATACACTGTATAAAATTAACTTCTTTTGGTGGGCCAGATATCGAATTAACTTCTTTTGCTGGACCAGATATAGAATTAACTTTTTTTGGTGGATCAGATATACATGTAGAAATAAATTGTCCCGCTGGATCAGATGTAGAAATAAAGTCGTTTGGACTAGATATAAAAATAATTATCTTGGTGGACTAGATATAAAAATAAGTTATCTTGGTGGACAAGATATAGAAATAACTTCTCTAGGTGGGCCAGACATAGAAATACCTTCTCTATGTAGGCCAGAAATAGAAATAAATTCTCTAGGTGGACCAGATATAAAAATAAATTATCTTGGTGGACAAGATATAGAAATAACTTCTCTAGGTGGGCCAGACATAGAAATACCTTCTCTAGGTAGGCCAGAAATAGAAATACCTTCTCTAGGTGAGCCAGAAATAGAAATAAATTCTCTAGGTGGACCAGATATAAAAATAACTTTTCAAGGTGGACCAGATACAGATTTAGCGCCCCTTGGTGGGCCAGAAATAGCGCCCCTTGGTGGTCCAGATATAGAAATAGCACCCCTTGGTGGTCCAGATATAGAAATAACGTCTCTTGGTGGGTCAGATATGGAAGTGGCGTCTCTTGGTGGACACAGTAAAAAATAACCCTTCGCTGGGCCAGATAGTATCTTAACTTCTCTTGGTGGGCGGGGTAGAAGAAGAATAAAAAACAAAACCTAACAAATGCCTCTTTGCCCTACCGATGAACTTACATTATGTTAGAGAGAGTCGGATTGGGACGGGATGCAGTTTACTGAATGCCCCAGATAGAAACAACGCTTTTGAAAACTGAATAGATAGGAAAGCAACAACAGAGCGCATATAAAAGCCTCATTTTTTGCTTTTTAGATGGGATACGATGGATTATTCTTTGGTCGTCTAGATTATCAAGACAAAAACCAAAGACTAAACGACTCCACGATGGAAATGGTATGGGAAGCCAGTCAAGATCTCGGTATACACCATGTTTTTTTATTTTGTTAGATTAGTTTTAGTCCGCTATATATATTTATGAACACTAAACCACGCAGGTACAGGGAAATTCTTCTTGACTAAAATAACCATGGAGACCAAGTTTCTAATCGGGTTAAAAAAGGGGGTATGTCATTGAAACCTTTATACCCAGTCATAGGCCCATTAAACTGAAGCCCACGATATTTCATTAGGTTCAAGACAGACAGGAGTGTATGGGTTAAGTCAGCAGAGTTTTCTGGAATACTGGGTAATATATTGACAAAGTTGTGTTCAGCTATGGCAAACAGGCGGGTAAACTGAGATTGGACAAAACACGATAATGGGAAATTTAAAAGAGACTGAAAATATGTAATTTGGTTCCTAGGTAGAAGACAGACAAGGGAGTTTAGCTCTGACTAGTAGAAACTAGTGTTATTTTTATAAGCAATGAATGACGGAAAATAAACATGTTGAAATAAATCGGACATCTCTAAATACAATGACATTTTATGTTCTTGGTTAAAATTAATATTTATTTTCTACTAGGTTCTTCTTCTAATCTGTTTACGGGGGCATTATATAGTGGATATGGACCTCCAGGTGGCATTTGTTTTGAGTATGAGTGCTCGGATCCTATACAGGTAATTTGTCAAAGTCAAGGTAAAGTATTGCCTAAAATTGTAACTTGCAAAGATAATACGATCAACATGAGAATCCATCATCAAATTGGTGAACAAACACAATTTTAACCTCGAAAACCATTTACTGATAAAAAGACCGTGTGTGAATTGAGAGCGTTACGGCAAGAGTAAACATTTAGGGTGATTCGAAACCTACATGATTACAATCTACCTCATTATTTGAATCTGTGATTTTATTTCAGGACGATCCAAACCTACATGATTACAATGTACCTGAAAAAGTAACCCAGTTTCTTAAAGATGTTACAAGCCAGGTAAGTATTCCGAGATAAAGCACTGATTATTGTATTAGTCTACCTGTTTAATTACAGGTACAGGATGCCACAGTATAATACCAGATTCTCATCTTTTCCATACTTGTGCAAGTAATAACACGATGATAGAAAAATAGTCTGAAGAACTGTTGGCAAAATCCGCACGATTGTTGTATGCAGTCAATTAGTTGTATTATAGACTTAATATTTTATAAATTTTATAACCAGCCGCAGTAGTACTTCTTATATGTGCATTATTCTATCCTTTGATTGCATGGACTATATTTCCAGGCATCCCACTATGCCACCGATCATTTAATTATGACGATGGGCAGTGACTTTGAGTACAGTGATGCTGTCACATGGTATAAAAATCTGGACAAACTAATCAAATACGTAAATGAACAGGTAAGACCTTTGAGTTTCTTTCCGAAAAAGGTAAATACGTTGTAAAGCCAAGTTATCTCCATGTAATATGAGTTGTTCATAGCAAAGGTTTCGTCGCCAGCCTCTGTGCTTACGGAACAACATTCTAATCTGACGTCACGATTGGGTTTCGTCCTGACTAACGAATTTTGTGAGGCACAAAGGCCTTTGCTCCGTGGTAATATCGGTGTGTGACACATTAACTCCGGGGTGATACAGAATCAAATATATGCACGGAAGGCACTCGGATACAGACTCACATTCAGGGCATTTCGACCAATGAAATGCCTAGAAGTTTCTCTCAATGGCGATAAAAACTTACCTTCTGGGCATTTCGAACAATGGAACGCCTAGAAATTTATCTGTCTGGTGATATCTAGGTCTATATCTAAAAAGGTTTTGATAAACATAAACAATATTGTTATTTGATATTACAGAATGTTACTAGTACCAAAGTGAATTTGTTATACTCGACTCCGTCTTGTTACCTGTATCAATTGAACCGGGCCAATAAGACATGGACAACTAAACAAGATGATTTCTTCCCGTATGCTCACCGGGGTCACAGTTTTTGGACAGGTTATTTCACAAGTAGAGCTGCACTTAAAGGATATGTTAGACAAACTAACAACTTTCTCCAGGTATGCCATGATATTCACAGCACCGCAGAAGAATGCTTTAGGATGACTAATGGAATGTTTTAATGTATTAAAAGCGAATATCCAGTAGTTGTTTTAACACCAGCGAGAAAGAACAACAAACAAATAGATCTTCAATTTCTACTTTTACATCACCTGTTATTTTCGTTTGTAAAAGGGAAAGTATACGACAGATTTCATATAAAGATTTCCACTGAGAACTTTATAGTTCTTCCAAGTTATAAACTTGTTCTTTTGATCAAGTGGGTTCTTGTTTGGCGTAACTTTCTTCGTTGTCAGGTTTCGTATGATATCAGTGAAATGGTTTCGTTTCAGATTGAATTAACAATGTTTTCTATACCAATAAGAATCATGTCTAACTGTATACAGTCTATAAAACAATGTTAATTCTCAGGTCTGCGAGCAAATGGATGCACTGGCCCAGTTACAAGGAACCGATGTTACTCCCTCAAACATTGAAGTTTTAAGTAAGCATGCCATTTCCTTTATTCCGGGGGCATCCGTGGCTCAGTAGGTGGAGCGTTGGACCTCAATCCGAACAGCCTTCCACCAATGGATCGCGGGTTAGAATCCCACTCAGTCCACACAAAATTGGAAAATTTTCTGACTGGGTTTTCATTAGAACGATGTGGGTTGGTTGCCAGTTACCATCGGGAGGTTATGGGTTTCCTCCGGGCATAGAGCCCGGTTTCCTCCCACAATAAAACTGGCAACACCGCCATATAAGTGAAATAAGCGGTGTAAAACACCAAACAATCAATCAACCAGTCCTTTATTCGGTGCTTTCTCAGCACGCTCACATGTATGTCAGCTCTTTCGCAGATTTTAGGAAGTTTTACCGGTGTATATTTACTTTCAGAGGAGGCCATGGGAGTTGCTCAGCATCACGATGGCGTCTCGTAAGTAAATATCAATATACAGTACTACATCACCCAGATGCTGGTCGGGCGTGACCATACCGCTTTAGGGGGGGGGGGGGGGCTTTTATGGGTTTACCCTCCACTGTTGATATATTTTTGTATTTTTATACGTGTACATATTAGTCCTGCGATTAATTTAACACCAATGGATTAAGTTTAAAAACAAAACCTTAATCTGCTTGTTTTCTTTTGAATGAATATCTTCTGGTGCCCGGGTCACACTATGAACACTTTGTTGATGTAGTTATTTTCCTTATAAGCCAGTGTCAAGTAGCTATAAAGTCCCAGGAAGCAAAACCTTCCAGGTTCAGGATAGATGTTTCAGGGGACTTACAGTATCGATCTCGGGCAACAAATAAACCACGAGTCGGTAGAGGACCAGGAATCATTGATATTTCGAGGTATCAAATTGATACCAGGTTCATTCGTCGTTAAAACAAATTGTAATATTGAAAATATTCTCCCATCAAACCTCATTCACATTCACCAAACAAAAGACCACACCAGGTGACAGGAGTTACTATGGACCCTGGGGTTATGTAGACCTGTTCTACCATATCAGACTTATTCCGTGTAATCTAAGTGTGAAGATGACATAGCCGTGCAATTGACACCCAATAATGTGATTTATGCACTGATACAGAGAGGATACAAAATACACAAGATTTATCAGCAGAAAGGGGACATTTTATGGCAATGATTCGAAATGCGAAGCCCAGAAAACTTTGGATAGTTTTGCAAGTTTAAACCTCAAGAGATTGCATTTTATGTATTGTTTTATTGGGGGAAAGCCCAGGTACCCTGTGTGATATATCGAGGAATATCGGTACACACCATTTTGAAGAAATCGGATGCCAAATTTGTTTTTTTCTTTTTAGGGGAACTGAGAAACAAGTAGTGGCTTATGATTACGCAGAGAGATTAGCTAATGGCGTGAACCACTGCCAGGTATGATCTGATTTAAACTTCTGTTAAATGGAACTAGTATGAATCGTAGGAGCTACCAAATTGTTCAGCTATTATTTCCAGGAGTGCAAGTTTAAGTGGTACGGAATCAAGTGTTATGAATGTAAGTGCCGAATGTCTGAAAGCATCTAAGACCAGAAATGAATGAATGTACGTCCCGATTAATGGATTTTTGCATTTCGCTTGTCTTCGTTGTAAATAGCTGACTGACGGAACAGTATTATTTCAACATCAATCCTGTAGTTTCTCAATCAGTTTCAAACGTACACATTATCTTGAGAACCGGGAGCCTGTTTCACAAAGCGGCGTAGCGTAAGTTTTCACATAAATGCCATACGAGATACGTTGCTATGGCAGTTTCGTGAAAACGTACGCCACGCCGCTTTGTGAAACAAGCTCCTGAATTCATAAGGCATTAAAAAAAAAGCAATTTTCGTTTTTGCGGTAAGTTAAAAGATTAATAGGGCTACTAAGCAAATTTTGAAACCACGAAATGACAATATTAACTTCTGGAACTCTTATGCATCGAAATCTGTGGATTGATGGATGTTTTCTATGGTAGGTCTATTCAAGATGTTTTTGCTTAAAAGGCGTCGTTGCCAGGTTTAGTGGTGGGGGAAAACTAGACGCGGGTAATAATTAAATCAGAGTTCAGAGTCCGAGAGTCTGATTCCGCCTTATTGAAGGTTTGTGTAGATGTAACACGTTCTGTTTTTCGTTAATGTTTATTGTTTAAATAATTTTACAATCACATTCAGCATTTGGAATCTCGTCCTCAGCCCTCTATCCGTCTCAAACATCATTTTATTTTCTACTTACCAGAAAACAGTGGTGAAATCCTACAAGAAACTTTTAAGCAACTCATCAACAGAATCTCCTTTTGATCACAAGTTCTGTTCTCTTCTGAACATCAGTATGTGTGACATAACGGAGAACAACAACCAGGTAAAACTTCTTAAAAAAAAAAGTATATAAAAACAGATTATATTTTACAAGTTGCCATTAATTTAAAGTGGCATGAGCTGCCAAAATGTTGATATTTTGGCGTTATAACAGAATGTTGAAATTATTGGCTATTTTTCTCAAGACGTATAATTCAGAAGCTTTTTAGTGCTTCTAGTCTCGAAAATGTACGATAAAGTATTGTTTTGAACTAACTTTGGCTTAGAATGAATGAATGGTCGTCCCGGTTATTTAAATTTTGTTTACTTTCGAACACGTTTTCGGTTCGTGCAGGCCACATGTAACTTGTTGTATGGATTTTCCTCATTCCAATGCCAATCATTTATTTTTTCGATGGCCTTCAAAGCGTTTTACTGTTGTGACGACGAGAAATTATGAAAAAAGTGTGAATTTTGGCACCTCATGCCACTTTAAGTTGTTCAAGTCACTCTATGCATACTATTAAGTAACGCTGCTAAATCTTTCGCTTATATTTGAATAAGAATCGAACCCAGGACATTTTTCTAACGAGAGAAAGTCTTCTCTTCTTTCTCTGGAAACAATTTGTATTTTAGATCAAAGAAGTTCTACACAAAATCAAAATCCCAAAAGGTTAATAAATATTTCTGATCAAATTATTTGTTATCCATTTCAGTTTGTAATGGTGGTGTATAACCCATTAGGACGTGTTGTTAACCATTGGGTGAGACTGCCGGTAGTAGAAGCTGGTTACAGTGTGACAGGTCCTGATGGTCAGCCCATCGACTCTCAGGTGAGTTACAGCTGGTTACAGTGCGATGGGCCCTGATGGTCAGTCCATCGACTCTCAGGTGAGTTACAGCTGGTTACAGTGTGACGGGTCCTGATGGTCAGCCTATCGTCTCTCAGGTGAGTTACAGCTGGTTACAGTGTGACGGGTCCTGATGGTCAGCCAATCGTCTCTCAGGTGAGTTACAGCTGGTTACAGTGTGACAGGTCCTGATGGTCAGCCCATCGACTCTCAGGTGAGTTACAGCTGGTTACAGTGTGACAGGTCCTGATGGTCAGCCCATCGACTCTCAGGTGAGTTACAGCTGGTTACAGTGTGACGGGTCCTGATGGTCAGCCCATCGACTCTCAGGTGAGTTACAGCTGGTTACAGTGTGACGGGTCCTGATGGTCAGCCCATCGTCTCTCAGGTGAGTTACAGCTGGTTACAGTGTGACGTATCCTGATGGTCAGCCCATCGACTCTCAGGTGAGTTACAGCTGGTTACAGTGCGATGGGCCCTGATGGTCAGTCCATCGACTCTCAGGTGAGTTACAGCTGGTTACAATGTGACGGGTCCTGATGGTCAGCCTATCGTCTCTCAGGTGAGTTACAGCTGGTTACAGTGTGATGGGTCCTGATGGTCAGCCAATCGTCTCTCAGGTGAGTTACAGCTGGTTACAGTGTGACAGGTCCTGATGGTCAGCCCATCGACTCTCAGGTGAGTTACAGCTGGTTACAGTGTGACAGGTCCTGATGGTCAGCCCATCGACTCTCAGGTGAGTTACAGCTGGTTACAGTGTGACGGGTCCTGATGGTCAGCCCATCGACTCTCAGGTGAGTTTCAGCTGGTTACAGTGTGACGGGTCCTGATGGTCAGCCCATCGTCTCTCAGGTGAGTTACAGCTGGTTACAGTGTGACGTATCCTGATGGTCAGCCCATCGACTCTCAGGTGAGTTACAGCTGGTTACAGTGTGACAGGTCCTGATGGTCAGCCCATCAACTCTCAGGTGAGTTACAGCTGGTTACAGTGTGACGGTCCTGATGGTCAGTCCATGGACTCTCAGGTGAGTTACAGCTGGTTACAGTGTGACGTATCCTGATGGTCAGCCCATCGACTCTCAGGTGAGTTACAGTGTGACGTATCCTGATGGTCAGCCCATCGTCTCTCAGGTGAGTTACAGCTGGTTACAGTGTGACGGGTCCTGATGGTCAGCCCATCGACTCTCAGGTGAGTTACAGCTGGTTACAGTGTGACGGGTCCTGATGGCCAGCCCATCGACTCTCAGGTGAGTTACAGCTGGTTACAGCTGGTTACAGTGTGACGGGTCCTGGTGGTCAGCCCATCGACTCTCAGGTGAGTTACAGCTGGTTACAGTGTGACGGGTCCTGATGGTCAGCCAATCGTCTCTCAGGTGAGTTACAGCTGGTTACAGTGTGACGGGTCCTGATGGTCAGCCCATCGACTCTCAGGTGAGTTACAGCTGGTTACAGTGTGACGGGTCCTGATGGTCAGCCCATCGACTCTCAGGTGAGTTACAGCTGGTTACAGTGTGACGGGTCCTGATGGTCAGCCTATCGTCTCTCAGGTGAGTTACAGCTGGTTACAGTGTGACAGGTCCTGATGGTCAGCCTATCGTCTCTCAGGTGAGTTACAGCTGGTTACAGTGCGACGGGTCCTGATGGTCAGCCCATCGACTCTCAGGTGAGTTACAGCTGGTTACAGTGCGACGGGTCCTGATGGTCAGCCCATCGTGTCTCAGGTGAGTTACAGCTGGTTACAGTGTGACGGGTCCTGATGGTCAGCCCATCGACTCTCAGGTGAGTTACAGCTGGTTACAGTGTGACAGGTCCTGATGGTCAGTCCATCGTCTCTCAAATGAGTTACAGCTGGTTACAGTGTGACAGGTCCTGATGGTCAGCCCATCGTCTCTCAGGTGAGTTACAGCTGGTTACAGTGTGATGGGTCCTGATGGTCAGCCCATCGACTCTCAGGTGAGTTACAGCTGTTTACAGTGTGACGGGTGCTGATGGTCAGCCCATCGACTCTCAGGTGAGTTACAGCTGTTTACAGTGTGACGGGTGCTTATGGTCAGCCCATCGACTCTCAGGTGAGTTACAGCTGGTTACAGTGTGACGGGTCCTGATGGTCAGCCAATCGTCTCTCAGGTGAGTTACAGCTGGTTACAGTGTGACAGGTCCTGATGGTCAGCCAATCGTCTCTCAGGTGAGTTACAGCTGGTTACAGTGTGACGGGTCCTGATGGTCAGCCCATCGTCTCTCAGGTGAGTTACAGCTGGTTACAGTGTGATGTATCCTGATGGTCAGTCCATCGTCTCTCAGGTGAGTTACAGCTGGTTACAGTGTGACAGGTCCTGATGGTCAGCCAATCGTCTCTCAGGTGAGTTACAGCTGGTTACAGTGTGACGGGTCCTGATGGTCAGTCCATCGTCTCTCAGGTGAGTTACAGCTGGTTACAGTGTGACAGGTCCTGATGGTCAGTCAATAGTCTCTCAGGTGAGTTACAGCTGGTTACAGTGTGACGGGTCCTGATGGTCAGCCAATCGTCTCTCAGGTGAGTTACAGCTGGTTACAGTGTGACAGGTCCTGATGGTCAGCCAATCGTCTCTCAGGTGAGGTACAGCTGGTTACAGTGTGACGGGTCCTGATGGTCAGCCCATCACTCTCAGGTGAGTTACAGCTGGTTACAGTGTGACGTATCCTGATGGTCAGCCCATCGACTCTCAGGTGAGTTACAGCTGGTTACAGTGTGACGTATCCTGATGGTCAGCCCATCGTCTCTCAGGTGAGTTACAGCTGGTTACAGTGTGACGGGTCCTGATTGTCAGCCCATCGACTCTCAGGTGAGTTACAGCTGGTTACAGTGTGACGGGTCCTGATGGCCAGCCCATCGACTCTCAGGTGAGTTACAGCTGGTTACAGCTGGTTACAGTGTGACGGGTCCTGGTGGTCAGCCCATCGACTCTCAGGTGAGTTACAGCTGGTTACAGTGTGACGGGTCCTGATGGTCAGCCAATCGTCTCTCAGGTGAGTTACAGCTGGTTACAGTGTGACAGGTCCTGATGGTCAGCCCATCGACTCTCAGGTGAGTTACAGCTGGTTACAGTGTGACGGGTCCTGATGGTCAGCCCATCGACTCTCAGGTGAGTTACAGCTGGTTACAGTGTGACGGGTCCTGATGGCCAGCCCATCGACTCTCAGGTGAGTTACAGCTGGTTACAGCTGGTTACAGTGTGACGGGTCCTGGTGGTCAGCCCATCGACTCTCAGGTGAGTTACAGCTGGTTACAGTGTGACGGGTCCTGATGGTCAGCCAATCGTCTCTCAGGTGAGTTACAGCTGGTTACAGTGTGACGGGTCCTGATGGTCAGCCCATCGACTCTCAGGTGAGTTACAGCTGGTTACAGTGGGACGGGTCCTGATGGTCAGCCCATCGACTCTCAGGTGAGTTACAGCTGGTTACAGTGTGACGGGTCCTGATGGTCAGCCTATCGTCTCTCAGGTGAGTTACAGCTGGTTACAGTGTGACAGGTCCTGATGGTCAGCCTATCGTCTCTCAGGTGAGTTACAGCTGGTTACAGTGCGACGGGTCCTGATGGTCAGCCCATCGACTCTCAGGTGAGTTACAGCTGGTTACAGTGCGACGGGTCCTGATGGTCAGCCCATCGTGTCTCAGGTGAGTTACAGCTGGTTACAGTGTGACGGGTCCTGATGGTCAGCCCATCGACTCTCAGGGGAGTTACAGCTGGTTACAGTGTGACAGGTCCTGATGGTCAGTCCATCGTCTCTCAAATGAGTTACAGCTGGTTACAGTGTGACAGGTCCTGATGGTCAGCCCATCGTCTCTCAGGTGAGTTACAGCTGGTTACAGTGTGAT
Organism: Lepidochitona cinerea; assembly: GCA_963971465.1. NCBI lineage: Eukaryota > Metazoa > Mollusca > Polyplacophora > Chitonida > Tonicellidae > Lepidochitona > Lepidochitona cinerea. The sequence goes on from OZ020551.1 coordinate 5,262,316, forward strand.
GGGTCCTGATGGTCAGCCCATCGACTCTCAGGTGAGTTACAGCTGTTTACAGTGTGACGGGTGCTGATGGTCAGCCCATCGACTCTCAGGTGAGTTACAGCTGTTTACAGTGTGACGGGTGCTTATGGTCAGCCCATCGACTCTCAGGTGAGTTACAGCTGGTTACAGTGTGACGGGTCCTGATGGTCAGCCAATCGTCTCTCAGGTGAGTTACAGCTGGTTACAGTGTGACAGGTCCTGATGGTCAGCCAATCGTCTCTCAGGTGAGTTACAGCTGGTTACAGTGTGACGGGTCCTGATGGTCAGCCCATCGTCTCTCAGGTGAGTTACAGCTGGTTACAGTGTGACGTATCCTGATGGTCAGTCCATCGTCTCTCAGGTGAGTTACAGCTGGTTACAGTGTGACAGGTCCTGATGGTCAGCCAATCGTCTCTCAGGTGAGTTACAGCTGGTTACAGTGTGACGGGTCCTGATGGTCAGTCCATCGTCTCTCAGGTGAGTTACAGCTGGTTACAGTGTGACAGGTCCTGATGGTCAGTCAATCGTCTCTCAGGTGAGTTACAGCTGGTTACAGTGTGACGGGTCCTGATGGTCAGCCAATCGTCTCTCAGGTGAGTTACAGCTGGTTACAGTGTGACAGGTCCTGATGGTCAGCCAATCGTCTCTCAGGTGAGGTACAGCTGGTTACAGTGTGACGGGTCCTGATGGTCAGCCCATCGTCTCTCAGGTGAGTTACAGCTGGTTACAGTGTGACGTATCCTGATGGTCAGCCCATCGACTCTCAGGTGAGTTACAGCTGGTTACAGTGTGACGTATCCTGATGGTCAGCCCATCGTCTCTCAGGTGAGTTACAGCTGGTTACAGTGTGACGGGTCCTGATTGTCAGCCCATCGACTCTCAGGTGAGTTACAGCTGGTTACAGTGTGACGGGTCCTGATGGCCAGCCCATCGACTCTCAGGTGAGTTACAGCTGGTTACAGCTGGTTACAGTGTGACGGGTCCTGGTGGTCAGCCCATCGACTCTCAGGTGAGTTACAGCTGGTTACAGTGTGACGGGTCCTGATGGTCAGCCAATCGTCTCTCAGGTGAGTTACAGCTGGTTACAGTGTGACGGGTCCTGATGGTCAGCCCATCGACTCTCAGGTGAGTTACAGCTGGTTACAGTGTGACGGGTCCTGATGGTCAGCCCATCGACTCTCAGGTGAGTTACAGCTGGTTACAGTGTGACGGGTCCTGATGGTCAGCCTATCGTCTCTCAGGTGAGTTACAGCTGGTTACAGTGTGACAGGTCCTGATGGTCAGCCTATCGTCTCTCAGGTGAGTTACAGCTGGTTACAGTGCGACGGGTCCTGATGGTCAGCCTATCGTCTCTCAGGTGAGTTACAGCTGGTTACAGTGCGACGGGTCCTGATGGTCAGCCCATCGTGTGGTTACAGTGTGACAGGTCCTGATGGTCAGCCTATCGTCTCTCAGGTGAGTTACAGCTGGTTACAGTGTGACCGGTCCTGATGGTCAGCCCATCGACTCTCAGGTGAGTTACAACTAGTTACAGTGTGACGGGTCCTGATGGTCAGCCAATCGTCTCTCAGGTGAGTTACAGCTGGTTACAGTGTGACGGGTCCTGATGGTCAGTCCATGGACTCTCAGGTGAGTTACAGCTGGTTACAGTGTGACGGGTCCTGATGGTCAGCCCATCGACTCTCAGGTGAGTTACAGCTGGTTACAGTGTGATGGGTCCTGATGGTCAGCCCATCGACTCTCAGGTGAGTTACAGCTGGTTACAGTGTGACGTATCTTGATGGTCAGCCCATCGACTCTCAGGTGAGTTACAGCTGGTTACAGTGTGACATATCCCGATGGTCAGCCCATCGACTCTCAGGTGAGTTACAGCTGGTTACAGTGTGATGGGTCCTGATGGTCAGCCCATCGTCTTTCAGGTGAGTTACAGCTGGTTACAGTTTGACGGGTCCTGATGGTCAGCCCATCGACTCTCAGGTGAGTTACAGCTGGTTACAGTGTGACGGGTCATGATGGTCAGCCAATCGTCTCTCAGGTGAGTTACAGCTGGTTACAGTGTGACGGGTCCTGATGGTCAGTCCATTGTCTCTCAGGTGAGTTACAGCTGGTTACAGTGTGACGGGTCCTGATGGTCAGCCAATCGTCTCTCGATGAGTTACAGCTGGTTACAGTGTGACGGGTCCTGATGGTCAGCCAATCGTCTCTCAGGTGAGTTACAGCTGGTTACAGTGTGACGGGTCCTAATGGTCAGCCAATCGTCTCTCAGGTGAGTTACAGCTGGTTACAGTGTGACGGGTCCAGATGGTCAGCCAATCGTCTCTCAGGTGAGTTACAGCTGGTTACAGTGTGACGGGTCCTGATGGTCAGCCCATCGACTCTCAGGTGAGTAACATCTGGTTACAGTGTGACGGGTCCTGATGGCCAGCCCATCGACTCTCAGGTGAGTTACAGCTGGTTACAGTGTGACGGGTCCTGATGGTCAGCCCATCGACTCTCAGGTGAGTTACAGCTGGTTACAGTGTGACGGGTCCAGATGGTCAGCCAATCGTCTCTCAGGTGAGTTACAGCTGGTTACAGTGTGACGGGTCCTGATGGTCAGCCCATCGTCTCTCAGGTGAGTTACAGCTGGTTACAGTGTGACGGGTCCTGATGGTCAGCCCATCGACTCTCAGGTGAGTTACAGCTGGTTACAGTGTGACGTATCCTGATGGTCAGTCCATCGTCTCTCAGGTGAGTTTCAGATAGTTATCTATTTTGATTACAGATCACTTAATGTGGCACGTTGCATAAAATTCTTTGAATGTTGCTGGTCTGGAGAGCAGCTAATGCTTCTTTAAACGCATGATTGATACGTTTATGATATGCTACGCACTAAGTTTTATATGTGTATGAGGATTACTTAGGAACCTTGCAATACTCCTACATAACTCGATCAAGTCGGTTTTCATTGGAACCTGTCAATCATCCTACATGTCGATATAGCCGGTTTTCATTGGAACCGGTCAATCATCCTACATGTCGATATAGCCGGTTTTCATTGGAACCTGTCAATCATCATACATGTCGATATAGCCGGTTTTCATTGGAACCGGTCAATCATCCTACATGTCGATATAGCCGGTTTTCATTGGAACCGGTCAATCATCCTACATGTCGATATAGCCGGTTTTCATTGGAACCGGTCAATCATCCTACATGTCGATATAGCCGGTTTTCATTGGAACCTGTCAATCATCCTACATAAGTCAAATGGATTGATCATATGACAGCATATTACCACAATGTTTCTATCACCTTGATCTGTCTCAGTCTATCCCATTTGATATTGTTGATTTAAATTTTTATATAGTTGGTGCCAGTAAGTCAGAGAACAAAACAAATTCCTGAACGGAAGAGTTTGGCCACACATGAGCTAGTGTTTAGAGTCACCATGCCTCCATTAGGATTCTCTGTCTTCTTCATTCTCAGAAACAATCGTAAGTGGGTAGAAGTTTTCTTTTGTACAAGTAATTTATTAAGCTAAATCGGTTAGCATCGGAATACCTTGTGCGGTTCCTGACGTCACGATTACCTCATTGCCTCTCCTTATATGTTTTCACCAAATGGGGCTTCATCTATAAGATAAGCTATACGCTAAAAGAGAGGCAATATGAGTTTTAGAACAATATTTTAGGGAAACCAAATACAGTGGATTCAACATTTAAACAGTGCAATAAAAACTTACTGAGCAAATTGAGACTGGTCTGAAAGTTAACAATTCCATCTTCATCTCTTTAAGACTCACCCACATCCAAGTTAACAGAGTATGAGGAATTGAAGGTCGATGATATGGTTCTCTCCAATAAGGTATGGTCCATTCCATTTATTAAACATCTGAACTATGTCAACTATATAAAGAGTTGGAAGCATTAATTCCAAAAATTGATTTATATGTAACAGCGTTCCATCATGACGATGGGAGAGTTTTGAATACGTTTGAGTTTCAAAATAAATTCATGCCACAACCTGAATACCGGCGTATGTCACAGTTTGTCACTTCTATCAGCACGGCTTAGTCACATACACTTTTCCTTACAGTACTTGTCATTAACATTTGATGACGAAGGGAAACTTTCGGCTATCACCAACTTACTGGAAGAAGTCAGTATCAAGATACAACAGGATTTCGCATTTTATACCGGATTTATAGGAAATAACAGTCAAGACGAATACCAGGCTTCTGGAGCATACGTTTTCCGACCTAACGAACATGAACCTAATACTTTTACAGATAATTCCGTCAAAAAGACACGTGTATTAAAGGTAGGCCAATTACTATTATTAAATTTATAATATCAAACAAGTTAAATGTCTATAAATTCAATTATTGGCAAATTTGTTTGTCCAACGACCATAGTTCGTAGGAGGCCTCGGTGGTCCAGTGTGTTTGTGTGACTTTCCATCGATGCGGCACGGGTTCAAATCTCACTCAGACCAATTAAAAATTGAAAAAGTTCTGAGTTGCCAGGTACTCGCCGAAGGTCGTGTGTTTCCTCCGGGCAATGAACCCGGTTTCCTACCCCACTAAACCTGGCAACGCCGCCATATGAGTGAAATAATCTTGAGTGTGGCGTAAAATATCAATCAATCAAACTATAGTTCGGAACAATCATCGGAAAACTTACATTTGTTGAAATTGTAAGTTTGTGAATCCATATAAACAATCTTGTCTGTGTTTAAATATCTGGTTGAAAATCGCCGCAATTCTTCAAAAGCAGTTTCCGCTGGGGGCGTCTAATATCATTTATGTGTATTTTTACCTTTTAATTATGCACAATTAAACAGTCCTTGTAGTGTTGTTATTTTTGTTTGTTCAGGGAGAGTTGGTCATGGAAGTGGAAGAAACCTTTAACCCTTGGGTTAGTCAGGTCATTCGGCTTTATAAGGATGCCCAATATGCGGAACTAGAATGGACAGTCGGTCCAATACCCATAGAGTATGTATTTCTCTCTCAGATTTTCCCTTTTAATATTATTATTATTATTACAACAGCCTGTGACGTGGTATGAATGTAGGTCTCTAGATGTGTATCATGGCAGATTGGCTTCTAGCCATATCTTACCTATATATGTAATCATAGAATCTGTTGATCTAGAGGTCTATTGATGCCATTACTATATTAACTGTCTTGTCAAAAAAGATTCATCGTTTTAATAAATGACTTTTTCAGCGATAAAGCCGGGAAGGAGGTTATCAACCGATTCCGTACTGACATGTCGAACAAACGATTCTTCACAGATGCTAACGGTCGACAAGTTCTTGAAAGACAGTAAGTTGTCTATCTTAAAAATAAAATAATTAAAGTGCATAAAACAAAGATAACTAAATATCCCTGGCTGGTGGCCTATATGATTACTTTCTGTTACTTGGTGTTGTAGAGTAAACCATCGTGATACATGGCATTTAAACCAGACGGAACCAGTGGCCGGTAATTATTATCCCATTAACAGCAGAATCTATATCCAGGTAACTTGTTCGATCTTATAACAGCCTTATATACACAAAGAAAAAAGTTAAGCACCCCCCCCCCCACCCCCACCCTGGAAAGTCTGCACCGACCGATAAAATCATCCGTGTAGGGAGATTGTTGACAAACTGATGTTGCAGAAATGATTGTGATCATAAGGGGCAACATTCTGGCGATAAGAAATCAACATTAATGGCAATAGCCTATACAATCTATTCATGATATCGTTAGCCAGATCAAGAGTATATTTTAACAAAATAAAAAGATGCTTGTAAGTTTGATACTTCAGAGTCCATCTGGCTTCACAGGGCGAACATATTGAAGTAGAAATGTCACTTTGAGTGTGTAGAACACATCCCTAGAGCAGAAGATCAATAGCGCGTATAGCCTTCATTAGCTTCCAACCTGCGTCTCACCCCTCCAGCGAGACATCAGATCTGTTGAAGGGGGTAACTGCCGCCAATATCGATGTAATACGGCTTCCAATTCTTGCAGATTTTGTACAGGAGGATCGAGGGCTTGAATGTTTCTGCTCATCCTATCTCAAATGTGCTCTGAAGGATTCAAATCCGTACAGTTGCCCCTTCAACAGATCCAACGTCTCATTGGAGGGATGAAACGCAGGTTGGAAGCTAATGGAGGCTATACGCGCTATTGACCTTCTGCTCTAGTTATGATCACTAAAACACACGGGCACAGGGAAAATCTTCTTGTCTAAAATAACCATGGAGACAAGTTTCTAATTGTGTTAAAAAGAGGTATATCATTTAGACCTTTACACCCCATAAATTGTTGTAACAAACCAAACCTATGATATTTCATTAGGTTGACGACTGACAAGAGTTTAGCCTTGGTCAGTAGAATTTCTGGAATCCTTTTGTAACACATTGACAATGGCTACGCATCTTAACTATGGCAAGAACATCGGTGGACTGAGATTGAACACCATAAATTTTGCTCCCCCCCCCCCGGGACAGACAAAACTATGTAACAAACAACGAACAAAACAACCATAAACTCCATCTCACAACCAGCAAACTACAAGGTTATAAACTCCATCTTACAACCTACGATGGTCTGAAAACAAAAGAACACCAAACCAATTTCTCTACACAGTTTTCTGATGCTTGAACAATGTGATGTTTGAGTACCTTCAATAAGTCAATCGTTTGAGACTTCCTCCATGCAGTCTATAAGTTTTGAAGTAACAATAAGGCTACGGATGATTTTAGGATGCTGGTCGTGACACCCAATTTGCCATCTTGACGGATCGGTCGGAAGGAGGAACCGGTCTATACCCCGGAGAAATGGAAATAATGGTATGCCTTTTGTTTCAATACAGCTAACAAATAAAAAATATTTATATCAAAGAGACATGGATTGTTAAAATTGTTATGCTTCCCGTAAACTTTCGTCAGTCCGGATTCATTTTCGGGCTATATCTTTCTTAATATTTGGAGAATTGGTCTGAAACTTGTCTGGTGTATACTCACTATCAAGTAGGCCTAGTCGTGCAGTGTAAAGGGGCTTTCACAATTGAGACTTTCGCCGCACGGTCAAAATACTGAAATCGATCGCACGGTGGAGATAACATTTTTCTGGCCGCAGTAGAATCGGAAAAATTACCGCAAGAAAATAATCCACTTTACGATTGGCCGGGGCATCGTAAGGACGTGGTTCCCGCACGTTTTAATCTACGAATCTCTTGCGGCGAACCGCGCGGAGTGACGCAAGCAACGCACGTCCAGCGCACGTGTTCCGTGAGACAGTTACGCGCAGGTGCTACGTGGTTGGTTGGAACGTGCGGCGTGCCGCAAGATGCATCGTGCGTCATTGTTTTTCGCCGCGCACCAATGAGCGGGCGCCTTGCGGCGTTTTGTCAAATCGTGCGGCGATTTTGGTCTCCGCAGACGTGATTGCAGTATAAAAAAGCGCAGAGAAGCAAAAAAACCGTTAGAAAAAGAACGCCAATCCATTGAGGAAGATTTTGAAGCACCCCAAAATAAATACCTGTAGCACACCTGAGGGTATTTTTCGCACGGTGAACGCAAGGCGGTGCAAGACAGAGGCGGCGAATCGTTCAACGGTTTACGACGAACGCAAGGTTGGCGGAACAAGAAATTTCACCGTACGAAGCATCTTACGACACTAAAAAATCGTGCAACAACCGCGCGTCAAGATACAACGGTTTACGTTGAACGCACTAGCGCCCGCACGGATCAGAGGTAATAAAAAAATTCGCACGGCCGAAAATTGGATTCCATGTGCACACCAAACTTTTCTGCGGCTCTTGCGGCACAAAAATTCCGCGCGGTAAGGTGCGGTTGCCCGCAAGGAAGGCTGCGGTCCATCGTACGGAAGGCCAAAATTCATGACCGCAAGAGCCGTAAACCCGCCGTATCTCAATTGTGAAAGCCCCTTAAGTATTTGACCTCCGTGAAGTTGTTTTTAGAGTTATTCCCGCTTCTTTCAACAAATTGTCAAATTCTACCTGTATACTTTGTCTGGGTAGTATTTCGTTTAATATTCTGACTATTGGTTCGAAAGTGGTATGTACTCTCTACCAAGTAGTTGTGAAGTCTCGCTTTTTCCTCCGTAATACAGACATTTTTCAGAGTTATTGCCCTTTATTTCTGGAAACCGTCCATTTCTCCCCAGTCCGTACAATATCTTGGTTAATAGTTTAGGGTATAGGTTTGAAAGTCACTTGGTATACATCAGTGACTACCAAATAGTTGTGCCGTGTCGCTTTTTCCACCGTGATGTTGACATTTTTAGGCTTGTTGCCCTTTGTTTTAGAAAATTATCAAATTTTGCCCATTTTTTTTGTCCGGGCCATATATCACTTGAAAAGTGTTGAGGATAGGTTAAAAACTTGGTTAGTTTATTCTCATTACCAAGTAGTTGTGCAGTATAACATTTCCCCTCGGTGATGTTGATATTTTTGTTACATTCATTATCATTTGTGTAAATCGTCCAATTCTGCTCATGTCCGGGCCGTATCTCAAATGTTGAGTATTGGATGGAAACTTGGCTCTTATGCATTCCCTACAAAGTAGTTATGCAGTGTAACTTTCTTCCTTCGTGATGTTCGTATTTTTGCATTGATTGCAGAAACACAAATCTTCAAATTCTACCCCCAATCTTTTTTCCGTGTGATATTTCGGTTTCTATTTTGAGGAGTGATTTGAAACTTGTACTAAATGTCAAGTTGTTGTGCTGTGTAACATTTATCCTCCGTAATGTTGATATATTGAACTTATTGCCCTTAGGTTTTTGCCTTTACAGAGCTTTAAAACTTCAAAGATAAAGTATCTCTTTAACAAGTTGGAGCATTTTGGATTTAAAAATTTCAGGTACATCGACGTTTATTACATGATGACGCACTTGGTGTTGGGGAACCTCTGAACGAAACTGGATCGGACGGTCAAGGATTGATTGTAAGAGGTGAGCTTATTTTTTATTAATTAGCAATTTATCTGATTCAACAAACAAAGATATTATCGTGTGAACAGAAATATTATCCTCCAAATCGCTAAGTATGCCAGTTAACAACTAAACAAAATAATACATTTTAGGTAAACACTATCTGTTATTGAACAGTTTACTGAAGTCGGCATCAGTGGAGCGTGATATGGCTCTACAACTGTATATGTCTCCATCCCTATCATTTATCCCGACCACGATGTCATTCGACGAATGGAAAGCTAATTACAAAACACAGGTAACTTGATTACATTTCATTGAAGCTTAATCTTCTACTGTTTAAATGAGAATCGGGCGTCGGTGAACACCAAGAGCTCATCCAAAGTTAATAGCCTACTGAAGGAATCCACTCTCTTCGGACCAACAGCAGTTTCGAATGATTTAGAATTTGTAATGTGTCAATGCTTTTCATTTGGGGATGCAAGACTTTCTTACTATGTATAATGTATAGGCCCTATATACATTCAACTATATTTAATAACAATATGCAGCTTTTCCAATGCCACGTAATTGCTTATTTTCTGTTTTTTTTTATGTAATCTTTTTAAAAAGCCAGAAAACTGTTATTTAGTCATCTGGTTTGATTATTGTAGTGGAGTGGATTACAACACGAATTACCACCAAATGTTCATCTGTTGACTCTTGAAAAGTGGGAGGGAAGCTCGTACCTTGCCCGTTTTGAACACCTTTACCAGAAAGGCGAAGATAGCTCTCTGTCTCAGCCAGCTAATGTTTCCTTGGCGGTAAGCTCAAAACAAGTCACAGAAAACTGTTTATTTTCAATAAAAGTAAAGCTTTGTGTAGGGAACATTGAAACGGAAAAGGTGTTATGGAACTACAAAATGTGCTTTTCTTTTTGTCTTTCTAGTGTTCCACTTCGCATAAAATTATATTATTTATATGCCGACATCAGCAGAACGATTGAGAAAACTTTTTAGGGGTGATGGACGAGTATAAATAAGGATTAAGGCCGCTGATGGCTTTTTGGTTTATTGGGTGACGATTTGATGAAGTTCTTACAATGTTGTCGAAATGTTCTTATGCATACATTTATTTTTGATTTCTAGGGCCTATTCACTCCCTTTGATGTCTCTACGGCGGAGGAACTTACGCTGGGCGCCAATCAGATGAAAGCATCGGCCCAGCGTTTAGTGTGGAGAACAGACGATACTAACGGTAAGTTTTCACATACTAATAAAATAGTTTTACTCCTGAGTAAATTATGTTTTTATAAAGAAGAGTAAGGTTTTGAAAGCCAATATAAGCATATAATACAACTGTAATTCTAAATATATTTTTTAATTCACATTTGTACAAATGCCAGTCTTTCTAAACATTAAACCATTATATCATATCAGTTAAAATTTCAGACACTTTGAGAATTACAAGCTACGATCCAGGGCCTAGTTTCACAAAGCGATCTTAACTAAGTGTGATCTTAACTACCATGGCAACCAATGCTAAAGGTATACGTTGCCATTGGTAATTAACATCACCTTAAGCTAAGATCGCTTTGTTAAACTGGGTCCTGCTTTTTAGGAATGAAGCGATACATTAAATATATATTTATGATATATGGCTGGATTTATTATTTATTTCAGGCCAATCCTCAACGGATGAGAAATTTGATTATCAAGGGGAAGTTACTCTCTCACCCATGGAAATAAAGACGTATCAGTTATCCCTATCTTCTAACACAAACAATTAAAATCAACACTTTTTATGTCTTTGTTCATTAAAACACATTAAAACCTGTAAATCAGAAGTCTCGGGGCGTTGTTGCTGCGAAACGTAATAGATTAAAACTTGTTCCACGATACTTTTCCGACTATCACAGTTTAACGGGCGAAGGTTCAAGGGGAATAGATTTTATCTGACAGATCCTGGTAAGTCCATTGGTCTATTCCATAATACCGTAAGAATAGAATCCGCAGACCTCAAAAATATATGCTGTAACAATTTACGCGTTTTTATATAACATAATAAAATGAACTAAAATGGTCAGATGGTCGGTTTTCAGTTTTCTATATTTGTCCTAATGAGTCCATGGACTACAGGCCCACGGATAATTATTTGCAGAGTCGTATGTCTATGGACGGGGTTTCCACAACAATTGCATTTTCCCGTTACAATTTCAAAATTATAGATTTTTTCTCAAGAAGTGCAAATTACAAGATTTGTTACCTAGGCATAATGAATATTTATCCCGGTTATTAAAAGTTTGTTTACTTTCTTTTCATCATCACCATAAAAAACAGCTAAAACATTCCAACTTAAATTTGTTTAAAGTGCGATGAAAACAGCCGTTTATGAGTGGCATGAGCTGCCAAAATTCGAGCTTTATATTATGACTTTGTAAATTTGAATTGTTAAGACAATATATGAGAGTTGAAGTTCAAAGAATAGCTATATAATTGACGTTGAAATTTGGAGAATTCATACGGGTTTTGGCCTAAATACACTTTCTCTCTATGGGTCAACCGCAAGGTCCTTTATGGAACGTTACTGAAATTCAAATAATTCTGGGTGTTCATGAACGTTCTCAGGCTCGTCGTTTGTTCATATTTTCATTATAAACTTAAAAATACTAAATAACATCCAAAATGCAAAGTTTATTGTAACCTGCATTGTCGGTGCAAGTATTCGTTCAACTTTAAGTTTTGGAGTCAACAGTTGTATGATCTGTCCAAAAGATTTTTTTACTGGGAAATGAAAATGAAATAGCTTCTGATTCTTTTGACGAGTTGTATAAATATCCATTGATAGATCTACAACCCTCACAAATCACATGAGCTGCCGACATTCGCACTTTTTCGTAAAATTCTGATGGTCAGTAGGAGTCCAGCTGTTACAATTGGAACACAAAAGATTGACATTAAAATGAAACTAATAATTTAACAAATCCGTGAGTATCTTGCGTTATTTTTTTTACATACAAATATACGTACAAGCAAATTGACACGATACATGTACATCCCAGGCTCGTAGGTTTTAGAATTATTTGACATCATACTTTTATTGAATTGTAGGCCTATAGCTGTACGGGATAAATAATTAAAGGAAACAATCGTTCGATACACGATTGAGCATACCTTTATTTTATCTCTGGTTAGAGTGTCTGTTATTCATTAATTAGACTTTCCTGTTTAGAAATTATTGGTGAACAATAATCGTTGACATGTCAATCAAGTACATCCCTTATTTGTATTGAGATTCTATCGAAGTCGCGTGGCTGTCTGTCTGCGGATGCTTAACGTACCTGTTTGTGTAGGTGTCACAGGCAACGGTTGAAACAAACTGTTGATTGGTGTGGTGATGGACGTGTGCCATGTCTAAGTAAAAGTGTCGATTGCTGATGTTTGTTGCTGTTGGTCTCCTCGTGGTTTATACAGGTGATTATTTGTGGACAGGTAGAGTGTTCTTATATTTGGAATATGGACCACCTCAGACACGTGTCGACTGGTAAACGGACATATTCTCGTATCAAACTTGTTATTGGCATTGAATAAATTTATCACACACGTGTAATAACAAGTGACACTTGGATGCAGCACGTGTATGTCAGAAAGCACGTGTTTATATGATATACAGTTCCGGAAGCGAACACATGTGAACCAATTAGATCGGGAAGTTACGGGACAATTGACGCACAAGACACGCACGAGTCTGCTATTTGAACAAATAACACAGCACCGAATCCGTTAGGTGTAATACACATTCGTCTGGTTTTAAGTATGCGATATTCCACAAGTGGAAACAACATGCCGTTCAGTCTCTTGATTTTGAGCACAAATCCACAGAATCGAATTTTCCGCAAAATTATTCCAAAGCAGTGATCATCAATAATCTTTTTTTTTTTCGAAATTTTACACGAGGTTAATCTATTGTAGGCCTACTCTATAATGTGTACGATTCTATCATACACACTCTATATCTGGTTATGAATTGGAGAAGATGTATTTATATTTTCTCTCGAAAAGGTAAAAATGTTTTCATTTGAACTTTGTGTCCATTTTAGAAGAGAAAACTTCGACAGCATTATTCAGATTCTTTCTAGGAACTTGACGTAAACTCCTTCGAACGTGTCCACGTCTGGTGCAGATTGAGTCGAAACTTAGTCCCGAATCCCACCCATTGGTGACGATTGAATCGGAAGTTGATAAACGATATTGACCAATTACTACGTGATCTCTCCGGACGATATATATGAGTGTTCTCACTCGACATATAGTCCAATTGATTCCGATTACGCCAACATTTAACATTATTACCGAGTGAATCAAAGAAAAAATCAAACCAAAGACATCACATTCATTGATGACCTGACTTTTCTAAAAATGCTGACGCCGTTGTATAGTGGTTGGTTGTTTTAGCTTATTGGCGCGTCCATTCAGCCCGTTGTATAGTGTATGATGCTTATTTGTTCAGACAAATGCATTCAATTTTTTTGCCCATATATACGTCCAAATGCCGACCTCGGAGACTGAACCGATCTGCCCTCTATTCATCTTGTTTTTGTGATCATTTAAAGGCACACTTGCCGCCGTAGCCTGTTTAAATTTGCTAAGAAAACCAATTTACATGAGCTTACTACGACTAATACCACTAAACTTAAACATAGGACACATAAAACATGTCTAGTTAGCTGTAGACTGTAAAAATGGGGTGAAAAACAAACGAAGAATCGAAGCCTGATTACAACAACAACGATCAGTGTCGGTCAACTTTCGTGTTGGATTACCCTCCTTTCAGGCCTTTGTATCTGTGGTTAACACTCAAACAATTACCAGCAGGCTTTTCCAGTCGCTGTTAACCGATCGTCAGTCTGTTTTTCTCAGATAAATAGGCCTACGTAAAATTACACTGTGCCGTTAGTTCACTCACTCGACTGAAACATAAAATCGCCAATAGGGGGCAGATCGGTTTGTTTACGTTCCGGGTACGTAACAATTCAAATTTTCAAATTCAAATTAAAAATACAAACTGACGTCCAAACTTTTAAATTTTGGTAAAAATAGAAAGTTCCTAACTTATATTGTCTGGGGAAAATACAGAATACGGTCTTTCTATTTTAATGTAAACAATATTCCTGATTTTCGCGGCAAGTGTGCCTTTAAAGCAAAAGTATCTGATTTATGATGCAAATCGTTTGTCAATTATCCTTTTTTAAAATGTGTTGAAGAACAAACGTTTAATTTCAGTTTCAACTGAAACGCTATACTTTGAACGCAATTTTGACATTATTTTTGTCATTGTTAATTTAATCGATGTCCAGTTGGGCTGTAGTTTGCTGGATGATATAGGCGGCCCATTGTCGGCTAGCTCCTATACCAGTAAATCACTGGATGGATTGAGTCTGGACTTGTATGGTTTATGATATAGAACATGTGGACGTCGACCGTTATCTACTAATAGTCGGGTTTGTGGAAATAATGATATATTATTAAAATGCTATTCAACTCTCGGCCCATTTGCTTCCTATTTGTTACACTTCAGTTTATCCTTTTGCAAACTAAAAATTGATTTCCTACGGGACAGGTGCGATATCTTACTTATATTGGGAAAGAACTAAACAGTTAACTTCATGTTCTCCAAATGAGCTATTACTTCTGCATTGGTGGATATGAATGGAGAGGGCTTGAATAGCGACCGTTCAGTTGCTGCACTTAATGTCCACTTCACACGAGTGTCCGAACATTGACTGTCAGTTTATCAACAACACTTTCCTTATTGCCTTTCGCTTGACCACTCAAGGTGAAAAGGACTTGAGACAGTTAGAGTGACGTTAATTTAAGCCCAACTTCATTTGGACTTTTCTTTTTTCGCCCTCAATCCTGTATAGTGTGTTGCCGATTGACGTGTGTGACTGGAAAGAGGTGTCAATTGGCGTGGATTTGACAAAACAGCGGACTTGCAGTTCGAATAAACAGTTGATTAGATTTTCGTGTAGTTTTAACTTCATTCACTCGATCGCAATTCGTACATCAAACTGTTCATATATGATTAGGCGTTTTTACTTCTGAGATTTAGTGGCGTTTATTGTTGTTTTAAGAAGCCCAAGAACCACCATATCATCATTAACTGTACAGTCACATCTTTTGTAGGCCACCACGGGTAATTCCATCTAGGTTTATCGGGGGCTGGGCGGGGGCATATTGATATTGATTTATCTATATATATGCTTTATGATGGCTATTATATTGGGGCTATAGTCGCAAATTTCTGTAACGGTTTCTAAGAGGTATCCAGAGGGTATAGCAGTAAATCAGACACATTAGATGACCGTCCGGTGATACACTGTAAGTCGATAATTTATCCCTGATTACATCTGGATAATAGCATCTCTATAAACAAGTGAGCTCTGGCGTTAATTCATCTGCTCTTCCTTATCTAGTTGGGTGATTCTTTGAATGTTCCATCTGATAGAGGCAAGTACTCAGCCATTATCGACTGAAGTCTGCTCTTCTGTCAGACAAATTGATTAATGTTCTGCTCATCTGTTAGTGGATCTGCCAGGGATGAAGTCCAGTATTTATAATACAACAGAAGTCTGTAATTTCAGTGTAACCGCTATCTCTACATAAAATCTCTGGCCCCAGGGACCGTTGAATTCAAGCAGATATAATTTTAGAGATACACTTAGTGATCAACGAGCGTGTAATAAATATACAACATGGAAAAAACATGGCATTTGGTTTCTATGAAATGGCCTACATCCAAAGTTTTAAAATGTTCGCTTAGATTACATATATTCATCGACAGGCTGTTTCGTACCTTGTGGTTTTTGTCTAGTTTTCAGACTATTGTTCTTCTACGAAAGTTGTTCATCTAGTTCCAGCAACAATTGAACATAAAAAAAATCCGTTGGTCTGGTCCAAAATATATATCCACGATTTGTATTCGATTAAACAGTGTTCTTTATAAGCTGAGAGAAAGTAGTTAGGTTAAATGTCCCACTTCGTTGAAGGAATAATCATCGTATTCAATCCGCGCCAAGGAGCCGGGCTACGAAATGCCTTCTCCAAAAATGCGTTTCTGTTCAATATTATTTGTAAAAGAATCTTGTTAAAATGTTCTTTCTTTATCGTTTACTTTTTACAATTAAAATGCTATGGCCTTAAAATCTGTTAGCAACGAATTTCTCAGACGGTGACACCGCCATCTACCGGGAAGTTTCAAACCATACTCGCAACTACATCGGTAACGGCGGTCGGGGACACTCCGTTTTAACGCAAAAGGGAATTTAAACTTAGCGAAATTCGTTGTTGACGTAAGGCCACAGATGATGATTTAGCTTTACACAGGGATTATCAAAGGCGTTTTAGGTGAGTAGTGTTTAAAAATTTCGAGTTATAATTTTTTAACAATTCTGATGCGGCGAGGGTTCGAATCCCACTCAGACCAAATAAAAACAGAAAAATGGAGTGGATTTTTCACTCGATCGCCGAATGTGGAAGAGTTGCCAGGTACTCTCCGAAGGTCGGGGGTTTCCTCCGGGCAACGAGCCCGATTTCCCTCCCCCCCACTAAACCTGGCAACGCCACCATATAAATGAAACGAACAATTTGCATATCATCTTGAGGTGCCCAGCGTAAGTGTCCACATGATAATGTAAGCGACCGAAACACTCTGTTTGTTAACTTTCAGCCTCGATCAGTTATATAACTTTTGCATTGCTGGATTCTTGATATGTACCGAAACTGCATCCGTCTACTTTGTAACACATCATGTGGTTTACCGGATAACATATATGAAAATAACTTTCTACATCATTTCAACATTTGATTAATTTAAAGGCCCACTTGCCGCCGTAGCCTGTTTAAATTTGCTAGGAAAACCAATTTACATGAGCTTACTACGACTAATACCACTAAACTTAAACATAGGATACATAAAACATGTCTGGTAAGCTTTAAAATGTAGAAATGGGGTGAAAAACAAACGAAGAATCGAAGCCTGATTACAACAACAACGATCAGTGTCGGTCAACTTTCGTGTTGGATTACCCTCATTTCAGGCCTTTTTATCTGTGGTTTACACTCAAACAATTACCAGCAGGCTTTTCCAGTCGCTGTTAACCGATCGTCAGTCTGTATTTCTCAGATAAATAGGCCTACGTAAAATTACACTGTGCCGTTAGTTCACTCACTCGACTGAAACATAAAATCGCCAATAGGGGGCAGTTTGGTTTGTTTACGTTACGGGCACCTAACAATTCAAATTTTCAAATTCCAACTAAAAATACAAAGTGACGTCCAAACTTTTAAATTTTGGTAAAAATAGAAAGTTTCTAACTTATATTGTCTGGGAAAAATACAGAAAACGGTCTTTCTTTTTTAATGTAAACAATATTCCTGATTTTCGCGGCAAGTGTGCCTTTAATATTATTTTTATGTTTTATTTTTTCATCATGGACAGAGTCGGAACAAACTTCGGCTATCTTCGCTCTCTACCGGTCGGCTTTGACATGCCTCGGACAGTCTGCGCTTTTTATATGGTAAATCCAATGAACTATGTGCGTGGAATGGACACTTCTCCTTGGCTGGTTTGGATCTGACTTTGTAAAAAGCGCCGCCATTGCTGAGTGATGGCCACAGTAGACAATTAGGATTAGCCCACGAATGAAGTTCCTAGATTTCGGTCGATATCTTTGGGCGTTGTTTAGTGGGACTTCTCATAAACTATAGGAATACTTTTTCTCAGTATTGATATGACTTAATGAAGTAGTAGTTTGCCTAAAATATATTTTAAAGGTGAAGATTGAATAAAAGTGGCGGATTGAGCTGTCTGACGTGGGGGGTGATTTGGCCCATGACAACAATGGGACGTGTCTTCTCCACACCTGTCCCCTTCGTAAGTGAAAATCTTGAGATTTCTCTCTTATTGGTCTGTCAAGATTTGAAACGCAGACTTGTCTAGGGTTGTTTCGAGTTTCCACCAAGGCTTTTAGCAAGGCGAATGTTTCTAACCGAGTGACAGAGCCAAACGTTAACATTACGGCAAATGGAAAGTTAATTGTCTACTGGTGCTTAATGGGAACGCGCATGGCCGATCTGGATAGAACTTGCTTCATCTCCTTGTAATGGCGGCGTTCGATGGAAATCGAATTCAATGAACTATATACGTGGAATGGAGGTCACATGGTATTTGATGTGCACGTCGCCATTACTAGGAGATGGTGCAATTTCGATCCAGATCAGTCATGCGCTTGTGCATCAACTATCAATGGCAGCCAATGAGACGTGTCCATTCCACGTATGTACTTCATCATATTTTGTGGCTGAATACAAATCGCGACAGAAAGTTCATATCAAAATATTTTAGTACAGACGAAAAAGGAGAAAATAAAAATAATCATGTTAAGAAGACAGACGAAGTTTTCGGTACACATATCTCCAATGCTTCAACTATAACTGGTCGAGACTGAAAGTTAATAAACAGAGTGTTTCTATGCCTTACATTATAACGGGAACAATTTTGTTGGGCCCTCAAGAGAATATGAAAATTCAAAATGACCTGCAGCCTGTCAGAAGTTATTTCACCTACGTTAATCTCAGAGTTTTCAGAGAGTGTCCAAGGCATGCCCACTCTGAAACTTCGGGGATTTACGTGCGTGAAATCAAAGCCGACCGGTAGGAAGCTAAGATAGCCGAAGGGAGTTCCGAGTGAGGCATGCCAAAGCCGACAGGTAGCGATCGAAGACAACCGTTTGTTCGGAACAGTCCGGCTCCGTCGGCTGGCGGCGTGCCGAAATAAACATGGATGATCGTATGAATAAACTGCTCACTTCTATATGTGCAAGTTTGGTTGGATTTTGTTTCCTAAAACTTCGAGTAAATATAAGTCTGGGCTTCTTGACGACTAGATGTTTTTGTTTTGTTGTTCAATTTAATTAAAACAATTCAATTGGTTGATTTGTTGGCTACTGAAAAGCGTTGGGGCCCAAACTAACCCCAATTGCACCCGAAGTGAAAAGTGGAGGCGTCCAGGGCCCTGTCTTACAAAGCTGGCGTAAGTTACGTCGGGCGTAAATCAGTGTTAAAACTGTATGAACTTACGCCCTAGTCGCAACTCGTCCATGTTGTAGGCCTATGCGCAACTTTACGCCAGCTTCGTAAGACAGGGCCCTGGCCCCTCTATCGGCATTTATTTGATGTCCTGTTTTAGGCTGGTCGTGTCACTTTAAGCAAATTGATAAATAGATTGGATTGATTTGGAAGTGAATTTCAAAGGTAACTCGGGAATAGCCGGTAGGTTGTTGACCTTTGGTCTGACTATTGTGTATTAGCTTCCGTTTAAGTTGATCCTAGGACGACAGATAACCTAAGCTCTTTAGGCTTTTTTTTAAAGTTCCCTAATTTTATTGACAGACGCAAGCCTTTATTGTTAATTCTCCACTGAACATACGGTAGGGGTATTAATTAGAAATGCCCTTTTCTTTGATTAACACAAAAAAGGTTTAATCTGTTAAAAATGTTAAATTCTATTCTTCTTTTGATCATTGAATAGATTGTTATCAGTTAAATGTACTCAGCACGGCGGCCACAAGACTAATAGATTTGTACAGACACTGTCAATATGTTGGGCTATTCCATGGAAAACATAAGTAGGCGATAATGTAGCTCTGTCGATAGAGACACCTTGAGGGTAAGAAATCCTCTGTTAATCGCCTTCAATGGAGCTGCCTTAATACAGGTGGACAGATGAGTGGGGGTTGATTGGGGAAAGATAAGAGTGATCATCATGGTACCTACCAAGTCAGCAGACAACAAGTCTAGTACTACCCAGAGAAAACAGCAAAGTAACATAATCAGGAAAATAAGGGAACAATAATAGTTTAACATAGTTTAATACGTTATTAACAAACAAGAGATTTGTTTTTTTTTTAGCAAAACTGGTCTTCAACCCAACGTGTAAAAAGACAAAGCTTGTCCTAAAAGCTGAACGTTTAAAGTTGCAAAGCATGTCTTAAAAGCTCAACGTTTAAAGTCGCAAAGCTTGTCCTAAAAGCTGGCATGAGCTGCCAAAATTCTCACTTTTTCATAATTTCAGATCGTCAGGACAGTAAAAGACTTTGAAAGCCATCGAAAAACTAAATGATTGGCGTTGGAATGAGGGAAATCCATAAAGTCTACGGCTTATACAAAACGAAATAGTGTCCGAAAAGTAAAAAAAAAAAAATTAAATAACCGGGACGACCATTCATTCATTCTAAGCAAAAGTTAGTTCAAAACAATATTTTATCGTTCATTTTCGAGACTAGAAGCACCAAAAAGTCTCTGAATTTAAAAACTCAACGTTTAAAGTTGCAAAGCTTGTTTTATATGCTCACCGTTTAAAGTTGTAAATATGATTTTTAATTTACGATTCATTGATGATTTCCAGTTGAAAGGAAAACTGTATTTTAGAAATATTATCTATAGGGATTGTTAGTTTTAATCCTGAGTTGAAGATTAAACAGACATGGACACCCACACACTTAGCCAGGTGGGGAGCTGGCTGTTGTATCCCCACTGACTTCCCCAAGATGTGTCTATTGTTGTGATGGGCCAGGTACTAGCCTTTGTTCGATAATAACCCCAGGGACGAAATTTGACTTTTCACGGGTAGCTTCGACAGCTCTGTAAAACCGAAAATTGTAAATAAAAATTGAAAAAAGAAAGAAAACGCATTGCAGTCAATGAATTGTTTTTCTTTCCCTCAATTAATCCTGGCAGGGTGAGGATTTTTTGATAGTAAACTTAATGTAGAGATCATTTCAATTATCCGATTCTATGTGAGAGGTCAGAGGTTGAGACTGAGCAATTGTATCAGCCCAGTACCGTTCATATCAAACCGCAGGATGATTTTACCATCAAAAAGATTAATTGTCGTTTCCCAATTTGGTATGCAAATAAATTGGGATTAGTTGCTCACCTGTCTTTTTTTCTATTTATTTTGAGTCTTTAAAAAGGGATTATGTACTAAACCATGTACTAGCTGTAGCCAGCCTTCATTGACCATTGACTTGTAGTGAGTCTAGAATTAACCCGACCTGTTCAACATGAATACAAGCACCTGCGTACTCCAATACAAATCAACAGAAATCAATTACTGATACCCTCTTTAGTTACTCATTTCCCCCCAAAAAACTTTCGGGCAGAAGACCCAGCTAATTTAAAACCTGTTTTTATGTGCCTATCCTTCAACGAAAACCAAGGATAATACAAAAACATAATGGAAACGATATTTTTTTTTTCAATTTATGCATGTATCATAAATCACATTCAGATAAACTATGAAGTATCACATGGAAAATAAATAGAAAAATGTGACGAAAACTGGGGAATTCTGTTTTTCTTCATTAGAAGTTACTGCGTTTGCCAATATACAGCAAATTGTACCATGTTTAAAACACTTAGTTTCAATATTTAATTTGTAATACTGGCCTCCAATTAAATTCTACATCTCATCCCCTAGCAATTAGTAAATAAATTAAAAAATCTAGACCTTAGGAAATTCATTTGCACTATATAACGTTTTAAATGTTCCAGCAATTATTGTTCTGACCAAGAATTTTACTGTGTGGCTGGTGGGCCAAAAAGTGGCCTCGTTTTCCTCATGAATAACTCTAAAACTAGGCATGGCACAAAGTATGTGTTTGCATCACAATAAACGCATTTATCTCCTTTATAAACAACAAGTCATAATATAGAGGATTAGATTTACCTTCACAACAGTACGAAATAAATATTTTTGCGAGGTTTTCATGCCCCTTTATTTTATTATTAATTAGGCTTATATTATTTATAATCGACCAACTTTCAAAATCTCCCATTAAATCAAAGGTTAGTTTCATTATCTTCAAAGTCTTCCTATTTTTGAAAATTGCTTTCAGTTTGTTGAAACTCACAATGAATTACAAAATTAAAATTTTGGAAAATGCACGTGACTTTTCGTGCCATATTGGTGAGATACAAGATACAATAAATTTTATTTAAAGTCGGTTTACATAAGCCCAGTGAGTTGCAAAGGCAATGGCATTCTGGCAGCTCATGGACAGAATTTGAATGTTTATCAATTTGTTTGGCTATTTGATTAACTTCATGTACTGTGTATACTAATCGCATATAAAAACATATGCTTGTAACCGTTGGAAATGGAAAATTAAAGCTCTTCTTCTCGACTTAAAAGGGGTTTTAGTTACTTCCCCCTTAAACCATTTCTGCGTGAACGCTTTCAGGCAATGGTCTGGCGTTGCATAGTTCGACATGCATTTTCCTTTCTGATGATGTTCCTGGGTTAATGGAATTAACTCGCTAAAATCTGGTCTAAACTGGTTCTAGATGATGTTTGCCAAATAGTTTACTTAAGATGAAAAAAAAGTGTCGTTTGACATATTTTACTTTTTCCATTGGGTTCATTGCATTTCTGAAGAGAAGTTTGATTATCGTATATAGTTTGGGGATTCTATCTTGTGAAGAACTATTAAATCATATAATGACACAAATACATTGTCGTCAGCAAAGATGATATGACCACGACTCTTAACGATATAATCCTTAGGTAAAACGCTCCCTTTACAATCTAATTTACAATATCTCTTGTTTTTCTCCACTTTTTCTTTAAAGGTGTGTTGTTTATCCTTTCCAACGTTGTTAGTAAGGTTATTTTGAACAAATGAATATATACGTCAGTTTAATTAGTTAGTGTCTTTTAGAAAGTGAGTATAACAGAATTCTGGTTATTTTTTGGGATTACACTTTCTTGAAAATGGCAGAAATTCTCTACCGATTTTGGATGAAACCCGAAACGGGAATTGAACCCCGGGTCCCAGAGTTTGGCACCTATCGGCTTGAAAGAGGCCGGTTGGCTGAATGGATAAGGCAGCCGGCATTTAGTGCTGGCGATAGGTGCCAAACTCTGGGACCCGGGTTCGATTCCCGTTTCGGGTTTTATCCAAACTCGGTAGAAGAATTTCTGCCATTTTCAAGAAAGAGTAATCCCAAAAGATAACGAAAATAATATATACCTTAGCAACTTTTTATGCTACGTTCATGAGGTTTTCTGATTTTTATATTCTGCCACTTGGTCACGGGATCTCAAATTGCTCTAGGTAAATTCCACTTGATCTCATCTTTGACACAGCGACCATATTTATGTCTATTCTTTATAAGCAATGTATTTCAAAATACTTTTTAAAGAAATCGATTTTAGCTGCTTGGTCAAGATGATCTGCATTTTCAACACCAGCAAGGCAAGTAGTCTGCTTTCTTGACAGGAAAGTAACATTTTTTTATTTGCCGACAATTTTTCTCCAAATACAAAGTGCAAGTGTTCAATGTCCCAAAATACTATAAATTCGTGCACACATTTTTACCTTTATAACTTACACCTTTAAAAAGAAATGTTTACCTTTATTTGCTGATTTTCATTGGCGGGAGAGTTTGATGTGTTAAGTTACTTAGCGTACTTGACAACAGGTGGAGGGCGTGTGGCTGGTGTGCTGGGGGCAACCAACAGTGATTCAAGCGTGCGCCCATCACACGTCTGTTCATTCAGTCGTCATCCATCCGTGACCAAGTAAATTTTTAAAACTTTTAAATTTTACATTCTATTTTATGTCAGAGGCACCATACATGAAAATTTAAGAAGCATGATTGATAAAATCATTCTAAGTGCCTTATGTAACCTAATACCAAATGATACGGTGAGCAAACCATCACCACCCACGGACGCTAAAAGGATATATCTATTTGTATAGCTATAAGACAGATCTTCTATTATAGAGCCGAATATTACAGGAATTGACTTGGTAACTTCATTGTATGAAACATTTTTTAAAATGTAGTCTATTTCTCTATTGCTTTATTTAAATGAAATATTGTAACTTTTAATAAAATAAGACCAAATATAACGAAATGAAGATCAGCTGTCAAAATAGGGAATTTTAAAAATAATCCCAGCTTATAATCTAGAACAATGGACAATAAGGCAAATGATGACAAACACAATGGCTTAATATTTCAAGCTACTTCAACGACATAGGGTCGTCATTTATGAAAGATAAATGTATGCAGACACCTTTCTTTTCTCTGGGGTCTCTGTTGTAATCCCTATTGGAACTTAAAAAACACACTTGCAGCAAAAATGCATAAAAAAGGAAGACCGTTTTTAAGTTTTATTCCCGGTTGGAAGAAGTTAGGAACTTTTATTTTTTGCCAAAATTCAAAAGCTATGTAAACAAACGACAAAACCATCAATATTTTAAGCGTCCCAAATAGCTTGAATCATTTAGTCTTTCAAAGAAATTAGCACTTGAGCCAGTGTAAGGAAGTAGCCAGAGAAATACAGATAACCGACTTGATTTGAGATATACAGAAAGGCCTTCCGATAAATTTCAGACCGTGAATTAAAAACTATCTGGTTGTCATACAGAGCAAATCTATATTCAAATGTCATGTGTATTTCCTTTAAGATATAAAGAATGTTGAAAAAGAAGCAAACAACAAGAATAAATTAAAAATACTATCCTGATATAGATAATGAAAATGCTTTAGTGTAAGACATGAATAGAGTGATACTTGCTGTCGCACGTGTTATTTTTATTTCTGATTTACTTTTTCTCCAACTTCAGATGTTCAATTACTTTTGATTAAACGACAATATGTTGGAGATCTCGTCATAAGGCAAACTAAGAACAAATCTGTCCAAAATTCTATAACTCTACTCAGATCTATTATACATTATTTAACTGATGTCAAAGTGAATTTAATAGCATTCACTTTATGTCTGGGGTTGTACTTTCTTGATGAAGTTGATGATGACCCTCGACCCTCATGAAAAGAGGCTTCATTGCCTATTGTGGCCATCGAGTTAAAATAAAGACTATTATTATTATTATTATTATTATTATTATTATGATGTTGGAACCGGGAATTGAACGTCCAAAATGCCGGCTTTCAACTTGAGCGTAAAACAATCGAAGTTTTATGGAATGTGCCGTAGGCACATTGCGCAAAGTTACTATTGCAAAATAGATACGTGTTTTTTTTAAACTGCTAACCTATTTTCAATACACATATAGAGGCTATTGAGCCACTTTTGAATGAATTAATGGCGATAACTGCATGATGCAGCGAGGCTCACGTTTTGAAGAGATTTAACGTGTGATACAAAACTGAAACCAGAGCCAAGTCGGCCGTTATTCGATCAGCCTTTTTTATTACTCCAAAGAAGCTGACGAGATAAATCTTTCTTATGTTCATTCATAATTACTCAAGCGACACTAAAACCACTTGTAGCTTGTTTACCTGACAAGAAACACCAGTTTTCATTCATACATATGTGAATAACCGTCACGCAAATAGCTACTCATTAGTCGGTCCTAAATTGAGGAGTGTTTGTCCCTTCATGAACTATTTATCCTTAAGCTTACATGAGCTGCCGATATTCAGATTAACAGAATATAAATTCCGATTCCAAATAGAAGTTAAATGTTTGAACCAGATTATTTCACTTATATGGCGGCGTGGCCAGTTTTATTGTGGGAGGAAACCGGGCTTTATACCTGGCAACCAACCCACATAGGTCATTCCAATTTTTTTTTGGACTGAGTGGGATTCAAACCCGCGACCCAATGGTGGAAGGCTGTTCGGATTGAACGTCCAACGCTCTACCTACGGCTCTACCACGGAGGCCCCTGAATTACCTTGAAAAAGTACTTTGAATGTCATTTAGAAGCTGGCGTAGTCCGAATGGAGGGATCCTTCCTTTTTATTCCTGAAAAACTTAAGGATTAACACTAAAACACATTATTTTTTATTTTTTTTATTTTTTTTTATTGTTTCCTCCAGAGACATACATGTATAACATAGAACAAAACTACACAATGTCACTCCTCAAAACAAACAAACCCCTCTCCATATATATATTTTTGGGGGCACATTCATTAAAAAAAAATGCCTGTAATTGTCCCTAATTGTGGGTACAGTCTAAAAAATTAGGTAACATTAACACAGCATGTCTATATTATGCTTTTACCATAAAGTATGGATGTAATTTCAGAAATTTACTTCATATTACATACATTTATGATGAAGCATGGATGCAAATTCAGACCTCATATTACCTACATTTATGATGAAGCATGGGTGTAAGATCTTTCAATGGCATTTAGAAGTTAGAAGGTTACAATAAGGTCAAGAATTACTTATGGATAACAACTTCTTGGTTTATTGGTTGACGACGTTTCGATGTAGTTCTTATATCGTTATCAAAGTCAATAAACTTTGACTTTTATAACGATGTAAGAACTACATCGAAACGTCGTCACCCAATTAACCAAGAAGTTGTTATCCATAAGTAATTCTTGACTTTATTCATGGGTGTAAGTTCAAACAATTACCTAACATTACATATATTTATGATGAAGCATGGGTGTAAGTTCAAACAATTACCTCATATTACATACATTTAGGATGAAGCATGGGTGTAAGTTCAAACAATTACCTCATATTACATATATTTATGATGAAGCATGGGTGTAAGTTCAAACAATTACCTCATATTAAATACATTTATGATGAAGCATGGGTGTAAGTTCAAACAATTACCTCATATTACATACATTTATGATGAAGCATGGGTGTAAGTTCAAACAATTACCTCATATTACATACATTTATGATGAAGCATGGGTGTAAGTTCAAACAATTACCTCAGATTACATACATTTTTGATGAAGCATGGATGTAAGTTCAAACAATTACCTCATATAACATACATTTATGATGAAGCATGGGTGTAAGTTCAAACAATTACCTCAGATTACATACATTTTTGATGAAGCATGGATGTAAGTTCAAACAATTACCTCATATTACATACATTTATGATGAAGCATGGGTGTAAGTTCAAACAATTACCTCATATTACATACATTTATGATAAAGCATGGATGTAAGTTCAAACAATTACCTCATAGTACATACATTTATGATAAAGCATGGGTGTAAGTTCAAACAATTACCTCAGATTACATACATTTTTGATGAAGCATGGATGTAAGTTCAAACAATTACCTCATATTACATACATTTATGAGGAAGCATGGGTGTAAGTTCAAACAATTACCTCATATTACATACATTTTTGATGAAGCATGGATGTAAGTTCAAACAATTACCTCATATTACATACATTTTTGATGAAGCATGGGTGTAAGTTCAAACAATTACCTCAGATTACATACATTTTTGATGAAGCATGCATGTAAGTTCAAACAATTACCTCATATTACATACATTTATGATGAAGCATGGGTGTAAGTTCAAACAATTACCTCAGATTACATACATTTTTGATGAAGCATGGATGTAAGTTCAAACAATTACCTCATATTACATACATTTATGATGAAGCATGGATGTAAGTTCAAACAATTACCTCATATTACATACATTTATGATGAAGCATGGGTGTAAGTTCAAACAATTACCTCATATTACATACATTTATGATGAAGCATGGATGTAAGTTCAAACAATTACCTCATATTACATACATTTATGATGAAGCATGGATGTAAGTTCAAACAATTACCTCATATTACATACATTTATGATGGAGCATGGGTGTAAGTTCAAACAATTACCTAAAACACATTATTGGTAATCTAGAACATAATCAGCTGAGTGGTGCCATCTAGAACATAGTCAGATGACTGGTGCCATCTAAAACATAATCAGCTGACTGGTGCCATCTAGAACATAGTCAGTTGACTGGTGCAATCTAGAACATAATCAGCTGAGTGGTGCCATCTAGAACATAGTCAGTTGACTGGTGCCATCTAGAACATAATCAGCTGAGTGGTGCCATCTAGAACATAATCAGCCGACTGGTGCCATCTAGAACATAGTCAGTTGACTGGTGCCATCTAGAACATAATCAGCTGACTGGTGCCATCTAGAACATAGTCAGTTGACTGGTGCCATCTAGAACATAATCAGCTGACTGGTGCCATCTAGAACATAGTCAGCTGAGTGGTGCCATCTAGAACATAGTCAGTTGGCTGGTGCCATCTAGAACATAGTCAGTTGACTGGTGCCATCTAGAACATAATCAGTTGACTGGTGTCATCTAGAACATAGTCAGTTGACTGGTGCCATCTAGAACATAGTCAGCTGAGTGGTGCCATCTAGAACATAATCAACTGACTGGTGCAATCTAGAACATAGTCAGTTGACTGGTGCCATCTAGAACATAGTCAGTTGACTGGTGCCATCTAGAACATAGTCAGTTGACTGGTGCCATCTAGAACATAATCAACTGACTGGTGCAATCTAGAACATAGTCAGTTGACTGGTGCCATCTAGAACATAATCAGCTGAGTGGTGCCATCTAAAACATAATTAGCTGACTGGTGCAATCTAGAACATAATCAGCTGACTGGTGCCAACTAGAACATAATCAGTTGACTGGTGCAATCTAGAACATAATCAGTTGGTTGGTGCCATCTAGAACATAATCAGTTGACTGGTGCCATCTAGAACATAATCAGCTGACTGGTGCCATCTAGAACATAATCAGTTGACTGGTGCCAACTAGAACATAATCAGTTGACTGGTGCCATCTAGAACATAACCAGCTGACTGTTGCCATCTAGAACATAGTCAGTTGACTGGTGCCATCTAGAGCATTATCAGCTGACTGGTGCCATCTAGAACATAATCAATTGACTGGTGCCATCTAGAACATAATCAGTTGACTGGTGCCATCTAGAACATAATCAGTTGACTGGTGCCATCTAGAACATAATATAGAGCCTGTCAAATGATCAGTAACATCTAGAGTACAATCAAATTAACCCTGACTTCTAGAGTGCACTCAACTGGCTGATGCGTGTTCCATCTTGAGCTCAGCCAAATGGCCACTGAAAGCACAATCGACTGACCAACCAACTGAACGACGCAATCTAGAGCACAACCAACTGACCACTAACATCCAGAGCACAACCAACTGACCACTGACATCCAGAGCACAATCAACTGACCACTGACATCTAGAGCACAACCAACTGACCACTGACATCTAGAGCACAATTAACTGCCCACTGACATCCAGAACACAATCGACTGACCACTGGCATCTAGAGTACAATAGACTGCCCACTGACACCCAGAACACAATCGACTGACCACTGGCAGCTAGAGCACAACCAACTGATCACTGACATCTACAGCACAACCAACTGACATCTACAGCACAATCAACGGAATGACGCCATCTAGAGCACAATCAACTGACCACTGACATCTACAGCACAATCAACTGACTGATGACCTCTTGAGCCCATTCAACTGACCCCTGACATATGGAGTAGACTCCATCAACCGCTACCAGCTAGAGCCTATTCAAATGACCACTGACATATGGAGTAGACTCCATCAACCGCTACCAGCTAGAGCCCATTCAAATGACCACTGACATATGGAGTAGACTCCATCAACAGCTACCAGCTAGAGCCCATTCAAATGACCACTGACATATGGAGTAGACTAAATCAACCGCTACCAGCTAGAGCCCATTCAAATAATCACTGACATATGGAGTAGACTCCATCAACCGCTACCAGCTAGAGCCCATTCAAATGACCACTGACATATGGAGTAGACTCCATCAACCGCTACCAGCTAGAGCCCATTCAAATGACCACTGACATATGGTGTAGACTCCATCAACCGCTACCAGCTAGAGCCCATTCAAATGACCACTGACATATGGAGTAGACTAAATCAACCGCTACCAGCTAGAGCCCATTCAAATAATCACTGACATATGGAGTAGACTAAATCAACCGCTACCAGCTAGAGCCCATTCAACTGACCACTGACATATGGAGTAGACTAAATCAACCGCTACCAGCTAGAGTCCATTCAAATGACCACTGACATATGGAGTAGACTCCATCAACCGCTACCAGCTAGAGCCCATTCAAATGACCACTGACATATGGAGTAGACTCCATCAACCGCTACCAACTAGAGCCCATTCAACTGACCCCTGACATATGGAGTAGACTCCATCAACCGCTACCAGCTAGAGCCCATTCAAATGACCACTGACATATGGAGTAGACTCCATCAACCGCTGGTGCCAACTAGAACATAATCAGCTGACTGGTGCCATCTAGAACATAATCAGCTGACTGGTGCCATCTAAAACATAATCAGCTGAGTGGTGCCATCTAGAGCATAATCAGTTGACTGGTGCCATCTAGAACATAATCAGTTGACTGGTGCCATTTAGAACATAATATAGAGCCTGTCAAATGACCAGTAACATCTAGAGTACAATCAAATTAACCCTGACTTCTAGATTTCACTCAACTGACTGATGCGTGTTCCATCTTGAGCTCAGCCAAATGGCAACTGAAAGCACAATCGACTGACCAATCAACTGAACGACGCAATCTAGAGCACAACCAACTGACCACTAACATCCAGAGCACAACCAACTGACCACTGAAATCCAGAGCACAATCAACTGACCACTGACATCCAGAGCACAACCAACTGACCACTGACATCCAGAGCACAACCAACTGACCACTGACATCCAGAGCACAATCGACTGACCACTGACATCCAGAGCACAACCAACTGACCACTGACATCCAGAGCACAACCAAATGACCACTGACATCTAGAGCACAATTAACTGCCCACTGACATCCAGAACACAATCGACTGACCACTGGCATCTAGAGCACAATAGACTGCCCACTGACACCCAGAACACAATCGACTGACCACTGGCAGCTAGAGCACAACCAACTGACCGCTGACATCTACAGCACAACCAACTGACATCTACAGCACAATCAACGGAATGACGCCATCTAGAGCACAATCAACTGACCACTGACATCTACAGCACAATCAACTTCCCTCTTACACCCAGAGCAGAATCAACTGACTGATGACCTCTAGAGCCTATTCAAATGACCACTGACACATGGAGTAGACTCCATCAACCGTTACCACCTAGAGCCCATTCAAATGATCACTGACATATGGAGTAGACTCCACCAACCGCTACCACCTAGAGCCCATTCAAATGACCACTGACATATGGAGTAGACTCCATCAACCGCTACCAGCTAGAGCCCATTCAAATGATCACTGACATATGGAGTAGACTCCATCAACCGCTACCAGCTAGAGCCTATTCAACTGACCACTGACATATGGAGTAGACTCCATCAACCGCTACCAGCTAGAGCCCATTCAAATGACCACTGACATATGGAGTAGACTCCATCAACCGCTACCACCTAGAGCCCATTCAAATGACCACTGACATATGGAGTAGACTCCATCAACCGCTACCACCTAGAGCCCATTCAAATGACCACTGACATATGGAGTAGACTCCATCAACCGCTACCAGCTAGAGCCCATTCAAATGACCACTGACATATGGAGTAGACTCCATCAACCGCTACCAGCTAGAGCCCATTCAAATGACCACTGATATCTACAGCACACCTAAGTGACTCACATCATCTAGGGCCATGTCATTGGCACTGACATCCAGGGCACACTCAACTGACCACCGACATGTGAAGCTGACTGCTGCCATCTATAGGACTCAATCAAATCACTGATACAAACTGGAACAAAAGCAAGGGACTGATGCTGCCATCAATAAAATGTTTAGTTGTTTTGTTGTGTCCTCAGTTTCTCTCTAGGACAGTTTGTACTATATCGGATATAACCTGTATATGTCAGATGACTTATAAGACTACCAAGAACAAACACCACTTCACTGTTCAGGGCACACTCAACCACTGGCTACTCCCAGCGTCTTTATTGGCCTTTAAGTATCACGCACAGCTAAAGAGTAGTAGATAAGAATATATCAAATCACAAACACTACATGTTTAATTTTCTCTTTTCCCGTTGGAAAGGTACATTGCGGAACCATATTTCTTCGAGCCCAATAAATAGACTTCCCCGGAAATTCCTCCTGTGGTCCATACCCTACCCGCCCTCTGAAATATTTCTAGTGTGATATTGTTTTAGAGTATTAAAAATCCCGATGAAGCTAGATTTATCCTAGATATACATGAAGCACGCGGTGGTAACATGACAACGGCTTGATGACAAGGGATAGTTACCAACATAAATGGTTAGGCTTCATTTCACCTTTACCTTATGGAAAGTATCAAGTAAAAGGCCATCCCAGGAATGTTTCCGCGAACGATCAGGGTAATTTTGTCTCCGTCTTCAATGAGAGCGGTAATTCAAGGACACACTTGTTATTTGACCCCTCTTGGGATAGGACAAGCTAGTTATTAGCAGTATTAAATAGCCCAGTCCCGTGGCTAAGTGATAAATGAGAGGAAAATTAAAACCAAAGAAGTACAAAGTTGAAAAGAATTAGATTCACACGTGTATTGATAGAACAGACCTTATTACACGACCTTTACTTATCGTTTTCAATAAAATGAACCTAGAAAACACGCAACTGCTTAAGAGTGTTGTAGGTCTTTATACCTTTACCTGGTAGCAAAACAGCTATAGCATTGCATTTTCTCGACTATGTGTTACCGGAGGAATCTGTGATACTTCCATACTGTGCGCAGTTACAGAAAAATATTAGTTTTTGATACTTGAATTGCTTATGTTAGCATTAAAGGTAGTGTATTACCGGGTAAACAGGGGTGGGGCTTGGCGATTCAGAACTAATCTTAGGTTTATTATATATTTATAACGAACCAAACATTTAAAAAAAAATACAAATGAATGTCAAAATCATACTCATTAAATTGTAAGTATTTTCCATGTATTGCTAACGGCTAACACCTAGACGACTTTATTAATTTTTAGATCGTATATCTTTTCCCATGAATATCAACCTATATTGGCGTATTTCAAAATCCTTTCACAAATCGCTTTCTACCCACTAAAGTTGCTTTTCATAACAAGAATGATACAGAATCAATCCTATATATCAACATCGCCGTAAAACATCTTGAGAATGGATGGTATGCTATGGACCTCTTCAAACTGGTGATAATGCGAATTCCAATCAGATATGATAGTCTCTATTATACTCAGTCCTACAAGCCAATTATACATTGAGTGTAACAGTGAGTGAACAGAGAACTGCACCAATGATTATATAGAGAGAAGAAGAAAGCCTGCACACGGCGTCCATGTGTTTACACCATAGGGTTTCAAGACGTCCACCACGAGTCAGCCTTTGTGGAGGAGGACCTTTTTAACCCAGTCTATTTTCACGGGGGCTCCGGGTCAGTCTCCCTGAATACTTACAAGCTATAATGTATATGCAACCCACACACAAAGACTTCTTCAAGGTATAAAGAGATGGCCGACAAGGGGTCGTGGGAACTGTGGCCCAACAAAATAGCAAAAAAGTACAGCATCACAAAGTGAGCAGCGCGTCTGTATACAAAGGCCCGCTGCGATCAACCAACGTTTACCTTGGCACAATTACTTTTTTCGCCTCGTTGATTCAATTTTCTACCTCTTGCCTAGTGACTTTATCACAGAAAGTCAGAGTGATTAGAGTCTTTGATTGCACAGCTGATAAGACGGCTGACCACTGTAGCCTTCAACAGAGAGAGGAACAGGGAAGGTTCTAGCGGACAGATAGGTTAATGACTTAATCACATACCTTTCGGGGTTTTAACAACATAAAATGCACATTTTAGTGAGCGGCAATGTTATACAGTTAGGCTTCCAATTTTGAAATCTAAATGGTGTCCATAAAATGCAATCTGTAGTATGACTAAATATTTTTTACTGTTCTTTTCCGGAAAATAGCACGTTGTATGAGCGTGTATTTCCTTGGGATAACCGAGTATTGATGTCTATATGTTCTCCTTTTGAGGATACAATATATAACACCATGCTTTGAACAAGTCGCAAAGGTGTGAGATTATTAAAAAGCTACCTTAATCCGGATCAACTTATTGTTCACACGAGACAAGCTGACCCGAAATGTCACTCAGTGTCGCAAACATATAACCTTCAGTCCAGTTTAAAACAGTTTGCCGAGTATTCCGTTATTCAGTTAATTATGCTCTTTCAGATTTCAATATAACTCGACTCGATTTATACCGACAAAATTCTTTTTTTTTCGATCCATATTATCCCTCTCTCTATATTATTATATTTTGACAAAAGATCGTCTCCATCACAGCGTACGGATTTACTTGTGGTTAATTCGGCCTCTCTTTCATTAATTACAATAGACAGCACGTGGGCACAGGTGAAAAAATCAGCGACCAATGTGTAGAGACTGAGAAGTTGACATTTCTAATAATGTATTGATTTTTACGGAGGTGCAGTTGACCTCACATCATTCACTACTCTCTAGTTGGAATCTTTGCTTTCATTGCATTACGTTCAAAGTCAACCAGCGAAAACAAATCCAGTTGTTTTTTAAGCTTTTCTGTGGAGCTGAATTTCAACTAGCAGTGAAATTAAATATCCTCAAGTGAAAAGCAAGGGGCAGAGTGTAACTTGTCCCGTCACAATGAAACATATATTGGAAAGAGATTCAGACATTATATAACTTAGAATTAAAATCCGGGCGGTGGAAAGGTTTACCTTAACGCCCCAGTATGACGTCTTATTAAATATATATTTAAACCAGCAGGCTATTTTTTAAAAGAAGAACTAGTAAGCTAAATTTGTATTTTGATGTCATCAAGCACTCTTTTAGGATTATATCAGCAGCTAAAATTAAGCAAGTCTATAGATTTGTATTTAAAGGGAATATCAGTCCGGGATTTCTGTGGCCAACAAGGTTACAACGATACAGAGTCATCATTTGACTGCTTCTCCCATACGAATGCTTCAATATCAGGACAACATGCCCTACAACCATCATGGAACATATCCCCATGGAACATAAAATATTGGTTCCTCAACTGGTTTCTATTGCTACTGATGCTATAATGGCTCTGACAACTAATCCACCCGAGCCCACCAATCAATATACCTGACAGCTAAACCACCTGAACCCAGCCACCAATATACCTGACAACTAACCCACCTGAACCCAGCCACCAATATACCTGACAACTAAACCACCTGAACCCAGCCATCAATATACCTGGCAACTAAACCACCTGAACGCAGCCACCAATATACCTGACAGCTAAACCACCTAAACCCAGCCACCAATATACCTGACAGCTAACCCACCTGAACCGAGCCACCAATTTACCTGACAGCTAACCCACTGAACCCAGCCACCAATATACCTGACAGCTAACCCACCTGAACCCAGCCACCAATATACCTGACAACTAAACCACCTGGTAATGTTTGTGCATCATGAACTTTGGTAATGTTTATGCATCATGAACTTTGGTATTGTTTGTGCATCATGAACTTTGATAATGTTTGTGCACCATGAACTTTGGTAATGTTTGTGCATCATGAACTTTAGTATTGTTTGTGCATCATGAACTTTGTAATGTTTGTGCATCATGAACTTTGGTATTGTTTGTGCATCATGAACTTTGGTAATGTTTGTGCATCATGATCTTTGTGGAATTAAAAAAAAAAGTTGAACTGCAAACTGTTTCTTACTGCTCTATACAATATGCAATCCGATAAATAATATAAACCTCAATCGTATAAGCACTATTAGTGTTTTTTGTAGAAGTGCAATCGTTCGTCAACATATGCCGTCTGTCAAAAACAAATCTTAAGTTTCATTGAATGTTCTCCATATCGAACCGGTGGGCTCAAGTAATACCACTGAATAGAGCAGACTGGCTGCAGAGGATAAGTGTTCTTGAAAGTTCACTCGGACCAAACTGTCCCAATTGTAGACATGCCACTCGGACACAGAATGCCATCACTTCTACTATAATATCATCTTATGTTTGTAAGAGATCTAATTGAAGGAACAAAAAGTGAAAAGCCTTATAACAGATTTGTTTGCCAGTGCAAGAGAATGACACATCGCGTCTGTTGGTAGATCAAAATGGCGGGAAAAACGTATCTTGTAAAATTCTTATTTTTGAGACTGAAGAAACATAGATGTCAAATTGCCGTCTGTTAAAGAAAAAGCAGATGGTTTCCTGGCGCTATTTGGAAAGCATTCATAAGTCTCCCCATGTGTACCAACAAATTTCCACGCCATTTCTATTCTTTTGCATCAGGCAGATTGTTTCAAAGTTTTCGAAAGAGTTTTAAGGGGAAAAACTAGCTGCAGCAGATGGATCCTATGAAAAGAATGCTTTCATCCGTGAATCATTGACTACCAACGGAATCATATACAAATGCCATCTATAACGAATCTACCCACGTAAGACGGAACACATTTGTCTAATGTAAAGTATTAACAACATTGGCCACGACAATCCCCATTTCTACATCTGCTTTTTTCATATGGTAAACTTGATTTGTATTAAAGAAAGCCATAGTAAAATCTGTCATATGAAAGGAATTTCATTTTAAAGAAATACAGAAAAAAATAACTTGTTACGTAAACGCTAATCCGTCTGGAAACAGATTGCGGAAGGGCTGCGTCACACACACCGTCTGCTCTAACATCAGTATATAACTGGTGATATATCCCAGATACAACTCACATAACACGCCGCGTGATACACAAATCCCTTGCCGGTTTTAGATCTATCACTTTTTGCACTAAAATTTTTATTTTTTTAATGTCCATAAATCAATGTCCATTGTTGTTAACTGATCCGTTCAAGAGTTCCATTCCACTATGACCAAGATACATGAATTCAAACTGAAACGTCATTCATATGAACAAAAATATTTATAAAAAGGAGTAAGTGTTTGCAGTATTTAATTTAACCTGATGATTCTAATAGTTGACTTAAGTTACCCTCAACAGAGACAAGTTCCACGCTCCAGTTCAGACCTGGACTTAACAATGACAGTAAATTACAGGCTAGCAGATCGCCAAACAATATGCAACAATTTGTCTTGTAGGTCGTAAGTCGATAATAACTAGTATACTGATCCCTAGAGCGACATGTCTACAAATCACCGGACTAGAGATTTACTGTTTGCCTGGGTCCATTAAAGGCGCATTCTCCATTCATAAACATTCAGATGAAGAATGTCTGTCAAGAATGACTGGTTAAGTTAGTTATGGATTTTGTCAACAACAAAAAAAGATGTTGGTTTAGCTTTGAATTATTGTCGGCATCTTGTACGTTAAGTCTCAGTAATCCTTCTTTGGACCCAGTGGCCTCATTTGTCAAAATATAACATTTGAAACGTTCAATGAAAAAACGCCTAATGGACGATGTACGGTATTTAATGGTAGTGGCGGCATCGCCTGATGAACATTTTTGGTTTCAGGATTGGTCAGATTTTCAATAATAACCACGCCGCTTTCAATCGCGTTTTCGCCAAAACATAATTACCTAATTCAACAGTCTTGTAGGTTTTAATTTAAACTGTCAGTTTTGTTGAGGAAGGAGACGAACTAAATATTCATAGCCACAAAGGAAAGCGATAACCAGGACAACCTGTTTCCCCATCAGTCATACAGCATGGGTTAAGTGCAATACATTAATCTGTATGGAAATGGATACATTATGCTCGGCCGCCAGAACTATCGAATGACATTGACTGCGTTTAATCTAAGCGCTGGGCGGCTTTATTGCTGTTCATTATCTATTCTTTTAAACGTCAATATCCACAGATAAGGCTAAAACGGGAATCAGCATACTATAATTGAACTCAGCTATCTCATAGGTTGTATCGTTTGTTTCCCCTCTTACAAAACCACAGATACTCTACCGACCCAAAATCTACAACATTTTTCTCCGGATATAGTTGAAAATGTTCCGGTAGCTATCACGTCCATAAGAGGAAACCATTTGTATTTTATAGAATGCAATGAGAATGCAGCGTGTCAGACACAGACCATATATTTAAATCTCACCAATCTGAATGAGCTCTACAATAACAATTGAAATATTTACACGGAATACACAATTTTATTGAGAATAACTAGTTAGAAATCCATTGAATTTGTGTGTAACTAAAATCAAACTGTTATGGGTTATAATGTCTATTTTAAGAGACATTAAACTTCAACATGGTTTCTCCAAGGCATTTTATGTCCATTTCAGAAGCAGACATTCACGCCAACAAGAATCCTGCAAATCATTTAATGTCCATTTTACGAGTTTTTTTTTTCGCGGCAACGCATATCCTGGTAGACATTTGAACGCTTTCGGCTTCATTTCAACCAATTAATTTCCATATCTAGGCTGTAGAGAGAAAAAGAATGCTGTGAATTTAAGTATGTAAAGCTGCGCAGAACCACATTCTCGGGGTTTGACTTGGAGCGAACCAACGTTCAGTGGTGTCGGGTGACGCAACAAACACCGCTACAGCGGTATTAAACCCTTCATTATACAAATTAATGGCTATTTTAGAAGACCGATTAGGTCAAAAAGCTGACACGAATTTACTTAAAATGGTTATCAAAAACTAGATAGAATCGAATATCGGAACTGTGAACGGATTTGGCCAAGGTTTAGAAAGATTGATCAGAGTTAATAAAAACTGAATGTGTGTGTCACTGGCTGTTTCCTATTCTATTCCATACACAAGATAACGGACTTATTAACTTTGCACAAAGTCGGTAGACACGTGATAAAAACAAGAGCTGTGGGGTTGGCGGCGTTTGTTCTCAAACATCACCTTATCGTGATCAATCATGGCCCGTGTGTTCTTAGTTACACCAATATCTCGACGAGTTTCGCTCATCAACAACCCCAAACAATTAGCAATTACAAAGAGTTCCGTGCTTCCCGGCCATACAGTTTCAACTCCCATATTCTATTGTTCTTGTTAATGCTGGAAACAGCCAAGCATGGCGAACCACATCGCTCTGTCACATACACTCATCGTGACGTTTCTCCATCTAGACTGGCGGGACACACCCAAAGCTTTCAGATCTTAACAGATATTGCTCTCATCGATCGTCTGTCTCAATTCTTCATTAACCGCTTTAATTGCATACTTACACCGCTCATATCGCTTTGTGTACCCTGTTGGATAGTTTGCCCTTTATGGTTCCGGGTCGGGTTACATTAGACCCACGCAATATTTCCTCCGGAGCACGTTTCTAGCCTGTAGCCAATTCTCATTCCCCCATCATCGGAGAATCTGTTAACCTATACAGATTGTTTTGAAACCTTATCTTTGTAACTCTAATACAAATCAATCATTAAATTTATCCCAACCACAAGAAGCTTTCTCGCCTTTAAAACCGTCATCGTGTCAGATATTACACCTTATGTAAGGCGATTCCATTTTGTGATGTTCATGACTACACTAACGTTCGACGGAGGGGTCTAGGCCTTTTTAGGGTTATTTTTGGAAAGTGATATAAAATGCCAAAATTGTAAGATTTTGAGCAGAGAATAGAACGTATTTACAATTCTCCTCTAAAAATTCGAAGAAACTGTTGGTTGTCCATATTTCTCATCTTCGGAAAGTCCTCTGGTTATGGAAAGGATTTAAATTATTGGCTGGCTATTTTAATAAAGGCTGTTCATCGAATACATTTATCATAAACATTTTTCGTTTCGTTCGAAGTGGCAAAGCTATCGAATTTTGATTAAACTTTTCTAAGACATGATTATCTAACATATCTAACATTTTATGCTAGGGCAAAATAAGAGCTTTCCGTTAATTCGACGGAAATATACTTTCAAATGTCTTTAGCTGCCATACGAATTTTTGAAAAAATAGAACAAGCAAATAGTACAAAAAAAGATTATGCGTCACCGGCTTTATAGGCCTACCTGTATTTTGTTTTATTCCAACGTCAATTCTTTACGTTTTCAAGGTACTTCAAACGTTTAACTTCTCTTCGCAAGCACATGACCCATGAGCTGTTCAAATGTTGATATTTTTTGTGCTAAAAAAACTTAAATATGAAATAAATTATGAATACGACTATCTGAATTGCACAACTACGGGAACTAAAACAACATTTCCTCTTTCAACGTCACTTTTTTCATAATGCAACCATAATTTCCTTAAATGGGATAATTTTCACTACAAACGTTTTTGTTTGATAGGTACGTAAATATTATATATAGATGAAATATGAATGTATATGGAACCAGAAGAATCTTTGAGGAAAAAATCGAATTTAAAAAGAAATACAAACAAATATTGCAAATCTTGAAGAAGAAAAACGTTTCTGTGTTGTAGAATTCCAAAATATCAGAATATAGAAGTAGTTTGTATGAATTTGAGTAGTGACAAATTTGGCTTCAATAAATCCGAAATCACTAAACAACCGTTAAAAACTGACAGAGCGTAATTATACGTATGTCTTCAGGACATATTTGAAATTTGCCTGGTATCAATGGTTACCTGCTGGGGTACCATCGCCTGAGAAAAACATTCCAACGTAAGAAATCCACGGGACCTCAACTTTGATGTACAGGTAACAATTATATTTAGTTCTGATTTTGTAAAGGAAACACCCGACGGGTATCGGAATTATAGCCTGGGAAAATGAGTGTGAGAAACTAATGAGGAATGCATGAGGGTAAAGCTTAAAACATCAATTGCAATTAATGTATCTAGTCGTAATGTTTATTTGAAAAAGATAAATAGATTTGAACAAAAGGGAAGATAATAGTATTGGGAAGTTTTAAGATCTAATCGTTCTCGTTTCCCATTATTCTAACCAATGCTGTATGTACGCCAAACCTTATAGTGTGTGAAGGTAGTAGCACATTCGCGAAAATATCTTACCGTTATTTCATTAAATATCAATCGTTGTCAATAACATCATTAGATATATTTGAATCTTTATAGATTGTAATGTGGTTTGTATTTCTTTTATAATAACTTTTATACCTTTTTCGTATACGACAAGTGACTAAACAAAGTAAAAAATAGCGGGGCTTTCTAAGACTTTAATTTGATACAACAGCGACATAACTTGTTATCAATGTTCAGATATAACCAGAAGTAAATGACGTATAAACCAACTAAGGTTTGAGACATATTTATTTCATCGGATCTATATTTATTAACACTAAAATACACGGGCACAGGAAAATCTTTCTTGACTAAAATAAACATAGATAATAAGTTTCTAATTGTTTAAAAAAGGAAGGTATGTCATTAATATACCCAATTTATACCCAATCATAGGTTGTTGTAGTAAACTAAAACCCATTTCATTAGGTTTAAGACAGACAGGAGTTTTCTTTAGTCAGTAGAATTTTCTGGAATACTTTGTAATATATTGACAAAGCTGTACGGCCCCTCAGCTATGACAAGAAGTCAGGTAAACTGAAATTGAACAAAGTATGACCGGCCGTTGGCTCAGAGGTCGACCCAGCAGTTTTTATTTTTCGCATACTGACATCGTCGTTATAACTGATTAAGCTTTTTGAAAAGTCCACTATTTGACTTTTTCTTTATGAACTTTGTCAGTTGTAATTTCCAGCATACGGAGAGACAGAGAGTCAGAGTGTATCCTGTAAGAGCAGATGGATGACTGGGATACATCTTCGTACTGTAATGTACAAGGGAGTGATGTCATTTAGTTCTCCACATCATTGAACCGTCCATGATTTACGTTTGAAAGGCGAGTGCGAAGCATTGATTTCTCTCTCTATGAGAGGATCAATTATGCAGAAAGTCGCTCATTTTGTCGCAGCTAGCCTAATTTGTCTGAACGACTTGTGGTCGATATACATGCATTAAACGAGACGACAACAACTCGTGAAGCCTTCCTTGTCGACTAAAAGGAAAGTTGTCCAAGTGGCCAAACAAACATGTACTCAGTAAAATATCATATGAAGTCTATCCTTTTCTTTTGACAACGCTAAAAAATCTCTCTTTAATCGGACTTGGAATGACCGCCTGTCTATATTGTTATATTAATTGCGAATGCTTCCCTACTCCTATTTCTTATATTTAGTTATTTGATTAAATGTTAATGTTTCCCCGATTCTCTTGGGCTTATATATATATTACGTAGCCGGTATCCCTGCAGCAGGTACTTGCAACAAAGGATTGTTTTAAGTAGTTAACTTGACTGTAGCCGCCAACCAGCTGGTATCCGATATCTCTCTATGAGGCAGAGAATTCAGAATTCTGATTGAAACTAGCTTTTACTGGGTTAATTATATTAATATTGAATCAACTCTTATAGAATTGTATCGATATAGGCCTAGATAAACAATGGATATGACATTAGTACTGGTGATAGGTGACATTAGTACTGGTGATAGGTGACATTAGTACTGGTGATAGGTGACATTAGTACTGGTGATAGGTGACATTAGTACTGGTGATAGGTGACATTAGTCATTACTCCGGGACACGGGTTCGATTCCTGATCTGAAGCCACCCAAAATCGATAGAAGAATTTTTGGCATTTTCCAAGAAAGTGTAATCCAGAAAATCCGGTGAACTGAATTATTAACCAAAAACAACCATTTGTACACAAATTAAAAAAAAAACAGGGGTAAAAGAACAGAAACACACCATTCATGTAACAAAGCAACTTGACAAAAAATGCATGTCCAGGGTAATTACTTAATCCAAATAAAGAATTTTGTTGAGGGAAAATTTGGATGTACTCAAGTGCTCACACGCTGGTCTAATTAGCTTTCCGCTGGTTTTGTTTTGTGTTTTGGGCAGACAATGTTTTCACCGTTCTTAATTTCAAAGTGTGATTGCGTCCAGCCCCCAGGCCAGGCCTGTAATTAAGACTATAACTGTATGATGAAAACACAGCGCCTTACGCAACATGACGCGAAGCTAGGTGTTAAACGCATTGCTCTCTTTGTAATAAACAATACTCCTACTGAGTCCGGACTTCTTTTAAAGATACATGCTTAAATGAATAAACATAAGGCGGAAAACAAACGCATTGTATCTAAAAGTCAATTGCCGAATGATTCCCACGTGTGCATGAAAGCTGAAATTTAATATAATTCTTGTACCGGTCTCCCATATATTCGGAGTATTTAAAGCATCAGGCGAAATCCTCGCGTTATGATAAAACCAAAGTTGGATACAACATTTCAATTTCAGGGCGGAAATATTCGTTTCTTTTTTGCGTTGGAAATGTTTGTGGTTTTGATCCATGCTTACTTTTTGCAGTTCTCTTTTCCAAATCACAGTTCGAATAAGGATTTTATCCTTAATTCAAAATAGGAAATAGTACTCCAATAATGTATTGCTGCCTGTAAATGTTTGTTTATTAACAAGACGAGGATTTCAGGAAATGGATCGGTCCAACCTGGCATGGAATTTAGAGACCTGAGAAATGCTATCTTCCGGGATGTAACACACTCACGTGATGTTGTGCTAATTAAATGTGTTAGATCACAGTGTCACATAGTACTGAGTATGTAACGTGTTATTATCTAATATGGAATTTCGGGTTACAGTCTCAAAAATATTTTGCACAATAAGTTTGATTATATACTTCATCGTATCATGCTAAGACCCATTTTCTAT
Source organism: Lepidochitona cinerea (assembly GCA_963971465.1). Taxonomy (NCBI): domain Eukaryota; kingdom Metazoa; phylum Mollusca; class Polyplacophora; order Chitonida; family Tonicellidae; genus Lepidochitona; species Lepidochitona cinerea. Next base: position 5,305,852 of record OZ020551.1, read on the forward strand.
AGAGTCGATCTCTTCCGTTAATATTCTCTATGTTTTAAATGGTCAATCATTTTTTTGGACCGGTAACTATTGTGATTGATTGATGTTTTACGCCGCACTCAAGATTATTTCACTTATATGGCGGTGTTGCCAGGTTTAGTGGGGGGAGAAAACCGGGCTCATTGCCCGGAGGAAACCCCCGACCTTCGGCGAGTACCTGGCAACTCTTCCACATACGGCGACCGAGAGAAAAATCCACTCAGAATTTTTTCAATTTTTTATTTGGTTTGAGTGGGATTAGAACTAACTATTGTGAAGTGTATAGCCAATCATTTATGGACCGTTAAGGTCACATTAGTTATTTTTTTGGAAGAAAGTGCAAGTCACGCGTAAAAGAATAACTGAAAATGACCATTATACGCCAATAAATAATCTGACCAAAGCCACACTCTTGGCTGTCTTCAGTCTACGGTATTGTTGTAAATGTTCGCTATGAAAATACGGATTTTGATCAATTCTGAAACAACTCATCTGGACAAGTCAAGCATTAGCTTTACCTTTACTTCCCATTGCTAGATGAGAGCTTGACGACGGTGTAACTCGTCGGATATACAGAATGATAAATACAGTTTTCCCATTTCACGAATGTACTTAAAAATGTCGCAAGGATTTGACTACTATAGTTTAGCTTAACCTCTGTTTTCCCATTGTTGATCGACACAAGTACAGTTCTCCCACGGTTTGAAGGGACTGGAAGCAGTGACTCGTGACCACTGCATGGCTACACCAGTCTCCCGAAATCAAGGCTCAACAACCTGGAGATTGATGTGGCGAAATAGTGTGAACGAGATAAAAAGTTTCATTAAATGTAAAGACAGGAATTAAAATAGAAAACAAACCGAAATGGTCTTGCGAAATCTTAACGGGTACAAATATACCAGTTACTATTTTTTATGGATAAGTTACTTCTGGGTCTTGGGAGTGGTTCAAGGATCAACCGTTATATATTGTTGAAAACAAAGTTACACTGGTACAGGGAATACTCTTTTTTACTAGAAAAACTACTCTGGTACTAAAGTAGTTTTTCATAATCATTTCTGTGTTGGTAAGTCATCGTTGACCTATAAACCCTAAAAGTTCTTCGACAAACTCGTGTATTTAATATACAGGACGTATTTTTGAAAGCCAAACCACATGAAGATTGGCCCCTATTACATCTGCGTACACGTACAAAGCCCCACCTTAATATACATTAATGAAAAAATACAGTAAGATCATACAAGATATAATGTTTATGCATTTTTATTTTCCTGTTTACCTTGAATAAATATGAGCGTTCGGTACAGCGGTACAAACTTTGTAAAAAAGATATTGCAATCATTGCATGCAATAATATCAATCTGAGACAAAAATTACAAATCACCTGGTCATACGGCCCAAACATGACTGTTATCTAACAGTTCAAGTGTATAAAAATATTCCACGGATTAGAAAAAAAGTTTGTCTTCGACGGGCTCCTGCATTGTCCTATAAAGGAGAGGTAGACTATCCTGCAAGCATTGGTTTTCTCAACATCAGTCTTACAAAGCACACAGAATGAAAGGCGGTAGATTTTCGCCATGTCTCTGGATATATCACAAAATTGAATTGTCTTTCTCGTACAATCTCACGATATCAAAACTTCCTTTAAGGCATTGATATAACTTTGTGCCATTTGTAATGTTTCGTATTTAGAAAGTTTTCGATCGTCTGTCAAACCTGGTACTACGTCACGAAGTTTATCAAAGGCGACATTTAGACTGTTCATCCGCCTTCTTTCCCTAGCGTTGGCGGCCAAACGCCGTTTTTTCATGGTGTCTTGAGTTGCAGGCAGTGACCGTAATCTTTTTCTCGAGTGGATTTGATGGTTTTCCAAAGACGGATCAAAGTCTATGTCACCAACACTGGCCAGTCTTCGACCAGGAACACTGCGACAGGTTAATTTGGAATTTCTAGCACTTTCTTGATCACTGTTGGCATACACGGGACTGACAGAATTCTGATGTAATGTACAGCACATTCCTGGAGAAAGGCATTCCTCGAAGACGTCTCCATCGATGCCACTCTCCACGGGATAACAGTAAATGGCGGATCCATCAGTTGACTCACCACTAATACTGCTCTTATCAGAAGTCTCGGAAGATAAACTGCTACGGAAACATTTCTCCCTACTGTACGTATCGATGGAAAACATTTTGTTGGGATGTCCTGCGAATCAAATTGACTTTGAACCCGACTTGGTTTGATGAGGTGCTGGTGATTTTTACTAACTCCTACGATGATGTAGATGTGCCTCAGTTTCGGTAAGCAATAAATTGTGTTAACATGCACTCCAGGCCGGGGAAATTTCAAGTATCCGTCAATTGAAACTTCATCACCTTGATAGTTTTCCGAGGATCAATTTATATCGTTTGAATGAACACAGAGTGGAAACGGCATAAATAAGGGGAGAGGGAACAGGCCACGCCTTTTATATGAATGAATGGCTTCAGTGTCTGTCAATCAAATCACATTGGTTATCTGAAGTGCATTGTCATGGAGGCACGTGCCGTTTATGCTCGGCAAACACATCCGTGTATTGTGATAGTGTGTAGATTGGATTGTGTTTAAGTAGTGGATTTGGAAGACAGGCGACTCTCACTGGTGTTTATTTGAAAAGTACTACTGTGGCTTACCACTGATATACAACTCTCTATTTCCATACTCTGTTACAGTTGACCATTATTTGTAAAATTCAGGGTTCACATTCATTTACATTTATATGAAACAACAACGTAAAATGTTTCGCAACAAGTGCACGTGATGCATTTGGGAAAGCAGCGAAATCAGGCAATGTAGGATTGATAGAAATAAAAACATGATTTAAAATTACTTTTCCCAACAGAACTTGTAACAAAACAACGTCACTCTAAGAGAGTATGTGCTAAAAATGTTTTGGTCTTTTTGATGAAGTTTATCTTCAAAATACTGATATGATACCTTTAATACAAGTTCAAGATCGTCCATTTGTTGCACTGGTTCTGTACAACTGGCAGATTTAGTTTGGGTTTCCTGATTACAAAAAGACGTGTTCTTTATTTTTATAAAACTATTTTCTTTATTTCCCCCCAAAAATGAATATCAGGTTAAACTCATTTAGCTGTATAAAAGTAGAGAGCCGACTAAGTATGTAATGATAAAGCATCACAGTTTTTTGCTGGCCAAGTTAGCTGTCTAAATTCTATTTAGGATTGACCCTTGCATGATCAATATATATTTTTGAACACTATAACACACGGAAAATGCTTGTACAATAGAAAGCCTTTTGGATTGCTAAATCCACTACCATTTGAAAGTCGAACAAGTTCTAAATATTTTTACGACGATTACAATTACCAAAACTTAGATGAAGCGATCCATATGGTATATTAAACGTTAAAGGCACACTTGCCGCCGTAGCCTGTTTGATATTTGTTAAGAAAACCAATTTGCACGAGCTTACTACAGCTAAAATCACTAAAATTAAACATAGCACACATAGGCCTAAAGCATGTCCAATTAGGTTTAGAATGTATAAATGAGGGTGAAAAACAAACGAAGAATCGAAGCTCGATTACAACAACAACACCGATCTCATTCAAGCGTGTTTGTCTGTGGTTTGCACTCGGCAGGCTTTTATAGTCCCTCTTACTCGATCGTTAGTATGTATTTCTTAGATAAAGTTCGTAAAATTATACTGTGTCGTTAGATCGCCCACACGACTCAAACCATTACGGCACTTTTGCCCACGCTCAGGTTCGAAGTTTGTTTACATTGCGGGTACCTGAAAAATCTGTTTTTCAATTTCACATTAAAAATACTAAATGATGTAAAAACTGTCAATTTCTGGTAAAAATAGATAGATCCTAACTTTTTCTGTCTGGGAAAAATACAGAAAACCGCCCACTGTTTTTAATGTAAACAGTCTTCTGGATTTTCGCGGCAAGTGTACCTTTAAAATAAAACCCCAAGCGTTGATTTGGTTCATCGAAGATGTATATTACCACTAAACAAGATTCACGTAGAAATATGAGACTGTAGACTCGAGATTTTACAACAGACATGACAAATATGAGACTGTAGACTAGGGATTTTACAACAGATATGACAAATATGAGACTGCAGACTCGAGATTTTACAACAGACATGACAATTATGAGACTGTAGACTCGGGATTTTACAACAGATATGACAAATATGAGACTGCAGACTCGGGGTTTTACAACTGACATGAGACTGTAGACTCGGGATTTTACAACAGATATGACAAATATGAGACTGCAGACTCGAGATTTTACAACAGACATGACAAATATGAGACTGTAGGCTCGGGGTTTTACAACAGACATGACAAATATGAGACTGCAGACTCGAGATTTTACAACAGACATGACAAATATGAGACTGCAGACTCTTGTCACTTGTGTTAAGAATGGAAGAGCTTTTAGTTGATATCAATCTGGGAGATGTACGTCCATGTATTTTACCAACAACACAATCCACAAAAACTGTTCTCGTACATCGTACCGGCCATTGGAATTTGGCTCCATACTCTCACATATCTTAGGCTCGTACGGGTTAATGGCTTTACTGGTATTCTTTATTTCAATGTCAATCCTAAAGTTTTTCTAGGTGTCTCAAACGCTGAACTTTTCTTGACAATTCGAGCCTCTATCCCTCTGATAACATAATGCTTACACAGAGTATTTTTTGCATTAAACTTTCTTTAAGATGGAAGGGATTTTCTTCCTACTTTGGATGGTGCTAATTGGCTGAATTAATAAGACGATCAATTTTAGTGCTGTAGCTTATCATGGTACGCCGGTTCGGGCATCACGCTAAACCAGTTAAAATGACTGCCATTTTTCCCTGCGCAACCCCCAAATAAGGAGAGAACTATTTCAGTTTCGTCTCAACGATCTGAACCTGCTAATATCGTTTTAATATTGGCTATTTTGTAAATTCTATCTCGATCGTATTGTGTAATAAGATAACAGGTTCATTGAATTCAAGGGTTACATTAGGGCAACTCTGGCAAGTAAGCCGTGGAATACGAGCCGACGTGATACACGTGTCCCAACGATGACGTCAAAGTTACAGGAATGAATACCCAACCAAAGTTCGGGAGATAACAAAAGTATCGATCTTCGTGTTTGTCATGACAATGAAGTGCATTTCCTTTTCTACTGCGCATTGAAATAAAAAGAGAATAAAGACATAGTTTTAGAAGAAAGGTTAGTGGCTTATTTGGGCAACAAAGTAATCTTTCCGTATCAAAACACAGACTGGTCTCTCTTAACATATATGTCTGTGTTGAGAGGATGGCTACAACCTTCCCTGCTTCCAATTTAATGGAACCTTTCGTATTTAATGTGATTTGACAGCTAACGTTTTGCCTGTATAGGTACAACTTATCTGGTTGAATACTTGCCTCCTGGACATTGTTGTGAAATGCTCGGAGAAAGTCTTTGGAGTCTTTGTTAGTGTGTGAAGAAACATTGACTCAGTTAATGCATTAAGCCAATAAGTAATCATTACCCGCGGCAGTCGATCATCTATATACCCGTGAAGATAGCTTAGAAAGAGTAAGCGTCGACCGTTATAGAATTACTTCATTTACTCGACCATGTTTCTCAACCAAATCGTGCCTCAATCGACGACTAATTCATTTTTTTCTTTATAGCAATTGAAAAAGAAAATTCCCGATTTGCCTCTCTTCCGAAAGTGTCTATTGCTTCTCTGCAGATATTGTGACTTACGGGCTTTTATTGAAATTATCCTCGGTAGGGAAGGGGTCTTCTAAACGATCAATTAACAATAATACATATATAATTCATTAGGGTGTTTTTCTTCCATTCCAGTCGTATACCAACTGTCAGACAACATAGCTTTTTGATGGAAAAACAAGACCGTTCCTGAGCTTCACACATGCACAATTTAATCAATAAGTTTTTCTCGACGTAACACTTATGGAGACATTTTATTTTCGAGCTTCGCGACCCCGCCAGACTCGCCAAACACGCCAGTCGATATAATAAAAAATATTATATTCGCGACTTTCTCGACCTTGGCAGGGTCGCAAAACACACCAAGGTCGTGAAACCAGTTAAAAAAAGATACTATTTTTCCATTTCCGAATCGCAACCTTCGTGTGCTTGGCGGGGTCGCAAAGGTTAAGAAAGGCGCGAGGGTCGCCAACCACGCCAAAGCTAAGTAATTAACCTCTCCAGCTAGTTTGGCGATCTTCGCGTCCCTCGCACCCCGCAAAGCACGCTAAGATCGCCATTCTGGATTGAAAAAAAAAGTATCTTTTCTTTAGCATGTTTGGCGACTTTGGAGTGTTTCCGCGACCCACCAAGGTTGAGTAAGTTGCGAATGAAATAGAATCGCGACCTTATCTCCCCCGCCACCCACCGTAAGGTAGCGAAGGACGCGAATAAAAATATGAAAAAAAAATATATATATTTTTTTTAATTTATTAGCGTGGTTGGCATGTTTGGTGACTTTGGTGGGGTAGGGAAAGTCGCAAATGTAGTGCTTTGGCGAGTCTGGCGGTGTTGCCAAGCACGCGAACAAAAATGTTTGTATTCGGCTTCCATAAGCAATTGCGCTTGTGCTACAAAAGTAATGCTATTTTATGTTTTGGATACATTCCATTTAATCAGTACTAAAATCATGTTAGATTTTACATTTATGTTGTAAGGGATTAACTATTTTCTTCTTCAAGAAATATGTTCTTGTGTACAATACATAATTGTGTATTTTCTTTATCTGGGTAAGATGTCGGCGTCCATGTGTATTCCCTTTCTAACTACTGCAATATGATATATCATAAATCTTAGTTAAATACCATGTTTAGTATACTTTCTGTATTTGTACACCGAATCATTAGTACATGTCCTTACGCCCCTTCGTGTAGCCTTGACGCCCTGTTTCAATGTATGTCTCAGTCAGATGACATATGGGAAGCGTCCGACAAGCTTTATTCCTCAGAGGTGTGCCATATATGATTTCATTAGATCAAGTAAACACATCTTTCATATTTTATTTTGTTTGCAAAATTTATTAGGATAGGGATCAAAGAGCATGTGTTCATTTTTAAATGTATAAGCGATTGCGCCCAAAAATTATAACCTCGAATTTTAATCTAAAGGTGAATGAAATTAAAAAAAGAAAAAAAGAAACAAAAAAACTTTTCACTTACGTGAGATCTACGAGAGTAAGATAAGGTTGGTACTATAATGGTAGGGGTTTGGTTATTTGGCAGATTTGTGTTAACCCGATTTTGCTATATGGGCGGTTTATACTGACACGGTTTGGTTATTTAGGCGGTTTTAAATTAACCCGGTTTGGTTTGTTGGTTGGTTAATACTTACCCAATTTGGTTATTTTGGAGGTTTATACTAACCCAATTTGGTTATTTGGGAGGTTTATAATGACACGATTTGGTTATTTGGGAGGTTTATAATGACACGGTTTGGTTGTTTGGGAGGTTTATAATGACACGGTTTGGTTATTTGGGAGGTTTATAATGACACGGTTTGGTTATTTGGGAGGTTTATAATCACACGGTTTAGTTGTTTGGGAGGTTTATAATGACACGGTTTGGTTATTTGGAAGGTTTATAATGACACGATTTGGTTATTTTGGAGGATTATAATGACACGGTTTGGTTATTTGAGAGGTTTATAACGACACGGTTTGGTTATTTGGGAGGTTTATAATGACACGGTTTGGTCATTTGGGCGGTTTATAATGACACGGTTTGGTTATTTGGGAGGTTTATAATGACACGGTTTGGTTATTTGGGAGGTTTATAATGACACGGTTTAGTTGTTTGGGAGGTTTATAATGACACGGTTTGGTTATTTGGAAGGGTTTATAATGACACGATTTGGTTATATGGGAGGATTATAATGACACGGTTTGGTTGTTTGGGAGGTTTATAATGACACGGTTTGGTTATTTGGGAGGTTTATAATGACACGGTTTGGTTGTTTGGGAGGTTTATAATGACACGGTTTGGTTATTTGGGAGGTTTATAATGACACGGTTTGGTTATTTGGGAGGTTTATAATGACACGGTTTAGTTGTTTGGGAGGTTTATAATGACACGGTTTGGTTATTTAGGCGGTTTTAAATTAACCCGGTTTGGTTTGTTGGTTGGTTAATACTTACCCAATTTGGTTATTTTGGAGGTTTATACTAACCCAATTTGGTTATTTGGGAGGTTTATAATGACACGATTTGGTTATTTGGGAGGTTTATAATGACACGGTTTGGTTGTTTGGGAGGTTTATAATGACACGGTTTGGTTATTTGGGAGGTTTATAATGACACGGTTTGGTTGTTTGGGAGGTTTATAATGACACGGTTTGGTTATTTGGGAGGTTTATAATGACACGGTTTGGTTATTTGGGAGGTTTATAATGACACGGTTTAGTTGTTTGGGAGGTTTGTAATGACACGGTTTGGTTATTTGGAAGGTTTATAATGACACGATTTGGTTATTTTGGAGGATTATAATGACACGGTTTGGTTATTTGAGAGGTTTATAACGACACGGTTTGGTTATTTGGGAGGTTTATAATGACACGGTTTGGTCATTTGGGCGGTTTATAATGACACGGTTTGGTTATTTGGGAGGTTTATAATGACACGGTTTGGTTATTTGGGAGGTTTATAATGACACGGTTTAGTTGTTTGGGAGGTTTATAATGACACGGTTTGGTTATTTGGAAGGGTTTATAATGACACGATTTGGTTATATGGGAGGATTATAATGACACGGTTTGGTTGTTTGGGAGGTTTATAATGACACGGTTTGGTTATTTGGGAGGTTTATAATGACACGGTTTGGTTGTTTGGGAGGTTTATAATGACACGGTTTGGTTATTTGGGAGGTTTATAATGACACGGTTTGGTTATTTGGGAGGTTTATAATGACACGGTTTAGTTGTTTGGGAGGTTTATAATGACACGGTTTGGTTATTTGGAAGGTTTATAATGACACGATTTGGTTATTTGGGAGGATTATAATGACACGGTTTGGTTGTTTGGGAGGTTTATAATTACACGGTTTGGTTATTTGGGAGGTTTAAATTGACAGGGTTTGGTTGTTTGGGAGGTTTATAATGACACGGTTTGGTTATTTTAGAGGTTTATAATGACACGGTTTGGTTATTTGGGAGGTTTATAATGACACGGTTTGGTTATTTGGGCGGTCAATATTAACCCGACTTGGTTATTTGGAAAGTTTACACTAACCCGATTTGGTTATTTGGGAGGTTTACACTGACCCGAATTAGTTATTTGGGCGGTCAATATTAACCCGACTGGTTATTTGGGAGGTCAATATTAACCCGACTTGATTATTTGGTAGGTTTACACTGATCCGAATTGGTTATTTGGGTGGTCAATATTAACCCGACTTGGTAATTTGGGAGGTCAATATTAACCCGACTTGGTAATTTGGGAGGTCAATATTAACCCGACTTGGTTATGTGGGAAGTTTACACCGACATGGTTTGGATGCTTGGGAGGTTTATATTAACCCGATTTTGGAGGTTTATACTTACCTGAATTGGTTTAATCTATGGTTTACACTAACTCCGTTTAGTTAAAAATATAGTTTACACTAACTCGATATGGTTTAATCTATAGTTTACACTAACTCGTTTTGTTTAATCTACAGTTTATGCTAACTGGGGTTGGTTAAGAAAAAAGGTTACACTAAAACGTCGCGAGAATGTGAGCGCTTGAAGTATCTAGGAGAAACTAAAAGATTGCCGTTGAGACAAAAAAAATATCTGTAAGACCTCGTACGAAACGAAAATACGGACAAAATTCAAACGGAATTTTTTAGTCTTTTTGCTTTGAAAACTACCCTAACGTACATACTTAAGATTGATATATGAAGAAAGTTCTTGTTTCGTAATTCTTGACAAAATGACGAATAATTAGGTTATTCAGATTTGAACAAAATTATGTTTTGCTCCTCATACCACTTTAAATGTTAAATCAGTAGATATATGATTAACTTATAAACCGTACCTGAAGATTTATTGCTGGTAATAAGGAACAAACCGGAGCGATATTGGAGTCTTTGTTCGTCAATTCTGAGGAAATCGAAATAAAGAGTGAACAGAAAGAAAGATATTCGGAATCAGCCGAACATCAGAACTTGGACTCAAGAATATAAAACATTTGAAATGTTGAAATCATCTTCATGATTTTCCATGGATTGAGTTTTCCATTATTTTTACAATTCAAATTACATCTGATCTTTGCAACCGTAAAGGCTATAGAGTGCAAACTCAGAATATTAGATACATCATAAAAGACATGCGACTTGCTTCGGTTACCATGGAAGTAACTCATTTCATTATTTCTTTTTTTGATAATGTGAAATCTTTCTTTCTGTATACAGGAGTTATTTCCCTAGCCACTGCAATCAGTGGTGCGTGGAGGGCGGGAAATCTTTACAATCCATTCACAACGCATTCTGAGGTGAGCCACGCGAGCAAAGTTGTCCTTTTTCATTGGTCGGTAGCTACCGGCGAATTCCACCTGTTTTAACATACAATACAGTCAGCCTCTACAACGTGAAGTGGAGACATTAGTTTTAATCTATATTCGCTATCATCTATGAAACAGTGCATTTTTAAAGAAAGTTAAATAATAATTTTATAAAATCTCAACTGGTTTATTTAAATCCAAGAACCAATATCTCTCTTGTCTTATTGTTGTACAATATACTAGTTAATCGTTTTTATTAAACTTTGATTCAAATACATTGCTGTATAAATATGAAAACGTTTCCATCAAGTAATTCCCAGGTATTGTAACAAACTATGTATCTTAGATCTTACATGAAACATTTTTTGTAATTAAAACGTGTAATAAAAGATAAGACTCAATTTAAAACAGCTTATAAAACAGTGGAAGTGACTACCGCTTTCCGGCGAATTAAGAAAAAAAAAAAACAAAAAAAAAAAACAAACACAAAACAAATAACACCAATCAGTTTAAACTTTGGAGAAAATTGTTCTTTTTCGTGTTGTTCTTTGCTTTGGTGGTCAGCTTTAGCCCTCCCAGAGCCCGAACAGCCAATAGCATATGGTTAGCGGATTCTCTCTAACAATCACTAAGGGAGTTTAAAAGCTATTCTTGTCCTCGCACCTTTTCAATTGTGATGCAACGCCATTTAGATCGATGTCCCGCGAGGAAACGTTGCGAGAAAGGATCTGTTAGTTGGCTGGTTTCAAGAGGCACTACTTAAACACCTCATTCTGTTTAACAATAGGACTATGTTATTTACAATGGAGTTGAAGGGATAGATAAACTACCGACTTGCGCAATTCAATAGCACTCCTATATGTTCACATTTTCACTGACAAATCTTTACCTACTAAACCGGCAAACAGTCATGGAGTCATGTGGCAAACACGCAGCGATTTTATTTGAGTTCTCGACTTTTCTATTGGATATCAGGCTTTCTTTTACAATTGTATTTACTTGCAGCTACATGTATGTATATGGTTCAACATCTTGTAAATATAATGGCGCCATTTATGTTCTTGAAGCCCGGCACGCGAGCTGCACGAGCGATCGCATTCCACCTGTTACCGCCTTAAAGAAGTCAATTAGATAGATTTTTCCCGCAAACTTTGGATTTGTAATATAACATTGTCTCTATTAAAATCGATCCCACCAACTCCAAACAAAATGTTAAATAAAAGGACCTTTTTAAGAGGGTGTCGGCTTGGTTTGATATAAACCCATTGTCCATAAAGTTAACTGATGACTGAAAGTTGAAAAAACTTCTGTTTAGTTTCTAGACTACATTTCAAACAAATAACATAACAGGCTGAAGAAAGCGGGGTCATGAGCAAAGAACTTCTGAGCCATCGTGAAAAAGCTTTTTACTTTTATCTAAATAATGTCTACAACACCGTCTTTTCATATTCGCTCTCTATGAATAGAGTTGAACAAAGTGTAAATGTCTGTCTGCTCTTTGAGAGAAGAGAAAAGGTTACAATCTGAGAATCCAGCTGACAAAATAATCACAAACATTTTAAAATACAGAACAAAATTTAATGTGCCATGACAATTGTATCGTTCCCTCGTCATTATTGGTTGGTCTCACAATTGATAATCTTATCATCGAACGTTTCCTCGGGGATAAAACACGCGGTAAAAAAATCCAATTAGTTTATGCTTATCAGGAATCTGTTATGTCCACACAATCAGATCTGAATATTACTTAAAGTGGCATGAGCTGCCAAAATGTTGATATTTTGACGTTAAAACAGAATGTTGAAATTATTGGCTATTTTTCTCAAGACGTATAATTCAGAAGCTTTTCAGTGCTTCTAGTCTCAAAAATGTACGATATAGTATTGTTGTGAACTAATTTGGGCTTAGAATGAATGAATAGTTGTCCCGGTTATTTAAATTTTGTTTACTTATCGAGCACGTTTTCGGTTCGTACGGACCACATACTGTATGGATTTTCCTCATTCCAACGCCAATCATTTAGTTTTTCGATGCCCTTCAAAGTCAGTTACTGTCGTGACGATCTGAAATTATGAAAAAAGTGGGAATATTGGCAGCTCATGCCACTTTAAATATTAGTGATTAATTAACATAACATCAAAACATATTTAACGCGGTATGAGCTGCCAAATGTAAGGACAAATTCTTCGAAACAGAATTAGCTAATTGTTGATTATTTTTATCTAAAACTACAAAATAAGAGCCCTCTGTTGATACCAATCAGGGAGATGTACGTTAAGGTACTACTAGTGTTGTCCGTTTTAGCACATGTCTTCCGTTTGTACAGGTCACGGGAATGAATGTAACAATTGTCTTTGACGTCAATCCTTTAGTTAATCAGAATTTATAAAAAAAAATACAAATTTGGCAGCTCATTCCACTTTAAAAATATGAAGGTCAGTCGCATTGGATGACACAGACACTAGCTTACATTTTTTGTATCTAAATTACACTGACACAGTGAGTGCCTTCTTGACTAAAATAACTATGGAGACGAGTTTCAATATGTATTATACAACCAAGGCGGATAAACCAATGTGAAGCTAACGATTAAATAACGTGTCAAGCTCGCATCAGTCCATATTGAAGCCGAAATCCCTATTGGTGTGTCATTCGAATCAGACATCAGACATGGGCTATAAATTGAATTCTCTCTCAAGGTACCATTTCTATCCTGTCCACCCCAACCATTACGTTAGTTGAACAACTTCTAAGATTCATAGATCAATCCCACTCAAGACAATTATAGAAAATCATAGTTTTTCTCATTCTTCCTACTGTCCCTGTACCAGATGGCCAAATCCTTCTTCCTCATGGAATGTTATACAATAACCTCAGCCAGCGACCAATGATAAAATGCAAGCAACTGTACTTGATGCTGGAACCAGATGGAGGTTAGGCGTGTCATAATAGATCATATCATGTATGTCTTTGGTTGAGGAACCAGCCTATATACATGACAACTTTTGTCTGAATAAGATAAACTCCCATCATTTTTTCATTTTTAAACGTATATAGCTGCCAACATTCATACCTTTTTCATTTCAAATCCACTTATTTTAATACACTTTAACTACAATTTTAATAAAACAATGATTACAGTCGGATCTACAAACCATAGTTTTGCATGTTTGTGAAAAGTAAAAGAATTTCAGTTAAACGGGACAAATAAATTCATGTTTTCCTGGGTTATTTGTAGACACTATGGCATGGCATGAACAGTCAAAATTCGGACTTAAGTCATGAAATCGGATTGTCAAACGAACATTGATAGAGAGTACCCAAGGTGAGAGTTTAGAGTTAATAAACTATTTATATGTGTTACAACACTTACTTCGATTATGGGCTTGTTGACAGCGTTGATTATAATGATTGGTTAGGGTTTCTTGTACCTTAAATTCACATTTTTAGACTAGTTGATTTGAGCCAAGGCGCCTATTGTTAACCTAACAATGTCCAGAAAAACATTCCAAGTTTTACCACAATTGTTGAAGTATTTTATGTCTTTCCCATGCGGCGTTATGGTTTTGGGGTGTTGCTAGGAACCATCGAGGCGTATCGGAACTTGGACAAGGAACACATGTACAGAAATGAGATAGAGAATTCTCAGTATTCAGTTTTAACCTTTGACACCATAATTACCCCGAAAGAAAGTTTGATTTGACATTTATGTAGAACTTCTCACAATGAAACATTCATACAGGTCACTCTGCAACATACGCTCTCTTCATGTTCAAGTATTTTACCGAGGGGAATGAGTATATAAATGATGAACTAAAGAAGGCGTTATCGGCAAATCTCCTCGGATTTTCCTGATCGACCACATATACTGAATTCAATTCTTCTTATGCTTAATGCCACTTCATCGCAGTAGGTCTAATGGCAGAATTTCTTCTCTCCTTTCTTTATTGTTTATAGGAAAGTAGAAGGTTAATTGTTTACTGAAGGAATGCCATATCCATCTGTATGTAAATATATATCATTGTGGCAAAGCTTGCAAATTTCATTGTTACTGTTATAAAGACCTAATTTCAGGAAAGTGTTTTAGCTTCTTATTTGATTTTCGTTCCTACGTTCGCACCTGCGCGTCTTAACGGAAAACAATGGTGACCCGAAGGTTGAAGGCGTGGTCTTGGTTTCCTTAGGGCAACTCGCCAGCGTTACTTCACTCGGAGGTACACGAGGTTATAACTATATACAGAATGATGTTATGAGTACATTTATGGCTAACATCTGGACCCGTGCCGCTTCATTTAACATAGCATATTCATTGAGACACTATAGCAATTTGCAAGTGATCTAGATTATATATATATTTATATAAAATAAGGTATAGGAGGTAAATACTTCCTGAATTGATGGAGGGGGTCCGCACACGCAACACCCACCTCCTGTCCTCAATTACCCCGAGGGTGCACTTTTTTCGCAATTTATCTGAGATTATTTCTTGAGAAATTAAAATATTTCTAAGCACATACAGAAACTTAAATAGCTAAACACGTACAGTATTAATGAGTATGTGTAGGTAAAAACATATTGTGAAATCCTCTCGTTATCATCGGGCTTCTTAAAATGTCAGGAGACAAACAGCTATTCTTAGGAAATTCATTGAGTTCATGAAAGGAAACAAAAATTTCCAGATAAAGGAGAGAAAATTGATTAACCACAATGTCGATTCCCGGGGGTTCTCACTGGAAAATCATGAGTGAAAGGGTTATCATGAACCAGACGAAGGCCAGGGGTTTCCTCTGGACAAAATAGCCAGTGTTCCTTCCTCCCCACTGGACATGACAACGCCACCTTGCAAGTGAAATTATCTTCGGCGTAAAAACATGGATGGCAGATGTCAGAAAGTTTATGGCGGTAAGTATGCCACCGTAGGCTATGTCTTAAAGTCCAGATTTAATTCGTATTCCACGCGGGAAAAATGCTTCAATATAACCTGATTCTGGGAATAAAATATGAAGCAGCATAAAACCCTTCTCACCTAATGTGAGAACACACGGCATTACACTGAACCCTCATCAGCTGTCATACTCTCTTTGCTATGGACCTATGCGTCGTAAATCTCAAGCTATCTTCTTGGAAATAGGAAGCAAAAGCATGTATCAAACCGATTTAATATGCGCAATGTAAAACCTTCCTTCTTGTCACCATGTTCTATCTTTTAAAGTGGCACGAGCTGCCAAAATGTTGATATTTTGCCGTTTAAACGGAATACTGAAATTATTGCCTATTTTTCTCAAGACGTTTAATTCAGAAGCCTTTTAATGCTTCTAGTCTCTAGAATGTACGATAAAGTATTGTTTTGAACTAACTTAGCTTAAAATGAATGAATGGTCGTTCCGGTTATTTAAATCAAACACTATTTCGGTTCGTATAGGCCACAAACTGTATGGATTTTCCTCATTCCAAAGCCAATCATTTAGTTTTTCGATGGCCTTCAAAGTCTGTTACTGTCATGACGGTCTGAGATTATGAAAAAAGTGCAACCATTGGCAGCTCACGCCACTTTAAAGGGAAAAAATAGAGAAAAGATTTGATTTTATTCTAAACTTAGTACACCACATATTGTGCAATTGATCAACTCTGTGTACACCCAATACCTGGCGATTTTTTAACTGTGTGTCCATCCAGTACTCAACTCTATGTCTACACAACACTCTACAAGGAATTAACTTGATATACATCCAATACCGAACAGTGGATCAACACGATATACACCCATTACTGTATAGTGGATCAACTCGATATACACATAATACTGTATGGCGGATCAACTCGATATACACTCAATACTGTACAGTGGATCAACACGATATACACTCAATACTTTACAGCGGATCAACACGATATACACTCAATACTGTACAGTGGATCAACACGATATACACCCATTACTGTATAGTGGATCAACTCGATATACACCTAATACTGTATGGTGGATCAACTCAATATACACCCAATACTGTACAGTGGATCAACACGATATACACTCAATACTGTACAGTGGATCAACACGATATAAACTCAATACTGTACAGTGGATCAACTCGATATACATCCAATACCGAACAGTGGATCAACACGATATACACCCAATACCGAACAGTGGATCAACACGATATACACTCAATGCCGTACAGTGGATCAACACGATATACACCCATTACTGTACAGTTTATCAACATGATATACATCCATTACTGTATAGTGGATACACTCGATATACACCCAATACTGTACAGTGGATCAACTCGATATACACCCAATACTGTACAGTGGATCAATTCAATATACACCCAACACTGCAAAGTACATCAACTCGATATACACCCAATACTGTACAGTGGATCAATTCAATATACACCCAACACTGCAAAGTAGATCAACTCGATATACACCCAATACTGTACAGTGGATCAAGTCGATATACATCCAATACTGTATAGTGGATCAACTCGATATACACCCAATACTGTACAGTGGATCAACTCGATATACATCCAATACCGAACAGTGGATCAACTCGATATACACCCAATACTGTAGAGTGGATCAACTCAATATACACCCAATACTGTACAGTGGATCAAGTAGATATACACCCCATAATGTAGGCTAC
This sequence comes from Lepidochitona cinerea, assembly GCA_963971465.1. Taxonomy (NCBI): domain Eukaryota; kingdom Metazoa; phylum Mollusca; class Polyplacophora; order Chitonida; family Tonicellidae; genus Lepidochitona; species Lepidochitona cinerea. The sequence goes on from OZ020551.1 coordinate 5,323,070, forward strand.
AGTGGATCTACTTGATATACACCCAATACTGTACAGGGGATCTACTCGATATACACCCAATACTGTACAGTGGATCAACTCGATATACACCCAATACTGTACAGGGGATCAACTCGATATACACCCAATACTGTACAGTGGATCAACTCGATATACAGCCAATACCGAACAGTGGATCAACTCGATATACACCCAATACTGTAGAGTGGATCAACTCAATATACACCCAATACTGTACAGTGGATCAATTCAATATACACCCAACACTGCAAAGTAGATCAACTCGATTTACACCCAATACTGTACAGTGGATCAACTCGATATACATCCAATACTGTACAGTGGATCAACTCGATATACACCCAATACTGTCAATGGATCAACTCGATATACACCTAATACTGTAGGCTACAGTGGATCAACTCGATATACACCCCATACTGTAGGCTACAGTGGATCAACTCGATATACACCCAATACTGTAAAGTGGATCAATTCAATATACACCCAACACTGCAAAGTAGATCAACTCGATTTACACCCAATACTGTACAGTGGATCAACTCGATATACATCCAATGCTGTACAGTGGATCAACTCGATATACATCCAATACTGTACAGTGGATCAACTCGATATACACCCAATACTGTACAGTGGATCAACTCGATATACACCCAATACTGTATAGTAGATCAACTTGATATACACCCAATACTGTATGGTGGATAAACTCGATATACATCCAATACTGTACAGTGGATCAACTCGATATACACCCAATACTATACAGTGGATCAACTCGATATACATCCAATACTGTACAGTGGATCAACTCGATATACATCCAATACTGTACAGTGGATCAACTCGATATACACCCAATACTGTACAGTGGATCAACTCGAAATACACCCAATACTGTATAGTAGATCAACTTGATATACACCCAATACTGTATGGTGGATAAACTCGATATACATCCAATACTGTACAGTGGATCAACTCGATATACACCCAATACTATACAGTGGATCAACTCGATATACATCCAATACTGTACAGTGGATCAACTCGATATACACCCAATACTGTATAGTAGATCAACTTGATATACACCCAATACTGTACAGTGGATCAACTCGATATACATCCAATACTGTACAGTGGATCAACTCGATATACACCCAATACTGTCAATGGATCAACTCGATATACACCCAATACTGTAGGCTACAGTGGATCAACTCGATATACACCCCATACTGTAGGCTACAGTGGATCAACTCGATATACACCCAATACTGTAAAGTGGATCAATTCAATATACACCCAACACTGCAAAGTAGATCAACTCGATTTACACCCAATACTGTACAGTGGATCAACTCGATATACATCCAATGCTGTACAGTGGATCAACTCGATATACATCCAATACTGTACAGTGGATCAACTCGATATACACCCAATACTGTACAGTGGATCAACTCGATATACACCCAATACTGTACAGTGGATCAATTCAATATACACCCAATACTATACAGTGGATCAACTCGATATACACCCAATACTGTACAGTGGATCAATTCAATATACACCCAATACTGTACAGTGGATCAACTCGATATACACCCAATACTGTACAGTGGATCAACTCGATATACACCCAATGCTGTATAGTAGATCAACTTGATATACACCCAATACTGTATGGTGGATAAACTCGATATACACCCAACACTGTATGGTGGATAAACTCGATATACACCCAGTAGGCCAATACTATATACTGAATCGAACCCAGGATTGTTGCCACTAAGCTACCAGTCACTGCTGTAAGATTACCCTCAATATGCAGAGCTAAAATGGTCCAACATGTTTTTTTTTAAATATCATAATTGATGAAGCTAGTGTTTCGAATGCGATTTCATCATCGGAAAATACCTGAATTAGAAATTATCCGACACCGATGGATCCGGAAAGCATTCAATCGGACGTTTCTGGTGATTCGGGAGTTCTCGCCTCGCCTCGGTATTCCTGTATTCTTCAGTGTCGGATAAATTTAGTAATTTCCCTGATAGTGATTGCAAAGGTATTCTTTGTGTTTTGTAACTTGACAATATAAGGCTGTTGTAGACCCTTGTCCAGATAGCCTTTCCACCCCAAACACATATACATGTATATGTACATGCCAATTTAAATATAAAATAAAAATGATAAAAGTGGCGGCAATGTTTAATGAGTTGACTTTTAAACAGTGGAAATATTAATGACGACTTGACTATAGGTAGGCCTGGAGATGTAAGTTGATACCGGATATCGATTGAGCGAAGCACTGAGTCCACCCTTCATCCTGTCGTCTAATAAATAGCAGGCCATTTATACCGTGTCTGTTGTGAGGCTATAGATCAATGCAAGCCAATCACCTGCTCTTTGTTTATAGCAAATAATGACTTTCCCTCAACCGTTAGTTTTTTGATGGCGTGAAGTAGGCGGTTATTGAGGGAGTTCTCTTTTCACTTATATATCAGCCGATGGAGTGACGGTTAATCAGGCTCAGTTAATTGATCTGCCTGTTAACCAACTCACTACATTGTTATCTGAGCGAGAATCACTCCCCATCTCGATCTGTTAATTCAATCCGACCGCTATCCGGAATTAATAAACACGACATGGTGCCACGGACAGATCTCACATCCGCTCTCTAATACGCATGAAAAGCCACGTGTGTAATTAAGCATGCTATATGGATTTTAGCCGATGAAAAATAGAAACATTTTTTTAACCTATTAAATGAATCTGCAACTAATGTTATTTGATAAAATGATTTTACCTATTTTGTTATACGCATGCGAGATTTGGGGTGTGGAAAATAACAGCCTTATAGAAAAAGTCCACACTGATTTCTTACGTTATGTGTTAGGAGTCAAGAAATCTACACCTTTATATATGTTATATGGGGAACTAGGGAGGTATCCTATAGATATTCAGATTAAACTACGTGTTTTAAGTTACTGGAGCAAATTGACTGACAGTAGTTCAAAAAACAAATTATGTCATTTATGTTACAATTATCTGCTATCTGACACGGAATCTGGTCGATATAATCATAAATGGATTCTATTTGTACGCAATTTGTTATATAATATGGGAATGGGTTATATTTGGACAACCAAGTCACTCAGTCCTGCTTATCGACATGTTATTCATACTAGAATGAAAGATCATTTCTTGCAGGGGTGGAACAATAAATTAGCTTTGTCATCTAAAGGAATTATGTATCGAACAATGAAAAATTATACCCACTCCTTTGAATCATATTTGATAGATTTACCGAAGGATCTAAGAAATGTTTATGTTAAATTTAGACTTTCAAACCACAGGTTTCCCATTGAAACAGGTCGTTGGAGCAATGAGCCTCTAGAAAATAGAATATGTCATCTTTGTAACCTGAAGGAAATAGCAGACGAATATCATTATTTATTGCGGTGTCCTTTCTTTGCAAAATTAAGAAAAGAAACTTTGCCAGAATATTATTTAAGATATCCATCTCTTCAAAAATTTTCCGCCTTAATGAATATAAATTACAGGCCTCATCTTGTGAAATTATGTAAATTTGTTAAGTCTCTTATACACTACTTCAAAAACCCTATGTAAAAAAACCTACGCCATGTTCAATGCATTGTATAATTTAAATGTCCTCTTATGTCACTGTAAGTGATCTGAGTGAAATAAAGTTGAACTTGAACTTGAACTTGAACTTGAGATTGACAAAAACAAAACAACATACAACCTGTAAATGGGAAAAGGTACGATATCTGACAGAGAAACTTCCATCGACATAGGCTAAACCTAACATAACTGAAATACACATCGGCATAACTGAAATACACGATAACTGGCACCTCCTCACACAAATTAAAAGTTGAAACAGGAAGACATTTTTCAAGTTTCGATCCCACGCAGCGAACGGAAAAGTGGATATTGGGGCATACATAAGCTGAGTATACCTTTTTTTACGTGTATCGCAGACTTTTGGATCTAAAATATAACTGACGTCAGCTATGATCATAAAAAACTGTTATAGAAGTAAAACTGACGTTACTATACTTACATGGAATACAATTAATACAAAACGGTACGGTTTGCTCATTGGAGATATCGCGCCATTCAGCCTGACTTCTCACTCATTCAAAAATAAAGTAATATAATATCATTTTTGTTTGATATTTTGATTCATAGCCACTTTTTCGCCATCCTGTTTTACTTGGTTTGAGTGGGAATCGAACCCGGTCTTGTTGCACCTGCATATGGATCTATATACCGTGCATTCGGCAAATTCCGATCCTGAAGGTACAAGAATCTCGCATGCTTTAACGCAAACATTTCATTTCCCCATATTTAGGCGTTACCGCGGATAATAACCTGGACGTTTTTTGGGCTAATTGTGAAAATGATTTTTACACGTATAAATAATATACTTCAATCAATAGAATATTCAAACACAAACAAAATAACCCACACTATATATTAACACAATTAGAAACTTGTCTCCATGGTTATTTTAGACGAGAAGATTTTCCCTGGGCCCGTGAGTTTTAGTTTTCATAAATATATATATTTGCCTGTGCCAGGGGTTCAAAATAACCATTGTTTTAAAACAAAAATTACAACAATCTAGGATTGGGTATAAAGTCTAAATGATATACCTCTTTTTAACACAATTAGAAACTTGTCTAGATTTTTCCTGTGCCCGTGTGTTTTAGAGTTCCAAAGAAAAGAAAGTCCACGGGTAAAGCACTTTAGTTCCATACCAGTTAAAAAGTGGCATTTGTACCCATAAAGAATCATCTGAAGGTATAGCCTATAAATCACAGAGGGTACGCCATTCGTGCGTCTACAATATGCACTGTAGAAGCCAATTGTGTCGCAACGACCAATTGTGTCGCAATGCGACATAATTGGCCTCTACTGTCGACCAATTGTGTCGCAACGGGAATTGCGACATAATTGGCCTCTGTTGTCGATATTTTGATACAAACTTTTTTCCTGTATTTTTACTGACATACGTTTATTTTGATCCAACATCACATTAGAACACTGCTGATGCATTTTACCCCTACGTGGGCGAAATTTTCCTCCTTCAAGTAAATTCCCCGTCCTGAAACTACTGCTTTGTTTATTATCGTGCGTTTATTCCTGAAGTTGTTAACCTAAAAAACTTTTGTACAAATTTGTGCTTTGATATCGATCCATTTCATTTTTATTTCTTAGTTTTATTATGAGTAATGTATCGTTGCGACACAATTGGCTTTCTCTCACAGCCAATTATGTCGCAACGGCCAGTTGTGTCGCACAAACATTCTTACGGTTGTTTGCAGTTTATCAACACGCGCTATTCACCGTATGTCCAGTGACGGGTGCAGACTATATTAAACGTTTTCCTCAACTTCGACTTCTACCAATGGGCCCAAGTTCGAATCCACCTTAGACTTGTTAAAAGAAAAGGGATATGATAACTTTTGACGGAATTCAATAAATTGAGCTTCTTGCCAAGTGTATAGTTCTATGAAATGGGATTTTCCTCTTGAAATATAATGTCACGGTTTTCGTCACCGAAAAATCAGATAACGCTGTCAAATGAACGAAATCATCTGGATTTTTTCTTTCTGAGAGGGGGATAAGTTTTTATCTGTTTAGTTTTTATTTTGTTCGAATATTTATGGTTTGTTTTGGCTTTAATTTTTTTCAGTCTGCAGTTAGTATTTTTCACCCAGATGAAATTCCATTTAATCTAATATCGGTTTCAAGAGACACACGAGAGAAATTCTGTGATAAATTCTGGTTCAGGAAGTATTATTGAGTGTCCGTTAACTTGAAGTTCATTTTTTTTTCCTGTCATATGTATTCGAGACTATCGAACACTTCTATTTGTAAGCCGAACGATAAAACTGTACCCAGAAGAAGGTCAAAATAATAGGCTGATGTCGCATTGTTAAAACATAGTCGCACTCCGTCAACACTGTTGCATTGCTTACGCCAGGTCAATTTTGTGCTTTTGGATAAACCTCTCGTCGTTGGTCATCCTCTTAATATTATTATTGTTAATCCTATTAATTTTCACCTGGGTGCAGAGCTCCTCCAAAAATAGAAAAACACTTAAAATCAGAAAAGTCAAAACCCGACAAAAAACTTAAACCACTCTAGGCCTAAAATCTACTTCTTCGATTTTACACAAACATGCAAATTCATTACATATTTGTTTGTCGATGTTCTTTCTTTTTATTCATCCACAGCATCACAATTAATGCATAGTAGGTAATCTGCCTCACAATTGGCCACCTCTGGTAGCCAATTAAACAAGCCTTGAAACTATCCTATATGTGTAAAAATCAGCAAAACAAAACATTTAAATTAACATAATGTGTCTTGTTTTTACAGCATTTCTTATTTATTTGTTGGTTTTCTTAGGATTTGGTTATATACCTTATCATGTAATTGTTGCGACACAATTGGTCAACTCTGGTAGCCAATTATGTCGCAACAGCCAATTGTGTCGCAATACTTATAAATGCCTTGAAAGTTTATTTTTTGTGTAAAACAAAACAAAATAACGTTTGAATGAACGTCATGTTTCTTGTTTTGACAATATTTCTCATCTATTTGATGATTTGAGTGGGATTTGGTCTTATACCTTATCATTTCATTGTTGCGACACAATTGGTCAACTCTGGTAGCCAATTATGTCGCAACGGCCAATTGTGTCGCAATACTTAAACAAGCCTTGAAACTATCCTATACGTGTAAAAATCAGCAAAACAAAACGTTTAAATTAACATAATGTGTCTTGTTTTTACAGCATTTCTTATTTATTTGTTGGTTTTCTTAGGATTTGGTTATATACCTTATCATGTAATTGTTGCGACACAATTGGTCAACTCTGGTAGCCAATTGTGTCGCAACAGCCAATTGTGTCGCAATACTTATAAATGCCTTGAAAGTTTATTTTTTGTGTAAAACAAAACCAAATAACGTTTGATTGAACGTCATGTTTCTTGTTTGACAACATTTCTCATCTATTTGATGATTTGAGTGGGATTTGGTTTTATACCTTATCATTTCATTGTTGCGACACAATTGGTCAACTCTGGTAGCCAATTATGTCGCAACGGCCAATTGTGTCGCAATACTTAAACAAGCCTTGAAACTATCCTATACGTGTAAAAATCAGCAAAACAAAACGTTTGAATTAACATAATGTGTCTTGTTTTTACAGCATTTCTTATTTATTTGTTGGTTTTCTTTAGGATTTGGTTATATACCTTATCATGTAATTGTTGCGACACAATTGGTCACCTCTGGTAGCCAATTGTGTCGCAATGGCCAATTGTGTCGCAATGGCCAATTATGTCGCAATGGCCAATTGTGTCGCAATGACCAATTATGTCGCAATGGCCAATTATGTTGCAATGGCCAATTATGTCGCAATGACCAATTATGTCGCAATGGCCAATTGTGTCGCAATGACCAATTGTGTCGCAATGACCAATTATGTCGCAATGGCCAATTGTGTCGCAATGACCAATTATGTCGCAATGGCCAATTGTGTCGCAATGACCAATTGTGTCGCAATGGCCAATTATGTCGCAATGGCCAATTATGTCGCAATGGCCAATTGTGTCGCAATGACCAATTATGTCGCAATGGCCAATTATGTCGCAATGGCCAATTGTGTCGCAATGGCCAATTGTGTCGCAATGGCCAATTATGTCGCAATGGCCAATTATGTCGCAATGGCCAATTGTGTCGCAATGACCAATTATGTCGCAATGACCAATTATGTCGCAATGACCAATTATGTCGCAATGGCCAATTGTGTCGCAATGGCCAATTATGTCGCAATGGCCAATTATGTCGCAATGGCCAATTGTGTCGCAATGACCAATTATGTCGCAATGGCCAATTGTGTCGCACTTAACCTATCAGTATTTTAGTAGATTGACATTAAAAAGAAAACAAAACACCGACAAGTTAGGCAGATTATATTTATTTGGTTTATCCTACATTTGCTATTTGTTTGTTGATTTCGCCGTAAAGGGAAACGTACATTGTGTGTTGCGATTTGTATCGCTTATGTAACAATAACATGCCATTAAGTTTTCGTCATGAAACTATGAATTATGAAAACTATGAAAATTGCTTTCATAGCTCTGTAGTCTGGCGGCGCGTGCACGTTCCATGGTGATTGTCTTATGATCACTGCAAGGCTCTTTACACGTATAGGATAGTTTCAAGGCTTGTTTAAGTATTGCGACACAATTGGCCGTTGCGACATAATTGGCTACCAGAGTTGACCAATTGTGTCGCAACAATGAAATGATAAGGTATAAAACCAAATCCCAATCAAATCATCAAATAGATGAGAAATGTTGTCAAAACAAGAAACATGACGTTCATTCAAACGTTATTTTGTTTTGTTTTACACAAAAAATAAACTTTCAAGGCATTTATAAGGATTGCGACACAATTGGCCGTTGCGACATAATTGGCTACCAGAGTTGACCAATTGTGTCGCAACAATGAAATGATAAGGTATAAAACCAAATCCCAATCAAATCATCAAATAGATGAGAAATGTTGTCAAAACAAGAAACATGACGTTCATTCAAACGTTATTTTGTTTTGTTTTACACAAAAAATAAACTTTCAAGGCATTTATAAGGATTGCGACACAATTGGCCGTTGCGACATAATTGGCTACCAGAGTTGACCAATTGTGTCGCAACAATGAAATGATAAGGTATAAAACCAAATCCCAAGCAAATCATCAAATAGATGAGAAATATTGTCAAAACAAGAAACATGACGTTCATTCAAACGTTCTTTTGTTTTGTTTTACACAAAAAATAAACTTTCAAGGCATTTATAAGGATTGCGACACAATTGGCCGTTGCGACATAATTGGCTACCAGAGTTGACCAATTGTGTCGCAACAATGAAATGATAAGGTATAAAACCAAATCCCAAGCAAATCATCAAATAGATGAGAAATATTGTCAAAACAAGAAACATTACGTTCAATCAAAGTTATTTTGTTTTGTTTAGCTGTGTTTTACATATGTAGTATACCTCCAAGGCATGTATAAGTATGGCGACGCAATTGGCCGTTGCGAGATAATAAAAAATCAGAACAAATAAGATACACAAAACGTTTTTCTTCTGCACGTATGATATACTTTCAAGACACGTTTAAGTATTGCGACACAATTGACAATTGTTACATGGGCCTAAGCTAATTGACGGCTAGAAAAAACAAAACTAAGCAATGATGTCGTATATTGCAAACGAAATCTAAAAGGAGATAAGAAATGTTGTTGAAAAGTGAATTAATAACATTCGCCAAACGTTTTTGTTTTGTTATGTTTCTCTTTACACCATACTTTTAAGGCATGTATGAGTATTGCGACACAATTGGCTGTTGCGACATAATTGGAGTTATTTCGTTAAAATGCATTGATTTCGCAATGATCAAGACGAGACAAGCAAGGAAAAAAGAAATGCAACTGAGATTGAATAAAATCAAAAGAGCTGCATTTTTTGGGACTGCCTGGGATTCGAACCCGCGACCAATTGGTGGAAAACTGTTCCGATTGAGCGTCCAACACTCTACTGAGCCCCGGAGGCCCCGTCATGAGTTTGAACGACAACATCACTGAATGCCAAAATGTATCTGACAAAGTAAGATCCTATAACAAGTATTATATAACTCAAAAGGATGTTCGATTTCAATATACTAAGATTAAAATGAAGAATGCTTCGATTTGAATTCTGATATAGTATACAGGGGTTAACATGCGTAACAAAAATTTACGAAGATCCTTTCACTGCTTTATGAGAACATTGACAAAAAGAAGAAAAACAAAATGGCCAGCGGCCACCAAAAGTGCATACCGGTAGTGCACAACAACAAGATCATAAAGTTAACCTGCTTATAAAATTTTACGGAGAATCTTTCATTATTTAGGAAAACAGTGATAAAAAGAAGAAAACGAAAAATGGCCATTTTAACATGCAAGTGAGCAAAGGAATAGATGTTACACAACTAGACCATAGGGAGAATGTGCGTGTGAAATTTAAAGAAGATCCGACCAGCAGTTTACTTGGAATAGCGACCACAAGAGAGAAAAGTGATAAAAAGAAGAAAAACAAAATGAGATCATGGTAGTCTAAAAACGTATTAGTGTCTCCAAAAGGCTGCTTTTATTCTTTTCATTCAATTTTAATGGTTACAAAGGGTAAATCGGCTAAATTTTATAGCAATATATAAGTGGTGGTAGTGTTTTCATAACATCCTACTTTCTTTCATAATTAATTGATTGTTATTTCACAAACACAACATTGTAGGCTGGAGTATAATAGCATTGAATAAATGACTTATGACTTATTCTGCTAATTCATCAATAGTGACAGACTTATGGAACTATTATGATTTCTACGACATAATCACTTAAATTCGTTTACAGGAGCGACATGGATCGACTATTCAAAGCTTTGAAATAAGAAAAAAGAAAATGAATTTTGAAGAAAAACATTCTGAAAATGTGTATACTTTCTTAAGTCTTCATATACGATTACTAGTCGGCCTACATGGTTTTCAACTATGTATCATATTATAATGTATTGCGACATAATTGGCCTCTTGTACCCATATTTTGGGGTTGCGACATAATTGGCCAGACGTAGAAGCCAATTGTGTCGCAATTGACCAATAGTGTCGCATTGCGACACAATTGGCCGTTGCGACACAATTGGCTTCTACAATGCACGCTGGAAATACAAGGACTGACAGTCCTGTGCTTTACTATGAAGATCTGTATATCAGATTCTTTAGATTCTCAAAATATTCAGTATTTCACTACTTAGCATATACAACTAAATTCAGCAACATACAGTGTAGTGTAAACTGGATCATGAACAGTACAATTAATTTTAAAAACACTTCAACGATGGAATATGGTCATTTCGGATTTAGCACTAATGTAATTCAAATGGAGAACAGAAATCAATGCAGACCTTTCCATGTGGCGGATTCAAAGTCAGCTTGGGCTGAAGAGATACATGTGACTGAAACTTACACTTTTATTGGCCGGCTCCGTCAGCAGACTGCTTGCCGAAATCAACATGGATTATCTACCTATATTGTTGTGTATACTGGTAAAGCTGGATTTACAAATCTCTCATAAATCAACAAAACAATCTTAGGAATAAACTGCACACTTCTATCGAAAACCTGTTTAGGTTGTTCTATCTAGTGAATGTACACGTTTGGCTGGATTTTCTTTTCTTTTAAAGAAGATGGCTTCGCGTGTGGTTATCCAGGTTGTGTATAATTGTATTATTACAATTCTTCATGTATATGCTCAAAATCTTTTTATTTGGCAAAACATAATGGTATTCAACCAAAATCAGCCTGATAAAGTTAAATTAGTTTAGCCTGTATTATGTCGAGTAGGATCTCTATCACTGTCAGGTCATTCTCTTATTTCTTGAGATTGCCAAAAGGGCGTAAAAGGAAATCCTGTACAATGGTTGTAAAGCTGGGTATCTCAATAAAAGACAGAATGATAGAACCTCTTTCAGTTTGATTTCTTTGTGTTTTTAGAAAGTGAGTATAACGGTATTCTCGTAATTTGGGGGATTAAAGTTTCTTGAAAAAAAAAATGGCAGAAAATCTTCTGCCGGTTTTGCTTGACGCATGGGCCGGGAATCGAGCCCGCGCCCTAGAGTATGGCACCTATCGTCAACACATAATGCCGGGCGTCTTATCAATTGACCGATTGATTGATGACGTCATTTGGAATTTACGCGCAAAGCATTTCGGGGGATTGAGGTATGTTAACATAATTTTAAAATATGGCGGAAGAAATAATACTGTATCGCGAAGAAGGCGTAAAGTTAGCAGAAAAATGTGAGGATAAAAACAGGTTATGTCATCAATGTTTTCGAAAACAGTGGCATCTTGCTGAGTACCAATGAACAAAATGGCGAACACAGGTACATTTTACCCAGCAAACTATCCTGCTGTAAATAAAACGAGGTAGAAGACTGGCGGTTAGTAAAGCAGACATTCAGCAGGCCCTACTCTCTGGTAACGTATTACGAGGCGACCATTGCTGAAAGTGAGTTTAACAGTTCGCAATTTTGAGATAGCACTTTCCTTAGAAATGGTAGAAATCTACCGATTTTGGGCTGCGGATACCGGTTAGCTGAATGGATAAGAGAGTACCATACTCTGGGCCACGGGGTCGATCCTCAGCCCTGTGCGTTATTCAAAATAGGTAGATTGGTTGATTGATTAATTGGGGCTTAACGTCGCACTCAACAGCTAAGATTATATGGCGACAAAAGTATCAACCGACCAAAAGACCTTACCCACTCCCATCCCACCTAAATTTTAACATTAAAACCTCCACAGACTATATGAACGTCAGGACGGCTAGTGTATTTGCTATACTTAATTTTCCTCCATGCTAGGTAGGCGAAAATGGCTATGGCAAAAACCACACCGCCCCAAGCCCGAGGGTCCAAAATAGGTAGACGAATTCTTGCAATTCTTGAAGAAACTGTAGTTCTAAAAATAACGAGGCTATCCTATTTCAGTTGTCGTTTCTTGTCAAAGGGAGACCACCGATTGACGAGTGAGATCGTACTCACATGCTTATCTCCCATTGGTTTAGAATAATATAATCTCTTTTGATATATTTTTGAACACTAAAACACACGGGCACAGGGAAAATCTTCTTGTCTAAAATAGCCATGGGCACAAGTTTCTTATTGTGTTAAAAAGGGGCATATCATTTAGACCTTTATAACCAATCAAAACGTGTTATAATAAAACACAACCCCTGATATTTCATCAGGCTGACGAGAGGCAGGAGTTTGGCCTTAGTCAGTCGTCAAAAGATAATTTGGCAACAAATCATCAGTATTTTTGATAAAGCTAACATGCAGGTTTACCAAAATCCGAGATAATAGGGCGCACGGAGCATTGTAGGTTTGGGTCATTTTTGAATGGGTTTGTGTATTTTCTAAATATAGACCCTGTTTTTAAAATTGGGGTCAGATTCCAAAGAGCAATACTGCTTTTTATAAGCATAAATATATAAATTATATAAATTTATGATCACCAAAACACACGGGCACAGGGAAAATCTTCTTGTCTAAAATAACCATGGAGACAAGTTTCTAATTGTGTTAAAAAGAGGTATATCATTTAGACCTTTACACCCCATAAATTGTTGTAACAAACCAAACCTATGATATTTCATTAGGTTGACGACTGACAAGAGCTTAGCCTTGGTCAGTAGAATTTATGAATTCCTTTTGTAACACATTGGCAATGGTTACGCATCTTAACTATGGTAAGAAGATCGGTGGACTGAGATTGAACCCCATAAATTTAGCTTTGTCCAGCCCCCCCCCCCCCCCCACCGGGACAGACAAAACTATGTAACAAACAACGAACAAAACAACCATAAACTCCATCTCACAACCAGCAAACTACAAGGCTATGAACACCATCTCATATCCTACAACCAGCACAAAAAACAAGGTTATATCTCATAACCTTTTTCTAGCAAACAGCAAGGTTATAAACTACATCTCATAACCTACAACCTGCACAAAAAACAACGTTATAAACTATAAAGATATCTTTTCTTCAAGAGAACGAAGAATTCTTTTGAAATCTCTAACATTTTCATGGCTAATTTCCTTAAATAGTTTTTGGTAATAAAGTGTTGTTTAGCTGCCGTTCTACCCCCTCAATATAATCCTGTCTAGACATACATGTAATAACTATTGCCGAGCATTTATCAGCAGGTTTTATAACGATATATGTTTTGATTTCCCGCTAGCTTACTTAAAGTGGCATGAGCTGCCAAAGTTCACACCTTTTTCATAATTTCTGATCGTCACGACAATAAGAGGCTTTGAAGGCTATCGAAAAACTAAATGATTGGCGTTGGAATGAGGAAAATCCGTACAGTATGTGGCCTGTGCGAACCGAAATCGAAAAGTAAACAGAATTTAAATACCCGGGACGACCATTCATTCATTCTTAGCCAAAGTTAGTTAAAAACAATACTTTATCGTACATTTTCGGGACAAGCAGCACTAAAAAGCTTCTGAATTATACGTCTTGAGAAAAATAGCCAATAATTTCAACATTCTGTTTTAACGAAAAAATATCAACATTTTGGCAGCTCACGCCAAGGCAAGACGTTCTGAATAAGTAAGGTTATGTTGGTTTCTAGGATTAGCTAGACGTCAAATTTCCTTGAAGAAGAGTCACGACTTCCGTTTATATTGGGATCATATAGGTCTACATGTGAGAAGGGGGCGTGTAGCCGCTTTAAGACTTCTTTTTATAAACATAAATATATAAATTATATAAATTTATGATCACCAAAACACACGGGCACAGGGAAAATCTTCTTGTCTAAAATAACCATGGAGACAAGTTTCTAATTGTGTCAAAAAGAGGTATATCATTTAGACCTTTATACCCCAGCATAAATTGTTGTAATAAAGTAAACCTATGATATTTCATTAGGTTGACGACTGACAGGAGCGTGGCCTTAGTCAGTAGAATTTTCTGGAACACTTTGTATAACATTGACAATGCTTACGTATCTTAAGCTATGGTAAGAATATCGTTATAGGGTCGTGGGAAAAGACAGTGAAAATTTGCCCTCCCCCCCCCCCCCCCCCCCCCGGCACCCACACCTTTCCCAGAAAAACCTAGGTAGAAGGCAGACAGGGGAGTTTAGCCCTGACCAGTATATCTTTCAAACTCTTGTTCTTTTTATAAGCAATGACTGGCCTTTGGGTCAGATGTCAAGGAAGTTTACTTTGAAGTAGTTTGTATTCTTTTACTATAATCTTGGCAAAAGACAAAAACTTTCCCTTTCCAAACTTTTGTGCTTGGTATCTGCAGCGGAAGTGAGAAAAGGGATTTTCTCAATAGGCATGATTTCAAAATGGTCCTTGACCGAATGACCTAGAGTATTGAAATGTTGTGCCACGGGTACATCATGTTTAAGTCTAATACTAGATAAATGGTTGGCTGCTCTTTGTCGTAGAGAATTCTGAGTTTCTCCGACGTACTGTTTGCGACATTTTTTGCATGTGATAACATACACGATATTAGAGGAGTCGCAATTAAGATTCTCTGCCATTTGATATTTGTCGCGAGATTGTTCTCCGAAAAAGGTTCCGCGATGGGTACGTATATATCGAGTTTGCATCGCGTCTTAAGGCAATGGTACATGACCAGATAAATCAGTGAATACTCAGGTGGCACCAGCATCAGAAGCCCAATAATTATGCCTGCCCAGCTTTCCAACCGAACTTGTTTTACAAATCGAGTGGTAAGAGATGATAAAAGCATGCTGTTAGGTAAGATTTGGCCTAATGGCGCGAGTTTTTTTAAATTGGAAAACCGACCACGCGAGAACTATAGAACACACAGAAATGCAAAGGCGTCTTCTCCAGTTCTCGACTGGCTTGGTTTGTTAATAAGACGAGATTAACAAATATCGGGATATTGTTAATCACGTGTGATTTTGGCCTAAAAACTAACTCTCGTGCAGGGTTTTTTGTAAGGCGTGGGCGAGAATGGATGTCGTTGGGACGGGTTTGAAACCACGAACCACGAAAAATTGAAAAGTTTCTGATTGGTTTTTTTTTCTCTCGATCTCCCTGTGTTGGAGAGTTCCAAGGTATTCGTTGAAAGTCGCGAGTTTCCTCTGGGTAAAGGCCAAGGTTTTCTCTCCTATTAAATCGGGTAATGCATTTTCTTGAGTTCGGGAGAAAAAAAAATCAATCAATAAATCAACCAATCAACCTACCATATCAAATTTACCGTTGAGAACGAACAGTCACCTGCCTTGAATATGACGTGGGTGTATGTACCTAAGTTGGGAACAGTTTACACACTGTTCAGACTGTTCCTATGCAAACAGTTGCCATAACAACCGAGAAAAACCGTGTGTCCTCAGGCATGGAAAAATCTTCCTGTATCAGAATTGTATTATACACTCACACAGTGAAAATCTTCTTGAATAAAATAACCATAGAGACAAGTTTCTAATTGTGTTAAAAATGGGATATGTATTTCATGTAGACCTTCATAGGCCTACTCAATTACAAATATATGGATGTCTATGTGCGAAATCAATTATCTCAAAAGCACGCGTTATTTCATTGATATTAGCCTAAGAAAGGCAGTCTTAGAAACATTATAAAAATACGAAAAGGAAGTAAGCCTAATTAACAATACGTATATGAATTTATGAACACTAAAACACAAATGATATCTTCTTAACTAAAATAACGATATATAAGGTAAACCAGAATGGAGGGATTTGAAATGCTTTTTGATCGCTGGCATATTCTCTAGTATATATACATTTTGACCTCAGGCTATTATTCAACATAACCATTGAAGATAACTCGCTTTTTACGTATAGAACAAGGCCAATCCGAAACATGAGATGGAAAATGTGCAGAACAGTATCAAAATACTGTTTTTATTATCTGAGTCGAACTGGTTTTTTTCAGATGAATTGAAATGTTACAGAAGCTGTCAGCGCGTCACACTTCATAGCCTCGGGTCAACATTCAGTCCTTACAAGGTAAAGCTTTTAGGTTGGTCGGAGGGTTTCGGTCATTCAACCTACAAAAAGGGTATATCGTGTTGAAAATGAATCTAAAGATGTGTGCTGTGGAAGATTCCGTGTATACTATTGATCGGTGATAATCGTTCTGCGTCGTTGAATTAAGGTGTGAGAGTTATGTAGCTCAGTCATTTTGTTGTGGTGAGCTGAAGCGAGGCGCCGTTCCGGGTCTGACTCACTTTCGTTATCCTGACGTTCCCTGATCAGACAGCTCTTCATACCGCTGTATCTCTGATACGGAATACTGTCACAGGGACCAGTTATACAGGTAAGACTAATTTTGTCATCCAGTTAAACTGTTATTATCTCATGGAGTTCAACGATCGTGAATAGAGTGTTTATAGTTGGATTCTCACCTGTCCAGCTAATCGCTCATAATGTATCATTCTACATGTACCTATGTTATTACATTGGTACATGTATAATACGTATCCCTATCAGCAAGTTAATACGTTCATTCGGGATTGATGTTACTTATAGGTCCAAAATCCGTTTGTCTGTATCGAAATGCGGGAAGTATATATAAGAAAAGAATAAGGTTATTTAAGTAGCCCTATAACCAACAATTATTAAAAGACTAACTCCATTACAAAGGAGATACCATTCTAGTTTAGATAAGTGGTAGGCTACACAGATGGGGGTTTGAGATGTTACGTCTGTGTCCTGCGACCTGGGCTGAATATGTTTAGAATCGCTAACAATGTTCAACTAGTAAGTTGTGCAATTTAAACCACATACCTGCCATTTGAGTATAACGCTGTCACGTTTAGAGATGTAGATATGTATAACTAAAATTGACATTTTTTACAGAAACCAAAGTGAAATACCTTTGGTTGAACTAAGTTGAACATTCATAAGTCGATTTACAGGTCAGATTTAAGTCCACATCCATAAGTCGATCTGTAGGACAGATCAGTCCCCATCCATAAGTCGATCTGTAGGACAGATCAGTCCACATCCATAAGTCGATCTACATGTCAGATCAGAGTCCCCTCCCATAAGTCGATCTACAAGTCAGATTTAAGTCCACATCCATAAGTCGATCTGTAGGACAGATCAGTCCCCATCCATAAGTCGATCTGTAGGACAGATCAGTCCCCATCCATAAGTTGATCTGTAAAACAGATCAGTCCCCATCCATAAGTCGATCTGTAGGACAGATCAGCCCCTCCCATAAGTCGATCTGTAGGACAGATCAGTCCCCATCCATAAGTCGATCTACAGGTCAGACCAGAGTCCCCCCCATAAGTCGATCTGTAGGACAGATCAGCCCCCCCCCATAAGTCGATCTACAGGTCAGATCAGAGTCCCCCCCATAAGTCGATCTGTAGGACAGATCAGTCCCCATCCATAAGTCGATCTACAGGTCAGACCAGAGTCCCCCCCCCATAAGTCGATCTGTAGGACAGATCAGTCCCCATCCATAAGTCGATCTGTAGGACAGATCAGTCCCCATCCATAAGTCGATATGTAGGACAGATCAGTCCCCATCCATAAGTCGATCTGTAGGACAGATCAGTCCACATCCATAAGTCGATCTGTAGGACAGATCAGTCCACATCCATAAGTCGATCTACAGGACAGATCAGTCCCCATCCATAAGTCGATCTACAGGTCAGATCAGAGTCCCCTCCCATAAGTCGATCTGTAGGACAGATCAGTCCCCATCCATAAGTCGATCTGTAGGACAGATCAGTCCCCATCCATAAGTCGATCTGTAGGACAGATCAGTCCCCATCCATAAGTCGATCTGTAGAACAGATCAGTCCCCATCCATAAGTCGATCTGTAGGACAGATCAGTCCCCATCCATAAGTTGATCTGTAAAACAGATCAGTCCCCATCCATAAGTCGATCTGTAGGACAGATCAGCCCCTCCCATAAGTCGATCTGTAGGACAGATCAGTCCCCATCCATAAGTCGATCTACAGGTCAGACCAGAGTCCCCCCCCATAAGTCGATCTGTAGGACAGATCAGCCCCCCCATAAGTCGATCTACAGGTCAGATCAGAGTCCCCCCCATAAGTCGATCTGTAGGACAGATCAGTCCCCATCCATAAGTCGATCTACAGGTCAGACCAGAGTCCCCCCCCATAAGTCGATATGTAGGACAGATCAGTCCCCATCCATAAGTCGATCTGTAGGACAGATCAGTCCCCATCCATAAGTCGATCTGTAGGACAGATCAGTCCCCATCCATAAGTCGATCTGTAGGACAGATCAGTCCCCATCCATAAGTCGATCTGTAGGACAGATCAGTCCACATCCATAAGTCGATCTACAGGACAGATCAGTCCCCATCCATAAGTCGATCTACAGGTCAGATCAGAGTCCCCTCCCATAAGTCGATCTGTAGGACAGATCAGTCCCCATCCATAAGTCGATCTGTAGGACAGATCAGTCCCCATCCATAAGTCGATCTGTAGGACAGATCAGTCCCCATCCATAAGTCGATCTGTAGGACAGATCAGTCCCCATCCATAAGTCGATCTGTAGGACAGATCAGTCCCCATCCATAAGTCGATCTGTAGGACAGATCAGTCCACATCCATAAGTCGATCTGTAGGACAGATCGGTCCACATCCATAAGTCGATCTGTAGGACAGATCAGTCCCCACCCATAAGTCGATCTGTAGGACAGATCAGTCCACATCCATAAGTCGATCTACAGGACAGATCAGTCCCCATCCATAAGTCGATCTACAGGTCAGATCAGAGTCCACATCCATAAGTCGATCTGTAGGACAGATCAGTCCACATCCATAAGTCGATCTACAGGACAGATGAGTCCCCATCCATAAGTCGATCTACAGGTCAGATCAGAGTCCCCTCCCATAAGTCGATCTGTAGGACAGATCAGCCCACCCCCATAAGTCGATATGTAGGTCAGACCAGTCCCCCATCCATAAGTCGATCTGTAGGACAGATCAGTCCCCATCCATAAGTCGATCTGTAGGACAGATCAGTCCCCATCCATAAGTCGATCTGTAGGACAGATCAGTCCACATCCATAAGTCGATCTACAGGACAGATCAGTCCCCTCCCATAAGTCGATCTGTAGGACAGATCAGTCCACATCCATAAGTCGATCTACAGGTCAGATCAGTCCACATCCATAAGTCGATCTACAGGACAGATTAGTCCACTCCGATAATTCGATCTGCAGAACAGATCAAAGTGGATCGGATTTAAATTCCTCCACTTTGTCGAGTTGTCAACTATCAATGTGCTCATATCTGTATGTGTGATATTTATACACTTAATACAGGGCACTAGAAGAGAGTGCCAGATAGACCTATGAATATCTTGCAGAGATTTCTAAAAATAAGTTCATGAATTGAGTGCACATGTGAATAATGGGTTGTTTGTGTTAAATCTTCACGCCTTTTCCATGGCGGATAGTGTGTGTTTCATCTTTACTCAGTATTTATTTTTGTGTGATCGGTTCCTGATGAGATAAAATTCCGTATCGATTTGGTACAAGTTTTAACGTCCATGTCAGAGGGACAGTGCGTTTTTAAACTGTTGTTTATGTGCTATCGATTTTACATGCTAACTGGTTAAAATGTATACACCGAGATGGTGGGTTAAATTCCGTGGCAGAGTTGTTAAACAATTTCCCCTAGCCCACTCATACGAATGGACGCGCCAATAAGCTAAAACAATCAAGCAGTCCCTGGTCCATGCTTGTAGGACGTGTTTCTTCTCTTTCTTGAAAAACAAGCTTCGCACAAACTTTCATTAAGAAAGGCTTTGTTTGTATATTTGGGAGTTTATCAATATTATTAATTGATTCTGTAAATCACAGTTCGTTGGGACGTTAGGGCAACAAATCGGCTTTCCTTATAGTTAGGAACAATATATGTCCCCTCTGGATAAAATAATAACGCTCACTATTTAATTATTTGAATTTCCTTGAATTACCTCGATAAGGTTGGTGTCACAACACCGATACAAAGCATTTAAATACTGGAATGTATATTTTTCAGGAATACAAAAATGAAGACATGGACTTATGAGATAAGTTGGACGTTATGTGTTATTTTACTTCTGGATTTCATACCATATGTTTCCAGTCACGGTCGTCTGATAGATCCACCCTCCAGAGCTTCCATGTGGAGATATGGATTCAACACCCCTAAAAACTACAACGACAATCAACTGTTCTGTGGGGGCGTTCAGGTCAGTATACATTTACTAATGTGTTTCATTGAAATACATTATTTCATACTAGATATATGTTTTATTAGAATTGTTGAAGTGTAATCGGCTCAGAAGTAGAGTAAACATATCTTGTCATTTATCGATACTTATCTACGTGTTGTTAATATATATCGATCAAGTACACCCTAAATTTATTCCCCCCCCCTCCCAAGTTTTCTCTGAATGTTCTTTTCATCTATTTAAAAAAAGATAGAGAAAATAAATCTATCCTACCATATAGCAGACATAAGTTGTTTTTGTGATAGAGCGTAGCAATATCCAATATGCCAATTGTTTTGGCTTTAACAGGCTTGTTCCCTTGTGATGATAAAGGCATTTTTCAGTATCCATCAGTATCGGCTATTTACTAATTTAGTAATTTCCATGAACATGATGATTATAGCTTACTTTAGAAATGAGACAACAATTTCTTTCCAAACCACAACCTGAGTATACCGAGCCAGTGTGGAGTGAGTCACACGATGTGGAACAGAACTGCCTGTAACGGAAACATGTCAGAACGACAAATAGAAAACCTACGAGATCAACAGAAAGTCACATCTTAGTTATAGGCCTATATCTAAAGACCGCAAGCAATAAAACAATCCCCGATTCGTCGTATACTTAAAGAAATTTCAATAATAATATATTTTGTGGAAAACAGACAGGACTAACATTAACTGTATCAGTGTATATGCGTTGAATTCGGTGAAACGAAATATTAACATGTTCCATTTCAAATATCGATCTCTTTTCGGAATTAATTTATACCTTAATGCTTGCTGTTTTAAAGAAATACCGCTCCATTCCCGTTTCCAACATTAATATTATTTACCTATCATTAGTTTTATTTTAGGATTAGAAAACTTACATCACATGCAGCGCTTAAAATAAATTCACGTAGACATATACACGGAATTCCACTCAAATTCATTTGTTTAATTGTGTAAGAAGAGCAAATAGTTGTTCATAGAGCATGTGTTTGACATATTGACAGACTTGTCGCTGTTCGCTAACCTAGCCCGCTGGGGTTGTATGCTCTGGATACTGCACAATGAAGCATTGTGTTTTGGGAGGTCATGTATTTTAATTGGTATAGCTATTCGAATTGTAAAGCTACATGTCCAGAAAAGGCGAATTTTTAATACTGTGGCTTTGCTGTAATCTTGTTTTAAGGAATACGAAGTTGATCTTGAGAAGTGGGCGAGCGATTGATAACAAGTCTCAATAAACAATTACGTCTTGTGTGATTACCTTCCAAACCCTAAAGAAGATTTCAGTAATCATTTACCTTTGTTCATGTATACTTCACAGTTAAAGTGGCATGAGCTGCCAAAATATTAATATTTTGACGTTAAAACAGAATGTTGAAATTATTGGCTATTTTTCTCAAGACGTATAATCTCGAGAATGAACGATAAAGCATTGTTTTGAACCAACTTTGGCTTAGAATGAATGAATGGTCGTCCCGGTTATTTAAATTCTGTTTACTTTTCGGACACTATTTTGGTTCGTATAGGCCGTAGACTTAATGGATTTTCCTCATTCCAACGTCAATCATTTAGTTTTTCGATGGCCTTCAAAGCCTCTTACTGTCGTGACAATCAGAAATTATCAAAAAAGTGTGAATTTTGGCAGTGTGAATAACCGGGAAATCTCCATCAAATCTATGAACTACAACGTCATTCACAGGTGTGCAAATCGGGTACCATGCATTGT
This sequence comes from Lepidochitona cinerea, assembly GCA_963971465.1. Classification (NCBI taxonomy): domain Eukaryota; kingdom Metazoa; phylum Mollusca; class Polyplacophora; order Chitonida; family Tonicellidae; genus Lepidochitona; species Lepidochitona cinerea. The sequence continues at coordinate 5,345,736 of OZ020551.1, forward strand.
TTACAATAGCAACCTCTTTTGAAACGGGATTTTAACGCTCCTGTTAGCAGCGATCGTGCTCCTCTTTGTTGTCCATTTAGTTCGCAGTTGTCCTTGTTTATAACATATAACCGCGGGACAAGCCAGGTATAAATGTCAACCAATGAAGATAGCCGTAGTTTACGGTCGTATAGGTGTTCACTCAAGCCACGATCGAGTAGTGTAGGATGAACCAAGAGAAAAATATCCATTGAGTAGGCCTACAGAAAAGTAGATATTTTGCTCACCGTTTCCTCTTTTTTAAAACACACCGGTAGCCATCAATAAGAGAACTTAAATCACGAAGGGTAATGTACCTGTGGCCGTCCCCAATGACGTCACGCTGATCATTACTAAAAGAATGAAATTAAGGTATGTCTCTCGCCACTAGATCTGCTCGGGCCAGTGGATAGTCATGTCAAATTAGTTTTTCTTAAATGCCACACACGCCACCTTAGCCTTTCTGACATTTGTGCAGAAAGCGAAGAAGGCGAGTATGTCGTTAACCAGAAGTCTATGAACAGGGAAGTGTGAAATGTCGCATTACCCCATATTCAGGGCATTGGTCCTTTCAGCCTGCTTATACTACACTATGTGACGTTTATGCGCGGTAGATTTTGAAATTGTCAACGGTTGCGCAATTTCAAATCAGAAAATAAATTCATTCTCCACTTACTGCATCTATCGGCAATTCCAGTAACCGCAGTTCGGAGAATGCATTGGTTTTTATAAAAGCTTTACCGAACATGCGACTCTGATATCTCCATTTGGACTCAAATCGTTCCAAACAAGTCTTCTTGTCTCATTTTCAACTTTATGAAGTTCTTCGGAAACTTTAACTTTTGCTCCATCAAGTACTGTTATCATAAATAAAATGTTCGCCATGTTTTTTCTTATGCATCCCATAATAGTTCATATGAGAAAGTGAAGAAAAGCCACGCTTTCTGACTAACCGAGAGAGGGCTCTGTGTTATGTGACCTCTGGGTCAAACGGCGCCAATGCCCTCAACACTATGTAATGGAACGCTTCACACTTCCACATTCATAGACTTCTGCGTTAACTCATTCTTTATGAGCGGTGTTGGTGATTGGAAAGCGACTTGTTTCTAATCATTCCTCTTTTATGTATTTCAGAATCAATGGGAGCGACATGGAGGCAAATGTGGGGTTTGTGGAGATCCATGGCAAGGACCACGTGAGCACGAGGCTGGTGGGAAATTTGCTAAAGGGATTGTTGTTAAAGTTTATGAACCAGGCGAAGCTATAACAGTCACAATTGACCTGACGGCAAATCACAAAGGATGGTTCGAATTCAGACTCTGTAGAAACAATAACCCCAATAAGGCCATTACTCAAAAGTGTCTAGATAAGCATCTGTTGAAGATGACTGACGGAGAAACCCGTTTTCAGGTGTATGGTACCACAGGTTATGGAGTCAGTCAGAAATTTGAAATTAAATTGCAGCTTCCACCTGACGTAGTCTGCACACAGTGTGTGTTACAATGGAAATATAATGCCGGTAAGTAAATGATCGATAACTTTCTCCAAATAATTCTGTCAAATTGTTTTTGTTAGAAATGTATTGAAGTCATAAAGATCTCTAAAAATACATTTAACGAAGAAAAAACAAAATACCAGCAGCTTTTATGTTCAAATTATGATTTATGTTTAAAAAAGTCCAAGATAGAAAACTGTAGTACGAGTGGGAACAGCAGTTTATATCCGATGATCTCAAAATATAATTTACATAATAAATCTTTGTCCAAATAGATTGATTGATTGATTGTTTGGTGTTTTACGCCGCGCTCAAGATTATTTCACTTATATGGCGGCGTTGCCAGTTTTATTGTGTGAGGAAACCGGGCTACATGCCCGGAGGAAACCCATGACAGTTGGTAACTGGCAACCATCCCACATAGGTCGTTCGAGTGAAAACCCAGTCAGAAAATTTTCCAATTTGTTTGGACTGAGTGGGATTTGAACCCTCGACCGATTGTCCAAATAGAGGACGAAGCGGTGAAGTAAGCAGGTGTGAAAAGTAGGTCACAGCTAACAATTTGTCTCCAGAAAGATCTGTGCATGAAACGCAGACGAATTGCAAAAACAACCAAGAAAATTTCTAGAAAACTTCATAAACTAATACACCTAATGATTTTCCACTCGATCTGGCCGATGATAAGAAGGTATCTCCAATAATCCACCAACCATATCAATGATTTCACCAATAAACATAGAGTATTAATTCGACACAGATAGAATTTTTCAGATATATTGATCATTATTTATGATTGTATCTGTGTGATATTTCAGGTAACAGTTGGGGTACAGATAAAGTAACGGGAGAATCTGGAATCGGTTTTGGTGCACAGGAGCAGTTTTATGGATGTTCTGATATCGCTATAGGATTTAAAGACGTGGTCAAAAAAGGCCAAGTTCCAAAGCTTTATTTTTGTTTGTTGGAAAATGAGCCGGATGGCGAATGGCAATGGGGAAAGGCGCCACCTTTTGAGGAAGACGAAGAACTTGTATGTGGTAGATCGGGATCCCAGAACAGATTTCACTTCTTCTCATCCGCAACAGTTGTGATTTTTGCACTTTTGATTCAATTCATGTCGACAAGAAAGACATGACCGAATAAATGGATTTCTTAAAAACCAATATACTCTATTCGTGCAAGAACACATTTCATTTGTTGCTATGTTCACTCCATGTATGGTCAATGCCACTATCTGGTTCTCCTTTGATAATAGCCATATTACCTAAGGTTGTTAGCATAAACTATGCTTTATGAAAAAATAACTAATAGGGCCGTGAGATTATATGTGATATTATGAGCGACTTAATCTTGGTCACTGAAGCAGTATCCATCGCGTTAGTAACATGTGATAATAGAAATTAAAGATTGTTCACGTGAATCCAGTTTCTCAGAGAGCGGATCGGATGAGAACTACTAGAGGAGTGTTCACGTGAATCCAGTTTCTCAGAGAGCGGATCGGATGAGAACTACTAGAGGAGTGTTCACGTGAATCCAGTTTCTCAGAGAGCGGATCGGATGAGAACTACTAGAGGAGTGTTCACGTAAATCCAGTTTCTCGTAGAGCGGATCAGATGAGAACTACTAGAGGATTGTTCACGTGAATCCAGTTTCTCAGAAAGCGGATCGGATGAGAACTACAAGAGGATTGTTCACGTGAATCCAGTTTCCCAGAAAGCGGATCGATTGACGAGGACTGCTATAGAACCTACTACAATGTCAAACAAGTTTTGACAAAGAAGATAACTTCGTGTGGTTTCTTATGGAATTTAGGAGACAGCGTATATTATATATTCAAGATCTTGAACTCTTTATTGTCCTTGTCTTTGTTTGTATTTTGAATGTTGGTTTTGTTTTAATGACTTTGCATTTGAATGTAGTTTCGTGTCATCGGCCCACGAACAGTTGATTTGTAGGCCTACATGTATCATATGGTTGACGGCGGTTTGTGACCTAACGTGATACCGGTATGTGACTGATTGGATTTGATTTTTTTATGTACGGGCAGAAGTCTATGAATGTGTATGAGTCAACCTGTTCTAAATTGATTTTCTGCTGGACCGCACAGTAGGTCTATGAATCACCTTGATAAAGAGAAGTACCTCATTTTTATACGCTTTTCTCCTAATTCCAGCACCACAACTGATCGTAATTCCTTTTGCATATCGATCTGTTAGCTCGCCGCCCACACCCAGTAAAACGGCCATCATGCATTATCTGTCTGTGTTATCCTTCGGCTTCTGGATTTTTTTGGTGTGAGCGACGAACGAAATGATCGATTGGGAGCACTGAGAAATACGACCGGTTGTGAAACTTTAATTAGGAGAAAATCAGATCAAAATGTTGGCGTCACATGAGGTTTATGTGAATTATTTAAACTCAGTTTTCAAGCTCCGGGGCTAATGGGAAGAGCATATTTCTTATATGACTAAATACGGACATACAAGAAATACACTAAACAAGGATATAATTGTCGGTTTAAGCCAAACAGTTTTGAAAGTATTTATAACTCGGTTGGTATACTCCATATGATTCTGTGATATGCTTTATATAAATCCTTGTCAGGTTATAATATGTTTAGAGCTTGGAAACGCAACTTTGTGACATGAATGTGCTATATATATAAATGGTATGAACGTATGAGTCACTATGTTTGAAAGCCAAAGATAAGCAAACCTTTCTGGGATGTCGAAGATTCACAACAATCTATATTTTATTTTTTCAAGCCATCGTTGTTCAGATATTTAGAATGTCAAGTATTATAAGTATTGATTGTAGATGATTATTTTGTGTGGGCTATTGTCTTCCTTTTTTGTTTATTGATGTTTAGCCTTTGACTGTTTGATAACTAGTATTGTTTTAATATACGTCTAGATGTCGTTGCATTGCTTATCATTTCCACAGAAAACAATTTAAAAAATACCAGATTCGTACCAGATATACGTAACTGCATGCATAACATATCAATAAACTATTTTTTCACCAAATTCTCCATGAGTGTAACATTGGTTCTGGCTTTTTATAAATGATAAAAGTATTATGTGATTAAAGTTGGAACAATAGTGTGACGTCACAACTATCGTTTACAAAAAGAACAAGTATTTTAGAGGTATACTAGTCAGCGCTAAACTCCCTTGTCCGTCTTCTACCTATTTCTGGAGGAACCAAAATTTTCACTTTCTTTTCCCATGATCCTTTTGGGTTCAATTTCAGTTTACCAATATTCTCGCTGTAGCTGAAGATGCGTAAAAATTGTCAATATATTTCAAAGAGTTCCAGCAAATTCTACTGACTAAAGCCAAACTCCGCAGTGTCAACTTCATGAAATATCATCGCGTTTAGTTTATTACAAAAACCTATGATTGGGTATAAACTATAAACCTTTTTAACACAATTAGGAATTTGTCTCTATGGTATGGTGGCTGATTTGTGCCATTTCGCCTTTTCGCTGCGAGAATTAGGAGGCGAAAACGCCAGAATACGAAATAAAACTAAAATATCGCCGCGAGAATGCGAAAACGCAATAAAAATAGAATCTCGAGGCGAGAATTCGAAAATTAGCCAGGAGTGCTTTCTGTGCCATCTCTTGTTTTCCAGGTTTTGGCCGCGAGAACGCGAAATCTTTTTTAAATCTCGCCGCGAGAACAAGAAATAAATTAATATCTCGCCGCGAGAACAAGAAATAAGGAAAAAGCGCTCGTTTTGTGTCACTGCTTTTTATGTGCCCCTATAATCTAGCCGCGAGAACGCGAAAACAAGAAAACGAAAGTAACTTGCAAGTGGTTTGCATGCTTGCATGCATACCCGTCTACACTTCAGCCTACACGGTCTGCTTTCGTTTTCGAAATACAGATTAACTTCAAAATTAAATAAGCTACGGTAAGTTTTTTAAAGTTCATTCATCTGAGTAATATGATAGGTCATACGGCTCATAATCGTCAGTGATGGGAAGTTAATCTGATAATCAACGAAATCGGTCTATTGATACAATACGCATGTCTGTAGATTACTTCCGCTGTCTCCACTTTCGTTTTCTCTGCGAGAATAAGAAAACGAAATTAAGTTAATTTTCTTGTTCTCGCGGCGAAATTTAGAATTATTTCGAGTTTTCACCGCGAGAATGAATAACACAAAAAGAGCACTTTTGACTAGTTTTCGTGTTCTCGAGGCGAGATTTTATTTTTCTCGCAATTTCACGGCGAGATTTTAATTTTATTTCGAGTATTCGCGGCGAAAAAGCGAGAACACGAAATGGACAAATAAAACACTTTTGGTTAATTTTCGAGTTTTAGCATGATCGTGGTGAGATTATTTTATGTTTTCGCATTTTCGCGGCGAGACTTTAGTTTTATTTAAGTCTCGCGACGAAAATGCGAAATGGCACTAGTCAGCCACCATACTCTGGTTATTTTAGACAAGAAGATTTCCCTCCGTCTTTGTGTTTTAGTGTATAAAAGTAGAGTTAGAAATCCTTCATAACGCCCCACAACACCAATGTTTCATATATTTCTAACAGAAAACAAAAAGTAAATATAAAAAACGTAGGCTACCTTTTTCTCCTTCTACTTTATTTTTACTGGTGTTCGTCGTGGCTATATTCTCGGTCCTATTTTATTTCTAATATATATCAGTGACATACCTAACTGTTCTGCACTTCTAAGCTTCACTTTGTTTACCGATGACTCCAGCGTTTGCACTCGTCGAATCGTATAGATGACACTATACACATCATGAACCAAGAATATAAAAATATTCAACTTCAAGCGAACTGACTTTCTTTAAATATTGCCAAAAGTAAATACCTGATTATCCGTCCGAATAAACCATCATCACCTGCTCAGACTGGCATATTACTAAATAACACTGTTAAAGAGTTTAAATTTCTAGTTTTAATCTTTAATGAATAAATTACATGGATGTTTCATATAAATTATATTTCTAAAAAAAAGACTAATATCACCACATTTGAAACAGTTTTAATGAACACACACATCATTCTGTATCATTCTTTAATATACCCTTATGTGACATGGGCAAATCACACTTGAATTCTTTATATCTCTTCCAAAAAGAGGCTGTTCGCATCATAAATTTGACTCGACTGTCCCAGTTTTCAAACTATTAAATTTTTTAGATGTTTATAAACCAAATGTTTATACCTCCATACTTATCGCCCACACACTTATTCACCCTCCGTTTCGTCTACCTTATTCCCAGCGAATCAGATATCCATCAATATTGCACAAGATCCAACAACTGCAATGTATATAGGCCTTTCATAAAACAAATCTATCACTTCATACACTAACAAGCAAATGCCCAAGAGTGCTTCACAACCTCCCTATAAAACTGAAAACAAAATCACCAACTTCACATTTCAAATCTTCTCTTAAACAGTATCTTCTGACATCAAGTTAACAATTAATCGGATAAATAAATTAGATTTGTAAGGAAAATATATATATTTTTGAACACTAAAATACACGGGCACAGGGAAAACCTTCTTGTCTAAAATCACCATTGTTGTGTTAAAAAGGGGCATATGATTTAGACGGTTATACCCAATCACAAGCTGTTACAATAAACCACAACCGATGATATTTCATTATAAAACATGGATCAAAAGCTAGTACAGAACATATAACAAAAAAAAACAACAACAACACATTCTTGATATTTATTCGATTAAAAATGATCGCAGACTGATGCCAAATTCAAGTCATTTACCATTTGCATTTAGAAATTTAGAGTATGCAGCATGATGTCACAAGTTCAAATCCAACCCATTCTTTTATTAAAGTGGCATGAGCTGCCGAAATTCCCACTTTTTTCATAATTTCTGATCGTCACGACAGTAAGAGGCTTTGAAGGCCATCGAAAAACTAAATGATTGGCGATGGAATGAGGAAAATCCATACAGTATGTGCCCTGTACGAACCGAAAACATGTTCGAAAAGTAGCAAAATTTAAATAACCGGGACGACCATTCATTCATTCTAAGCCAAAGTTAGTTCAAAAGAATACTTTATCGTACATTTTCGAGACTAGAAGCACTAAAAAGCTTCTGAATTATACGTCTTGAGAAAAATAGCCGATAATTTCAACATTCTGTGTTTACGTCAAAATATCAACATTTTGGCAGTTCATGCCCCTTTAAGGCATTTTTTTGTACTGAAATAAGTTAATCGTAGTCATCGGCCATGGGGCCGTCATCGCATAAGTAGGTCTATTGCAAGCAGATCGGGGAAATAGGCCTATATAAACAAATTTGTTTGATAAAAGAATTTCGATTGTTTTCAAGCCAAGTTATCTACCTATACACGGTGGCCGATAAGTTAATTTGGATTTGAGTTAATATTATTGGGACGGGAGTTATTTTAGAATATTTTAGAAACCAACACAAACGTTGGGAGAGAGCGTTGTGTAGGATTAGGCCTAGCACTTTACAGACTATCATTTTATGAACACTAAAACACAAAGACACTATATATATTTAAGAACACTAAAACACACATGCGCTATATATATTTATGAACACTTAAAGCACAAAGGCACTATATATATTCATGAACACTAAAACACACATGCGCTATATATATTTATGATCACTAAAACACACGGGCACAGGGAAAATCTTCTTGTCTAAAATAACCATGGAGACAACCGTGTGAAAATATGTGGGTATTTTTTTTTTTAAACAATGGTTATTTTGAACCCACGGGCACAGGGAAAATCTTCTTGTCCAAAATAACCATGGAGACAACCGTGTGAAAATGTGTGGGTAATTTTTGTTTAAAAACAATGGTTATTTTGAACCCGCTCTATATATTTATGAACACTAAATCACACAGGCACTATATATAGGCCTATGTTTATGAACACTAAAACACAAAAGCACTATTTATAGTTTTGAACACTAAAACGCACGGACACAGGCAAAATCTTCTTGTCTAAAATAACCATGGGTCAATTTATATTTATGAACACTTATATACACACAGCAACTAGGCTATATATATTTATGAACACTAAAGCACAACGGCATTATATATATTGACAATGTTTACGCATCTTCAGCTGGGGCAAAAAATATCAGTCAACTGAGATCGAACCCAATACTCAATAGGATAAAGAGAGAAAAGAGAGTGAAAATTTGATTCGCCCAGACACCCTGGTAGATATTGCGAGGAGAAGAGCTTTTACTGATTGTTTTCCTTTTTATCAAACCCAGTTTAGACGTGGTCAATGTTGCTAAGTACAAACTACTTCAAACAACTAAAACTCTTCCCCTAATCAGAGGCCGGCAAGAAAGCCAATTTGGTCAAAGGGAGATAACTCAAAATAAACTGTCGAACTCGACTGTTTCCCTTGAACAGTTGAAGTTGAACCTTGACTTGAAGTTCAGACTGAATTTCTTTATGCTATATATCATTGAACTGTGCGGTAAGTGGTTTTTGATATTATTAAGTAAATAGGAATGTACTATGTATATGCTTACCAGGTACCTGTAGCAGCGTAGCGCAATCATTTATTGATTTAGTCTTAGAATCATGGTGACGATAAATGAACCCCCTCTCGGTTAACAATAACATCCCTAATGTCTGAGGCCTATGGAAATATCTATTGACTATTCTCTTTGGTCAAAGTATATATATATTTTTTTGAACATTAAAACACACGGGCACGGGCACAGGGAAAATCTTCTTGTCTAAATTACATGTATATATATATATTGATGTGCTGCTTAGCAAGTTGAAGATTTATTGATGATACTGATGATAGGCGGGGTCTGCTCAATAGTCCCACTGTCATTGATCCCCCGTCTCAATAGTGCCTCGTCTCATTGATCCCCGGTCTCATTAGTCCCCCGTCTCATTGATCCCCCGTCTCATTGATCCCCCGCCCCATTGATCCCCCGTCTCATTGATCCCCCGTCTCATTGATCCCCCGTCTCATTGATCCCCCGTCTCATTGATCCCCCGTCTCATTGATCCCCCGTCTCATTGATCCCCCGTCTCATTGATCCCCCGTCTCATTGGTCTCTCAATAGCTCAATTTACCGAACTTATGGTGATATTACATATACCAACGTTCGGTATACGGATTTGAAATACAAGGTGGAAATGATGCTTAAATTACAAGCCATGAAAATATTATTGGTATGGACGATTCCGACCTCAGACTTCTTTAAACCTCATAAAAGAGTATTCTCGTAGGCCCTACACCTGGTCTTAAACAACAACAAACTGTCATTTCTTGGAGACTTTGCCGCCATTTTGCGTGACGTTCAAATTGGATCAAACGGTGAATGCCAAATAAATAAAATAAATAAAAGAGGACAAGAATAATGGGTTCTAAAGAAGTGTGGGGTAGGAATTGTCCATACAGAGCAGTTGCAATTTTATTTTCATGGTTTGTAATTTCCGACAAAAGTGCGTCCGACTTTACCGACCAGCATTTCAAAATTCGTAGACTGAACGTTGGTATATGTAATATCACCATAAGTTCGGTAAATTGGACTAGTCTCTCGTCTCATTTGTCCCCCGTCCCATTGGTCCCCCGTCTCATTGGTTTCTCAATGGTCCCCCGTCTTATTGGTCCCCCGTCTCATTGGTCCCCCGTTTTTCACTTTCATGATGTGTGCCACGATCCAAAGCGGGGTTCGGTTAGGAACTTTTCTCACAGCGGAGCGATCTTGGTGTGCTATCATCGACCTACATGACCTATTAGAACATGGCTTGGTCGCGGATAGGATGAAGTGTTTCCACGGATTTGCTAATAATTTCACTCGACAATCAGGAAACCCAAATGTTTATATTCCATTTCTATAAGACACAAATTAATTTTAATGAATATTAAAAAAGTGATGATGAACATTTATGTCCTGGTTTAACATGGGTAAAAAGTTAAAGGTTAAGTGTCACAAGATGTCAGTCATGATTTGATCATAATTAATTTACAGCCTCATCCCTCCGAATAATTTGAAATAATTCCATACTACCAATAACTGTTTCTATAGAATTGGTTGTGAGAACCTTTAGATTGTAACCTGTATTCAAACAGTTATTCTTTTATATTCTATTCAGGTGGAAATGTCTCATTTTGCAGCAGGAAAAAACCCACCATGGGCTCGACCAGCAGGTAACATATTTTTCATTTTTTTTTTTACATATGTTAGTTATTTTGTTATTGAAAAAAGAATGATGCCCTCTCTGGGAGTCCTTTGACTATGTTATCAATAACTATTACTAAGCAGCTCTATGCTCTCTACCACTTACCAGAGTGATGTAAAGTTACCTTTAATCCAAGTACTACAACTCAGACAGTTTATGACCAGTCCTTTATCAAGAGTGCTTTCATATGTTTATTTGCATTATTGCTCTCTATGTTTTTAAAACCTCAGGTGGTCTTATGACGCCCAATTTGGTTCCACCAGGTGGTCCTTTTCTCCCCCATCAACAGAGCGGAGGGACCCCACATCACCCTGGTTTCAGTATGGCAGGGACAGCTCCTGGTCAACCACATTTCTCCACAGCACAGATGGCAGCTGTAGCATTACAACAGGTCAGACAGTTACACCTAAACGTCTTAATATGTTCTGTTGAAAATTTTGCACTCTAATTTGACCCAACTGTGGCAAAAGCACAACAATGAACATCTACGCCTTTGTCTTCAACAGCTATGCTATGACATCCTTGTAAACACATTATTTCAAAAATTACATCACTTAACTATGATATTTCACTCACTTGTTTAATACATCACATACTTTAAAAAATCCAATGTGAAAATTGGTGTGGCCAGCCGCCTGATGTTTTTTTAATAAGAGTTATCTCCATGTTTCACCAGTAGCATCATCACCATGTAAATAGTAAGTACCAGTTGAAACTCAATGTGTACGATGTTTTTTTAAGATCATAGATGAACTAGTCCCACAAGCGTTGTTAGCCCCACCAAAGGGGTAAGCCAGAAAATTAAATTAGTGTGAAAAACTGCATAAATACATTAAGATTAGTTCACTCAATTAGATGGGATAATTATTTGTACAGAGGTTGTCTAGCAAGAGCCAGCTTGTTTAATATCTCTCATTGAGATTTGGCTTTCAAGATAGATTGTTGAGATAGCGATATTATAACCATATGATAACACATTGGCTGGTGTTTGATGATGTTTTTTGCACACTAGACCAAAAACATAGGCTTGATTGAAAAAGTTTGCTCTGCTTAAAACATGACATTCTATTTTCACAATCTGAAGGTGATCTATTATCACAGACCGGCTAAATATGTGATATGTAAGAAAAGTACTTGAATGATGGAGCTAATGATTGGATATTGTTCAAAACAGAGCCAGTTACAGCATGGAAACAGTGTTCTACCTCAGCCTAGTATAGCTATTCCAACTTCCCTTGGAGCAAGTGTTGCCCCACCACTGACCTACCCTAACATTAGACCAAATCAGCCCTCTCAACCCCAGCAGCAGCAACAATCAATCCAACAGCAACCCAAACAGAGAGTTTTTACAGGCAAAGTCACCAAACTTCTTGAGAACTTTGGTTTTGTTGATGAAGATGTGTTTTTCCAGAAGAGGTACTTGTATCTTTACATCATTTACAATTACATGTAGCTCAACTAAACATTCTTCAAATTCGGTTACCACAAAGCTTTGTCTTATTTGCAGGTTAATTCTCTTATACTTTGTTTTTTACTTTGATTGTTTTAGCTGTGTTAAAGGTACAATGCCCAAGGCTGGGGAGAGAGTTCTAGTGGAAGCTACATATAATCCTAGCATGCCTTTTAAATGGAATGCAACAAGAATACAAGTCCTCCCAAACCAAGTAGGTTACTGGATTGTTTTATTGGCAGTTTTCCTAAAACCAGAATGTACATTGTGATATTCAATATACTGTTATTGTTGATGATGATAGCAGCTGCTGTCGAGAGTTTGTATTGAACCATGTGCAAAGTAGTGTAAGTTGTGTTTTGGTTGAAGGAGGTTGCATCAAATTATCTTTTAAAGGTAATACGATTATTTGATTAGTTTCAAGTATTTCTGAAGGTATCGAGTCCCAATTCACTGTTCAGTTTTCACTTCACATTGACAGCCAGTCGTTACTTATTAGTAAAGAACAGCCATTGCATGTAGCTATGTGATTGACAGAGCGAAACAACCCTCCCACTAACATTCCCACAACCCCCCCCCCCCACTAACATTAACACAACCCTCCCACTAACATTCCCACAACCCTCCCACAAACATTCCCACAACCCTCTCACCAACATTCCCACAACCCTCCCATCAACATTCCCACTAACATTCCCACAACCCTCCCACTAACATTCCCACAACCCTCCTACCAACATTCCCACAACCCTCCCATCAACATTCCCACTAACATTCCCACAACCCTCCCACTAACATCCCCACAACCCTCCCACTAACATTCCCACAACCCTCCCATCAACATTCCCACTAACATTCCCACAACCCTCCCACTAACATTCCCACAACCCTCCTACATTTTACCAACATTCCCACAACCCTCCCACCAACATTCCCACAACCCCCCCACTAACATTCCCACAACCCTCCCACTAACATTCCCACAACCCTCCCACTAACATTCCCACAACCCTCCCACCAACATTCCCACAACCCTCCCACCAACATTCCCACAACCCTCCCACTAACATTCCCACAACCCTCCCACTAACATTCCCACAACCCTCCCACTAACATTCCCACAACCCTCCCACTAACATTCCCACAACCCTCCCACCAACATTCCCACAACCCTCCCACCAACATTCCCACAACCCTCCCACTAACATTCCCACAACCCTCCCACTAACATTCCCACAACCCTCCCACTAACATTCCCACAACCCTCCCACCAACATTCCCACAACCCTCCCACCAACATTCCCACAACCCTCCCACTAACATTTCTACAACCTACACCAACCCTTAGGACATGTGAGAAGTTTCTGTCTACTTAATATGCACAAATGTCATCGTAATTTCCTTTAAACTGTTGTAGTCTATGGTTAGTGCTGGTAACTCAACACCCAATACTGCACCCTCTCCGTCTATTGGAACAAATCTGAAACCCTCCACCAGGGCACCTCATATGCCACAATCTGGTCCACTACCTTTGGGGGTTCCAACTTCATCAGGTAAACACTAACATTCATTATATATTCTTGTTAGAAATCTTTTGTTTCAACTGGATAGCCTTTGACTAAGATAATACTTCCACCACGAAGATTACATATGAAATATGATGAAGTGAAAGGTAATATCCAATTATAATGATTTTTTTTTCACCCTTTTATGTTTTGGTTTTCATTGTCACAGCATTGAGCAACCGTCCCATCAACACAATCCTGCGTTTTCACAATTTAATCTGGTTACTCGGTTTTCTTTTTGAATGAATGTCCTGGTGACCTGGTTTCCTTCCAGAATAAACCTGGTGACCTGATTTCCTTTCTGATTAAACCTTGGCTGCTCAGTGACTTTCTTGAATAAACCTGGTTGCTTAGTTACCTTCCTGAATAAACCTGGCTGCTTAGTTAGTGACCTTCCTGAATAAACCTGTTTGCTCAGTGACCTTCCTGAATAAACCTGGTTGCTCAGTGACCTTCCTGAATGAACCTGGTTGCTCAGTGACCTTCCTGAATAAACCTGTTTGCTCAGTGATACTGAATAACCCTGTTTGCTCAGTGGTACTGAATAACCCTGTTTGCTCAGTGGCCTTCCTGAATAAACTTGGTTGCTCAGTGACCTTCCTGAATAAACCTGGTTGCTCAGTGATACTGAATAACCCTGTTTGCTCAGTGGTACTGAATAACCCTGTTTGCTCAGTGGCCTTCCTGAATAAACTTGGTTGCTCAGTGATACTGAATAACCCTGTTTGCTCAGTGATACTGAATGACCCTGGTTGCTCAGTGATCTTTGTGAATAAACTTGGTTGCTCAGTGATACTGAATAAACCTTGTTCGCTCAGTGATACTGAATAACCCTGTTTGCTCAGTGGCCTTCCTGAATAAACTTGGTTGCCCAGTGATACTGAATAACCCTGTTTGATCAGTGGCTTTCGTGAATAACCCTTTTTGCTCAGTGATCTTCCTGAATAAACCTGGTTGCGTAGTTTCCTTCCTGAATAACCCTGTTTGCTCAGTGACCTTTGTTAATAGACCTGTTTGCTTCGTGACCTTCCTAAATAAACCTGGTTGCACAGTGACCTTTGTGAATAAATGAAAATCCTGTTTTCTGTGAATAAACCAGTTTTTGATTGAATGATAAAACCTTGCACAACCAAGCATAATGTCTGATTTTAGCACCTATTCAAAGGAATGCAGCATCACGTAGAGACAATCTGAAATATGAAAAAGATAAAGACAGACGAGAGAGACAAAGACAGCTGCGTAAAAGATCTCGTTCCCCACCTGTACGTCGACAATCCCCACAAGGGCGCACCAGAAGTCCTGTTAGGAAGAGGCCAGCTAAAGTTGCACCTAGATATGTTGTTCAAACACCAAAGCTGTCTTTAGATGTGTAAGTTTTTTACTTATCTGTTTAACTGAATTGTTAACGCACAAATAGTCATCCAAAGTTTGTACATTAGTATTTTTGGTATTTTCAGTTTTTGTAGAAGGCAAATGTCAATTGACTGTATTCATTGTCGCAGCATTAAGCAACCCTCCCATCAACACAGTGCTGTGTTTTAACAATTTAATCTGGTTACTCAGTTTTCTTCTTGAATAAATGTGCTGGTGACCTGGTTTCCTTCCATAATAAACCTAGTGACCTGGTTTGAATGACATTTGGAAGAGCTGGAAAATAAGACGAATAATTACTTAATAGGTTTCTCTTATTTTAGTACCACCGTCAACTGAAGTCCTTCTCTCAGCTCTTATTTTATGTCTAGATAATTTTCCTGTTTTCCGTGTGCTTAAGTGTTCATAGATATAAATGAATTTTTTTTCTTGTTCATCCTTTCCTTTGATAACAATGTAAAACCTTCATCAAAACGGTGTCTGTATGATGTATAAAGTCAGTGGACACGGGTATCGAAAAGACTGACAAAATTCTTTTTCTTTAGTCAAAACTAATATATTTGGTAAATATGCATGTAGTTTTAATGTGCTTAAGTTTGATATTTTGTCCTTCTAGTCGAGAAGCCAATGTGGTTACATTGAAAAGCCGTTACAGCAATATGTACATTCCAAGTGACTTCTTTAATGCCAAGTTCTCCTGGACAGATGCATTTCCTCATACTCGACCTTTTGAACTGGGACATGCCTGTAGATATCACATTATGCATAAAGACGTGGAACCCTTGCAACCAGATGTTAGCCAATCAGAACCCAATGATTTAAACCACAAATATAGTGCAAAGGTATGTTTGAAACACGTTACAGATTGACTTTCTACTGCTTTTATCATCTATGTATAGTATTGACAATGGTTTCCATGATGAATTCAGAACATATGCCACCGTAAATACAATCCTTGGATTTGAGGGAAGTCCTGTAGGTCATCTCCACTCTTTTGGTGCCCTTTTTTCTCCAGATAATTTGATATAACTATGGCCAAATTTAGCTTCAATTTTGTAAAGAATTGATCAGGATCTTTTATATAATGGCTGGCTTTACCAGAACAAGCAATCAGACCCTCCAACAGATGACAGCTGATTAGCAGAGACAGGAACCCACTTCTACAAAGCGGTCTTAACTACTCTTAGCGTATGTCTACAACGTGAAACTTAAGAGGACTCGTAAATTTTCCATGTTGTAGAGATATGCTAAGAGTCCTCTTAACTTCAGAATGCTTTGTGCAACTCGGCTCTTGTGTCGCAAAATATCAGCATCCAGAAAGAAATTAAATTTATTATGGAGTTTGCCCTTCTCTGGGCAACAACCGACAGACGAGTGGTTCAATGGCTACATGTAGTCTCTAAAACTTCATTCAAGAGCGCTGTAAGACAAATTACATAAATTTCCATTGACTTAAGGTTCATGTTTATTACATGTATATCAAAGCATCTTCAGGAGTCCTATTTTTGTTCTTACAGGTAATGTTATTATCGTCTCCCACGCTTAAGGATATCTATGCTTCCTCTTGTTCATTGGCTGAAGATGGCAGCGAGAAAAAATTTCAGCACCCGACTCGTTTACTTCCTTTTTTGGTTGGCCTGCGTGGAAAGGGAGAGCCCATGGCAATTGGGGGCCCCTGGTCCCCATCTTTGGATGGCCCCAATCCTGAAGAAGACCCTAGTGTTCTTATAAATACAGCAATCCGAAGTACAAAAGCGTTGACTGGCATTGATCTCGGCAACTGCACAAAATGGTAACATTGCTTTTCAATGAATTGCAAATTTAAAGAAATGAACACCATAATAATGCTTTAAAGAGCTCCAGATTTTAAATCAAAATTATTTTATTCCAAACATGAAACAAGATTTATCTGAACATACATTTGTCCTGTCTTAAGGTCATTTATTAGTGGTAATTCCATGTCCTTATCATTTGTAACATGTTGGTCAGCAGCATTAGTGGTAATTCCATATCCCTACCATTTGTAACATGTTGGTCAGCAGCATTAGTGGTAATTCCATATCCTTATCATTTGTAACATGTTGGTCAGCAGCATTAGTGGTAATTCCATATCCTTATCATTTGTAACATGTAGATCAGCAGCATTAGTGGTAATTCCATATCCTTATCATTTGTAACATGTTGGTCAGCAGCATTAGTGGTAATTCCATATCCTTATCATTTGTAACATGTTGGTCAGCAGCATTAGTGGTAATTCCATATCCTTATCATTTGTAACATGTTGGTCAGCAGCATTAGTGGTAATTCCATATCCCTACCATTTGTAACATGTAGATCAGCAGCATTAGTGGTAATTCCATGTCCCTACCATTTGTAACATGTTGGTCAGCAGCATTAGTGGTAATTCCATATCCTTATCATTTGTAACATGTAGATCAGCAGCATTGTTGGTAATTCCATGTCCTTATCATTTGTAACATGTAGGTCAACAGCATTAGTGGTAATTCCATGTCCTTATCATTTGTAACATGTAGATCAGCAGCATTAGTGGTAATTCCATATCCCTATCATTTGTAACATGTTGGTCAGCAGCATTAGTGGTAATTCCATGTCCTTATCATTTGTAACATGTAGATCAGCAGCATTAGTGGTAATTCCATGTCCTTATCATTTGTAACATGTAGGTCAGCAGCATTAGTGGTAATTCCATATCCCTATCATTTGTAACATGTAGATCAGCAGCATTAGTGGTAATTCCATATCCCTATCATTTGTAACATGTAGATCAGGCGCATTAGTGGTAATTCCATATCCCTATCATTTGTAACATGTAGATCAGCAGCATTAGTGGTAATTCCATATCCCTATCATTTGTAACATGTAGATCAGCAGCATTAGTGGTAATTCCATATCCTTATCATTTGTAACATGTAGATCAGCAGCATTAGTGGTAATTCCATATCCTTATCATTTGTAACATGTAGATCAGCAGCATTAGTGGTAATTCCATGTCCTTATCATTTGTAACATGTAGATCAGCAGCATTACGTAGTAGTAATTCTAACATGTTGCCATCACCATAGCCAAAGTGCATTTGGTAATGTATGGTTTCAGCATAGGTTCCCATGATGGTTACCTGGTCTTATTTAAAATGTCTGGCTATCAGCAATTCAGTATTATTGTTTGTTTTGTGGGACTGTTTTGGAAGTCCTATGTGTTATACATGGTGGCCAGTTATTCCATTATTGGAAGGTTGACATGTTTTGGTGTGCCAATATAAACATGTGTCATTAAGGCCAGTTTATTCAACTATTTGAAAGTGACCAGGCTGACGGAGGTCAGTGCCCAGAATATGGGGTAATGGGACATTTCTAAGTATTCGTCACATAATGTAGTATAAGCAGGCTGATGGAGGTTAGTGCCCAGAATAAGGGGTAATGGGACGTTTCTAAGTATTCGTCACATAATGTAGTATAAGCAGGCTGACGAAGGCCAGTGCACAGAATATGGGGTAATGGGACATTTCAAAGTATTCGTCACATAATATAGTATAAGCAGGCTGATGGAGGTTAGTGCCCAGAATATGGGGTAATGGGACATTTCTAAGTATTTGTCACATAATGTAGTATAAACAGGCTGATGGAGGTCAGTGCCCAGAATAAGGGGTAATGGGACGTTTCTAAGTATTTGTCACATAATGTAGTATAAGCAGGCTGATGGAGGTCAGTGCCCAGAATAAGGGGTAATGGGACGTTTCTAAGTATTCGTCACATAATGTAGTATAAACAGGCTGGCGGAGGTCAGTGCCCAGAATATGGGGTAATGGGACGTTTCTAAGTATTTGTCACATTATGTAGTATAAGCAGGCTGACGCAGGTCAGTGCCCAGAATATGGGGTAATGGGACATTTCTAAGTATTCGTCACATAATGTAGTATAAACAGGCTGATGGAGGTTAGTGCCCAGAATATGGGGTAATGGGACATTTCTAAGTATTCGTCACATAATGTAGCATAAGCAGGCTGACGGAGGTCAGTGCCCAGAATATGGGGTAATGGGACGTTTCTAAGTATTCGTCACATAATGTAGTATAAGCAGGCTGATGGAGGTCAGTGCCCAGAATATGGGGTAATGGGACGTTTCTAAGTATTTGTCACATAATGTAGTATAAGCAGGCTGACGGAGGTCAGTGCCCAGAATATGGGGTAATGGGACATTTCTATTTTATTCGTCACATAATGTAGTATAAGCAGGCTGATGGAGGTCAGTGCCCAGAATATGGGGTAATGGGCCGTTTCTAAGTATTCGTCACATAATGTAGTATAAGCAGGCTGACGGAGGTCAGTGCCCAGAATATGGGGTAATGGGACATTTCTAAGTATTCGTCACATAATGTAGTATAAGCAGGCTGATGGAGGTTAGTGCCCAGAATATGGGGTAATGGGACGTTTCTAAGTATTTGTCACACAATGTAGTATAAGCAGGCTGACGGAGGTCAGTGCCCAGAATATGGGGTAATGGGACGTTTCTAAGTATTTGTCACATAATGTAGTATAAGCAGGCTGACGGAGGTCAGTGCCCAGAATATGGGGTAATGGGACGTTTCTAACTATTCTTCACTAAAATAACCGTGGAGAAAAGTTTCTAATTTATTCTAAAAATAACCCAAGAAAGGAAGCAACATTTCAATGGTAAAGAATTTATGAAGTTGTATGTGTGTTTGCATATCGACTAAATGTATATCTGAAAAACATAAGTTGAAACAAAACAACCTTTGCGTTAGATTTCTGGGGCCTGTTTCTCAAGATATGTGGCCTCCGTGGCTCAGTAGGAAGAGCGTTGGATGCTCAATCCGAACAGCCTTCCACCAATGGGTCACGGGTTCGAATCCAAAAAATTGGAAAATTTTCTGACTGGGTTTTCACTTGAACGACCTATGTGGGATGGTTGCCAGTTACCATCGGAAGGTCGTGGGTTTCTTCCCACAATAAAACTGGCAACGCCACCATATACATATCTTGAGCGCGGCATAAAACACCAAACAATCAATCTCAAAATATTTATGCTCAATGTAGTCCAATGCAAGGCCTAACTGTCATGTATAATTTCAACATAACGTTACCACGTGGCACAAAGTAACGCTGATCATAAATGTCGTGATAAACACTCTCTAGGTAGTAAAAAACAAAAGAATAAAAAATAAACACAGATTAACAATCTGAGCAACGGTTACTTCATACCGGACCTCGGATGTGTGCTCACTTTAAGCCACATCCAGTACGCACGGCCTCAACAGATGTCATGGTTACTACACAGAGCTACTTAATAGTAAATATCTTAAAGCTACAAATAAAACAATGAATTTTGCATGCTTTATGCCCCAATTTTTTTTTTTAATTGAAATTTAATACATCATAGGATATATTAACCAAAGGTGCTCAGAAATCCTTGAATGAATTGTGGATGAGATTTGCAAATCATTAAACTGTGTATTTGAGTCATAATAATAAGACTTGTTAAAATAAAAGAAAAGAAAATGGCATAATTTCCCAAATAGATTTTCAAGTGATGTCCTTGTTGACTTGATCTATTTACTATGGAATGTTCTGAGTGGGCTTTTCACTTGATCACCGTATTTAGAATACTAATGACAAAGAATTAAGACATCACCACGTAGTTAGTTCGTTTTGGTTTGTTTGTTTGGTGTTTTACGCCGCGCTCAAGATTATTTCACATATATGGCGGCGTTGCCAGTTTTATTGTGGGAGGAAACCCACGACCTTCCGTTGGTAACTGGCAACCATCCCACATAGGTCGTTCGAGTGAAAACCCAGTCAGAAAATTTTCCAATTTTTTTGGACTGAGTGGGATTCGAACCCGCGACCTAGTTATTTTGGAACAACACAACTATTTAGTGATGTCTTAATTCTTTATCATTAGTATGGAATCCACGTTTAAAGAGAGTTTCAAACATTTCCTATTTAGAACAGTTGCCAGATCAGGGACTGATCCAGGGAAAATTTGGGCATACCGTTTCGGTTCAAAATGTTCCAACAATAAGACAAAAACAACATCTCTGGCCCAAAATTCAACATTAAATGCTATTTTGAAATTAAAATCTGTTGGTTTTAAGAATTTGGTGGATTTTTTGCTTGTGAGTTTGGGCGCTCATACCTGTATACAGGTATCAAAAGATCTCTGGATCAGTCTATGCAGATACTCGCTGAAGGTTGAGTGTTTCCTCCGGGCAAAGAGCCCTGTTCCCTTCTCCATTTAATCTGGCAATGATATAATACTTGAGTGTAAAACGTCAATCATTCGATCATTACAGCAACTATGAAACACATATTTCATTGTCAAATGACAAGAATCCAAATTGATTAAAATTTACTGTCCATAAATTTGGATGTTTTGCCAACATAAAGCTTAGAAATTAATGTATCATATAAATCCCTTGTACTAAAATAAACAATTTAGACATTTCCACATTCAATGACTATTTCACTAGGCAAAGTTTTTGTTGAAGGAAAATAATCTAGTTGAGGTTGCCAAAGTTAAAGATATTTGATTGATTGATTGATTGATTGATTACTTTAAAAATTTTGTAAAAGAAATAGAGCATACTTTTTATCAATAGATTAGCTTATGATTATTTGATTGAGACTAAATTCAAATCTTTATGTTTTACATTTATACCCCATCAAAAGTCAACCAAGTCAACCGTTTTTTTTTTATTTTGAAGATTCAACAGACATGTTTTTGAAACTAAAAACAGAAAGCAACGATCTTTTCATTTCTGAATAATTAAAGCTTTGTAACCTAGACACAAAACCAAGTAAAACAAGAAAACCAAATTGTTAACTGGGTTGGGTATATGTGTGTGTTGTTAATTAATAATGTAAGACCCCCCATCACTCTACAGGTATCGGTTTACAGAGATTCACTACCAGAGACCAGAAGAAATTCATAAAGGGCGAGTGACACCAGCGCGTGTTGAAACTGTTGTGATTTTCTTACCAGACGTATGGAGTTGCTGTCCGTCACAGTTGGAGTGGGAGGGGCTACAGGCTGCATATAAAAAGCACCTGCTAGCAATCCAGTCTCAACAGGAGAAAACACAGGCAGTCTCTCAGGCACTGCAATTTTTTTTTGTTTCTTTTCAATTTTTTTTTTTTCAATATTTTAATTTACAGTTCTAGCAACCATTTCCTCATCCTTTCTCCCAACATGTATTTAAAACAGCCCATGAAACTGTATTGGCAGGAAACTATTGGCGGGGCTTAAGTGGGGTTTGGTTTGTTTTCAAGGGGTTTAGGTGGCAGCAGATATGTAGCTTAATGTATTGATGATAGCCAGAGTTTCAGAGAAGCAAAAGATTTCTTTTTATTCACAGGTGTTTCATTTGAGAAGCCGTCCAAGGCTACAATTAACTGGGAGAAAAAGAAGCTGTATTATTTTTTTTTTCATTTTGACATTTTTGAAATTAATTTTAAAGATAAGTGTTAATACTTTGGGTGTATGCTTTTGGGTGATTTGGGAAGGGTAGTTAGTTGTATTCTATGTCAGGTTGTGTAAAAAGTATAATTTCAGGTGACATTTCTCTTTACCTACCGTGCCCATTATAGGAAGGTGAGACTGACACTGTGGATGAAGATCAACCAAATCCCAGCCACTTCTCTGACCTTGATCCTCGCAGCATGAAGGTAAGAAAACTCATTATGTCCCTCTTAAAACATGCTGCATTTGTGCTGTCTGACATCCGTCAACTTGGGTTTGTCTGCAAGATTTATCCAGAACAACTGGGCAGAATTTTATCGACCTTGTTTTACAGACTATTGATGGCATTTTTGTAGTTGATCAAGTTTTTGTGTCTGTACATCCATCAGTCTGTCTGCCTCTGAATCTTATGTTATCATTGGTTGTTGCTTGTCTGCAGCTAATCTCCAAAACCTCACGGGGCCTCCGTGGCTCAGTAGGTAGAGCGTTGAATGCTCAATCCGAACAGCCTACCACCAATGGGTCGCGGGTTCGAATCCCCAAAATTGGACAATTTTCTGACTGGGTTTTCACTCGAACGACCTATGTGGGATGGTTGCAAGTTACCAATGGAAGGTCATGGGTTTCCTCCTGGCATAGAACCCGGTTTCCTCCCACAATAAAACTGGCAACGCCTCCATATAAGTGAAAAAATCTTGAGCGCGGCGTAAAACAATCAATCAATCAACCAAAACCTCACAGTTTTATTATCCTCTTGAAATGAATTCAAGAGGAATATAGAGATAATCTCTTTGTCCGTACATTCGTCTGTATGTCCGCTCAATAACTTGAGAACGCTTTTTAGCCTTACTTTGAATTTTCAGGATTCAGCGAATTTTACGCCAAGCGTCACAGCTAATTTACCTTGTTCCCAATGTATAATGTGTCCCAATAATTTGAAAACGCTTTGAACTATCACTTAGAAACTTGAATATTGTGTTGAGGACAGATCGGATTGCGTTTTAAGATTTTACGTCAGGCGCTACAGCCAATTTATCTTATTCCCAATCTATGAATTTTCTGTCCCCTCTGATGGTAGTGTCATTTTAAGACTTGAGTGGAAACGACGTTTCGTTTAGGACTCCACAGGTTATTTACCGTATTCCCAATCTATGAATTTGTTGTTTACTCCCTAACTTGGGAACACATTATCATATCACTTTGAAACTTGAAAAGTGTGTAGTTTGTATGGCAAAAACATATAAGATTGCTTTTTCATTTTATACATGTAAGCCACTATTTCTCAATTTGGAAGGGTGGGGGGCAGGGGGATATGTCCTTTTTTGATGGCTCTTGTTAAATTTCTTTTAGAGATGAGTTGATCAAGGTTTTCTGCCTGTACGTCTGTCTATTTGCCTATTAATCAAATATTTTTATCGGTAATAGTATGCCAGCTTATGTACATGTAAAGTGGCATGAGCTGCCAAAATGTTGATATTTTGACGTTAAAACAGAATGTTGAAATTATTGAATTCTCAAGACGTAAAATCCAGAAGCTGTTTAGTGCTTCTAGTCTCGGGAATGTACGATATAGTATTGTTTTGAGCTATTGCTAACTTTGGCTTAGAATGAATTGATGGTCGTCCTGGTTATTTAAATTTTTTTTACTTTTCGAACACGTTTTCGGTTCGTACATGCCACATACTGTATGGATTTTCCTCATTTCAACGCCAATCATTTAGTGTATCGATGGCCTTGAAAGCCTCTAACTGTTGTGACTATCAGAAATTATGAAAAAAGTGTCAATTTTGGCAGCTCATGCCACTTTAATACCTCCAGAACAACATGACAGAATTTGCTTCTCTATAGTTGATCAAGTTTTGGTGTCTTTCTGTTTGTTCAGTCACTTATTATCTTGATAATTACTGTAATTTTGTCTTAATAGTTTGGTGCGATATGTTGTCCCAACATTTATAAGTTTGTTACAAGTTTGTTGGCCTGAGAACATGGAAACTGGAATGTACAATAGTATTCAGGGGGAAATTTAGAAATGTTGTTTCGAATAACTTGACAAACTTTTACTTAAAGTTGGTTGGTCTTCGTGGTGAACTTGAAAGCCGCTCTCTCAGTGTCCGAGGACTTCGCTCTCAACTGATTGCACGTCTTACTAAGGCTTTAAAAGCAGAACAGGAGAAGGAAGAAGAGATTTCCAAGACTGACGACACAGGGTTGGTGAGTAAAACACTTATGAACAATTGTACATGTACATAACTTGGTGGA
The DNA here is from genome assembly GCA_963971465.1 of Lepidochitona cinerea. Lineage (NCBI taxonomy): Eukaryota > Metazoa > Mollusca > Polyplacophora > Chitonida > Tonicellidae > Lepidochitona > Lepidochitona cinerea. The sequence continues at coordinate 5,370,602 of OZ020551.1, forward strand.
TTCTCTTTACTTGTCTGAAAATCACATTTATCTGTATTGTACAAGATATGTATATTGTGTCTTTATTTGCATAAAAATAAACATCTTGCAACATGTTTTGTGACATTTTTTGGAGATATATTTAATGGTGGCCACATTGATCAGTTTATATTGGTATGTATTTTTGACAGAGTGAAGTTGAAGCAATGGTGAAGAAAGAAGAAGTAGAACCCCAGGAGGTTCAGCTAACAAAGGAGGTATAAAACAGTAATCAGGTGCTATACAATTACAAATTTTAGCTAAATGTCGGTGTATTTTAGCCTTTTAAAAGCAGAATATACCAAAAAATTATATATGGACTAAATGTTTATTTGAAACACAAGTTGAAACAAAACCTGGTAGTCCCATAAAGAGGGAGGAGGTAATATGCATATTTTCCATATTTTTCATAACTACTTATTTTTAATATGAAATTGATTTTTCAAGTACCTGCAATATAAACCAACTCAGAGTCTGGGTGTGTGAACCATTGCCCATAATATGTTGAACCATGTGAGAAATGTAACAGACTTCTGAATAATACAGATGAAGAATCTAGTTTGAGGTTCATAAAAAGCGTGCTGACCAATTTGAAATTGTTAACTATTGACCTGAACTATTGACCTGAAGTAGACCTGAAATGAGGGTTATCCAACATTGATTATTAAAAAATACATTTTATTCAAAATGAAATTTATCTTGATAGGAGGAAGACAAAAAGATTGAAGAGGAACAACAAAAATCTATCCAGGCAAAACGCTACCTGCTGCCAGAAAATCCCTCCATTATTGTTCACCCGTCATCCACTGCAAAGGGAGGTAAATTTGACTGTACAATTATGTCCCTGAGTTTATTACTAGATTACAGACAGGAGGACAATAAGGAGCATTTGTTTGAGGTGAGAATTTGATCCTTCATTGAGTTTGTATATGAAAGGGATTTTCCCATTGATAATACCTGCTTCTGTATACACACATGCCTTATCGATGCGAGCAGATAGAACAACATGCATTTTACACACTATGCTGTCTTGTGTGCATGTTTTGAAAAAGAGGACATCCGGTGCAGGGCATTATATAGGACATTAGGGACAAGATTTTTTAGGTTTTTTGTGTAAAATGCAAGTTCTATCTCCTGGTGTTAGCATTTGTTTGTACAGGTAAGAATTATATCTTAGGGGAATATGAAAATTAGCTCTCCAATTCTTCTGGTTGTGCTGGATGTAAAACAGTTTATTTTAAATGAAAACCAGCTTTGTCAATGTATTTAAAACTGGTTTTAATATAAGACTTCTCCCTAGTACATGTACAAGGATGTTTTTTTCTCCATTGTATAAGTAGTTTTAGCTCCAATCAATCAAACAATGCTAGAGTTAGTATCAAGTTCCCATGACTTTTATAAGTTTTATTCTACAGGTATCGCTATTTGCCGAACTCTTCAATGAGATGTTAATGAGAGACCTTAGTTACTGTATCTACAAGGCGCTTGCTGCAGCTCCTGAGAAAAGTGGAAAAGAAATAGTTGATGTAGGGAAGGCTGTAAAACTTGAAGGAGGGAAGGAAACAAGTGATGTGATCAAGGTACATATTAATGGTTCTTGTTTTACAATCAGACAGAAAAAGTGTTGATGGATTTTATCATAAACATATTTGTCTGTCTGTAATCATTTCTATTCGTCATTCCTCATCCCACTGTTTTAAACAGATTTATTCAAAGGCATACAGTTTACCAAAGCAAAGATATACAGAAGATGAGCTTCTGAGTGGTTTAAGTTTTGTTCATGTCGGACATCTGATGGGTTTCTGGCTTACCTTATGTCAGCCACAGTATACTGCTGTATATTTCAGGAACCTTTCAGTTAACCATAGTATATTGTTTTGTATTTCAGGAACCTGTTGTTAAAAAGTCAAAGTTTGATGAATCAGAGAAAATTGAAGAGGATAAAAAGGTGATTTTATTTTTTGGGAATGAATTGTAATTGGCCAAACTGAAGTGTGATTCTGTCTTGCTTGTATATAAACTGCATTCGTGTAGCCATATAAAAATCAATCCGTTAATGTCTGATTAGTCGTTATGCTTTAACCATGAGACAGCAGCAATAGCCCATTGCTTGTTGTTTCTGAGGCCAATAATGTAGTATTATAAGCAGACTATTTAGGAAGGCGTATAGAAGGGGAGGCTAAAATAAACTTGACACTCTCAAGGCTCAGAGTATTAAGCCATTAATTAAAAAAATATATACTGTTTTATAAAACTAGTTACCTTTTTAGGGAGAGAAACCTAGCACTGTTTTATGTAACCTCTGGTTATTTTTTTAGGGAGAGAAACCTAGCACTGTTTTATATAACCTCTGGTTATCTTTTTAGGGAAAGCAACCTATCACTGTTTTATATAACCTCTGGTTATTTTTTTAGGGAGAGAAAGCTTGCACTGTTTTATATAACCTCAGTTATTTTTTTAGGGAGAGAAAGCTTGCACTGTTTTATGTAACCTCTGGTTATCTTTTTAGGGAGAGAAAGCTAGCACCGTTTGATAAAACCTCAGTTATTTTTTTAGGGAGAGAAAGCTTGCACTGTTATATGTAACCTCAGTTATTTTTTTAGGGAGAGAAACCTAGCACTGTTATATGTAACCTCTGGTTATTTTTTTATGGAGAGAAACCTAGAACTGTTATATGTAACCTCTGGTTATTTTTTTAGGGAGAGAAAGCTAGCACTGTTATATGTAACCTCTGGTTATTTCTTTTAGGGAGAGAAAGCTAGCACCGTTTGATAAAACCTATGGTTATTTTTTTAGGGAGAGAAAGCTAGCCCTGTTATATGTAACCTCTGGTTATTTTTTTATGGAGAGAAACCTGGCACTGTTATATGTAACCTCTGGTTATCTTTTTAGGGAGAGAAACCTAGCACTGTTATATGTAACCTCTGGTTATTTTTTTATGGAGAGAAACCTAGAACTGTTATATGTAACCTCTGGTTATTTTTTTAGGGAGAGAAAGCTAAGCACTGTTATATGTAACCTCTGGTTATTTCTTTTAGGGAGAGAAAGCTAGCACCGTTTGATAAAACCTATGGTTATTTTTTTAGGGAGAGAAAGCTAGCACTGTTATATGTAACCTCTGGTTATTTTTTTATGGAGAGAAACCTGGCACTGTTATATGTAACCTCTGGTTATTTTTTTATGGAGAGAAAGCTAGCACTGTTATATGTAACCTCTGGTTATTTTTTTAGGGAGAGAAAGCTAGCACTGTTATATGTAACCTCTGGTTATTTTTTTATGGAGAGAAAGCTAGCACTGTTATATGTAACCTCTGGTTATTTTTTTAGGGAGAGAAAGCTAGCACTGTTATATGTAACCTCTGGTTATTTTTTTTAGGGAGAGAAAGCTAGCACCGTTTGATAAAACCTATGGTTATCTTTTAGGTAGAGAAACCTAGCACTGTTTTATATAACCTCTGGTTATCTTTAGGGAGAGAAACTAGCACTGTTTTATATAACCTCTGGTTATCTTTTAGGGAGAGAAACCTAGCACTGTAGCTGTGAAAGATACAAGTGATGATGATTTACCTATTGGAGAAAAGGTGGAAGAAGAAGCTGGTGCTGAAACAAAGGAGATGGCTACAGAAGATGAGGTATGTTATCCATCTTTGACCAAAAATTGTGTACTCTAATTTTGCTTCCAGATTTAAGAGTCTACAGTTGATTAAGATTTAAGAGCTCCTCTGTTGCTGAAAATAAGTAAAGGCTTATGATAATATGAAATATTTACTATTATGGAGCCTTATAGTGTCCCTAAAGGTAAGACTCTCGAACTTAACAACAACACCCATAGATAGTCACAGAAAACACAAGAAATTCACATAAAGATTTTGTCATTGTTTTAGTGTTTCATCTGCCAACTTCAGATCAAACTTATGCCATTAGAACTTCAGATCAAACTTATGCCATTAGTGTAACAACATTCATTTATATATCTTTATTTGGGATATATCCATCGTAGGGAATTAAGGATCAATTTATTTAGAAGGCCTCATACTTGTGATGGTGTCATTTTGAATGCCCTGGCCACTTTCAAAAAACAATTGACATTTTTTTAATTTTTTTAATATTTTTTTTGCAGGGTGGAAAAGATAAGGATGAAGTTATTGAAAAGAAAGAGGCATCTAAAGGTACATGGGTATTTATTGGTAGACATTGAGATCTCATAAAATGTCTGCAGTGAAGCCTAAACGTACATGGGTATTTATTTATTGGTGAAAAATATGACAAATGTTTTGTTCTGTAAATCTAAATGCAGTTGTCTGTGGCCGCCTGTTTTTTCACTCAAGTGATCTATTAGATGATTGCCAGGTCCCTCCCTAAATTACAGGTTTTCCAAAACCCTGTTTTCCTCTGATTACTTTTGAAGTACGTAAGTGAAATAGGGGATGAGTGCTGTGTAAAGAAATCAACTATACAATCGAAATTCTTAAAAAATGAAAAACGTATACACTTGTGTCCTTATAATGAATATCAATGTATTAAGTTCTGTTATTTGTGTTGATTGTTGTAGAAAAGGCCTTGACTTCCAAAGAGAAGAAGAAGTACACTATAAAACCAGAGTTGTTGTTATCATTTGTCTACTTTGATCAGAACCACACGGGTTATCTATTGGACAAGGATATAGAGGAGATTTTACACACAGCTGGTCTTCAATTATCCAGAGCCCAGGTTTGTTTGCCCCCCCCCCCCTCCCCCCTCCCTCTCATCTGCATAGGACCAATTAACTCTCTCTATACTTGCACATGTATGATTTGTGTCTGCTGGGTAATCATTGAATATTATTATTTGACATTCACTAATGTGAACTTACAAATGAAATGATCTGCATAAACATCCAACCAAACAAGTTTCTGGTGTGTTAAAAGGAAGCATATCATTTAGACCTTTATACCCAATCATAAAGCTGTTATAATAAACCACAACCCATGATATTTCATTAGGTTGACGACAGGCAGGAGTTTGGCCTTAGTCCGTAGAATTTTCTATAAAAAATAACTTGGCAACAAATCATCAGTATTTTTGGTAAAGCTAACACGATGATTTGCTATAGGTTTTAGATAATAATCAATTAGCTGTGATATTCTTTAACGTTCACTACCAAAATCTGAGATAATGTGACGCCCTTACGGTATTGAAGGCTTGGATAATTTTTCGATGGGTTTGTGTATTTTCGAAATATAGAGGATCCTGTTTTTAGAATAAAGGGTTGTTTAGCTGCCTTTCTACCTCCTCAATATAATCCTGTCTAGATATACATGTAATAACTATTGCTGAGCATTTATCAGCAGGTTTTATAACGATATATGTTTTGATTTCTCTTTAGCTTACTTAAGGCAAGACGTTCTGATTAAGTAAGGTTATGTTGGTTATATGTATAGTAACTTGTATTATTCAGGCACGGAAATTAAGTCAGAAGTTAGCTGTTAAAGGATGTGTCCATTACCGGAAGTTAACAGATGGCGTAGAGAATACAGATGAAGAATCCAATAATACAAACCATGGACATCTATTTGAAGGTAAATATAAAAAACATTATCCATTAGAAAACATACTGAAATACAGATATAGAACAATAAATAGACTCTATATTGTAATTTATAACCTCATCCAAGCACAGTAATATACAAGCAGTAACAAACCCAAACATGTATATCTTATACAGCACATTGCATATTATAACAAAAGTTTAACGCATCATTTCGAAATAAATCAAAACCAAAATTATTTTTTTTATTAGATACTTATTAAATATGTAAATAAGTGAAATACAACGTAAATGTGATACAGTGAGTATTTTAAGAAATGGTTTGAGTAGCACCTGCTGAACACTTGCTGATTATTACCTTATCTGGTACCTCCTGATAGCATACAGCTTCTTTACCTATCCATAGCTCCTCTCCTTGAGGGACTGACTTGTTGTTTCTTCTTGTCAGGTAATCTGCCCTTCCTGCGTCCCCCTACTAGAGAGGAGTCTCTGGAAGGGAGTGAGGTCGGAGTGAAATCAGTTTCTAACAGTGTCACATCTAACATGGTCAGTTACAAAGGGGCCATTGTGGATATAAAGAGTATATTACAGCAGCTGGAGAAAAGTGAAAAGGCACGTGGTCAGCTTGAGTCAAGGTGTCAAGAGAATTTTAAAGAGTTAGGTAAGTCTACAGCCATCATGATGACCAATGAAAAATTGTGCACTTTTCACTTAATCACTGTATGTGGAAGAGCTACCAGGTACTCTTCAAAGGTCATTAGTTTTCTCTGGGCAAAGAGCCTGAAAATCTGCCAATGCCGCCATATGAGTGAAATAATCTTGAGTTTCCTTACTACTTTATTATGTTAGGTTGTTCAGTGGATCAAATAGATTATAATCTTGAGTGCAGTGTAAAACATCAATCAATCAATCAGACTGACCTGGACTCACTACCAAGTATTTGTACTGTGTAATGTCCCTTACCTGTGTCAAGGTTATACATGTATGTTGTGCAATTAATGTTCTTTGTTCCTGGAAATCATAAAATACTGCTCCTATCTTTTGTCCTTGGACAACATCTTGGTTAACATTATGAGGAACAAAAGTTATTATGAGGAAGGGTTTGAAACTGGCCTGGCATTTACTCACTACCAAGTAGTTGTGGAGTGTAATTTGTTTTCTTTGTGTTGATATTTTTAGAATTGTATATCCACAATGGTCGTACTGGTATCTATTGACCAGTTAGTTGTCTCAGTTAATGTATTCTGTAATAGGTTAAAAGGTGGCTGGTAAATACATTCTACCACATAGTCTTGCTGGGTCACATTTTTTAGTGATGTTGATATTTTCTAGAATTATTGACCTTTTCTTGTCTTTTAAATTTGTTGAACACATATAAGTGGAGCCTCCAGTTTTACTGATACAAGCTGGGCAATGTAAAAAAATGAAATAAAAATGTTCTGAATAAAATCCCATTCATTTCTAAACAATACTTTTTGCCTTGCACATTGTATTTATCATAGGGTCACTTGAAGTTTCTTAATAAACATTAACTGTTGAATTTTTAATGGATTTCAAATGCACTTTGTTTTGAAAATTTATTAAGAATACTCTTTCTCAAGTACAAAGATTGTCTTTACTTCTTCAATATTGGTTAAATAAAAAGGTTATAGGATCTGATGTGATATATCTTAATTTCTGTCCATTTTCCCCAGGTAAATTGAAGACAAAGTATAGGTCAGTTGAAGAGAAGAAAGATGAAGCAGAAGGTACTTTGGAGAGTTTGAGATCACAGCTAGATGAAAAAAATGCTGAAAACGTTACATTGAAAAACCAGATAGATAAAATGAACCAACTTTTGACAAAAACTAAAACGTTTTTTAGATCTATGGAGACGGAAATAAATGAACTACAGACAGTGGCTCCAGCTACTCCCATCAAGAAAGAGAAATAAAACTACATGTATAGGTGGATTAAGATGCATTTAGGTTTATCATGAGAGCTGTAATAGGTTAAACACGCCTTTGTAATTTAACATACATGAATGTACATTTGGCTTCTGTGTCTGTTGCAATAATATATTCCTTTCTAATGTCATACTGTTTCAGTAAACATGTTCATAACATTGCATTTTGATTATTGGCACTGTCTCTGGTTTATATCCATATATTCAATAAATCATCAAACCATATCAATAATCTTTCACAAAGTATACAGAGATATTTAAATTCTCATTGACTAAGCTGGTAGTTTGAGTGTTTTTAGAAGCTATATTCATTGTTGGTAAAGTCGGTTTGGGCTTGTCTTCAGTACCTATATTCATTGGTTTGAGATTGTGTTCGGTAGCTATGCTGATAAGAGTACTTTGGGAGTGCCTTCAGTAGCTATGCTTGTAAAGTCGGTTTGGGCTTGTCTTCAGTACATTGGTTTGAGATTGTGTTCGGTAGCTATGCTGATACACTGTAAGAGCACTTTGGGCTTGTCTTCAGTACCTATATTCATTGGTTTGGGATTGTGTTCGGTAGCTATGCTGATAAGAGCACTTTGGGAGTGCCTTCAGAAGCTATACTGGTAAAGTCAGTTTGAAAGTTTCTTCAGTGAATATATGCTGGTTTCAGTGTGTCTTCAACAGCTATCCTGGTAACAGCAGCTTCAGTACATGTAGCTTCCAAGGCCTACTCGTCTCATGAACCCTTTGAGAGTATCTTTGGTAGCTATGCTCATTAGAACAGTTTCAGTGTGTGTCCTCATTTGCGATGCTGGTAAAGTCGGCTGATGATTGCCTTAGGTGGCTATACTGGTAAGAACAGTTTCAGCGGATTTTCATTTGCTGGTAAAGTCAGAATGAGGTTGTCTTATGGTGGTAAAAACAGTACCAGAGTGCTTTCAGTAGCTATGCCGGTATAGACAGTTTTAGAGTGTTTTAGTACATGTAGCTTCCAGGGCATACTCGGCCTATGGGCCCCACGTGTATCATGATCAATGTGGCTATTCTGATAAGAACAGTTTTATTGTGGCTTCATTTGCTGGTAAGGTGGGATACATTCAGAACGCCCCCTACCGAAACGCCTTGTGCTGAAGTAAAAACGCCCCACATTACCAGTCAATACGCTCCCCAGTTAAAGACAAAACACCCCCTATAAAATTCACAATTTCTTCCAAATATTGAGGAAAATTAATTCAACAATTCTGAAGCGAGCCAGGATTCCCTTGCCAGTTACGTCCCTTGAACTACCTTTTGAACTAGTTCTTGACAACATAGTGCAGCTACGCTACCAAAATTTAGTTTATATTCAATGATAAATTTATATTCATATCGTAAAAATCTTGGACGTTTTAACATACACTCAAATCGATTTGAGATTGTCTTAGATGGCTATGCTGGTAAGAACAGTTTCAGGGTGTCTTCAGTTGCGATGCTGGTAAAGTAGATTTGAGATTGTCTTAGGTGGCTATGCTGGTAAGAACGGTTTCATGGCGTCTTTCTATGTTCTGGTTTTACAGGTTCTGGTCTCCGCCGGGGTTTATTAGTTGAGTCCTTTTTAGTTAATCAAGTTTTGCTGCTTTTAGGTCTGACCGTCCTTCTGTAAGTCTTCAAATTGGATGCTGCGCGCGTTCCAATCACAGCCCTAAAAATCAACAATTTCTGAGTGGATTTTTCACTTGGTCGCCGTATGAGTTGCGAGGTTCTCTCCGAAGGTCATGGGTTTTCGAGTAAACATGTATATACCTTATTGCGACTCCTCTAATATCGTGTATGTTATCACGTGCAAAAAATGTCGCAAACAGTACGTCGGAGAAACTCAAATTTCACTGTCTTTTTCCCATGACCCTATAACGATATTCTTACCATAGCTTAAGATACGTAAGCGTTGTCAATGTTATACAAAGTGTTCCAGAAAATTCTACGAAGGCCAAGTTCCTGTCAGTCGTCAACCTAATGAAATATCATAGGTTTACTTTATTACAACAGTTTATGATGGGGTATAAAGGTCTAAATGATATACCTCTTTTTAACACAATTAGAAATTTGTCTCCATGGTTATTTTAGACAGGAAGATTTTCCCTGTGCCCGTGTGTTTTAGTGTTCATAAATATATATACCTTATGGGTAGATGATTTGTCGAGAACACTTTGCATCCATATATGTTCATCAAACAGAGAAATGAAAAACTTTCATATGAACCTAGAATTTCAGTTGCTGACATTTGAAGGCACACTTGCCGCGAAAATCCAGAATACTGTTTACATAAAAAACAGTGGGTGGTTTTCTGTATTATTCCCAGACAGAAAACGTTAGGAACTTTCTATTTTTACCGAAATATAAATTTTTGGCATCACTTAGTATTTTTAATTTGAAATTGAAAATTAGATTTATCAAGTACCCGCAATGTAAACAAACCCCGAACCTGAACATGCGCACAAGCGCCCTAATGTTTGATTGATTGGTTGTTTGGTGTTTTACGCCGCGCTCAAGATTATTTCACTTATATGGCGGCGTTGCCAGTTTTATTGTGGGAGGAAACCGGGCTCTATGCCCGGGGGAAACCCACGACCTTCCGTTGGTAACTGGCAACCACCCCACATAGGTCGTTCGAGTGAAAACCCAGTCAGAAAATTTTCCATTTTTTTTTTGGACTGAGTGGGATTTGAACCCGCGACCCATTGGTGAAAGGCTGTTCGGATTGAGCGTCCAACGCTCTACCTACTGAGCAACGGATGTTTGAGTCGTGTGAGTGATCTAACGGCACAGTATAATTTAACGTATTTTATCTGAGAAATACAGACTGACGATCGGATATGAGTGACTCGAAAAGCCTGTCGATATTTTTTGAGTGGGAACCACAGACAAAGAGGCCTGAAATGAGGGTAAGCTAACCACTAAGTTAACCGACACTGATCGTTGTTGTAATCAGGCTTCGATTCTTCCCTTGTTTTTCACCCCCATTTCTACATTATGGACATATTCCATGTGTCCTATGTTTAATTTTAGTGGTTAGTCGTAGTAAGCTTATGTAAATTGGTTTTCATAACCAAGGGCCCAGGAGTCGCGGAGGCTCTGGAAGCAGCTCTACATTTATCGGAGATGCATTCTACGCGATGTCTGGCAAATGAAACAATTTTACCAAAAAATATATTATACGAGTATTGCAGGTAGACAATGGACTTTAAACTATATACAGCCGGGGTCATGGACTTGGTAGCTGATTGATGAAAAAATCTTAATACCCAATTAAACGACATTTTTAAGGAAAATAAACACGATTTCGACAGAGGCTAAAAAAACTAACATTTTTTTTATTCTTTCAAAGTTTTAGAAATCGTATTTTCAGCTCATTTAGTCATGTTTGGAAGCCAGATACTCGGACCGTAAATGATTTGAGCTATTTATTCTCACTACGCTACTATTGATATAGATTTAGTAAATTACAGAGTGACAATTGATATAGGTTTGGTAAATTACAGAGTGACAGTTGCTTGTATTCTGTTGTGCAAATTTCCGATCCCTGTTAACCACTGATTTTTATGCTCACCGAAAACATCCGCCCGTACGGATTCTTGTCCGGACCATAGCTTGGTTAATATTTTGTGCTTTGGTTTCAAACAAGTAAGTCTCTTTAAATGTGGGTTCCATACTAGTGATAAAAAATTAAGACATCACCACGTGGTTAATTGTTTGTGAACAACACAAGCTTTCAACAACTATAGGGCCTACCTGTGTCTTTGTCAAGTGTACCTCAAGTATACACAAAGAAAACAGTTAAGCACCCCCCAGGAAAGTCTGCACCGACCGATAAAACCATTGGCGTAGAGAGATAGTTTGCAAACGGATTTGCAGAAACGATTGTGACCATAAAGGGCAACATTCTGGTGATAAGAAATCCCGATTAAGCGCAATAAGCTACATGTATACAATTTATTCAGGATATCGTTAGCCAAATCAAAAGTGTATTTTAACAAAATAAAAAGATGTGTTGAAGGGGTAACTGCCGCCAATACCGATGTATTGCGGTTTCCATTTTCTTCAGATTTTGTACAGGAGGCTCTAGGGCTTGAATGTTTCTGCCCATCCTAATCCAAATAGCCTCTAAACGATTCAGTTGATTGCTTGATTGTTTGGGGTTTTACGCCGCGCTCAAGATGTTTTCACTTATATGGCGGCGTTGCCAGTTTTATTGTGAGAGGAAATCGGCCTCTATGCCCGGGGGAAACCCACGACCTTCCGTTGGTAACTGGCAACCATCCCACATAGGTCGTTCGAGTGAAAACCCAGTCAGAAAATTTTCCTTTTTTTTTTTGACTAAGTGGGATTCGAACACGCGACCCATTGGTGGAAGGCTGTTCGGGTTGAGCGTCCAACGTTCTACCTACTGAGCCACGGAGGCCCTCTTCTAAAGGATTCAAATACGCGCAGTTACCCCTTCAACAGATCCGACGTCTCACTGGAGGGATGAGACGGAGGCTGGAAGCTAATATTGCCCTTAGTGTTCTGCAAATCGTCAAATTCCATCCATATCTTTTCTTCGGGCAATATCTTAGCTTTATCAAAAATACTGATTTCCAGTTAGTAATATTTCATTATGTAAATTTCCAGCTTATTGAAATCGTAAGAGTTTTTTTATATTCACTTGGTGGCAATCGTTGGTTTTGATCGTCATCCTCCAGTTCGTTTAATTCAATTATAGTTGTTGTGTCAATTTCTAGTTACCTTCGGTGGAAATTTTTTTCGAAGCGGGGTCGGTTCGAATCTCACGCAGACTTAACAAAAATTGAAAAAATTCTGAGTGGATTTTTCACTGGATAGCAGTATGTGGAAGAGTTGCCAGGTACTTCCCGAATGTCGGGGTTTCCTCCGGGCAATCAGCCCGGTTTCCTCCCCTAACAAACCTAACACCGCCGCCATATATATGAAATAATTTTGAATGTGGCGTAAAATACCATTAAATGTATGCGTCTTTTTTGTTTTGCAAATCTCCATTTAATGACAACGAATGTATTATTTGGGCATTTTTATGATTGTTTTTAGTTCTGTACATTTTCATTAAGTGGCGATCATATGTTTTTGTTGTGTACATTTCCAGTTGAAGTTTTTGTTGAACACAAACCGTACACACTGAACTCGACAGTACAATCTGGGAACCCAGGTACAATGGAAGCATGTGCCATGCTTCAGCAGATAGTGCGTCTGGTAGATGTGAGCAACAAAACACGTGCGTAAGAAACACGTGTATATACGTTCGATGATGTTGCAATCACTGGGGAATTGTTATTTCTAACTCATGCACATACGTTGGATGCACATTAAATACGTAATGTTTAGAACTAGATGGGAATTAAGAAATGTTTGAAACTCTCTTTAAACGTGGGTTCCATACTAATGATAACAAATTAAGACATCACCACGTAGTTAGTTGTTTGTGAACAAACAATTAAGTAGCCTACCTCGTTATTTATGTATTGGTCGATATCTGCTCGACGACCAATAAATGTCAGAAATTATTGAATAACAGAGTAAGACCTTTACTTTAGTGAAGTGTCCAATGATCCCAAGCCAAAAGATGGGGGTTCAGGAGCCGGCCCAGAAGCTCCGTGACCGCACAAAGGCGGAGATTCATTCTGAGGGGTTTCCTGAAGATTAGGGGCCTCGGTGGATCAGTTGGTTAAAGTGTTAGTCCCTCAGTCCGACGCAGGCCTCCCATCGATGAAACAAGGCTCATTGCCATGCATTTGGGAGAGTTGCCAGCTACTCGCTTAAGGTCAGGCGTTTTCTACGGGCAATGAACCTTGTTTCCCCCCCCCCACTAAACCTGGCAACGCTGATGTAAGAAATTTTGACATCTCTGACCTCTTTGCAAAACTATTTGTTATTTTATAAAGTGAAACATTTTAAGTTGCTTTGTTATGGCGTGAAACTATTTACTAATTACATGTCATCTGGTATTGTACTATAGACATTGCGCCTTCAGGGATGGATGTTTTACGCCGCACTCAAAATTATTTCACTAATATGGCTATGTTGCAAGGTTTAATGGGGGGTGGGGGTGGGTGGGGGAGGAATGCTCTTTGTGGGAGGAAATCTCCGACCTTTGGCGAGTACCTGGCAACTCTTCCACAAACGGATCAAGTGAAAAATCCACTCGGAAATGTTTATTTGGTCTGAGTAGGATAAAATTCGGCGCTACATCGATGGAAGGCCTGTGTCGGACTGAGCCACCCAGGTACGATGTGGGCGAAGCCCGTAAATTGTGATTTTAAGGAAACAGCCCCCACCCTCAATCAGTGTAACAAAAAGGTGGCATGAGCTGCCAAAGTGTTGATATTTTGACGTTAAAACAGAATGTTGAAATTATTGCCTATTTCTCTCAAGACGTATAATTCAAAAGCTTTTTTATGCTTCTAGTCTTTTAGAACATTTAGAATGTGTCCAGTCATTTATTACAAATATAAGCTATTTTGAAATGATATGAATGCATATTTGCTTGTCTGTCGTTATCACCGATTTCTATTCACGGCTACTCTATTACTGTAATGATGCCGTGAAGAGATCAGTGTTTCTCCATCAACTTTAATCTACCCCGGAGCGTCACTGTCTCCATTAACTTCTGGCCAGGGTTTACTTTTTCTAATCCACCTTGATCTCCAGCACTTCCTGATTATTCTTAACGCTGAAGTAATCTGTGGAACTCGAAAGATTCAGCTTCGGTAATTTTAAACCAGCCAAGAAGCTTTTTAGGATAAAGCCTTCTTTGGTTAAGAATCCTATAAGTGTAAATGCAGACGTCTGAGCCAACAGTTGATCCAGAAAACATCGACTGATTGGATCATTCCTGGCTGAATCGTTGATTCTCAACTCCAATGGCTTTATAATGCCTAGAGCTTCCACGTTCCTCGTTTGTTTAAGTCGCATGAGCTGACAGAATTCAGATTGTTTAATGATTGTTTTTATCGCCCAGAAAGTTGAGAGTTTGGAGTACCTTGAAAAATTAAACGATGGACGGAGATAGAAAAAATATCGGTAGAGCCAGGTTACTGTATGTACAAAATATACATTTATGTATAAATAACGGACACAATCCAAATAACCGGGACGTATGAGTACATCTTCCAGTCTCTGAAGAAAGCGTATACGAAAAGTTGGCCACCGCTGTTCGACATATAACCCTAGTTTCCACGTGGTTTTATGATTTAACGAAACTCATTACCCCCTTTCTTATTTCCTAAAAATATATATGCCTTTGTTATTGTTGGGAAACTGATTTTGTTTTTGTTAGCTGAACATTGGCGGATGTGATTAATAGACATCGAGGACTGTTTAACCTTGACAATGATGTGGATTATAGTAATACAGTGTCCCGAGGAAACAGATTAGGCCGACTTATAACACACAGATTAATTTACAACGGCCCTTGTAGCAGATTGGTTCTTACTGAAGGAAGATTGTGGACATTTTTAGCACCCGTCTTTAAAGAGCTTTATGCCTGATATGGTTTATTTATAGCAACTGGAACTTAATCTTGTTACGCAATTTTCATTATCTTGTCCGCTCATCCTGTTGCCAGCCAAGGGTTGAACACTTTAACTAAACTTAACATAACTAAGAGAAACAAATTAATATTTATAGTCTATCCCGAAATTATTCCTCATATATCCGTCTTAGTGTCATCAAAGAAACAACCATATAAGTGTTGTGCCATGATTTGCTTGAAAGTAGCTAACATGCAGCACTACGGCAATAAAACTGTTGTGTTTTGATACAAGGCCACACAGCTCTCGATCAAAAACAGTTTCGTAGGAAAGGGAATTCTGTTCTTTGGAGATTTTTAGAACACCATGATCTCATGGTGGTCTTATCAAATCAAATTTTGTCCGTGGTCCGTCGTCCGTCAAGAGATCCACTGGTCGGATCTTCATCAAATTTCATAGACATGTTCCCCATATGGTCTAGTTGTGCAACATCTATTTTGTTTGCTCACTTGCTTATTAAAATGGCCGCTAGGCGACCATTTTGTTTTTCTATTTTTTATCACTTTTCTCTTTTGTGATCGCGATTCCAAGAGAACTGCTAGTCGGATCTTCTTTAAATTTCACACGCACGTTCCTCCTATAATCTAGCTGTGCAACATTTATTTCTTTCGCTCATTTGCATATCTTCGTAAAACTTTGTACGCAGGTTAACCCTATGGCCTCGTTGCGTACTTTTTTGCTCATTTGCATATTAAACTTGCCGTTGGGCGACCATTTTGTTTTGCTTCTGTTTGTCACTTTTCTCGTAAAGTAAAGAAAGGTAAGGATTTTCGTAAACTAATTTACGCATGTTAGCCTTATGGTCTCGTTGCGCACTATGCACTTTTTTGCTCATTTGCATATTCAAAATGGCGACCACTGGCCATTTTTGTTTATCACCGTTCTCCTAAAGTAATGAAAGGATCTTCGTAAAATGTTATACGCAGGTTAACCCGATGGCCTCGTTGCGCACTATGCACTCGCTGCTCATTTGCATATTCAAAATGGCGACCGGTAGCTATTTCTGTGATTTCTACCTACATAGTTTGTGATCGCGGAATCAAGAAAACTACCGGGCGGATCTTGATGAATTTTTTTTGTGTTGCTTCCTCATATGGTCAAGTTATGCAACATGTATTTTTTCGTCGTTGATGTTTTCATTTAACACATTCGGTACCGCTGTCACCATATGGCGTTAGAGTGCTAGCCTGCTTCATTACCGAAGACATCGTATGGCGACAGCAGAAAAGTCGGCTAAAACCCCACTGACGCCGTATGGTTATTTTTTCTTACAACTTCAACTAATTTTGAAAATGAACAAATAAAATCACATGTTGCATCTGTTTGCTGCTTTGTGTTTTTTTTTCAATCTTCGAATACGGTAAAAGAGGTTTAATTTACTCTAAAGTACGAGTAATTCATTGATAGCTTCCAACTTTGTCCAAGTTAGAACGGACACTTCAAGGGTACGTATATAACAAGAAAATGTTAAATTTGACAATAAAAGCTTGTGGAATTCCTTATATTTGCAGCTTCAGATCTTAATATATATTTTCCATGTCTTCAATATACTGACAGTGAGTGAGATATTTAAATATCTATGATTAAAAAGGGCTAAAATCGGGTGGTGAAATTAGTTTGCTAGTGCGAGTTCCCGCTGTCAATCACACGGCCCCTACCAGGCATTTTAAAAGGCTTCTCAAGCATGACCCAGTTAAAGACAAATTAGCTATTTTTGGCAGTGAGGACGTTTTTTTTTATAGAATTTCGGAGTCCAGAGTAGTGAAGAAAAGACATTTATCGGAGCTTTTTTAAACCTCAGAGTGAAATTGCAATCCTTGGGTCATTGTAAAACGTATAAAAATCGACTCCTTTCAGATTTCCAAGGGCGACTATAAGAAATAGTTTATCTATGCGTGTTGACGGTCGCCACGGCTTGTTCGAAGTCGGTAAAATGGCCTTCTCGAATTTGGATTTCAAACGCCTAAATTCTTTCCAAAAATGTAACAATAATACATATTTTTAAAGGAGAGTGTTCCCTAAGACCCTTAAGAAGATTTTGCCGATCGAATTTGCATTCAGGCAGCTATGTACAGCAACTGACTTCGCAATTGTAAATGCTATTTACCAATAAAGTAACTTAAATGTTTTTATTCAACCATATATTTATATCAAATCGTTTATAAGAGTTCACTAATTTCTCAACGAATTGGAAAAAAATTTGCCATTCATTTTTAAACTGACTTTCGTCATGTTTAAATTTTTACTCATCAGACGAGTGATACGTCGCCCATTCTTCACTTTTCACGGGCTATTTTTGACAGATATACATTATCTTTTGATTTGTAAACAAACACTAAATGCATCGAAGTAACATGTGTACAATCGTTTTGGATTTTGTAAATTTTAATTGTGCACAGGACTCAAAGAAGCTGGCCTGTGTGCAAGTACATGTAGCTCCGGTAAGTAGCGTTAATGTGAGGCCTCCTTGAAGAAAGTTGGTTTTGAGTTTTCAGATAACAGCCACTTTCTACCGAAGAAACTTTGTTCTTGTCCAGCCAGCCACCAACTGAAGAAATAAACTTCATATATCAAATTTGCTATCCGTTTACAAGCAGCCTCACTTTCTGATAGTGTTGTATGGTGGTCGCCAAGATCAGTTCACTGATCTCTTGTACTTCATATGCTTTTATTCAAATTGGGATGAAGTAGACATTTGGAACGAGCTACTCCGCCATTCTGTATTAAGTGGTTTTCGATATTTCAATGTTGAGTAGAAAACACTTAACACGTGTTCTGTTCCCTACCTTTCTGTCGCATATAGAGTTGTTAACTACTCCTAGCTCTCCGAAAGTCCAAGTGGCATTTCCATCAGCTGTGATAGGATAAAAACGTGAAACATATAGGCCTATATATGTCAATCTCCAATAGCATGTGAATTAATTTTGTCGTGAACACAATTTAATAAATTGCTTTCAGATTTTGGTCTATTATGGATCGGAAGTGTCACGTAATGGTTGTTTACCCCAGCATTGTGCATGGTAGTCAATTAGTAGAGGACGGAACTGATCTTGTATATCCCAAATAATATCAACTCACTAACAACTACCCCGTAAGCCCATTTATTTTATGTATTATTTCACGATTTCTCCACACGTTCATTGAGGGTTATTGCTTCGCTGAAGCAAGTGACCAGATAATGATACATCTCGTGCATGGACCCGGCGCCGCATATATGGAAGGCCTGTATCGGACAGAGCGACTATCACTCGAATCCACTGACTACTTTCGAGTAAAGTGGCTCAACCTCTGAGCCAACGGCCAGTCATTGCTTATAAAACGAATAAGAGTTTGAAAGATCTAAAGTAGGACTAAAATCCATTGTCTGTCTTCTACATGTACCAAAGAACAAAATTACATATTTTCATTTTCTTTTCCTATTAACATATTTTGTTTGATTTCAGCTTATCCGCTTACAATTAGGTCAATATTTTACAAACTATTCCAGGAAATCCTACTGAATATAGCCAAACTCCTGTCTGTCTTCAACCTAATGAAATATCATGGGTTTTTGGTTTATTACAACAACCTATGATTGGGTATATATATCTATTTGACATACTCCCTATAATTCAGGCGTGTGGTACGTCATATCAATAGTAAATAAGTAGTTATCACCTCTAAATAGGAATAACATACACGCAAGCAAAACAACCAAAATTCGTCTATAGGCCAACACTTCGCATGCTGAACAAACTCTGTGGTCTCTCTCTTTATTACTCTCTCTCCCTTTCTTTCTCCCCTTCTCGTGCTTAACAACGTCTCACAGATCAAAGCCATGTATGAACAAAAAAAATGATATGAAAAATATTCAAACTCGGCACTTTTTATACGGCAACTCACCGTATGTTTTTACCTGAAAAAAGGGCTACGCTACTACATGTCAAAATAGTTTACTACAAACGAAAATAGGAAGTAAATTAATCAAATTCTAAAATCATCCATAAAATTATTTGCAATAAATTACTCAATATTATGTTAGAGACAAGGCAACATTAGTTTGGTGCGAGAACTGTGAATTTAACTTTATACAACACACAATGAATCTTGTTTTAATGTAATGAACAACTCGGTAAGGGGCTCAAACTTGTTTTAATGTAATGAACAACACGGTACAGGGCTCAAACTTGTTTTAATGTAATGAACAACACGGTACAGGGCTCACACTTGTTTTAATGTAATGAACAACACGGTACAGGGCTCACACTTGTTTTAATGTAATGAACAACACGGTACAGGGCTCAAACTTGTTTTAATGTAATGAACAACTCGGTACAGGGCTCAAACTTGTTTTATTGTAATGAACAACCCCGATACAGAACTGCATTAAGCAACAGGGAGAAAAAGGCTTAGCGCAGACGAGAGGCGCCGACTGAGCTACAAGGCACGCGTGGCCAAGGGAGCAGCTACAAATTTCAGCGCAGACGATGAGCTGCCGGCTGAGCTGAGAGGAGGGATAGTCCAATCACGTGTGCCTATTAAATCATGTGACCACTTAGAATATTACGTAACACGGGTAGTGACACTTGTGTAGGTCAGTGAACTTGGGTGACAAGGAACTGGCCTCAGCCGAGAGCTCATCGTCTGCGCTGAAATTTGTAGCTGCTCCCTTGGCCACGCGTGCCTTGTAGCTCAGCCGGCGCCTCTCGTCTGCGCTAGGCTTAAGGGTCTTATTGTATCAATTGCCGTCGTAGTGACGTATATTGCCCAGTATTGTTTTTTTTCAGAATAGTTCTGCTAAATAGAGAAATAAGAGTGCATTGACTTTGGATGAAATATGATTGGTCGCTTTTCAGCGAAAAATACACAATTAAAGAGTAAATAATGGAAATTCCGTCATACTTTTGTTATTGTCTGACGGACGGTTTCGGGTGAATGTAAACAGAGGTCCTACGAGAAAGCGTTACTAACATTTGCCTCTCTGATAACCCGAATAGCCAGCATTCTTTAGTTTATTTCTATTTTATATAATCCGGACTATTATAAAACAAAATCAGAAGACGACGAAGCGATCGACCAGACGTCGTCGTTTAACGGGCGTCTTTCTAGCCTCTGTTAGAGTCAATATGAAGTTTTCGTCTTTCGGAATAACACTACTTGTGTACTTAGAAACTCCGGTCTGGCTAAAATTACAAATAAACAAATCAGCTGAAAAACAAAAAACAAAATGACATTAATTCGATCGCCATTCAACGGTCCATCACGAGGTTTACCATTGGTCATCTCAACGCCTTCCGATTATGTGTAAGACAGTCAAATGTGTTAATTTTGTACGGAGGATGCCCTTTTAAACTTCTGTAATGTGAGATTGGGTATCCACGTCCATCTTCACGTGTCTAATACGTATAAACTGATAAGCGAGTCCTATACTGATAATCGGTAAACATCTACAGATATTTGATTACACTTCACAGTGGAATGTACCACATTAACTTCACACACTATGTTTACTTCGGTTAAATAGATAACTGCAATGGAGATACACGTGGCTGTTAAAATGCCATCAATATCCGCGTTAACGAACCATATACAAATCACCTGTCACTGATAAGAACATGATTATAGATGTAGGCGCTAGAACATTCGATATTCGGAATATATACACATAATCAGTGAAAGAGGATAAAACTGAGTAGCAAACGATTTCCATCAGCACTAATACATAATACATTTGATGATTAGTTTTTAAAACAGATGACCACATCAGTTATTTTCTGCTTAATGCGTCGATTGTTGATCGACCGACGATTGATTCCGTGTATGTAGGCCTATATGTGGTTCATAATTGTAAACTTAGACAGCAATGCTGTCAGTAGTCCGGGTTTCTGACTCCAAAATGACTATTTTTTATACTGACGGTCGTATTTTGGAGTCAGGGTTCACTGCAATCAAAAAGCCGGAGTTGGCTGCCCGCTCAGAAGCGGGCAGTATGTGGTCCGATTTGGACAAAGAAATGGCAATGTAACCTACTCAGATCGTGTCGAAACGCTCATAATCACGTTCATTGATAATTCCGCTACCTACCAGTGTGTGATATGGACGAGCAGGATCGGCCAGTAAACTTTATTCTTCCCCTGAATTCACTTTTGCCTTCTCCAGTCTCAAACTCTCCGCCATTGATGACGTAATACTATTTAGCGGTTTTTCAGTTTTTAAAAGTTAAATTCACTTTACAAAAGGCTAAATTATTAATGAATGTCGTGCTGACACTATTTGAGTTAATTATGTTGTTATTTACTTTCTAAATCTGACCGCAAACTGCCCGATCAGAAGCGTGCAGCCAACTCCGACTTTTTGATTGCAATGATCCCTGACTCCAAAATACGGCCGTCAGTATAAAAAAACAGTAATTTTGGATTCAGAAACCCGGACTATGTTGTCAGATTTATTAGCGGTGCTAGAATAGCTGGCTCTATCTGCACATTATTGCTATTTTCGCTCTCAACACCCTAATAAATAACTTACTTACAAACAAGTAAAAACTGTTCTGTTGCTTTGTTGACCACAGCAAGAGTTTTACTCGGTGAAGCACTCGTATCCATGGGCTAAATTACTACAAGAGGGAGTTAATGGTAGATTAGGCCTACTAAATATCATTAAATCAATGTATAAGCCTATTAGAGCAGGTGGAGGGAGAGTACACTAATTCATGCAAGGACCCAAGAGGTCAATGCCTATCACCCATAATGTTTTCCTTATTCCTTAACGATATTGAAATCGAGCTATCACGCTCTGACTCTCCAGGTATCCGAGAGAGAGATATAAACTTAATGTTACTTATGTATGCCGACGACAGTGTTCTTATGGCACAGCCCGCAGATGAATACCTCTATGACAAAGTATTGTGAGCAATGACAACTGACTATAAATGTTAACAAAACTAAGATTGTAATATTTCGGCCAAGCTGGCATTCCTCCGATGTCCACGTTTACCTCCATGATAAGGAGTTAGAAATCGTGAGTGAATTTACATACATTGGCTTATTATTCACATATAAGAAGAAATGTACACAAATGTTCAGGAAATGTACACAAAAACTAGCTAGTAAAAGGGTCATGCATGGTCTTGATAATTTGCGGATTTTCCTCTCCTTAATTCTTAAAAAGTAACCGTAAAATCGTTATGCTCCAAAGTTATAGATGAAGCCTTGTAGTTGTAACGTTTTGGAAGCATGGGGGAGGGGATAACTACCCCAACGCATCAGGCGAGGGCCCAGGCGTCGCTTAGGCCTCGGGAACTCAGGGGTTCTAGATTGCCTGAGAAACTTTCTGAGGCTGTTCTTCAAGTAAATAATTTCTGGGTTTTGCTTTCCCTAATTCCTAAAAATAAGACAAGCAGGAGAAACGCCCGGGGCTTGTTTTATATTGATTTGGGCGATTATATGGTAAAACTACATACTTGTGCTACATAAAAGGGTCCATAGATGGTTTTCTTTATTGGGCGTGGGTCCACGGCCCACCTAGCCTCTTAAAATCATCAAGCAAAACACTGTCCATGACTTTCTATTATACTTTCTTGAATATTTCAGTACTGAAGACGATCCGCCAAACTTGGTGAAGCTCTGAGGCTCTTCATGGTCGAAGATATGGCTAAACAAAGAACGGTGTATATAGTTTTGTTCTCTATTCTTGAGTGCCATATTCCTGTCAGATAAGGCCATCATTTCAGTGTTTATAATCGAATATAGGTTTATTAGGCATGACACTCGTTTGTGGGACGAGATGATCACTGAATTTTGTGTGATGCTTAACGTCCAGAAATCGCATTTTTCAAAATTCAGCTTGTCCATTGCTAGAACTATGAAACATGTTGCTTAACATTGCAACACGGACTATGACGTGAAAAATATTCAAAAGAAACATATCACCATAGTTACCGTGGTTAGTGGTTACCGTCAAACTAAAGATGATATGGAACTGACAGACCTTGCATTAGATTGCATATATATTGGTATATTATGATCTGTGTTAATTCCTTTCTTCTCTCCCTACCTTTCTTTCTCTCTTCTTTTTTTCTCTTCTTTTGTTCTCATCTTCTTTTTTTTCTCTTCATTTTTTTTTGCTTTAACCCCCTGGACCCCACCTCCCTGCATACCGCCAAAGACATTGAAACAGTTCACTTAGCTTTTTGTAAATGGTTACTGGGAGTCTCCAGGATTGCGAACAATACAATGGTATACTTTGAGCTAGGTCGTTATCCAATTCGGTTACAAAGAAAGTTCCAAATGCTAAATACTGGACAAGAGTAATTAGTAGCAACAGCTGTATATTATCTCAACTTGTTAGTGATATGTATGAGCTGTGCCTTTCTGCTGTTAATCGGCTAACCCATATTTAAGAAATAAATGACGTCCTGGTGAGCTGTGTGTTACTGAAAACGCAGTGTAATTTGACCTGGATTTAAAACTCTTAAAGAAAAATATATTTAAAAATATTACCTAAACACCCCTCTGTATTTAAGTTGTTAGCCTGTACAAATGTTAAACGGTTAAGAAATCTTGGTATATAGTTAGAGACGGCAATCAAACTTATAAGATAACTATTTGGCTGCCTTCCATATGTTCATTTTACTTTGTAATTTACTTTGTATTTTGACTTACCAATAAGCTGTACGCTTATGGTTAATAAACTACTACTACTACTACCTGGCCACTGTTCCACATCTATGGCAACCGAGTGAAGACCCTACTCAGAAATTTATCAATTTTATTTTGGATTTGCGTGGCATTCAAACCCACGAACTATCTATGGAAGGCCTGTGAGACACCGAAGCCTCGCGAATCTTGGTGCAAATCAAACGGTCGTGTATGCCTAAAATAAATACTAGTAACCACTTACAAAAACACGTGCTAACCGTTTTTTAACGAAGACCAGTTTAATACCATCATAGGCCTCTCAGACCAAGTGCTTGTTAAAGTTTGGAATGTGCACTTAAAATCCCATGCATTTTATATGCCGTGTGCCAATACACGGATGCATGTATAATCTATGTAACCAACGCGACCCAAAGCTGACGTCTGTCTAGTGTCTTAAAGCAGACAATAAATCGTGAGCGATAGATACTTAGCACGGGCTGACAAGATGTCCAAGACAAGTATACAACAACTTAGTATGACGAAAGAAAATAAATGAATTAGTAAGATTCAACTGATTTTTGACTTGCTAGCTGTAAGAAATCCTATTACACCACAAAATAGGCCTACTGAATTCCTGGAAGTCGTTTCATTGTCTTTTCACTTTACGTGCGTTTTGTCCTGATTATATATTTATGATCACTAAAACACACAGGCACAGGGATAATCTTCTTGTCTAAAATAACCATGGAGACAAATTTTTGATTGTGTTAAAAAGAGGTATATCATTTAGACCTTTATACTCCATAAATTGTAGAAATAAACTAAAGAAGATCGCCAAATATGTACCGAAGCTGCATTTGGCTCCGTTTGCATTACACAAGATATGGTTTACATGGTAGAGATGCCCACCATGGATGGATCTGCCAGCTAAGAGTTGATACCAAGTTGAATGGGAAAATGTGGAATTCACAAAGAGGCTTCCAAGGTCACATGGGAGCATTTGCATACAAAAATACTCTTAACTCAAATTATTTTCTTGATTGCAATGGAACTGTTAGGATTTGTTAACAGTCAATGTACACATGAAATCTAACAACAACAACAGAATAAACATTCAGTATTTGGATCTGAAATACAATGTCGAAGACAAGCAAAAACATTTATTTTTAAAGTCAAAGTGTCAATCCAAGGAACAAGTACAAAACTGATACCACCAATAAACAACAAAGCATCTAATGGCTGGTTTATATGGCGACGTTTACGTGTGTCTCTCTAAAGCTATTCCATTTTGAAGCAGGAGTAAAACATTCTGGCTCAGGGGAGAGTCCAAATGAGGGGACAACTTTGAATTGTTATATGACTTTCCTGAGCAGTAAATGTGTTCCTTCATTTGTACCCTCACACTTCCTTGTGAACTTTAGCCCAATAAAATTGTGGTCTCCCACATATAGTTTTTCGTCCAAAATATCTTGTGGAGAACAGAAATATGGGCATGATTGGAACTCTTGTGTTTTTAAAACAGCTTGAAGTAGATCATACTGTGAGTGCATTCAAATAACTTCAATCCTTTAAAGGCACACTTGCCGCGAAAATCCAGAATACTGTTTACATTAACAAATGTGGGTGGTTTTCTGTATTTTTCCCAGATAGAAGTTAGAAACTTTCTATTTTACCCAAAATAAGAGTGACTCGAAAAGCATGCCGATAATTTTTGAGCGTAAACCACAGATAAAAAGGCCTGAAATGAAGGCAATTCAACCACTAAGTTAACCGATACTGATCGTTGTTGTTGTAATCAGGCTTCGAATCTTCCTTTCTGCTTAAATAAAGTTAAACAACGATCTATGTGCTTCTGTTTTGAAAGCTTATTGATATTTTAAGAGAAGACAAATCCAAAGCTCTTAATACCCTAGATTTATAGTGATTTGTTAACCGATTCCCTTGTTTACCAAGACTTTCACACTGAGAAAAGGGAAAAAGGGGGGTCAAACTTTTCACTGTCTTTTCCCATGACCCTATAATATATAGTCTGACGATATTCGTACCATAGCTCAAGATGCGTAAGCATTGTCAATGTAATACAAAGTGTTCCAGAAAATTCTACTGACTAAGGTCAAGCTCCTGTCAGTCGTCAACCTAATGAAATATCGTAGGTTTATTTTATTACAACAATTTATGATGGGGTATAAAGGTGTAAATGATATACCTCTTTTTAACACAATTAGAAACTTGTCTCCGTGGTTATTTTAGACAAGAAGATTTTCCATGTGTTTTAGTGTTTATAAAAATGGCGTCAGGGTATAAATGATATACCTCTTTTTAACCCGATTAGAAACTTGTCTCCATGGTTATTTTAGAGAAGAAGATTTACCTTATGTCCGCGTGTTTCAGTGTTCATAAATATAAAAATGGCGAATGAAGAATATGAGTTTTTAAATTAGATGGAAAACTGAAATCCATTGCTCAGTATTTTAAACAGGTTAGAGTACTGGCACCAAAAAAAAATAAGAAAGAAAGAATAAGAAGCAAAAAGCAAAAAATCATAATTATAGGACCAAGAAACCCGGTTCACTCGCGATTAGGCTAGCATATTATGTTCATACCCATAACACTGATTGAGGATTAAAGACAGAGTTAATAAAATGGAAAATAATGATTTTCAATTAGATATTTAACACCGACTGAAATACGATTTTGTTTTGGAATTCTCCAACGAAACTATGACCAATAAACATTTGTTTTCTATCAAAGATGTTATCAAACATGTCACTTCCAAAAAAGGCAAGTTGTTCTATTCGAAATATCTATTCATTTGCTTGATTAAAATAAATCTTGAAATAGAAATACAATTTTCCAACAGTGCAAATATTGTCTGATATATTATTTCACGTGTACCACTGAAATTTCAAACTGACTGAAAACCTCAAGCGTTGAGATGGTAATCCTGTATCTATATCGACATTCGGTATTAAAAGCTTCCAAAGGTCGAGATGGTGATAGTAAAAGCCTTGAGCGATTATTTACATATGATGAACTGAAAAATACTGCCGTTACAAACCCGACTACATGAATGTTGGTCAAAGGCAGATTTTTTACGACTCAAATCTGGTCCAAGGTATACAGCTGGAAAATCGCGAATTTCAGATACCCCATGGATTTTAAAGTGGCATGAGCTGCCAAAATATTGATATTTTGACGTTCAAGCAGAATGTTGAAATTATCGGCTATTTTTCTCAAGACGTGTAATTCAGAAGCTTTTTAGTGCTTCTAGTCTGGAGAATGTACGATAAAGTATTGTTTTGAACTAACTTTGGCTTAGAATGAAGGAATGGTCGTCCCGGTTATTTAAATTTTGTTTACTTTTTTTCTCATTCCAACGCCAATAATTTAGTTTCTCGATGGCATTCAACGCCTCTCACTGTCATGACGATCAGAAATTATGAAAAAAGTGTGAATTTTGGCAGATCATGCCACTTTAAAGTGGGTAGGAGATTCCAAAATGTAGATATTTTGCCGTTAGAATATTTGAAATTGATGTTTTTCGCCGCAAACAAGATTATTCCACTAACATGGCTGCGTTGCCGAGTTTAGTGGGGAGGAAACCGGACTCCTTAGTCCGGAGGAAACTCTCGACCTTCGACGGCAACTCTTCCACATACCATTATCAAGCGAAAAATCCATATCTTGTTTGGTCTGATATTTCATATATTAAGGGGTGGGGACAATCTCCGACAATGACTGAAACTTGACAAAGGGTTATGAAATCAGCTGCCTTCTTGGCTAAAAGCATTGCATGTTTCTACACAGAGGATGCTTTCTGGTAAAACATTGCGAAAATTCCTACGCTGGTCGTTGGTCTGACATATGTTATGATTTTGAGATACGTGTATGCCCCTCGTTTAAACCAGAATGAGGGAAGGATAATTTTTTCTCTTAAAATTCAAATCGACCTGACTCATCCATGCAGGTGTCTGATACACTTGTCACAAAGACTGTCTTTTTCATGTAGTGTGTACTTAACCCAATCCTCTATGTAGATAGTCAGGTTCTTT
Source organism: Lepidochitona cinerea (assembly GCA_963971465.1). Taxonomy (NCBI): domain Eukaryota; kingdom Metazoa; phylum Mollusca; class Polyplacophora; order Chitonida; family Tonicellidae; genus Lepidochitona; species Lepidochitona cinerea. Next base: position 5,398,317 of record OZ020551.1, read on the forward strand.
ATCACATTCATGACTTGATCTTAGTCTTACTTGAAGAACGAACATTGTTAACGATTGTTTTACTGTCTATCATTAATATTAAGTTTAAGTCCCACATAAAAAGGGCGTTGCAATGAATATCACTCTCGTTTAATAATTTCCAATCGTTTATTAATTTCCAAAGTCAATAGACCTGAGTGATCGTAATACACTTGCTCTCGTTAGATAACCTCTATTTCTCACACCTATGTTATTTTTTGTATAATCAACGTGTGAAATTATGGCCAAAGTAACCCTATGACCTGTCAAAACTGACATCACAAATTAATTACGTCATCAGTCATTATGACGTTAAGATCAAGCGTCCAGCGGCAACCATATGGATTGATTACATAGAGGTTATCGAACGAGAGCCAGTGTGCTAGGATGAATATCACTCGAGTCTATTAATGTTCAAAGCCTCGAGCCTCTACACACTTGTTCGAGTTAGATAATCTTTTTCTCACACTACACAACAAATACAGCCTTTTATTATTTATATTTTTTAACACTATAAGTATAACACACGGACACAGGGAAAATCTTCTTGTCTAAAATAACCACTGAGACAAGTTTCTTATTGTGTTAAAAAGGGGCATATCATTTAGACGTCTATACGCAATCGTAAGTTGTTATAATAAACCACAACCCATGATATTTTATTAGGTTGACGACAGGCAGGAGTATGGCCTATGGCAGTAGAATTTTCTGGAAAAGATAATTTGGCATTAATACATAAGTGAAAACTACGGATTTCCTTCACTCAGAAATGTCATAATTCACTGCAGTGTAATATCACTTTTTGTTATATAATGCACGCGACGAAGTCGATAACGTCGTCGGACCTATTTCTTGTCTGTTGTACAACAACAACAGTAGAGTTCGATAGTGATATGAAGCCTTTTCAGTTAGCAAGAAAAAAAGGCCGTGTCCATTGTTTTCGACGAGGGCCGGAGGTCCATTATTTCTATTTTAACACATTAACTTTAATGAAGAAAAACGGAATTTTAGTAGTTTACTTCATTTTCTATTTAAAACTAAAAATTTGCAATAGTAGAATATTTTCTTCCTGGGGCCTGTTGTTCAAAAGAAAATTAGCTTAAAGGCAGGTTAAATGACGTTGCGTAACAAAGAAATTCCTTTGAACAACGGGCCCCAGATCGCCCCATGGACGAATCTATGCCTAAAAATGATAGGGGGAGCTAGCCTTGATTAACTGTTTTATGTCTTACCATTTTATTTTTCTACCAACAGACCTAACAAATTTTTGATATATTTACACTTTAAGCTTTAATATGGAATTCACTTTCAAGTCTTGCTATCGTGTATTAACGTGTATTGTGTGGTAGACCGGACAAAACCGCTCATTTCAAACAAGAAAATAACAAGAATAGTTTCTGTATTCAGCAATGAAGCTTGGATTAATGCAATGCCAAATTACCAAAGGTTGGACATACACGTCTGGTCAATGGAGTCAGACTTACTGATTATCGACAAACATCGTGAGGAATAACATAGTACTGACCAGATTAATGTTTGAACAGACCTCATCAGTTAACACTGTATATTTACATTTACTAGATGGCTTCTGTAACATGCAAGATAAACTTAAACACCGCCATCGATATTGTTAACGAACGCTTATTACTGACAGCAGTCTAACCACAGAATATCTCGCTTAACAACTGAGCACTTGTAACAAGTGCATAGGCCTTTTCATCCTTGTTGTTTGTTTGTTTGTTTGTTTATTCACCATATAAAAAAATATATACAAATCACCATGCACAAAAACAAGAAGGTAATGGCGGGAATAAAACTCGTCAGAGTTTGTTCTATCCCAAAATATTGCAACTTGCAGTACGGTTGGTTTGGTGAACTAAATTTATAGCAGTGGAGAAAACTTAAGATAACATATAATACAAAATATGACGTGGGTTTACTGGGATATGGATTACTAGTTTATAAGATGGAGTAGATGGTCTTTCAATTTAGATTTAAACAATGACACTGAAGTTATATTTTTAAGTTGGTCATGTAAATTGTTCCATTCCCTGGGTCCAACGGTTTTAAATAAGTGAAAGGATAGGTTAGTTTTGTAAAAAGGTCTATAGAAGTTGAATGTCTGGGATCGTGTGCCAAAACGATGCACTGTTTGTTGTCTAAGCAGATAATTTATAAAAAGAAGAGGGGTTTCATCAGGTCGGTAGAAAAATTTATGGGCTAATAAGGTATTATGGTAGGAGATCAGAGAAAATAATGGAAGTATCTTAAGCTGTTTAAAAATAGGTGAAGTATGATCGAGGCGTGTTGATAATGAAATAGTACGTATAGCACGCTTCTGCAGAATGAAAAGGGGTTGGAGATGAGTATTATAGGTGTTTCCCCACAGTGTAATCCCATAAATCAGATAGGGAAATAAAAGTGAATAATAAAGAAGATACAATGATTGTTTATTAAGTGAACGTTTGAGATGGTTAATGATACCTAGGTTTCTGGTGACTTTGGAACTAATATAATGTATATGTGATTTCCAATTAAGCTTATTATTGATAACAATTCCCAGAAATTTATATTGTGGAGCCTCTACCAGTTTGGTGTTCGCAATTTCTAGGGAAGGAAGGTGATGGCTGCATTTGTTAGTTGGGGAGATAACCATATAATTACATTTGCTGATGTTCAGGGTAAGTCTATTAGCTTGGAACCATTTATGAAGTCTATTTAGTTCTGTGGGCATGGTATTTAATGCATGTATTGGATCATGAGAGGAGTAAACTAAACTTGTGTCGTCTGCAAAAAGAATAGGATCGAGAAAATTAGAAGTGAAGGAAATATCATTTATGTATATTAAAAACAGTATTGGACCTAAAACGGATCCTTGTGGCACGCCACATGTCACTTCCTCGGGAAACGAAATAATATTGTTGAAAGAAACACACTGAGTACGATTATTGAGATAGCTTTGTAACCAAACATTTGATAAACCACGGAAGCCATAGTGTGATAATTTTTTCAGTAAAATATCATGGTTGACAGTGTCAAACGCTTTTGACAAATCAAGGAAAGTAACAAAACTAAATTTATGTTCTTCTCTAGCATTTACAAGTTTATCGTAGAGAAGTTGGGCAGCAAAGGTTGTCGAATGGTTTGAGCGGAATCCAAATTGGTAATTACTAACAATTTGATTAGTTCCAAGATGGGAGAGTATTTGGGTGACAGCTAACTTTTCAAGGATTTTACTAAGGGCGGGTAAAACAGAAATTGGTCTATAATTAGATAAGAGGGTTTTTTCTCCAGATTTGTAAACAGGGGTTATCTTAGCGGCTTTTAGGTTATTTGGAACAGTACCGGAAGAAAATGAAAGGTTAAATATGTAAGCTAGAGGAACTGATATGGGTTCAGCAATTAATTTAAGGATAGATGTCGGAAAATTATCTACGCCTGTTGATTTGGACGATTTTAGTTCAGTTATGACACGTTTTACAACTTCCGGAGTTGACAAGGAGAATTCAAAACAGTTTTCGATAGGAGGACCGATGAAGTCAGCAAAACTTTTTTCTGTTAATGGTATATTCTTATCTAATTTACTACCAATGGAGCTGAAATAGTCATTAAATGAGTTTGCAATCTCATTTTTATCTTCCACGGCTCTATTGTTAATATGAAAAGTAGTTGGCACTTTACTGCAATGGTTCCTGTTTAGTAACTCATTTATCACTTTCCAAGTTTTTTTAGTATCATGGTTAAATTTGTTGAACTTATTTTTTTCAATTCTTTCTTATAATTCTTTCTGGCAGATCGAATGATTTTGTTTAGACGATTTCGATATACTCTATATTTTGTTTGAGATTGTTCATTGTTATGTTTGAGCTTTTCACGATACAATTTATTTTTTTCATGAACTGATTCTAGTATTCCAGGGGTAATCCATGGTTTCGTTATTCTAGGCGTTTTTTCGTCTAGAGTTGTTAGTTTAAAGCAGGAGTTATGAATTTCATTTAATTTATTAGAAAAAATAGTTAAGGCAATATCGACGTCTGTATTGTTAGTTATTAGATTGACCCAATCCACATTACTAACTTCCTCAATAAATTGATCTTTTTCTGTATCAGTGTACTTACGAAAGGATATTTTCTTTGTTTTGGAAGACTGATGCTGCATAGGATGAGTGGAATTAAGGATATGAAAAACTGGAAAATGATCGGATATATCAGTCAGAAAGATTCCTGAAAGAAGGTTATTGTGATGAAAGTTTAAGAAAATATTGTCAGTGAGTGTTGCGGTAGTAGACTGAACCCTGGTTGGTTTAGTAATGAGAGGAAAGTAGTAAAAGGATTTCATCATTTCGAGAAAGTTTTTTGATTGGATATGGTTATCAATTTTGAAGAGATCAATATTATAATCTCCCATGAGGACACATTTCTTATTTTCATTCTGTATTTTAAGCAAAATTTCAAGAAGGAAATAGTTAAAAACATTGATATCTTTTCCAGAAGGCCTATATATATTGCCAACTAGATAGTTCGTGCCATCATGGGAAATTTCAAAAAATATACACTCACAGCAATCATCGATACAGCTTAGATCATTTCGTGGAGTGATTTTATTTATGGTTTCTCTGATATACAGAGCTACATCGCCGCCTTTACGACCCGACCTATTAACAGTAAAGGATGTATATCCAGGAATTTCGTAAAGGGTTCTAGTGACTGGTGACAGCCAACTCTCAGAAATACCAAGTATAGAAAAGGGGAAATGCAAACTTTTGATGTAGGCAAGAAGTTCATCATAATGTTTGCTGAGACTGCGAGCGTTAACATGGAAGAATGATAGATTGTGATTTGGGTCGATATTATGACTGATGGTATGAGAAGTAAATGATGTTTGAGTATAGTATTGAGATTGGTGAGTATCAATGTCATGCCAGTATGATAGTTCGTGTTCATTGTCATCATTCACTGTTAAGCCACTGTCTAATTCATTTAATTGCAATGGACTAAAACACATACGGTCAATGGTTTCAAGATTTATTTTATTAATTGGACGGGTTGGAGATCGAGGTGGTTCAGGTATAGTTGGCTGATCAAAAAAGGGAAAAGTGGACCCAGGGAGGGGAACAGTATCGTCTGTGTCAGTCATGATCAAAAATAGATAGTCTATATGTGTACATTAGAAATCCACAATTATTACAAGTATATAAGTCATTTTCCCACAATGGCATAAGAACATATTTACAGAAAGGATATATCATATCTAGCATGATAAAAGGCTAAACAAACGATTTACTCATGTTAAGATTTGACTGAACAAATTTGGTTGCCCATAAGGAGATGTATTATTGGACTAAGATTAGTTAGTCATTCAGCAGGCCAACTCATGTGGAAATGCAATGGAATGGGGCAAGATTGGTAAACATAAAAATAATGTGTTAACACACTTACGGAGCTTATGACAACTAACAGTGATTAACATAGGAAGCTGTTCAATTTAAGTTGTCACTCATGTCATTAAATTTGGGATTTAATAAGCGAGGTAAATGTTAAGTCAGCAGACATGTTCAAAAGTTAATTAAAAGGTAATTACAGTAAATAACTGAAATTGTTTGGTGTTGAGAAAATTTACACTTGAAATGACGTATTAATACCATAAGCTGTACATGCATGGATACAAAGGAGTTATTGTCTTAGCGTTAGTTGGACAAGAAAAATTGTACACTCATGTATGCTTTATACATTGTTACGGTGAGATATGATTAAAAATGAAAACAAAACAAATTCAAGGAAATTAGCTTAGGTAAGTAAAACATAACTGATTAGCTATACAAACGTTCGGGTAATACAATTTTGAGTAAAAGTTTACACTTACACATGTTGGAAGGAGATATTTCAATGGTAGCGCATACAGCGTACGGTATACAGTAGTAACATTATAGTAAGGTCAGTTTGACAAGCAACACACCTGTAGTACTATGGTGACCTGTTACAGTCAAACACCTGTTCGAACCAAAAAATGGGTTGACCACATACCTGGTCAAATTCTTTATTGATCACGTGACTATACAAGAAAACGTAATACAAGATTCATTATAATGGTTAAATTAGAGCTAGGGTGGGAACATTTTAGTAGAAAAAAAATAGATTTGAAACAGTAGTTCACAAATCATCCAAATTAAAGGCACATGTTTTCCTCGCGTATTTCTCGTCCGTCTATATACAGTTTACCTCTAGAAAAACGGACTTTTTTCCCCTCATTAAAACATTTAGTCATAAACGGTTTATATTTGTCCTTTAAAGTTTTGTCTTCTTTTGTCAGATCTTCAACAACGTAAATTATTTCATTTTTTAGTAATTTTTTCGCCTGAAATAGAACCTCACGACGCTGGGGTCGATACACAAATTTAGTTATTATGTGCCTCGTTTGGTTTGGTCTTTTTAAACCAACTCTATGGGCATTTTCCAACTGTACGTCGACGATCTTTAGTTTCGATTTGATAATGTTATTCACAATATTGAGTGGGTTTTCATCAACAGTCTCAGGGATTCCCCCAAACCTAAGATTGTACGTTCTACTATATCTCTCCTGGTCGTGTATTTTTATTTTTAGGTCTTTGTTTTCACACTGGAGGGCAGTTAGAGAGGTCTCCATAGAATGGAGTTTTGGTATGAGGCAATCATTTAGGCTCGATTTGAGTTCACAAAGTTCCCGATCGGAATATTCAATGCTTGCTATTACTTCAGTTTGTTTACGCTCGAGGCTGATTAATCGATCATGGAATTCATCCTGACGACTAGCCACTGTATTTAGTGTCTTTTCAACAGAAGATATTTTGGAAGTTAAAGTTGTTAGGGCATTTTTCACAAATAGTTCAAAGTCAGTTGTAGTTAAATCGGGCGAATCATTTAAAGCCATATCTGAATTTTTCGATTCAAGGTCAAAATTTGTGTCAGATCTAAGTTTACCTTGGCTGTTCTTGCTGGTACGTGGCATATCTCCGATCAAGTAGCTGGTTAGTGTATTCAGGTGTAATCATGGTTTCTCAGGTTAGCATAACAACTAGTCACGGCGTTGTTGTTGTTGTTGTCATAACTCTAAGTCACTCACTCACGCAATACTACCATGATTTCAATCCAGTTCCATTTTGGAATTTCTCATACAAATAATTGTTTGGTATTCAGAGTTCGGTATTCAAAACCATGAGATGCTCAGTAAATCATCCATCCAGATTATCGAGTAAAGCCTTAGAAAAGCGGAGCTAGTTCACGAGCAATCAACCATGTTCCGCCATGTTCCTTGACCGAAGACCACGGCCATAAACACAACCCTTAGCACCACGAATATGTTCCACGTGTCGCATCATTTTCATTGATGATTTCTCTGTAACACAAAACACCAAAAATAAACTGCTCTACTAAATATATATTTAGCAAAATATGTCCTATGTTTCTCGTATAGAGGATTTAATGAAGTGATTACGACTTTTTCTGGTTTTTAAAACTTAAACTGATAAATCGTTTATTGTTTGGTGAATCAGTTGTATTGTTAGAGATCAGCTGATAACATTACCAGTTTGGCTACATATAATGTTTTCTGTCTCATTAGAATCTCTCATCAACATTGAATAGGTATAATACAATGCTAATTGAGCAATCAGCCTATATATGTATATTACATTGAATAGGTATAATAAAATGTTAATTGAGCAATCAGCCTATATATGTATATTCCTAGTTTCCGTCTCATTGTACACTCAGCATTGTGTTGAACACGCGCAGTTCCATTATACTCGTATATTTTGTGTGTAGGAGGAAATTAGTAACAGTGGCCCATCTAGCCATTTCTTACGGTATGAAGCTAAAGTGATAAAAACAGGACTAAAGCTCGGGTCATCTGAATGATTTCAAACTGACAATAAATCCTTATCAATCGAGAGATACTCTGTTTTATAATAGCAACAGTAGATTTATGATACTAATACTGGGGAATAACGAGGGGATATATCTCCCGTTGTTGAAAGACGTTCTCTATTATTTATACATAGGATGGAGAGAAAGATTAACCATCGCCTTCTTAAAGATTTATTTCTCCTGACTTTGAATTGGAGTCAGTCACTCTGTAAAGGTATAACGATTCATTCATACAAAACAGCCTATTCTCTGTTAATCGACAAGCCTTATAGACAATAATTAATAGCACCATGAGTTACATAACTTATAAAAAATATGAATGAAGACGAGTTCGCTTTATCGCATTCGTTCCCGTTTATCACTCCATAAGACGAAAAAAGGCATGGCGATCTATTGGTGTCGCTCAAATCGTTTAAGTGGCATAAAGGGAAACTGTCTTTGAAAACAGAACTCGTTCATTGTAGCTCATTTTTATTGGTAAAAAAGCAAAAATATAAGAGCTTTCCGTTGATACTAGCTTTGCAGGTTTACGTCTAGATAGTTTCATAAGCAACGAAACCCCCAAAATAAACTCATACATCCCGGCTATTTAGATTTGGCTCTGTATATGCACACGTCTTAGGCTCGTACAGGCTTTACAGACTTTACCAATATTTTTTATATTTCAAGATCAATCCTGTAGAATTTGGGCAGCTCTTGTGGTTCAGTTTGAAGTGGCATGAGCTGCCAAATGAATAGGAACTCTAGTTGAAACAAAATTATCTAATGTTTAATGATTTCCAACAAGCATTACAAAAGCAAAGCTTTCTGCTGAAGCAAATCTTGGAGACGTAACAACAAAAAAACCCTAAAATATACTTTGCATCCCGGCTATTTGAATTGTGTCCGTTTTTAGCACACCTCCTCTGTTCATACGGGTTTCTGGCTTTGTCGATACGATTTCTTTAAACGTCAATTCTTTTTTTCAATGCAATTGAATCGCACAAACTCTCTTGATAATCGAAATTTATGAGAAAAACAAATCCGAATTTTTGGCCGCTCATGCCACTTTAAGCGAAGTCTGTCAATGGTGCTGCAATTGTGAAATTTTTAAAAGCTTTTTCTGACTATATAACCAAATTTTTAACATTTCTATTTCAGATAATCATGCTATCGTCTGAGCCACCAAGCCCCCCCCCCCCAAACCCTTCATCACACACATCCTTGTGATAAGATCTAATTGAGATATCATATTCATATTTATAGTCTAAATGAAATATAATATTTATCCTTGGTGTTTGGTCTAAATAAAATATATTTATCCTTGATATTTGGTCTAAATGAGATGTCATATTCATCCTTGGTATTTGGTCTAAATGAAATATCATATTTGTCCGTGGTATTTGGTCGAAATGAAATATCATATTCTGTCTTGGTGTTTGGTCTAAATGAAATGTGATATTCATCCTTGGTATTTGGTCTAAATGAAATGTGATATTCATCCTTGGTATTTGGTCTAAATGAAATGTGATATTCATCCTTGGTATTTGGTCTAAATGAAATGTGATATTCATCCTTGGTATTTGGTCTAAATGAAATGTGATATTCATCCTTGGTATTTGGTCTAAATGAAATATCATATTTATCCTTGGTATTTGATCTAAGTGTAAGATCATATTTATCCTTGGTATTTGTCCAAATGGGATTTCATATTCATCCTTGGTATTTGGTCTAGTCATGAATCCAGTGATGGATCAAATTCATACTTGGCATTTGGCCTAAATGAGATATCATGTTCATCTTTGGTCTAAATGAGGAATCGCATCCTACCAGAAAGTATGATCGGTTACACGAATTAGTTTTACTTACCTTGGAGCCACTCTGAAACTTCGGGGATGTACGCATGTCAATGCCGACCGGTTGTGAGCGAAGACAGCCGACTTCTGTTCCGACTACCCTGGAGCGTCACTGGCTCCATTAACTTCTGGCCATGGTTTAGTTTTTCTAATCCACGTTGATCTCCATCACTTCCTGATTACACGTATTCTTAACAAAATCAGCTTGGGAAAGATCTAAATTTAGCTATGAAGCTTTTGTGACACATAATAAATTGATGAAACGGCCAGTTTTACTTCTCCAGTGAAGTACCATATATATGTCATTATCTGGTATCGGGTAATTCCGTAGACATTTTGGACACATCATAATATCGACGTCAAAACTTCCTAAAAACAATATTTCCATCGCGAGATGTACATTTCCACCTCGTTATACTTTATATTTCCACCTCGTTATACTTTATATTTCCATCACGTTATACTTTATATTTCCATCGCGTTATACTTTATATTTCCATCGCGTTTTACTTTATATTTCCATCGCGTTAAACTTTATATTTCCATCGCGTTATACTTTATATTTCCATCTCGTTATACTTTATATTTCCATTGCGTTATACTTTATATTTCCACCTCGTTATACTTTATATTTCCACCTCGTTATACTTTATATTTCCATTGCGTTATACTTTATATTTCCACCTCGTTATACTTTATATTTCCATCACGTTATACTTTATATTTCCATCGCGTTATACTTTATATTTCCATCGCGTTTTAATTTATATTTCCATCGCGTTATACTATAATTTTCCATCGCGTTATTATTTATATTTTCATCGCGTTATACTTTATATTTCCATTGCGTTATACTTTATATTTCCACCTCGTTATACTTTATATTTCCACCTCGTTATACTTTATATTTCCATTGCGTTATACTTTATATTTCCACCTCGTTATACTTTATATTTCCATCACGTTATACTTTATATTTCCATCGCGTTATACTTTATATTTCCATCGCGTTATACTATAATTTTCCATCGCGTTATTATTTATATTTTCATCGCGTTATACATAATATTTCCACCTCGTTATACTTTATATTTCCATCGCGTTATACTTTATATTTCCATCGCGTTTTACTTTATATTTCCATCGCGTTATACTTTATATTTCCATCACGACATACTTTATATTTCCATCGCGTTATACTGTACTTTATATTTCCATCACGTTATATTTTATATTTCCATCGCGTTATACTTTATATTTCCATCGCGTTTTACGTTATATTTCCATCGCGTTATACTTATATTTCCACCTCGTTATACTTTATATTTCCATTGCGTTATACTTTATATTTCCATCACGTTATATTTTATATTTCCATGGCGTTATACTTTACATTTCCACCTCGTTATACTTTATATTTCCATCGCGTTATACTTATATTTCCACCTCGTTATATTTTATATTTCCATCGCGTTATACTTTATATTTCCATCACGTTATATTTTACATTTCCACCTCGTTATACTTTATATTTCCACCTCGTTATACTTTATATTTCCATCGCGTTATACTTTTTCTTTCTATCGTGTTAGGGTTGACAGCTTCCGTCGCTTTTGGACTTTTTTGATTTCCATTGCGATAAACTGTTTAATTTTCATCGCATTAGACCTATACTTCAGGGTTTCAGTGAAACGCGTAGGCTTCGTGAGTCACAGGAGGGATAACCGCGTGCGATAATTGAATCATAGTTGCGGCCTTTTTTCTTTGATGAGCGATAATCAACAAATTTGATAACCGGAAAAAGCAACATATAAGCGTTGTACTTTTGCTGAGTACAAGAGACACGTGATGTCTAGAAAATGATGTCTGATGCGGACACGTGCTTTCTAGGAGGACTAAAACTGTTAATTGCAACAGAACGACAGAGACTATGTATTTCTAGCGTAAATACACTCGTCCACTCCTTCCCAGAAAGTCAGTCAACAACTCTAGATGTCGAATACAAAGTTAATCCTTCAATTGTTTCAATACAAACAGATATATCTTAATGCGAAAACAAATTCCAAAATGTCCCTTACATATAACAGGTATATTATGGTTGCGGTATTTTTCCTTTCCCTTACATTCAAGAAACATTTTACCGATAAAACATAATGGTCTGAGTTCATAAGCTAGCGTTGCACATCACCGAATTCTGGAATGTATTTTATAGTTCTGTGTCACACTTTAGCTGTGACACCCCAAGTAAGAGAAGGAACTTAACGCCTTTGTTATCCTTCAAAAGTTACCCGTTCTGCACGCCGTTCCCTAAAGATTAAATTTCATTAACATACACTACATTAAATCTGTGGTTTGATTGGCCGATGAAGTGGTTTAATGTGAAGCTTTTTTTTTTGATTGGGTCTAAATGATACGTGATTCTCATTGTATTAAGCCCCTTTTTACTGGCTATTATAGATACGCATTATAAACTTTGGACTACAATACGCCCACTACTAGACAACTAGAGTCGTGTATTTAAACTTCAGGGACGAGGAGTAATTGTTTTCTCGTTATTTTGGGATTACACTTTCTTTAAAAATGTCAGATAGTATGGCGCCTATCGCATCACTAAATGCCGGCTGTCTAATCCAATGAACTTTTTGCGTGGAATGGAGATCACGTGACGTTTGAGTTGTAGAGAGTGCCGCCATCATTATAAGATGGCACTACTGATCTGACGGTACAGAGGAAACGAAATAGAACGACGTCACTAGCCCTGTCACGACGACTACTTTATTAACGTCATAAAACGATGACAAATCACTCTGGACCATTCATTCGTGATGTCATATATTTGTAGAACGTTATTTGTCTTTCGAGAGAGAACATCCCATAGTTATGACGGCGATTTTAGCACACCAGATCCAATTTAACCAATGTGACGTGACCATTCCACGCATATAGTTCATTGGTCTTATCCATCCAGGCAACCGGCCTCATTGTCGGCATAAACACTCTGTATTTTACATCTTTTGTCAATTCTTTATGTAAACTTTTTTTTGTAGTTTTATGGTTAAAGTAATGTTATTCAACAGGGAAATGATTGCACGAGAGATGTGCCAGACAGGTCAGCATTAAGCTTAAACGTTTTTTTTTAGTACCGTACAGCTTTAGTTATTCAACATATTAAATTTTAAAGTTCTACATTTTGAAGCTGATATTGGACACACACGTACACCCTTCGGCGTACTGTTATTTTGAGAACGCATTGACAATGAACCATAATTATTTGATTTCTGTAAACAGAATATGGTAGAAAACAACATGTATTCGTGATGTGAAACTTGAAGGCAGAGTCATTGGGATTTGTATCGAACACACCTAGTCTGCTTCCTCTTGTTAAAAAGACCATGATAAAGTGATACACTGCGATAAACTGGAATTGTTTCCATGTAACTCGTGTCCTTCTGGTCGTATAAACAGACAATATATCTAGCATGATAAGTAACTCAAAGTAGATTTATAGCAGTATTACTGCAACAGAAATAAGATAATAAACTTTTCGAAAATGTTTGGAAGAAAGCATGGAATTTGCGTCTTCATCAAGATATTTAAGTTGTTTAAAGGCTGCATAACGGTCTGGAAGCCTTTAGTTATTTGCGAAACAAAATTAACCCGATTTTGGATGATTGTCTGAACATGGCGAGTGATACAAATGTAACCTGTTATCCGTTACAGTAAAAGGAATGAAAAAGAAAATGTATATTTGCGAAAATCTAGATTTATTTAAGGGCAGATAGTATAGAATTTAGTCCTCAGTCAAACGGTTAGCCCAATTTGAACGCAGACATCGACTTTTTCGTTCTGAACAACGTTTACCAGATCACGCCAAAGCAAATAAAATCACTAACAACCCTTTGGAATTACTCTCATCTCATGATGCAGTTTACAGTATCTTCAAGAAAAATGAACACAACATTTGAAAAAGGGCTGCCTATCCCCTTTTCAAGACCTGCCCCATAGTAGTTTTATTCAGCTTTAATCGTAACCGACCATGTAGACAACAGTAAAATGTTTCTGTTATCTATATACCATGATTGTACCTTAGCAAGTAGACAACAAAAAGTTATTTCTATACTCATTGTGATTTTACCCGATTAATTAGACAACAGTCAGTTACTTCTCTATACACTATGATTTTACCTGACCAAGTAGACAACAGTCAGTTACTTCTCTATACACTATGATTTTACCTGACCAAGTAGACAACAGTCAGTTACTTCTCTATACACTATGATTTTACCTGACCAAGTAGACAACAGTAGGTTACTTCTCTATACACTATGATTTTACCTGACCAGGTAGACAACAGTAAGTTACTTCTCTATACACTATGAATTTACCTGACCAAGTAGACAACAGTAGGTTACTTCTCCATACACTATGATTTTACCTGACCAAGTAGACAACAGTCAGTTACTTCTCTATACACTATGATTTTACCTGACCAAGTAGACAACAGTAAGTTACTTCTCCATACACTATGATTTTACCTGACCAAGAAGACAACAGTAAGTTACTTCTCTATACACTATGAATTTACCTGACCAAGTAGACAACAGTAAGTTACTTCTCTATATACTATGATTTTACCTGACCAAGTAGACAACAGTCAGTTACTTCTCTATACACTATGATTTTACCTGACCAGGTAGACAACAGTAAGTTACTTCTCTATACACTATGATTTTACCTGACCAAGTAGACAACAGTAAGTTACTTCTCTATACACTATGATTTTACCTGACCAAGTAGACAACAGTCAATTACTTCTCTATACACTATGATTTTACCTGACCAGGTAGACAACAGTAAGTTACTTCTCTATACACTATGATTTTGCCTGACCAAGTAGACAACAGTAAGTTACTGATCTATACACTATGATTTTACCTGACCAAGTAGACAACAGTAAGTTACTTCTCTATACACTATGCATTTACCTGACCAAGAAGACAACCGTAAGTTACTTCTCTATACACTATGATTTTACCTAACCAAGAAGACAACAGTAGGTTACTTCTCCATACACTATGATTTTACCTGACCAAGTAGACAACAGTAAGTTACTTCTCTATACACTATGAATATACCTGACCAAGAAGACAACCGTAAGTTACTTCTCTATACACTATGATTTTACCTAGCCAAGAAGACAACAGTAGGTTACTTCTCTATACACTATAATTTTACCTGACCAAGAAGACAACAGTCAGTTACTTCTCTATACACTATGACTTTACCTGACCAAGAAGACAACAGTAAGTTACTTCTCTATACACTATGATTTTACCTGACCAAGAAGACAACAGTAAGTTACTTCTCTATACACTATGATTTTACCTGACCAAGTAGACAACAGTCAGTTACTTCTCCATACACTATGATTTTACGTGACCAAGAAGACAACAGTAGGTTACTTCTCTATACACTATGATTTTACCTAACCAAGAGGACAACAGTAAGTTACTTCTCTATACACTATGATTTTACCTGACCAAGTAGACAACAATAGGTTACTTCTCCATACATTATGATTTTACCTAACCAAGTAGACAACAGTAAGTTACTTCTCTATACACTATGATTTTACCTAACCAAGAAGACAACCGTAAGTTACTTCTCTATACACTATGATTCTACCTGACCAAGAAGACAACAGTCAGTTACTTCTCTATACACTATGATTTTACCTGACCAGGTAGACAACAGTAGGTTACTTCTCTATACACTATGATTTTACCTGACCAAGTAGACAACAGTAGGTTACTTCTCTATACACTATGATTTTACCTGACCAGGTAGACAACAGTAAGTTACTTCTCTATACACTATGATTTTACCTGACCAAGTAGACAACAGTAAGTTACTTCTCTATACACTATGATTTTACCTAACCAAGAAGACAACAGTAAGTTACTTCTCTATACGCTATGATTTTGCCTGACCAGGTAGACAACAGTAAGTTACTTCTCTATACACTATGATTTTGCCTGACCAGGTAGACAACAGTAAGTTACTTCTCTATACACTATGATTTTGCCTGACCAGGTAGACAACAGTAAGTTACTTCTCTATACACTATGATTTTACCTGACCAAGAAGACAACAGTCAGTTACTTCTCTATACACTATGATTTTACCTGACCAAGTAGACAACAGTCAGTTACTTCTCTATACACTATGAATTTACCTAACCAAGAAGACAACAGTCAGTTACTTCTCTATACACTCCGATTTTACCTGACCAAGTAGACAACAGTCAGTTACTTTTCTATACACTATGAATTTACCTCACCAAGTAGACAACAGTCAGTTACTTCTCTATACACTATGAATTTACCTGACCAAGTAGACAACAGTAAGTTACTTCTCTATACACTATGATTTTACCTGACCAAGTAGACAACAGTAAGTTACTTCTCTATACACTATGATTTTACCTGACCAGGTAGACAACAGTCAGTTACTTCTCTATACACTATGACTTTACCTGACCAAGTAGACAACAGTAGGTTACTTCTCTATACATTATGATTTTACCTGACCAGGTAGACAACAGTAGGTTACTTCTCTATACACTATGATTTTACCTGACCAGGTAGACAACAGTAAGTTACTTCTCTATACACTATGATTTTACCTGACCAGGTAGACAACAGTAGGTTACTTCTTTATACACTATGATTTTACCTAACCAAGTAGACAACAGTCAGTTACTTCTCTATACACTATGAATTTACCTGACCAAGTAGACAACAGTAAGTTACTTCTCTATACACTATGATTTTACCTGACCAGGTAGACAACAGTAAGTTACTTCTCTATACACTATGATTTTACCTGACCAAGTAGACAACAGTAAGTTACTTCTCCATACACTGTGATTTTACCTGACCAAGCAGACAACAGTCAGTTACTTCTCTATACACTATGATTTTACCTGACCAAGAAGACAACCGTAAGTTACTTCTCTATACACTATGATTTTACCTGACCAAGCAGACAACAGTCAGTTACTTCTCTATACACTATGATTTTACCTGACCAAGAAGACAACCGTAAGTTACTTCTCTATACACTATGATTTTACCTAACCAAGAAGACAACCGTAAGTTACTTCTCTATACACTATGATTTTACCTAACCAAGTAGACAACAGTAGGTTACTTCTCCATACACTATAATTTTACCTGACCAGGTAGACAACAGTAGGTTACTTCTCTATACACAATAATTTTACCTGACCAAGAAGACAACAGTCAGTTACTTCTCTATACACTATGATTTTACCTGACCAAGAAGAATACAGTAAGTTACTTCTCTATACACTATGATTTTACCTGACCAAGACGACAACAGTAAGTTACTTCTCTATACACTATGATTTTACCTGACCAAGTAGACAACAGTCAGTTACTTCTCCATACACTATGATTTTACGTGACCAAGAAGACAACAGTAGGTTACTTCTCTATACACTATGATTTTACCTAACCAAGAGGACAACAGTAAGTTACTTCTCTATACACTATGATTTTACCTGACCAAGTAGACAACAATAGGTTACTTCTCCATACATTATGATTTTACCTGACCAAGTAGACAACAGTAAGTTACTTCTCTATACACTATGATTTTACCTAACCAAAAAGACAACCGTAAGTTACTTCTCTATACACTATGATTTTACCTGACCAAGAAGACAACAGTCAGTTACTTCTCTATACACTATGATTTTACCTGACCAGGTAGACAACAGTAGGTTACTTCTCTATACACTATGATTTTACCTGACCAAGTAGACAACAGTAGGTTACTTCTCTATACACTATGATTTTACCTGACCAGGTAGACAACAGTAAGTTACTTCTCTATTCACTATGATTTTACCTGACCAAGTAGACAACAGTAAGTTACTTCTCTATACACTATGATTTTACCTAACCAAGAAGACAACAGTAAGTTACTTCTCTATACACTATGATTTTGCCTGACCAGGTAGACAACAGTAAGTTACTTCTCTATACACTATGATTTTGCCTGACCAGGTAGACAACAGTAAGTTACTTTTCTATACACTATGATTTTGCCTGACCAGGTAGACAACAGTAAGTTACTTCTCTATACACTATGATTTTACCTGACCAAGAAGACAACAGTAAGTTACTTCTCCATACACTATGATTTTACCTGACCAGGTAGACAACAGTAAGTTACTTCTCCATACACTATGATTTTACCTGACCAAGAAGACAACAGTCAGTTACTTCTCTATACACTATGATTTTACCTGACCAAGTAGACAACAGTCAGTTACTTCTCTATACACTATGAATTTACCTAACCAAGAAGACAACAGTCAGTTACTTCTCTTAAACACTCTGATTTTACCTGACCAAGTAGACAACAGTCAGTTACTTCTCTATACACTATGAATTTACCTCACCAAGTAGACAACAGTCAGTTACTTCTCTATACACTATGAATTTACCTGACCAAGTAGACAACAGTAAGTTACTTCTCTATACACTATGATTTTACCTGACCAAGTAGACAACAGTAAGTTACTTCTCTATACACTATGATTTTACCTGACCAGGTAGACAACAGTAGGTTACTTCTCTATACACTATGATTTTACCTGACCAGGTAGACAACAGTAAGTTACTTCTCTATACACTATGATTTTACCTGACCAGGTAGACAACAGTAGGTTACTTCTCTATACACTATGATTTTACCTGACCAGGTAGACAACAGTCAGTCACTTCTCTATACACTATGACTTTACCTGACCAAGTAGACAACAGTAGGTTACTTCTCTATACACTATGATTTTACCTGACCAGGTAGACAACAGTAGGTTAGTTCTCTATACACTATGATTTTACCTGACCAGGTAGACAACAGTAAGTTACTTCTCTATACACTATGATTTTACCTGACCAGGTAGACAACAGTAGGTTACTTCTCTATACACTATGATTTTACCTAACCAAGTAGACAACAGTCAGTTACTTCTCTATACACTATGAATTTACCTGACCAAGTAGACAACAGTAAGTTACTTCTCTATACACTATGATTTTACCTGACCAGGTAGACAACAGTAAGTTACTTCTCTATACACTATGATTTTACCTGACCAAGTAGACAACAGTGAGTTACTTCTCCATACACTGTGATTTTACCTGACCAAGCTGACAACAGTCAGTTACTTCTCTATACACTATGATTTTACCTGACCAAGAAGACAACCGTAAGTTACTTCTCTATACACTATAATTTTACGTGACCAAGAAGACAACCGTAAGTTACTTCTCTATACACTATGATTTTACCTGACCAAGCAGACAACAGTCAGTTACTTCTCTATACACTATGATTTTACCTGACCAAGAAGACAACCGTAAGTTACTTCTCCATACACTATGATTTTACCTAACCAAGAAGACAACCGTAAGTTACTTCTCTATACACTATGATTTTACCTAACCAAGAAGACAACCGTAAGTTACTTCTCTATACACTATGATTTTACCTAACCAAGTAGACAACAGTAGGTTACTTCTCCATACACTATGATTTTACCTGACCAAGTAGACAACAGTAAGTTACTTCTCTATACACTATGATTTTACCTGACCAGGTAGACAACACGAAGCTATATGTACCTCTCTATACACTATGATTTTACCTGACCAAGAAGACAACAGTAGGTTACTTCTCTATACACTATGAATTTACCTGACCAAGTAGACAACAGTAAGTTACTTCTCTATACACTATGATTTTACCTGACCAAGTAGACAACAGTAGGTTAATTCTCCATACACTATGATTTTACCTGACCAAGTAGACAACAGTAGGTTACTTCTCTATACACTATGATTTTACCTGACCAGGTAGACAACAGTAAGTTACTTCTCTATACACTATGATTTTACCTGACCAAGAAGACAACCGTAAGTTAATTCTCTATACACTATGATTTTACCTGACCAAGTAGACAACCGTAAGTTACTTCTCTATACACTATGATTTTACCTAACCAAGTAGACAACAGTAAGTTACTTCTCTATACACTATGATTTTACCTGACCAAGTAGACAACAGTAGGTTACTTCTCTATACACTATGATTTTACCTGACCAAGTAGACAACAGTAAGTTACTTCTCTATACACTATGATTTTACCTGACCAAGAAGACAACAGTAGGTTACTTCTCTATACACTATGAATTTACCTGACCAAGTAGACAACAGTAAGTTACTTCTCTATACACTATGATTTTACCTGACCAAGTAGACAACAGTAAGTTACTTCTCTATACACTATAATTTTACCTGACCAGGTAGACAACACGAAGCTTTATGTACCTCTCTATACACTATGATTTTACCTAACCAAGAAGACAACAGTAGGTTACTTCTCTATACACTATAATTTTACCTAACCAAGAAGACAACAGTAGGTTACTTCTCTATACACTATAATTTTACCTAACCAAGAAGACAACAGTCAGTTACTTCTCTATACACTATGAATGTACATGACCAAGAAGACAACAGTAGGTTACTTCTCTATACAGTATGATTTTACCTGACCAAGTAGACAACAGTAAGTTACTTCTCTATACACTATGAATTTACCTAACCAAGAAGACAACAGTAGGTTACTTCTCTATACACTATGATTTTACCTGACCAAGAAGACAACAGTAAGTTACTTCTCTATACACTATGATTTTACCTGACCAAGAAGAAAACAGTAAGTTACTTCTCTATACACTATGATTTTACCTAACCAAGTAGACAACAGTCAGTTACTTCTCTATACACTATGATTTTACCTAACCAAGAAGACAACAGTAAGTTACTTCTCTATACACTATGATTTTACCTGACCAAGTAGACAACAGTCAGTTACTTCTCTATACACTATGATTTTACCTGACCAAGAAGACAACAGTAGGTTACTTCTCTATACACTATGATTTTACCTGACCAAGAAGACAACAGTCAGTTACTTCTCTATACACTATGATTTTACCTGACCAAGAAGACAACAGTAGGTTACTTCTCTATACACTATGATTTTACCTAACCAAGAAGACAACAGTAAGTTACTTCTCCATACACTATGATTTTACCTGACCAAGTAGACAACAGTCAGTTACTTCTCTATACACTATGATTTTACCTGACCAAGTAGACAACCGTAAGTTACTTCTCTATAAACTATGATTTTACCTGACCAAGAAGACAACAGTAAGTTACTTCTCTATACACTATGATTTTACCTAACCAAGAAGACAACAGTAGGTTACTTCTCTATACACTATGATTTTACATAACCAAGAAGACAACAGTAAGTTACTTCTCTATACACTATGATTTTACCTGACCAGGTAGACAACAGTAAGTTACTTCTCTATACACTATGATCTTGCCTGACCAGGTAGACAACAGTAAGTTACTTCTCTATACACTATGATTTTACCTGACCAAGAAGACAACAGTAAGTTACTTCTCTATACACTATGATTTTACCTGACCAGGTAGACAACAGTCAGTTACTTCTCTATACACTATGACTTTACCTGACCAAGTAGACAACAGTAGGTTACTTCTCTATACACTATGATTTTACCTGAACAGGTAGACAACAGTAGGTTACTTCTCTATACACCATGATTTTACCTGACCAGGTAGACAACAGTAGGTTACTTCTCTATACACTATGATTTTACCTGACCAGGTAGACAACAGTAGGTTACTTCTCTATACACTATGAATTTACCTCACCAAGTAGACAACAGTCAGTTACTTCTCTATACACTATGATTTTACCTAACCAAGAAGACAACCGTAAGTTACTTCTCTATAAACTATGATTTTACCTAACCAAGTAGACAACAGTAGGTTACTTCTCCATACACTTTAATTTTACCTGACCAGGTAGACAACAGTAGGTTACTTCTCTATACACTATAATTTTACCTGACCAAGAAGACAACAGTCAGTTACTTCTCTATACACTATGATTTTACCTGACCAAGAAGACAACAGTAAGTTACTTCTCTATACACTATGATTTTACCTGACCAAGAAGACAACAGTAAGTTACTTCTCTATACACTATGATTTTACCTGACCAAGTAGACAACAGTCAGTTACTTCTCCATACACTATGATTTTACGTGACCAAGAAGACAACAGTAGGTTACTTCTCTATACACTATGATTTTACCTAACCAAGAGGCCAACAGTAAGTTACTTCTCTATACACTATGATTTTACCTGACCAAGTAGACAACAATAGGTTACTTCTCCATACATTATGATTTTACCTAACCAAGTAGACAACAGTAAGTTACTTCTCTATACACTATGATTTTACCTAACCAAGAAGACAACCGTAAGTTACTTCTCTATACACTATGATTTTACCTGACCAAGAAGACAACAGTCAGTTACTTCTCTATACACTATGATTTTACCTGACCAAGTAGACAACAGTAGGTTACTTCTCTATACACTATGATTTTACCTGACCAGGTAGACAACAGTAAGTTACTTCTCTATACACTATGATTTTACCTGACCAAGTAGACAACAGTAAGTTACTTCTCTATACACTATGATTTTACCTAACCAAGAAGACCACAGTAAGTTACTTCTCTATACACTATGATTTTGCCTGACCAGGTAGACAACAGTAAGTTACTTCTCTATACACTATGATTTTGCCTGACCAGGTAGACAACAGTAAGTTACTTCTCTATACACTATGATTTTGCCTGACCAGGTAGACAACAGTAAGTTACTTCTCTATACACCATGATTTTACCTGACCAAGAAGACAACAGTAAGTTACTTCTCCATACACTATGATTTTACCTGACCAGGTAGACAACAGTAAGTTACTTCTCCATACACTATGATTTTACCTGACCAAGAAGACAACAGTCAGTTACTTCTCTATACACTATGATTTTACCTGACCAAGTAGACAACAGTCAGTTACTTCTCTATACACTATGAATTTACCTAACCAAGAAGACAACAGTCAGTTACTTCTCTATACACTCTGATTTTACCTGACCAAGTAGACAACAGTCAGTTACTTCTCTATACACTATGAATTTACCTCACCAAGTAGACAACAGTCAGTTACTTCTCTATACACTATGAATTTACCTCACCAAGTGGACAACAGTAAGTTACTTCTCTATACACTATGATTTTACCTGACCAAGTAGACAACAGTAAGTTACTTCTCTATACACTATGATTTTACCTGACCAGGTAGACAACAGTCAGTTACTTCTCTATACACTATGACTTTACCTGACCAAGTAGACAACAGTAGGTTACTTCTCTATACACTATGACTTTACCTGACCAAGTAGACAACAGTAGGTTACTTCTCTATACACTATGATTTTACCTGACCAGGTAGACAACAGTAAGTTACTTCTATATACACTATGATTTTACCTGACCAGGTAGACAACAGTAGGTTACTTCTCTATACACTATGATTTTACCTAACCAAGTAGACAACAGTCAGTTACTTCTCTATACACTATGAATTTACCTGACCAAGTAGACAACAGTAAGTTACTTCTCTATACACTATGATTTTACCTGACCAGGTAGACAACAGTAAGTTACTTCTCTATACACTATGATTTTACCTGACCAAGTAGACAACAGTAAGTTACTTCTCCATACACTGTGATTTTACCTGACCAAGCAGACAACAGTCAGTTACTTCTCTATACACTATGATTTTACCTGACCAAGAAGACAACCGTAAGTTACTTCTCTATACACTAGAATTTTACGTGACCAAGAAGACAACCGTAAGTTACTTCTCTATACACTATGATTTTACCTGACCAAGCAGACAACAGTCAGTTACTTCTCTATACACTATGATTTTACCTGACCAAGAAGACAACCGTAAGTTTCTTCTCTATACACTATGATTTTACCTAACCAAGAAGACAACCGTAAGTTACTTCTCTATACACTATGATTTTACCTAACCAAGTAGACAACACTAGGTTACTTCTCCATACACTATGATTTTACCTGACCAAGTAGACAACAGTAAGTTACTTCTCTATACACTATGATTTTACCTGACCAGGTAGACAACACGAAGCTATATGTACCTCTCTATACACTATGATTTTACCTGACCAAGAAGACAACTTCTCTATACACTATGAATTTACCTGACCAAGTAGACAACAGTAAGTTACTTCTCTATACACTATGATTTTACCTGACCAAGTAGACAACAGTAGGTTAATTCTCCATACACTATGATTTTACCTGACCAAGTAGACAACAGTAGGTTACTTCTCTATACACTATGATTTTACCTGACCAAGCAGACAACAGTCAGTTACTTCTCTATACACTATGATTTTACCTGACCAAGAAGACAACCGTAAGTTACTTCTCCATACACTATGATTTTACCTAACCAAGAAGACAACCGTAAGTTACTTCTCTATACACTATGATTTTACCTAACCAAGAAGACAACCGTAAGTTACTTCTCTATACACTATGATTTTACCTAACCAAGTAGACAACAGTAGGTTACTTCTCCATACACTATGATTTTACCTGACCAAGTAGACAACAGTAAGTTACTTCTCTATACACTATGATTTTACCTGACCAGGTAGACAACACGAAGCTATATGTACCTCTCTATACACTATGATTTTACCTGACCAAGAAGACAACAGTAGGTTACTTCTCTATACACTATGAATTTACCTGACCAAGTAGACAACAGTAAGTTACTTCTCTATACACTATGATTTTACCTGACCAAGTAGACAACAGTAAGTTACTTCTCTATACACTATGATTTTGCCTGACCAGGTAGACAACAGTAAGTTACTTCTCTATACACCATGATTTTACCTGACCAAGAAGACAACAGTAAGTTACTTCTCCATACACTATGATTTTACCTGACCAGGTAGACAACAGTAAGTTACTTCTCCATACACTATGATTTTACCTGACCAAGAAGACAACAGTCAGTTACTTCTCTATACACTATGATTTTACCTGACCAAGTAGACAACAGTCAGTTACTTCTCTATACACTATGAATTTACCTAACCAAGAAGACAACAGTCAGTTACTTCTCTATACACTCTGATTTTACCTGACCAAGTAGACAACAGTCAGTTACTTCTCTATACACTATGAATTTACCTCACCAAGTAGACAACAGTCAGTTACTTCTCTATACACTATGAATTTACCTCACCAAGTGGACAACAGTAAGTTACTTCTCTATACACTATGATTTTACCTGACCAAGTAGACAACAGTAAGTTACTTCTCTATACACTATGATTTTACCTGACCAGGTAGACAACAGTCAGTTACTTCTCTATACACTATGACTTTACCTGACCAAGTAGACAACAGTAGGTTACTTCTCTATACACTATGACTTTACCTGACCAAGTAGACAACAGTAGGTTACTTCTCTATACACTATGATTTTACCTGACCAGGTAGACAACAGTAAGTTACTTCTATATACACTATGATTTTACCTGACCAGGTAGACAACAGTAGGTTACTTCTCTATACACTATGATTTTACCTAACCAAGTAGACAACAGTCAGTTACTTCTCTATACACTATGAATTTACCTGACCAAGTAGACAACAGTAAGTTACTTCTCTATACACTATGATTTTACCTGACCAGGTAGACAACAGTAAGTTACTTCTCTATACACTATGATTTTACCTGACCAAGTAGACAACAGTAAGTTACTTCTCCATACACTGTGATTTTACCTGACCAAGCAGACAACAGTCAGTTACTTCTCTATACACTATGATTTTACCTGACCAAGAAGACAACCGTAAGTTACTTCTCTATACACTAGAATTTTACGTGACCAAGAAGACAACCGTAAGTTACTTCTCTATACACTATGATTTTACCTGACCAAGCAGACAACAGTCAGTTACTTCTCTATACACTATGATTTTACCTGACCAAGAAGACAACCGTAAGTTTCTTCTCTATACACTATGATTTTACCTAACCAAGAAGACAACCGTAAGTTACTTCTCTATACACTATGATTTTACCTAACCAAGTAGACAACACTAGGTTACTTCTCCATACACTATGATTTTACCTGACCAAGTAGACAACAGTAAGTTACTTCTCTATACACTATGATTTTACCTGACCAGGTAGACAACACGAAGCTATATGTACCTCTCTATACACTATGATTTTACCTGACCAAGAAGACAACTTCTCTATACACTATGAATTTACCTGACCAAGTAGACAACAGTAAGTTACTTCTCTATACACTATGATTTTACCTGACCAAGTAGACAACAGTAGGTTAATTCTCCATACACTATGATTTTACCTGACCAAGTAGACAACAGTAGGTTACTTCTCTATACACTATGATTTTACCTGACCAAGCAGACAACAGTCAGTTACTTCTCTATACACTATGATTTTACCTGACCAAGAAGACAACCGTAAGTTACTTCTCCATACACTATGATTTTACCTAACCAAGAAGACAACCGTAAGTTACTTCTCTATACACTATGATTTTACCTAACCAAGAAGACAACCGTAAGTTACTTCTCTATACACTATGATTTTACCTAACCAAGTAGACAACAGTAGGTTACTTCTCCACACACTATGATTTTACCTGACCAAGTAGACAACAGTAAGTTACTTCTCTATACACTATGATTTTACCTGACCAGGTAGACAACACGAAGCTATATGTACCTCTCTATACACTATGATTTTACCTGACCAAGAAGACAACAGTAGGTTACTTCTCTATACACTATGAATTTACCTGACCAAGTAGACAACAGTAAGTTACTTCTCTATACACTATGATTTTACCTGACCAAGTAGACAACAGTAGGTTAATTCTCCATACACTATGATTTTACCTGACCAAGTAGACAACAGTAGGTTACTTCTCTATACACTATGATTTTACCTGACCAGGTAGACAACAGTAAGTTACTTCTCTATACACTATGATTTTACCTGACCAAGAAGACAACCGTAAGTTAATTCTCTATACACTATGATTTTACCTGACCAAGTAGACAACCGTAAGTTACTTCTCTATACACTATGATTTTACCTAACCAAGTAGACAACAGTAAGTTACTTCTCTATACACTATGATTTTACCTGACCAAGTAGACAACAGTAGGTTACTTCTCTATACACTATGATTTTACCTGACCAAGTAGACAACAGTAAGTTACTTCTCTATACACTATGATTTTACCTGACCAAGAAGACAACAGTAGGTTACTTCTCTATACACTATGAATTTACCTGACCAAGAAGACAACAGTAGGTTACTTCTCTATACACTATGAATTTACCTGACCAAGTAGACAACAGTAAGTTACTTCTCTATACACTATGATTTTACCTGACCAAGTAGACAACAGTAAGTTACTTCTCTATACACTATAATTTTACCTGACCAGGTAGACAACACGAAGCTTTATGTACCTCTCTATACACTATGATTTTACCTAACCAAGAAGACAACAGTAGGTTACTTCTCTATACACTATAATTTTACCTAACCAAGAAGACAACAGTAGGTTACTTCTCTATACACTATAATTTTACCTAACCAAGAAGACAACAGTCAGTTACTTCTCTATACACTATGAATGTACATGACCAAGAAGACAACAGTAGGTTACTTCTCTATACAGTATGATTTTACCTGACCAAGTAGACAACAGTAAGTTACTTCTCTATACACTATGAATTTACCTAACCAAGAAGACAACAGTAGGTTACTTCTCTATACACTATGATTTTACCTGACCAAGAAGACAACAGTAAGTTACTTCTCTATACACTATGATTTTACCTGACCAAGAAGAAAACAGTAAGTTACTTCTCTATACACTATGATTTTACCTAACCAAGTAGACAACAGTCAGTTACTTCTCTATACACTATGATTTTACCTAACCAAGAAGACAACAGTAAGTTACTTCTCTATACACTATGATTTTACCTGACCAAGTAGACAACAGTCAGTTACTTCTCTATACACTATGATTTTACCTGACCAAGAAGACAACAGTAGGTTACTTCTCTATACACTATGATTTTACCTGACCAAGAAGACAACAGTCAGTTACTTCTCTATACACTATGATTTTACCTGACCAAGAAGACAACAGTAGGTTACTTCTCTATACACTATGATTTTACCTAACCAAGAAGACAACAGTAAGTTACTTCTCCATACACTATGATTTTACCTGACCAAGTAGACAACAGTCAGTTACTTCTCTATACACTATGATTTTACCTGACCAAGTAGACAACCGTAAGTTACTTCTCTATAAACTATGATTTTACCTGACCAAGAAGACAACAGTAAGTTACTTCTCTATACACTATGATTTTACCTAACCAAGAAGACAACAGTAGGTTACTTCTCTATACACTATGATTTTACATAACCAAGAAGACAACAGTAAGTTACTTCTCTATACACTATGATTTTACCTGACCAGGTAGACAACAGTAAGTTACTTCTCTATACACTATGATCTTGCCTGACCAGGTAGACAACAGTAAGTTACTTCTCTATACACTATGATTTTACCTGACCAAGAAGACAACAGTAAGTTACTTCTCTATACACTATGATTTTACCTGACCAGGTAGACAACAGTCAGTTACTTCTCTATACACTATGACTTTACCTGACCAAGTAGACAACAGTAGGTTACTTCTCTATACACTATGATTTTACCTGAACAGGTAGACAACAGTAGGTTACTTCTCT
Source organism: Lepidochitona cinerea (assembly GCA_963971465.1). Taxonomy (NCBI): domain Eukaryota; kingdom Metazoa; phylum Mollusca; class Polyplacophora; order Chitonida; family Tonicellidae; genus Lepidochitona; species Lepidochitona cinerea. The sequence continues at coordinate 5,427,012 of OZ020551.1, forward strand.
ATACACCATGATTTTACCTGACCAGGTAGACAACAGTAGGTTACTTCTCTATACACTATGATTTTACCTGACCAGGTAGACAACAGTAGGTTACTTCTCTATACACTATGAATTTACCTCACCAAGTAGACAACAGTCAGTTACTTCTCTATACACTATGATTTTACCTAACCAAGAAGACAACCGTAAGTTACTTCTCTATAAACTATGATTTTACCTAACCAAGTAGACAACAGTAGGTTACTTCTCCATACACTTTAATTTTACCTGACCAGGTAGACAACAGTAGGTTACTTCTCTATACACTATAATTTTACCTGACCAAGAAGACAACAGTCAGTTACTTCTCTATACACTATGATTTTACCTGACCAAGAAGACAACAGTAAGTTACTTCTCTATACACTATGATTTTACCTGACCAAGAAGACAACAGTAAGTTACTTCTCTATACACTATGATTTTACCTGACCAAGTAGACAACAGTCAGTTACTTCTCCATACACTATGATTTTACGTGACCAAGAAGACAACAGTAGGTTACTTCTCTATACACTATGATTTTACCTAACCAAGAGGCCAACAGTAAGTTACTTCTCTATACACTATGATTTTACCTGACCAAGTAGACAACAATAGGTTACTTCTCCATACATTATGATTTTACCTAACCAAGTAGACAACAGTAAGTTACTTCTCTATACACTATGATTTTACCTAACCAAGAAGACAACCGTAAGTTACTTCTCTATACACTATGATTTTACCTGACCAAGAAGACAACAGTCAGTTACTTCTCTATACACTATGATTTTACCTGACCAAGTAGACAACAGTAGGTTACTTCTCTATACACTATGATTTTACCTGACCAGGTAGACAACAGTAAGTTACTTCTCTATACACTATGATTTTACCTGACCAAGTAGACAACAGTAAGTTACTTCTCTATACACTATGATTTTACCTAACCAAGAAGACCACAGTAAGTTACTTCTCTATACACTATGATTTTGCCTGACCAGGTAGACAACAGTAAGTTACTTCTCTATACACTATGATTTTGCCTGACCAGGTAGACAACAGTAAGTTACTTCTCTATACACTATGATTTTGCCTGACCAGGTAGACAACAGTAAGTTACTTCTCTATACACTATGATTTTACCTGACCAAGAAGACAACAGTAAGTTACTTCTCCATACACTATGATTTTACCTGACCAGGTAGACAACAGTAAGTTACTTCTCCATACACTATGATTTTACCTGACCAAGAAGACAACAGTCAGTTACTTCTCTATACACTATGATTTTACCTGACCAAGTAGACAACAGTCAGTTACTTCTCTATACACTATGAATTTACCTAACCAAGAAGACAACAGTCAGTTACTTCTCTATACACTCTGATTTTACCTGACCAAGTAGACAACAGTCAGTTACTTCTCTATACACTATGAATTTACCTCACCAAGTAGACAACAGTCAGTTACTTCTCTATACACTATGAATTTACCTCACCAAGTGGACAACAGTAAGTTACTTCTCTATACACTATGATTTTACCTGACCAAGTAGACAACAGTAAGTTACTTCTCTATACACTATGATTTTACCTGACCAGGTAGACAACAGTCAGTTACTTCTCTATACACTATGACTTTACCTGACCAAGTAGACAACAGTAGGTTACTTCTCTATACACTATGACTTTACCTGACCAAGTAGACAACAGTAGGTTACTTCTCTATACACTATGATTTTACCTGACCAGGTAGACAACAGTAAGTTACTTCTATATACACTATGATTTTACCTGACCGGGTAGACAACAGTAGGTTACTTCTCTATACACTATGATTTTACCTAACCAAGTAGACAACAGTCAGTTACTTCTCTATACACTATGAATTTACCTGACCAAGTAGACAACAGTAAGTTACTTCTCTATACACTATGATTTTACCTGACCAGGTAGACAACAGTAAGTTACTTCTCTATACACTATGATTTTACCTGACCAAGTAGACAACAGTAAGTTACTTCTCCATACACTGTGATTTTACCTGACCAAGCAGACAACAGTCAGTTACTTCTCTATACACTATGATTTTACCTGACCAAGGAGACAACCGTAAGTTACTTCTCTATACACTAGAATTTTACGTGACCAAGAAGACAACCGTAAGTTACTTCTCTATACACTATGATTTTACCTGACCAAGCAGACAACAGTCAGTTACTTCTCTATACACTATGATTTTACCTGACCAAGAAGACAACCGTAAGTTTCTTCTCTATACACTATGATTTTACCTAACCAAGAAGACAACCGTAAGTTACTTCTCTATACACTATGATTTTACCTAACCAAGTAGACAACACTAGGTTACTTCTCCATACACTATGATTTTACCTGACCAAGTAGACAACAGTAAGTTACTTCTCTATACACTATGATTTTACCTGACCAGGTAGACAACACGAAGCTATATGTACCTCTCTATACACTATGATTTTACCTGACCAAGAAGACAACTTCTCTATACACTATGAATTTACCTGACCAAGTAGACAACAGTAAGTTACTTCTCTATACACTATGATTTTACCTGACCAAGTAGACAACAGTAGGTTAATTCTCCATACACTATGATTTTACCTGACCAAGTAGACAACAGTAGGTTACTTCTCTATACACTATGATTTTACCTGACCAGGTAGACAACAGTAAGTTACTTCTCTATACACTATGATTTTCTCTATACACTATGAATTTACCTGACCAAGTAGACAACAGTAAGTTACTTCTCTATACACTATGATTTTACCTGACCAAGTAGACAACAGTAGGTTAATTCTCTATACACTATGATTTTGCCTGACCAAGTAGACAACAGTAGGTTAATTCTCCATACACTATGATTTTACCTGACCAAGTAGACAACAGTAGGTTACTTCTCTATACACTATGATTTTACCTGACCAGGTAGACAACAGTAAGTTACTTCTCTATACACTATGATTTTCTCTATACACTATGAATTTACCTGACCAAGTAGACAACAGTAAGTTACTTCTCTATACACTATGATTTTACCTGACCAAGTAGACAACAGTAAGTTACTTCTCTATACACTATGATTTTCTCTATACACTATGAATTTACCTGACCAAGTAGACAACAGTAAGTTACTTCTCTATACACTATGATTTTACCTGACCAAGTAGACAACAGTAGGTTAATTCTCCATACACTATGATTTTACCTGAACAGGTAGACAACAGTAGGTTACTTCTCTATACACCATGATTTTACCTGACCAGGTAGACAACAGTAGGTTACTTCTCTATACACTATGATTTTACCTGACCAGGTAGACAACAGTAGGTTACTTCTCTATACACTATGAATTTACCTCACCAAGTAGACAACAGTCAGTTACTTCTCTATACACTATGATTTTACCTGACCAGGTAGACAACAGTAAGTTACTTCTCTATACACTATGATTTTCTCTATACACTATGAATTTACCTGACCAAGTAGACAACAGTAAGTTACTTCTCTATACACTATGATTTTACCTGACCAAGTAGACAACAGTAGGTTAATTCTCCATACACTATGATTTTACCTGAACAGGTAGACAACAGTAGGTTACTTCTCTATACACCATGATTTTACCTGACCAGGTAGACAACAGTAGGTTACTTCTCTATACACTATGATTTTACCTGACCAGGTAGACAACAGTAGGTTACTTCTCTATACACTATGAATTTACCTCACCAAGTAGACAACAGTCAGTTACTTCTCTATACACTATGATTTTACCTAACCAAGAAGACAACCGTAAGTTACTTCTCTATAAACTATGATTTTACCTAACCAAGTAGACAACAGTAGGTTACTTCTCCATACACTTTAATTTTACCTGACCAGGTAGACAACAGTAGGTTACTTCTCTATACACTATAATTTTACCTGACCAAGAAGACAACAGTCAGTTACTTCTCTATACACTATGATTTTACCTGACCAAGAAGACAACAGTAAGTTACTTCTCTATACACTATGATTTTACCTGACCAAGAAGACAACAGTAAGTTACTTCTCTATACACTATGATTTTACCTGACCAAGTAGACAACAGTCAGTTACTTCTCCATACACTATGATTTTACGTGACCAAGAAGACAACAGTAGGTTACTTCTCTATACACTATGATTTTACCTAACCAAGAGGCCAACAGTAAGTTACTTCTCTATACACTATGATTTTACCTGACCAAGTAGACAACAATAGGTTACTTCTCCATACATTATGATTTTACCTAACCAAGTAGACAACAGTAAGTTACTTCTCTATACACTATGATTTTACCTAACCAAGAAGACAACCGTAAGTTACTTCTCTATACACTATGATTTTACCTGACCAAGAAGACAACAGTCAGTTACTTCTCTATACACTATGATTTTACCTGACCAAGTAGACAACAGTAGGTTACTTCTCTATACACTATGATTTTACCTGACCAGGTAGACAACAGTAAGTTACTTCTCTATACACTATGATTTTACCTGACCAAGTAGACAACAGTAAGTTACTTCTCTATACACTATGATTTTACCTAACCAAGAAGACCACAGTAAGTTACTTCTCTATACACTATGATTTTGCCTGACCAGGTAGACAACAGTAAGTTACTTCTGTATACACTATGATTTTGCCTGACCAGGAAGACAACAGTAAGTTACTTCTCTATACACTATGATTTTGCCTGACCAGGTAGACAACAGTAAGTTACTTCTCTATACACTATGATTTTACCTGACCAAGAAGACAACAGTAAGTTACTTCTCCATACACTATGATTTTACCTGACCAGGTAGACAACAGTAAGTTACTTCTCCATACACTATGATTTTACCTGACCAAGAAGACAACAGTCAGTTACTTCTCTATACACTATGATTTTACCTGACCAAGTAGACAACAGTCAGTTACTTCTCTATACACTATGAATTTACCTAACCAAGAAGACAACAGTCAGTTACTTCTCTATACACTCTGATCTTACCTGACCAAGTAGACAACAGTCAGTTACTTCTCTATACACTATGAATTTACCTCACCAAGTAGACAACAGTCAGTTACTTCTCTATACACTATGAATTTACCTCACCAAGTAGACAACAGTAAGTTACTTCTCTATACACTATGATTTTACCTGACCAAGTAGACAACAGTAAGTTACTTCTCTATACACTATGATTTTACCTGACCAGGTAGACAACAGTCAGTTACTTCTCTATACACTATGACTTTACCTGACCAAGTAGACAACAGTAGGTTAGTTCTCTATACACTATGACTTTACCTGACCAAGTAGACAACAGTAGGTTACTTCTCTATACACTATGATTTTACCTGACCAGGTAGACAACAGTAAGTTACTTCTATATACACTATGATTTTACCTGACCAGGTAGACAACAGTAGGTTACTTCTCTATACACTATGATTTTACCTAACCAAGTAGACAACAGTCAGTTACTTCTCTATACACTATGAATTTACCTGACCAAGTAGACAACAGTAAGTTACTTCTCTATACACTATGATTTTACCTGACCAGGTAGACAACAGTAAGTTACTTCTCTATACACTATGATTTTACCTGACCAAGTAGACAATAGTAAGTTACTTCTCCATACACTGTGATTTTACCTGACCAAGCAGACAACAGTCAGTTACTTCTCTATACACTATGATTTTACCTGACCAAGAAGACAACCGTAAGTTACTTCTCTATACACTAGAATTTTACGTGACCAAGCAGACAACAGTCAGTTACTTCTCTATACACTATGATTTTACCTGACCAAGAAGACAACCGTAAGTTTCTTCTCTATACACTATGATTTTACCTAACCAAGAAGACAACCGTAAGTTACTTCTCTATACACTATGATTTTACCTAACCAAGTAGACAACACTAGGTTACTTCTCCATACACTATGATTTTACCTGACCAAGTAGACAACAGTAAGTTACTTCTCTATACACTATGATTTTACCTGACCAGGTAGACAACACGAAGCTATATGTACCTCTCTATACACTATGATTTTACCTGACCAAGAAGACAACTTCTCTATACACTATGAATTTACCTGACCAAGTAGACAACAGTAAGTTACTTCTCTATACACTATGATTTTACCTGACCAAGTAGACAACAGTAGGTTAATTCTCCATACACTATGATTTTACCTGACCAAGTAGACAACAGTAGGTTACTTCTCTATACACTATGATTTTACCTGACCAGGTAGACAACAGTAAGTTACTTCTCTATACACTATGATTTTCTCTATACACTATGAATTTACCTGACCAAGTAGACAACAGTAAGTTACTTCTCTATACACTATGATTTTACCTGACCAAGTAGACAACAGTAGGTTAATTCTCCATACACTATGATTTTACCTGACCAAGTAGACAACAGTAGGTTAATTCTCCATACACTATGATTTTACCTGACCAAGTAGACAACAGTAGGTTACTTCTCTATACACTATGATTTTACCTGACCAGGTAGACAACAGTAAGTTACTTCTCTATACACTATGAATTTACCTGACCAAGTAGATAACAGTAAGTTACTTCTCTATACACTATGATTTTACCTGACCAAGTAGACAACAGTAGGTTAATTCTCCATACACTATGATTTTACCTGACCAAGTAGACAACAGTAGGTTACTTCTCTATACACTATGATTTTACCTGACCAGGTAGACAACAGTAAGTTACTTCTCTATACACTATGATTTTCTCTATACACTATGAATTTACCTGACCAAGTAGACAACAGTAAGTTACTTCTCTATACACTATGATTTTACCTGACCAAGTAGACAACAGTAGGTTAATTCTCCATACACTATGATTTTACCTGACCAAGTAGACAACAGTAGGTTACTTCTCTATACACTATGATTTTACCTGACCAGGTAGACAACAGTAAGTTACTTCTCTATACACTATGATTTTACCTGACCAAGAAGACAACCGTAAGTTACTTCTCTGTACACTATGATTTTACCTGACCAAGTAGACAACCGTAAGTTACTTCTCTATACACTATGATTTTACCTAACCAAGTAGACAACAGTAAGTTACTTCTCTATACACTATGATTTTACCTGACCAAGTAGACAACAGTAGGTTACTTCTCTATACACTATGATTTTACCTGACCAAGTAGACAACAGTAGGTTACTTCTCTATACACTATGATTTTACCTAACCAAGAGGACAACAGTAAGTTACTTCTCTATACACTATGATTTTACCTGACCAAGTAGACAACAATAGGTTACTTCTCCATACATTATGATTTTACCTAACCAAGTAGACAACAGTAAGTTACTTCTCTATACACTATGATTTTACCTAACCAAGAAGACAACCGTAAGTTACTTTTCTATACACTATGATTTTACCTGACCAAGAAGACAAGAGTCAGTTACTTCTCTATACACTATGATTTTACCTGACCAGGTAGACAACAGTAGGTTACTTCTCTATACACTATGATTTTACCTGACCAAGTAGACAACAGTAAGTTACTTCTCCATACACTGTGATTTTACCTGACCAAGCAGACAACAGTCAGTTACTTCTCTATACACTATGATTTTACCTGACCAAGAAGACAACCGTAAGTTACTTCTCTATACACTATAATTTTACGTGACCAAGAAGACAACCGTAAGTTACTTCTCTATACACTATGATTTTACCTAACCAAGCAGACAACAGTCAGTTACTTCTCTATACACTATGATTTTACCTGACCAAGAAGACAACCGTAAGGTACTTCTCTATACACTATGATTTTACCTAACCAAGAAGACAACCGTAAGTTACTTCTCTATACACTATGATTTTACCTAACCAAGTAGACAACAGTAGGTTACTTCTCCATACACTTAGATTTTACCTGACCAAGTAGACAACAGTAAGTTACTTCTCTATACACTATGATTTTACCTGACCAAGAAGACAACAGTAGGTTACTTCTCTATACACTATGAATTTACCTGACCAAGTAGACAACAGTAAGTTACTTCTCTATACACTATGATTTTACCTGACCAAGTAGACAACAGTAGGTTAATTCTCCATACACTATGATTTTACCTGACCAAGTAGACAACAGTAGGTTACTTCTCTATACACTATGATTTTACCTGACCAGGTAGACAACAGTAAGTTACTTCTCTATACACTATGATTTTACCTGACCAAGAAGACAACCGTAAGTTACTTCTCTATACACTATGATTTTACCTGACCAAGTAGACAACCGTAAGTTACTTCTCTATACACTATGATTTTACCTAACCAAGTAGACAACAGTAAGTTACTTCTCTATACACTATGATTTTACCTGACCAAGTAGACAACCGTAAGTTACTTCTCTATACACTATGATTTTACCTGACCAAGAAGACAACAGTAGGTTACTTCTCTATACACTATGAATTTACCTGACCAAGAAGACAACAGTAGGTTACTTCTCTATACACTATGAATTTACCTGACCAAGTAGACAACAGTAAGTTACTTCTCTATACACTATGATTTTACCTGACCAAGTAGACAACAGTAAGTTACTTCTCTATACACTATACTTTTACCTGACCAGGTAGACAACACGAAGCTATATGTACCTCTCTATACACTATGATTTTACCTAACCAAGAAGACAACAGTAGGTTACTTCTCTATACACTATAATTTTACCTAACCAAGAAGACAACAGTAGGTTACTTCTCTATACACTATAATTTTACCTAACCAAGAAGACAACAGTAGGTTACTTCTCTATACAGTATGATTTTACCTGACCAAGTAGACAACAGTAAGTTACTTCTCTATACACTATGAATTTACCTAACCAAGAAGACAACAGTAGGTTACTTCTCTATACACTATAATTTTACCTAACCAAGAAGACAACAGTAGGTTACTTCTCTATACACTATAATTTTACCTGACCAAGAAGACAACATTAGGTTACTTCTCTATACAGTATGATTTTACCTGACCAAGTAGACAACAGTAAGTTACTTCTCTATACACTATGAATTTACCTAACCAAGAAGACAACAGTAGGTTACTTCTCTATACACTATGATTTTACCTGACCAAGAAGACAACCGTAAGTTACTTCTCTATACACTATGATTTTACCTGACCAAGAAGAAAACAGTTAGTTACTTCTCTATACACTATGATTTTACCTAACCAAGTAGACAACAGTCAGTTACTTCTCTATACACTATGATTTTACCTAACCAAGAAGACAACAGTAAGTTACTTCTCTATACACTATGATTTTACCTGACCAAGTAGACAACAGTCAGTTACTTCTCTATACACTACGATTTTACCTGACCAAGAAGACAACCGTAAGGTACTTCTCTATACACTATGATTTTACCTAACCAAGAAGACAACCGTAAGTTACTTCTCTATACACTATGATTTTACCTAACCAAGTAGACAACAGTAGGTTACTTCTCCATACACTTAGATTTTACCTGACCAAGTAGACAACAGTAAGTTACTTCTCTATACACTATGATTTTACCTGACCAAGAAGACAACAGTAGGTTACTTCTCTATACACTATGAATTTACCTGACCAAGTAGACAACAGTAAGTTACTTCTCTATACACTATGATTTTACCTGACCAAGTAGACAACAGTAGGTTAATTCTCCATACACTATGATTTTACCTGACCAAGTAGACAACAGTAGGTTACTTCTCTATACACTATGATTTTACCTGACCAGGTAGACAACAGTAAGTTACTTCTCTATACACTATGATTTTACCTGACCAAGAAGACAACCGTAAGTTACTTCTCTATACACTATGATTTTACCTGACCAAGTAGACAACCGTAAGTTACTTCTCTATACACTATGATTTTACCTAACCAAGTAGACAACAGTAAGTTACTTCTCTATACACTATGATTTTACCTGACCAAGTAGACAACCGTAAGTTACTTCTCTATACACTATGATTTTACCTGACCAAGAAGACAACAGTAGGTTACTTCTCTATACACTATGAATTTACCTGACCAAGAAGACAACAGTAGGTTACTTCTCTATACACTATGAATTTACCTGACCAAGTAGACAACAGTAAGTTACTTCTCTATACACTATGATTTTACCTGACCAAGTAGACAACAGTAAGTTACTTCTCTATACACTATACTTTTACCTGACCAGGTAGACAACACGAAGCTATATGTACCTCTCTATACACTATGATTTTACCTAACCAAGAAGACAACAGTAGGTTACTTCTCTATACACTATAATTTTACCTAACCAAGAAGACAACAGTAGGTTACTTCTCTATACACTATATATTTTACCTAACCAAGAAGACAACAGTAGGTTACTTCTCTATACAGTATGATTTTACCTGACCAAGTAGACAACAGTAAGTTACTTCTCTATACACTATGAATTTACCTAACCAAGAAGACAACAGTAGGTTACTTCTCTATACACTATAATTTTACCTAACCAAGAAGACAACAGTAGGTTACTTCTCTATACACTATAATTTTACCTGACCAAGAAGACAACATTAGGTTACTTCTCTATACAGTATGATTTTACCTGACCAAGTAGACAACAGTAAGTTACTTCTCTATACACTATGAATTTACCTAACCAAGAAGACAACAGTAGGTTACTTCTCTATACACTATGATTTTACCTGACCAAGAAGACAACCGTAAGTTACTTCTCTATACCCTATGATTTTACCTGACCAAGAAGAAAACAGTTAGTTACTTCTCTATACACTATGATTTTACCTAACCAAGTAGACAACAGTCAGTTACTTCTCTATACACTATGATTTTACCTAACCAAGAAGACAACAGTAAGTTACTTCTCTATACACTATGATTTTACCTGACCAAGTAGACAACAGTCAGTTACTTCTCTATACACTACGATTTTACCTGACCAAGAAGACAACAGTAGGTTACTTCTCTATACACTATGATTTTACCTGACCAAGAAGACAACAGTCAGTTACTTCTCTATACACTATGATTTTACCTGACCAAGAAGACAACAGTAGGTTAATTCTCTATACACTATGATTTTACCTAACCAAGAAGACAACAGTAAGTTACTTCTTCATACACTATGATTTTACCTGACCAAGTAGACAACAGTCAGTTACTTCTCTATACACTATGATTTTACCTGACCAAGTAGACAACCGTAAGTTACTTCTCTATACACTATGATTTTACCTGACCAAGAAGACAACAGTAAGTTACTTCTCTATACACTATAATTTTACCTAACCAAGAAGACAACAGTAGGTTACTTCTCTATACACTATGATTTTACATAACCAAGAAGACAACAGTAAGTTACTTCTCTATACACTATGATTTTACCTGACCAGGTAGACAACAGTAAGTTACTTCTCTATACATTATGATTTTGCCTGACCAGGTAGACAACAGTAAGTTACTTCTCTATACACTATGATTTTACCTGACCAAGAAGACAACAGTAAGTTACTTCTCTATACACTATGATTTTACCTGACCAAGAAGACAACAGTAAGTTACTTCTCTATACACTATGAATTTACCTGACCAAGTAGACAACAGTAGGTTACTTCTCTATACACTATGATTTTACCTGACCAGGTAGACAACAGTAAGTTACTTCTCTATACACTATGATTTTACCTGACCAAGTAGACAACAGTAAGTTACTTCTCTATACACTATGATTTTACCTAACCAAGAGGACAACAGTAAGTTACTTCTCTATACACTATGATTTTACCTGACCAAGTAGACAACAATAGGTTACTTCTCCATACATTATGATTTTACCTAACCAAGTAGACAACAGTAAGTTACTTCTCTATACACTATGATTTTACCTAACCAAGAAGACAACAGTAAGTTACTTCTCTATACGCTATGATTTTGCCTGACCAGGTAGACAACAGTAAGTTACTTCTCTATACACTATGATTTTGCCTGACCAGGTAGACAACAGTAAGTTACTTCTCTATACACTATGATTTTGCCTGACCAGGTAGACAACAGTAAGTTACTTCTCTATACACTATGATTTTACCTGACCAAGAAGACAACAGTAAGTTACTTCTCCATACACTATGATTTTACCTGACCAGGTAGACAACAGTAAGTTACTTCTCCATACACTATGATTTTACCTGACCAAGAAGACAACAGTCAGTTACTTCTCTATACACTATGATTTTACCTGACCAAGTAGACAACAGTCAGTTACTTCTCTATACACTATGAATTTACCTAACCAAGAAGACAACAGTCAGTTACTTCTCTATACACTCCGATTTTACCTGACCAAGTAGACAACAGTCAGTTACTTTTCTATACACTATGAATTTACCTCACCAAGTAGACAACAGTCAGTTACTTCTCTATACACTATGAATTTACCTGACCAAGTAGACAACAGTAAGTTACTTCTCTATACACTATGATTTTACCTGACCAGGTAGACAACAGTCAGTTACTTCTCTATACACTATGACTTTACCTGACCAAGTAGACAACAGTAGGTTACTTCTCTATACACTATGATTTTACCTGACCAGGTAGACAACAGTAGGTTACTTCTCTATACACTATGATTTTACCTGACCAGGTAGACAACAGTAAGTTACTTCTCTATACACTATGATTTTACCTGACCAGGTAGACAACAGTAGGTTACTTCTTTATACACTATGATTTTACCTAACCAAGTAGACAACAGTCAGTTACTTCTCTATACACTATGAATTTACCTGACCAAGTAGACAACAGTAAGTTACTTCTCTATACACTATGATTTTACCTGACCAGGTAGACAACAGTAAGTTACTTCTCTATACACTATGATTTTACCTGACCAAGTAGACAACAGTAAGTTACTTCTCCATACACTGTGATTTTACCTGACCAAGCAGACAACAGTCAGTTACTTCTCTATACACTATGATTTTACCTGACCAAGAAGACAACCGTAAGTTACTTCTCTATACACTATAATTTTACGTGACCAAGAAGACAACCGTAAGTTACTTCTCTATACACTATGATTTTACCTGACCAAGCAGACAACAGTCAGTTACTTCTCTATACACTATGATTTTACCTGACCAAGAAGACAACCGTAAGTTACTTCTCTATACACTATGATTTTACCTAACCAAGAAGACAACCGTAAGTTACTTCTCTATACACTATGAATTTACCTGACCAAGTAGACAACAGTAAGTTACTTCTCTATACACTATGATTTTACCTGACCAAGTAGACAACAGTAAGTTACTTCTCTATACACTATGATTTTACCTGACCAGGTAGACAACAGTAGGTTACTTCTCTATACACTATGATTTTACCTGACCAGGTAGACAACAGTAAGTTACTTCTCTATACACTATGATTTTACCTGACCAGGTAGACAACAGTATGTTACTTCTCTATACACTATGATTTTACCTGACCAGGTAGACAACAGTCAGTCACTTCTCTATACACTATGACTTTACCTGACCAAGTAGACAACAGTAGGTTACTTCTCTATACACTATGATTTTACCTGACCAGGTAGACAACAGTAGGTTACTTCTCTATACACTATGATTTTACCTGACCAGGTAGACAACAGTAAGTTACTTCTCTATACACTATGATTTTACCTGACCAGGTAGACAACAGTAGGTTACTTCTCTATACACTATGATTTTACCTAACCAAGTAGACAACAGTCAGTTACTTCTCTATACACTATGAATTTACCTGACCAAGTAGACAACAGTAAGTTACTTCTCTATACACTATGATTTTACCTGACCAGGTAGACAACAGTAAGTTACTTCTCTATACACTATGATTTTACCTGACCAAGTAGACAACAGTGAGTTACTTCTCCATACACTGTGATTTTACCTGACCAAGCAGACAACAGTCAGTTACTTCTCTATACACTATGATTTTACCTGACCAAGAAGACAACCGTAAGTTACTTCTCTATACACTATAATTTTACGTGACCAAGAAGACAACCGTAAGTTACTTCTCTATACACTATGATTTTACCTGATCAAGCAGACAACAGTCAGTTACTTCTCTATACACTATGATTTTACCTGACCAAGAAGACAACCGTACGTTACTTCTCCATACACTATGATTTTACCTAACCAAGAAGACAACCGTAAGTTACTTCTCTATACACTATGATTTTACCTAACCAAGAAGACAACCGTAAGTTACTTCTCTATACACTATGATTTTACCTAACCAAGTAGACAACAGTAGGTTACTTCTCCATACACTATGATTTTACCTGACCAAGTAGACAACAGTAAGTTACTTCTCTATACACTATGATTTTACCTGACCAGGTAGACAACACGAAGCTATATGTACCTCTCTATACACTATGATTTTACCTGACCAAGAAGACAACAGTAGGTTACTTCTCTATACACTATGAATTTACCTGACCAAGTAGACAACAGTAAGTTACTTCTCTATACACTATGATTTTACCTGACCAAGTAGACAACAGTAGGTTAATTCTCCATACACTATGATTTTACCTGACCAAGTAGACAACAGTAGGTTACTTCTCTATACACTATGATTTTACCTGACCAGGTAGACAACAGTAAGTTACTTCTCTATACACTATGATTTTACCTGACCAAGAAGACAACCGTAAGTTACTTCTCTATACACTATGATTTTACCTGACCAAGTAGACAACCGTAAGTTACTTCTCTATACACAATGATTTTACCTAACCAAGTAGACAACAGTAAGTTACTTCTCTATACACTATGATTTTACCTGACCAAGTAGACAACAGTAGGTTACTTCTCTATACACTATGATTTTACCTGACCAAGTAGACAACAGTAAGTTACTTCTCTATACACTATGATTTTACCTGACCAAGAAGACAACGGTAGGTTACTTCTCTATACACTATGAATTTACCTGACCAAGAAGACAACAGTAGGTTACTTCTCTATACACTATGAATTTACCTGACCAAGTAGACAACAGTAAGTTACTTCTCTATACACTATGATTTTACCTCACCAAGTAGACAACAGTAAGTTACTTCTCTATACACTATAATTTTACCTGACCAGGTAGACAACACGAAGCTTTATGTACCTCTCTATACACTATGATTTTACCTAACCAAGAAGACAACCGTAAGTTACTTCTCTATACACTATAATTTTACCTAACCAAGAAGACAACAGTAGGTTACTTCTCTATACACTATAATTTTACCTAACCAAGAAGACAACAGTCAGTTACTTCTCTATACACTATGATTTTACCTGACCAAGAAGACAACAGTAAGTTACTTCTCTATACACTATGATTTTACCTGACCAAGAAGACAACAGTAAGTTACTTCTCTATACACTATGATTTTACCTGACCAAGTAGACAACAGTCAGTTACTTCTCCATACACTATGATTTTACGTGACCAAGAAGACAACAGTAGGTTACTTCTCTATACACTATGATTTTACCTAACCAAGAGGCCAACAGTAAGTTACTTCTCTATACACTATGATTTTACCTGACCAAGTAGACAACAATAGGTTACTTCTCCATACATTATGATTTTACCTAACCAAGTAGACAACAGTAAGTTACTTCTCTATACACTATGATTTTACCTAACCAAGAAGACAACCGTAAGTTACTTCTCTATACACTATGATTTTACCTGACCAAGAAGACAACAGTCAGTTACTTCTCTATACACTATGATTTTACCTGACCAGGTAGACAACAGTAGGTTACTTCTCTATACACTATGATTTTACCTGACCAAGTAGACAACAGTAGGTTACTTCTCTATACACTATGATTTTACCTGACCAGGTAGACAACAGTAAGTTACTTCTCTATACACTATGATTTTACCTGACCAAGTAGACAACAGTAAGTTACTTCTCTATACACTATGATTTTACCTAACCAAGAAGACCACAGTAAGTTACTTCTCTATACACTATGATTTTGCCTGACCAGGTAGACAACAGTAAGTTACTTCTCTATACACTCTGATTTTGCCTGACCAGGTAGACAACAGTAAGTTACTTCTCTATACACTATGATTTTGCCTGACCAGGTAGACAACAGTAAGTTACTTCTCTATACACTATGATTTTACCTGACCAAGAAGACAACAGTAAGTTACTTCTCCATACACTATGATTTTACCTGACCAGGTAGACAACAGTAAGTTACTTCTCCATACACTATGATTTTACCTGACCAAGAAGACAACAGTCAGTTACTTCTCTATACACTATGATTTTACCTGACCAAGTAGACAACAGTCAGTTACTTCTCTATACACTATGAATTTACCTAACCAAGAAGACAACAGTCAGTTACTTCTCTATACACTCTGATTTTACCTGACCAAGTAGACAACAGTCAGTTACTTCTCTATACACTATGAATTTACCTCACCAAGTAGACAACAGTCAGTTACTTCTCTATACACTATGAATTTACCTCACCAAGTAGACAACAGTAAGTTACTTCTCTATACACTATGATTTTACCTGACCAAGTAGACAACAGTAAGTTACTTCTCTATACACTATGATTTTACCTGACCAGGTAGACAACAGTCAGTTACTTCTCTATACACTATGACTTTACCTGACCAAGTAGACAACAGTAGGTTACTTCTCTATACACTATGACTTTACCTGACCAAGTAGACAACAGTAGGTTACTTCTCTATACACTATGATTTTACCTGACCAGGTAGACAACAGTAAGTTACTTCTATATACACTATGATTTTACCTGACCAGGTAGACAACAGTAGGTTACTTCTCTATACACTATGATTTTACCTAACCAAGTAGACAACAGTCAGTTACTTCTCTATACACTATGAATTTACCTGACCAAGTAGACAGCAGTAAGTTACTTCTCTATACACTATGATTTTACCTGACCAGGTAGACAACAGTAAGTTACTTCTCTATACACTATGATTTTACCTGACCAAGTAGACAACAGTAAGTTACTTCTCCATACACTGTGATTTTACCTGACCAAGCAGACAACAGTCAGTTACTTCTCTATACACTATGATTTTACCTGACCAAGAAGACATCCGTAAGTTACTTCTCTATACACTAGAATTTTACGTGACCAAGAAGACAACCGTAAGTTACTTCTCTATACACTATGATTTTACCTGACCAAGCAGACAACAGTCAGTTACTTCTCTATACACTATGATTTTACCTGACCAAGAAGACAACCGTAAGTTTCTTCTCTATACACTATGATTTTACCTAACCAAGAAGACAACCGTAAGTTACTTCTCTATACACTATGATTTTACCTAACCAAGTAGACAACACTAGGTTACTTCTCCATACACTATGATTTTACCTGACCAAGTAGACAACAGTAAGTTACTTCTCTATACACTATGATTTTACCTGACCAGGTAGACAACACGAAGCTATATGTACCTCTCTATACACTATGATTTTACCTGACCAAGAAGACAACTTCTCTATACACTATGAATTTACCTGACCAAGTAGACAACAGTAAGTTACTTCTCTATACACTATGATTTTACCTGACCAAGTAGACAACAGTAGGTTAATTCTCCATACACTATGATTTTACCTGACCAAGTAGACAACAGTAGGTTACTTCTCTATACACTATGATTTTACCTGACCAGGTAGACAACAGTAAGTTACTTCTCTATACACTATGATTTTCTCTATACACTATGAATTTACCTGACCAAGTAGACAACAGTAAGTTACTTCTCTATACACTATGATTTTACCTGACCAAGTAGACAACAGTAGGTTAATTCTCCATACACTATGATTTTACCTGACCAAGTAGACAACAGTAGGTTAATTCTCCATACACTATGATTTTACCTGACCAAGTAGACAACAGTAGGTTACTTCTCTATACACTATGATTTTACCTGACCAGGTAGACAACAGTAAGTTACTTCTCTATACACTATGAATTTACCTGACCAAGTAGACAACAGTAAGTTACTTCTCTATACACTATGATTTTACCTGACCAAGTAGACAACAGTAGGTTAATTCTCCATACACTATGATTTTACCTGACCAAGTAGACAACAGTAGGTTACTTCTCTATACACTATGATTTTACCTGACCAGGTAGACAACAGTAAGTTACTTCTCTATACACTATGATTTTCTCTATACACTATGAATTTACCTGACCAAGTAGACAACAGTAAGTTACTTGTCTATACACTATGATTTTACCTGACCAAGTAGACAACAGTAGGTTAATTCTCCATACACTATGATTTTACCTGACCAAGCAGACAACAGTCAGTTACTTCTCTATACACTATGATTTTACCTGACCAAGAAGACAACCGTAAGTTTCTTCTCTATACACTATGATTTTACCTAACCAAGAAGACAACCGTAAGTTACTTCTCTATACACTATGATTTTACCTAACCAAGTAGACAACACTAGGTTACTTCTCCATACACTATGATTTTACCTGACCAAGTAGACAACAGTAAGTTACTTCTCTATACACTATGATTTTACCTGACCAGGTAGACAACACGAAGCTATATGTACCTCTCTATACACTATGATTTTTCCTGACCAAGAAGACAACTTCTCTATACACTATGAATTTACCTGACCAAGTAGACAACAGTAAGTTACTTCTCTATACACTATGATTTTACCTGACCAAGTAGACAACAGTAGGTTAATTCTCCATACACTATGATTTTACCTGACCAAGTAGACAACAGTAGGTTACTTCTCTATACACTATGATTTTACCTGACCAGGTAGACAACAGTAAGTTACTTCTCTATACACTATGATTTTCTCTATACACTATGAATTTACCTGACCAAGTAGACAACAGTAAGTTACTTCTCTATACACTATGATTTTACCTGACCACGTAGACAACAGTAGGTTAATTCTCCATACACTATGATTTTACCTGACCAAGTAGACAACAGTAGGTTAATTCTCCATACACTATGATTTTACCTGACCAAGTAGACAACAGTAGGTTACTTCTCTATACACTATGATTTTACCTGACCAGGTAGGCAACAGTAAGTTACTTCTCTATACACTATGAATTTACCTGACCAAGTAGACAACAGTAAGTTACTTCTCTATACACTATGATTTTACCTGACCAAGTAGACAACAGTAGGTTAATTCTCCATACACTATGATTTTACCTGACCAAGTAGACAACAGTAGGTTACTTCTCTATACACTATGATTTTACCTGACCAGGTAGACAACAGTAAGTTACTTCTCTATACACTATGATTTTCTCTATACACTATGAATTTACAAGACCAAGTAGACAACAGTAAGTTACTTCTCTATACACTATGATTTTACCTGACCAAGTAGACAACAGTAGGTTAATTCTCCATACACTATGATTTTACCTGACCAAGTAGACAACAGTAGGTTACTTCTCTATACACTATGATTTTACCTGACCAGGTAGACAACAGTAAGTTACTTCTCTATACACTATGATTTTACCTGACCAAGAAGACAACCGTAAGTTACTTCTCTGTACACTATGATTTTACCTGACCAAGTAGACAACCGTAAGTTACTTCTCTATACACTATGATTTTACCTAACCAAGTAGACAACAGTAAGTTACTTCTCTATACACTATGATTTTACCTGACCAAGTAGACAACAGTAGGTTACTTCTCTATACACTATGATTTTACCTGACCAAGTAGACAACAGTAGGTTACTTCTCTATACACTATGATTTTACCTAACCAAGAGGACAACAGTAAGTTACTTCTCTATACACTATGATTTTACCTGACCAAGTAGACAACAATAGGTTACTTCTCCATACATTATGATTTTACCTAACCAAGTAGACAACAGTAGGTTACTTCTCTATACACTATGATTTTACCTGACCAAGTAGACAACAGTAAGTTACTTCTCCATACACTGTGATTTTACCTGACCAAGCAGACAACAGTCAGTTACTTCTCTATACACTATGATTTTACCTGACCAAGAAGACAACCGTAAGTTACTTCTCTATACACTATGATTTTACCTAACCAAGAAGACAACCGTAAGTTACTTCTCTATACACTATGATTTTACCTAACCAAGTAGACAACAGTAGGTTACTTCTCCATACACTATGATT
Source organism: Lepidochitona cinerea (assembly GCA_963971465.1). NCBI lineage: Eukaryota > Metazoa > Mollusca > Polyplacophora > Chitonida > Tonicellidae > Lepidochitona > Lepidochitona cinerea. Next base: position 5,447,424 of record OZ020551.1, read on the forward strand.
TTACCTGACCAAGTAGACAACAGTAAGTTACTTCTCTATACACTATGATTTTACCTGACCAAGAAGACAACAGTAGGTTACTTCTCTATACACTATGAATTTACCTGACCAAGTAGACAACAGTAAGTTACTTCTCTATACACTATGATTTACCTGACCAAGTAGACAACAGTAGGTTAATTCTCTATACACTATGATTTTACCTGACCAGGTAGACAACAGTAAGTTACTTCTCTATACACTATGATTTTACCTGACCAAGAAGACAACCGTAAGTTACTTCTCTATACACTATGATTTTACCTGACCAAGTAGACAACCGTAAGTTACTTCTCTATACACTATGATTTTACCTAACCAAGTAGACAACAGTAAGTTACTTCTCTATACACTATGATTTTACCTGACCAAGTAGACAACAGTAGGTTACTTCTCTATACACTATGATTTTACCTGACCAAGTAGACAACCGTAAGTTACTTCTCTATACACTATGATTTTACCTGACCAAGAAGACAACAGTAGGTTACTTCTCTATACACTATGAATTTACCTGACCAAGAAGACAACAGTAGGTTACTTCTCTATACACTATGAATTTACCTGACCAAGTAGACAACAGTAAGTTACTTCTCTATACACTATGATTTTACCTGACCAAGTAGACAACAGTAAGTTACTTCTCTATACACTATAATTTTACCTGACCAGGTAGACAACACGAAGCTAGATGTACCTCTCTATACACTATGATTTTACCTAACCAAGAAGACAACAGTAGGTTACTTCTCTATACACTATAATTTTACCTAACCAAGAAGACAACAGTAGGTTACTTCTCTATACACTATAATTTTACCTAACCAAGAAGACAACAGTAGGTTACTTCTCTATACAGTATGATTTTACCTGACCAAGTAGACAACAGTAAGTTACTTCTCTATACACTATGAATTTACCTAACCAAGAAGACAACAGTAGGTTACTTCTCTATACACTATAATTTTACCTAACCAAGAAGACAACAGTAGGTTACTTCTCTATACACTATAATTTTACCTGACCAAGAAGACAACAGTAGGTTACTTCTCTATACAGTATGATTTTACCTGACCAAGTAGACAACAGTAAGTTACTTCTCTATACACTATGAATTTACCTAACCAAGAAGACAACAGTAGGTTACTTCTCTATACACTATGATTTTACCTGACCAAGAAGACAACCGTAAGTTACTTCTCTATACACTATGATTTTACCTGACCAAGAAGAAAACAGTAAGTTACTTCTCTATACACTATGATTTTACCTAACCAAGTAGACAACAGTCAGTTACTTCTCTATACACTATGATTTTACCTAACCAAGAAGACAACAGTAAGTTACTTCTCTATACACTATGATTTTACCTGACCAAGTAGACAACAGTCAGTTACTTCTCTATACACTACGATTTTACCTGACCAAGAAGACAACAGTAGGTTACTTCTCTATACACTATGATTTTACCTGACCAAGAAGACAACAGTCAGTTACTTCTCTATACACTATGATTTTACCTGACCAAGAAGACAACAGTAGGTTAATTCTCTATACACTATGATTTTACCTAACCAAGAAGACAACAGTAAGTTACTTCTCCATACACTATGATTTTACCTGACCAAGTAGACAACAGTCAGTTACTTCTCTATACACTATGATTTTACCTGACCAAGTAGACAACCGTAAGTTACTTCTCTATACACTATGATTTTACCTGACCAAGAAGACAACAGTAAGTTACTTCTCTATACACTATAATTTTACCTAACCAAGAAGACAACAGTAGGTTACTTCTCTATACACTATGATTTTACATAACCAAGAAGACAACAGTAAGTTACTTCTCTATACACTATGATTTTACCTGACCAGGTAGACAACAGTAAGTTACTTCTCTATACACTATGATTTTGCCTGACCAGGTAGACAACAGTAAGTTACTTCTCTATACACTATGATTTTACTTGACCAAGAAGACAACAGTAAGTTACTTCTCTATACACTATGATTTTACCTGACCAAGAAGACAACAGTAAGTTACTTCTCTATACACTATGAATTTACCTAACCAAGAAGACAACAGTAGGTTACTTCTCTATACACTATAATTTACCTAACCAAGAAGACAACAGTAGGTTTACTTCTCTATACACTATAATTTTACCTGACCAAGAAGACAACAGTAGGTTACTTCTCTATACAGTATGATTTTACCTGACCAAGTAGACAACAGTAAGTTACTTCTCTATACACTATGAATTTACCTAACCAAGAAGACAACAGTAGGTTACTTCTCTATACAGTATGATTTTACCTGACCAAGTAGACAACAGTAAGTTACTTCTCTATACACTATGAATTTACCTAACCAAGAAGACAACAGTAGGTTACTTCTCTATACACTATGATTTTACCTGACCAAGAAGACAACAGTAAGTTACTTCTCTATACACTATGATTTTACCTAACCAAGAAGACAACAGTAAGTTACTTCTCTATACACTATGATTTTACCTGACCAAGTAGACAACAGTCAGTTACTTCTCTATACACTATGATTTTACCTGACCAAGAAGACAACAGTAGGTTACTTCTCTATACACTATGATTTTACCTGACCAAGAAGACAACAGTCAGTTACTTCTCTATACACTATGATTTTACCTGACCAAGTAGACAACCGTAAGTTACTTCTCTATACACTATGATTTTACCTGACCAAGAAGACAACAGTAAGTTACTTCTCTATACACTATGATTTTACCTAACCAAGAAGACAACAGTAGGTTACTTCTCTATACACTATGATTTTACATAACCAAGAAGACAACAGTAAGTTACTTCTCTATACACTATGATTTTACCTGACCAGGTAGACAACAGTAAGTTACTTCTCTATACACTATGATTTTGCCTGACCAGGTAGACAACAGTAAGTTACTTCTCTATACACTATGATTTTACCTGACCAAGCAGACAACAGTAAGTTACTTCTCTATACACTATGATTTTACCTGACCAAGCAGACAACCGTAAGTTACTTCTCTATACACTATGATTTTACCTGACCAAGAAAACAACAGTAAGTTACTTCTCTATACACTATGATTTTACCTAACCAAGAAGAAAACAGTAAGTTACTTCTCTATACACTATGATTTTACCTGACCAAGTAGACAACAGTCAGTTACTTCTCTATACACTATGATTTTACCTGACCAAGAAGACAACAGTAGGTTACTTCTCTATACACTATGATTTTACCTGACCAAGAAGACAACAGTCAGTTACTTCTCTATACACTATGATTTTACCTGACCAAGAAGACAACAGTAGGTTACTTCTCTATACACTATGATTTTACCTAACCAAGAAGACAACAGTAAGTTACTTCTCCATACACTATGATTTTACCTGACCAAGTAGACAACAGTCAGTTACTTCTCTATACACTATGATTTTACCTGACCAAGTAGACAACCGTAAGTTACTTCTCTATACACTATGATTTTACCTGACCAAGAAGACAACCGTAAGTTACTTCTCTATACACTATGATTTTACCTGACCAAGAAGACAACAGTAAGTTACTTCTATATACACTATGATTTTACCTAACCAAGAAGACAACAGTAGGTTACTTCTCTATACACTATGATTTTACATAACCAAGAAGACAACAGTAAGTTACTTCTCTATACACTATGATTTTACCTGACCAGGTAGACAACAGTAAGTTACTTCTCTATACACTATGATTTTACCTGACCAAGAAGACAACAGTAGGTTACTTCTCTATACACTATGATTTTACCTGACCAAGAAGACAACAGTAGGTTACTTCTCTATACACTATGATTTTACCTAACCAAGAAGACAACATTAAGTTACTTCTCCATACACTATGATTTTACCTCACCAAGAAGACAACATTAAGTTACTTCTCCATACACTATGAATTTACCTGACCAAGAGGACAACAGTAAATTACTTCTCTATACACTATGATTTTACCTCACCAAGAAGACAACAGTAAGTTACTTCTCCATACACTGTGATTTTACCTGACCAAGTAGACAACAGTAAGTTAATCCTATGATTTTATCCAACTGAATAGACTATAGTAAGTTACTGATCTATACACTGAATTTAGGCAAGCAAGTAGACTACATTAAGTTTCCTTCGTTCATTGTATTTTGACTTGAGCAAGTAGACAACATTAAAGTGGCTTGAGCTGCCGAAATTCACATTTTTTCTCATCGTCACGACAGTAAGAGGCTTTGAAGGCCATCGAAAAACTAAATGATTGGCGTTGGAATGAGGAAAATCCATACAGTATGTGCCCTGTACGAACCGAAAACGTGTTCGAAAAGTAGCAAAACCTAAATAACCGGGACGACCATTCATTCATTCTAAGTCAAAGTTAGTTCAAAACAATACTTTATCGTACATTTTTTAGACTAGAAGGACTAAAAAGCTTCTGAATTATACGTCTTGAGAAAAATAGCCGATAATTTCAACATTCTGTGTTTACGTCAAAATATCAACATTTTGGCAGCTCATGCCACTTTAAGCTACTTCTCGATTAATCCATCAATCATTTTAGTCTACTTGACTGACCAAACTTCATGTTGGTTAGTGCCGCTATTAAAACGTCAAATGTGACAGACACAAATGTAAATGGCACATTTACAAGTGTGTTGAGTAGAGGACCAACAGTGTTTAGATAGCCATGGCGGAGAATTCCCATTATAGAATAAAGGAAAACATTTGGGACAATGATTAAACATGCATTGCTTTCTTTCTTCTCTTCATGGTCTTTGTCCCCTGCAGAATACCACGAGTTGTGTACACCGTTGTTGTGGAAGGATATTGTTTATGCATTTTCTTATGTTTTCATTGTACCGAGATAGCACATGTACAGTGACATTTTGGGGAAAGGCTTAACCTTTTTTTTTCCTCATTTTTTAAAAAACAATGTTCATGCAAACAAATTTGCTGAAAGTACAGCGTGTAGGATATAAAATGCCAATTTTTTCGGGGGAGGGGGAGGGAAGGTAAACAAATTTCTTCCTGACTGCTCCCCAAAATTGAAAGGGTCACGGTAAATGGGAACTGAGAGGCATTCGAGCTTGTTTAAGGCACAGGAAATGAAAACATTATATAATGAAATATTAACCAATCTCTCTGGATGTTCCTTGCCCCGGCATGCATATACAGTTTTGTAGCAGTGTCAATAGATTTGTATTTTCCGAGTGCAATAAACTCTGAATTCCAGAGTTCTCTGTTTTAGCTTAAAGTGGCATGAGCTGCCAAAATGTTGATATTTTGACGTTTTTCGATGGCCTTCAAAGCCTCTTACTGTCGTGACGATCAGAAAATGTGAAAAAAAAGTGTTAATTTTGGCAGCTCATGCCACTTTAATAGATACTAGAGACGGCTCACTTACGCGATCAGAGAACCGAGTACTTCCCGGAGCTAAAATTCCCAAGACCCTTGTCTCATTGCGCTATGGTGATCTATTGTCAAGCCCAATAAAGGCAGTAAAGTTTTTAGTGCTGTCAATTTTATATCTTAAACATTTATATAAACGTTCTCTTATGAACCAGGCATACAGGATTTCAGGTAGAAAATAAGTGGAATATAGTATCTCTCAACAGTACTATTTCCTCACTTTATTCATTTCATTTCATTTATTCACCATAAAAATTAACATTAAATACATGGTTTCCTTTGGTGTATACATAGGCGGGAATAAAGTTCCGAGGAACTTGTTCTATCCCAAAATTTGTGAGGTTTTTAACAGTAAATTATAATATAATATGGCGGAAATTAGATGAGATGCTTTTGGAAGAACGTATGTACATGTACCTTTAGTATATAATAACAGTGCTATGGTTTACGAGGAGAGTAAATATTGTTTTAATTTGGTTTTAAAGAGAGATGTTGATGTTATAGATTTCAGGTGATCGGGCAGTTTATTCCACTCTCGAGGACTTTTAATTTTTATCGTATGCAGAGATAGGTTGCTGTTGTAGAATGTTGTAGAATTTACATGTCTTGAATAATAATGACCAGTTGTATGGGCCAGAAATGACTAGAAGAAACAGCAACAGTCGCAAGCTTTACAAGCGCAAGCTATATGTATAAAAAAACGGTTCTTGACTTGGCCATCATTTGTTTTGAAGTTTTCACCCTTCTTTTCAGGACTTTATCACAGTCAATGTAACATACAGTATCTTACATTGTGGATTTTCTATGCAATCTTTTTTGTTAAGAACCCAAGCCCACGACGTGTTTTTCCGGCTTCAAGGGAACACTTATTTAGATCAGACATGTTGATATTGCAATAGAGTGATTTTTACTATGTGTTTTAACTGTAAAATTGTTCTTGTTGGATTGAACAATAATGGGCAGTGGAATTACTAGCAGGCAGTACACACCTTCGTTGTTTCATTACCTTGAACCTATCGTTTGGTACACGTACATGTATAACAGTTAAAGATATACGTGATGTAAGATAAAGTATGTTACATGTACTGTGAAAAAAATCAAGGTAGCTCGGGTAACTGCGTCCATGCTTGTCTCGCCTACATAACTTTCCACCATAGATTACTTCTTTGATTTATTCACTTGATCTCTTCAGGGACTCAAAGCTACATATCATTCTTCCCTTGTTGACAATCACGATATACTTTATAAAGTGAAGGGCACTTGCGGGAAGGAGTTCGCTATCACAGCCCAGCAGACCAGGGTACAGATGCCAACAAGAAAGGTGCTGTTCAGGTGCTGGACCGATGTAGGTGCGTTTCTGAGGCTGATAGTGATGACATGGCATTTGTTCTACCATATTAACGATTGTCATCCGATTACTCATTCGACATGAATGCCCCATGTCTAGACGATCCATTCATAACATTATTTGAATAGAAAGTCTTCGTTCTAAGAAGAAAGGGCGAAGCGACATTGAAAGGCCAGGGGGAGAATGCTGGAGATGACTTCATGTCCTGAAAGTTATCTAAATATAGTTAGCACAGATGCAGATTCGCTAGTTTATTTCCACGATTTTTTTTTTACGATTTGACATACGAGGCATGTAGTTTGCGTGGCATACTCTCGCTATTAACCCCAGTTAATAAACGTTCATAGAAGCCAGCGTCTACATAGCTTTCCATTTTTCTCGCTTTAACAAGCTCCAATCGACATCATTTGTATAGCTTTCTTTTTCTACCCTTTTATGGAAATTTCTAAGCGTTTAACTGACATCAGTGTTAATATAAGCTTCCCTTTTTATTCAAACTTCAGCGTTACCGGTATGTTGTACAACTTTTGTACAAAAGATGTTTTGTGGCTCGCTTAAATACTTCATTTTCTTACCAATAGCAATTCTACTTTATAAACAGGAATCCAGAAACAAAACCCAGTATTATACCAGTTCTTTGTCATTATTCTTCTGGCGTCAGTCGCATGCAGTTGAAACGTCGATGACTTGCTTGCTGGATGTTTTGCAAGACAGCTCTTTTTGTAGTTATTAAACACGATGTGGTTTGGGAGTATTTCTAGACTGGTTATATGATTACCTATGCATGAAGGCTAACCATGAAGCCAGACAAGGGTTGGCTTGAGATGAAACCTTTTAACTTGAACCACATCGAATTGCCACTCATCGATTTTCTTTTGAACAAAAGGGCAAATGTTTTAAGAAGACAATCGCAGTTCAATTCAGTTCCGTTTCTTAATCACATCGCCTTTCGGTATCCCATGTTAAAGAGGCCATTCTTCATTCCCCTCCCACATCAGCGAATCGCATGTTTTGAACGTCTCTTTTAATCGACTAGACGTGTAGTAAAACTGAGAGCTGATACATTGCCCTTGACCTCTGTTGTTATGGCTTTATTTCCAATCAAATGAAAACAATACCAAATTTCCCACAAACAAGTCACAGATTTCTTTAGCCATCTTTAACATCAAATACATCTTTTTTTACAGCTTTGATTACAATTTGTATCGTTTTTCATGTTTCAATTTTTACGACCATATCCTGCTTTTATTGTTTAGATATCTTTCTTATAACAACAATTTTAAAAGAGGCTCATTACGTAATGAAAATGAAGTTACATGACATATATGTAGATGATGGATTAAAGTAATATCTAAGAAAATAGTAATTACTTGGTTGTCATGCATGTGAAGGTTAGATACGTTCAAGGTTTCCTTCTGCGTTGGTCAGTTGTTATCTGCTTCCAACGTACAGGTGCTTGTTAGGAAAGCTATTTGTTTACCTTGTGACACTTTCATCATAGAGACAGGAAAACAGGTATATCGTGCTTCTCTGATTACTGGTGTTAATTGAAGGAGCACAGTTTGGTTATAAGGCTTTTACCTTTATTGGATGGCTGCCTTGGGAATATATTCCTGCAATTGGTGTAAGTACTATATGTGAGTTTTATTTAACTCGCGAGTACTCAATATCCGCTTACCCTAAGACTCGACAGAGGCTCAGAAATATTAATCTCTAATACCTAATTTACAGTAAATATGCAGACTTCTCGCTAATGACCGAATTCATTACATAATGTTTGTTTCTGTGTGTAGGTTGTCACACAGATAAACTGGCTACTCAAACCAAGTGAGGACAAACATTGCTACAGACACAGAGGGAGCTTTTTGGATTTTCATCATACTTGTATATCTAAACAAAAGCACATGTACACTATGTTAAACTATGAAATAAATATAATGGCAGAAAAAATGCATTGTTTTGAGGCTTATTTAGTCTGAATTTAAATCGACTTTTTTTGCAATTACACTTATAGGATTTATCGTTTAAGGCCAGGAAGAGTGATGTGTGTGCTTTATCTGTACTTCAAGCATAAATCGTTACTGTTGGTAATTTGAGTTGTGCAATCGACAAAGACGTGATTTCCCCGAGGCATTAAGAGCAGCAATCAAGAGGAGACAGTCAAGTCAATAGCCACTGCCTGTAGGTATATCGACAACAGCTCTTAGGAAGAAAAACAACTAGTTCAGAAAACTGCATATCTCTCAATTGCCCATTTGCTGGATCAAAACCAAACTTAAAAACATAATAAGCATGAAGAACTGACAGCTGTGGATGAGATATAGATGTGAAATGTTAAGTGGAGTAAGGCAGTTCTATATAAACCCCATGTGAAAAAGAAACATCAATAAATCACCGAAATTATCAGAAAAAACACTGGTGGCTTAAAACAAGCCTTTTGGATAAATCTAATTCTGTTATAGATAGTGTACAACCTCTAAGACATGGGAACTAGGAAGACAAGTCTGTATGCTACATCGAGTTAGTCTCCAAAATATTTTTCAAGTTATAGATCAATTACAAAAAAAAAGAAAAATGCTAAAGATTACTCCAAGATATCACAACAGTATAACTCCAAAATAAGTAAATGTTGTTTGACGGAGCTACGAACAGGTAATTATTCTGTGGTCAGACGACAAAGACGGTAGGATGGATATGTGTGAATTACAAACAACCATCAACACTCCTATCTTTATTTAAATTGTATTTTAGTGCGAATATCTTAATGTATGTTGAATTGGTTTGAGCTTTCTAAATTCGGACTTATCTCCTGAATGCATTTTGTCAAGAGAATGAAAGTGTTTAGTGTATTGAAAAAACATCAGATATTGAATAGTTGACGTTGAAATAATGAAGTTATATACTTTCTACAACATGTGAAATAATGAAGTTCTATACTCACTAAAGATGTGAAATAATGGATTTATTTAATCTTTAAAGTGGCATGAGCTGCCAAAATATTTTGACGTTAAAACAGAAAGTTGAAATTATTGGCTTTCTCAAGACGTATAATTTAGAAGCTTTGTAGTGCTTCTAGTCTCGAAAATGTACGATAAAGTATTGTTTCGAACTAACTTTGGCTTAGAATGAATGAATGGTCGTCCTGGTTATTTAAATTTTGTTTACTTTTCGAACACGTTTTCGGTTCGTACAGGTCACATACTGTATGGATTTTCCTCATTCCAACGCCGATCATTTAGTTTTTCGATGGCCTTCAAAACCTCTTACTGTCATGACGATCAGAAATTATGAAAAAAGTGTGAATTTTGACAGCTCATGCCACTTTAAAGAATGTGAAATAATGGAGTTAAATACTCTCTAAACTATATGAGATAATGCAGTTATATACTCTATACAATAGTTGAGAGATAATGGAATTATTTACTCAAAAAGATGTGAAATAATGGAGTTACATATAAATGTAAGCTTACTGCATACACACTCTAAAACTTCAGGGATTTACGTACGTGAAATACCCTCGGATAGACTGCAGATCAGACGTCACCAGGAAAGCATTTCGGGGGATTGAGTGACGTTTACATATTTTTACAAAATGGCGGAACGAATGATACTGTGTAGAGAAGAAGACATAAAACACGCAAAGTCACGCAAAGTGTTGAATAAAAACCCGTTAAGGTACCAATGTTTTCCAAAAAAGTGACATCTTGCGAAGTATTGGTAAACAAAATGGCTTTGCGTAAATCTATGCGACGTCATCAGGCTCGGCGGTAATTGATATTAGCATTTAATAAATTTATAATTATTTTTATTTTATTTTTTCGGCTGTGGTAACATATTTTGATATATACTTTCGACGCCATTTGTATTCAGCCCAAAATACTGTGATTTACCGTATAAAAAGTTCAGAGGCGTGTAAAGGCCGACTGACAGCGAGCGAAAATAGCCGAAACGTGTTCCGACTGACGTAAACGCTGAGGTAATAATTATGTACATTTTTGTTTTAGCCAACAGCACGTTTTGAACATTGTAACGACCAATGAGAACGGGTTTTCTAAATATGAGAGAATAGTTTACTCCGCTTGGACGGTTGCTTTAACAAATATATATTATTTGACATGCTAAAGACTTTATCTTCTAAAAATACTCTTTGTGAGACAAAATTCCTGGGCTGGATTAATCCTCAGTTAGTATGTAGGGAAGTATTATTGTTAAATATAAAGAAAATCGATTGCTTGATGTTTTACGCAGAAGTCACTAAGAAATTCACTGAGATTAATATGTTTTTCTTTGAACTGTGTGTGATTAGAACCTGCGACTTTTCGTTGTTAGAGTCTATTGGACCATCGAGGACCGTAAAGCAAACTTGTAACAGCAGATTTATTTTAACCAAACGAATTTTTCTTAACTGGTGCTTGTTGACAAAAAGTATTATTCCAAATACTTTGCAGAAAAAATATTCCTTTTAACTTCTAGTTCATTGATGATAAAACTGTAATCATACACATCATCAACTTGCGCAATGAGATCGCCTTTCAGTGGCAGAGAACTGTCAGTCAATCTGTGGTGAATGAAGAGAGGCTATGAACAGCCAATGAATCACCTCAGCTTCTTCCGCCAGAAACTCGGAAAGCCTCTCAGGCTGTTATCCTGTCATGTGATTTAGCCTACAGACCAATTCCTCGATGAAATAGTTAGTACAGCACCTTATCAGGTTCGGTTCAGTCGGATTTGGGCGAATCTTTAGTTAGACAGGTCATTTATTCACTTCGTGCTTCGCTGACTTTTCTTTAGTTGTTTGTTTACCAAGTCGGCCACTACCAGTAACAGTGACGACTATTGTAAAATGGTTTGCTTTATAAATCTGTGACTCTATGAGAGCATGTGAATACTATCACCTGTGAGACAGTAATACCTTTAAGATAGTGAAGTATGTTGTAACCTCAACTGGAGAATGTTCGCGACAACGGCAAAGGGTTCACTTCACACTTTCTCTCCAAGAAACTCGTCTGTACAACCTTCACAAGTTATCCCAGAGATTGAGATATTACCAGGGAATTTCACTATGCCGAACGGGTCTTATAGAAATGGCTCTACGATGGTAGAAGAGATGTTCGAAGTCCCACCTGTTCTCGTTGCCCTTCTGGCATTTCTATATGGATCTATTTCCCTTTTGGCAATTTTGGGCAATGGCTTAGTGATCTTAGTTATTGTTAGAAACAAGAAAATGCAAAGTGTGACTAATCTATACATTGCCAATCTAGCTGTGGCAGATGTTATTATCGGAGCTTTGTCCATACCATTTCAATTTCAGGCAGCACTTTTACAAAAGTGGGTTTTACCCAATTTCTTATGCTCTTTAGTCCCGTTTGTGCAGACATTGTCAGTAAATATAAGTGTGTTTACCCTGACTATGATATGCATTGACCGTTATGTGGCTGTCATTCACCCTTTAAAACCTCGCTTATCAAGACTTTCAGCTAAAATTATCACCTGTGTCATTTGGGTGGTTGCTATTTGTTCTACACTACCAGTTGCATTATTTCAAAAAGTCGGATTAATATTAGATGAAGAGAGTGGTGAATGGAAGGAGTTCTGTGAACCGCAGTGGCCGGACACTATGCCCAATTTCAGTGTAATTTACCACATCTATCTCTTCTCCGTTCAATATGTTTTACCGCTTCTAATAATCTCCTTCGCCTATGCTCGAATCGGCTCTAAGATCTGGGGCAACAAAACACCTGGAAGTGCTGTGGACAAAAGAGACAAAATGATCAATAGAAACAAAAGAAAGGTAAGTTGTATTGCATAGAATATTGCTTGAAAGATATTTTCCCACTCAAAGAGTACCCCTCTAATTTCTGGATAGAATCAGAAGATCAATATGTTCTGTCTTTTTGCACAAGGATAAGCCGTAATCTATCGTTAAAAGGTTCAAATATAAACTCTGAAATCTTTAAGAGTCATTCTAGTCTTGTCTAGGGAAGTGTATAATAAGTGGATCACCTCTGTAGATGAAGGAGTCAATCGTTGGACTGTATTAGCCTCATTAATGTTGTCTCTTTGCATTTGCCACAAGGGATGTGATACGGACATCTGGGATAACTCCTTAATTAGAGTTGTCAAAACATTATCAAGGCTCTTTTAACAAATTGTCAATCTGACGAAACTTAGGAGAGACGTATGACTGCATAACGCTTTACTGACTGCAAATACCGTAACACAAAATTTAACATTAAAATGTTCTGCCGTATCACATTTCGAATGGAATCGTGAATCTAACTTATATGAAGACGACGAAGAATTTTTTGGAACCGATAATATAACCTGCCAAAGACAATCATTTAAAGCGGTCGATTTCCCAGGGAAAAATTCCACATAAACTTCGTGAGATAAGCAGCTTGCAAAAGGTTCCTCTGCACACCTACTGTCTAGAGGAGAGAATCACACGCAAAATACCTATTTAACAAGACTAACTCAACAGAACAAAAACAAAGTGTGACAACCGCCAATGAAAGCTGGTACAAATTGGGAGAGTTTTAAATCGTGTATTGTTGGGGTTTCAACCTGTTCCTTTGACACGCGATGTCTCCTAAAACAAGTATTAGTATTCCGTCCGTATTCAAAAAAAAATCTTTATTTAACAAAACTTAATGATATATTTTAAGTGTTAAAATACATTGATTGATTGTGATGTTTTGCGCCGCAGTCAAGATTATTTCACTTATATGGTGGCGTTGCCAGGTTTAGTGGAGGATTAAAACCCCGACATTCAGAGAGTACCTCTTCCACATACGGCGACCGAGTGAATAATATATTTGGTTTGAGTGTGATTCGATAAGACAACTTTAACGACTTTGTACACAGTACTATATAATAGTGCTAAACAGTGACAAAACCAAGAACTCGTGAAAACATAAGGTGAAACTATAAGCCTACATATGTATGTTTAAAATGAAGAAACATAATGAGTGTATATAGGTTATCAAGTACCTATTAAAGTGTTTTGTTCGCAAAGTGTTTTCTCTAGACAATTAGTGTGTTAATAGCTCGAATGTCTTTCTATTATTCATTAATGGGGATTAATTCTAACGGTATAGTGACACGAATACTCGTGTTAGGATCATTAGAGTATGTAATATACCATGTCAACCCATGATTAACAACACAAGCCACAGAGTGTCCGCTTTCCTACAAGACACTCTCCAATGTTTAATATTTAAACTAGTACTACAGACAGTCACTTAGAGGTTTCTTTAATTTGCTCGAGCAACTATAATTGCTTTTGTGGGTTTTCAATCCCTCGTCACATGCTATTTCTCGTGCTATTAAACAGCATTTGTATAACCGACGTTTCTTTCTTCCGTCGTGAAGCTCTTACTTTTCACCTATTTTCCAATGTAGATCTAAAAGTCGTATTGAGACCATACCGGTTCGGCTAACATAGATATTTTCTAAGAACCGTAAACTAAAAACTTTCCCATTATCCACCACCCAATAATTCCCTTTTGGACCTGGTAGTGCTTTATTGTGAAGAATTACTTATGGATAACAACTTATTGGTTTATTGGGTGTCGACGTTTCGATGTAGTTTTTACATCGTTATCAAAGTCAATGTTGTTATCCATAAGTAATTCTTCGCCATATTGTAACCTTCCAAGTTCTAAATGCCATTGAAAGATCTCTAGTGCTTACCGATTCTTTGAATCTTTCAAACTATTAGGGTTTCGGAGAGACAAGGTGATACTCATGTTCCATTATTCAATGTGCCTTTGAATATTCTTTTGCCAAACTTTTCTTCTCACATAACATATTCCAATTGAAGTGACGTAATTCGTATTTTATTTACACGTTGGGTTTTGACTAACATTGCCTACTCTACTCAAACCCTATACATTACGGCTGTATGTTGTACTCTATGGCGGCGTAGTCAGGTTTAGTGGGAGAGGCAACCGGGCTCTTACCCGTAGGAAACCTCTGACCTTCAACGAGTATCTGACAACTCTTCCACGTACAACGATAGAGTGAAAAATACAGACTTTTTAAAATTTGTATTTGGTCTGAGTTGGAGTGTTTACTGCACCCCATCGATGGAAGGCCTGTGTCAGATCGAGGGACTACCTTACTAACTGACTGAACCACCGAGAGGATGGAAGGCCTGTGTCAGATCGAGGGACTAACTTACTAACCGACTGAACCACCGAGAGGATGGAAGGCCTGTGTCAGATCGAGGGACTACTTTACTAACCGACTGAACCACCGAGAGGATGGAAGGCCTGTGTCAGATCGAGGGACTACCTTACTACCCAAATGAACCACCGAGAGGATGGAAGGCCTGTGTCAGATCGAGGGACTAACTTACTAACCGACTGAACCACCGAGAGGATGGAAGGCCTGTGTCAGATCGAGGGACTACCTTACTAACCACCGAGAGGATGGAAGGCCTGTGTCAGATCGAGGGACTACCTTACAAACCGACTGAAATACCGAGAGGATGGAAGGCCTGTGTCAGATCGAGTGACTACCTTACTAACCGACTGAACCACCGAGAGGATGGAAGGCCTGTGTCAGATCGAGGGACTACCTTACTAACCGACTGAACCACCGAGAGGATGGAAGGCTTGTGTCAGATCGAGGGACTACCTTACTAATCTACTGAACCACCGAGAAGATGGAAGACCTGTGGCAGATCGAGGGACTACTTTACTAACCGACTGAACCACCGAGAGGATGGAAGGCCTGTGTCAGATCGAGGGACTACCTTACTAACCAACGAGAGGATGGAAGGCCTGTGGCAGATCGAGGGACAACCTTACTAATCGACTGAACCACCGAGAAGATGGAAGACCTGTGTCAGATCGAGGGACTACTTTACTAACCGACTGAACCACCGAGAGGATGGAAGGCCTGTGTCAGATCGAGGGACTACCTTACTAACTGACTGAGCCACCGAGAGGATGGAATGCCTGTGTCAGATCGAGGGACTACCTTACTAATCGACCGAACCACCGAGAAGATGGAAGACCTGTGTCAGATCGAGGGACTACCTTACTAACCGACTGAACCACCGAGAGGATGGAAGGCCTGTGTCAGATCGAGGGACTACCTTACTAACCGACTGAACCACCGAGAAGATGGAAGACCTGTGTCAGATCGAGGGACTACCTTACTAACCGACTGAACCACCGAGAGGATGGAAGGCCTGTGTCAGATCGAGGGACTACCTTACTAATCGACTGAACCACCGAGAAGATGGAAGACCTGTGTCAGATCGAGGGACTACCTTACTAACCGACTGAACCACCGAGAAGATGGAAGGCCTGTGTCAGATCAAGGGACTACCTTACTAACCGACTGAACCACCGAGAGGATGGAAGGCCTGTGTCAGATCGAGGGACTACCTTACTAACCGACGGAACCACCGAGAGGATGGAAGGCCTGTGTCAGATCGAGGGACTACCTTACTAACCGACTGAACCACCGAGAGGATGGAAGGCCTGTGTCAGATCGAGGGACTACCTTACTAACCGACTGAACCACCTAGAGGATGGAAGGCCTGTGTCAGATCGAGGGACTACCTTACTAACCGACTGAACCATCGAGAGGATGGAAGGCGCTCAAGATTATTTCACTTATATGGCGGCGTTGCCAGTTTTATTGTGGGAGGAAACCGGGCTCTATGCCCGGAGGAAACCCACGACCTTCCGTTGGTAACTGGCAACCATCCCACATAGGTCGTTCGAGTGAAAACCCAGTCAGAAAATTTTCCAAATTTTTGAACTGAGTGGGAATCGAACCCGCTACCCATTGGTGGAAGACTGTTCGGATTGAGCGTCCAACGCTCTACCTACTGAGCCACGGAGGCCCCCGAGAGGATGGAAGGCCTGTGTCAGATCGAGGGACTATCTTACTAACCGACTGAACGACCGAGAGGATGGAAGGCCTGTGTCAGATCGAGGGACTACCTTACTAGCCACCGAGAGGATGGAAGTCCTGTGTCAGATCGAGCGACTGCCTTACTAACCGACTGAACCACCGAGAGGATGGAAGGCCTGTGTCAGATCGAGGGACTACCTTACTAACCACCGAGAGGATGGAAGGCCTGTGTCAGATCGAGCGACTGCCTTACTAACCGACTAAACCACCGAGGCCCCTATACTCTGATGATGTATTTGCTTGAGAAGTTCCATTAAAGGCCCTATAAGCTGTTTGACATTTGTTAAGAAAACCAATTTACACGAGGTTAATACAACTGAAACCACTAAATATTAACACAGAACACATAAAACATGTTCAGTTATGTTTAGAATGTATAAATGGGGGCTGAAAACAAACGATGAATCGAAGCTTAGTTACAACAACAACGATAAGTGTCTGTTAACTTAAGTGATGGATTACCCTCATTTTAGACCTTTTTTATGTGGTTTACACTTTTAAATTTATCGGCAGCCTTTTCGAGTCCCTCTTGTCCAATTGGCAGTCTATTTTTCTCAGTTCAAGTGAGTAAAATTAAACTGAGCCATTAGATTGATCACAAGACTCAAAACATTAGAGCACTTGTGCTCATGCACAAGTTCGGGGCTTGATTACATTGCGGCTACCTGATAAATCCAATTTCCTAGTTCAAATTAAAAATACACAATGATGAAACTTTCAATTTTTGGTAAAAAATAGAAAGTTTCTAACTTATTCTATTTGGAAAAAAACAGAAAACGTCCACTGTTTCTCGTGTAAACAGTATTCTGGATTTTCGCGGCGAGTGTCTCTTTAAAATTGATTATCAGATACTGTTTTATCCAACAATGCTTTATTGAAAATAGACACATTTTACTGGGTTTCAAATAAACCATCGTTAGCATGGTAGTATGAGATACATATTAAAAATTGTATACGTCGTCGGTCTCAGACAGCACATCAGATTAGGGCAAGTTATCTTAATTAGCGGTATAGTCTGACAACAAGTGGAATAATGGGACAGATACAGGACGTGATAAATTGGGCTGATGAAGGAATTTCAGACGATAACCAAATGATCATTGCTGGAAACTTAATTAGGCGGAAGATAATAAAAGAACAGATACTGACTTCCACAACCTATTGGCTGAGTAATATTAGACAAATGGATGTTGAATTTTTATTTATTGATGATTTTTGGGGTGCTTTTTTTCCTTTGGATCAACATGATTGCGTCAGTCTGTAAGGTTAATTGTCATTCAATGGTACTAGAAATATATCTGATGACCAAATTTCGTGCTATTTTATGGTAAATCGGCACGGCCTTATTACGATGTATGTCCAGTGAAGCGATTCCCTGTAGACAATCTGTCGCCCCCCAAAAGATGTAGAGAAAATACAACTGTTTACTCAAAATGTTATATAAGTAATCAAAACTTGTATAAAACCGTGAATTTCAGCCAGTCGATGATGGTAGGTTTGAGTAAAGATTTTTGGCAGATACCCTGTAAATAATATGATTGGGTAAGATTTATTAATCTTGACAAAAGTCTAAATTGATATCTGCACTGTAGACGGCACTTATTTGAAGCCAATTTAGTGAACCCTGTTTCACAAAGCGGCGTACATGTATTTTTTGAGTAACTTTCATACTAACGTATCTCTACAGTATGGGTTGCTATGGCAGTTACGTGAAAACTTACGCTACGCTGCTTTGTGAAACAGGCTCTCTGCCGCGCAACAAGTCTGGCGAGACTTCGAGTAGCTTATTCAGAAATGTGTCGAAAATATGTTTGCCTTTAAGATTCCCATTTGCGTCAATAGTAAAATGCTCCACGATATACATTTTGGATGCCTTTGGATGCGATTTACCGTATAAAAGCGCAGGTTGTCCGAGTTATGTTGAAGCGGAAACAGTCGGAGTTTGCTCTGGTTGCATTGTATGTGTGTAAAGACAATTGCAAGCCGATTCATACCAGATGCGTACTTGTATGGTTTCTTGATAATCCCGGTTTCATCTTCCTTAACCTGTCATTATTCGACTATGTTATTTCGACACAGGATAACATTTCCATTGTAGCTGGCGAGTATCGGTAAATTTTGTTAAATTTACATAGAATAGTAAGGGTGATTGCTTCAAATTCAAATTGATATATTCCATTCAGGATTAGATCGGTTCATAAAATGTTTAAGTGCAAATTTGTATGTAATGTTTGTCTCCTGCAGGTAATCAAACTAAACTGGAAATGTGTGACCTCCCATATATTCCTGTTATAGTCCATTTGTTCAATATTAATGCAATTCTGTGCTCTGAAGCACAGCCAGTGCTGGATTAAGACTTAGCAAAAGGAGATAATTTTGTCATTTTTATGAGTTTTGACATACACCACAGTTTATCTTTGTACCTAATAGGTTATGAGGTTTTCTGTCTCGATGTAAAAGTGAAGCCACATCATTTTATTACAAACCTGTGTTCAGTATATCATGCATGACAATCCCATCAAATGCAATAATTACATACAAGCCTGTGCGTAAAATACTTATCAGGATCGATACAGCATACAGTCGGTAAATTCAATCCATATTCAAGCAATGAAATGACCATACCGTCAGCAACAATTAACATAACGTTACATAATCGGACTTGCACCTGTCCCATTAATATAAGTACTTTATATATCGGAGCTGAGAGCTTGGTACATTACCGAGGATAAAAGTGAAGCATACTAAATGTGATCTCCAGGTTATAGAAACTGTATTTCCACAGCAGATGATTCCATTATAGTGTAAGACTACGGGAATTACTATGAAAATTGCCTGACATGTTGACATAGAGTAATTACCCAACACGAAAGAGGAAATTAAAAAGAAAAGAAAATATAATTGGCATGGCCTTAGGGGAAATTTGCTGTATTACAATATGGGTTTTATTGGATTCTGTCAAGTGAATGTCTTGGTTACATAAAATTGGAATTATTCTGTAATTGAGAAAGCCAACATCGTCCTGAAATTGTGTGTCTGTTTTTGTCGAAGATGTCATTGAATAGCTGTTCCTTTTTACTTTTTTATCTTGTCACTTTTTCAATGAGACGTCGATAAGACTAAACCCCGGATGTCCATGCCATCAAGCAATAAAGGGATGCGTTGCTAAGTGATTTAAAAAATAGATACTCAAAAAGTTAACAGAACTTCTTCAAAGGGAATGTTATTTTAATTTGATTTTGTCCTAAAATATCGAGTAATTGGATTTTGGGAAGACTAAGGGATTACAATCAGTATTATTTGGACAGATAGTGTGTAGTATAATAAGCTGAGGCTGACACATTTTGTCTCTATAGGAGTTGGACTATTAAACATTTGTTTCCAAAAGTCACTGCTGTTTAAAATCCACGACAAACGATTTGCATGCAATGCAACACTGTTAGGGTGTTGAATATGTAAAGAAACACTATCTACAATGGAATGGATTGCCCCTGAGGTGGATCGTATTAAGCCTCTGGTCCTAGCTTTGTTTTCATGAGTATCTGTTGAAACTTTCTTCCATTGACTGATTGGTATGGTGGTGGTGTCTTATCTCATTATTGCATCTGTTTTGATCAACTGTAAGCTTATGGCACTTGTCAACCATTAATCTTACTCAGCAGCCAGTGTTTTGAATTGAGAATCAATCATCTCTACAACCCGCTCTACACTACATGAGATGGGTTTCATTATTTATTGTTGTTAGATGTTTGCGGGAACCGTTCGCACTTTCGCCACGAATTTGTTCACCATTGTGTTTTGAGACATACAAATAATGAAAGTAAGAATACTCATTTAATGGAAACAGTGGAATTGTTTGATTTTCTATTTGGGCTATTGTTATAGAACAACGTACTTTGATAATAAGTATAGCATTGAACGGATTGACGAGAGAGGTCTGCTTCATCAATATATTTAAATGACACACATATACTTTGGAAATCGTGTTGGTATAACAACAGAAAAAAACCCAATGTGCCAAGGCTGAACTGAACTAAATGAGAGGTATTTTGATCGGATACGACCTCAGTCATTATATTTAATGATTTACAGTCAGTGCGGCCAAACTTTGGCCTTTAACTGTAAACCCAAGGAACGTTAAAATATCAGCCCTTCTGTTACCGTTATTGGTATATTCTAAGTCACGTCTGAGGTTAGTTTGGGCTTCTGATAGGACGAAACAGACCGTGATAAATATCCATTCCTTTAGAAAAGTCTCCATCTTAGCTGTTCAGTTGTAACATATCGTCTGTTTGCACCCAGTACACTGTAAACTAAGCGGTAGTGTGACATTTCTACTTCCAATGGCGCCTTCTTATCTCTCCATCTGGTGTATAATAAACAGTTTGCCTATGAACTTTGTCTTCCCCAAAATGAGTTCTTTATTAAAATTAGATGGTTGTAGAGAATCAATAACTCCACGGACGTTTTCCTTGTAAAAACGAATAACACTAGATAATGCACCTTTGGAAAATTTTCTGTAACTATTATAGATGTAAGTTTTCACCAAAAAATAGACATAACGTCAAGAATATTTGTGGGAAGATAATCTGATATCTAAATTATCCAGACAACTTCGTTTTTCTGTACGAAAATCAGGTTGTGAAGGTCAAGACAGGCTGTTGTCCACTTTACCACTCGGACTTCTAGAAAATGAGATTTAAGCGAGAGGACTTTGGTTTATTAGGTGTATCGAGATGGCTTTCCTCTTTTCATTCCATAATTAGATTGTGATTCCCCTGTCATATCAAACAATGGGAGAAATAGTTTACCAGCCTGCCGTTTCCATATGTCTGGGCTCATGAAGCTTCTCCAGCCGCCGAATTCCTTAGACATCTATTAATCCTGACACGATATAATCACGGCATAATCGGTAACTTTTTTCTTGTTTATAACCAGACATTGCGTGAAAAATATCGTCTGCCATTTGTTTCTGCGGGGCTTTTTTCACAAATATCTGGTTTTAATACAATATCACAAAAAAACTATCAAATCTAATATTAAGTTAGAATCCTCAATGTGACCGTCGTCCTTATAATGTAGCTTAAATAAAATCGCCAGACTGTGTCGGATTTCCAATCTATACCATGAAAGTTTAGTGTAGACGTGAATGTGTTGATCATTACACCGAAGTGCTCGTGTATTTATTGGGCTGTCTTCTTTTTCTCGTTAATATATTGCTCGGCGCTGTGCAATAAGTCTCCTCACGCTCCAAGAATATAGCCTTATACTTTCGTTTCGGCCACACAAATCTTGCGCAGCAAAAAAGAAATAACGTGATCGTTTGATAGAAAGCAGTAATATTCTCTTTTACTAAATTCTACCCAACGGAACTATTTAGGTCTTGTTTTATTCGCATTAATCGGCCTGTTTATATTTTATATTGACATTTGAAACTTTTCCATGATTTCAATCTTTGCAGGATAAAAGATAGATACAGGATGAAATGTTTTACATAATCGTTGATTTGCCGCTTAGTTGTTCCGGAATAGCCGGATGTACAATGTCCAGCTGACTTACTTGTGAATATGGCTTTTGATTTTTACACTTTCGTTGCCAATCGAATATTCCAGATTTAAAGGCTTTGATTTTCGGTTAGGATTCTGTCTTCTACAAAAGGCAATAGCTTGAAAAGAAGTACAGAATACAAGTGGGCGGTTTGGCTTGATGGTCTTTGTACAAAAGCCCTTGCCATTTCCTGTGATCGTGTTTTCACGAAAGGGGAGACGAAATTATGAGTTCCATGATGACGGTCTAAACTGAATTTTCCCCTAAGTCTGTTGGTGATTTTGCCTAGATCTTTATGCTGTTAAAATGCTATCCTTGATTGTTAAAATCGATTGCTTTTCTGAGTTCTGCCATTTTCAGTGAACTAAATTTGTTTAATAGTATTAAAGGTTGAGTAACTTAATAGACTGTCTATTGCGACACGAGATCGCGGGATGGATACTGTTTTTCCCACAGCACACACACACAAACCGGCTTTGCTGCAAACGCTGTTTGAGGACACCATTACAAATGTATGTTCCATGGATGATAATGGTCATGGTACGCTTTTCATGGAGACGTTGGTTCTAATGTCACTCAAGATTGTAGTTATGTAGCCTAAAAGGTGTTTGCTGTTTCATTAAATTTGTATTTCAACGAATTGGATAAAATAACTAGAAAATAACGGATTTCAAGAACACTTTTATTAAGTAAACCATTTTTTATCAGTCGTCTCGTAAGTGCTTAAGCTACTTTGAAGACAATGATTCAGGTTAAAACACTGAGGCAGATGCTGCATCTAAAGATTGTATCGTTTTGAGGAATTTTTTAATATCTGTCTGAGTGAGCCGTACAGGGAATATCACGAGAAGTAATGTAAAATATGCAAGAGAACTTTGATGAAAGGTTCCTATGAAACATTGTAAAATAACTGATACGTCATTTGAGAAACAGACCATTTGAGTAACAGGTCATTCGAGAAACATGAGAGAAACAAGACATTAGTGAAACATTCCAGAAACATGAGAGAAACAAGACATTCGAAAAAGATGTGGGAAAAAGGTCATTTGAGAAACATGTAAGAAAGATACCATTGGGAAAGAATGAGAATGGAAGTCGGATACAGACGCTATATCCTCGTGCTTCGCGACCCCACCAGACTCGCCAAAACATTTCATTTACGACTGTAGTTTAGCGACCCTCGCGTCCTTTGCATCCCCACCAAGCACCCGGAGGTCGCGATTCGGGGTTGAACGAAATAGTAGATTTTTAGCGTGTTGGGCGAACTTGGCGTGTCTGGCGACCTTGCCAAGGTCGAGTAAGTCGCGAATGAAAGAGAATCACAACCTTCTCACCCCTCCAGACTCGCCAAAAAATTGATCAGTGAATTGATTAGTTTGGCTGGCGTGTTTGGTGGGTTTGGCTGCAAATGCAGCGCTTTGGCGTGTCTGGCGGGGTCCTCAGGCACGTAAAATAAAACATAATTGAAACATAACATTCAGGAAATACGAGAGAAACAAAACATTCTGGAAACATGAGAGAAACATAACATTCGGGAAACCTGAGAGAAACATAACATTCGGGAAACATGAGAGAAACCTAACATTCGGGAAAAATGAGAGAAACACAACATTCGGGAAACATGAAAGAAATTTAACATTAGTGAAGCATGAGAGAAACATAACATTCGGGACACATGAGAGAAGCATGACATTCGGGAAACAGGAGAGAAACATGACAGGTGGGAAAAATGAGAGAAACATAACATTCCGGAAACATGACATTCCAGAAACTTGAGAGAAACAGGACATGCGGGAAACTTGAGAGAAACATAACATTCCGGAAACGTGAGAGAAACAGGACATGCGGGAAACATGACAGTTAGGAAACTAGAGAGAAACAGGACATGCTGGAAACATGACAGTTAGGAAACAAGAGAGAAACATGACATGCGGGAAACATGACAGTTAGGAAACAAGAGAGAAACATGACATGCGGGAAACATGACAGTTAGGAAACAAGAGAGAAACAGGACATTCACAGATCATTTACCGACCCTTTGTTTTTTTTCTGTTCTAGGTGGTGAAGATGCTTATAATAGTGGTGTGCTTGTTCGTATTGTGTTGGATGCCCCTTCAGATATACAATCTCTTGTCGGCCGTGTTTCCAGATATCAATCTGTAAGTTTTAATAAAATATGACAAAAAAGCACATATGACAACCGTACCTTACCTTACAAGAGAAGCTGTTCTCGAAAGCTCGTGACATATATGTTAAGAATATTTAAAGTGGCATGAGCTTCCAAAATTTATATTAGTCTTGAGTACATAAAAGTAACAAGGCATTAATGTCCCGGTTATTTAAAGGTCATTTTGTCGTCGTGGCATGTTTGACATTTGTTAAGAAAAGCACGAGTTTACTACTACTAAAATCACTAAAATTAAACATACATGTAGGACACTTAGGTTTATAATGTATAAATGGGGATGGAAAACAATCATAAAATCAAAAAAGCGACCTCAACAACCACTATCTTTGTCAGTTAAGTGTTGGCTTACCCTCATATTAGGCCTTTTTGTCTGTGGTTTACATTCCAAAATGATATAAAATTATATTGTGTCGTTAGATCACCCACACGACTCAAAACATTAGTGCTTTTGTGCACAGGCTCAGGTTCGAAGTTTGTTTACATTGCGGGTACCTGATCTATTTTTATCAAGTTCAAATTAAAATACTAAATGATGCCAAAAACTTTCCATTTTTGGTACAAATAGAAAGTTCCTAAATTCAGAAGATCGCCGACTGTTTTTATGCAAACATTATTCTGGATTTTCGCTGCGAGCGTGCCTTTAAATTTGATTTACTTTTCGAGCACAATATCGGTATGGATTTTCTTTATTTTAACGTTACTCATTAAGTCCTTTTAAGGAAACCCACTTATTATATTGACACGAAGAAAGGTGTAACAGCTCAGTCCACTAGCAACCAAAACATCCTTTTGACAATCATAACCAGGAGTTTTAATTGTGCCAGTGAAGGTATCACTGAGACTCATTCATAAACAAATAGCTCACATACTGTTTGAAACAAGACGTTATCGATATTTGAATGTATGTTTTTTATCGAAATATTTTTATTCTTACTAAATGTTGCAATATTGCGTGCTGATGAAATATACGGTATACTACGAGTTGTACTTACAGGTTTTTGTGTTGAACTAAATTCACTGTGTAGCATAACAATATAATATTTACTGGCAACACCGTTTCAAGGCATTAAGATGGTCTTCTCGGGATAATGTGTGCTAGGTCATTCAGTGCTTGTTGGAACGTATATCTGGTGGTAGCCGAGAAATCTTGTCTGTGTGGGTTTTCTTTATTTCTAGATTACCACACAGCTAAGGACAATGTGACGTTATTTTTGAAACAAACAAAAACCTGCCACAAAACATTTTGGCCGAGTTTTTTCTTCTCAATATAACAAACACTTTTAACTGAAAGATAAGCAATTTTAACTGTTTATTGCAAATAAATGGTCGATGCATTGCACAAACTTATGTAATGGTATCTTTTGAATTAGTCCAGTTATTCAAATTTAAAAAAAAAAAAAAATCGTGTTTTGATATCTTTTGATATCTCAATATCTCGTCGTCTCTGATTCAAATGCTCAGATGGAGACGCTAAAAATTGAAAAGCAGACATTTGCAAGATAAGGTGTGATCGTACAGAGAATATTTTATTAGCTCCGCGAGACTCGTTGTGCGTCCGAACAAATCTTGTGCCATTGCTTGTCTCCAAAAGATGGTGTTTTTAGGCTCTGTCATACAAAAATCGAACTGTAACGAAAGTTTTACTCATCAATCATGAGTTTATTGTGGCGAAATATCAACAATAAAATGATGAAGTTTGCTAAATTATTTTAGATTACACTGGTTTCTTGACTTTTCTAGAGTCATTTATAGGTGTGTAAGACATAGATAACTATAGTCAGTCTTTGTTGGAAATAAACTCATTACATTTTCTTTCTCTTTTAGCTATCCTTACATTAACATCATTTGGTTCTGCTCAAATTGGCTAGCGATGAGCAACTCGTGTTACAATCCATTTATATACGGCCTTCTCAATGTAAGTTTTTTTATTGCCTTCTTTCTTATTGACAATTTCGAAACAACCCTTTTGTTTCATTAATGTATTACCAGACTATCGAAATAGAACATATTTCATTATCCAATTGAGGAACAATATCCCGGTAGTAAAAATATTTCTAGGTCTGTTTTGCATAATGGTCGTTATCTTTCTGAACCATCCGATGGTTAGAAGAGTAAATGAATAGCGATCAGAAAACTCCCAAAGCCAATAACAACATTAGTCTAGACAGGAAACCACGTGACACATACGACTTTTACAGATGATAGAACTTCACACCACAAGTTCATTTCATACGCCCAATGCTTTTATTTCATTCATAAAATGAGAAAAGCTGTTCCTTTGCGTGACTAGCAACTTTAGAAAACGTTCTTGGGTACGTCTAAAAACTTGTACATACGTGACTAGAACGTTTCGTGGGCACATACAAATACCACTTGTAACGGTTAAAGCAAAAAGATTTTTCAACCAAAATGTGGTGTTTTGGGACTTTTGGGACCCATAAATTACCAAACTCCACACAAAAATGTCTGTTTACAGAAGAACTGGTCGTGGGCCTACGTCTTTAAAGGTTTAGTATAAGTCACATACAGCAGTTTCATTTCCTTTATGTTAACCACCTTTCTGTACAACCAAAAAGCCATTTTGAACGACGTCTCACGATAGACGACTATCATTGACTTTGTGGATGAAGTCAGTAATATTTGGTATGTATTAGCACTCTTGAAACTCACTCTTGATTTTTAATTTTTGTTTCTTCACAGGAGAAATTCAAGACAGAGTTTCGCCTTCTTTTGAATATATGCCCCTGCACATGTTGTCACAAAGAGAAAGATATTTGGGATTTCTCAGAGGACAGTTTAAGTGCATCACGGAGATGTGCAGCATGTGACGAGTCACGTCTTGCTCGTTCTAGAGCCAGACGATATCGCATCAGTGGACAACATGCTAGGTGCTCAACCAGTGTAACGGAACAGAGTCTTTTATGAAAGAGTATATCCATTGCTTTTATGAACAAGACAGATATACTGCAGTGCAAAGACAGTTACTGAATTCCAAGCTCAAATCAACACTCTATTTACTTAAATAAACATTTACCCATTATGAAATATAATATTTATGAAGAGTAAATCATAAAAAATACACAATTCTTAGTTTTCAATTGCTAAGACATTACATCATATAATATCACTTAGGCTTTCATAGACAATGCCTCATAATAAGAAGTGTTAAACATCAAACTTGTCATGAAACACCTCAGCTATGATCGCTTTTTATTAACACGCAATGCCGGCAATTCCCAAAGAATAAAAAGAATACGTTAAAAACCAATCTTGAATTTTGCATCGTCAGCATTGCTGGATAATGGATAGTGGCATATGCTATACAATGACCTTGACCTTTAATGTTTGAATGGCTAGTTCCTTTGATGGTATCCATTTTGACGGTTATGGCAATATTTGTTCCTGAAAAATAAACTGTGTACCAATGTGAAACCGAACGATGCATTGCTTTTATATCTGGGGAATTACTTTACACTAAAACTTAAAATGTATTTACATATTTATTAACAGATTTCGCTTTACCAGTCGCCATTTCCCACACTTTCACTGTAATAACGGCATATTCCCTGGGACACTTACAATCCATTATTAGTAATTTGACTTTCATTACAGAACTTTCATTTAATTGGTGTCCAGGACATCGATTTTTACTCTGGGGATAGTGTTTTCATTCAAAGAACAGTGTATGCATTTCAGTGACCACACTCACACCAGTGAAGGAGTGCATTCTCACACCATGGAGGCGGGAACTTTCACTTCATTTTTCTTACTTTCACCCAAAAGGTGATTTTCAGTCAGCTAACGGCAAATTTACACCAGGGAAGTTAATTTCAGCTTAGTGACGTCATATTCAGTTTAGTGACGAATCCTTTTCTCCAAGAACGCTCTTCACGTTTACCCCATTTTCTTCACTTTTACTAAAATGGTGATATTTTTACTCCTCTGTGTGCAAATTAACACCAGTGGCGACATTTTCCCTACAGTGGCGACATTTTCCCTACAGTGGCGACATTTTCCCTACAGTGACGACATTTTCACGATTGGTATATGTTGATTGAATATTTTTGTCTATAAATCTGTGTGCACAATTGGAATCATTTCGTTAGTTTTTATCTTTCAACACATTCTCTTCCTTTCATGGCAAATAAGATTGTGTGTTAAATATAGCACAATTAAGTTCTAACAGTTTTGTTTTTATATTTATCAGTTATCTGGTTATGTAGAACCGGTTGTACCGTTAGCTTAACTGACGGTTAACATTGCGTTAACTGCTACTGGTAAGTAACGTTTTAACTTTCCGTTAAGCTAACAGACCGAACTTTTGAATTTAAAAATTGGCAATCAAACTAAAGCAAACGCGTAACCAAGGGAAAATTTATCTTCAGTTCTGCTCAATGTATTTTGATATAATGTTGAAATCTGATTTTGACCAGCCTTTAAGAAAACCAAAATAATGTGTGCGATAAATGGAGAATGTTTATCATGTGACGGTGTGAGATCAAATAATTAGAACACAGAGTAGTAATTTCAATTCAAATTGAATTATTCCTGGAGTTAATATGACAAGCATTCCTCAATATTAGTATACAGGTCTTCTAAAGACACTATAAAGTGTTCTTGTAAGATAGACTAAATCCCTCGTCTCATATTCCATTGTTGAATTATGCTTTTAAATAAAAACAAATCATGTCCACAAACTGTTGAAATATGAAAATCGAAAAATATCCATGGCTTATCTGCCTTCAAGCTTCAACTACAACGTAAAGATTGAGATCGGTAGCAGGTTTTATCCATGATTCGATCGCTTCAGATTGCTTTTGAAAGTGCTTTGAACTGTGATTTTCTCCGACCTAATAACTAGCAATATGTAAAAAATTTATTGACTCCTCACTTATACATGTGATGACCGGTTTCCTAGTGTTGTTACGGACAGATGACACGATGTGAATTTGAGTTTCGTGGCACTAAGACCGAACCCTTAAAATAAAAACATTTAAATTAAGACTTACAAATGTACAAGGGTCATTTTACTTGCATACCAGATGCCTTTGCACCTTTCCTCTGAAAATCTGGAACTAGAAGTCACCCTCAATGAACTGTATGCGTGGAACGGAGGTCACGTGGTGCTTGATATGCTTCGAATGCCGCCATTACCAGGAGATAGTGGAGCGTCCATCCAGATCTGTTCTGCACGCGCTTATCAACTGTCAATGGCGGCACATTTTACAAAGTCAGATCCAAACCAGCCAATGAGACGTGTCCATTCCACGCATATAGTTCATTGGTCACCCTATTCCTTAAGACGAGATAGTGACTTCTGGCACCAAAAGTGGCCATTTTAATCCATGTGCCTTGGGTTGGAGAGTTCTTCCCTGAGGTCAACATCATGAAACTCAACCTGATGTTTGCTCGCATTTTATTCATCTCCTACACTTAGCCAAGGATATCGTTAGTCACATCCAACATTTCAGACTGGTTACTATCGACGACACGGGTGGAGCTTACAACAGTAGCCAGTTCAGGGTGAATCAAATCGACAGAGAGCGTGGCAATCTTGCCTAATTTCGTCAAAATGGGACAATTTTCGTTACTTGCTTAAAGTGAGCTGCCAAAATTCACACTTTTTTTCGTAATTTCTTATCGTCACGACAGTAAGAGGCTTTAAAGGCCATCAAAAAACTAAATGATTGGCATTGGAATGAGGAAAATCCATACAGTATGTGGCCTGTACAAACCGAAAACATGTTCGAAAAGTAAACGAAATTTAAATAACCGGGACGACCATTCATTCATTCTAAGCCAAAGCTAGTTCAAAACAATACTTTATCGTACAAAAGCACTAAAAAGCGTCTGAATTATACGTCTTTAGAAAAATAGCCAATAATTTCAACATTTTTTTTTAACGTCAAAGTATCAACATTTTGGCAGCTCATGCCACTTTAACCTTTCTTTTTTATACCAAGTAAATCTTCACATATAGTATGATGTCAGGATTGTAATAATTTGTTATAGCTTTTTGTGGTGATTAACATTAACAGAAAACTTATGACAATTTTGATGTTATGTTCTCTACGTGGAAGCCTATGGCCAACTTTTATTTATTTTAACTCGGCTTCCAAAGTTGCAGCTAAATAAATGAAGCAGCCAACCGCTTGTAAGATACAATGGAGACACATTTTGGTTCCAACACTGCTGACATAGGCAGGATTCAGTCTGTATGTTAATCCCAGGCGGTTGAGCTCATGGAGAAATTCCATCCCAATCGTACCTGAAGCCAATCTGTTCCCCAACCTTCCGCCCTTGTCAGATATAAATCCATTACGGAGACCACACTATTTGTCTGTCATGTAAAAAGGTTTGTCATGACCCCGGATGTTTTTGAACAGCTGAGGAATCCAGTTAACCCACTTCTGATTTTCAAGAATATAGCACTGAAAAAAAAGTAATTTTAGAACGGCTGACATCGCTAACGCCATTTTATGAACTTGAAAATTATAGCCAAAGGGGGATATTCTTCTTTCTTATTGCAGGCACATCTTTGTCGTCCGTTAAGCTGATAGCCAGAAAATGGTCTTTACAATTCAATTACGTGTATTATATCGCTCGTCGCCGTGTACTGATTCAATATAAACAACACATAGACCAAGGTGTAACAAGTACTTTTAGTCAGCTTTAATGAACTTTTACTCCAATACTGAT
Organism: Lepidochitona cinerea; assembly: GCA_963971465.1. Classification (NCBI taxonomy): domain Eukaryota; kingdom Metazoa; phylum Mollusca; class Polyplacophora; order Chitonida; family Tonicellidae; genus Lepidochitona; species Lepidochitona cinerea. The sequence continues at coordinate 5,478,638 of OZ020551.1, forward strand.
ACAGTATCTTGTAAGTTAATCTAATCTGCTTCTCTCTTTGATCTTCCGTTAATATAAAAACGTTGTTATCCCCTTTGTTTGTGGTAAATACTCTTGGATCAGTCATACAGTTATCGTGTAAGCTATTGGTATTTTATCTTCAAATTAGATTTGAAACTGAATACATTACTATGGACAAATATATTGTTTGTGAAAAAAAAATATTTTCCTTTACACGCACCCCATTTTCAACTTTACTTTCAAGAAACGAGATTAATTAAAGACACAAAGAAAGCCAATAAAAAGAGTTGCATGTCACCCGAAAATATGAAAACATTTTTGTTGATAATGTCATAGAATTAATGTCAGAGATCTATTGCTACCATACCGTATTACCATACACAAGGAAAAAAAGTTAAGCACCCCATGCTAAAATTAATTATTATATATCTGCATTAATGTTAACTGTAATGCCAGTTATGATGATGATAAGAATGATATTCTATTCGATTGTGTCAATTCATGTGTGACAGTAACGCAAAAACTGCATGTAATGCGACATGAAATATGTTTTTGTGCAATTACGCAAATTCAGTATGCTTCCCCTTAAATGTTTTGTACTCAAGGCCGATTTTGTGCAACGTGGATCTTCTGTGAACATGGCACGAAGGAGGATATCAGAGGGGCAAAAATGGCAAGAGGTTTTCGGTACACCCAAGGGAATGATAAGGGATACACAAAATACAAAACGTACTGTTATTCTTGGCGGTGAAGAGTTACATTATAGGGATTGGGTTCGAAAGACACGTCGGATTTTGTTGTTGCCCTAAGGTGATTCTGTAAATGCAACCATTGCCCAGTGCAAGGAGTTCGACTTTTCTGTTTTGGTCTGACTAACTTTAGTATTATCATTAGAGGCATGTGCTTCATATTTCTCTGTTAAAACTGTTGAAATGCTGGAATTATCGACTTTTTCTGTAGACGTACAATTAAAAAGCTTTTTAGTACTATGTCTCTAGAAAGTAGTGTTTTGAACTAACTTAGGCTTAGAATGAATGATCGTTTGTTATTTAAATTTGTTTACTTTTCGGACATCATTTGGGTTCGCAGGCCACAGACTCTATAGATTTTCCACATTCCAACGCATGAGCTGCCAAATGTGGATATTTTTCCCATAAACAGAATGTTGAAATTAACGGCTATTTTTCTCAAGACGAATAATTCGGAAGCTTTTAGTGCTTTTAGTATCGAGAATGTACGATAAAATGTTGCTTAAAAAATGAATGAACATTAACACCGGTTATTTAAATTTTGTTTACTTTTCGAACACTATTTTGGTTCGTATATAAACCCAATATCGTATGGATGTTCCTCATTCCTACGCCAATCATTTAGTTTTTCGATAACGTTCATAGTCTCTTACTGTCATGACAACCATATTTATGTAAAAGTGCGAATTTTGCAGCTCATACGACTTCAATGTAAGGGTGTTCATCACACAGAGGCTTCTTTGTCATAATTCAAGTTGGTTAAACAGAGAAGCTATTGTTAGATCGGACAAAAGCTGGACATCAGGTGTTTATTCATTACATCCCACAATAAACCATTCCAAAGGGGTCTACTGCGTACTCGATTATTTTTACCACAACAAAGCAGACATTGAAATCCTCAAATAAAACTCCCATCCAGTGGTCCTTGGGAGCTGGGAAAGTTACCAATGGCCTTCTGGAAACCTCATCTTTATATAAACAACGGTAGAATAGCACATATTTTAACGATATTCGTTCCGGGTACGCCCCTTTAAGCTATCATCAATAGTCGAGTCCATTGCCAGAGGATACCTTAATGCTGGCTTAAATTGGGTCATCGTCATTTTGTTTAAGATTTTAATTGGTCAACGGTATAGTTCTATTGCGAACCAATGGTTTTGTGAAGAGTAATTGTTCATTGGTAAAAGACAGATTCATTGGGTCAATGGAATAAGCCTAAAAGTAGTAAATGGGCAGTTTTCATCAAGCAGGACGATCAATACATTAATAAATGGATCAAAATTACTCCCATGATAACAAACGAGATCTCGCACAATTTAAGGTGACTGTCTGTCGGAGATGTTGCTCAATATTTTTAGATTGTCATCGATGATAACGAACTGGGAGTTTCTGGGATAGGTTGATTAGGGCAATGATAAATGTTGCTTACATTTGATGTTTCCAAAACAAAAAACATTCTAATATATTATACGCTTCTTATCTACATAAAAAGTTGAGTCTCGAGAGGTTAAAAAACTGACGATAGACACGAAGATGACGTCACGGGCGGGCGAGTCTATGTAACGTTGAATCTAGGACTAAAACATTGGATTACAAAAATCAGTGAAGCAGACGATATCAGACGCTTATATGTTAGTTTTTACTGGCAATATATAGATGCAGACACGATTGGCAAGAAGTGTGACATATCATTGGAGCACGTTTTAACCATCGATGTGTTAAAGAAGCTATATTAGGTTTCCAATATACTTGTCATGTGATTGTCTGTCGATGAGATACAATTAAAAATGGCAAAATTTGGTCGCACATCGATCAGTCCAGAACGATAACAATCGTTCGATCAGATAAGGACAACTTATCTTAATTAGCGGTATAGTCTGACAACAAGTGAAATAATGTGACAGATACAGTACGTGATAAATTGGGCTGATGAATGAATTTTATACAATAACTCAATGAGTATCGCTAGAAAAGTAATTATACGGAACATGATAAAAGAATAAATACTGCAAATTCCACATCATTTGGCTGAGTGATATTTGACAAATGGAAATTCAATTTTTATTTATTAACGAATTTTAGACAAATTGGTTGCTCATTTTTATTTAGGGCAACATGATTGCGTCAGTCTGTATGGTTAATTGTCATATGGTACTTTATGATACTGGAAATATATCTGTTGACCAAATTCCGTGGTATTTTATGGTAAATCGGCACGGCCTTATTTCGATGTATGTCGACTGAAGCGATCCCATAACTGTAAACAATCTACCGCTCATAGATATACATGTAGCTTTGGTTAAAAAGGCAATATGTCGTCGTGAGATAAATAATATGACCTTGAAGCGACCTTAAAAATCATTTGGAAACATCTATTTACCTTGTACGACGCATAGGAAAACATTTAAAAATTTTCTGAACCTAGGGTGTTATTGATGAGTTAAAATACCGCCATACACGCAGCTTTACACATCATCTCCGTTAAAGTGACATCAGGTGCAAAACTTGAGATATTTTCATGGATTCAGATTATCAAGAGAAAGAGGGAATTGGAAACAAAATTTGTACTAACTCGAAGATATTTTTCGCTGTTTGTTTTGAAACTGAAAGTACGTGGACCATTTTGATTCGTACATGTAAGTACCAGGCGATGTGGCTGATCTTTCTCCAGCTGGTCACATGTCTACTACCGAGAGCGCACCGAGAATGGTCTTGAACCATTTCCGCGGTATTTCTTACTGATTCTAAAGCTTGGCTTTCGTCGAGTACCTGGTCTTGGTTTGACTTAAGGTGAGGTTGTTGTTGCATTCTAAGGGCCTTTCAGTTTAGCTGTCATCTATATATGGAGATCCGTATGCCCGCTGGTTTTGCTTAGCTCAGTCTGGATAAATAAGTGTGTAAATATGTGTGTTTGCTATTTCTAAAAAAAATACTTAACGTGCAACTCTATAAAGCTTTTTATTAGCACTGTTTTAACAGTGCAATACTCATCATATTGGTATACCTCTTTTAACAACATTAGAAACTTGTCTCCATGGTTATTTTAGACAAAAAGATTTTCCCTGTGCCCGTTTGTTTTAGTGTTCATAAATATATATATATATATATATATATAAAATAGCCTACCATTTATCGAAGTCTCGTTTTTCTCGATAGTTTCAAAAGAATATGTACATAAAAAAAGAGTAGAATTTTAGTAAAATATACAATACAGGGTAACATGCAATCTCCATAAACACTGTTTCTTATCGAACGGCTGATATCCGATCTGATCTAATTGAATCTTAAGACGGTTCATGTCGATTGAAAGTTGGTTCCTCGTTCCACTGATTGGTCTTATGCCATGTTCATAACGATACGGTTAGTTCGTCGAAAGGAGATTTCTACATCCGATTTTGCAGACTGGACAGGTTCGTAAGTTATTGTCCGCAATCCTCTGGGCTTAAAAATGACCAAGCGTACAAATGTAGTATCTACATATCTAATACCGAGATATTGAGCAGATTAAAGCCAAGATACTAAGTCACACTTTACGCCTTGAATAGAAAGGATAATACTTTAAAGTCTACAGGAGTTACTTTGAAAATTGACTCGCGTGTTGACATAGAATAATTACCCTACACGAAAGAGGAAATTAAAGAGAAGAGAAAATACAATTGTCATGGCCTTAGGCGAAATTGGTTGAATTAAAAAAAATTGATTCTGTAGGATTCTGTCAAGTCATTGGTTACATAAAATTGGAATTATTCTGTAATTAAGAAAGCGAACATCGTTTTGAGATTGTGAGTCGAAGTTTCTTTTTGTCAAAGATGCCACAAAATTAATTGCTGTCACTTTTTTATTTTGTGTTTGATTACTTTTCGATCCATACATCGTTAAATAATCCTAACTTCGGATTTCCATAGTATCAAGCGATATTGGATTATTGTCGTAAGTGACTTTAAGGCTAAACCACTAAAACGCGATCTGCGAAAAGGGGTTTTTGAACTTCCTTGTCAAGGATGCCACATTAATTAAATTTTGTGACAAAGTGGGGCAGTATTCGATTTGGATAATGCATTTAAAGGTACAATCGGTGCGTTTTCTCTAAATTGAAACACGGGGCCCATTATATGCTTTCATCCTCAAATTCCAAAATGTTGGTATTAACCGTATCTTAAAAAGTAGAAGGGGTCCATCTTAACCCGGAATTTTACCCCTGCAGTAACTTCGATTTGAAACGTTGTTTTTTGTATGTTATAGTACACGCGTCTAACTTAAACGTTTTGCAGAGAAATTCGAAACTCGCATGTAAACTGTCAAATCTCAAGGGAAATATTTCCACCGCAGTGAAAAGGTTTCCACCGCGGAGAAAAAGTTCCCACCGCGGAGAAAACTTTTTTTCACGGTGTAAACATTTCCACTAAGGAGAAAGGTTCTCATCGCGGTGGGAATGTTTTACATGTGATTTATCGGTTTTCCCGGGTTTTATTGAGTGCTCTACAAAACGTTGTATTTAAAGCTATGATTTTATGATACACGCTTGATTTTCTTCGAGATACAGAATCACTAGTCACAAGTTTCCAATTGTGTAAAATTCTGTTAAAGGCTAATAAACACTCGAAAATATCAAAATTCCACCCATGGCACTAATAGGCTATATATATAGTCTTCTGTCATTTTTTTTATTGTTTGACGATCAGTGCGTCCAAGGTTTATTCTATAACGGTAAATATACAGAGGGTTCATGATACCTGCCCTTCTGTTAACGTTATTGGTATATTCTAAGTCACGTCTGTGGTTAGTTTGGGCTTCTGAAACCGACCATGATAAATATCCATTCCGTTAGGAAAGTCTCCATCTTTGCTGTTCAGTTGTAACATATCGTCTGTTTGCACCCAGTACACTGTGAACTAAGCGGTAGTGGGACATTTCTACTTCCAATGGCGCCTTCTTATCTCACCTTCTGGTGTATAATAAACAGTTTGTCTATGAACTTTGTATTCTCCAAAATCAGTTATTTATTAAAATTAGTTTGTTTGGAGAATCAATAGTTCAACTGATGCTATTACTTTTATACAAAAACACTTTTGTTAGACAAGCCGCTGTAGGAACAATTAGGCTTACTGGTTTCGTAAATAAGAGCATCCAGTTTTGCGAAGATCATCTGAAATCCAACTTAGACACGTTTGTTTTTCGTATGAGAATCAGGTTTTAAAAGGCGAGACAGGCTGTTGTCCGTTTTTTTACTCAGACTTGTAGAAAATGAGATTTAAGCGAGAGGACTTTGGTTTATTAGGTGTATCGAGATGGCTTTCCTCTTTTCATTCCATAATTAGATTGTGATTCCCCTGTCATATCAAACAATGGAAGAAATAGTTGTTGGGGAGAAGTTTACCAGCCTGCCGTTTCCATATGTCTGGGCTCATGAAGCTTCTCCAGCCGCCGAAGTCAATGGAAATCTATTAATCCTGACACGATGGGAACTTTCCTCAGCTGTTTGTTTCTTCTATTTTAGCACATTCGTCTTCTCCATACCTTGTTCGCCAGACTATCTATCGAGGTTTTTGTACAGTCAACTCAGTTTATCGTGAGACGTTCTCATAATCGACAACGACCTGTCTTAAACCAGATATTAAAAACATGATGTCTTAAAAAATGTAGGTTTGCTAGACTGTGTCGGATAAAACCTTTTTATTGACAAAATATTCAGATTAGGTGTCCTTTAGCTGCTTATTTTCTCAACAAGACTAGCCCTTTACGTTTCTTTTCTCCACACAAATCTTGCAAAAGAAGGTATTGATCTTTATTCAAAACATCATATTCAAACAGATCGTCTGATCTGAAGCTGTGACATTCTCTTCTGCTGAACTCCTGAATTAGGTGCCCGGAACGTAAACAAAAAAAACTGCTCGCAGGGGCGATTTTATGTTTCAGTCGAGTGACAGTGTAATTTTACGTAGGCCAATTTCTCTGAGAAATACAGACTGACGCTCGGTTAACAGCGACTGGAAAAGCCTGCTGATAATTGTTTGAGTGTAGACCACAGATACAAAGGCCTGAAAGGAGGGTAATCCAACACGAAAGTTGACCGACACTGATCGTTGTTGTTGTAATCAGGCTTCGATTCTTCGTTTGTTTTTCACCCCATTTCTACATTCTAAAGCTAACTAGACATGTTGTATGTGTCCTATGTTTAAGTTTAGTCGTATAAGTCGTAGTAAGCTCATGTAAATTGGCTTTCTTAGCAAATTTAAACAGGCTACGGCGGCAAGTGGGCCTTTAATTGGCCCAGGAATAATGTGGTGTGAACACCTCTAACAACCCCACGCATGCGCTAAACAGAATAAGAGTTAAATTTCTTGAAGATTAATTTTGATTTCCAAACATTCGAACTTGTCTGATTATTAGATTTGAAGCATTTGGTCTAATGTTCGGTTGAAATTCTGTCTTCCACCAAAGGTAACTTGGAAAACTGAATACAAGTGGTTGATTGTGCTTGAGGTGCAGTGCAATAGCGTTGGTTATTATAGCTGATTTCCATCAAAGGGGATACGAAATTTTAAATATATGTTTTATCAAAGTCTTGGGATGACTTTACCTGCACCTTAGATATATTTATGATCACTAAAACACACGGGCACAGGGAAAATCTTCTTGTCTGAAATAACCATGTGCACCTTAAATATATGTAAACCATAATGGAGCAAGATACAACTGACATGGCATATAGTTCTATAACATGAAAAGAACTAACTGCTAATTACCGTTATTGTGTCTAGATTAAATTTTTGCCATATTATGCCAGAGAACATACATTAGCAGCTAATTGTGGCCCAACTCTATCAGCATTGGGGTATCAGGCACGGTAGCATAACGTCTTCAGACTATTGCATGGAACTGCTGTTCAGCAGTTTGTGGTAATCTCTTGTACGTTGTTCGAGCTGAAGCCAATCTATGCTATATGCTTCCACCCTTGTCAGATATCAATCCATTACAGAGACCACACTATTTGTCTGTCATTTAAAAAGGTTTGCCAAGACACCGGATGTTTTTGACCAGCTGAGAACGCCAGTTGACTGATTCTCAAGGTCATAGTTAAGAATATGATAGTGGACAAACCGTTAACACATCTTCCATCTTTCTGGAATCTTGACAATTATTACCCTTAGGTGTTATTCCTCTCGCTACGTGTAGGCGCATCATTGTCATCGCTTAAGTGAGATGATAGTCTTTTCAATTAAATTACGTGTATAATATCGCTCCTCGCCGTGTACTGATTCAATATAAACAACACATAGACCAAGGTGTAACAAGTACTTTTAGTCATCTTTAATGAACCTTTACTTCAATACTGATACAGTATCTTGTAAGTTAATCTCATCTGCTTCTCTCTTTGATCTTCCGTTAATATAAAAACGTTGTTATCCCCCTTTGTTTCTGTGAAATACTCTTGGATCAGTCCTACAGTTATCGTGTAAGCTATCATGTAATTTATCTTGAGAATAGTTTTGCAATTTGGGTGTGAACCCGGGAACTTAACAAAATTACTAATGGATAGGGGATGCATTTTGAGTAAATGTATTACTCTTAACAAACACACCTTTTTTCAACTTTATTATTAAGAAAGGAGACTACTAAAAGAGACTTGAAATGCCATTCAAACTGGTGTAATATATAAAACGGAAAGCAAAATATGAAGCCTTTTTTCAATATATAAATTTATACATTTTTGTCGTTCATTAAATTACTTCTTCTTTCATTCATTCATTTATTTATTTGATGATATTTATATTCAAAACTTATGTAGTCAATGATATACCAAATGTATGCATATATTTCTACCTTACAAGCACATTAAAACAACCAAAAGCATAGGGAAAAAGCCTTAATAACTGCGACCCCAAAGCTAGCAATATTTGCAGGCTGTTCGTGGCTTCTGTTGCTGCACCTGTCGTGAGTAAAGATTTCCATAAGAACAATTTTTGGAGGAATGACAAATTTTGTATTTATCATTACTTGGGCTTTGGTGAACAATGAGTAATATGAATGCCAAAAAGATTTTGTATAAAAGCCTTTTTCATATTCAATCATTGACTGATGTTTCTCAAACATTACCCCAGTTATCTTTATTTGGTTACCCGCGATGTGAACCTTCTATTTATAGCATACTCGAGTTTAAGGTGAAATGAACATTGTATTAAACTCGAATTGCCCAGGATTTTCCTCCTTTTACTTTAAATATCAACAGACGGCTAACAGACGGTTTTGCAGCTGGTTTCCTTAGGCAATATATGCAGCAAAAGGAGGTTCATTCAGAACAGAAACAGACCGCAGTTCTGTCAACGAGACTATTTGCTTCGCCAACAATAGTGAAAATTGTTTGTAATTCGAAGCAGTTAATTAAAAAAGTCATCTTAAAAAATCTATAGACATGTGCGGTGGCTGGGGATATAAACTGGAAAGGTGGTTTCAAAGGAAATTCTAAAGCTTGAGCAAAAATCACATATACTTTCTGCAATCTGTCCTCATTGGGTTCCATAGGTAATTGCACTCCACATTGTTTCTAGGTAATCTCCGCGAGACAGCTCTGTGAGGAGAAGACGAGGTGATCTGCTGGGATTATAACTGTCTACATTGTATAGGGAGCAGCATTGGGGACTCGTTCTATCACGGCCAATCGGTTAATCGTGGTGGGTTGCGTGTTTGGTACATACCAGGTAATCGTTGTTATTATTAACCGCACCAAAAGTCAGACCGTTCTCAAACTCGTCTGTTATTGGCCATGTATTACAAAGCTGGCGTAAGTTACGTCGAACATAAAGCAATGCGCATCTTTGCACCAGCTTTGTAAGGCAGGCTCCTGATAGCTGCAAAGAAAGTGGGACACGCTTCGAAATTTTTACGGCAACTGAGCACGTATTAGTCCAGCCGGATGAGGTTCCCAAACTTGGGGATTGTCTCCGGAGAACTCCGATTTCGGAAACCAGGATATCGGACATGCGCGATAAGTGTTCTAAATTTATCTGCCAGTGTCAAATTAAACATCTTATTTAAAGCTTTGGCAAGACGAATGGGATAATTCCATTAAAGGGCGTTTTTACCATTATTTTAACCCATCTGTTCACTCAAATCAGCCAATACTATCCTCCCGTCTGGCAGATACTTTATTTTTCAGACTCCAGTCCGGACACATCCCATTGAACTCCCATCTTTTAAAACTAAATTTACCTGAAACTGGCAGATGTGATCATTGTTTATTTGCCGAAGAAACAATAGAACACTTTTTATTATATTGTGATATGTTTAATAATGAGCGTGAAATATACTATTTGGAACTTGCTACAGCTGGAGTAAGACATTCTAACATGGGGAATATTTTCAACCCCTCAAAGAACAGGGTAAAAAATTTTCAAGCCACGGCAAATTTAGTACGAACACATAGATTTTAACTTACATCAAACGACTGATTAAGTCATTACTACCTACTTAATATTTTCTTACCCAATACCAAATAGTTATATCGTACCCAACGGTGTCCAACTACTAACTATTACCTACTTAATTCGATAACGTGATTGTTTTATTGTAGAAAGAAACCCAACCCAAAGCGATGGCGTGCATCATAAATGAATGGAAAGCGCCACTACCCTAAATACCTACCTACCTACCTAAAATTGAACTCCAATATCAATGTGATTTCTAAAGCGTGTTTCGCGTAAAGTATCCCTTCTTATTGATTAAAAATAAAGATGTGCAATATTTCTCTCACCTTTTGCTTATAATAGGAACATTTTTGGAAACCGTATTTGATTACATACTGGAGTTATGCTCCTAAGGCCAATATTTGACTATTCGTTAATAAATAACCAGAATTTACTTTGGAATGATACAATTTTAAATGGGACGTGCTTTATGGTCATAGGATGTCGTACGCAAAATTTGAAAACCGTAGCTGAATCGATACTTGAGTTATCGGGCTAACGTTGGTATTTGACATACCGACCGACTGACAGACAGACAGACAGACAGACAGAGTGACTTATAGAGCTGCTAGTCGCTGCTAGAAACTTCGTGAGTAGCTGATATCGTGTAACATTGTTTAGCAGTTCAGTAGAAGAGACAACAGTGTGAACACGACTCTGTAAGGGTGTACGTCATTCAATGTCAACTGTTAAATATTGTGCCTTGGGTTCAAGTATCCGCAATGTGTGAGCGTGAACGTTTAATTATCTAGATGCATTATGAAACGCACCATTTGCACTTTTGTTGCACCGTGTATCTATTATTACCCTAACCATTTACGTCAAGTGGCATCAGCTGCCAACATTCGGTATTTGTAGCTGCGACTATAGACAGCTCTATAAGTCACTCTGCCTATCGTTCTCTGAATGTCAGGCGGTAACTCAAATATCGACGTTAGCAGAATAAGTTTTCAAACTATGCATACGGCATCCTATGACCATAAAGGACGTTCTTATTTAAAATCGCATCATTCCGAAATAAGTTCTATTTTTATCCACAAGAAGACAAATATCGATTTTACCAGCATAACTCCAGTATCGATTCAGATACGGTTTCCAAACATGTTCCTTTTATAAACGAATGCTTGGAGAAATATTGCATTTTTTATTTTTAATCGATAAGAAGGGATAGCTTACTAGAAAACGCTTTAATATTACATTTATATCGGAGTTCAATTTGACACTGAGATATAAATTCAGAAGACTCATCGCGCATGTCCGATATCCTGGTTTCCGAAATTGAACTCCAAGTTCAGGAACTATATCCGGCTGGACTAACACGTTCGCAGTTACTGTGAAAATGGCAAAGCGTGCGTCGAATTCTTTACAGCTATCAGAACAATTTGACTAAAGGTGCTGTTGAAAACACCAACGGTTACCCGATAGTGTTTTTATTAACCGGTAGGTACCAATCACCTGATCACTATTCACCCATTACCCGTTTCAGCACTAGTGACCGGTGCTGTTGGCAATAGTTATGCCTGGTCATTTTCAATGCCAGTAAATCAGCTCTTCATCTTCACACAGAACTGTCTCGCGGATAGTCCATACAAACAATTTGGAGTGCAATTCTCTATGAAACCTAACGAGGATATATTGCAGAAAGTATTCACTGGTGTTTAATGCGCATTTTTTTTTTTTGGGGGGGGGGGGGGGGGGTAAATCGGGACGGCTATTTGACAAGAGTGTAGACTATTACAGTGACCTCATCGAAGTACGCCTATGGCAGTTGATAGTCCACAAACAGCAGTAAAATGAAAAAAAAGAAACATCGACAGGAGAAAAAAACACCAAAATTTATTTTGTTTTTTTTATTGTTTTCAAGATCTGATACTAAATAGCAATCGTTTTAGTTCCCCTATATGCCCATATATGAAGACATATATAAGCGTCTTTGCTGGAGTACAGTTCTTGGCGAATTGCAATGACAGCAGAAGTGCTGTGGATTAGTTGAAGGTCAGCTAATGCACATATATTATATACACACAGAAAAAAGTTAAGCACCCCCCTGGAAAGTCTGCAGCGACCGATAAACTCATTGGCGTAGGGAGATTGTTGGCAAACTGATGTTGCAGAAACGATTGTGATCACAAAGGGCAACATTCTAGCGATAAGAAATCATCATTAATGGTAATAAGCTATATAATTTGTAAATAAAAAGATGCTTGTAAGTATGAAACTTCAGAGTCCATCTGGCTTCTCATGGCGAACATATCGAAGTAAAAATGTCACTACTGTCAGTTTAAAAAAAGTCAGTAGAAAAGCTAGTGTTCACTTTAGATTATATTGTAGGAGTTTCTGATTGAGGGATTTTATCTCATCTTCTACCGGGTACTGTACGCCTTCCGCCATGAATAAACTTAATGGCTCAGTCCGTGAAGTCGATTTGTTTAAAGAAAATCCTCAACAATCCTTCAGAAAATCCTAACCATCCCATAGTAAATCTGCATCAAGTTATATTAATTTCTCCATGACTTTTAAATCAATTGAGTAGACAACTTCGACAGCTTGTTTTGGTCATAATAATGTTTCCTATCTCCTTTCACAGAAGAGTAGAACATTTACCTGGAAATTAGAACGAAAGACAGAGAGGCAGGGAAAAAACTTAGGTACTTCACGTCGAACTTAGCTAAGTTTTGACTTAAGCCCCTTTATGAATGCAGACTTAGGTTTTTGACGTGGCTAAGTCAGAAAAGAATAATTTACGTCAAGTTTTTTTTATGAATACCGGCCCAGGTCATACAAAAGTATTCTCGGTACGACATTGGTAATTAAGACCCTCTTTCTCTTTAAAATGTGGGAATTGTTTTGATCGGCAATTTCCTCGGACGCGCGTTGCCCTTTCAAAGTGGTATTAGCTGCCAAAATTACGGTATCATCTTGTTGCACTCATATTGAGAAGGTGTTTGCACGATCACTGGTAAACTTTTACTCCTGATATATCGTTTAATGACGAGTTTAATACAATTTTCGAAAGGGTGTGGTTGGTAAAATCTTCTTTTAGTGAATCATGAGCGTGGCGTAAAACTTCAATTAATCGATTAATCGAATAAACGGATCATGATAGCTGATATTTGTCAGCGAAACAAATCCATACATGTAGCCTTTTTAAAGAGAAGATGTTTTTTTTTTATTGACGGAAACTTAAACAGTTGTTTCCCAGTAGACGAAATTTAACCTATTTACACATTCCCCTTCAACAGAGCCAACGTCTCACTGGAGGGATGAAACGCAGGTTGAAAGCTAATGGAGGCTATACGTGCTATTGACCTTTTGCTCTAGGGATGTGTTCTACACACTCAAAGTGACATTTGTACTCCAATATGTTCGCCCTGTGAAGCCAGATGAACTCTGAAGTTTCATACTTACAAGCATCTTTTTATTTTGTTAACGATATCCTGAATAAATTGTTTCAGTCACGTCTCTCTCCAGTTGAAGATGGCTTTCAGTCTGCTAAAAAAACATTTGCACTGATCTAGTCTCCATCTGAAATACTAAATTGGCCATATTGCATCGTTGAAGTCTTTTTAAAACTAGTTTTACTATGTACGACCCATTCTACACTAGATTACATATTGGTGAAATTAGTTTTATGTACTCAGTAGTGAATTCCTGAATATTATGAGCATATCAGATCAGACATACAGATCGTCATAGTAAAGCACACGATTGTCAGCCCTTGTATCTCAGGAAGTGCATTTTGTAGACTTTCTGATTTATCCGCTATGCCTTCAGATGCTGTTAATTTTTTTATCGGTACAAATGCCACTCTTTAAGTGGCATGGAACTTAAAGTGTCCTACCATATATTTATAGTCAACTTCCGGGGCCTCAGTGGTTTAGTGGGTTAGAGTGATCGTCCCTCAGTCCTACACAGACCTCCCATCGAAGACGCGCGGGTTCGAATCACACTCAGACCAAATACAAATGGACAAATTTCTGACAGGATTTTTCACTCGGTTGCTAGGTACTCGCCGATGGTCGGAGGTTTCCTCTGGGCAATGTACCAGGTTTCCTCGCCCCCTAAACCTGGCAATGCCGCCATATAAGTGAAATAATCTTGAGTGTGGTGTAAAACATCAATCAATTACTTCATGGGTTTTCTTTCCTGATGTCTAGATTTCCTTTTGAACTGATCAAGTGGATAATCTGACGAAATAAAAGTATATCTGCATGTCCGCAGATATTTGATTGTCCGCCCCCAGCTTGTCACAGATATGTAACACAGAGATCAATAGATTGATGGTAATCTATTACAGGAGATTACACAGTCAAGGGACGATATCATGCAACAACCTTCCCACTACCGTTTATCAAGAGGATTAACTGAATAAAATACGTGGTTAGAATTGGGGATATTTAAATTAAATTACATTTAAATAATAATTGTCTCAGGTAATGTGCCCATTGTGAATACAAGATACCTGTGGTTTTATTGACTCTACAAAGACATGCTTTGAGAACTTAATTAGTTAGTGTCTTTTTTTTAGAAAGTGAGTATTACAGTATTCTGGTTATTTTTTGGGATTACACTTTCTTGAAAAATGACAGAAATTCTTCTACTGATTTTGGGTGAAACGTGAATCGAATCCGGGTCCTAGAGTATGGCACCTATCGCCAGCACTAAATGCCGACTGCCTTATCCATTCAGCCAACCGACATTTGGCCATTAGCTACTTTTCTATATTTTGTATTAACTCGAAGAAATTTATCGCTGTTTGAGAAGGCGGGCCATTTTGCTTCGTAAGTTCCAGGCGATGTGTCGGATCTTTCCCAACTCGTTCTTCCCACTGTTCCGTTTCTTCTCCAGAGAGCGCACAGAGAATACTTTCTAATGTCCTGGACCATTTAATAGGTGCATCTTACTAAACCCTAAAGCCTTTTTGTTTCCTTGAATGACTGAACATGACTTGCTTAAGGTAACGTTGTTGTTGTATGTCCAGAGCCTTTACAGTTTAGTGGTGATCTATATACTTGAATTGATTAACATTTTATGCCGCACTCAAATTTGTCTCACTTATATGGCGTAGCCGTTATTTAGTGGAAGAGGAAACCAACCAGGCTCTTCTCACAGGAAACCCCCGACCGTTGGCGAATACCTGGCAACTCTTTCATTTGAGTGAAAATCTCATTGAGAATTGTTCAATTTCTCTCTGGACTAAGTGGTAGTCAAAGCCACAATACATGATTAAGGAAGTAGTGCTTTGCCGACTAAGCCATTGAGGCCCCCTTGTCCATTCGATGCCAAGAAGTTTTTATCTTGATACTTAGTATATATTTAAAAATATTATAGGCTGTTTGATTTTATGGTAAATATAGAGAGTATATTTAATTCGATATCGAAATAGTCAACTGATACTTAAACCCTGGAAATGTGATTGTTCTGTATTGCAACTGATTTGTCAATGACATTAACAATTTTTGGTTGTTGTGAAGATATACCGAATACAAGTATTGAGTAGACCAAGAGAATTGTGGTGTTTTTGTCAAAGAAAATATATATTGGATGTAAATATATGTAAAGATATTAAAGTGGCATCAGCTGCCAAAATGTTGAGATTTTGTCGTTAAAATGTCTGCCACTTTATAAAGTACAAAATTTCATCATATACTAGTTTTAAATCAATTAAAGAGATTATTTGTATGTTGGCAGTCTACAACGTTTTAAGAGCAATTATTGTCCAATTCTGTAAACTTAATGTCGCTTTTCAATTTACATTAGAGATAGACAATGTTTTTGTGCGGTAGTCCTTATAAACAAATGATATTTATTCTTTTTTAAGTTGATCACCTGGGCTAGTTTTTAAATTCTAATTGAAACCCCAATAAAGAATTACATCCTTGTTTTTTCTCTCACACCATTTAGCAAATATAGATAGTACTACAAAAAGTTAACTAGAGAAGCTTAAATCACGTTCACCTTCAGCTGATCTTCTCTGAAGACTTTTAAGAACAGTTCCTTTTGTTTTTGTGAATAGTTTATGTTGTTTCTTTATTCATAGGACTGACGCAAATTTCTTATAACATTATGCCCTTGATCAAGTGACCAATGTAGAATATTTCCAATTGATAAGATGTACCAACGCAAATTGTTGATATGAATCTTTTTGGCAGGCCCTGAGGACGGTATGGATTTGTATTTATTGGTCGAGTAATGCCGCCCCCGCCCCCTCCCCCTTCTGGCCACCAAAACAAGCCTTTCTCTGTAATCTGCTGAAGGACATTGTGATTGATGATATAACAATATAGGGACCAGGGACAGCCATCTTCCAGGCGATATATAACTTTACTTTTAGACTAAATGTTTAGCGGTCTCTTCAAACTGCTTTATGGTACGTGAGTCCAGTCATTCACATAAAACCTTTTTAAACTTACACAGAGGACTCATTGCGTTTCCAGCAATTATGAAGTCGAGCCAATAAATTGCACACTGAAAAGGCAATAGAATAGTTGATTACATCTCAAGGGGATCACACTGATGGAGACCACCATTGAGCTGGCAATGAACAGAAATTATATCCTATATCATATGTTTTCATTAATATGTTTTCCTGTCCTCTTTCGCTCTGTAAAAACGTATTATTTGAGTAAACTTTGTATGGACGAAAACAATATGTAAAGAGAGGTTATTTAGCTAGAGCCAATGTGTGACGATGAATATCACTTGAGTCTATTAATTTTCTTCGGTAACTAATATACGAAAGGGATATTCATTGTAACACACTGGCTCGAATTGGCTGCTTAGGCTGGCGAATGATGTACGCCTTGTGAGTAATTATTACCTTGTGCGATTTAGAAAATTCAAGTACAGGAGTATATGTTAGTACGTTTGAGAACTACTTAACCTCTAAAGACATTAAAACATACAATACAATTCAGCTTACACCCACATACGATGTACAGATATGCAAATATACTGTGGTGAAGATAGACAGATTGGTTAATATTGGTTAGTCAGGTTCCTTTGAGCAGTATACAATACACACTATATGTTCGTTTGTGTACATATATATACTCAGATACAAATACTTGTATATATAATATTGATTTAAAATCTGTGTGTATTTATATTATATCTAGCTACAGCCTGATATACATGTACCTTGTTTAGAATGACTAAGTACATTGTCCATGTTGGGTTGATTAATACCCAAGCCAATGAGATCTGTGAAAACATAATTTCTTTGATAAGCATACTTGTTACAGTTAAACAAAACATGTTCTGAGGTTTCCTGAATATTACAAAAACAACATAAGTGTGTGTCAGACAGGTGGAATATGAATAGGTAAGATTTCTAGTGAATATGACCAGATTGGAGCCTGTGGAACATTACCTTAGTTAGACGAGTTGGGAAAGTAGGTTTGAGTGATGAAATTCCGGGATTAAAAAGGATATAAAAGCTTCCCTTGTCAGAATTATTCCACAAATTCACATTAATTCCAAAAATTAGCCTTAGGTAATATATCGGTAACGGTAAATTGAAATCTGATGGATATGCTAGTATGTAAAATAGTTTGTTTGGCTGCAGTATCAGCAAGCTCATTTTCTCTTAGTCACACATGAGCTTGTGAATGTGACGCTCAGTAATTCCTTAAATATTAAGTGGTGTATAAATGTATAATTTCTAAAGCAAAACGCTGATAGTTTGTATAGTCGAAGAAGCTTAGGGCTTGTAAAGCACTTGAAGTGACATGAGCTGCCAAATAATAGGAAACTTTCGTTGAAACAGAATTAGCTAATTGTGGGTTCTTTTTATCTGAAATCACAAAATAAGAACTTTCAGTTGATACCAATCTCGAGTATGTACGTTAAGTTGGCTTTATAAGCAGCAAAAGTTCCAAAAATGAACACCATCCCGGCTATTTGGATTTTGTCCGTTACTAGCACATATCTTTGGCTCGCACAGGGTACTGAATGTACCAATATTTTTGAAAATAGTTACCTTAGTTTTTATGTAGGAATTCCACAGCGCATTGCTTTGAAATATAAGGAGGGTACGAAATATATATAAATCACTGGTATAAGTAATCGCCCTTAAAGTGACTTTTCTGTATACCCCCCTCCCCCACCCCACCCCGTCGTTCAAAATATTTGATAATGACTATATCTGTGTTTTGACCATGTTAAATATTTATCAAACACAACACCTAGATATTTGAGCTGATTACATGTTTTAATGTTTGAACCATTTCTTAGAATATGTTGCTTTATAAACAGTAGAGCATCGGACTTCTTCCACTGTACCATATTGGAAACCATTCCTTTTAAGGTCTTGCAACTGGATTGACAATTGCCCTTTTCCAAGCCGAAGGCAGAACCATCTTTGACCAAATACTATTATAAAACGATAAAATGATATTTAAACATTTGCCTTAATCATACCGTCTTTACCTGGAGATAAATCTTGTAATTGCTAAAAGCTTGTTTAAGTTCTGGTATAATTACTAGTGTTAGAAATATAGCAAAGCTATCAGCTGTAATATAACATCTATCCCTTTCAGTGACATGTTACACACCATTTGATGCAACTTTATAACAATATGAGATTTTTTTATTTGTATATTATTCTTTGAACCTTAGCTTTCTTATAAGTAATTATGTCAGATTCTAAGCGTGTCTTTCCTCGCTGTGTTTAGACTTTTTGCCACTGCTTCTGAGCATTCATTGCTCCACCACGGTATAGACTCTTTGTTATTTCTTTTGCCAGTTTGAGGTAAAGAAATACTAGCAGTCTCGTTGATGCCATTAACAACATCTTATTTAAACATTTCTACATAATCACTACAATAACCATCAACTACCTCCTCCTCTCAATACTGACGGATTTTTACCTAGTTTGTCTTACTAGGGAGGCAATGAACCTACATGATCACTGTGAGGAGTGAAACCAAAAGAAGTAATAATTGGGAAATGCCAGTCACTCCCATATGAAGAGTCTTGGCGAACCGACCACAACGCTATGGATCCTAACGTAGAAGTCCTATTATCTTGCAAGCTGTAGTCAAGCTACCCCAGATTGGGTGTTGTGAGTTAAAGTCACCACAAATTACAATCAAATATTGCCACCCCTAGCCGCTTGAACACATAGTTATTCGATCAATTTGAATTGTTGTACAGTAATATCAGCAAATGAAAATTTCGGATAAATACCTATTATTCGGATTATTGAATAGCTTGGGTATGTGAAATAATATTTTGGTTTCAAGAATGTTTCTGTAAACTGGCTATGGGGATTTTAAACTCGAAATTAAGTGTTTGAATTCTTGGCCATGGGCGTACAATGACTGTATATTATGTTGAATTATTGTGAAAATAAGAATAAATAGTACTGTACATTTGAAAATACGAAGCACTGGTAGCTTATCCATCAGCGAGTTAATTTTTTTACCATGATTCGTTATTTTATCAAACCCGTCTGCTCTAATATTATCACTGCCAAAAAGATACTCAGCGCGCCTTGCTGTGTATTCAACTTCGCCAGACGTCCTTCGCGATAACATGACATACACTTTCTGTTACGAGAGATATTACATTAATTGGTGAAATAGGTGAAATAACTTCAGTTTGAGTCATTTCCTGTCGGTGTCCGGGTAGGTTTTGGGATGGGATCTGTACAGCTGATTATTTCGGGTTGTCCTAATTTCTGAACTGGGGCTCTGTGAGTTCAGGTCTCATATATAAATAAGAATTTTGGGGAAAGTTAAGGCTTCAACGAAGGACACTTTTTCAGTCGCTTTGATTAATTGATTTCTATTGGTTTCCTTTAATTTTGGACAACCTCGATATGCAGACGAATGCAAATTTAGGCAGGTAACGCACTTAGTCTTATTTGGACAATCTTTATATTAGTGATTATCGATACAACGAAGGCACCGGCTTTTATTACGACACTCTGAAGCTATGTGATTAAATCGCTAACATCGAAAACACCCCTCCACCGGATGTATGTAAGACTTACCTTGAATAGTTCTCTGTTTCTACTTCCAGATCGAGTTCTTCCCCTCTTTCCGCCAGTCGCTATGATAGTTCCATACTGTCTTCTTTAAACCCCAAGAACAGAGCGACAGTGAATGTTATTAAAGCACAGTCAGTGCAAAATAAAAAATAAATACAAAGGGAAATCTATCTGAACACGACTTGTTGCAGGCTAATTTCCAGAATGAAAATAAATTAACTCGGAAAATAAACTGCAATCCCTCAAAATAATATGTACCCTTGTCTGAATGTATGCAAAAGTCTGTATGTTCTTTGTAAAAGAAAGATTAATAATGATTGTTACTGGCAACCACTTGCTAGCCCGCCTGCCAAAGCCAAGTGAAGAGCCCATACAGTCGACTTGCTGTGCGCTATGAAAAGAACGGAGAGAAAATGTTGGTGCCGCTTGTCACCTATGAGATTGTTCAAGGTCCAAAGCCTAGCTCAAGCTGGAGGTGACCATGGCCAGTCTTTCAGTGCGTTGATCAATGTGTAGATTTCAACTCAAGAAAACTCTTTAAATCCCCCCCCCCAAAAAAAAAAAAACAAACAAAAACAAAACAAAATTTCCCAAAAGCTTTCTTTCAAAGGCCTTCCCAAATGTAGAATTAAAGAATATCGACGCTATGAACTAACATAACTGTTCAAACTCGTCGAATCATACGGGGCTACTGCGACATGTCTAGAGAAGATGTCCAATTAAGAGTGGCTCGAATGGGATAATATTTTCCCCATTCTACGCTATAAATACACCCTTTCATTCTAAAAAGCAGGCATGTTGCAAAACGGAAAGGTCGTTCAAGTTTCACGACAGTCCTTACGTTGTGCAAGATAGGACAAAACAAATCCACATACTGAACCTTTACGGTTTATTGCGTTATGGAAGAAAACATAACATATTCCCTATTTAAATTAAACTTCCTATATAGCAATCATAAACATTGAAATAACTGATATTCTCCACATTGATTAATCTTGGGGCGGTGCCCCACAAATGCTCAGTAATCAAGAAGAACCAGAGCAAACGAATGGGGGCTGCTAATGACATAAATCAACTGTATGTAAACCACAATTTGATGGGCTGCTAATTTGTTAAATTGAGCAGCCCCAGCCAATGACCTTTAATGAAACATATATGTGCTAGATATTACATCTGCTTAGGTCTCCAATCAGTGTTTTGATAAGTAAAAATTGTTTTTGACCAATCAGTGGTTAGAAGTGTCATAAAATGTTACGTTTAGGTAAAGGCTCGTTCTCACTGTGCGATTTGTGCTACCGACTTGTAGCATACGATTCAAAAGAATGCTTTTGATTGGTGGACAAATCGTATTGACCAATTAAAAGCATCCATTTTAATCGCATCCTTCAAGTCGGTACGACAAATCGCACAGTGAGAACGGGCCTTTATGATAAAAATAACAAACCGGCTGGGAATTACAATATCGAAGGACAGGTGAGAGTAAAAGAGGGGTTAATGGATGTAAATTTGATAATGGCCAACACGTGTGTGTTTGATTAGACTATATAATTTCCATTTTACCAAAATAAATCAGCCTCAACGTTACTGAAATTCAGGGTCGAGCTGTTCAAAGTGTGTTAAGCTAATGGCAGGTTTATATGACGTCGCAATTCAATTTTGACGTTACGCAATTGAACATTTTTGAACAACCGGTCTGAGCTACAAGTGTTAAATGTTCATGATATTCATTCTGTCTTACTTAGCATAACATCAAGTTCATCGTGCAGCCATATAGTTTGTGAAACGATTAAACGACCAAGTAAACATTGCATGTCATAGTACGACTGCGTATTAAGCTAGCATGGCTTCTGCAAACCCGAGTGACAGGAAGAAAGATACCCTAAAACAGACAACATTCTGGTTCGATATAAACAATTATTGACTTGCGGAGACTCCTTCCATATACTGTAAAATTGTAAGCTACTAAAATATTGGCTTTCGGAGACCCTCAAACATACAAAATTCTCCTTCCATATATTGTAAAATTGTAAGGTACAAAATATTGGCTTTTTGATACCCTAAAACAGACAAAATTCTCCTTCCATATATTGAAAAATTGTTAGGTACTAAATTATTGACTTGCGGAGACTGTAAAACAGACAATATTCTCTCAACATATTGTAAAATTGTTAGGTACTAAAACATTATACGCTTCCTAAAACCAAAAACACATTTTCTAAAAAGTTCACCAAAGGAAAGAACACCATTTACTGCGAACATATAACTTGCACTGCCGTCTCTCCTATAATGCATCAGCCACCAGAATGCGTTATTGTACATAGCATGTAAGGTTTTCTTTTTACAATTGGACCAGAGGTGACAACAATATACTGAGGTACAGAATGAAATAAAAAGTGTCCTTTTAACATACTGGGTAAAAGATTTAAATTTTCTCAAGAGAACATTCGCTCTGACACACAGTTTGATTTTGTATGTCAAGGTCATCAGGTAAAATTGTTAGGTACTAAAATATTGACTTGCGGAGACTCTAAAACAGACAATATTCTCTCAATATACTCAATCGTAGGTGGTAGGGAAAATTGCTTCTTACAAAGTGACATTGGTCTAATTATGTTTTTATTCCTGAAACGTATACAACAATTACATCAGGTTTTAATCCTTATTGAATCTTTTAAACGATTGAGATTTTAGCAATTGAAACGGGGCCAACTGGGCCACACTCAGTCCAACAGACCACGAAAATAAACTGCCAAATTTTAGATTTAAATAAAGCAATTTTATCTTGATACAAGGTCACTATTCAGGCGGGACTGATGAAACTGATCGGAGACAACTATGTGATAAGTTTTCACTACAAGCTTGTTGTTTGGTTTCTTTCTTCAAAATAAATACCTTTACAAATAATATGTTCTATGTCATAATAATACCGTGGAAACAAGTTTCAAGTTGTTATCAGACCGATTTATACAACACCCAAACCTTTTAACCTAACATAAAGTCGATTGTAGACATAATTTAATGTCTGCTTGTAGACTAGGTGGTTGTAGATAAGTGTCATGCTCTATTTCATCTCCATTTTATTTGCCGGAAACAGTTGTACTATCAAACGCAATTTTTATATATGGAGGCAAATTGTGCCACGATCATCAAGGATTAAATGAATATACTGTGTTAAATAAAAAATGTACTCACACATTCATGTTCCATAGGGTTATTTCCCAAAAGTCTCAATTACAAAATTACAAAGTATCTCATTTAAAAGCGGAAAAACAGTTTAAGTTAAAAGTAAGTGCATCACTATTCAGTCTCAGTGGTACCAAATGGGCCTACACAGATTTCTCATTTTTTTTCACCAGGACGCACATAAAATTTTGTCTAATCAGTATGTCACACAAACACACAAATCTGCTCTTTTCCTTTTGTTACTTGAATATAATTTAATTTCCAGTGTGTTTACAACGAATACTTCAATTTGATTGGCTAATCTGCTTTCGTTCATAACCCGATGAACGAACCAGCTCCGGACTATTTTTACAACGATATACGTGAATCACCGACGAAATAACAATAGGCCTACTGCTATTTACTGAAACAGAGAAAGCAATCAATTTGAAAATATGTTGATTTAATAGCTTTTTCATTTCGATCAGATTTCAAAGAAATAAAGAACAACTTGTTATGTACGCTTACGAAAACGTTTATACTCATGTCAGCACAGTGCACTGATAGACTCAACGCTATGACGCGAGATGACGTCATCACGTTGTATAGTTGCTTTGCCTGTGATTATGACGTCAGTTGGCAGAGAGCTTTGAAATCAAGTGTAGCTTTGCGCGCGTTGGTTTGTTTTGATTATTGAAAATAAAATATAGGCTATCACTCCCTGTGAATATTTTTATTGTTTTACGTAGTATGTGTGATAGTTATTAAATTATAAGGATTGACTTCAATGTTTCTTCGGTTCATCGAGTTATGAACGAACTGGCCCCTGTGCAAACTTTTCATAAACCGCTTCGCGGATTTATTTAGTTTGCACAGGGGCAAGTTCGTTCATAACTCGATGAACCGAAGAAACATTGAAGTCAATCCTTATGTAAATTTCAAGCACGGCTACATTATGATTGATTGATTGATTGTTTGGTGTTTTACGCCGCGCTCAAGATTATTTCACTTATATGGCGGCGTTGCCAGTTTTATTGTGGGAGGAAACCGGGCTCTATGCCCGGAGTAAACCCACGACCTTCCGCTGGTAACTTGCAACCATCCCACATAGGTCGTTCGAGTGAAAACCCAGTCAGAAAATTTTCCAATTTTTTGGGACTGAGTGGGATTCGAACCCGCGACCCATTGGTGGAAGGCTGTTTGGACTGAGCGTCCAATGCTCTACCTACTGAGCCACGGAGGTCCCCACTACATTATGAAGAAAGACGTTAAATGATCTTAGTTATTCGTTTTATCGAAAATCCATCTCAGCCAATATATTAGCTTTTAAAACTTTTTCAAACATTTTTTAATCTCATTTCTTTTTGTTTCGAAAGGGTAATTTTTTCTTCTAGAAGATTAAATATGTCTAGCTTCTATAGTTGTGCCAATATAGGTTTATACATTATAATACGACTGTTACAGAATTTCTAGAGGTCTAATTAAAGGACGTAATAGCTGTAATTAGTCAGTCAGTTCGCAGATGTGCTAAATTGTAAGTAGCATGGTATTAGTCTGCCTTTGGGAATGCTATAACTTTAATACGATTATTTGGGATATTTCTGTTTATTTCTACTTGGAGTGTTACATTATCAGACAACAAACTTATATCAATATTATATCTGTGCGAATGTGAATCCTTCTGTTCGGGAATAAAAATCATAAGTGTGTTTCCAGGATTGTATTCTGTTAATTATATTTCGTGATCATTCCTACCAGCGAACTTAACGAGCTCTCGGATTACAGTTTTCTAACTGTGAACTATTAGTAAGTAATTTTGATATAGGTTTTCTTTCCACTCTTTGTACAATATTTGCCGGTAAATGCGTTACTCTATTTCTTAATATAAATCAAAATGTGGTGTTTTGTTACTCCATAGTTAAATACTTTGCAGCTTGCGTTCCGGAAACGAACATGCTACAATTTTAGTTGCAGGTATGGTTTGAGAAAGTCCAATATTGTAACCATTTAAACAATTCTCAAAATTATTTTATAGTACAAACACAACCAGGATATTACCAAACCCCGAAAAAAAGGGACAAAAACAAATCAGATAATCAAATAAATTAGTTGTCGTTTCTTATACACTTATTATAATACTTATTTTTATGAAAATAAAGAAGCAGATTCTCCCTAATGACGCGATCTTTTGTTGTCAATCAAACTAGTTTGGGTACTATGGGTACCAATACTGGATTACACAAATCCCTCGTCCATCAACCATTTGGATGTTATCCCTTATACATTTTTAAGTGCTACGTCTCCATAATCCGTCTGATACTCCTGAAATAATGTATACTTGTACCTGAGTATTTAATAAAAAAGACAACCTACCCATACATTGTACAAAAACAATCCTATCATTAAATATAGTTAAGTAAAACTGGGAATCGTTATGCTAATATGGTCTCATGTAACCAAGAGTGTTAACATTAGATCGACATGCTCTCAAAACAACACACAACCTAAAATCACACTCTTGAAAGATCAATCCTCTTGAGACTCGCTGTTAAAACTATTTAATTAAAACTTCAGTATGATGATACCAAAAGAGGTGATTAACTTGCACTGTTGTCAGATGTTAATTTCATTCTGTTTGGAAGTGCATCCTCCCCTGGGGGTCATTCTCAAAAAAGCTAATCAGTGAATTGTCAATCGACGAACTCTTCATATTCAATTTGTGTTTTACCTTTTCCCAGGTATACACATGTACTTCTGTGTGTTAAAGGCACACTTGCCGCGAAAATCAGGAATATTGTTTACATTAAAAAAGAAAGACCGTATTCTGTATTTTTCCCAGACAATATAAGTTAGGAACTTTCTATTTTTACCAAAATTTAAAAGTTTGGACGTCACTTTGTATTTTTAATTTGAATTTGAAAATTCGAATTGTTACGTACCCGGAACGTAAACAAACCGATCTGCCCCCTATTGGCGATTTTATGTTTCAGTCGAGTGAGTGAACTAACGGCACAGTGTAATTTTACGTAGGCCTATTTGTCTGAGAAATACAGACTGACGATCGGTTAACAGCGACTGGAAAAGCCTGCTGATAATTGTTTGAGTGTAGACCACAGATACAAAGGCCTGAAAGGAGGGTAATCCAACACGAAAGTTGACCGACACTGATCGTTGTTGTTGTAATCAGGCTTCGATTCTTCGTTTGTTTTTCACCCCATTTTTACAGTCTAAAGCTAACTAGGCATGTTTTATGTGTCCTATGTTTAAGTTTAGTGGTATTAGTCGTAGTAAGCTCATGTAAATTGGTTTTCTTAGCAAATTTAAACAGGCTACGGCGGCAAGTGTGCCTTTAAATACATGTTATCACTACAGCGTGTTGTTCTGGGCGCTTGTATCAGCTCGAGTGATTGAAGGTGGAGTGGAGTAGCAACAGAGACCTTCGGTCTCGGTTGCTGCGAAATTCCACCTCTTATCACGAGAGCTGATACAAGCGCCCAGAACAACACGCTGAAGTGATGACATATTTATCATATATCCCTTTTAAAATCATATTTAGATCGCTCTGTTTTGTGTCAGGGAAAGCGTCTGGCCATGCAAGATTCACTTGTTCGAAGGGTCGTTTGTCTACATATTCCTACGCCCTTATTAGAATGTAAGTGACAGATCACTGTGCGATAAGCCACGCCCCTGACCTACATCATAATATTTTTAAAAAAGTATAAGGTACAGCCGTAATCCTGTATAATAATCCTGTATTTATCCTTTTAATAACAAAAGCAATTGTTAAATGAATAACGATCCTTTTTAACTGTTTGTGTTTCTTGCATAGACCTACTGCATGTATAAAACATGCAAGATGGACTATATTAACAGTCCGCCAAGAGTTATCTTTTAGTTTCGAGCGGGTTTATTCAAAAAGAGCAAAACGTAAATTGTAACGTATCAATATGACAATAATGTGATTATAAATGATTTATGTCAATTTCGATCAACCGGACGCAGACAGTGAACAGACGAAGGCCACGCAGGTGGCTAAAGTTTAACAGTACTGACTTTATTCCAAGCTGTGCATGTGTGATAAAAGATGTGACTTGCTGGTATCCTGATGAGGAACACTTTTAAAATGTTTCATATTAAATATACAAAAAGACAATGAGGAAATGTCAAATGGATTAGTACATGTACAAGTCAGCATCAGAGAAAAATGACATTGAAATACATTTAATTTCATGGAGATGGATTCTAGTATTATGGATACAAGCTTACATCACAGATGTGTGTCGCGAGTGGCAAAGTTAATATTCAAAGCGCAGTTATTGAATTAGCACCCTGGAAAATACCGGCAGTTGTGTTAGAAGCCATATATTGTGTTAAGTTTCTTCCAGGATTGCCGCAATTTGTGTCCGAAGATTGTGATAAAGCAGAAATCTTCACATTCACTGGATTTTCATGGATCGGATTATTATGTGTGTTACCAATGTTGTCCGAAACGGTGTGACGGCTTGTGCTTGCTACAGGCCGACTGTAGTTGGAGATCACCCATCATCAATATACTTTGGCCACAGAGTTTGGAGATATCCAACTATAGGCCGACACACTTGGACGTGGAGTGACTGACGGTTGTCCGAGCTCAGGATATTGCTCACCTCTCGCTGCTTGTGGAACGAAGCGACGGCATAGTTATTTAGACTGGCAACGTTTTGTGTCCATAAATGTTGTCGGCGCTACCCCAGCATGTAAGAGGCGAATGGCAGCTGTATGGTGGCCGAGGGTTGCCAATTAATAAAACACTTATTCTTTAAATAAAAAAGCAAATAAAAAAAAAAGTGAAAAAAAAAAATAAAAAAAATAGTTAACAGAAGAAAAAAAATAGAAAAAAAAAATGTTTACCTAAAAACATTTCGAAAAAAAAAATTAGTTTAGAGAAAAAAAATTAGTTTAGAAAAAAAAAATTAGTTCACAGCAAAAAAAATTAGGAAGAAAAACAAAATGTTGACTAAAATAAAAAAACATTTTGAAAAAAAAACATTGTTTAGAATAAAAAAATCCTACAGAAAAAAAAATTTAGAAAAAAAAAATGCCAAAAAAAAAAAGAAAGTAAAATGAAAACCAAATAAAAGTAAAAATTTCCACGTGGCCGAGGATTTCCAAAAGCCGAGAGTTGCCAAAACCTTGATTTATCTCCCCTTAGAAGGTGGACGTTGAAAGCTTGACACCAGGGGCGGGTTGTTCTATAATGTTAATCAAGATATTCCCTATTGGCATTGTTACAGGTCCGAGGATAGCCGTATTGGTCCGAGGCCGAAGGCCGAGGGCTAATACGACTGTCCGAGAACTGTCCGAGAAACTGTATAGACACATTCGCAATGAAAGTTGACTATTATTTCCCTATTTTATATTGGGATAGCATGATATATTGGTCTATCTTAGCCACGTCAAAAGGAGATCTTGCAAGAATACGATGGGGAGGGGGTAATAGTTTGGTACCCCGCCCCTAAACTCGGGAACTGCTCACTAGTCCGAACGCTCAGTGGTCCGAAGGTTCACAAGTCCGAAGGTTCAATGGTCCGAAGGTTCACTGGTCCGAAGGTTCACCGGTCCGAAGGTTCACTAGTCAGAAGGTTCACTAGTCCGAAGGTTCACTAATCCGAAGGTCCACTAGTCCGAAGGTTCACAAGTCCGAACATCCATTATAAGTCTGAACATCCCTTATAATTATATTCTGTGCTACTGACTTACAGGTAGATAAACATTGTGGAGCATTATAGCCAAATCAAAGGGAGTAGTTCAGGAAAGCGAGTTGCTTTTTCGAAAAAAAATACTGGCACCCATCCCACATAAGTGAGAACCCTTGATTGTTGGGCTCCTCTACACATAACAGTTTCCGCTCTAATAGTCATGTCTGAACAAGTGGGAAAGTCGCCAGAGGTAAGCCTACTTATAGCAACACGTCGATGGTTTCCTCTAACCATACGTAACGGTTTCCTTCATACAAAACTTGAGAACATCATAAACTCTATAACCCGTCAGTGGTCGAAACGAGCGATTTCTACTTTTTCACATATTTATAAAATTCAGGGTAGCCTATTATCTTTAAGCTATAATCAAAGTCGAACTTTGTTGAATCGACATCACATGTCATTCTAGATGTAAGTATAATGTAATCTTTTTAAAAAATTGGTTCCCAACTTTCCAAATTATCTTACATATAAAAGAATTTAAATTTAACATGTCATGTCATGTGAATAACCTTGTAGAGTAAGTTTCTTATGAAAAAATAAAATATTTAGTTTGACTGTTTTATATACCGCGCATACCCCCTACTGCATTAGGAAATTTAATGTCGTTCTCTTTAGCAGTCTGCACCCCCTGCTACGTGGGTGTGTATGAAATCGTCGAATTGAATATTTCATTTATTTTTAGAGAGCTCGTAAATTCCTAAATGTACACTGTTTCGACAAGAGACCAGGAAAGACTAGTAAGAGATACTGTCTCGTGGGAAAACGATGCTGAAGAACTATCCTAGGGTCTGGGTAGGCCTATATTGTCGTTTGGGGGATTATATCGCTCTTAGGACTAGTGAACCTTCGGAATAGTGAACCTTCGAACTAGTGAACCTTCGAACTAGTGAACCCTCTCATTCGGACCACTGAACCTTCTGACTAGTGGACCTTCGGACTAGTGAACCTTCTTACTAGTGAACCCGTTTTTCGGACTACTGAACCTTCTGACTAGTGAACCTTCGGACTAGTGAACCCTTCTCCTAAACTCGTACAGGATAGCTCGATCGTTAGTAATAACAAGCTAGCGTGCACGATCGAGTTTAGGTGCAGTGTGACAGACAATGGGTTAAAATTACATGAAACTGGGGAGGGATATCGTGAAAATAAAATGGCGAATCTGCCTGTCTATGGTCAATTTTTCTTTCCAAGATATCATTCACGAGGCATCTCAGTCATATATTAAACTTCTGGGCTGAGTTGTTCAAAGGTACATTAGGTTTAATACAGGTCTAAATGACGTCAACTAACCATGGAATTCAATTGTGACGTTACAAAGTTTAAACAGTATTAAGCCCAATACACCTTTTTATTTATGATCACTTAAACACACGGGAAAACCTTCTTGTCTAAAATAACCATGGAGACAAGTTTCTAATTGTGTTAAAAAGAGGTATAACATTTAGACCTTTGCACCCCATAAATTGTTGTAACAAACCAAACCTATGATATTTCATTAGGTTGACGACTGACAAGAGCTTAGCCTTGGTCAGTAGAATTTCTGGAATTCTTTTGTAACACATTGACAATGGTTACGCATCTTATGGCAAGAACATCGGTGGACTGAGATTGAACCCCATAAATTTAGCTTTCTCCACCCCCCCCCCCCTTTAATTGGGACAGACAAAACTATGTAACAAACAACGAACAAAACAAGCAATAAACTCCATCTCACAACCAGCAAACTACAAGGTTATAAACTCTATCTTACAACCTACAACCAGCAAACAACAAGGTTATAAACTACATCTGATAACCTACAACCAGCACAAAAAAACAAGGTAATAAACTCCATCTCATAACCTTTAAAATTCTAGCAAACAACAAGGTTATAAACTCCATCTCAAAACTCATACGGGGCTTACCGGGGCCAATACGAACTAACTAGGCTAATACGAACAAACAAGGCCAATACGGAATGGGCCAATACGAGATGTAATAACACATGGCAACGGTTTCATTGCTATCACTTCAAAATCCCAACGCCATTTCCCTTGAAATCACCAACAGAAAAAAGAAAAAAATCAATGTACAGTTAAAGAAAAACAAATAGTCAATCTATGTCATTGCATAAATTAAAGATTGCATTAATAATAATCTGTAAAAATAAAAAAATATGTTCCTATGTTTTATGTACAAAAGGGGGACAATTCTTGGTACGCTAGGCATAGCTCACTTTATGTCGTCATCATTACTGAAAAGGAACGATCGTCAGCTACATGAAAAAAAAAATAATTAACAACAACAAAATAGTCACCTTTCCTTGCGAATGTGTCTATAAAAACACTATTTTTTAGAAATAGTATAAATATTTTATGAAAAATAACATCGATAGGCATAACCGATTAATAAAGTTTTCATTAATCAGGATATTCCCTATTGGCATTATCACAGGTTCTCGGACAGTCGTATTAGCCCTCGGCCTTCGGCCTCGGAACAATACGGCTATCCTCGGACCTGTAACAATGCCAATAGGGAATATCCTGATTAAAAACATTATATTATAGAACATCCCGCCCCTGGTGTCAAGCTTTCAACGTCCACCTTCTAAGGGGAGATAAATCAAGGTTTTGGCAACTCTCGGCTTTTGGCAACGCTCGGCCACGTGGAAAATTTTACTTTCATTTCGTTTTCATTTTACTTTTTATTTTTACAGCAATTTTTTTTCTGAGAATTTTTTTTTCTAAACAATGTTTTTTTTTTTGTAAGCCATTTTTTTTCTAAATTTTGGTTTTTTTCTAAACTATTTTTTTTCTAAACTATTTTTTTTTCTAAACTATTTTTTTTTTCTAAACTATTTTTTTTCTAAACTATTTTTTTTTCTAAACTATTTTTTTTAGTAAACATTTTTTTTTCTTCTTAATTTCTATTTTTTTTATTTGTGTTAACTATTTTTTTAAAATTTAAAATCAATTTTTGTTTTGTTTTGTGTTTTGTTTTTTGTTGTTGAAATATCAAGTTTTTTTTCAAGCCATTATTATTTGGAGAATAAGTTTTTTTATTAATTGGCAACCCTCGGCCACCATACAGCTGTCAACCAAGCGCTGTGATTGGATTTTCTACCACTTAGTTCACCCTGTTTGGCCATTGTTTTCATGATACTGTTTAAGGTATTTTTTTCCCCATGGCTCGGCGTTTGTACCATTTTCGGGATCCTGGTTTTCGGCTATGATTTATAGACAAATGAAAAAAAACCTTTAAATGTCACACATAATAGATGGTCTATGAGACCTGTACTTTTTTAGTTTTTATATACGAATTGTTACGTTCTGTGAATATTTTGAAAATTTATCGGACGCATAAAAAAGTCTTCAGATTACATAATTTATGTAATCTTTGTAAAGATCGTTAGCTTAAATTCTATAAATAGATTCGACAGCCGTTTGTATCCAAGAGAGTGTGTTGGCAATGACGTCATTATAGAACAGAAAAAGTAGTTCCGGCTCTAATGTAAAGTGTCCTATGCAAGTAGGGTGATACAGACTGCCAGGTTAAACGGTCCTATGCTAGTGTGGTGATATGGATTTGGAAAATCACTGTCCGTATTACCATTGTGACGTAGGGAGGTATATGATAATTAGAGGTTATCACATGCCATTTTTCATATCATACCCCATATCAACCCGAGACCTCCATATCAGCCCGAGGGCCGAAGGCCAGAGGATAATTTGTTGTAACCTGAGAAGATATGAAAAAAAAAAAACGGTTTTCAAGTTCCTGTGTATAAGTCAAAATCACGCGTTTAATTGAAAGATTACCACCCCATAAATACAGCATTGGTCGATTTCTTTCTATACCCAAAGCAACACTCACATTTTATCCACCATGTTTGCCACTCGGAACTCCCTTCGGCTATCTTCGCTCGCTACCGGTCGGCTTTGACATGCCTCGGGCAGTCTGCGTTTTTTATACGGCAAATCACCGTATTTTTGGGCTGAATAAAAATGGCGTCGAAAGTAAATATCAAAATGTTTCACTGAAGACGAAAAAAGAAAATAAAAATAATTATAAATTTATTAAATTCTAATATCATTTAGAAAGATATTTGATTATATATTTTATTTAGCCCGGAAAACCACATGTTGTAGACAGACGCAGTTTCGGTCCATATCAGGAATCCTCCGATGCTTCAATTATTTAACTGATCGAGGCTGAAAGTTAACAAACAGAGTATTTCGGTTCCTTACATTATCACGGGGACACTTATTTGTGGGGTCCTCAAGAAGATTTGGAAATTGTCCGCTTCACGGCTACCTATTTGGTCGCCATATTCGGACACAGATTTGGAAGATTTTTGACGCAGATCATATCAGGAATCCTCCGATGCTTCAATTATTTAACTGATCGAGGCTGAAAGTTAACAAATTTGGAAGATTTTGGACGCAGATCTTATCAGGAATCCTCCGATGCTTCAATTATTTAACTGATCGAGGCTGAAAGTTAACAAACAGAGTATTTCGGTTCCTTACATTATCACGGGGACACTTATCTGTGGGGTCCTCAAGAAGATTTGGAAATTGTACGCTTCACGGCTACCTATTTGGTCGCCATATTCAAAATGACCTGCAGTCTACCAGAGGGTATTTCACGCACGTAAATCCCCGAAGTTTCAGAGTGCATGTTTGCCTGTCTTGTACTGTAGTACATACCCACTCGGAACATCCTTCGGCTATCTTCGCTCGCTACCGGTCGGCTTTGACACGCCTCGGACACAATCTCATTCTCGCGAGATCCACTGCTACTACGTGAACGCGACGGACCTCTCAGGCCGTTACAAGCCATTTTACCCAAAATTTGGGTAATCAAACTTATTTCCAAAGTTGATATGTCCGTGATCTTTACCTGATTCTATATGTTGGCTTGTATTTCGTTTTTGGTACACGCCCTTAAGTTTTGAATTATCGTTGAGGAAATACAGGGACTATATTTCTACCCTCCGCGATTGTGAACAGGCCAGCGTACAACATGTTATTTTGTATGTCTACGTCATGTGATTGTAGTGAGAGTATTTCTCCGCAGCTCTGGCAAAAGGGGATTTCCCTTAGCATACTAAGGCAAATGGCTTGTAACGGCCTGAGAGGTCCGTCGCGTTCATGTAGTAGCAGGGGATCTCGCGAGAATGAGATTGGCCTCGGACAGTCTGCGCTTTTTATACGGTGAATCACCGTATTTTTGGGCTGAATAAAAATGGCGTCGAAAGTAAATTTAAAAATGTTTTACTACAGACGAAAATAGAAAATAAAAATAATTATAAATTTATTAAATGCTAATATCGCTTAGAAAGATATTTGTGTATATATTTTATTTAGTCCGGTAAACCACATGTTGTAGACAGACGCAGTTTCGGTGCATATCAGGAATCCTCCAATGCTTCAATTATATAACTGATCGAGGCTGAAAGTTAACAAACCGAGTGTTTCGGTCCCTTACATTATCACGGGACACTTGTGTAAGGGCCCTCAAGGGGATTTGGGAATTGAAAGCTTCACGGCTACCTATTTGGTCGCCATATTCAAAATGACCTGCAGTCTATCAGACGGTATTTCAAGCACGTAAATCCCCGAAGTTATCAGAGTGGTACATACCGCCTGGACAATGTACGAGTTGACAACATACGAGTCTCTCCGTCACCCCGTGTCATTTACAGATTATTATTAGGTTAGCGACAGGGTCAAATTTAGGCATGTTACGTTTTTATTGATACAGAAAGGTTAGATTTGCCCATGTGTTATCAAAAAACGCACAAGATCGATGGACATTAGGGTTAGGGACCGTTTTTATTGACAGAGGAAGGTTAGTTTTGGCCATGTGTTATTAAAAAAACGCCCAAGATCGATGGACTTTAGGGACATAAAGGACCGTTTTAATGGACAGAGGAAGGTTAGTTTTAGCCCTGTGTTTTCAAAAAAACGCCCAAGATTGACGGACCAGTTCTAAATCCTGTCCAAAAAAGCCAGTAGACAGAAATCACCGTTATTCACTGTCAGAGTCAGTCTGATTCTTTGCCGTTTGCAAGAGGGCGGTTTTGGGTGATCAAATCTGCAGCCATTTTCCTAGCAGACGACACAAAGGGAGATAACTCTAATCAAAGACCCCCTGCATTGATATTGATATGGATTTTCGGACCGGGCTGATATGGATTTTCGGACCGGGGTGAGATATGGGTGCTGTCACGCTACCGATATCGCATATGCAAAAGACCACATATTATTGATAGGTATATGATAATTAGAGGTTATCACATGCCATTTTTCATATCATACCCCATATCAGCCCGAGACCGCCATATCAGCCCGAGGGCCGAAGGCCAGAGGCCTGATATGGGTCGAGGGCTGATATGGGGTATGATATGAAAAATGACATGTTGTAACCTTTTTATCATATATTGAAAAAAAACAAACAGAAATAGTATACATTATGGGATAATTTGTTTTTATTGTTGTAACTTGAGAAGATATGAAAAGGAAAACCGTTGAGACACTATTAATTAAATGAAGAACACATGAAAAGACAGTCAGTAGACAAAAATCACCGTTAGGACCTATTCACTGTCAGAGACAATAACTCGGGTTCTTTGCCGTTTGCAAAAGGGCGGTTTTGGGTGATCATAGTGATCTAATGTAGGCTAGCCTATAGCAGACGACCCAAAGGGAGATAACTCTAATCCAAAGACCCCCCGCATTGATATTGATATGGATTTTCGGACCGGTCTGATATGGCTGATATGGATTTTCGGACTGGGGTGAGATATGGGTGATGTCACGCTACCGATATCGCATATGCAAAAGACCACATATTATCGATAGGTATATGATAAAGTGCTATATACTCCGATTGTAGCTGTGGAAATCTGAGAAAGCAATCTCATTTTTTAAATACATCACCAATTAAGAAGATATAGGCAATGATAGATAAGTCTCGACCTTTGGTGGGTACCTGACAACTCTACCACGTAGAGCATTCTAGTGGAATCCAGAGAAATTTGCAAATGATCGAACCCGCGACCTATGGATGGACGGCTCCTGTCGGAAAGAGAGTGCATTTCTCTACCGATTGAGTCACTAAGCCCCCTATTAAAACCGCACAATAGACAAACGTTGACTTGTCTATACACACTAGATATATTGAATTTACGAATAGAGCAATGCTTTCTTAGCCCACATCATTTACCTTGCTCTCGTTCAATGTTCTATAAACTTTCCTACATCAACGGCTTCTGACAATGATATCAAAAGCATCATATGTAGTAAATTTAGATTCCTTTTGTAGAGCATTGGAGATTGTTTACAGGATTGTCATAATGATTATATAGGTGTCATAACGAGTGTAACGGAATGATTGTCAGGATTGTACATTACGATTAGAAAATTAGGATTTACACACAATGCCGTCTAATGGTGTGTTTCCACGGACGCGTTGACGGGTGCGATTTTCCTCAAAGAATGGGAAGTTCTACAGAAATACGCTATAGTGATCCATGGTCAGTCCGATAGTTTTTTAAGGCAAGCGCATCGGACAAGGTAACGGACGAGGGATTTCGCTAATCATGACGTCATGATGGGGGTTCCGACCATAATGACCTTTTGCTGTCAGATCAAAATCCACATAAAACACCGACTGAGTTTGTTTACTCCTTTTTACTAACTTGTGTTTGTGTTGTAAATGTATTTTGTGTGAAAAGACTGTGTCGATGTCCACTTATTCACATCCTTTACCCAAACCGAAAAAAAATTGTTGTCAGTGATATGACCTTGACTTTTGACCGTAACCTTATGACAGATCGCACTCTCGATCGCATGCGTTAACGCAAGTCCGTGGAAATACTTCATCCTGTCCGTTAAAAAATAGCATCGGTCAACGCACGCGTTAACGCAGGTTAGTGGAAACACACCATTATCAATGTAATTGCTGGATAACTTAATTGCCTTAATTGTGTGTTGTTAAAATGGAAAAAGAGTTTCAAAAAATTAAAACACGAACGTAATATATGAATATATTATATGTAGTCAAGGGAATAGTTAGTTTTAATTTAAACGCATGGCTGAAGTAAAACAACTTACTGACACTTTTATAGATATCATGTGACAGTAATATCCATTTGCGTTCCCCACAATTCACACCAGGACACCATTTATCAGATCTCAATCAGTATGTGTTGTCTTTGGCAGCTATTGATGTTATCTTAAGTAATTATTTCCGTTTAGTAAATATACACAACCGTATTAAGTTTAGCGAAGATAGCTATCAGCCAATCTTCTCCGGGTGAACATATTGGTTAATCCTAACAAAATCCGTTTCATCGATAAATGACATCCCAGGGGTAATTGGTCTAATTTCAATAACAGCTTCTTACCACTGTTGATTTTAGATCTGCGAGAATTAAATATCTAATCTCACCCGGATATTACATACACATTGCGCCCTTTATAAAAACAACTGTGATAACGTAAGCACGTGTTCAAAGAAACAATACAATTAACGGTGTTAACAAGTACAGACAGTATTGACCTCAGGACAATATAAGAAATACATTTCAATAATTGTAGTAAACGATACTCTAATGAGCTAGGGGCTCGACTATTGTAGAACAGTCGCCATTTTGAAAGGGCAACTGCGACTCACTCGTACATCGGTCCTTTTTTCTTTCGAAAAAATGATTCACATACAATAGATGCCTTTAAATGAATGACCGACCTTGATATCCATTCTCTTTCGTCGAATTATAGGCGAGGGTTATTGCATTACATCCATATCTAGAGCTGGTTGGAACACTTTCCCGCGGTCACGGCGGCCATGTTTTGTATTCAAAGCTATTCAGGAATCTTTCTATTTTAAACATGGCTACCCTCACAATAACGCTACATACTGGAGCTAACATTTCAAATGTTTGTCCATTTTCAAACTTTGGCACCATCAAGTTACCTTTTGAATTCAACAGCTCGTCATACAGATACAGACAGTTTTAACTTGACAAAATAAAGAACTTTGTATTTTCTTTTTGACCATTTTCAAAACTCAAGATTTATGTAATTCAGTGATATTGTAACTCTAAAACAAAAAAAATATTATCAGTTTATTGATGATATAGTTATTGATAATTAAAAAGTAAATTGGAAATTAAAAAGTCTTTGTTGTTAATGATCATATAAATGATAAACCGCACTCAAACGGCAATTTTGGTATTGGAAGGATACTAATTGTTTATAAGTATATGAAAATATGCATATTACAATAAAAATTCGAATTTTATGGAATACAACAATTTGTTTTAAAAATTTGATAATAATAGGACTTTTCGCCTTGGTGTTAGGCTCCTTCGTGGAGTTTGCCTTGAACAAACGATTTCTCACCAATGCAAACTCCACATACTCTAAAAGAACACATTTATATACTTAGCGCCATTAAAAACGCACGACCCAAAGAATGTAAAATATTTTGAGAAATGTAAAGTGTAAAATATAGTAAGTAATCTTAATTTGAAGAACAAGGCATTGGTCACAATGAGACAAAGAATTGACAATATGTGAAACCCTGGTGACTTTTATTCCTTGCAAACAAATCGTTGATACAGAAATTGAAGGTGTCATCATTCAATAATGGGTATGTCCACCTCGGGCATCAACGCAAGCAGTACATCTGCGACGCAAAAACCTGATGAGTGTTGCTATTCTGTGCTGTGAGATCCGGTCCCACTCTTCCTGCACTACCTGGATCAATTTACGTCGGTTGCGTGGCCTGGGTTGACGTTGTGCAACGGCATTCTTAAGCTGATCCCACAAGTGCTCTATGGGAGATAGATCGGGATCGGGAGTCGGCAACATTGCCAGTTTCATGTTCCCTGATTCTGAGGCGACTAATTGTGGAGGGATGACACTGCATGTGGCGTCCTACGGCGGCACAACTGAGACCCGCCTGTAACATGCCAATGGCGAGTTCTCTTTGTTGTGTCGTAAGTCGGGGCATAGTAACGTTTTCTGATATTTTTTTTCTCGTCTTTATGCTGAACTGACCCACGGCAAATGAGCCCTGAAAGCTGACCTCAGTGACGGTGAAACACTCAATGGACGTTATTAGGAAATGTTGCGTAATGTTCACGACAGGCGCGTCGGGAACACCACAGGTTATCCAGTTATTGCAACTCAACTAGAACTAACAATAAACAACAAAACGTAAATGGCCCATAACCTTACTGGGGTAGAAACATAAAATTCAACCGTGCGTTTTTAATGGCGCTAAGTATAGGTTGCATCCACAGTGGCATTAGAACCTACCATGAGTAGAAGGGGTAGATAATTTACAGTTTACCGCAACTGCAGCTGACAAACTGACAAACTTTATTTTGAGTCGCCATTTTTAATTAAAATAGATATCAAAATAACAGACAATTTAGTAGAATAACATGTAACCAATGTAAAAAGCTGGCCATCTGATGTCCGGTTGTTTTCAACAAAAACGGCAACAAAATCGTGATAATGATTGCTCTAAACCAACTGGATGGTGTCTTTTAGATACTGAAAATACAAAGCAGACGTTACTTACGTAAAATCTCGCCCTCAAGAACTTTAATCAAAGTCTCATGATCTCATGGTTAGCTTGTTATGCCAGCAACACAGCTGCTGAAGTTTTATTACAAGAAAAGTCCCATGATCTTGTTATAAAAGTTTTCAAACCATTTGTTCACACTGGTTCTGTTTTTATGATAGTAATAATTTTCATGCTGTCCAAATTAAGATACACAGAGATACAGCCGCATCTCAATCTCAACTTTTCTTAAAGGCACACTTGCCACGAAAATCAGGAATATTGTTTACATTAAAAAAGAAAGACCGTTTTCTGTATTTTTCCCAGACAATATAAGTTAGGAACTTTCTATTTTTACCAAAATGTAAAAGTTTGGACGTCACTTTGTATTTTTAATTTGAATTTGAAAATTTGAATTGTTAGGTGCCCGTAACGTAAACAAACCAAACTGCTCGCAGGGGCGATTTTATGTTTCAGTCGAGTGAGTGAACTAACGGCACAGTGAATTTTACGTAGGCCTATTTATCTGAGAAATACAGACTGACGATCGGTTAACAGCGACTGGAAAAGCCTGCTGATAATTGTTTGAGTGTAAACCACAGATAAAAAGGCCTGAAATGAGGGTAATCCAACACGAACGTTGACCGACACTGATCGTTGTTGTTGTAATCAGGGTTCGATTCTTCGTTTGTTTTTCACCCCATTTCTACAATCTAAAGCTAACTAGACATGTTTTATGTGTCCTATGTTTAAGTTAGTGGTATTAGTCTTAGTAAGCTCATGTAAATTGGTATTCTTAGCAAATTTAAACAGGCTACGGGGGCAAGTGGGCCTTTAACTAAAAAACTTAACAAGTGCATTTGTTTTTAGAACGCAATATATATATCAATAAACTAGAGCCTTTAAACCCAAACGAAAGACAATTAAAACAGAACTGTTATTGGTATCTTCGTATATCTTGATACGTGTATATGTATTTTTATAAACTGACTTCATTTAAATTGCTGTTTAAAAAAGTAAAAATCCGAATGATGCCTACCAAACCTATCTTAGCTCCGTATAATGATTGTAGAATAGTTTGGCCAAAGAGAGAAGGCATTATCGCTAAGAGCATGTATCATTTTCACGGCTAACAACCTCTCTCACAACTCGGGAAGATCAAAATGAAGGGAGGATTAGATTAACTTTAAGGCGACAGTAAGGTAAATTAAGGTAAAAGTCCATTAAAGCAGGCTGAAAGCACCTTGTAAACTTTGGTCTAGTGTCTGCATATATTGAATTATTACATAGCGAGAACAGATATGATGCCTTTGATTGAATTGAATAGATAATTTTCAGGCAGCCAGCTGAACTGATAGAGAAGTGTAGTGATACGCCAAGTGGCCGAAAAAGTCCCTTGGGTTATAATTCTCAGATAAATAAAGTAGTCACTGGATCAAACTGAGAACGCTCACACTACACTCTAATATTTTACCAAAGGAGATATCATATGCGGTTGCAGTCCCTTACAAAAATAGCCTGATCTTCGTTCTACGAAAAAATGGTTTACCGTACAATAGCATGGTATACCACGAGATACCATAAATCATATCATGATTTACCAGCAATGGTTTTGTATGTTTCTTGTGTTCCAAAACTGTCTGGTTTCATGCTTTTTACCATGGTATTTTAGGTAATTATTTTCTTTTGGTAAATATACACAACCTTGGTTTAATGAAGAGAATCTGACTGTGAACAAATCGCCATGGTATGAAAATATTGGCTAATTCCTACACAAGCCGCTTTATCAATAAACGAGGCGTACGGAGTTATTGGTCTTATTACAGAAACTCGTTAGATCCTCTAGACGCGGTCAATATGTACAAATCGTTTTAGATCAAATGGCAGGAAATGTCTAATCTCCTTGGGATAGTGAAACCACATTGTTTTGAATGATTTGGCTTAAGCAGTCATGCTGACAGAAACACTGTGATCTGGACAAAATAAACCAGTCAGAAAGTTCATAAACACAAGAAATGTGTCAAAATATTTCAAGATTTTGCTTTAATCATAAGAAAATATCAATGCTAAAAAAAATTTCTGTTAAGTTCCAAAATGGGGCATCATTCTTGAAATTTAGAAGAAAGAATAGTCCAGCGATGTGTGTCAAAATACCTTTTCGATAACATTGTGTGTAATTCGGTAATGTGATAAACAATCTGCTAATTGTTATTATTCAAAGTCTGGCTGAAACTCGATCGGTTGATAGACCCTCAAACATCGAGGAAAGCTATTCTTAACAAATGAAACATTGTGTACATGAATCACGTAGGACAAGTAAACTGATCAGTAGCCACTCATCTACCATTTCTTTGTGGTTGTTTTTACTTTGGAAAGGTTGGAAAAGTACGTGGTTATCTTATCGGTATGCTATCTTGTTTGGTGAAAGTGATCGTCGATGAAGCACTGTAGAAACCTAATATTTAACTGGAAGTACAAGTGTGGAGGTAAAAGTGCGTCTGGACCTATCACGGTTGTCAGCTTACGAGAAGTCCAATCGTAGAAACACACCAGGATATTTGCTAGCTTGTGATCTTCCGATATCTGTCCGTAATCTAACAAGATGATCTGCTGCGAACTGTGCCGTTCTGAATCCACTCAAAACAGGTGTTATCAATAAAAATATCGATAACTTCTTCAGGTTTCCTAACTTGTAAATGCCACTTTAAAGAATGTATTACTAGTCCTTTTTTATGTACTCGGGATCTTCATCTTAGACCAAATAACATTTAAGCAATCCAAAAGCAGCTTTTGAATCATGGAATATAGCAAACAATCTTTCTCGGAAAATCATTCAGCATTTCCAAATTTGTAACTAGAATTTATTTGTTGACCGTTCATAGTTTGTACCTGTTGTCACATATCTTTCAGGTGTATTTTGTGAGTTTTGCTATACCAGATCGAGTTCACTGTTACTGGGGTTATTACTTATATAATTCAGTCAGCAACAGTCAACTTTATAGCTTTATCTCAGACCCGAATTACAATGTGAACGAAACCACAAACAGGTTACATGATGTTTATCGTGAACAGCCCAAGTTGAAAGTGTGACCAGGTATAATATCACACGGTAAGATCTGAAAATTTTCCCGTACTGACAAAATACGGCTTTTCCCCCATTATTCAATATAACCAGGTCTTCTACCCAACGAAAATTTAAGCCAGTGAATTAAAAACAATACAAAAACGATTAAAACAAAACGCTTTAAACACACTTGGTTTTCTTGCTTTGTGCTTTCATAGGCTTGCTTTTTTTAAAAATATATAAGATAAATCATTGTGACAGACAGTATTTGCTATCAGACCTGTTTCATAGCAGCTATTTTCCTACAGCACATTGAGCTAATCTGAAGATATAATACCGATAGGTGACTGACCAAATGGAGCAGGCATCTTCTGGAATCTCAAGGCTGACAACTTCTCTCCCGCAACAAGAAGATCAATCAGACGAGCGGATTGGATTAATTGTACTGTAACAGTATGGTAAATACTCATCAAACCTGGCTGAAAGCACTTTGTAAACTTGTTTACATTGAATTATTACACTTTGAGAAGGTGTATGTATGAAGTCAGTAATTGGATTGGAAGACTATCCTCTCGTCACCAATTGAGATGTTGTATAGAGTAACAATGTGCCAAGTGATCGAAAAATCCCTTGGGTAAATTCTGAAGTTAACTGTGATGAGAGATGAAAGCGGCCATGCTGATGTCCTGCATGGCGATGGAAATGAGAAATTAAGATAAGGCAGTCTGTAATTTAAAATTTGACAGTTACGATAGCGAAAAAAAAGCTGCTAGTAATGGAGGGATGGACACGTTCAATCACAATAGGGACACGGACCTATGTTGTAACATTATGACAACTTGTTGATTGGTAAATTCTCATATATTGAGTCAAAACTTTGCTTTCTCTTCCCAGCCATGCATCATTTCAGATTATCAATGTATCTTACTAGGTTTGCAACTCTTTTATCTAGGTATAACAGCATCGGTTGCTTTGTGATTTTCGGTATACTCAAGATTATATTGGGAAGTTATCAGGTTGATTGGGTAAAACTGGGCTCTTTGTCGGCTGAGCCACCGATGTCCGTGTTTAATAAAACGAACAAATGTCACGTAGCCACAAGTTTCTGCAAGAACAAAGCCTTATTGTAAAACTTGAAGACTGTTGTCCAATCCATTAATACAGGTAGATAGAGAAACATACAATCAGACACTTTAATACTAAAGTTGTTTAGTACAAAATGTTCACGTGTGAGCTGCAAATCAAGCTGCAATTATCATCAGGGAAATTACTGAATTAAAAATAACCGACACTGATTGACCCGGAAAAACTTTCGGGGCGAGGTGAGAATCCAACTCACCACCTAGGGTTAGCGTCCCGCCGCTCAACCAATTAAGCTACCCGGCCATGTTGGGAACGGTTTCCTTGTTATATCCGATTTACATGCAGAGCTTAAAACAAGCCCGTTGGAACATGTATACTTACTTTTTCCATATATGATTAAGTTTTTTATAGTGTTTCGAAAGCAATCTGTAAATGTACTGTAAATATCGAGGATAAAATGTCCTACAGTTCACACAACTTCATAGATACGACACATAAGATCTAAATCAGTAGGTGTTGTCTTTGGCAGCTATTGATGTTATCCTAAGTAATTGTTTTCTTTCGGCAAATATGCACGACCGCATTGCTGCTTTAGCGATGGCAATCAAAAACAAGCTGTCAACTGGCTAATTCTTTCACGATCCGCTGTATCAAT
This sequence comes from Lepidochitona cinerea, assembly GCA_963971465.1. Classification (NCBI taxonomy): domain Eukaryota; kingdom Metazoa; phylum Mollusca; class Polyplacophora; order Chitonida; family Tonicellidae; genus Lepidochitona; species Lepidochitona cinerea. Next base: position 5,523,110 of record OZ020551.1, read on the forward strand.
AATCAAGGCCTCCAGAGTAATTGTTCTAATTCCTGTAACATGTTTGATGTTTTGACCACAAGTAATGTTTACTAAGTTTGATGATTTGTAGATAAGAGATAAGAAAAATGTATTAGCTCATTCGGGTAAAAAATACATACACTGTCGAAAAGCCGACTTTAAGAATAACAGACACAAAGATACGTTCGTTCAGGTCGAGGTACAATTCTTTACTGACCAAAAAGTAAAGCATGCATTTTCCAATACAGGTAAAGCACGAAATTTTCGTGCATATTCAGCAACATGTAAAAACAGGATCTGAATATTTGCATAAAACGAAAACGGACTATTTAATAAATAAAAAATATCGCCTTTCGCGACACTCCCACGGGGCAAACATTTCATTTAATGTTATTTTCACCTTTGAAATAATAGAAAATATCATAATTGTACAATAACTACTGAACATGTATAAATCTTCTATCACGTATAATGGTGCACAGTAGCCCCTTCAAGGAAATTGGCATTTGAAGTAATTGGGGATAATTTAGTTTAGTCAAATACAGACAATGCAAATGATCAAATCATTGAACGAGCTTTGATGCACCCATGTCATGAGCATGTAAACGTATATCGATTGGATATAAATCAAAACGTAGGTAATATCATTAGAACATTCAATTATCAAGTTATAAATGCAAATAGTGTAATCACACAGCAAATAATATAGTTGTGAATCAATAGCAAATAATGTAAAATTTGCGGTTTTCACTGGATTGTTTAATAGTTGCCTTGACATAGGATAGTGCCAACATAGTTGGAGGAGAAAACGAACGACCTTCCGTTGGTTAATTCATTGAAGTAAGGTATTGATTATATGTAAATGGGTTAAGTTTTGCATAAATCATAACAAATTACAAAAATATTATATGTATTGAATTTCATCAAGCATTAAAACATTGTGATTCATACAATCATTTAATCATAGATAAATCAATTGATAGCATAAAGGTTGAATTTTATCATTTGGGTCTCTTTGCTTGTCGGAATAGTCCAGTTGGGAATTTCACATTATTTCACTCAGATTTGTTGAGAAAACAGCTTTCTAGAAAGTATGGCTGCTTTTCTTTGGGGCTTTACTGATGACACTTTAATAGGCTCACATACACTGGTGTCCTCGTTTAATGGACACTCAATCGGATATAATAATTTTAATGATCTAGGGAACACTTTCTTTGATGGAAGAATAACCTTAGCGGCTCTGATTTGTTGATCTCTGCTTATTAGGAGTTCCTTAATTTTCCCTAATCTCCACAATCCTCGGGGTAACTTATCCTTTAGAATGACTATGTCACCAACATTAGGCGTTTAAGGAGATTGATTGTGGGATCCTTTAAGAAGCATTTGTTTCCTGTCTCTCAAATTTTGCAAATAGTCATTCCTCCATGAAACCCAAAAGGCGTTGAGGTGATTTTGACATAATTTCCAAGATTTTACAAGACTTTCATGAGTACTTGATCTAGGAAAGTATTCTGTGAGAGCATCCATAGGAATGGGTTCAAATGGAAATTTCGAACCACCTAAAAGATCAGCTGGTGTTAGCATCGTTGAGTTAATGTCATCATCAACATATAATAGAGGCCTGTTATTAATTTCTGTGAGAAGAGAATCAAGTTGTTCGTAGGTGAGACAAAGTTTCCCAATAGATTTTCTCAATGACCTCTTAACGAGACCTACTAATCTCTCGTAGAAGCCACCCATCCATGGAGCGAGTTGAATGATAAAGTGCCAATGGATACCCACTCGGAACTCCCTTCGGCTATCTTCGCTTCCTACCGGTCGGCTTGGTATTTCACGCACGTAAATCCCCGAAGTTTCAGAGTGAATGGATACCTTCATTTGAACAATAAGGAGGCATTGGAGGTGTCCTGTATGGACCACCTTCCCAACGACGACAAATTCTGTACACTTTGATTTTCATTCCTATTCATGCTAACCACCAGTTTATATCAACACAAATAAACATTATACTTATTAAATTATATGCTTAAATGATAATGCACCTAAATTTACTGTACTCCTTGGTTTATTCTGCTTGCACCGCTCTGATGAACTTTACATTAGACCTCCTGACATCAGATGGTGGTCCAATCAAAGCTATCTTAATGCACCTGGACTGTAGAATGTCTCCACTATAGTCTATATTAAATGGCATCCAAAATATCCCTCAATAAACCAACCATAAGTGAAATATCCTTGAAATAGAGGGAAATGAACCTCAACTAAATAATCTGCCTACATGTATTATATTCAAATCTTTAGTACATTCCATTGCCTTATACTAACATATTTCTATTGCCCATGTCTAATTGATTCATGTCTATACATATATTTTGTGATAATATTATCTGTACACATGGTCTACTGATTCCTCAGTAACTTAACAAACTGATTGGCACCACAGTGATATTTAGGGTATGCATATCAATTTAATTAGATGCCCGACCCACCATATACCTTGGTTTTAATTATATATAAATTTATGTCTTATATTACAATTACAACATTAATCGCTAAAAGCACAGCATTCTCTAAGAAATTGTATTGCTCCTTATCGACAACATTCGCTTTACAACCCTGAATATGGCTAGTAACTTAACTCCTCCAGACGTGGAACCAATCAATCACCTTCCATTTGCCAATGAATCTAATATTCCAACTCCTATTGCCCCAAATGGGATTGCTCAACAATCTGAGATAAACATTTCCTATGATGAGTTTAGTAACATGTCATTTAACCCTGTACTTTTGAATCCCACTGAACATCGCCAATACTTAACTGATGATTGTGTACATGAGGAAACCTACTGGGAAAATAAAAACAACCAACAATCAAACTACTTTACAATTGAAAAACTAAATACCGAACTTGAAGATAGGTCTGTTACTGATAGCCAATCATTATCTTGATTGCATTTTAATTCTAGAAGTCTTAAGAAACACTATACTGAAATTTTTGGCATCATCCAAAATCTTAACTAAATTTTTCAGCCATTGGACTTACTGAGAGTTGGTTAGATCTAGCGAGTGAAAATTATTCCCGGATATGAAGCTTTTAATCTATCTAGGAAAAACAAAAATGGTGGGGGTCTTGTTCTTTACCTAAATGGCTTATTTACTAATTCTCTCATTAGAGAGGATTTTTCAAATATAGACGAAAATGGGGACTTGGTATCATTGTTTGTTCAAACCCACCACGGCCGCGAAAATCTCATAATTGGACTGATATACCGACCTCCTGGCAAAGATATCGCCAGCTTTAATTCGAAACTTGACCTAAAATTAAATACCATTAAAGCTGAAAACAAAAAATGTATACTAATGGGAGATTTTAACCTAGATCTGCTTAAAACAGATAAACATAAGCTAACTCAAGAATTTATTAAAATACTTCAGTCCTATCATTATTTCCCAAAAATCACAAAACCAACGCGAGTGAGGTCTTCTACCGCAACGCTGATAGACAATGTTTTTGTTAACTATGAAATAGATTCATTCTCTGGAATTCTTCTGGAGGATGTGACCGATCACTTTCCGATTTTTTATATTGAAAAGCATGACTTAAATAATCAACCGCCAACCAGTAGGTCAGCAATCTCTTACAGACGAATTACGGCTGACCAAAAGCACACTTTCATCCATAAAATCCGTGATATTAACTGGGATGAAGTTTATTTAGAAAATGATGTAGATTCTGCTCTTGACATATTTTTGAATTATTTCAACTCTGCTTACGAAGAATCCTTCCCTATAACTACCATAAATTCTCCTTCAATAAAAATTAAGAAACCGTGGATAACCTATGCCATATTAAATTCAATTTTAAAGAAAAACAAACTATATAGAGACCACTTAATAAAGAATGACCCAGCAATTACAAACCAATATTTACAATATAGAAATAAATTGAATCACACCCTTCAACTTGCAAAGAAAAAATACTTCCAGGACAAAATCACATCTGCAAACAATGATATAAAAGCAACTTGGAAAGCCGTTAACGAACTATTAAATAAATCCAAAACCGACGAATTACCTAAATCTTTCGCTATAAATAAGAAAAATACATCCGATACGAAATTAATTGCTGAAGGCTTTAATGAATATTTCAGCAATGTTGCAGTTAACCTTGACAAAAAACTTCCACCACCTTCTACAGACTATAAAAAATATCTTCCCGAGCCAGTAGAAAATGAGTTCGATATTAGGCCGACTACGAACATAGAAATTAATCACATTATTTCCGAACTTAAAAACAGTGCCGCTGGACTAGATGAAATAAAGGCTTCTACTCTTAAACTTGTTAAGGATGAAATTGCCGATGTTCTTAACTATCTAGTAAATCTCTCATTTATAGCTGGACGTTTCCCCCAAAAAATGAAAATAGCCAAAGTACGACCCATTTATAAATCCAATGACAAATCATCGTTAGAGAACTATCGCCCAATTTCTATTTGGCCATCTTTAAGTAAGATATTCGAAAGGGCTATGGTCAATCGCATGACTGACTTCATAGAAAACAACTCACTACTGAGTTTCAACCAATTTGGATTTAGAAAAAACTATTCAACCTCCATGGCTGCCATAAACCTCTTTGAAAAACTTGTCTCTGCTAAAGAAGATAAAAAATTTAGTATTGTCACTTTCCTTGATCTTAGCAAAGCATTTGACACTGTCAACCACGATGTGTTGCTTACAAAATTAGAACATTATGGTTTCAGAAATATCAGTTATAAATGGCTGGAAAGCTATTTGTCCGCTAGATCACAATGTACAGCTTACAAAGATTGTATATCATCCCCAAATCAAATATCCTGCGGTGTCCCTCAAGGGTCAATCATGGGTCCACTTTTATTTTTGTTATACATCAAGGACATAACAGCATCCTCCCATATTTTCGATTTTGTTCTTTTTGCAGATGACACTTCCCTTACGTGCTCTGATGAAAACATCAATAGATTGGCTGATAATGTAACAAATGAACTATCAAAGCTCAATGATTGGCTTATCAGTAACAGACTTACGCTGAATATAAAGAAAACCAAATTCATGATCATAAAACCGTTCAAAAATCGCACAAATATTTCTGGCATCTCCGTTAAAATTTCTGGGGAAAATCTTGAACGACAAACTGAGTTCAAATTCCTGGGCCTTCATTTGAACGAAAGTCTCACCTGGACATCCCACATAGCATATATCTCCAACAAAATTTCTAGAAACATTGGTCTACTTTATCACATAAGAAGCTGTCTTAACATCAAAACACTTTATATGTTATACTATTGTCTAATTTTCCCATACCTCTCATACTGTCATATACTTTGGGGAAATACCTTCTCAACGCATTTGAAATCTCTTGTGATACTACAGAAAAAGGCAATCCGTGCCATAACATTCTCTAATTATTTGACTCATACAGCCCCGCTCTTCATAAAATATGGTATTCTGCCCATGGCTCAACTAAATGACTATGATGTCTTAATTTTTGCCCACAAAGCTCTGTTTCATCCATATCTGATCCCTGCCTTTTGTAGGACATTCTTTCAACAAACTCAAAACCAATATAGAACGCGTAGCTCAGTAGCAAACAACTTAGTCCCACCTATCTACAAATCCAGTTTATCGTTTTATTCAATAAGAAACAAAGGTCCTCGTCTCTGGAACAAGTTACCAACCGATTTGAAAAATATCTCGTCATTGTCCTTATTTAAGAGAAGGATAAAGACTAATATCCTAAACAATGTAGAATAGAGAATGCTGTGCTTTTTGTGCTTAAAACTGTTTATTGTTTTTGTTTTGTTTTTTTTTTTCTTCTTTTTTTTTTCTTTTGTAATTCTTTTCAATAGTTTTGTGTCATTGTGTTAAATTTATAATGTCACACCATTACCATACAATCTGTTAAATATTATGTTATATTAATGGGATAAAACAAGCCCCATGGGGTTTTATTCCCGCCATTCATTTTATATATTTTCTTATTTTGTCATATATTATTGTGGTGAATAAATATCAATCAATCAATCAATCCATCTACAATTGTGTATTACATGTTTAACTGTAGCTCTACCTCTTGGTATCCAATATTCTTGCCGAATAGTAGCCAATGTTTGAGAAACTCCAAAATGAAAACATTTTTTGTGAAAACTTTCAATGACTAGTTTAGTATAAGGATGCTTCGTTGGGAGCAATTTGGGCAAACGAGCTGAAATGAAAAGTTCTGAATTTTGCATTCTCCCAAGACATCGTAGAATTCCATCCTTGTCGATAATAAGGCCAAGTTGCTGTTGAAGGTTATTTGCCTTTTTAGCCTCGATGGCTTTTAAAGTCTCGTGGTAGTGCTTACCTTGTACTTGTTTCTCCCATAGCAGTTTAGCATTTTCAATTTCTTCTGAAGTTAGAAGTCCCGATTGAATTGATCGCTTTCTTAGTTTATTTACGAAATGAAGACACCAAGCTGTTACCCTGTGTAGTCTGCTAATTGAAGAGAAAGTGACGTCATTAACAAAAAATGGAGAATCCTCATACAGTTTAGTTTCTTGGGATAGTAATTTAGTTTCATACAAAACGATTGGCTCAGTGTTAGTCTGGATGGTTGAGTCAATTTCATCAAAAGTATAGTGTGGTCTGAGGTCAACAGGCAAACTAAGCCAGTTTGGACCATGCCACCATGTTTCACTGTTCTTTAAGTCTTCAAAAGTGCATCCCCGAGTAGCTATATCAGCTGGATTTTGTTCACTACAAATATACTTGAAGGTAATGTTTTCATGGGACCGTATTTCCTTTATGCGATTCTCCACAAAACAAGGTAAGGGGTTTGATGTTCTTATCCAACTCAACACACATTGTGAGTCAGACCAAAGTGAGCAAGTTGTTATTTTTATGCCTATTTCCTTTAACACAAATTTAATCAGTCTAACTCCTATTAAAACGGCCAATAACTCTAATCTTGGGATGGTTACTTTCTTTATTGGGGCAATTCTGGTTTTTGAAATGAGTAAGTTTATTTGAGGACCGTTTGAAACACGTAAGTAAATCACTGCTGCATAGGCATGCGCAGAAGCGTCACAGAAACAGCACAATTCATTTTCTGTTCCGGAATCCATATTTTGTGTATGCAGATACCTTGGAATATGGAGAGTAGAAATTTGTTTAAAGTCAGATCTTAGAATGTTCCATTGATTCGGTTTCTCACCCAATGATTCATCCCATTCAAGTTTATCTTTCCACAATAATTGGATAAATAATTTGGATTTTAGTGTCACGGGATGAAATAATCCCAATGGATCAAATGCAGAAGAAACAACGCTCAAAACTTCACGCTTGGTAGAATCATTGTTATTTGTTGGTTTATAAGACACTTCAATTGTCAGTTGATCCACTTTTGGTTTCCATTTAAGACCAAGCACTTTTATTTCGTCATCTTTTGTTTTGTCAATTTCAGGACTTTGTTTCATTACTTCAAATGAGTTCGAAGACCATTCACGCAAATTCATTGATGCGCTTTCAAATACCGCTTTACTTTCATTGTAAAATGAGAGTGTTTGTGTTACAGTGTCACATCCAGTTATAACATTATCAACATATATGTTTTCTATTATCTTTATAGCAGTGGAGCTTCTGATTTTACCCAAATGATATGCGATTGTAGCAGCCAATAAAAATGGACTTGAAACAATATCAAAGGGAACTCTCGTGAACCTATACACTTGAATGTTATTGTTTACATTAAGATTAGTCTCATCTTTCAACCAAAGGAAACGAGTTACGTCCCTTTCCATGGGCTGTAGTCCAACTTGTAGAAACGCCTTTTCGATGTCAGCTGTTAAAGAAACCTGTTGTGTTCTGAAGCGAAGCAATAATCCACATAAATGATGCAACATAACAGGGCCTCTGTACAAACATTCATTCAGACTAGGTTGTGATTTAACAACTTTTGCAGAGGCGTCATATACTATTCGGACCTTTGTTGAGGTCCTTTGAGTGTTAATGACAGGGTGATGTGGGATGTAATGTTGACGGGTACCAATAAGACTGTCATTAGTCACCTTTTCCACGATCCCTTTATTGAGTTGATCACAAATTATGGAATTGTATTGGTGGAATAGTTCCTCTGATTTACATAACTTTAACATGAGTGATTTAAAACGGCCTTTGGCTAGATGGTAGTTAGTGGGAAGATCAATATTGGAGTTTTTCCAAGGCCAAGAGACCAAATATCTGTTATCCTGATATTTTACAGTTTGGTTAAAAGCTTCCAAGGCAATATCATCGTCTATTTCATATGGGCAGTCTGTTATACCTATGTTCTCTAACTTCCACAATTGTTCGAGATCTGGTTTAATAGGAAGTGAGGGATCTGACGACAAGGTCGGAAAAGTTGAGGACCCAATAAAAGGTCCTTGAGTTAAAGTAAGCATACCCAGTTGACCTAATTCATCTTTATCATCATTAGTTGTTCTGCCTGTGAGTATCCAACCTAGTTTCGATCCCAACAAGTACAGGCCTTTACTAACATTCATTTTTTGAGGTAGTATTATGTCCAAGTAATAATCATTGCCAATCAGAATGTCAATTGTAGAAGTCTCAGATTCTTTAGGGAAAGTGTCTGCCAAATTTATATCCTTCCATAAATAGTTCCAATTTTGACAAAATTCAGTTTTAAGGGGTACCCTTTGAATGGAACCAGTGATAGTTGGAACAACATTTACCTTGATAGACATATATGTACCATCCCGAAGTTTAAGTTTTACTTGTGCTGTTGGAGTTTTGATAACTTGGGGCTTACTTGAACCAAATGTCATTAGGGAAATTTCTTCTTTCGTTTTACTTAGTTTGAGATTAAGGTTACTAGCTAACTTTTCTGTAATGTAGGTCCTGTGACTACCAGAGTCCATAAGTATTCTCACAGTTACCGTCTTGTTATTGTCTGGAGAGCAGATTTCAGTTTTAGCAGTCTGCATGAGTACAGTTCCATTGGAAGCTATTAAAGCTTGGTCAACGAAGTCCTTTTCAGGGATTTCTTCATTTAAGTGAGAATATTCGTTCGCCGAAAACTGTTTTGGACAAAGACTTCTGTGATGATTGCGTCTTCTATTACAATGAAAACAAGGTTTATCGACAGAGCACTCTTTTATCATGTGATTCTTTTTAAGGCAATTATAACAAGAACCTTTGATGCGTTCCTTTCTAGTTTGAAGATTGGGAAATTTGTCACATTCGTCAAGTGATTGAATGTCTCTCTGCTTGTTCTCGTGCCATGAGGTAAGTTTTTAACTGCTGACGTAATAAGGGCACATTCCATCTAGTAGTAACAGGTTTCTGAATCTCAAGTTGAACTAGAATATCTTTATGAAGCTTTGAGATTAGCATGGTTACAAAAATATCTTGGTTTATATCTTGATCTTGAGCTTCTAAGCATCTTAGGTGTCTTTCGATTTTATCATAAAGTGGTCTCAACGAAGAAATGTTATGCTGACATGTAGGAAGATCAATAAGTGATGTATAGTGAGAATTTATGATGGCTTGTTTATCACCGTATCTTTCATGGAGAAGTTTTAAGGCGACATCATAATTGTCATTAGAAATGGAAAAACCAGAGATAATATCAAGAGCATTATGGGTAAGTTTTCCACACAGGTAAGTTAACTTTTCTACAGGTGATAATCTGTTATTTTTGTTAACCGTTGCATCAAATGAATCCCAAAAGGAGTCCCAAAGCATGATATCACCATTAAATTTTGGTATCTCAATTTGTGGTAGACGGGTGGAGGTGTCTGTTGGAGGAAAATGGGTGGAAGAATTTTGAATTTGTTGTAACTGTTGAGCTTGAATTTGTTGAACTTGAATTAGTGCTCTAGTTTGCATTTGAGTGTTAGTTTGGATTTCCAAAAGTTTTTCAAACTGAGCAGATAAGTTAGTTGAAGATGATTTCTTATTTTCAAATTCATTTTTTCTTTCCTTTAGCTCAATTTCAAATACTAAAAGTTCTGAAATAGTTTCCATAATGTTTCCAATAAATGTTGTAACTTCATCCTCTTCTACATGAAATGCCTTTAGTTCAGTTTTACTATCAGTTTCATCCAAAAGTCCTAAGTATTTTTCAGTGCTTTTGTCGTATTTGCTGCTAAAGTCTTTCAATTTAGTAAGTAGAGTACCGACCTTGTGAACCGCTTTAGTTAAATTCTCGTCTGTTACCTCCTGATTTAGTAGTGGTTCAACTTTAGCCATCTCCTTCTCCAGTAAATTTCTGTAACGAGTCCTAAGGCCTTTTGCGTAGGAGATAGACATCTTTGTGGAATACAGGTTTGAATTCCTGACAAACCAGTTCAAAGTTAGTAAATGCTAATCCAAGTAGTGTCCCGGGTTTCGGCACCAAATGTCGAAAAGCCGACTTTAAGAATAACAGACACAAAGATACGTTCGTTCAGGTCGAGGTACAATTCTTTACTGACCAAAAAGTAAAGCATGCATTTTCCAATACAGGTAAAGCACGAAATTTTCGTGCATATTCAGCAACATGTAAAAACAGGATCTGAATATTTGCATAAAACGAAAACGGACTATTTAATAAATAAAAAATATCGCCTTTCGCGACATACACTGTTTATTGCATGTTTTTAATGTTCGATAAAATAAATACATCATCGTACAAAACATACAATACACGATGTACAATTTTATAACCGGATAGCTTAGGCAGTTCCTTTTCTTGTCTAAAATCATCATTTGTTAGTAAATGTGCAATGTATACATATTCTGAATATTTTAAATGTTATCTAGAAACAAATGTAATGTTACCATGGTCATATTTCTAGATGAACAACGTGTCAGACTCCATTGAAAAGCACATATGATATTAAGCGACTGTTGAACTAATTCAATGATGATTTTTTAATATACTTCGCATTTAATATACCATTATACATGTATATAGATGACAGGGACAAAATTCACTTTCATTTCTGCTTTGTCCTAAATCATTATCGGATAGGGACATTTATATTAGTAAATTAGTCCATTTCTCCAAAATTAAGGGGTCTGGGTCTAGGTGATATCTACTGATATTCTTTTACGTCTTAAAGCGGCTACACGCCTTCTTCGTACATGTATGATCCAAATATAAATGTACAGCCTCGCTCATGCCGATCCGATTGTCTGCGATTGAATCTTAAGACCGTTCATGTCGATTGAGACTGCCTTATCGTTCAACCAAGCGATTCCCAACCGATCAGTCTTTAAGCCCCGCTCCGGTCGATGTGATCAGTTGATCGGAGGGGAATTTGGTCACTATATTCTGTAGACTGTCACGCCACTAGGAATGACGCAACAAAACAACTTCATCGAAACACCGAGAAAAAATGATCACGTGTTAAAGTATAAGTCGCTGATCGGCTGCGACCTTAAATCGGAAGACAATAGAACATACTCTATCCCTCCGATCGTAAGACTGATCAGTCTGAGACCAATCTGTAGAGTCTTAAGGCCGCCCATGTCAAGTTTACGACGATCGGATCGGATCTTTGTATCAAGGACATTTGATGGTTTAGCTAATCCTAGAAACCATCATAACCTTACTTATCCAAAACGTCTTAAAGTAAGCAAGGGGAAATCAAACAGATATCGTTACTAAACCTGCTGTTAAATGTTCGGCAATGGTTATTACTAGTATGTCTAGAAATGATTATATCGAGATGGTAGAACGACAGCTAGACAACCCTTTATTACCAAAAACTCGATAATGAAGTTAGGTCTGAAAATACACAAACCCATTGAAAAATGACCCAAGCCTTCAATGACCCCAGGGCGTCCTATTACCTCGGATTTTGATAGTGGACCTAACTGACTACTACCTAAAAAGCAAATCAGCGTGTTAGCTTTACCAAAAACACTGATGATTTGTTGCCAAATTATCTCTTCCCGAAAATTCTACTTAATAAGGCAAAACTCCTGCCTGTCGTCAACTTAATAAAATATCATGGGTTGTGGTTTATAATATAAATGATATGCCCCTTTTTAACAAAATGAAACTTGTCTCCATGGTGTTTTTAGACAAGGAGATTTTCCCTTTGCCCGTGTGTTTTAGTGTTCGAAGATATACAGATGGAAGGTGTTACAACTGACTGCAGCGTAGGTCTGCATGGATGTTGCTGAACTATTGCACTTTTCAAACAGGAATACATCATTATCCTCAGCTAGTATTGGATAAGTGGAAAGTCCCTCTGAAAACAATTCCAGGAATGTGTTCATGAAAAGTGGCTCTGGAATCAAATCCTTTGAGAGGAAACTCTTTCCAAGTATTTCAAGATGCAAACGCCATAACATTTACAACAAAACGTAGAGCCGCAGATTTTGTGTTTCAGAAGATATAGCACTAGAAAATGTGAGAAAAAACGATGTTGTTGGTGTTCTAGTGTCTAAATTTCTTATTAGATCGAGGGCCTCATGGCTCAGTAGGTAGAGCGTTGGACGCTCAATCCAAACAGCCTTCCACCAATGGGTAGGGGTTCGAATTCCACACAGTACCAAAAAAATTGGAAAATTTTCGGACTGGGTTACCACCGCAGGTCGTGGGTTTCCTCCGGGCGTAGAGCCCGGTTTCCTCCCACAATAAAACTGGCAACGCCGCCATATAAGTGAAATAATCTTGAGCGCGGCGTAAAGCCCCAAACAATCGACCAATCAATCATTCAGTCTTGCCGGTTTTTGCTCACATGACGTCGTGGCACCAAGCCCTGCTACAAATTAGACTTCAGTTATGTTCAGTCCACCTCCCGTTTCATGCAAGGGTTTTTCGCATCACTTTATTTTTTCAGAAGTACTGTCACAATAACGGGTTTATTTTCTAAAATATGGTGTAAAAATGCTGAAAATGTTGGGTTTAAGACAGACGGATGCTTTGTACCGGTCTGGCTGTTTTCCCCCCTATTAACATAGCAATGCCACCATATAAGTGAAATAGTATTGAGTGTGGCATCAATGTTCAATCAATCTTTCAAAGAGCAGCCTGTTAAGATCTCTCATATACACCAAGTCAATTGCTCTATTCATCAGCTAGAGGTTTTAGAAATGATTAACATTTTCCGATGAATATGAATTGAATAGAAATTTAGTACACCACATCATAAGCAATATAGATTTTTTCTTTGACAGCATGATGTGGCGGGATTAAAACCCCATAGGATTAGTTCAATCCCTAGTAATGGAAGCGGATACATTATTCCTTGGAGCTTGACGTGTGATATAAAATTCACGAACCACATTACATAGAAAACTGTTTTATGGATTTGCTTACCATGCAAGATGATATTCAAACAGATAACTAGATTACGCTAGCATCCGACAAAGATAACAAAAAAGGTCAATGTTTAAGTTATCGCGAAAAATAAAGAAATGCTAAAAATACATATGTCCGTTTTATTCATATTTCGAAGTCTAAAACCCGGTATACACTGGGCGTACTTGATTGACGTGCTCACAGCACAGCGGTAGTTGCTGTCAGCAGGGTGCGAAACAAGTGAACTTTCAGCGCTGTAATCGTTCTAAAATGGTGGATGAAATAACTTCTTTTTTTAAATCTTACAGCTTCAATAATAGACAGTGAAATACATCAGTCATACTTTCAATAAAGTTTTACTTCTTTTGTGAAAAAAACTATCAAAAGTCAACACTCGTATCACACAAAATTTCATTTTGCGGTCGGTTGCTAGGTTGATCACGTGACCTGAAGCAAGCTGCTGAGGCCACACTACCTTTTGGCTATGAGCAGTCTCAGCACGCTATGAGCATGCTGAGGGTCCAATCTAGTGCGACGTAGCACGCTGAGAGCTGCTTTGAGCGGTGAATCAAGTACGCCCACTGAGAGTTTTGCTGCGACCCGACCCGACCCGACTGGAACATCGCGTCGCGTCGCAGAGAAAAAGTGTAGTGTATACCAGTCCACGACGCAAATCGGTGTCAGTCGGCTTCAGTTGCGTCGGGTCGGAAGTGATCTGGACGTGCCAGATATTTTGTTAAGAATCGGGTTGAGTCGGGTCTGGTCAGACAGTGTATCCACTCTTGCGACGATCGTCATAGAGAGTCTGAATCCGTAGGCCAATCAGAAACTTTACTACTGTCAGGTGATGTCAAACAAGCGTCTTTTTTCTACCTTTTCTGCTAGAGAGTTCCGGATGTCATGTTTCCCAATGACTTTATTTGTGTGCAGTGTATACCGGTCTACGACGCGACGCAACTCAAGCCGACTGAACCCGACTCGAGTCGGGTACAGTCGCGTCGGGTCGGGTCGCAGCAAAACTCTCAGTGTATACCGGGCTATATACGATTATACTATTTTGTTAATTCAACAAATGTCGATTTGAAAAGAGAGAGCATATAAGAGCAGATATCATCAGCATATAACAAATGAATTGTGATTGGTCCAATTTGTTACCTCCCTTGTGCTATGGAACTTTGAAAGACAACCTCCATTTATTAGGAAAGTTGCTTGTTTTAAACATTTCATTACAAATATTGAATATTTACTCTGTGTAACTACTGGCCTTTGCTTGGAAAATTCGGTAAGCTGACCATTTTCGGGATAGATTCCAAAGATATCATCCGTCTGGTTGGACAAAAACATTGTCACTGAAATATCCACAGGATGTTATTTACAACAAATCCACATCATCAATATACCTGCCCCTAAATACGTGTTTGACTATAGTTTCCTATGATAAGCATATCACACTGTGTGGACACAGGTCATAGGACAAGTCATCTTATCACATTGTGTGGACACAGGTCATAGGACAAGTCATCTTATCACATTGTGTGGACACAGGTCATAGGACAAGTCATCTTATCACATTGTGTGGACACAGGTCATAGGACAAGTCATCTTATCACATTGTGTGGACACAGGTCATAGGACAAGTCATCTTATCACATTGTGTGGACGAAGCACATAGAACAAGTCATCTTATCACATTGTGTGGACGAAGCACATAGGACAAGTCATCTTATCACATTGTGTGGACACAGGTCATAGGACAAGTCATCTTATCACATTGTGTGGACACAGGTCATAGGACAAGTCATCTTATCACATTGTGTGGACACAGGTCATAGGACAAGTCATCTTATCACATTGTGTGGACGAAGCACTTAGAACAAGTCATCTTATCACATTGTGTGGACACAGGTCATAGGACAAGTCATCTTATCACATTGTGTGGACACAGGTCATAGGACAAGTCATCTTATCACATTGTGTGGACACAGGTCATAGGACAAGTCATCTTATCACATTGTGTGGACACAGGTCATAGGACAAGTCATCTTATCACATTGTGTGGACACAGGTCATAGGACAAGTCATCTTATCACATTGTATGGACAAAGCACGTAATTCAACTTTTCTCATTGTATGGACAAATCATGTAAGTCAACTTTTCTCATTGTATGGACAAAGCATGTAAGTCAACTTATCTCATTGTATGGACAAAGCATGTAAGTCAACTTATCACATTGTATGGACAAAGCACGTAATTCAACTTATTTCATTGTATGGACAAATCATGTAAGTCAACTTATCTCATTGTATGGACAAAGCATGTAAGTCAACTTATCTCATTGTATGGACAAAGCATGTAAGTCAACTTATCACATTGTATGGACAAAGCACGTAATTCAACTTATTTCATTGTATGGACAAATCATGTAAGTCAACTTATCTCATTGTATGGACAAAGCATGTAAGTCAACTTATCTCATTGTATGGACAAAGCATGTAAGTCAACTTATCACATTGTATGGACAAAGCGCGTAAGTCAACTTATTTCATTGTATGGACAAAGCATGTAAGTCAACTTATCACATTGTATGGACAAAGCACGTAAGTCAACTTATCCCATTGTATGGACAAAGCATGTAAGTCAACTTATCTCATTGTATGGACAAAGCATGTAAGTCAACTTATCTCATTGTATGGACAAATCACGTAAGTCAACTTATCTCATTGTATGGACAAAGCATGTAAGTCAACTTATCTCATTGTATGGACAAAGCATGTAAGTCAACTTATCTCATTGTATGGACAAAGCATGTAAGTCAACTTATCTCATTGTATGGACAAAGCATGTAAGTCAACTTATCACATTGTATGGACAAAGCGCGTAAGTCAACTTATTTCATTGTATGGACAAAGCATGTAAGTCAACTTATCACATTGTATGGACAAAGCACGTAAGTCAACTTATCCCATTGTATGGACAAGGCACGTAAGTCAACTTTTCTCATTGTATGGACAAAGCATGTAAGTCAACTTATCACATTGTATGGACAAAGCACGTAAGTCAACTTATCACATTGTATGGACAAAGCATGTAAGTCAACTTATCCCATTGTATGGACAAAGCATGTAAGTCTACTTATCTCATTGTATGGACAAAGCACGTAAGTCAGTTATCTCGCTGTATGGACAAAGCATGTAATTCAACTTTTCTCATTGTATGGACAAAGCACGTAATTCAACTTTTCTCATTGTATGGACAAAGCATGTTAGTCAACTTTTCTCATTGTATGGACAAAGCACGTAATTCAACTTATTTCATTGTATGGACAAAGCATGTGAGTCAACTTATCACATTGTATGGACAAAGCATGTAAGTCAACTTATCTCATTGTATGGACAAAGCGCGTAAGTCAACTTATCACATTGTATGGACAAAGCACGTAAGTCAGTTATCTCGCTGTATGGACAAAGCGCGTAAGTCAGTTATCTCATTGTATGGACAAAGCGTGTAAGTCAACTTATCTTATTGTATGGACAAAGCACGTAAGTCAACTTATCTCATTGTATGGACAAAGCATGTAAGTCAACTTATTTCATTGTATGGACAAAGCATGTAAGTCAACTTATTTCATTGTGTGGACAAAGCATGTAAGTCAACTTATCCCATTGTATGGACAAAGCATGTAAGTCAACTTATCTTATTGTATGGACAAAGCACGTAAGTCAACTTATCTCATTGTATGGACAAAGCATGTAAGTCAACTTATTTCATTGTGTGGACAAAGCATGTAAGTCAACTTATCCCATTGTATGGACAAAGCATGTAAGTCAACTTATCCCATTGTATGGACAAAGCGCGTAAGTCAACTTTTCTCATTGTATGGACAAAGCATGTAAGTCAACTTATCCTATTGTATGGACAAAGCGCGTAAGTCTACTTATCTCATTGTATGGACAAAGCGCGTACATGTAAGTCTACTTATCTCATTGTATGGACAAAGCATGTAAGTCAACTTATCCCATTGTATGGACAAAGCGCGTAAGTCTACTTATCTCATTGTATGGACAAAGCATGTAAGTCTACTTATCCCATTGTATGGACAAGGCACGTAAGTCAACTTTTCTCATTGTATGGACAAAGCATGTAAGTCAACTTATCCCATTGTATGGACAAGGCACGTAAGTCAACTTTTCTCATTGTATGGACAAAGCATGTAAGTCAACTTATCCTATTGTATGGACAAAGCGCGTACATGTAAGTCTACTTATCTCATTGTATGGACAAAGCATGTAAGTCAACTTATCCCATTGTATGGACAAAGCGCGTAAGTCTACTTATCTCATTGTATGGACAAAGCATGTAAGTCTACTTATCTCGCTGTATGGACAAAGCATGTAAGTCAACTTATCTCATTGTATGGACAAAGCATGTAAGTCTACTTATCTCATTGTATGGACAAAGCATGTAAGTCTACTTATCTCATTGTATGGACAAAGCATGTAAGTCTACTTATCTCATTGTATGGACAAAGCATGTAAGTCTACTTATCTCATTGTATGGACAAAGCATGTAAGTCTACTTATCTCATTGTATGGACAAAGCTTGTTAGTCAACTTATCTCGCTGTATGGACAAAGCATGTAAGTCTACTTATCTCATTGTATGGACAAAGCTTGTTAGTCTACTTATCTCATTGTATAAACAAAGCTTGTTAGTCAACTTATCTCATTGTATGGACAAAGCATGTAAGTCTACTTATCTCATTGTATGGACAAAGCATGTAAGTCTACTTATCACATTGTATGGACAAAGCTTGTTAGTCTACTTATCTCATTGTATGGACAAAGCTTGTTAGTCAACTTATCTCGCTGTATGTACAAAGCATGTAAGTCTACTTATCTCATGGTATGGACAAAGCATGTAAGTCTACTTATCTCATTATATGGACAAAGCATGTAAGTCTACTTATCTCATTGTATGGACAAAGCATGGAAGTCTACTTATCTCATTGTATGGACAAAGCATGTAAGTCTACTTATCTCGCTGTATGGACAAAGCATGTAAGTCTACTTATCTCGCTGTATGGACAAAGCATGTAAGTCTACTTATCACATTGTATGGACAAAGCGTGTAAGTCAACTTATCCCATTCTACGGACAAAGCGTGTAAGTCTACTTATCTCATTGTATGGACAAAGTTTGTTAGTCAACTTATCTCGCTGTTTGGACAAAGCATGTAAGTCTACTTATCTCATTGTATGGACAAAGCATGGAAGTCTACTTATCTCATTGTATGGACAAAGCATGTAAGTCTACTTATCTCATTGTATGGACAAAGCATGTAAGTCTACTTATCTCATTGTATGGATAAAGCATGTAAGTCAACTTATCTCATTGTATGGACAAAGCATGTTAGTCTACTTATCTCATTGTATGGACAAAGCATGTAAGTCTACTTATCTCATTGTATGGACAAAGCATGTAAGTCTACTTATCTCATTGTATGGACAAAGCATGTAAGTCTACTTATCTCATTGTATGGACAAAGCATGTAAGTCTACTTATCTCATTGTATGGACAAAGCATGTAAGTCTACTTATCTCATTGTATGGACAAAGCATGTAAGTCTACTTATCTCATTGTATGGACAAAGCATGTAAGTCTACTTATCTCATTGTATGGACAAAGCATGCTAGTCAACTTATCACATTGTATGGACAAAGCACGCATAAAATCAGTTATCTCATTGTATGGACAAAGCACGCATAAAATCAGTTATCTCATTGTATGGACAAAGCCCGCAAGTCAACTTATCTTAATGTATGGACAAAGCATGTAAGTCAACTTATCTCGTTGTATGGACAAAGCAAGCAAGTCAACTTATCTTAATGTATGGACAAAGCACGTAAGTCAATTTATCAATATCAACCCATCTCTTATTGTTGTTTAGATGTGGAAACTTTGCAAAGTACACGCTTATCGTAACGGCATGCTGTTTGACAAGTGAAATTGATCATTGAGGAATTCTTGTAGAAACATAGAACTGCTGACGGTAAAAACACACGTTGGAACCTCACGATTGCCCAATTACGGGGTGCCGAACACATCCACCATTACATTTTGTAATATGGAATTGTTTTTCTTTTTTGTGTTTTTTATTTTTTTATTTTTTCCCTCATTAGGTCTGTCTGAGTGTCAGCCAGCATGGGTTAATTTTCAATCACAAATGTTGTGATTTAAAAAATTGTTCACAAATCAGTACTTTTTCAGAATTTTCCTCCAATATGAAATAGTTTTAGGACAACAGTGCATCCAAATCAAAGACAATCTCTTCAGCACTTAAAGCATATTATCAAAATGTACATGTATATTATTTGTTTTTTATACGAAAAATATTTTTCATTTGTTCAACGAAACCATAATGGATTAGTTTTCAATCCAAATTAAATATAATTCTAATTTATTTCTACTTGAAACGCGTATCTCAAGAAAATCAAAACAGTCGGGAAACCGTGTTCTGTGTAATTGAATGGTATATCCATAGTAAATTAAAGAAATCAAAATAGATCCAAATATTTTTTCAGCACACATTGTGCACTAAACCACAAGTGTTTCTTTGCAACAGCCGTGTAGAGGCATTATTTAAAGTGGCATGAGCTGCCAAAATTCGCAGTTTTTTCATAACTTCTGATCGTCACGACACTAAGAGGCTTTGAAGGCTATCGAAAAACTAAATGATTAGCGTTGGAATGAGACAAATCCATACAGTATGTGGCCTGTATGAACCGAAAACGTGTTCAAAATTTAAATAACCGGGACGACCATTCATTCATTCTAAGCCAAAGTTAGTTTAAAACAGTACTTTATAGTACATTTTCGAGACTAGAAGCATTACAAAGCTTCTGAATTCTACCTCTTAAGAAAAATTGCCAATAATTTCAGCGTTCTGTTTTAATGTCAAAATATCAACATTTTGGCAGCTCATGCCCCTTTAAACTTCCCAAAACCGTAACCGATATCCTTAGGCATTAAATTTGACAACGCCGCCATTTAAGTGACTATAACCTTCAGGTGCGTCATCAATCAATAAATCAATAGCAGTTTTTTTCTAATCTACACAATACCATCGATGTTATTGGATTGGCCATTTCAAAATGAGTGTTTCTCTGACGAGCTGTTCGATGGTGGAGTAACTGTCAGTCACTGATAGAGAAGCTGAAGGATTTCCCCCCTTATTCCCCTCCAAATAAGCCAGGAAACATCCTTATACAATTGAAAGTATTCTCTGTACAACGTAACATTCACACCATTAAGATAATGCCGACTTGTAAAACAGTGAAAGAAATCTTGGGGTCACTAAGATTACGTAATCTTTACTGCAGTTTTCTCTTTAAAGTTTTAAATTGATTGTCCTATAGTCTCGTCTTAAAACATTTCTAAATCTTTTAAACAGCGGAGTTAAAGAGCAACAAACATGAAGTAATGTTGTGTTTCGCTATTTATCGTCAAAGGCTTTTAAGGACAAATGAATACATCCATAAGTTCTGAAGGAGATGGCAACGCATTCAGCCAGCTAGAAATAACCTCCAAGAACGTATTGAATCCTCAAGCGACACACATACGGACATTCTCGGTATTCTTCTGTTTGCCTCCGACACTAATTCGATCTGTTCATCAGATTATGTCACATTCACAACATGAACATGAAATTTCATCAAGTTCACTCTTGGTTTTAGGCGAATCATCTTTCCCTCAATCTTCATAAAGCTAAATGTATTTTTATCCCACCTCATAATAAGAAAAAAAGGTTTCACCGGCAACTAATAAATTAAAAAATCGCGATATTTTTGTATTATGCTTTTGTTTATCCGTATCTCAGCTGTGCCAAAATCTTGTGGGGTTCCACTTATCCAGCTCATCTCTCCCCTTTCTGGTAGTTCCACTGTTTGTATGATCAACTTATCATCCCGACTGGATCACACTGCATCCATATATGGGTAAACATGCTACCGCTTTCCTATATAAATCTTTCTTACAACAATATTTTTGTCCTCAATTATTCTACCGACCAACTGAAATTCTGCTTTGCCTTTCAAATTAACTGTTGGGGCAGCAATCCGCTCTTCGTTTATATGGCACAAGAAGCCTTCCTCATATTTTATTAAGCCTTTCTATAGAACAAACTTCTCTTTATATCTGCTTAACCCAGGGAGTGGAACAAACTGCCCATTGTCATTCAAAAATCTGTTTGTTCGTCATTGTACAAATCCAATTTAAAAACTCATTACATGGCTCAAATTGGAAATCCGTGATATCAACCGCATTGTGCAATAGTGTTTGTATACTATATACTGCCGGTTCTGGTGTGAATTACTAAACCTCAGACCTTACAGGACCAGTGATCTAGAACGAGGAACATTCAAACAGCCTTTCACCGCTGCCTCACTGGTTCGAATCCAACTTAAACAGTATATACAATCTAATCCATTGACTGTAGGATGAAAGGGAAATTGTAACCAGGGACTTTGTAGGATTTCCATTGGGTAACATTCAGAGTGTTCTCCTATCATTCACAATCCTCCTATGTAGGAAAATATCAGAAAGAAATTAGGTTAAAATAGTGAAATACCAAGTTGTTATTTCATTGTATTCTTTTTTATTTGTCAAGATCTTCGTCGAAACCCCGACCCACTTAAAGTCGATAATCTGCAAGTAAGGCAATTGGAAGTTGAATGAACGGAGTCTATTTTTTCTTGGCAAAAGATTAAAGGATTTCGACGGCTGTGCTTGACAGCTGTCCACTTGTTGATAAAAATCCGACGGAAAAGCTAGAATAAGCCATTAATAAATTCCTCCTATTTAAAACCAACGTGGAAATCTTTGTCAGATTAGGCGTTTTTAAACCCTCAAGGTGACAGCGCGTGATGCCAGAATTATAGCTGCATATCACGTATAACTTTTTTCTTTATCCTGCTATCAACTTAGTTTATGACTTGACAGTGGAGCTATTTTATTCAATACAGTGTCTATTTATACAAATCATATACCATTCAAAATAAGCTATTAGTGGATGTTCTGGTTTCCTGACCAAGATCACTAGAGCCTCGTGAATATACCCTTGGTTTGATAAAATTATTGTATTCATTCCTCAAATGATTTATAAGGGTTTAAAATGTTATTTGTCGATAGCTCAATGCACCGTGTACGAATCGAATTTAACGAGTTATTAACCACTAAAATTCCAGGGACTCCTATAGTACAAACCTGGGTTTTTATGACGAAATGAACGGTATCAGCGAGGCCATTTAGATACATGAACTTAAAAAGCTTTATTGGTACAATGTACGTCATATCTTTAAAACGATATCTGTGTTCATACTTTGGCGATTTGAGTTTAGCACGTTTTCCTTCTATAAAAGTAATCCGGAATGACTTCAATGAAATGCCAGGATTGATTTTTATTTAAGGAACGTAAATTAGCAGGCAACCGTCAAGAATACAATTTCACGCTCTGCTTGGTGTGGAGGGAAGTATCGTGTCTAACACCAATGCACATGGAGACTTTAGAGATCTTTGACAACCCAACACAGTTGACATAATGCTTGCCAGTTTCACGCTACACACGATTCCACATGGATGTCGATATTGAGACAATTTTAAGCTTACACATTTTCAGCCAAACTGTGGTATTTTCGACATTGGTTACAATTATATAACTACCCAAAAAATATTCAGTCAGACATTGATTGAAAGCTTAAAATATGTACAGTAGACCTGCATTAGTTTTAATCCCATATTCAAATAATCCAGATACAAAACTATCGCTCTGTAATCCATTCCTAGCTCTATACCAAGTTCAATATTCATTGCTGAACAATGAAAGTTATCAAATTAAGCACCCAAATCTATTCACTCATTCTGAGGTTGTATGCGTGTGAGATTTTTGCGCTATGCAGAAAATCGTGGATTTACTGAAGGTTGCAGATTGTCCCTAATGGGTTTCCACTGATTTGGTATTTTCACACCGTAAACCACGTGCAAGATTCACATATATGAATACGATGGCCTATGGGAGCCCGTTCGATACAATTGCATGCTGTTTTTATGTTTTTCTCCCCGTCTAAAGGCCGCTGTAGTCTTTGTGACATTTGTTATGAAAGCCAATTTTGCACGAACCTGTTGCAAGTAAACACCCTAAATAAAACTTGGAACATAGTTATGTTTAAAAAATTCTTAATGGGGGTCCAAAACATACTTAGAATTGCAGCCCGAACAACAACAACACCGATCAGAACCAGGTTAAGATCAGTGTTATATTTCCCAGTTTCCCGGAATTAACACTCTCTTTATTTCTATATTACAACACAGCCAAGAACACCATGACGTTATTTTTTGCACATAGGAAATTACCATGCGCGATTTTCTCATAAAGTAAGCAAAGAATAGATTGTTTAGCCTACCAGCCTCGGTTATAAAGGAACTTTCTGCCAACATTATCCGACACTAAGGTGCTTTGTGTCCTCGTATGCAGTCGAGGACCAACGTAACATATCCAGGATTTCCAGTTTGACAGTTTCGGCCATTACATGAGAATGACGTGACCGACAGATCACATGCGTGTCTTCATAGCAAAACAAAACAATCTCTTAACTTTTAGCAATTTCCTAGACGTGATTCGGGCTCAATGGTGCAAACGACAGGGAGTGTACGTTAGCTTAGAGGCCAATTGTTGTGGCTACGGTTTGTGTACCTCATACCAGACCCTTCGTCTGTATTTCTCAGAACAAGTCAGTAATGTTGATTTTAGCGACGAGTGTGCCTTTAAAATATGCAGAAACTCTTTTGGTGATGCCCAAGAGATGGTTACAAAGTAGTTAATTTATGGAGACGACTTTTTATCAAACAGATTTCCGATGATTTTTATCATTTGCCCTTCTGTGAAAAGAGATAGGAAAAGAAAATCATGATCAAAACAAGCTAAGTCATCGTTAAATCCAAGTTGTCTTTTCAAACGATTTAAAAGTCAATGAGAAATTAAGGGCCAATCATTGCTTAAAAAAAGAACAAGAGTTTGAAAGACATACTGGTCAGGGTTAAACTCCCCTGTCTGTCTTCTGCCTAGGTTTTTCTGGGAAGTGGTGGGGGGGGGGGGGGGGGGGGGGGGGGTGCACTGTCTTTTCCCATGACCCTATAATATATACATGTTATCACTGCAGCGTGTTGTTCTGGGCGCTTGTATCAGCTCGAGTGATTGGAGGTGGAGTGGAGTAGCAACCGAGACCGAAGGTCGTGGTTGCTGCGAACTTCCATCGCCAATCACGAGAGCTGATACAAGCGCCCAGAACAACACGCTGAAGTGATGACATATTTATCATATACCCCTTTTAAAATCATAGTGAGCGCAGCGAACTCTATACACAACATATGCGTACGTAATGACGTCACTATAGTCTAATCACTTGGAAGTCGGGTCAACTTTGTTTTTTGTCTAAACGTTCCATTCGGCGTTCGAAACGTCCGCCATTTTTGTTCAAATACTGATTCCGCTTTCGCGCCTCTTTTTACAGAAGAGTACATCTGATGGGTTGTTTAAAAAAACTACACTGAGATAAAGGTGCGAATATACAATAGGTCCGTCACCTGGAACTTACAGCAAAACACCTAGTTTCCTTTCAAATATTCTGTATAATACCTTAGGGAACTCCATAATCGGAAAATCAGTCTTTATTTGCACAAAAATCGCTCACATTTACTAAAATCGCAGATTTCACTCTACACACGAGCTCGCCATCTTTGCTTCGTTTTATTATGCATGAGACAGGACAAAGTATGAGCTTGTCTAAATACAAGTCTCTCCGTCAGTGTTCAACTTCAACATACAGCCGATACGGCGATAGGGCTCTACACCTTTTTTTTTTTTACTGTGACTTCAGTCTTCAGGGTTATTTCTTTTTTAATTTATGTTCGTTATTAAAAATTCAGAAAGAAAAAGAAAACTTAGGGGGTTATAGGGGGGCTTGCCCCCTGACGATTATAACATATTCACGGTGACCGACCATTTCTCGCCCGTAGGCCTACAGCCCACGCTATACTATACAGTACATGTATTTCCTTTTTCATTTCTTCTTTATTACAAATTCATAAAAAAAGAAAAAGAAATTTTGGGGGGTTCTAGCCCCCCCCCCCCCCCCCCCCCCTGACAATCATACAATATTTACGATGACCGACCTTTTTTATTGACAGAAGTTTTCAAAGTGACGGACCTGGGCCTATTCTATATCCTGTCCGAGATAAATTATGGACTAAGTTATACCGTATACGTTATAGTTATACAGAGGCGTAGGTAGCGGGCGGTGCCCCCCCCCCCCCCCCCCCCCCCGATACTTTTACTACGCAAAAGTGAAATATTTAACTACAGCTCCAGTCCAAAAAAGAAGGAAATGGGTATGTTACTCGGTGTCTTCACTGTACAGGTATCACTATAGGCCTATTAGTATTATACTAATTTAGTAATTAGTTGAAGTTGGAGGACCTGTCATATTGAAAAATGTAACTCAGAGAATCAACACATTTTTTGTGGATTTTCTCTCAATTTCTCCTGATTTTATAATAAGCACCGTAACCTGCCCAAACTTGACACACATTCAGTTCAATCCTTTAGTTCGTTGTTGCACCAAAAAAGCGTTCAAACACTCATATTTGAGTTGAATCCTCGTTGTTTTTAGAAGGACAGCCCGAATCTTCCTCTGGCCTCCTCGATTCCGTCAAAATGAACATGGGAAATGTACGCATCACAAATGTGAGTGTTTGAATGCTTTTTTGGTGGAACGGCGAACTAAAGGATCGAACTGAATGTGTGTAAAGTTTGGGCCGTTTGCGTTGCTTAAATTAGGAGAAATTGAGAGAACAATGTGTTGATTCTCTGAGTAACATTTTTGAATATGGCAGGTCCTCCAACTCTATTGGTCACCCATCATCAATATACTTTGACCACAGAGATCTTCAACTATACTAATATACAAGTCTTGTTAAAATTCAGGGGCGGGCTGGCCATTTGGACAATGTCTGGAGGGCCCGGTACCTTTGGGTAGGTCGATGATACGGGGAATATAGCGAAAATTTGTTGTTTGAGCGACTGACTGAAAATTACGTGAACTTGAAAGATAAACAGTTTCTATTTCGCAGTACAACCGATCATTGAAGGTTATTGGGGAATGGTTTTTTAATCCAATTTGAAACTAAAAGTAGAGAATAAATAAAACTAAACATAGTTTAGTGGATAGCTATTTCTGTAGAAGTCATATAGCCTAACGCTACCTCAAGTCCAAAACAGAAGTAAAAAAAATATTGTTTCTCAAAATTATTATGTGAATCAATAGGCAACGAGCGCTAATGTTAATTTACAAATGGTTATTTGTGAAGAAAAACCATAAATAAATGTCAAACTATAAACCAGCCAAACATCAGGTCAGTTTTATTTCCAGGAAAACCCTTAGAACGCATCTCCCGGCTTCTACAGTTCTAGGTTCCTGGAGCTTCCGGGGCCTAGGCGGCCCCTGGACCCTCGCCTTTAGGGCTGGGATAGTGCCCCCCCCCCCCTTTCAATATTGCTCCTACGCCCTGTTACAAGTTATTTTCTGCGCTCACTTCTAGGCTTTGCCTATTACATATTACTTAGGTCGCTCTGTTTTATGTCAGGAAAAGCGTCCGGCTTTGAAAGATTCACTTGTTCGAAGGATCGTTTGTCTACATATTCCTACGCCCTTATTAGAATGTGAGTGACAGATCACTGCACGATAAGCCACGCCCCTGACCTACATCATAATATTTAAAAAAATATAAGGTACGACCGTAAGTCTTTATCGTTTTAAATAACAGAAGCAATTGTTAAATGAAAAATGATCCCTTTTAACTGTTTGTGTTTCTTGCATACTGTTTGTAACGTTGTATAAAACATGCAAGATGGACTATATTAACAGTCCGCCAAGGGTTAACTTTTAGTTTCGAGCGGGTTTATTCAAGAAGAGCGGAAAGTAAATTGTAACATGTACCAATACTACAATAGTGTGATTATAAATGATGTATGTCATTTTCGATCAACCGGCTGCAGACTGTGAACAGACGAAAGCTTTGCATGTGTGATAAAAGATGTGACTTTCTGGTATCCTGACGAAGAACACTTTTAAAATGTATATATACCAAAAGACAAAGAGGAAATGACAAATGGATTAGTACATGTACAAGTCAACATTTAACAAAGACTGAACCAGAGAAAAATGACATTGGAATACATTTAATTTCATGGAGATGCAGTGTTTGACATTGGCATAATTTTCACCATAGACATCTTGACAATATTTTAAATCTCCCCATATACCTACAGGTTATTACTTCTAATTTTATCATAGACCAAATGGATTTACAATAGATTTGGCTATGGGTCCATTGCTAATGTCACACACTGGAGATGGATTCTACTAGTAAACTATTATGGGTAAATGCTTACATCACAGATGTGTGGATCGAGAGTGGCAAAGTTAATTTTCAAAGTGCAGTTATTGAATGTAGCACCCTGGAAAATACCGGCAGTTGTGTTAGTAGCCATACTCATAGTGCTATTGAGAAGGGTTCACTAGTCCGAAGGTTCACTAGTCCGAAGGTTCACTAGTCCGAAAAACGGGTTCACTAGTAAGAAGGTTCACTAGTCAGAAGGTTCACTAGTCCGAACGAGAGGGTCCACTGGTTCGAAGGTTCACTAGCCCGAAGGTCCACTAGTCCGAAGCTTCACTAGTCCGAAGAACAGTACCGATATCATCCTCCAAACGATAACATAGCCCAGCGGGCATAGGCCTACCCAGACCCAATGATAGTTTCCTCAGCATCATTTTCCCACGAGACAGTATCCCTTAGTCTTTGTTGGTCTGTGATCGAGACAGTGTAAAGTTAGGAATTTATGATCCTTCCAAAGAAAAAGGAAATATATAATTCGACGATTTTATGCACAGCCATGGGCGTACATCCTGGTAGCAAGGGGGGGGGGGGGAGGGGGTTGCAGGCTGATAAAGAGAAAGACAATGAATGTCCTGAGGAAGTAGGAGGTAGGTAGGCCTATGCAGGGTATATAAAACCGTCGAACTAAATATTTTATTTTTCCTTAGGAACTCTACAGGGTTATTCGAATGTTCGAATATTCGAATGTTCAATTTAAATCCTTTTATTTATACGATAATTTGAAAAGTTGGGAAAACATTATTAAAAAGATGACATTATACTTATATCTAGAAAGACACGTGGTGTCGACTTTGTAAACGTTCATATATATTTATGATCACTAAAACTCACGGGCACAGGGAAAATCTTCTTGTCTAAAATAACCATGGAGAAAAGTTTCTAATTGTGTTAAAAAGAGGTATATCATTTAGACCTTTATACCCCATAAATTGAACAAACCGTGAAGAGTACTTTTTATTTTTCATATCTGTTCAAGTATACGTACCGCTACTCAGATTTTTGTAATTGCTTCAATAAAATGTTTATTCATTACCACTGTTTAGTTTTTCTCATCCAAATAGTGAAAGGTCTTATTTGAGATATAGCGCATTATGTCTGGGATGTTCGGACTAGGGAACCTTCGGACTAGTGAACCTTCGGACTAGTGAACCTTCGGACTAGTGAACCTTCGGACCAGTGAACCTTCGGACTAGTGAACCTTCGGACTAGTGAACCTTCGGACCAGTGAACCTTCGGACTAGTGAACCTTCGGACCGGTGAACCTTCGGACTAGTGAACCTTCGGACTAGTGAACCTTCGGACTAGTGGACCTTCGGACTAGTGAACCTTCGGACTAGTGAACCTTCGGACCAGTGAACCTTCGGACTAGTGAACCTTCGGACTAGTGAACCTTCGGACTAGTGAACCTTCGGACCAGTGAACCTTCGGACTAGTGAACCTTCGGACCGGTGAACCTTCGGACTAGTGAACCTTCGGACTAGTGAACCTTCGGACTAGTGGACCTTCGGACTAGTGAACCTTCGGACTAGTGAACCTTCGGACCAGTGAACCTTCGGACTAGTGAACCTTCGGACTAGTGAACCTTCGGACTAGTGAACCTTCGGACCAGTGAACCTTCGGACTAGTGAACCTTCGGACCGGTGAACCTTCGGACTAGTGAACCTTCGGACTAGTGAACCTTCGGACTAGTGAACCTTCGGACTAGTGGACCTTCGGACTAGTGAACCTTCGGACTAGTGAACCTTCGGACCAGTGAACCTTCGGACTAGTGAACCTTCGGACTAGTGAACCTTCGGACCAGTGAACCTTCAGACTAGTGAACCTTCGGACCGGTGAACCTTCGGACAAGTGAACCTTCGGACTAGTGGACCTTCGGACTAGTGAACCTTCGGACTAGTGAGCAGTTCCCGTGCTATTGACTATTGTGTATAAAGTTTCTTCCATGATTACGGTTAAGCTATGTGTGCCCGAAGATTGTGATAAAGCAGAAATGTCCACATTCACTGGATTTTCATGGATGGGATTATTATCATGTGTTACCAATGTTGTCCGACTCGATGTGACTACTTGCTACAGGCCGACACACTTGGAGTGACTGACGGTTGTCCGGGCTCAGGATATTGCTCATCTCTCGCTGCTGGTCGAACGAAGCGACGGCATAGTTATTCAGACTGACAACGTTTTGTGTCCTGTCGGCGCTACCCAGCATTTCAGAGGCGAATGGCAGCTGTTGACCGAGCGCTGTGATTTTTTTTCTACCACTTAGTTCACCCAGTTCGGCCATTGTTTTCATGATACTGTTTATGGTATTTTTCCCCATTGCTTTGGTTTTGTATCATTTTCGGGATCCTGGTTTTCGACTATGATTTATAATTATAGACAAATAAAACATATTTTGATGTTTTTATCCCTTGTCCAATTGTTTAATATTTTTAAGATTTATCGGACGCATTATAAAGTAGTCTTCAGATTACATAATTTATCTAATCTTGGGAGAGATCGTTAGCTTTTCTATAAATAGATTTGACAGCCGTTTGTATCCAAGAGAGTGTGTTGACATTGACGTCATTATAGAACAGAAAAAGTAGTTCCGGCTCTAATGTTATAGTGTCCTATGCAAGTAGGGTGATACAGACTGCCAGGTTAAACGGTCCTATGCTAGTGTGGTGATACGGATTTGGAAAATCACTGTCCGTATTACCATTGTGACGTAGGGAGGTATATGATAAATAGTCTGACGATATTCTTACCATAGTTTAAGATGCGTAAGCATTGTCAATGTAATACAAAGTGTTCCAGAAAATTCTACTGACTAAGGCCAAGCTCCTGTCAGTCGTCAACCTAATGAAATATCATAGGTTTACTTTATTACAACAATTTATGATGGGGTATAAAGGTCTAAATGATATACCTCTTTTTAACACAATTAGAAACTTGTTTCCGTGGTTATTTTTCCCTGTGCCCGTGTGTTTTAGTGTTCATAACTATATAACTTGATATTGAATTAAGCGCGTAACTGCCGTTTTATCATACCATTTATATTTCATCAAGTGGATAAAAAATCTGTATTTTCACGATTGACGAAGCCAACAGTGAAAATACAAGATTTTTTATCCACCAAGTTTTTTACCAACTTGATTCACGGTCGCCAGTTGACCTAGAAAATGACCTAAATTTGGTTCATCACACATACGGCGTAGGGTGAAATAGCAGAACCGTTTGGGTTTCAAGATTTGGCGAACAACGTCAAATCGCAAATTTTTATTTTAATCAATAAGAAGGGACATCTTGCGTGAAATACGCTTTAATTATCAGCATAAAGTTTGTCACATTGATATCAGAGTTCCATTTGACACTGACAGAAACATTCAGAAGTTCAATTTCCTTATTTGGTTTCCGCCTAAAGTTGCGTGAAAATTGGAACACGTGTATCAAATTCTTTAAGCTGAAGTCTGTTTAGAACGGACGATTTTGTGAACGGTTTGACTTATGATGCTGTTAAAAGAAAAGAAAATCCACGGACTGATCGATGTTGAACATACATATCTGGTAAAGCACTTTAGTTCCATACCAGTTAAAATGTGACATTTGTACCCATAGGCGTAAAGAGTTTAACAGCATCTGAAGGTATAGCCTATAAATCAGAGAGGGTACGCCATTCGCGCCTCCACAACATGGACGATTGAAATATATGGGCTGACAGTCCTGTGCTTACTTAAAGTACAAAACTAAATTCAGCAACATACAGTGTAGAGTAAAATGGGTCATGAACAATTTATTACAAAAAAACACTTCAACGATTGAGTATGGTCATTTTGGATTTAGCAATAATTTATTTCAAATGGAGAATAGAAATCAGTGCAGACCTTTCCATTTGGCGGATTTTAAGCCAGCTTGGGCTGCAATCGTATCCTCGCAACATCTTCTTTAGACGTGGCTGAGATAGACCTCGTACGCCTTTACCAGACATAGCGCAGGGATTTTCGCGTACCATCTAGGATAATATATCTAAAATCTATAGAAATATAGCAACCCTGACATCAGACTTTATGTGAATATATACTTTGAATTAAAGAAAACGTTATACTAGTAAAGAAAACGTAGACTCAATTTCAAGACATAGTCCCATTTTAACAAGCAAGATGGCGACGTTTCTGTTGACGCGACCTTGAAATGGCCGCTGCAATAGGCTCCATGGAGCCGAGTGTAAAAGAGCAATAGAAAAGCGGGTATATATGTTATCAAACGCGTGATCAGAATTTTCTTCAACGTCTACAGGAAACTCTATATTTATTTATTTCTTTTGCTTTTTGGTTTAGGTTTCCAGCCACCCCACGTGTCCAAAATTTTAAGACGACTCCCAACCATTTTCAAGGTAAATAATCCTCAGTCTCTTTGACAGAACTCTACAAAGATTGTTCTTAAATTTAAGATTTGACTCACTAAAGGTGCTTTTTTACCAACATAAGCTACGTATACAGCCTGAAAATATTGCTAGCCTTGGGATAGCAGCTACTACAACTTGCGCTTGTTCTAACATAATGTATATCTAACATTCAATCGGCTGGTCATCTGTTACTTCTTTGTTAAAACGAAGACGAAAGCAAAACACCACATTTGTTTAACTATGTAAAGATATTGATTGGAATGCCACCATCGCCTAATTTACAAATGCAAAAACGGTAGGCCGAGCAGGAAGATAGGTGGATGCGATAATGTCCGCTGATGACAGTGCCTGGAGCCGTCATAAGGTGAGTATAGTGTGGGTCAATTGTGTTAATGAGAAATATCGGTCACTGCTACTTGGCGGCCACTTTGTACACCCAACTAGTCTAATCAAACAAGGCACGTGTAATTATGTCATAGGAAAATGTTTTCCTCAGATATAGTTTTAATTCACAGCATATAACAATAAATGGCGTGCTAGCCATAAACTGTTAACCATTCGACTTCATTACATTCAAAGTAGTATTGTGAATGACTGGTTATATTTAAGTAAAGGATTTAATAGTTGTGACAGGTTTGCATGGAGATTATAGCTACAGTTCTTTCTATGAATTTCCAGATACCTTTCAACCCGCTTTAAGCACGCAATTATTTTATATCATTATGCAAATGAGTCGGTTCTAGAAAGAAAGCATTATTGTATGCCTGTATACTGTAATAATATGTGCATCTTAGATCAAGCAACAGTGGGGTTAAAACCGTCCAAAAATGTTGAATCCCATTCCGATTATCCAATGATAAGAAGTTAAAAAAAATAATTCGATGAAATTTTCTTCGTATTACAAATGTTTCGAAAAATGCAAAAATCTCTAACGGCTGAGATAGGATTGCACTTTTTGGCTTTAGGCGTGTGATCCGATCATATATGATATCGTGGGATACGTTCATTCCTTGTACGGTATGATCTGGTTCTCACTGAGAGGAATGCTCTAAGTTGACAAACCCTAATGTATAAGCGAATCAGATAAATGGAGAAATGGTTGTGAACTTTAGAGAGAACTTTAAGCCATCCGACAAGGATATCCTTGCTTATTTGAAGTGAAGAATTTATTAATGGCTCATTTCTCCTTTTCCGTCGAAGTGTTGTCAACACGTTGACAGCTGTCAACCTCAGCTGTGGAAATGTATTCATGTTTGAGCTAAAGACAAGGAAAAATCATTCCGACTGGAAACCCTCGTCTGACATCCAATTCCACTCCAACTAAGTAATGCAGTTATAAAGTATATGTGCGGTTATGTTTTGTAGTCGACATACGGGTCATCACAACATAGGCCTAATCTCGGTTAATGAGAATCCATTAACTGCCAATGAACGAAAACCATCCATGGAGTTTATATCATAGGGTAAAGTACAAAATTGCGGAAGCAATCCAACTTTAGAAGTATTTTGTGTTGAGGGAGTCAGTCATTCTTTTAGTTACCTCTCGGAAAAGAGGGCGACACGTACAAAATCGTCATGTACAAGTCAGACAGATTTCACTGATCACAGTTAATTCAAATGTTACTGGATTTTAATTTATTTTTTTGCCATGTATGAATTACTTAAGTTACTTAATCTAAATAAAAACCTGAACAGCTAAATGTTTCTCTCAATAAGTCCAATCACAAAAACAGAAAAAACAAGATACCGTTTTTTTTTAACCTGAAAGATGTTTTTAGACATGTGACAATAGATCAAACTACGTTTCACCGAGGACATAAAAAATAGCAAACTTCATTCAATAACTCAAACAGCTAGATATTTTCTAGAACTGGACTCAAAGTACAATTGATCATACATTGGTTTCCTCTTGTAAATATAAACTTGTACTTTTGGTACAAAGCTATAGCTCCAACTTCACATTTCAGAGATAGAGAGAACATATAAAAACCCTAGTGGTTTACTGAATTTGACAGATAATCAAATGTCTTCATCTCTTCCGAGACGTCAATATAGGCTATACAATCACGTGTACAACCTGCGTCAAGAAGTATCAATATCGAAATGTTCCACTTTGTCAAACACAGTGTGAAGGACAGGATGCAAAGGTTTTTATCATTTGTATCGAAATTTGAGAAAACACTTATTTTACTAGGATGAGTAGCCCTACAAAAAATTGGGGAATTCTCAAAATAATGTTCCAAAAGTAATACTCATAAAAAAGATAAGCGACCTTGTTTATTACCACAAAAACTAAATGTAAAATGACAGGAAAATTTGCAGTGTGCAATCAGGGTATTTAAGAAGCAATGGATTTGACATCAATAATTCTTAGCTTATGAAAAACAAAATAATTTCATCAGTCGTTTGAGTTCCATGTTTAACTAAAACCACTCTTAAGAATTCTTTATATATATATCGGTTTCCATGGACACTACGTGTAATATTCATTTCAAATACATCAGTAAGTCCGATTTTACTTTCAAAATTCGTGTCAAAAATGGATGCTGAATGCAACTTTATTGAGTCGATAAACCGGGTTTTCAGAAGTCACTCGGACATAATACAGATAATAGGCTGTTCAGACCGATACCGGCGATGTTTTATCACCCAATAAAGAATAAGGTTTTACAACCAAGGCTGTCTTGTAAAATAAAGTAATAAGAAGCCAATTTAAATTGGGACGTTTTTTTTTATCAAAATTCTCACATTTTTGCAAAGTCAATTTTGATGATGATATAACACATGGATCGATATAATTTTGTCAGCATAAAGGTTTGATTAAAACCCATTTTATCATCATTCTATCTAATAATCTCACTGCTGATCCATCGTAAAGGCCATACTCAAAATGGACGTACACGGTAAAACATATTTGTTAACCTACAGTAAAAAGACATGTATTCCATGACAAGGAAATGTACGGTAAACATTTACCTCTAAATACGATCGTGTATACCACTTTACACGAACAGAACCTGTTTTGGTTCAAGAGAAACCCCCATTTTTCACAATGCAACACTTAAAAGTTAGCCAAAATGCAAATGCATTTCAATCGTGGACAGACCCCTGGTTCGCGCCAAATACGGTGCTTGAGAAAGACCCCTCATGTATGCATATTCAAGAAAAAAGCTCTAATGTCAAACACTGATGCAGACTAAAACATAACTGCAATTCTACAAGATGATTTGTTGATATACGTGAGATTTTCTACTGTAAATTTACGTCAAAAAGTGCTGGTCAGCTCTAAATGTACAAATTATTTATTACAGTGTTCATGTATATAATTAGACACACTGTAACCGTTTACCGTCAATTCTACAGTAGAATATTTTAAAATTAACGGTAAATTGCCGTTTTATACTTCAGTGGAAGCTTAACGGTCGTGTACCGTAAAATAACTTTGAGACAGAGTTGTCGTTTCCGAGCTAACGAGATCTGATCTCCTCAGTTGTTTCCGTGAAGGATTCGTCCAAAATACGTCATTGCGGATCAAAGGGTGCAAAAAACGGAAGTGCGCAT
Source organism: Lepidochitona cinerea (assembly GCA_963971465.1). Lineage (NCBI taxonomy): Eukaryota > Metazoa > Mollusca > Polyplacophora > Chitonida > Tonicellidae > Lepidochitona > Lepidochitona cinerea. Next base: position 5,558,877 of record OZ020551.1, read on the forward strand.
GCGCACACCGAAGCGCTAGTAAGGCATGGAAATGTGGCCACCAACCCTTCATGTTTGTAGTTAGTGTAGTGGTTAAAGGCTTCGGTTATGGCTAGTGCGCATATAGTTCTGCGCAGCTCCTGTATGGGAGTTTACAGGTTCAAATCCCGCCGTAGGCGATTTAATATAAGAAAAATTTGTCATTATAGGCTAAGATAGTTAATTTAATATAACTGTATTTGAAAGCGTAGATTGAGATACCTGCCCTAAGGGAGAAATTTCATCAGCATTTTTTCAAATTTTTTTAAATAAATATATGTTTGTCAACTTGCAGAAGTAGTCAGTTTTACTATTTCGTTGGGGGTACATAGCATTTGAAAATCTACATTAACAGATCCATGCTGGGGTTGACGATTTAAAGTCCTGTATTTCTTAGCCTTATGATTTCAAAATGTTTTTTTCACATTCACTGATTAGGAATGTGGCTAGTTGATTTTACGGTCTACCCTTATTTTTACGGTAGAAAGTTGGCAGCCCAGCTGCCAGTATTCTACCGTAAAATTTACGGGTTTCATTTTACAGTGCACTTTTCTCCATGGTTATTTTAGACAAGAAGATTTTCCCTGTGCCCGTGTGTTTTAGTGTTCATAAATATATATACTGAATAGTTATCAAATGTAGAGAGGAAATTGTTCGTATAGGGCTGTGGAAGATGCATTTTTCCTGCTATATCTGTTACACATCCAAGAATGAAAATGTATATAAACCTTGAAACTTCATCAAATTGTTTGATTTTTATTTTCTCAAAGGTTTGGATGACAACAATTATTTCTTTCATTTTCTTCAGTTCTCCGAATATTACGTCTTATCGGTTTCTCGGGGAATAAAATCGCAGCTTATGTGGAGTTCTCATATTTCGCCATTTGACATTAATGTGGATCCAATTTCTCCTCGTGTTCTTTGAGTGACTTTCATATTTCTGGTTTGCTCTCCTTAAAAATCCGTTAGGTTGTAAAACTATGTTTACGCTATCTGACAAAAGGTGTTTGAAATTGATTAACCATCAAAGAATTGCATTAATGTCAGGATAATGCAAGGTGAAATTCAATGTCACCAAGTCTACAATTAATCGGAAATTACAGGCTATACATATGAAAAGGAAGCCACTGATTGTGAAGCTTTGATCTGATATGAGATTCCACTGAAGATAATAAGGTTATTTCTAGTGATTCCTTCTAGGTTGTTGGTCCAAGAGTCTGGATTCAGAGCAGCCATCATCCAGCGCGTCCAGCAACACACTACAAAGAATAGAAAGCACATAGAACTTAGCTTGCTTTTAGACTGACGCTCTTACAGCATTTAACCAGAATCAAGCTAAAACCAGTATAGCTTGAAACTAACAATACGTTGATGAGGCTATTCGGATCGTTAAATGATTTTACAATTGAAATTTTTGTCGAAACAAATGTTCTCTTGATTGAAGAATAAAAATGCACACAAGAGAGTAATTTTCACATATCGTTACAAACTGAGATAACAAAATATGAAAATAAACCTGAGATAAATCGTTATTAGGAATACTGCTTAAAGGGGCATGAGCTGCCAAAATGTTGATATTTTGACGTAAACACAGAATGTTGAAATTATCGGCTATTTTTCTCAAGACGTATAATTCAGAAGCTTTTTAGTGCTTCTAGTCTCGAAAATGTACGATAAAGTATTGTTTTGAACTAACTTTGGCTTAGAATGAATGAATGGTCGTCCCGGTTATTTAAATTTTGCTACTTTTCGAACACGTTTTTGGTTCGTACAGGGCACATACTGTATGGATTTTCCTCATTCCAACGCCAATCATTTAGTTTTTCGATGGCCTTCCAAGCCTCTTACTGTCGTGACCATCAGAAATTATGAAAAAAGTAGGAATTTCGGCAGCTCATGCCTCTTTAAACACACATTGGAAATGACAGAAATAGTGAAATTTGAACCAACAGTTTTGGTTCAAAATTTGAATATAAATCAATAGCAGTTTTTTTAAATCTACACAATACCATCGATGGAATATATTGGATTGGCCATTTCAAAATGAGTGTTTCTCTGACGAGCTGTACGATGGTGGAGTAACTGTCAGTCACTGATAGAGAAGCTGAAGGATTTCCTGCTGACGTGCCCTCCTTATTCCCCTCCAAATAAATCGGGAAACATCCTTATATACGGTAATTGAAAGCATTCTCTGTACAACGTAACATTCACACCATTAAAATAATGCCGACTTGTAAAACAGTGAAAGAAATTTTGAGGCCACTAAGATTACGTAATTTTTTACTGCAGTTTTCTCTTTAAAATTTTATATTGATACCCACAGACAGGAGAGCCGAAACCCCCAAAATCGTTTTTCGGAGAACTTTGATGAGAACTTGACGTAATCTAGTCATTTATTGTCCTATAGTCTCGTCTTAAAACATTTCTAAATCTTATAAACAGCGGAGTTGAAGAGCAACAAACATGAAGTAATGTTGTGTTTCGCTATTTATCGTCAAAGGCTTTTAAGGACAAATGAATACATCCATAAGTTCTGAAGGAGATCGCAACACAATCAGCCAGTAAGAAATAACCTCCAAGAACTTATTGAATCCTCAAGCGACACACATATACGGACATTCTCGGTATTCTTCTGTTTGCCTCCGACACTAATTCGATCTGTCCATCAGATAATGTCACATTCACAACATGAACATGGAATTTCATCAACTTCATTCTTGGTTTTCGGCGAATCATGTTTCCCTCAATCTTGATAAAGCTAAATGTATTTTTATCCCACCTCATAATAAGAAAAAAGTTTCACCGGCAACTAATAAATTAAAAAATCGCGATATTTTTGTATTATGCTTTTGTTTATCCGTATCTCAGCTGTGACAAAATCTTGTGGGGTTCCACTTATCCAGCTCATCTCTCCCCTTTCTTGTAGTTCTACTGTTTGTATGATCAACTTATCATCCCGACTTGATCACACTGAATCCATATATGGGTAAATATGCTACCGCTTTCCTATATAAATGTTTCTTACAACAATATTTTTGCTTTGCCCTTCCAATTAACTGTTTGAGCAGCAATCTGCTCTTCATTTATATGGCACAAGAAGCCTTCCTCATATTTTAATATGCCTTTCTAGAGAACAAACTTCTCTTTATATCTGCTTAACCCAGAGAGTGGGACAAACTGCCCATTGCCATTTGTTTGTTCGTCATTGTACAAATCCAATTTAAAAACTGGTCACATGGCTCAAATTGGAAATCCATGATATCAACTGCATTGTGCAATAATGTATGTATACTATATACTGCAGGTTCTGATGTGAATTACTGAACCTCAGACCTTACAGGACCAGTGATCTAGAACGAGGGACATTCAAACAGCCTTTCACCGCTGCCTCACTAGTTCGAATCTAACTCAAAGAATATATACAATCTAATTCATTGACTGGAGGATGTAAGGGAAGTTGTAACCAGGGACTTTGTAGGATTTCCATTGGGTAAAATTCAGAGTGTTTTATCGTTCACAATTCTTCTATGTAGAAAAATATCAGAAGGAAATTAGGTTAAAATAGCGAAATACCAAGTTGTTATTTCATTGTATTATTTTTTTTTGTCAAGATCCTCGTCGAAACCCCGACCCAGTTAACGTCGATAATCTGCAAGTAAGGCAATTGGAAGTTGAATGAACGGAGTCTATTTTTTCTTGGCAAAAGATTAAAGGATTTCGACGGCTATGCTTGACAGCTGTCCACTTGTTGATAAAAATCCGACGGAAAAGCTAGAATAAGCCATTAATAAATTCCTCCTATTTAAAACCAACGTGGAAATCTTTGTCAGATTAGGCGTTTTAAAACCCTCAAGGTGACAGCGCATGATGCCAGAATTATTCTGCATATCACGTTTAACTTTTTTCTTTATCCTGCTATAAACTTAGTTTATGACTCCGACTAAAAAATCTTGACAGTGGAGCTATTTTATTCAATACAGTGTCTATTTATACAAATCATATACCATTAAAAATAAGCTATTAGTGGGTGTTCTGGTTGGTTAAATGTGCTATTCCACAGTATATGACAGTGGCACATGTTGTAGTCTTATTCAATAGAAGGCCCACTTGCCGCCGTAGCCTGTTGAACATTTGTTAATAAAACCAATTTACATGAGCTTACTACGACTAAAATCACTAAAATTAAACATAGGCCACATAAAAAATGTCCGGTTAGGTTTAGAAATTGAGGTGAAAAACAAATGAAGAATCGAAGCCTGATTACAACAACAACGATCAGTGTAGGTTAACTTGGTGGTTGGATTACCTCATTTCAGGCCTTTTTATCTGTGGTTTACACTCAAAAATTATCGGCTGGCTTTTCGAGTCAATCTTACCCGATCGTCAGTCTGTATTCCTCAGATAAATTTCTGAGATGGCGTTAGATCACTCACACGACTCAAACATTAGGGCGCTTGTGCGCATGTTCGGGTTTGGGGTTTGTTTACATTGCGATTGTTTACAATTTTCAAATTAAAAATACTAAATGATGCCAAAACTTTCTATTTTTTGGTAAAAAATAGAAAGTTCCTTACTTCTTCTGTCTGGGAAAAATACAGAAAACAGTCCACTGTTTTTTTCATTGTGAAATAAGATTATTTTATTTCGAAAGCAACCGAAAGCTTTACTAATACTGCTTCATAGGGTCAACACTGATTATATATATTATGAACACTAAAACACACGGGCACAGGGAAAATCTTCTTGTCTAAAATACAAGACAAGTTTCTAACTGTGTTAAAAAGAGGTATATCATTTAGACCTTTATACCCCATCATAAATTGTTGTAATAAAGTAAACCTATGATATTTCATTAGGTTGACGACTGACAGGAGCTTGGCCTTAGTCAGTAGAATTTTCTGGAACACTTTGTATTACATTGACAATGCTTACGCATCTTAAGCTATAGTAAGAATATCGTCAGACTATATATTATGGGGTCATAGGAACAGACAGTGCAAATTTGCCCAACCCCACCCAATACCCCTTTCCCAGAAAACCTAGGTAGAAGGCAGACATGGGAGTTTAGCCCTGACCAGTATGTCTTTCAAACTCTTGTTCTTTTTATAAGCAATGACTGGCCTTTGGGTCAGAGGTCGAGCAAGTTTACTTTGAAGTAGTTTGTATTCTTCTACTATAATCTTGGCCATAACGATGCTAGCTTTGTTATACTGAATCACAAATGGTATTATAGTTCTGATTATATACATGTATGTGGGGAATTATCTTTTGATGTTCGTCAATCTGTGAACATTATGATGAGAATCTTACCAACAGTAAATAAACCGATTCCATGGCCAAACGTCCAGAAAAAGTTTATAAAGTCCCAAAGCCATCGGGGAAAGAACATGATTTATGTCTACTGATCATTTCTGAACAAGATCACTAGAGCCTGGTGAATGCACCCTTGGTTTGATAAAATTATTTTATTCATTCCGCAAATGATTTATAACGGTTTAAAATGTTATTTGTCGTTAGCTCAATGCACCGTGTATGGATTGAATTTAACGAGTTATTAACCACGAAAAATTCCAGGGACTCCTATAGTACAAACCTGGGTTTTTATGGCGAAATGAACGGTATCAGCGAGGCCATTTAGAGACATGAACTTAAAAAGCTTTATTGGTACAATGTACGTCACATCTTTAAAACGATATCTGTGTTCATACTTTGGCGATTTGATTTTAGCCCGTTTTCCTTCTATAAAAGTAATCCGGAATGACTTCATTGAAATGCCAGGATTGATTTTTATTTAAGGAACGTAAATTAGCAGGCAACAGTCAAGAATACAATTTCACGCTCTACTTGGCGTGGAGGGAAGTATCGTGTCTAACACCAATGATCCACATGGAGACTTTAGTCGGAGAAGAATTATTTTTTATATATTGTTTTTTTTTCACATCTGAAATTTGACCAGACCTCGTGTCTTGTTTTGTCAAGCATAGCAAAGCCATGAAGCCGACACGTTTCTTCAAGCGATCACAAGTGTATAGGTTATAGGATACAGTTTTATTTCCCATTTCCTGTAATGTTAACGTTTTAAATTTTGACTAATTACCCTAATCTCGTTAAGGCTTGTCCTTTCCATTTTCCAACAGATCAACACATGAGACATCTTTGACAACCCAATACAGTGGACATAATGCGTGCCAGTTTCACGCTACACACGATTCCACATGGATGTCGATATTGTGACAATTTTAAGCTTACACATTTTCAGCCAAACTGTGGTATTTTCAAAATTGGTTACAATTATATAACTACACAAAAAATATTCAGTCAGACATTGATTGAAAGCTTAAAATATGTACAGTAGACCTGCATTAGTTTTAATGCAATATTCAAATAATCCAGATACAAAACTATCGCTCTGTAATCCATTCCTAGCTCTATACCGAGATCAATTTTCATTGCTGAACAATGAAAGCTATCAAATTAAGCACCCAAATCTATTCACTCATTCTGAGGTTGTATGCGTGTGAGATTTTTGCGCTAGGCAGAAAATCGTGGATTTACTGAAGGTTGCAGATTGTCCAAGTCCCTAATGGGTTCCCACTGATTTGGTATTTATCTATGGAGTCTTTTAAGAATGCCATACTTCTTAGGAACTGTCCACAAATTACTTCAAGCATTTTAGTGTCTTACTAACGTAAAAGAAATTGGTCCACTCGCAAAGTCTGTAATTTAAACCTAGGTTAATTTTGATCATTTCGAGGCACTAATAACACCATCTTCTCTAGCCAAGTTAAAATCTGCATGTTCCCATTCCGTGTTTTACTTTGGCGGACTACTCCACTCAAACACGTAAATCGAACAGCTCATTGTGATTGGATGCGAGTAAAACTTCTCGCAGCTAATCAAAACCTCGGCCACTTACATTGAAAATAACGTAATGGCGGCAGTGTACACCTTGAACTTTTGTATAAGGAGTGCTGATTGGCCAAGACTCTGTAAGTATAGGAAAGACAACTCTTACGTTCCCACCAGTGTGCGCTGTTCGATTTACGGGTTGTAGTGGAGTAGTCCGCCAAGGTAAAACACGGAATGGGGACATGCAGATTTTAACTTGGCTTGCGAAGATGTAATAACACAAGACAAACACTCTTATAACTCTGAAATGTGTACTGGCTTGTTAATCAACCTTTTGGGAAAACGTGACAGGCTGCATTTGGTGTCGACGTGACGTGTTGGGGTCGTTGTAGAGATTTCAGAAAAGGTAGTCTTACCGCTGACATTGCAGGCTATAACCAGATATGATAGGCTCCCAAGAGAATGATTTACGAATACTTCTTCCCGTCAATTTCAAAATGTCAAAGGCGCGCTCCACTGATGATCGAACACGAGCTTGTCTGGTAGATTCATTTTCAGTGTATTTTCACACCGTAAACCACGTGCAAGATTCACATATATGAATACGATGGCCTATGGGAGCCCGATCGATACAATTGCATGCTGTTTTTATGTTTTCTTACCGTCTCAAGGCCGCTGTAGTCTTTGTGACATTTGTTAAAAAAGCCAATTTTGCACGAACCTGTTGCAAGTAAAACCCCTTAAATAAAACTTGGAACATAGTTTTGTTTAAAGAATGCTTAATGGGGGTCCAAAACATACTTTGAATTGCAGCTCAATTCGGGACTAATGCATGGTGCAAACGACAGGGAGTGTATGTTAGCTTCTCAGCACCTTAGAGGCCGATTGTTGTGGCTACGGTTTGTGTACCTCATACCAGACCCTTCGTCTGTATTTCTCAGAACAAGTCAGTAAATAACACCGTACCGTCAGATCGCCCACATAGTTCATATCATTAGGATGCTTGTGCCATGCCCAGGTCTGAGTTTGTTTGCAATGCCTGACAAATCAAATTTTCAATTTCCTATTAAAATACAAATCAATGTCATAACTGTAAAATTTTGACCAAAATCCAGAAATCCAGAAAACTTTCTTTCGTTTTTAATGTAAACAGTACTGTTGATCTTAGCGACGAGTGTGTCTTTAAAATATGCAGAAACTCTTTTGGTGATACCAAAGCGATGGTTACAATGCAGTTAATTTATGGAGACGACTTCGGTCAAACGTGTTTTCAGTTGAGCGTATAACTTCGATTTCTTTTCGTTGTTGGATACTATCTAGTTATTTAGCATTGCCGTCTTTGGAAATTCCCAAGACGGTTGGTTTGTTGTGCAATTCCCAGTCATTCATAGTTTTTATGTACACTTTTATAGACGGGGATAATTAGACCGATCTTTGAAGGATCTTAAATACAAAATCGCCATCAACAGGAACCTGTACTTTAATAACAGTAGAACTAGCCATATCAAATGAATTATGTTTTTTTTTTACACTTTTTAATAATTTGTTTAGTAAAGTACCCAATGATTTCTCTTCACGCCTTAGTAGGACAATCTGGAAATCTTTCTTTAATCATGCACAGAATAAGAATGATTATCAGATTTATCTAGAAAAGACAAAATGGCCACGGGCAGTTCACTAGATTAATCGGATGTATATGTCTGTTGTCTTGGCATCTCCAGACCTTGTCATAAATAATTATTTCCGTTAGTAAATAGACAAGATCTTTTACTTGGTTTAGTGTCGGAAATGAAGAGGCGGCTATCAACAAATTCCAACCCAAGTCGCTTCATCTGTGGCCTGACGGTCTACTAAACTAATTGCTCTATTCTGGTCAGACAAGAGATTTATTACACATATAAAATATTTACACGAAGGCCTATTCAAAAAGGTCACAAAGTGACAAATCTGGAGATGAGAAAATGTTGAAGAAAGGTTGATCGCACTCAAGAGAATGAAGCTACACGATATTCTATTGTGAGAAAAGGGATTTCACCAATAAGACTGCCAGAACAGATTCATTTTACAGGAAAATAATGTGATTCATAGAACCTAACAAGTTGGACCCGTGTGGTTGATCCTACGTTAACGATTGGATGACAGCAGTATTCATAGCAATAGTAGTATAGATGACGTCATATCATCAGGTAGTGTAGCGTTTGAATAAAACGTCACTGAATGAGAGAAAGCTCGAAAGTAATGTATAATATCCTGCCTCTCGTCAACCTAATGAAAATCAAATGTCATAAGTTGTGGTTTATTATAACAACTTATGATTGGGTATAAACGTCTAACTGATATGCCCCTTTTTTAACGCAATAAGAAACTTGTCTCCGTGGTTATTTTTGACAAGATGATTTTCCCTGTGCCCGTGTGTTTTAATGTTCATAAATATAAAACTTGATATTGAGTTAAGCGCTTAACTGCCGTTTTATCATACCATTTATATTTCATCAAGTGGATAAAAAATCTGTATTTTCACGATTGACGAAGCCAACAGTGAAAATACAAGATTTTTTTATCCACCAAGTTTTTACCAACTAGATTCACGGTCGCCAGTTGACCTAGATAATGACCTAAATTTGGTTCATCACACATGCGGCGAAGGATGAAATATAACACCGTTTGGGTTTCAAGATTTGGCAAACAACATCAAATCGCAAATTTTTATTTTAATCAATAGGAAGGGACAGCTTGCGTGAAATACGCTTTAATTATCAGCATAAAGTTTGTCACATTGATATCAGAGTTCCATTGACACTGACAGAAACATTCAGAAGACTAATCACGCAAGTCCAATTGTCTTATTTGGTTTCCGTATATTTGGAGTTCGCCTTAAGTTGCGTGAAAATTGGGAAACATGCGTCAAATTCTTTACAGCTGAAGTCTGGTCAGAACGGACGATTTTGTGAACGGTTTGACTTATGATGCTGTTAAAAGAAAAGAAAATCAACGGAGTGATCGATGTTGAACATAAATATCTGGTAAAGCACTTTAGTTCCATACCAGTTAAAATGTGACATTTATACCCATAAAGAGTTTAACAGCATCTGAAGGTATAGCCTATAAATCAGAGAAGGTACGCCATTCACGCGTCTACAACATTGCACGTCTGAAATATAGGGGCTGACAATCCTGTGCTTACTTAAAGTACAAAACTAAATTCAGCAACATACAGTGTAGCGTAAAATGGGTCATGAACAGTACAATCGATTAAAATAACCACTTCAACGATGGAATATGGTCATTTTGGATTTATCACTAATGTATTTCAAATGGAGAATAGAAATCAGTGCAGACCTTTCCATTTGGCGGATTTTAAGCCAGCTTGGGCTGCAATCGTATTCTCGCGACATCTTCTTTAGACGTGGCTAAGATAGACCTCGTACGCCTTTACCGGACATAGCACAGGGATTTTCGTGTGCCATCTAGGATAACATATCTAAAAGCTATAAAAATATAACAACCCTGACATCAAACTTTATGTGAATATATACTTTGAATTAAAGAAAACGTTATACTAGTAAAGAAAACGTAGACTCAATTTCAAGAAATAGTCCCATTTTAACAGGCAAGGCGGCGACATTTGTGTTGGCGCGACCTTGAAATGGCCGCTGCAATAGACTCCATGGAGCCGAGTGTAAAAGAGCAATAGAAAAGCGGGTAAATATGTTAGCAAACGCGTGATCAGAATTCTCTTCAACGTCTACAGGAAACTCTATATTTATTTATTTCTTTTTCTTTTTGATTTAGTTTGCCAGCCACCCCACGTGTCCAAAATTTTAAGATGACTCCCAACAATTTTCAAGGTAAATAATCCTCAGTCTCGTTGACAGAACTCTACAAAGTTCATCAAATAGTCGGGTTCTGTTCTGAATAGCCCTCCTTCTGCTGTAGTGAAAACTTTCTGAAATGCGGTTTGTCTGCACAATGGTTCTGATTTCTAACCATATTTGGACACTGGCTGTTGACATTTTAAGTAAAAACAGGAAAATCCTGAGCGATTCCAGTTGACAATGTCCATTTCGTCCTAAAAATCGCCCACTCTAAATAGATTGATTGTTTGGTGTTTAAGATTATTTCACTTATATGGCGGCGTTGCCAGTTTTATTGCGGGAGGACACCGGGATCAGTGCCCGGAGGAAACCCACGACCTTCCGTTGGTAACTGGCAACCACCCCTAAATAGAAGGTTCGCATCTCCGGCAACCAAATAAAGACAGCTGGCATAATCTTTGAGAAACAACAGTTAAATATTGACTATGACCATGGTTTTATACCAAATCTGTATGGCAATCATATATATTACTCATTATACCCCAAACACCAAGAAAGGATGAATACAATATGTTGTCATTCCTAAAAACTGTTCTTGAAATTAATATTTGACTCGCTACTGGTGCTTTCTTTGCAACAGAAGCTACGTATACAGCCTGAAAATATTGTTAGCCTCCTTGGGGTAGCAGCTATTACAACTTGCGCTGGTTCCAACATATATCAAGATATGTGCATTCAATCGGCTGGACATATGTTACTTATTTGTTAAAACGAAGACGAAAGCAAAACACAACATTTGTTTAAAGGATTTATGAACAGGATTTAAAGCTGATTTGTGTTGGTTTATGAACTAAATGTATATTTGAAAAACATCGGTTGAAACGAAACAACCTTCGTGTTAGTTCCCTGATAGTCAAAAAAAGAACGGGGAGGAAATATGCATATTTTCCGTATTTTTCGTAACTGCTCGGAAAAATGACGTCATACACGACCTTCGATGTGTACAAACTGCCACGAAGACGTACTGAGAAAGCAGAAATCGTTTATATCGCTGTGAGGGTACGTACACAACAGAGGTCGTGTTTGACATCATAAGTCTCTGAGATAGGCCTTATTAACTTTCTTAAGCATTGTAGATCGGCAAACGTAGCTTGAATTTTGTATGTGCTGCGACCGAAATTTAAATTTCTTTTTGGTCAGACTTTTGGTCAGTACATGTTCTGCAACACACTTATCGCAAATTAGAAAATATTTCCAATGGTTGTTCATAAATCCTTTAATTATGTAAAGATATTGATTGGAATGCCACCATCGCCTAATTTACAAATGCAAAAAACAGTAGGCCGAGCAGGAAGATAGATGGATGTGATAATGTCCGCTGATGACAGTGCCTGAGGCCGTCATAGGGTGAGTATAGTGTGGGTCAGTTGTGTTAATGAGAAATATCGGTCACTGCTACTTGGCGGCCACTTTGTACACGCAACTAGGCTAAAGAAACAAGGCACCTGTAATTATGTCATAGGGAAATGTTTTCCTCAGATATAGTTTTAATTCACAGCATATAACAATAAATGGCGAGCTAGCCATAAACTGTTAACCATACGACTTCATTCCATTCAAATTAGTATTGTGAATGACTGGTTATATTTATGGAAAGGATTTAATTGTTGTGACAAGTTTGATATGGAGATTTATATAGCTACAGTTCTTTCTAGGAATTTCCAGATACAACAGTTACAAAATCTGTAACGGCTGAGATAAGATTGCACTTTTTGGCTTGAAGCGTGTGATCCGATCATATATGATATGGTATGATACGTTTATTCCTTGTACGGTATGATCTGGTTCTCACTGAAAGGAATGCTCGAAGTTGACAAACCCTAATGTATAAGCGAATCAGATAAATGGAGAAATGGTTGTGAACTTTAGAGAGAACTTTAAGCCATCCGACAAGGATATCCTTGCTTATTTGAAGTGAAGAATTTATTAATGGCTCATTTCTCCTTTTCCATCGAAGTGTTGTCAACACGTTGACAGCTGTCAACCTCAGCTGTGGAAATGTTTTCATGTTTGAGCTAAAGACAAGGAAAAATCATTCCGACTGGAAACCCTCGTCTGACATCCAATTCCACTCCAACTAAGTAATGCAGTTAAAAGTATATGCTCGGTTATGTTTTGTAGTCGACATACGGGTCATCACAACATATGCCCAATCTCGGTTAATGAGAATCCATTAACCGCCAATGAACGAAAACCATCCATGGAGATTATATCATAGGGTAAAGCAATCCAACGTTAGAAGTATTTTGTGTTGAGGGAGTCAGTCATTCTTTTAGTTACCTCTCGGAAAAGAGGGCGACTCGTACAAAATCGTCATGAGCCACATGTACGAGTCAGATAGATTTCACAGTTAATTCGAAAGTTACTGGATTTTAATTTATTTTTTCGCCATATATGAATTACTTAAGTTACTTAATCTAAATTAAGTTACTTAATCTAAATAAAAACCTGAACAGCTAAATGTTTTTCTCAATTAGTCTAATCACAAAAACAGAATAAACAAGACACCGTTTTTTTTTTAACCTGAAAGATTTTTTTAGACATGTGACAATAGTTCAAACTACGTTTCACCTAGGACAAATAGCAAACTTCATTCAATAACTCAAACAGCTAGATATTTTCTAGAACTGGACTCAAAGTACAACTGATCATACATTGATTTCCTCTTGTAAATATAAATTTGTACTTTTGGTACAAAGCTATAGCTCCAACTTCCCATTTCAGGGATAGGGAGAACACATAAAACCCCTAGTGGTTTACTGAATTTGACAGATAATCAAATGTCTTCATCTCTTCCGAGACGTCAATATAGGCTATACAATCACGTGTACAACCTGCGTCAAGAAGTATCAATATCGAAATGTTCCACTTTGTCAAACACAGTGTGAAGGACAGGAAGCAAAGGTTTTTATCATTTGTATCGAAATTTGAGAAAACACTTATTTTACTAAGATGTGTAGCCCTACAAAAAATCGGGTAAAATAATGTTCGAAAAGTAATACTTTCTCATAAAAAAGATAAGCAACCTTGTTTATTAACATAAAAAAAAGTTTTAAAATTTGCAGTGTGCAACCAGGGTATTTAAGAAGTCATGGATTTGACATCAATAATTCTTAGCTTATGAAAAACAAAATAATTTCATCAGTCGTTTGAGGTCCATGTTTAACTAAACCCACTCGTAAGAATTCTTTATATACATATCGGTTTCCATGGAAACTACGTAAAATATTCATTTCAAATACATCAGCAAGTCCGATTTTACTTTCAAAATTCGTGTCAAAAATGGATGCTAAATGCAACTTTATTGAGGCGATAAACCGGGTTATCAGAAGTCACTCTGACATAAAACAGATAATAGGCTGTTCAGACCGATACCGGCGATGTTTTATCACCCAATAAAGAATACGGTTTTACAACCAAGGTTGTCTTGTAAAATAAAGCAATAAGAAGCCAATTTAAATTGGGACGTTTTTTTTTTATCAAAATTCTCACATTTTTGCAAAGTCAATTTTGATGATGATATAACACATGGATCGATATAATTTTGTCAGCATAAAGGTTTGATTAAAACCCCTTTAATCATCATTCTATCTAATGATCTCACTGCGGATCCATCGTAAAGGCCATACTCAAAATGGACGTACACGGTAAAAACATATTTGTTAACCTACAGTAAAAAGAAATGTATTCCACGACAAGGAAATGTACTGTAAACATTTACCTCTAAAGACGATTTGTGGAAGATGCATTTTTCCTGATATATCTATTACACATCCAAGAATGAAAATGTATTTGGACCCTGAAACTTTATCAAATTGTTTGATTTCTATATTTTTTTTTCAAAGGTTTGGATGACAACAATTATTTATTTTATTTTCTTCAGTTCTCCGAATAGTTCTCTTATCGGTTTCTCGGGGAATAACATCGCAGCTTATGTGGAGTTCTCATATTTCGCCATTTGACATTAATTTGGGTCCAATTTCTCCTCGCCTTAATTCTTTCATATTTCTGGTTTGCTCTCCGTAAAAATTCGTTAGGATGTAAAACTATGTTTACGCTATCTGACAAAAGTTGTTTGAAATTGATTAACCATCAAAGAATGACATTAATGTCAGGATAATGCAAGGTGAAATTCAATGTCACCAAGTCTACAATTAATCGGAAATTACAGGCTGTACATATGAAAAGGAAGCCACTGATTGTGAAGCTTTGATCTGATATGAGATTCCACTGAAGATAATAAGGTTATTTCTAGTGATTCCTTCTAGGTTGTTGGTCCAAGAATGTGGATTCAGATCAGCCATCATCCTCGCGTCCAGCAATACACTACAAAGAATAGAAAACACATAGAACTTAACTTGGTTAAGGACTGACGCTCTTTTAACATATAACCAGAACCAAGCTAAAACTCGTATAGCTTGAAACTAACAATAAGTTGATGAGGCTATTCGGATTGTTAAATGATTTTACAATTGTTATGGTTGTGAAAAAAATGTTCTTTTGATTGAAGAATAAAAAAATGCACATAAGAGAGTAATTTTCACATATCGTTACAAACGTAGATAACAACATATGAAAATAAACCTGAGATAAATCGTTATTAGAAATACTGCTTAAACACACATTGGAAATGACAGAAATATTGAAATTTGAACCAACAGTAACAAGCTTTTTGGTTCAAAATTTGAATATAAATCAATAGCAGTTTTTTTTAAATCTACACAATACCATCGATGGAATATATTGGATTGGCCATTTCAAAATGAGTGTTTCTTTGACGAGCTGTTCGATGGTGGAGTAACTGTCAGTCACTGATAGAGAACCTGAAGGATTTCCTGCTGACGTGCCCCTCTTATTCTCCTCCAAATAAATCGGGAAACATCCTTATACAATTGAAAGTATTCTCTGTACAACGTAACATTCACACCATTAAGATAATGCCGACTTGTAAAACAGTGAAAGAAATCTTGGGGTCACTAAGATTACGTGATCTTTACTGCAGTTTTCTCTTTAAAGTTTTAAATAGATACCCACAGACAGGAGAGCCGAAACCCCCAAACTCGTTTTTCAGAGAACTATGATGACAAATTGACGTAATCTAGTCATTTATTGTACTATAGTCTCGTCTTAAAACATTTCTAAATCTTTTAAACAGCGGAGTTAAAGAGCAACAAACATGGAGTAATGTTGTGTTTCGCTATTTATCGTCAAAGGCTTTTAAGGACAAATGAATACATCCATAAGTTCTAAAGGAGGTGGAAACACAATCAGCCAGCTAGAAATAACCTCCAAGAACTTATTGAATCCTCAAGCGACACACATATACGGGCATTCTCGTTCTTCTTTTGTTTGCTTCCGACACTTATTTGATCTGTTCATCAGATAATGTCACATTCACAACATGAACATGGAATTTCATCAACTTCACTCTTGGTTTTCGGCGAATCGTCTTTCCCTCAATCTTGATAACGCTAAATGTATTTTTATCCCACCTCGTAATACGAAAAATGTTTCACTGGCAACTAATAAATTAAAAAATCGCGATATTTTTTGTATTATGCTTTTGTTTATCCGTATCTCAGCTGTGACAAAATCTTGTGGGGTTCCACTTAAGGCCCGTTCTCACTGTGCGATTTGTCGTACCGACTTGTAGGATGCGATTAAAGTTGGTGCCTTTAATTGGTTAATATGATTTACCAACCAATCAAATGCATCTATTTTAATCCTACAAGTCGATACGACAAATCGCACAGTGAGAACGGACCTTTATCCAGCTCATCCCTCCCCTTTCTGGTAGTTCTACTGTTTGTATGATCAACTTATCACACCGACTTGATCACACTGAATCCATATATGGGTATATATAAATCCTTCTTACAACACTATTTTTGTCCTAAATTATTCTACCGACCAACTGAAATTCCGCTTTGCCCTTCCAATTAACTGTTGGGGCAGCTATCTGCTCTTCGTTTATATGGCACAAGAAGTCAGTCCTCATATTTTAATATGCCTTTCTATAGAACAAACTTCTCTTTATATCTGCTTAACCCAGGGAGTGGAACAAACTGCCCATTGCCATTTGGTTGTTCGTCATTGTACAAATCCAATTTAAAAACTCATTACATGGCTCAAATTGGAAATCCATGATATCAACCGCATGGTGCAATAATGTATGTATACTGTATACTGCAGGTTCTGGTGTGAATTACTAAACCTCAGACCTTACAGGACCAGTGATCTAGAACGAGGAACATTCAAATAGCCTTTCACCGCTGTCTCACTGGTTCGAATCCAACGCAAACAGTATTTACAATCTAAATAATTAAATCTTTCAATGGCATTTAGAAGTTGAAAGGTTACAATAAGGTGAAGAATTACTTACGGATAACAACTTCTTGGTTTATTGGGTGACGACGTTTCGATGTAGTTCTTGCATCGTTATCAAAGTCAATTAATTGACGGGAGGATGTGAGGGAAATTGTAACCAGGGACCTTGTAGGATTTCCATTGGGTAAAATTCCGAGTGTACTATCGCTCACAATCCTTCTATGTAGGAAAATATCAGAAAGAAATTAGGTTAAAATAGCGAAATACCAAGTTTTTATTTCATTGTATTATTTTTTATTTGTCAAGATCCTCGTCGAAACCCCGACCCAGTTAACGTCGATAATCTGCAAGTAAGGCTTAACGTAGCCATGAACAGTAACCCCTCTGTCCCGCAGATATTCCTGTAGTTTTGGTACGGTCAGTTTTGAAAAGTCGTCCATTATAACTTATAGTGCATGACATTTGACAGCTTGGTTGCTTGGCTCGCGTTTGTACCCCCCTGACGCGAGCGCCTCTAGTGACAAGGGGAGGTAACCTAGTACGTCGCTTATCGGAAAATCCCCTATTGGAAGTTGAATGAACGGAGTCTATTTTTTCTTGGCAAAAGATTAAAGGATTTCGACGGCTGTGCTTGACAGCTGTCCGCTTGTTGATAAAAATCCGACGGAAAAGCTAGAATAAGCCATTAATAAATTCCTCCTATTTAAAACCAACGTGGAAATCTTTGTCAGATTAGGCGTTTTAAAACCCTCAAGGTGACAGCGTATGATGCCAGAATTATTCTGCATATCACGTTTAACTTTTTTCTTTATCCTGCTATAAACTTAGTTTATGACTCCGACTAAAAAATCTTGACAGTGGAGCTATTTTATTCAATAAAGTGTCTATTTATACAAATCATATACCATTAAAAATAAGCTATTAGTGGGTGTTCTGGTTTGTTAAGTGTGTCATTTCACAGTATATGACAGTGGCACATGTTGTAGTCTAATTGAATTAAAGGCCCACCTGCCGCCGTAGCCTGTTGAACATTTGTTAATAAAACCAACCAACATGAGCTTACTACGACTAAAACCACTAAAATCAAACATAGGACACATAAAACATGTCCGGTTAGGGTTAGAATGTAGAAATTGAGGTGAAAAACAAATGAAGAATCGAAGCCTGATTACAACAACAACGATCAGTGTAGGTTAACTTGGTGATTGGCTTACCCTCATTTCGGGCCTTTTTATCTGTGGTTTACACTCAAAAATTATCGGCAGGCTTTTCGAGTCACTCTTACCCGATCGTCAGTGTGTATTTCTTAGATGAATTTCTGAGATGGCGTTAAATCACTCACACGACTCAAGCATTAGGGCGCTTGTGCGCATGTTCGGGTTCCGGGTTTGTTACATTTGATAAATCTAATTTTCAATTTCAAATTAAAAATACTAAATGATGCCAAAACTTTCTATTTTTTGGTAAAAATGGAAAGTTCATAACTTCTTCTGTCTGGGAAAAATACAGAAAACCGTCCACTATTTTTTTTCATTGTGAAATAAGATTATTTTATTTTGAAAGCAGCCGAAAGCTTTACTAATACTGCTTCATAGGTCAACACTGATTATATACATGTATGTGGAGAATTATCTTTTGATGTTCGTCAATCTGTGAACATTATGATGAGAATCTTACCAACAGTAAATAAACCGATTCCATGGCCAAACGTCCAGAAAAGTTGAAAAAGTCCAAAAGCCATCGGGGAAAGAACATGATTTATGTCTACTGATCATTCCTGACCAAGATCACTGGAGCCTCGTGAATGCACCCTTGGTTTGATAAAAGTATTGTATTCATTCCGCAAATGATTTATAACGGTTTAAAATGTTATTTATCGTTAGCTCAATGCACCGTGTATGGATTGAATTTAACGAGTTATTAACCACGAAAAATTCTAGGGACTCCTATAGTACAAACCTGGGTTTTTATGACGAAATGAACGGTATCAGCGAGGCCATTTAGATACATGAACTTTAAAAGCTTTATTGGTACAATGTACGTCACATCTTTAAAACGATATCTGTGTTCATACTTTGGCGATTTGAGTTTAGCACGTTTTCCTTCTATAAAAGTAATCCGGAATGACTTCATTGAAATGCCAGGATTGATTTCTATTTAAGGAACGTAAATTAGCAGGCAACAGTCAAGAATACAATTTCACGCTGTACTTGGTGCGGAGGGAAGTATCGTGTCTAACACCAATGCACATGGAGACTTTAGTCGAAGAAGAATTATTTTTTTATATATTGTTTTTTTTTTTACATCTTGAAATTTGACCAGACCTCGTGTCTTGTTTTGTCAAGCATAGCAAAGCCATCAAGCGATCACAAGTGTATAGGTTACAGGATACAGTTTTATTTCCCATTTCCTGTAATGTTAACGTTTTTATTTGTGACTAATTACCCTAATCTCGTTAAGTCTTGTCCTTTCCATTTTCAAATAGATCAACACATGAGACATCTTTGACAACCCAATACAGTGGATATAATGCGTGCAAGTTTCACGCTACACCCGATTCCACATGGATGTCGATATTGTGACAATTTTAAGCTTACACATTTTCGGCCAAACTGTGGTATTTTCGACATTGGTTACAATTATATAACTACACAAAAAATATTCAGTCCGACATTGATTGAAAGCTTAAAATATGTACAGTAGACCTGCATTAGTTTTAATCCAATATTCAAATAATTCAGATACAAAACTATCGCTCCGTAATCCATTCCTAGCTCTATACCGAGATCAATTTTCATTGCTGAACAATGAAATTTATCAAATTAAGCACCCAAATATATTCACTCATTCTGAGGTTGTATGCGTGTGAGATTTTTGCGCTATGCAGAAAATCGTGGATTTACTGAAGGTTGCAGATTGTCCCTAATGGGTTTCCACTGATTTGGTATTTATCTATGGAATGTTTTAAGAATGCCATACTTCTTAGGAACTGTCCACAAATTACTTCAAGCATTTTAGTGTCTTACTAACGTAAAAGAAATTGGTCCACTCGCAAAGTCTGTAATTTAAACCTAGGTTAATTTTGATCATTTCGAGGCACTAATAACACAAGACAAACACTCTTATAACTCTGAAATGTGTACTGGCTTGTTAATCAACCTTTTGGGAAAACGTGACAGGCTGCATTTGTTGTCGACGTGACGTGTTGGGGTCGTTGTAGAATTTTCAGAAAAGGTAGTCTTACCGCTGACATTGCAGGTTATAACCATACCAGATATGATTGGCTCCCAACGGAATGATTTACGAATACTTCTTCCCGTCAATTTCAAAATGTCAAAGGCGCGCTCCACTGATGATCGAACACGAGCTTGTCTGGTAGATTCATTTTCAGTGTATTTTCACACCGTAAACCACGTGCAAGATTCACATATATGAATACGATGGCCTATGAGAGCCCGTTCGATACAATTGCATGCTGTTTTTATGTTTTCTTCCAGTCTCAAGGCCGCTGTAGTCTTTGTGACATTTGTTAAAAAAGCCAATTTTGCACGAACCTGTTGCAAGTAAAACCCCTTAAATAAAACTTGGAACATAGTTATGTTTAAACAATTCTTAATGGGGGTCCAAAACATACTTAGAATTGCAGCTCGATTCGGGACGCATGGTGCAAACGACAGGGAGTGTATGTTAGCTTCTCAGCACCTTAGAGGCCGATTGTTGTGGCTACGGTTTGTGTACGTCATACCAGACCCTTCGTCTGTATTTCTCAGAACAAGTCAGTAAAATAACACCGTATCGTCAGATTGCCCACATGGTTCATATCATTAGGATGCTTGTGCCATGCCCAGGTCTGAGTTTGTTTGCAATGCCTGACAAATCAAATTTTCAATTTCCTATTAAAATACAAATCAATGTCATAACTGTAAAATTTTGACCAAAATCCAGAAATCCAGAAAACTTTCTTTCGTTTTTAATGTAAACAGTACTGTTGATCTTAGCGACGAGTGTGTCTTTAAAATATGCAGAAACTCTTTTGGTGATACCAAAGCGATGGTTACAATGCAGTTAATTTATGGAGACGACTTCGGTCAAACGTGTTTTCAGTTGAGCGTATAACTTCGATTTCTTTTCGTTGTTGGATACTATCTAGTTATTTAGCATTGCCGTCTATGGAAATTACCAAGACGGTTGGTTTGATTTCGCCATTCCCAGTCACTTCTAGTTTTTATGCACACTGTTATAATCGGGGAAAATTAGACCGTTTTTTTGAAGGATCTTAAATACAAAATCGCCATCAACAGGAACCTGTACTTTAATAACAGTATAACTAGCCATATCGAATGAATTAGGTTTTTATATATATTTTTAATAATTTGTTAAGTAAAGTAGGCCTACCCAATGATTTCTTTCCACGCCTTAGTAGGACAATCTGGAAATCTTTCTTTAATCATGCACAAAATAAGAATGATTTTCAGATTTATCTAGAAAAAGACAAAATGGCCACGGGCAGTTCACTAGATTAATCGGATGTATATGTCTGTTGTCTTGGCATCTCCAGACCTTGTCATAAATAATTATTTCCGTTAGTAAATAGACAAGATCTTTTACTTGGTTTAGTGTCGGAAATGAAGAGGCGGCTATCAACAAATTCCAACCCAAGTCGCTTCATCTGTAGCCTGACGGTCCACTAAACTAATTGCTCTATTCTAGTCAGACAAGAGATTTATTACACATATAAAATATTTACAAGAGGGCCTATTCAAAAAGGTCACAAAGTGACAAATCTGGAGATGAGAAAATGTTGAAGAAAGGTCGCACGAAGCTACACGATATTCTATTGCGAGAAGAGGGATTTCACCAATAAGTCTGCCAGAACAGATCCATTTTACACGTTTGTTATAGGAAAATAATGTGATTCGTAGAACCTAAAAAGTTGTACCCGTGTGGTTGATCCCACGTTACCGATTGGATGACAGCAGTATTCATAGCAATATTAGTACAGATGACGTCATATCATCAGGTAGTGTAGCGTTTGAATAAAACGCCACTGAAAGAAAGTTCGAAAGTAATGTATAATATCCAACAAACTAAGCGGCCAAACATTGTAGGTAAAATTTAGGACCGGTATTCATAAAGTCTTTAAGTCTTTACTTACGTTTTGGACATAAAGTGGAAATTTGCGCTATAATACAATAAATTTCTTTTTAAAGTGGCATGAGCTGCCGAAATTCACACTTCTTTCATAATTTCTGATCGTCATGACAGTAAGAGGCTTTGAAGGCCGTCGAAAAACTAAATGATTGGCGTTGGAATGAGGAAAATCCATACAGCCTGTACGAACTGAAAACGTGTTCGAAAAGTAAACAAAATTTAAATAACCGGGACGACCATTCATTCATTCTAAGGCAAAGTTAGTTCAAAACAACACTTTATCGCACATTTTAGAGACTAGAAGCAATAAAAAGCTCCTGAATTATACGTCTTGAGAAAAATAGCCAATAATTTCAACGTTCTGTCTTTAAGTCAAAATATCAACATTTTGGCAGCTCATGCCCCTTTAAAATCGATATTTTCATTTTTATCAAAAAGCCAAAACACATAGGACAACTTGTACTACTTTGTACATGGTGATGTTTTAATATGAGCTTTTGAGAGAAACTACTCTCATCATCAGAAATGACAGCAACACAACGTCGGCATGGTTAAACAGGCATTATATACACAGCAAGAATGAACAAAACAAATACAAAAGTTATAATCACTGATAAGTTGTGATTCCTACACTGTAGTTAAATCACCACAATCTAAGGTTGGGGGGGGGGGGGGCAATCCTATTACAGGTCAAGAGTTAACTACATGTATTAAGATATGGAGGTGTGCTGTAACATCAGGATATTACACAGACGATGTAATGTTCCGAATAGACCTCCTTCTGCTGTAGTGAACACTTTCTGAAATGCGGTTTGTGTGCACAATGGTTCTGATTTCTAACCATCTATGGACACTGGCTGTTGACATTTAAAGTAAAAACAGGCAAATCCTGAGCGATTCCAGTTGACAATGTCCATTTCGTCCTAAAACCCGCTCACCCTAAATTGATTGATTGGTTGATTGTTTGGTGTTTTACGCCGCGCTCAAGATTATTTCACTTATATGGCGGCGTTGCCAGTTTTATTGTGGAAGGAAACCGGGCTCTATGTCCGGAGGAAACCCACGACCTCCCGTTGGTAACTGGCAACCACCCCTAAATAGAACGTTCGCATCTCTGACAACCAAATAAATACAGCTGGTATAATATTTGAGAAACAGCGGTTAAATATTGACTATGACAATGGTTTTATACCAAATCTGTTTGGCAATCATATTACTAATTATGCATCAAAGACCAAGAATGGATGAATACAAAATTTTGTCGTTCCCAAAAATGGTTCTTGAATTTAAAATTTGACTCACTACAGGTGCTTTCTTACCAACAGAAGCTACGTATACAGCCTAAAAATATTGCTAGCCTTGGGGTAGCAGCTTTTCCAAACTGCGCTTGTTCTAACATATTTACATGTTCTAAGATATGTACATTCAATCGGCTGGTCATCTGTTACTTCTTTGTTAAAACGAAGACGAAAGCAAAACACAACATTTGTTTAATTCTGTAAAGATATTTGTTTGGAATGCCCCCATCCCCTAATTTATAAATGCAAAAACGGTAGGCCGAGCAGGAAGATAGGTGGATGCGATAATGTCCGCTGATGACAGTGCCTGAAGCCGTCATAGGGTGAGTATAGTGTGGGTCAATTGTGTTAATGAGAAATATCGGTCACTGCTACTTGGCGGCCACTTTGTACACGCAACTAGGCTAAAGAAACAAGGCACCTGTAATTATGTCATAGGAAAATGTTTTCCTCAGATATAGTTTTAATTCCCAGCATATAACAATAAATGGCGTGCTAGCCATAAACTGTTAACCATACGCCTTCATTACATTCAAAGTAGTATTGTGAATGACTGGTTATATTTATGTAAAGGATTTAATTGTTGTGACCGGTTTGGATGGAGATTATAGCTACAGTTCTTTCTAGAAATTTCCAGATACCTTTCAACCCGCTTTAAGCACGCAATTATTTTATATCATTATGCAAATGAGTCGGTTCTAGAAAAGAGCATTATTGTATTCCTGCATACTGTAATAATATATGTATCTAAGATCCAGCAACAGTGGGGTTGAAACCGTCCAAAAATTCCGATTATCCAATGATAAGAAGTTAAAAAAAATAATTCGATGAAATTTTCTTCGTATTACAAATGTTTCGAAAAATGCAAAAATCTCTAACGGCTGAGATAGGATTGCACTTTTTGGCTTTAGGCGTGTGATCCGATCATATATGATATCGTGTGATACGTTCATTCCTTGTACGGTATGATCTGGTTCTCACTGAGAGGAATGCTCGAAGTTGACAAACCCTAATGTATAAGCGAATCAGATAAATGGAGAAATGGTTGTGAACTTTAGAGAGAACTTTAAGCCATCCGACAAGGATATCCTTGCTTATTTGAAGTGAAGAATTTATTAATGGCTCATTTCTCCTTTTCCGTCCAAGTGTTGTCAACACGTTGACAGCTGTCAACCTCAGCTGTGGAAATGTTTTCATGTTTGAGCTAAAGACAAGGAAAAATCATTCCGACTGGAAACCCTCGTCTGACATCCAATTCCACTCCAACTAAGTAATGCAGTTATATAGTATATGTTCGGTTATGTTTTGTAGTCGACATACGGGTCATCACAACATAGGCCTAATCTCGGTAAATGAGAATCCATTAACTGCCAATGAACGAAAACCATCCATGGAGTTTATATCATAGGGTAAAGTACTCTAAAGTTAGAAGTATTTTGTGTTGAGGGAACACGTCAGTCATTCTTTTAGTTACCTCTCGGAAAAGAGGGCGACACGTACAAAATCGTAATGAGCTACGTGTACGACTCAGACAGATTTCACAGTTAATTCGAAAGTTACTGGATTTTAATTTATTTTTTCGCCATATATGAATTACTTAAGTTACTTAATCTAAATAAAAACCCGAACAGCTGAATGTTTTTCTCAATAAGTCCAATTACAAAAACAAAAAAAAAACAAGATACCGTTTTTTTTTAAGCTGAAAGATTATTTTAGACATGTGACAATAGATCAAACTACGTTTCACTTAAGACATAAAAAATAACGAACTTCATTCAATAACTCAAACAGATATTTTCTAGAACTGGACTCAAAGTACAATTGATCATACATTGATTTCCTCTTGTAAATATAAACGTGTACTTTTGGTACAAAGCTATAGCTCCAACTTCACATTTCAGGGATGGGGAGAACATATAAAAACCCTAGTGGTTTACTGAATTTGACAGATAATCAAATGTCTTCATCTCTTCTGAGATGCTATACCGTGTACAACCTGCGTCAAGAAGTATCAATATCGAAATGTTCTACTTTGTCAAACACAGTGTGAAGGACAGGTTTTTATCATTTGTATTGGAATTTGAGAAAACACTTATTCTACTAGGATGTGTAGCCCTACAAAAATCGGGTAAAATAATGTTCGAAAAGTAATACTTTCTCATAAAAAAGATAAGCAACCTTGTTTATTAACATAAAAAAAAGTTGTAAAATTCGCAGTGTGCAACCAGGGTATTTAAGAAGCCATGGATTTGACATCAATAATTCTTAGCTTATGAAAAACAAAATAATTTCATCAGTCGTTTGAGGTCCATGTTTAACTAAACCCACTCGTAAGAATTCTTTATATACATATCGGTTTCCATGGAAACTACGTAAAATATTCATTTCAAATACATCAGCAAGTCCGATTTTACTTTCAAAATTCGTGTCAAAAATAGATGCTAAATGCAACTTTATTGAGGCGATAAACCGGGTTATCAGAAGTCACTCTGACATAAAACAGATAATAGGCTGTTCAGACCGATCCCGGCGATGTTTTATCACCCAATAAAGAATAAGGTTTTACAGCCAAGGCTGTCTTGTAAAATAAAGTAATAAGAAGCCAATTTAAATTGGGACGTTTTTTTATCAAAATTCTCACATTTTTCCAAAGTCAATTTTGATGATGATATAACACATGGATCGATATACTTTTGTCAGCATAAAGGTTTGATTAAAACCCCTTTTATCATCATTTTATCTAATGATCTCACTGCTGATCCATCGTAAAGGCCATACTCAAAATGGACGTACACGGTAAAAACATATTTGTTAACCTACAGTAAAAAGAAATGTATTCCATGACAAGGAAATGTACGGTAAACATTTACCTCTAAATACGATCGTGTATACCACTTTACACGAACAGAACCTGTTGTGGTTCAAGAGAAACCCCCATTTTTCACAATGCCACACTTAAAAGTTAGCCAAAATGCAAATGCATTTCAATGGTGGACTGACCCCTGGTTCGCGCCAAATACGGTGCTTGAGAAAGACCCCTCCTGTATGCATATTCAAGAAAAAAGCTCTAATGTCAAACACTGATGCAGACTAAAACATAACTGTAATTCTACAAGATGATTTGTTGATATACATGAGATTTTCTACTGTAAATTTACTTGTTTGAAGGGCATATAGAAGTTGGAAGTATAACATTAAACAAACTCTTTCTGGATTTACAACTTCTGTTATATTTATATTACATATGCTTGAAAACGATGTACGAATAGACATTGAAACGTTGCGCCTAAATATAACAGAAGTTTTAAATCCAGAAAGAGTTTGTTTAATGTAAATTTACGTCAAAAAGTGCTGGTCAGCTCTAAATGTACAAATTATTTATTACAGTGTTCATGTATATATTGTAACAAATATGCATCAACCATAAACTGATAAACTAATAAACCCACCACAAACATCGATTTTGACTGACAGCGACTATACCCATGGTGTTGTTGTTGTTACAAAAACACATCAGAAAAACAGGAGAAATTCCCGCGGAAATAATTAAAACTGTACAGCCAGAAACTTACCTGGATTTCCAAAGGAGAAATACATCGGCTAGCTTGTCGAAATTCTTAACATAAAACCTCAAACATTCACTCACAAAGTCAAAACAATCTGATGTTCAACTGTCATTCACACTCGCACTCGTAGATGATGTCATCTTACACTGGCCGGATGAGGGTAGAGTTTAACAACTTTTGGCCTAACAAATGTACTCCGCAGTAAATTGCTGGATTAATTAGGACAGGAAAGAGACACTCGAATGTTATTGGGCTCCTTAGAGCCTTTATCTTGTAGAAGTTGTTGCCGCACTACGTCTAGCAGCGCACGTCTATCCTAATGACTACCCTGCAAGTGACCCATTCACCTTGAAGTTGGTTGGAGCGGCAGATTCGCTTTCTTAGAAAATAAATTGGAGAAAGCGACGTTTCCCATAAAAATTACAGTTAAAGATTATGTTTAGAATCACATCATCTCACTTTTAATTAACTAGCCATGTCTTAATAACCGATAATAACAGGGAGCTGTTCGTTAGTGAGAAGACTTGGAGGCGTATGAACACATGTGTAACTGCCTCGGACTGACCGAACTAGTTTTTGTGTCCAATTGTCAAGACTCAAACTATATGTTAACGATTATTAATGTGAATTAGTAGACTGACAATAAATTCGATCTTCCGCGTAAATACCGTGGTACAAATCCTGGTTGCCAATTTGTAGCCATTCCTTTGCAATCGGTCTAATGAAAATCGGCAATGCTGTAACATAGGACCCGGTTCTTGGGATTTGATTGGACACGAGCCATCACATGACCCTTATCCCAAGCCTATATATAGGGGGTAGTTCGTGCCATTGGACACACAGTTCGTTGGTCTACAATTCATTGGTCGGGTCCAATTCTGAGCACTTAAGAGGTAAATGTACATACGTTAATTGATTCGTCTAATACATGTATATATTTTTGGTGATTTAAATACTTGAACATGGGAATGAAATAGTTAGGGTATGTAAGATAATTAATAGAGGGCTTTGACGGGAATCGGCATAGGCATACTTGTCTGTGCAATTTAATAGTGCTTTACTCGGATTTACCTGGTACTGTGAGTACCTTATTTGAGTGTTTCTTCGGAGTTACCTAGCACTGTGAGTACCTTATTTTAGTGCTTTCTTCGGATTCACCTGGTACTGTGAGTATCTTATTTGAGTGCTTTCTCGGATTTACCTAGTACGGTGATTACCTTATTTGAGTGCTTTCTTCGGTCTTACCTAGTACTGTGAGTACCTATTTTGAGTGCTTTCTCGGATTTACCCGGTACTGTGAGTACCTTATTTGAGTGTTTCTTCGGAGTTACCTAGTACTGTGAGTACCTTATTTGAGTGCTTTCTTCGGATTCACCTGGTACTGTGTGTATTTTCTTCGGATTTACCTAGCACTGTGAGTGCCTTATTTGAGTGTTCTTCGGAGTTACCTAGTACTGTGAGTACCTTATTTGAGTGCTTTCTCGGATTTACCTAGTACTGTGAGTACCTTATTTTAGTGCTTTCTTCGGATTCACCTAGCACTGTGAGTACCTTATTTTAGTGCTTTCTTCGGATTCACCTGGTACTGTGAGTATCTTATTTGAGTGCTTTCTCGGATTTACCTAGTACGGTGATTACCTTATTTGAGTGCTTTCTTCGGATTTACCTAGTACTGTGAGTACCTTATTTGAGTGCTTTCTCGGATTTACCCGGTACTGTGAGTACCTTATTTTAGTGCTTTCTTCGGATTTACCTGGTACTGTGTGTATCTTATTTGAGTGTTTTCTCGGATTTACCTAGTACTGTGAGTACCTTATTTGAGTGCTCTCCTCGGATTTACCTGGCACTGTTAGTACCTTATTTGAGTGCTTTATTCGGCTTTACGCGGTACTGTGAGTACCTTGAGTGCTTTCCTCGGATTTACCCAATACTGTAAGCATTAAGTGTGTGTTTCCAGTCGATTTACTCGGTACATCTCGCGTTATTGTAAGAAAGCAAAGTGACATTAACTAAGTGATCTTGTGGAGCCCTCGCTTTGGTGCATGATTGGACAATAAACGTGCTACGTTGGAATTAACTTTCAACATTGGATTTTGACTTTTTAAACATCTTCAAACCTATGAACTCATTTCTTAGCTATTGTTCCCTTGCCTTGGACTTTTCTGGAGTAAACATATTGACTTCCTCATTGACCAACTCATTTATGGTGTACTGACCATCCACTTTTTGATGGCCTAATTTTTCTTGGTTTTAATCAAATAAAGCTGTTCATTTGTTCTTTCACTTGATATTCCATTTGGTCTTGATTTGTTCACCGGGTTAAAGCTGCCTAATAGAATTAGGGTCAGGCGTATTACAATTGGTGTCAGAAGTGGGATGCTATAATACTTTAGCATCCAGTGATTCAAACCCTTCAGTTAACTTCTTTCCTGGTGAAAGGGTCAGTGTCCAAACTTGGAATTAAAGAAAGGATAATAATGGCTGAAAGTCCGGACCAGGAAGTCTTCATAAATGATAAAAGTCACGATGAACAGGAGGAGAATGAAGCCTGGGAGCACTCTGAGGATGTTCATCAAGACAGGGGAGACCACTCTTATTCTGCAGGGGAACAAAAAACGAATGAAGGCAACCGATACAGAGGCATATCGGTAAAACCAGATCCATACGACGGGAAAACAGACTGGGAAGAGTACATCTCTCACTTCGAGGATTGCGCAGAGCTTGGTCACTGGGGAAGCCAAGAAAAGGTTTTAGCCTTGGCCGCAAATCTTAAAGGATCTGCCCGAACGTTTTACATTGGTCTTCCTTCAGAGGAGAAAAGGTCCTTTCCCCACCTATCGCTCCGACTAAAAGAGAGATTTGGTAGTAGCCGTCAGCAAAACAAGTGGCTTTCTATCTTCGAATCGAGGAGGCGTGATCCAGATGAATCCACAGCGGAATTGGGAGATGATTTACGGCGTATGGTCCTGAAGGCCTATCCAAATCTTGGTACAAGGGCACAGGAGGCGTTAGCCTTGAACCAATTTTATAAATGTGTTTCCACTGAAATGAAATGCAGATGCTATGACCGAAACTGTTCCACTATTGCCGAAGCAGTCGATGTAGTAGAGAGGTATGAAGCCCTTCTTGGCGACACGAGGAAAAGGGCAGTAACCCGTTTAGTCTGCCCGACTGAAGAGAAACATCCACAGCAAGACAGAAGTGAACTTCAGGCCATTCTAGATCGTTTGACTAAACTGGAAACCAAACTGGAAAGTTCTGGCAGTCAGAGAAGGTTTCGGCCTGAAACCGTTCCAAGCAGAGATCGTTCTTGCTTTATATGTAAAGCACCCGATCACTTCTTCAGAAAATGTCCTGTTTTCATGAGGTGTCAGACCCAAGTTTCTTCAAATCCTATTCAACCAGTGGCGGGAAACGGCAACCCGTCTTCCCTGTAGGTCGAGGGGCGACGGAGATGGCAGTAGATGAGACCGCACATGAAGAAGCCGAAGTTCTCGCAAGGGCCGGAAAACTCAACACACGAATCAACAGATGGGATAATGGCATGTTTATACCCTGTTTGATTCACAACGATGGGCCTTTTAACTTTTTAATTGATAGTGGCTCGACGAGGTCTCTTCTATCCAGGGCTGCCTACAATAACTTAAACATCAGTAGTCAGCCAAATCTTGAGCCATGGACATCATCATTGCAGGGTGTAAATGGCCAGACAGTCGATGTCATGGGTACGGGGGTATTTGAATTGACAATGGACAAAAGTCGATTTTCCCACAACTTAATTGTTTGTGACATGAATACCGTGGGAATTTTAGGTCAAGATTTTTTGCTGCAATTCGTAAGGAGGATTGATTACGAGTACTTACGTCTTGAAACTGAATATGGACATATACAGGCCCATATGGGTGGTCGGGTGGAGAGATGTTGCCACGTAAATATTAAAAGTTCCTGTAGAATCCCAGCTGGCAGTATTAAATGGGTTGGGGTGGAGATACCTTCAAGTCAGAGTCTAATGGAGTCAGGGCTGGTCGAACCCAGTGAACACCTCCTTCACAACAAGTTGGTTCGCTTGATTACAGGAATTGTAGACTGTTCGAAAAGAGAACACATCCTCAAGGTAGTAAATTTGGGGAATGTGGAGGTGACCATTAAGGATGGATCACAGATCGGAACATGCCAGCCCTTCTTGGACGAGATGGATTTTAATGGGCAGGATTATACTCGACATTTGAGTCTCCAAGACGACACCCTGCCAGAACACCTTAAGGATTTGTTTTACCGAAGCAAGGAACACCTAAATGAGGATGAAAGCGAACAACTTGCTAACCTGATGAAGAGATACAAGAATGTATTTTCTTCAAATCCAGATGATATTGGGAGGACCGACAAAGTCAAACATCACATCAACACGGGATCTGCCCTACCCATTAGACAGCATGCCAGACGTCTCCCACTAGGTAGAAGGGAAGAAGAGCGTCAAGAGGTAGACAAGATGCTGGGAAGAGGAGTGATTGAGCCTTCATCCAGTGCCTGGTCTTCGCCGGTGGTGCTATGTAAGAAGAAAGATGGCAGCACGCGTTTTTGCGTAGATTACAGGAAGTTGAACGATATTACAGTGAAGGACGCTTATCCTCTTCCGAGAATAGATGAATGTCTGGATGCCTTAGCGGGGTCGTGTTGGTTTAACTGCATGGATCTAAATTCTGGATTTTGGCAAATACCAGTTGCAGAGGAAGACAAAAAGAAAACTGCCTTTGTCACCTCATCAGGATTGTTTCAATTCAATGTAATGCCCTTCGGTTTGGCAAACGCTCCCTCCTCTTTCGAAAGACTAATGGAGGATGTCCTCCGGGGACTACAATGGGAGGAATGTCTGGTTTACATGGACGATGTAATTGTGCCTGCTGATTCTGTGGCTGGTTGTCTCGATCGACTTGATCACGTTTTCAGTAGATTGCAGCAAGCCAACTTAAAACTAAAACCATCCAAATGCATATTTTTCCAAAGAAGTGTGAAATTTTTGGGACATGTCGTAGAAGAAAGTGGAGTCCGGACAGACCCCGAAAAGATATCTGCGGTGCAGTTATGGCCCACACCACAGAACGTAAAAGAAGTCCGGAGCTTTGTGGGTTTGTGCTCATATTATCGGCGATATGTGAAAGGGTTTGCAGGGATTGCCAGGCCACTTCATAAGTTGGCAGAGAAAAGTGCAAAATTTATTTGGAGCGACGAATGCCAAGCCTCCTTCGAAAATCTGAAGACAGCACTAATATCATCTCCTATATTAGGCTATCCACTCCCTGGAAAACAGTTCATCTTAGACACGGATGCTAGTGACAAATCTGTGGGGGCAGTCCTTTCGCAACTTCAAGAGGGTCCCGAAACAGTGATTGCTTATATGAGCAAGTCCCTCAACAAGCATGAATACAGCTACTGTACTACAAGAAAAGAACTCTTAGCTGTGGTTCTGGCACTTCGACATTTCCACTCGTACTTGTACGGACAGAACATCATTCTGCGGACTGACAATGCAGCTGTAAGTTGGCTGAAAAGCTTGAAGAATCCAACTGGTCAGACTGCACGCTGGCTTCAAGAGTTAGGAACTTATGACCTAGATATTCGTCACAGGGCCGGGCGAAGTCACAGTAATGCGGATGCCTTGTCAAGGCGCCCATGCAAGGCTTGTGCTCGACAGGAAGCCAACAATGACCTGGCTGACGACGATCGTGTAGTAGGTGACGCCGAACTCAGGATGATAACGAGGAAGCTAACCGGAGGGACTACAAGTGAAGTCGTTCGCCATGGTCTTCTTAATAACTGGTCTTTGGATGAGCTAAGGCAACAACAGTTAGCGGATCAGAATATTGGCTGTATTATGATTAAAGTCGAAGAGGGCAAAGATCGACCCAAGTGGGAAGAAATTTCTAGTAAATCTGCAGAGTTAAAGACGCTATGGCGGCACTGGAACAGGCTTCATATGGTAAATGGACTCTTATATCGGAAAAGTTTGCAGGGAACAGACACATCAGATCAGTTTGTAGCCCCAAAGGCCAGAAGGACAGACATTCTAAAATATTATCATGACATCCCGTCAGGAGGACATCTCGGTTCCGACAAAACTGTGGAGCGCATAAAACTGTCATTTTATTGGCCCCTACTGAAGGATGACGTCGAAGCCTACTGCCGTTCCTGTGACCAATGCACGGCGAGAAAAACAACAAGGGTTCATAATAAAGCACCAATGAAAGTGTACCTGGTTGGAGAACCAATGGAAAGAATAGCCATCGACATACTGGGGCCACTGCCTGTATCTGTTAAGGGAAATAGGTATATTCTTGTTGTTTGTGACTGTTTCACAAAATGGACCGAATCCTTACCTCTTCCCAATCAGGAGGCCGTGACCGTAGCCAAGGTCCTGGTGGATGAAGTCATTAGCCGGTATGGGACTCCATTGCAATTACACTCGGATCAAGGTACAAATTTTGGATCACAAGTCTTTAAAGAGTTATGTAAATACCTATCTATAGACAAAACAAGGACCACAAGCTTCCACCCGCAAGCAAATGGAAATGTCGAACGTTTCAATCGCACCTTGGTAACAATGCTCACGATGTTTTGCAGTAAAAACCAGAGGAACTGGGACATCTATCTTCCACAATTGATGATGGCATACAGAGCCTCGAGGCATAGCAGTACCAGATTCTCTCCTAATATGATGGTGTTTGGCAGAGAAGTGAGGATGCCTCTACACGCTGTCGTTGGTCTCCCGGAACTCGGGCATTGCGAAACTGAAATCAGTAATTATGTCAACTGTCTGCAGAAGAACATTAGAGAAGTACATGAAATGGCACGTGAACACTTGAAGCAAAGTGCTAATTATCAGAAGAAGCACTATGATGTGAAAACGAAAGTCGCTACTTACGAACCAGGTCAAGCTGTATGGATATATGATCCGGCTAGGAAGCCTGGGGTTTGTGCCAAGTTGACTCCGAAATGGAGAGGACCAGGGGTCGTGACCAAAAGACTCGATGAAATAACTTACCTTGTCAAACGCAAAGCACAGGGGGAAGCTAAGGCGATTCACATAGATCGGTTGATGGCCTACCGAGGTCCGCATGCCCCAAAGTGGTACACGCGGAGTAGACAACAATAAACTTTTAACAGAAAACAATCCGACTTCTACATTTTTCCTCCTTTTTTATTTTTTGTTGTTGCCGAAGTCACCTGCAAAATGCATGATGACTTGGATAATGTGGGCTCATTGAAAATAATTGTAGAAGGTATCAAAACATAAACCCATGGCCATGGTAGAGAACGTGTGTTATGATGGGCTTGATCAACCTAATTCTGGCACACCAGAGTGAAGAGCAAGGATGTGTTCCTTGGCGTTCTTCAGGTCGCAGTGGTACAAATCAAGATGTGTTCTTGAAATCTACAAGTTGTTGTAAATGAGCAAGGGGATGGGAAAATACAAGTTAGAAGTACCAGTACCTCATCTTACGTTCTTCTTTTGCATGTCACTTAACAGTTAATTTTATTTTCCAGAATGCCGTCTGTTGCTTGCCATCTGTGTAGGGACTCCTTTGGGACCCTAAATCGCCTACGTGACCATCTATCATCGGCAGCCCACCGGAAACTTAAAGTTGTTTGTGTACTCTGCCAAACGGAAAAGCTGTTCCGGTCAATGTACGATGTCAGGAGCCATGCAGAAATAGCCCATAGTCGGCAAGCGAAAATCCAAAGAAAGATACTCCAAGACGAAGCAGGTTTTTGGTTCACGGTGGATCCGGAAGACTATCTGAAGGTTGCAAAGGCACCGGAGTGGCGTTCGACTTTAGCCAGTGACGCAAGAGCGGCAGTTCGGCGGTGGTTGAACCGATGTAGGCAGCCTTCTCGTACCATGGATGAGTGGGAGGAAGGGTGGTCGGCTGCTCAAAACATACAGCCAGTTGAGTCGGTGTCCCCACCAGCAAAGAAGAAGAAGCCGTCGACAGCTGACCTATTTGGGGACTTATATAGTATACAGGAGCCAACGTGTACCGTATCATGTGCGGAATACAGTCCAAAATACCCCGATGTCAACACCCAACTGGTTATCGAGAAGCTGGAACTCACAGGTCAGCCTCTCAGGGCCATTCTAAGGGCAGATACCGAGCCGACGGCAGCAATTTTTGAAGTAATTTTGAACGATTCTACTACTAAGAACACCCGAGTGATGGAAGCTCTTCGTCGCAGACAATCTGCCTTGGGAAACCAATCTCCAATTGAACTACCTTGTGGGGAGGGCACTAAGGTTCCAGTTTCAGATATGATAGCTACGGTTCTCGGCATTGGGTCGAGTAACATTCGGCAGGTTACCAGGTGGACTAAGCCCACATTCAAAGCAAGGTCCATGCCAGTTACGGAGCCTATTAGTCCTGATCATAGCGATCCGCCTACATCGGTATTCCCTATATGGGCACCCCCTCCTGTTTCAGTACCAGATCAAACACCCATGGATCTCTCGTCTCCCAAGCAGTTAATACAACCTATAGCAAAGAAAACCACGAGGGATCGAGTGGCAGACATTCTACACTATGGATGCATGCCGTTATTTCCACCGGCCAGAAGAAACTGGGAGGCGGACGGAGTTATCCAAATTAAAACTTCATTCTCTACAATAGAATGGCCACCTGTGGGATGGAAATCCATGACGCCAGACCAGAGGCAACTTCAGTGGGAGTTTGCGGCAATGCAACTGGAGATGACAACGGGAAAACAGCCCTTTGACCGACAGAAAATGCTGGACAAATATAACATGTTGGCCCTTCCAGGTACAAAACTACAAGACCTCTCTTCCCAGGAGGCATCAACAGTGCTCGCAAAGGCGAGATATTATAATTACCAGGCCTTAATTTGTCTAGCATACGACAAGAAGCCATCCTCTGGCATCGACACGGAGGAACTCCTAGAGATGGTACACGTGCTACAAGGAGTAAGGGCGAAAACAACCGATTATATTTGCGACCTGGCGAAGGATGCCCAAGTTTCAATGCGCCTTGAGAACCCTTCTGAAATTAAAAGGAAAATTCAGGAGAATTAAGAGCTCCAGGAGGGGTGTGTGTAACAAATATGCATCAACCATAAACTGATAAACTAATAAACCCACCACAAACATCGATTTTGACTGACAGCGACTATACCCATGGTGTTGTTGTTGTTACAAAAACACATCAGAAAAACAGGAGAAATTCCCGCGGAAATAATTAAAACTGTACAGCCAGAAACTTACCTGGATTTCCAAAGGAGAAATACATCGGCTAGCTTGTCGAAATTCTTAACATAAAACCTCAAACATTCACTCACAAAGTCAAAACAATCTGATGTTCAACTGTCATTCACACTCGCACTCGTAGATGATGTCATCTTACACTGGCCGGATGAGGGTAGAGTTTAACAACTTTTGGCCTAACAAATGTACTCCGCAGTAAATTGCTGGATTAATTAGGACAGGAAAGAGACACTCGAATGTTATTGGGCTCCTTAGAGCCTTTATCTTGTAGAAGTTGTTGCCGCACTACGTCTAGCAGCGCACGTCTATCCTAATGACTACCCTGCAAGTGACCCATTCACCTTGAAGTTGGTTGGAGCGGCAGATTCGCTTTCTTAGAAAATAAATTGGAGAAAGCGACGTTTCCCATAAAAATTACAGTTAAAGATTATGTTTAGAATCACATCATCTCACTTTTAATTAACTAGCCATGTCTTAATAACCGATAATAACAGGGAGCTGTTCGTTAGTGAGAAGACTTGGAGGCGTATGAACACATGTGTAACTGCCTCGGACTGACCGAACTAGTTTTTGTGTCCAATTGTCAAGACTCAAACTATATGTTAACGATTATTAATGTGAATTAGTAGACTGACAATAAATTCGATCTTCCGCGTAAATACCGTGGTACAAATCCTGGTTGCCAATTTGTAGCCATTCCTTTGCAATCGGTCTAATGAAAATCGGCAATGCTGTAACATAGGACCCGGTTCTTGGGATTTGATTGGACACGAGCCATCACATGACCCTTATCCCAAGCCTATATATAGGGGGTAGTTCGTGCCATTGGACACACAGTTCGTTGGTCTACAATTCATTGGTCGGGTCCAATTCTGAGCACTTAAGAGGTAAATGTACATACGTTAATTGATTCGTCTAATACATGTATATATTTTTGGTGATTTAAATACTTGAACATGGGAATGAAATAGTTAGGGTATGTAAGATAATTAATAGAGGGCTTTGACGGGAATCGGCATAGGCATACTTGTCTGTGCAATTTAATAGTGCTTTACTCGGATTTACCTGGTACTGTGAGTACCTTATTTGAGTGTTTCTTCGGAGTTACCTAGCACTGTGAGTACCTTATTTTAGTGCTTTCTTCGGATTCACCTGGTACTGTGAGTATCTTATTTGAGTGCTTTCTCGGATTTACCTAGTACGGTGATTACCTTATTTGAGTGCTTTCTTCGGTCTTACCTAGTACTGTGAGTACCTATTTTGAGTGCTTTCTCGGATTTACCCGGTACTGTGAGTACCTTATTTGAGTGTTTCTTCGGAGTTACCTAGTACTGTGAGTACCTGATTTGAGTGCTTTCTTCGGATTCACCTGGTACTGTGTGTATTTTCTTCGGATTTACCTAGCACTGTGAGTGCCTTATTTGAGTGTTCTTCGGAGTTACCTAGTACTGTGAGTACCTTATTTGAGTGCTTTCTCGGATTTACCTAGTACTGTGAGTACCTTATTTTAGTGCTTTCTTCGGATTCACCTAGCACTGTGAGTACCTTATTTTAGTGCTTTCTTCGGATTCACCTGGTACTGTGAGTATCTTATTTGAGTGCTTTCTCGGATTTACCTAGTACGGTGATTACCTTATTTGAGTGCTTTCTTCGGATTTACCTAGTACTGTGAGTACCTTATTTGAGTGCTTTCTCGGATTTACCCGGTACTGTGAGTACCTTATTTTAGTGCTTTCTTCGGATTTACCTGGTACTGTGTGTATCTTATTTGAGTGTTTTCTCGGATTTACCTAGTACTGTGAGTACCTTATTTGAGTGCTCTCCTCGGATTTACCTGGCACTGTTAGTACCTTATTTGAGTGCTTTATTCGGCTTTACGCGGTACTGTGAGTACCTTGAGTGCTTTCCTCGGATTTACCCAATACTGTAAGCATTAAGTGTGTGTTTCCAGTCGATTTACTCGGTACATCTCGCGTTATTGTAAGAAAGCAAAGTGACATTAACTAAGTGATCTTGTGGAGCCCTCGCTTTGGTGCATGATTGGACAATAAACGTGCTACGTTGGAATTAACTTTCAACATTGGATTTTGACTTTTTAAACATCTTCAAACCTATGAACTCATTTCTTAGCTATTGTTCCCTTGCCTTGGACTTTTCTGGAGTAAACATATTGACTTCCTCATTGACCAACTCATTTATGGTGTACTGACCATCCACTTTTTGATGGCCTAATTTTTCTTGGTTTTAATCAAATAAAGCTGTTCATTTGTTCTTTCACTTGATATTCCATTTGGTCTTGATTTGTTCACCGGGTTAAAGCTGCCTAATAGAATTAGGGTCAGGCGTATTACAATATATAATTAGACATGCACTTGTCTCCATGGTTATTTTAGACAAGAAGATTTTCCCTGTGCCCGTGTGTTTTAGTGTTCATAAATATATATACTGAATAGTTATCAAATGTAGAGAGGAAATTATTCGTATAGGGCTGTGGAAGATGCATTTTTCCTGATATATCTGTTACACATTCATGAATGAAAATGTATATGGACCTTGAAACTTCATCAAATTGTTTGATTTTTATTTTCTCAAAGGTTTGGATGACAACAATTATTTCTTTCATTTTCTTCAGTTCTCCGAATATTGCGTCTTATCGGTTTCTCGGGGAATAATATCGCAGCTTATGTGGAGTTCTCATATTTCGCCATTTGACATTAATGTGGATCCAATTTCTCCTCGTGTTCTTTGAGTGACTTTCATATTTCTGGTTTGCTCTCCGTAACAATTCGTTAGGTTGTAAAACTATGTTTACACTATCTGACAAAAGTTGTTTGAAATTGATTAACCATCAAAGAATTGCATTAATGTCAGGATAATGCAAGGTGAAATTCAATGTCACCAAGTCTACAATTAATCGGAAATTACAGGCTATACATATGAAAAGGAAGCCACTGATTGTGAAGCTTTGATCTGATATGAGATTCCACTGAAGATAATAAGGTTATTTCTAGTGATTCCTTCTAGGTTGTTGGTCCAAGAGTCTGGATTCAGAGCAGCCATCATCCAGCGCGTCCAGCAACACACTACAAAGAATAGAAAGCACATAGAACTTAGCTTGCTTTTAGACTGACGCTCTTACAGCATTTAACCAGAATCAAGCCAAAACCAGTATAGCTTGAAACTAACAATACGTTGATGAGGCTATTCGGATCGTTAAATGATTTTACAATTGAAATTTTTGTCGAAACAAATGTTCTCTTGATTGAAGAATAAAAATGCACACAAGAGAGTAATTTTCACATATCGTTACAAACTGAGATAACAAAATATGAAAATAAACCTGAGATAAATCGTTATTAGGAATACTGCTTAAAGAGGCATGAGCTGCCAAAATGTTGATATTTTGACGTAAACACAGAATGTTGAAATTATCGGCTATTTTTCTCAAGACGTATAATTCAGAAGCTTTTTAGTGCTTCTAGTCTCGAAAATGTACGATAAAGTATTGTTTTGAACTAACTTTGGCTTAGAATGAATAAATGGTCGTCCCGGTTATTTAAATTTTGCTACTTTTCGAACACGTTTTTGGTTCGTACAGGGCACATACTGTATGGATTTTCCTCATTCCAACGCCAATCATTTAGTTTTTCGATGGCCTTCCAAGCCTCTTACTGTCGTGACCATCAGAAATTATGAAAAAAGTAGGAATTTCGGCAGCTCATGCCTCTTTAAACACACATTGGAAATGACAGAAATAGTGAAATTTGAACCAACAGTTTTGGTTCAAAATTTGAATATAAATCAATAGCAGTTTTTTTAAATCTACACAATACCATCGAT
This sequence comes from Lepidochitona cinerea, assembly GCA_963971465.1. NCBI lineage: Eukaryota > Metazoa > Mollusca > Polyplacophora > Chitonida > Tonicellidae > Lepidochitona > Lepidochitona cinerea. Next base: position 5,599,069 of record OZ020551.1, read on the forward strand.
GGAATATATTGGATTGGCCATTTCAAAATGAGTGTTTCTCTGACGAGCTGTACGATGGTGGAGTAACTGTCAGTCACTGATAGAGAAGCTGAAGGATTTCCTGCTGACGTGCCCTCCTTATTCCCCTCCAAATAAATCGGGAAACATCCTTATATACGGTAATTGAAAGCATTCTCTGTACAACGTAACATTCACACCATTAAAATAATGCCGACTTGTAAAACAGTGAAAGAAATTTTGAGGCCACTAAGATTACGTAATTTTTTACTGCAGTTTTCTCTTTAAAGTTTTATATTGATACCCACAGACAGGAGAGCCGAAACCCCCAAAATCGTTTTTCGGAGAACTTTGATGAGAACTTGACGTAATCTAGTCATTTATTGTCCTATAGTCTCGTCTTAAAACATTTCTAAATCTTATAAACAGCGGAGTTGAAGAGCAACAAACATGAAGTAATGTTGTGTTTCGCTATTTATCGTCAAAGGCTTTTAAGGACAAATGAATACATCCATAAGTTCTGAAGGAGATCGCAACACAATCAGCCAGTAAGAAATAACCTCCAAGAACTTATTGAATCCTCAAGCGACACACATATACGGACATTCTCGGTATTCTTCTGTTTGCCTCCGACACTAATTCGATCTGTCCATCAGATAATGTCACATTCACAACATGAACATGGAATTTCATCAACTTCATTCTTGGTTTTCGGCGAATCATGTTTCCCTCAATCTTGATAAAGCTAAATGTATTTTTATCCCACCTCATAATAAGAAAAAAGTTTCACCGGCAACTAATAAATTAAAAAATCGCGATATTTTTGTATTATGCTTTTGTTTATCCGTATCTCAGCTGTGACAAAATCTTGTGGGGTTCCACTTATCCAGCTCATCTCTCCCCTTTCTTGTAGTTCTACTGTTTGTATGATCAACTTATCATCCCGACTTGATCACACTGAATCCATATATGGGTAAATATGCTACCGCTTTCCTATATAAATGTTTCTTACAACAATATTTTTGTCCTCAATTATTCTACCGACCAACTGAAATTCCGCTTTGCCCTTCCAATTAACTGTTTGAGCAGCAATCTGCTCTTCATTTATATGGCACAAGAAGCCTTCCTCATATTTTAATATGCCTTTCTAGAGAACAAACTTCTCTTTATATCTGCTTAACCCAGAGAGTGGGACAAACTGCCCATTGCCATTTGTTTGTTCGTCATTGTACAAATCCAATTTAAAAACTGGTCACATGGCTCAAATTGGAAATCCATGATATCAACTGCATTGTGCAATAATGTATGTATACTATATACTGCAGGTTCTGATGTGAATTACTGAACCTCAGACCTTACAGGACCAGTGATCTAGAACGAGGGACATTCAAACAGCCTTTCACCGCTGCCTCACTAGTTCGAATCTAACTCAAAGAATATATACAATCTAATTCATTGACTGGAGGATGTAAGGGAAGTTGTAACCAGGGACTTTGTAGGATTTCCATTGGGTAAAATTCAGAGTGTTTTATCGTTCACAATTCTTCTATGTAGAAAAATATCAGAAGGAAATTAGGTTAAAATAGCGAAATACCAAGTTGTTATTTCATTGTATTATTTTTTTTTGTCAAGATCCTCGTCGAAACCCCGACCCAGTTAACGTCGATAATCTGCAAGTAAGGCAATTGGAAGTTGAATGAACGGAGTCTATTTTTTCTTGGCAAAAGATTAAAGGATTTCGACGGCTATGCTTGACAGCTGTCCACTTGTTGATAAAAATCCGACGGAAAAGCTAGAATAAGCCATTAATAAATTCCTCCTATTTAAAACCAACGTGGAAATCTTTGTCAGATTAGGCGTTTTAAAACCCTCAAGGTGACAGCGCATGATGCCAGAATTATTCTGCATATCACGTTTAACTTTTTTCTTTATCCTGCTATAAACTTAGTTTATGACTCCGACTAAAAAACCTTGACAGTGGAGCTATTCAATACAGTGTCTATTTATACAAATTAGTGGGTGTTCTGGTTGGTTAAGTGTGCCATTCCACAGTATATGACAGTGGCACATGTTGCAGTCTTTAAATTAAAGGCCCACTTGCCGCCGTAGCCTGTTGAGCATTTGTTAATAAAACCAATTTACATGAGCTTACTACAACTAAACTCACTAAAATTAAACCTAGGACACATAAAATATGTCCAGTTAGGTTTAGAATGTAAAAATTGAGGTGAAAAACAAATGAAGAATCGAAGCCTGATTACAACAACAACGATCAGTGTAGGTTAACTTGGTGGTTGGATTACCCTCATTTCAGGCCTTTTTATCTGTGGTTTACACTCAAAAGTTATCGGCAGGCTTTTTTAGGGCGCTTGTGCGCATGTTCGGGTTCCGGGTTTGTTTACATTGCGGGTACTTGTTTGTTTGTTTATTCACCAAATAATATGTACAACATTTAAATGATGGTTGTCATGAAATTTGGATGGCGGGAATAAAGTCCGAAGACTCCTATAGAAAATTAGATTTGATAAATCTAATTTTCAATTTCAAATTAAAAATAAAAAATGATGCCAACATTTTTTGGTAAAAATGGAAAGTTTCTAACTTTTTTTGTCTGGAAAAAATACAGAAAACCGCCCATTATTTTTTTCATTGTGAAATAAGATTATTTTATTTTGAAAGTAACCGAAAACTTTACTAATACTGCTTCATAGGTCCACACTGATTATATATTTGAATGTGGGGAATTATCTTTGATGTTCGTCAATCTGTGAACATTATGATGAGAATCTTACCGACAGTAAATAAACCGATTCCATGGCCAAACATCCAGAAAAAGTTTATAAAGTCCCAAAGCCATCGGGGAAAGAACATGATTTATGTCTACTGATCATTCCTGACCAAGATCACTGGAGCCTCGTGAATGCACCCTTGGTTTGATAAAATTATTGTATTCATTCCGCAAATGATTTATAACGGTTTAAAATGTTATTTGTCATTAGTTCAATGCACCGTGTACGAATCGAATTTAACGAGTTATTAACCACTAAAATTCCAGGGACTCCTATAGTACAAACCTGAGTTTTTATGACGAAATGAACGGTATCAGCGAGGCCATTTAGATACATGAACTCTAAAAGCTTTATTGGTACAATGTACGTCACATCTTTAAAACGATATCTGTGTTCATACTTTGGCGATTTGATTTTAGCACGTTTTCCTTCTATAAAAGTAATCCGGAATGACTTCATTGAAATGCCAGGATTGATTTTTATTTAAGGAACGTAAATTAGCAGGCAACCGTCAAGATTACAATTTCACGCTCTGCTTGGTGTGGAGGGAAGTATCGTGTCTAACACCAATGCACATGGAGACTTTAGTCGGAGAAGAATTATTTTTTATATATTGTATTTTTTTCACATCTGAAATTTGACCAGACCTCGTGTCTTGTTTTGTCAAGCATAGCAAAGCCATGAAGCCAACACGTCTCCTCAAACGATCTCAAGTGTATAGGTTACAGGATACAGTTTTATTTCCCATTTCCTGTAATGTTAACGTTTTAAATTGTGACTAATTATCTTAATCTCGTTAAGTCTTTTCCTTTCCATTTTCCAATAGACCAAAACATGAGACATCCTTGACAACCCAATACAGTGGACATAATGCATGCCGGTTTCACGCGACACACGATTCCAGATGGATGTCGATATTGTGACAATTTTAAGCTTACACATTTCAGCCAAACTGTGATATTTTCGAAATTGGTTACAAATATAAAACTACACAAAAAATATTCAGTCAGACATTGATTGAAAGTTTAAAATATGTACAGTAGACCTGCATTAGTTTCAATCCAATATTCAAATAATCCAGATACAAAACTATCGCTCTGTAATCCATTCCTAGCTCTATACCGAGATCAATTTTCATTGCTGAACAATGAAAGTTATCAAATTAAGCACTCAAATCTATTCACTCATTCTGAGGTTGTATGCGTGTGAGATTTTTGCGCTATGCAGAAAATCGTGGATTTACTGAAGGTTGCAGATTGTCCCTAATGGGTTTCCACTGATTTGGTATTTATCTATGGAATGTTTTAAGAATGCCATACTTCTTAGGAACTGTCCACAAATTACTTCAAGCATTTTAGTGTCTTACTAACGTAAAAGAAATTGGTCCACTCGCAAAGTCTGTAATTTAAACCTAGGTTAATTTTGATCATTTCGAGGTCAGCACAAGACAAACACTCTTATAACTCTGAAATGTGTCCTGGCTTGTTAATCAACCTTTTGGGAAAACGTGACAGGCTGCATTTGGTGTCGACGTGACGTGTTGGGGTCGTTGTAGAATTTTCAGAAAAGGTAGTCTTACCGCTGACATTGCAGGTTATAACCATACCAGACATGATAAGCTCGCAAGGGAATGATTTACGAATACTTCTTCGTGCCAATTTCAAAATGTCAAAGGCGCGCTCCACTGATGATCGAACACGAGCTTGTCTGGTAGATTCATTTTCAGTGTATTTTCACACCGTAAACCACGTGCAAGATTCACATATATGAATACGATGGCCTATGGGAGCCCGTTCGATACAATTGCATGCTGTTTTTATGTTTTCCCGTCTCAAGGCCGCTGTAGTCTTTGTGACATTTGTTAAAAAAGCCAATTTTGCACGAACCTGTTACAAGTAAAACCCCTTAAATAAAACTTGGAACATAGTTATGTTTACACAATTCTTAATGGGGGTCCAAAACATACTTAGAATTGCAGCTCAATTCAGGACTAATGCATGGTGCAAACGACAGGGAGTGTGAGTTAGCTTCTCAGCACCTTAGAGGCCGATTGTTGTGGCTACGGTTTGTGTACCTCATACCAGACCTTTCGTCTGTATTTCTCAGAACAAGTCAGTAAAATAACACCGTATCGTCAGATCGTCCACATGGTTCATATCATTAGGATGCTTGTGCCATGCCCAGGTTCTCAAGTTTGTTTACAATTTCCTATTAAAAATACAAATCAATGTCATAACTGTAAAATTTTGACCAAAATCCAGAAATCCAGAAAACTTTCTTTTGTTTTTAATGTAAACAGTACTGTTGATCTTAGCGACGAGTGTGTCTTTAAAATATGCAGAAACTCTTTTGGTGATACCAAAGCGATGGTTACAATGCAGTTAATTTATGGAGACGACTTCGGTCAAACGTGTTTCCAGTTGAGCATGTAACTTAGATTTGTTTTCGTTGTTGGATACTATCTAGTTATTTAGCATTGCCGTCTATGGAAATTACCAAGACGGTTGCTTTGATTTCGCCATTCCCAGTCACTCCTAGTTTTTATGCACACTTTTATAGACGGGGATAATTGAACCGATCTTTGAAGGATCTTAAATACAAAATCGCCATCAACAGGAACCTGTACTTTAATAACATTATAACTAGCCATATCGAATGAATTAGGTTTTTATATATATTTTAAATAATTTGTTAAGTAAAGTACCCAATGATTTCTCTTCACGCCTTAGTAGGACAATCTGGAAATCTTTCTTTAATCATGCACAAAATAAGAACGATTTTCAGACTTATCTAGAAAAAGACAAAATGGCCACGGGCAGTTCACTAGATTAATCGGATGTATATGTCTGTTGTCTTGGCATCTCCAGACCTTGTCATAAATAATTATTTCCGTTAGTAAATAGACAAGATCTTTTACTTGGTTTAGTGTCGGAAATGAAGAGGCGGCTATCAACAAATTCCAACCCAAGTCGCTTCATCTGTGGCCTGACGGTCCACTAAACTAATTGCTCTATTCTAGTCAGACAAGATATTTATTACACATATAAAATATTTACAAGAAGGCCTATACAAAAAGGTCACAAAGTGACAAATCTGGAGATTAGAAAATGTTGAAGAAAGGTTGATCGCACTCAAGAGAATGAAGCTACACGATATTCTATTGTGAGAAGAGGGATTTCACCAATAAGACTGCCAGAACAGATTCCTTTTGCAGGTTTGGTATAGGAAAATAATGTGATTGGTAGAACCTAACAAGTTGGAACCCTGTGGCTGATCCTACGTTACCGATTGGATGACAGCAGTATTCAATAGTAGTACAGATGACGTCACATCACCAGGTAGTGTAGCGTTTGAATAAAACGTCACTGAGTGAAAGAAAGCTCGAAAGTAATGTATAATATCTAACAAACTAAGCGGCCAAACATTGTAGGTAAAATTTAGGACCGGTATTCATAAAGTCTTTAAATCTTTACTTACGTTTTGGACATTAACTGGAAAAAGTGGAAGTTTGAGCTAAAATACATTAAATATCATTTTAAAATCGATATTTTCATTTTTATCAAACAGGCTTCCGATCATCATTTTTCTATCACGCGTCAGGTCATAGTTCTACTCTTCTGTGAAAAGAGATAGGAAACAAAATCGTGATCAAAACAAGCTAAGGCATCGGTAAAGGGGGAGAAAACAAAAAATCACTTTAGGGTTCATACGAAGCTCGCTAATATTTCCTTCCCAACGGTACCAGACACATATTTTTGCGATTTTTGTACACCTGACAGTGAATTAAATAAAAGACCCCAATAAGCAAAACAAATTGGCCAACTTTCAAAATCTGCCTTTTAAGTCTAGGTTAAATTCATCCTCTTCAAGGCCTTCGTAGCTCATCAATATGACACGCAGATCATTTTTTTGCTAGTCACATTTACCTCAAAGCTTCATTTATAATCTAATATAAGTTTTGCGAAACTGAGAACAATTTACTGGAGATAGGAATGCTTTGAAGACAGTGAACTTAACCTGGGTTTAAACGGGAGATTTTGAAAGTTGACCAATTTCTTTTGTGTATGTAACATAGTACGGTATTTTATACACTGCCATGAAAAAATAGCAAAAATATGTGTTTGATACCATTGGAAAGGAAAAATAAGCGCGCTTCTTCTGAACCATAAAATCTTTTTTTATTATCTTCCCCTTTAAATCGAAGTTGTCTTTTCAAGCGATTTATAAGTCAATGAGAAATTAGTATACCTATATAACTTGATATTGAGTTAATCGCTTAACTGCCGTTTTATCATACCATTTATATTTCATCTCGTGAATAAAAAATCTGTATTTTCACGATTGGCAAAGCCAACAGTGAAAATACAAGATTTTTTATCCACGAGATGAAATATAAATGATATTTACCGATAAGACAACAAATATTCTTTTTATTATATAATTATTAGTGAGATTTTTGTGTATTTTCTTCGACCAACTTGATTCACGGTCGCCAGTTGACCTAAAAAATGACCTAAATTTGGGTTCATCAGACATGCGGCGAAGGATGAAATATCACACCGTTTGGGTTTCAAGATTTGGCAAACAACATCAAATCGAAAATTTTTATTTTAATCAATAGGAAGGGACAGCTTGCGTGAAATACGCTCTAATTATCAGCATAAAGTTTGTCACATTGATATCAGAGTTCCATTGACACTGACAGAAACATTCAGAAGGCTAATCACGCAAGTCAAATTTCCTTATTTGGTTTCCGTATATTTGGAGTTCGCCTAAAGTTGTGTGAAAATTGGGAAACATGCGTCAAATTCTTTGCAGCTGAAGTCTGGTCAGAACGGATGATTTTGTGAACGGTTTGACTTATGATGCTGTTAAAAGAAAAGAAAATCAACGGAGTGATCGATGTTGAACATAAATATCTGGTAAAGCACTTTCCATACCAGTTAAAATGTGACGTTTGTACCCATAAAGAGTTTAACAGCATCTGAAGGTATAGCCTATAAATCAGAGAGGGTACGCCATTCACGCGTCTACAACATGCTCGCCTGAAATATATGGGCTGACAGTCCTGTGCTTACTTGTAGTACAAAACGAAATTCAGCTACAAACAGTGTAGTGTAAAATGGGTCATGAACAGTACAAAGCAAGCACTTCAACGATGGAGTATGGTCATTTTGGATTTAGCACTAATGTATTTCAAATGGAGAACAGAAATCAGTGCAGACCTTTCCATTTGGCGGATTTTAAGCCAGCTTGGGCTGCAATCGTATTCTCGCGACATCTTCTTTAGACGTGGCTAAGATAGACCTCGTACGCCTTCACCAGACATAGCGCAGGGATTTTCGTGTGCCATCTAGGATAACATATCTAAACGCTATAAAAAATATAACAACTGTTATGTATAATCATTTTGTTTTTGCTGTGATTTTAGGAATTTTAGTGGCCCCCGGACACTGTGTCCAAATATCAGCTGAAATGGACTAAAACCCAAAGATTCCTGCACAGAGTCTCTTACAGCAAACAACAAAGAATGTATCCCTTCGTCCCACTCTCTTTCGGGCTCAAAACAATACTTCTTAATCATAGACTTCAAAGTCTGATGAAACCTTTCTAAGGCCCCCTGATGTACGACTTGCTGAAAAAGGTTAGACGTGAAATTGGATCCCTGATCAGATTGTATGACCTTAGGTAAACCAACTAGAGTGAAAAATTTCGTTAAAGCTTTAACGATGACAGGACCAGTTATTTTCCTAAGAGGTATAGCCTCTGGAAACCTTGTTGAGCTACACATAATTGTCAACAGGCATTGGTTCCCAGACTTTGTTTGGGAAGAGGACCAACGCAATCAACCAGAATCCTACTAAAGGGTTCTTCGAAGGCAGGAATGGGCTTCAGTGGGGCCAGTGTTATTTTCTGGTTGGGCTTACCGACCATTTGACATACGTGACATGTTTTGCAGAATTGGGCAACGCTTTTCTTTATTCCAGGCCGAAAGAAATGATGTAAACAATTTTCAGAAGTTTTATTGATCCCAAAATGACCCGACATTGGTGATTCGTGTGCCAAACTGAGTACATGTTGACGGCATATTTAGGGAAGTACAATTTGATGCAAGACGTTCCATTCTTCGCTTGCAGGAACATCGGGAGGTCGCCATTTTCTCATAAGAACAACCCCCTTGACATAATAACATACAGGTACCCTTTGAGCTTCATCTTCAGAGAGAGCTTTACTCAAAAGACTCTGAAGTTCAGAATCTTGACCTTGAAACTGAATTAACTCATTTTTATTCAGAGTAAAACCATCTTCCATCAATGACCCTGTAATATTTAGTGGAGCAAAAGAGACTCGCCTTTTGACATCGAACGAGTAATAGCACATGAAGTGAAAATGCCAGGAAATTCATCATCCAAACTTTCAGTTTGCTCAGAGGTGCTTGGAACATTGCTAACATGCGGACACGCAGTTACCTTAGCCCCGGCTAAGTCATTTCCGATCCGAGAGGAGCGCTTGAAAATCCACCTATACCCTCTAACAACACCTAAGAATGTGCGGACGACTCTTCAGAAAAAGGCAATATGAAAGATTGAAGAGCTCCAGTATCTCTCAGTACAGTAACGGGCCGTGGGACAGAATCACTGCCCATAAGCGAGACAAACCCTTCAGAAACGAAAGGCATATACTCCTCTCTGACACCAATTTTACAACATCCATTGTCCAAACAATTAACTTTGGACTCCACTTCAGAACAGCTATTAGACTTAATACTCACAAATGCATTCGGAGAGAAGTCTGAACGATTTTTCCGCTTTAATTTAAAACACTCCGATATTACGTGCCCAAGCTTGCGACAGTAAGAACATGTTCATACGATTTAAGAATCAGGTTTTTAACAAAATCGTAATCCGAACTTTGAACTACAGACAGAGTTGAATAGACCTCCTGTGCTTTACCTTTAAGAACCGTCTGTAGTAACATTGTTCAAGACTCCTTAGGCCATCGTAAACTTAGAGCCACCTTTTCGAAATGGAGAAAGTATTTATCAACATCTTTTTCTGAAAAAGGTGGTACAAGACGAATGGATGGATGGATTTCAAGTTCTCTTAGTCTAAATTCTTCTTTTTGCATTTTGAATTGCAATTCCATTTTTCTTAACTCAATTGTTTCTTTCCAATCCTCTTGAATGGTACAGGTATCTAAAGCAGAGCTTTCAAAAATATCTTCGTCAACCAGGTGATTCATTAAAATGTTCAGAATTTCATTTTTACGCATAGAAGATTTTGCTTCGAGTTTATAAAAGGAAGATAATTCTAATAAATCAGATTTTCTAAAAGCCAGGATTTCAACCAGAGTTGGGGCTTTGACAAATTCGTCTACACTAAGACCATTTTGCTTTAGTAGGTCAGAAGAGAAAAAAAATTACTCCGTGCCAACCACAAAGAAAGAACTTATGAGGTTTTTAGGTATGGCGGGGTACTACCGTAAGTTTTGTTTAAATTTTTCAGAGGTTGTTTCTCCTTTAAGAAATTTATTGTGTAAAAATGTCAAATTCAATTGGAACCACCTTTGTCAGGCTACCTTTGACAAAAACAAGGCAATGCTTATGACATCTCCAGTGTTACAAGCCCCAAACTTTTTCAATTTAAGTTGGAAATTGATGCCAGTGATATTGGCGCAGGAGCAGTACTTCTTCAAAAAATAATACAACCGAAGTTGAACACCCTGTCTCCTATTTTTCCAAAAAGTTTGATAAACAACAAGGAAACTATTCAACAATTGAAAAGGAGACCTTGTCTCTTTTGTTAGCCTTACAACATTTCGAGGTGTACTTGAGTACAACTATGTATCCAATTGAAATCTTCAATGACCATAATCCTCTGACATTTCTTTTTAAGATGAAAAACAGAAATCAGAGATTGATGAGATGGAGTTTGTCTCTTCAAGAATACAACCTGGTAATAAAACACATTAAAGGCAAAGATAATGTATGTGCCGATGCCCTCTCTAGAACTTAAGCGGCCTACACACGATCAAACTTTTTGACCAAAAAGTTGACATCAATTTTTTTGACGGGTTTTTTGACCGTCTGTAGGTGATATTGACGGGCGAAAAAGGTTGACAGCAAATTTTGATGAGATCAAATTCAGTAGATTTTATTTGCGCAAACTAGTGGTTGTGAAACCTGTTTTGATCCGTGTGTGTCAACCCGTCAAAATATTGCGCAATCTTTCATTTTCCGCCTGGACAGAGTCGCGTGCACATCGGCATGGCTCCAACAAAAGAAGAGACAAAATTCCTACTGGAGGTTATTAAGCAGTACAGGCAGCTCCTTGTCCGATGCAATTTCGCTTTTTCCGGATCCAAAGCTAGTGCAAGGGCCAAGGCTGTAGGTCCATCCATGTCGAAAGTTTGGCGTACACTGAATATTGCATCAATAATTTTGTGTCGTGTGTGGCTGTCAAAAACTGTCAAAAAAATTGATGTCAACTTTTTTGTCAAAAATTTTGATCGTGTGTAGGCCGCTTTAAGCTCCTGGGCTGTCAAAATGTAACTGATGTACGGCACGGTTTTTTTGTCTCCTTTAATTTTTTTTTTTTTTTTGTTCTCTCCTTTAATTTTTTTTTTAAGGGGGAGAGTGTAATTTTTTTTTTAAGGGGGAGAGTGTTATGTATAATCATTTTGTTTTGCTGTGATCTTAAATGTATATCACCTTTTGATTACCTGAATGCTCTAAAGCTATCTTTAACTGAACCTTAATCATATTGTGTAGAAGTGACCGGTTTCGTGTCCGCTGACACCAAGGTTATTGCCAACAAGTTGGTGTCGAAAGGACCCTTGTGATTTTTGCTCACTCCACTCTACCATGCTGGTCATTCCTTAATATCTCTGCTGCCATATTTATGAACTCCTCTTGATTTCTACTGAGACTACTTACCTGATCTTCTTTCTACTGGCTATTACTTTTTGTGTAAAACTTTAATTTGATTTACAATTATACTTATTATTTTAATCTTTCTTGTTGGGTCTCTTTTTTTTACGGCCTAGACCTTTCTGGTGACCGACACTTAAGGAAAAGTTTATCCGTAACACAACCCGACATCAGACTTTATGTGAATATATACTTTGAATTAAAAAAAACGTTATACTAGTAAAGAAAACGTAGACTCCATTTCAAGAAATAGTCCCAATTTACCAATTTAACAGGCAAGATGGCGACGTTTCTGTTGACGCGACCTTGAAATGGCCGCTGCAATAGGCTCCATGGAGCCGAGTGTAAAAGAGCAATAGAAAAGTGGGTATATATGTTAGCAAACGCGTGATCAGAATTTTCTTCAACGTCTACAGGAAACTCATTTATTTCTTTATTTCTTTATTTATTTCTTTTTCTTTTTGGTTTAGTTTTCCAGTCACCCCACGTGTCCAAAATTTTAAGATGACTCCCAACAATCCCTTTGACAGAACTCTACAAAGTTCATCAAATAGTCGGGTTCTGTTCCGAAATGACCTCCTTCTGCTGTAGTGAAAACTGTCTGAAATGCGGTTTGTGTGCACAATGGTTCTGATTTCTAACCATATTTGGACACATATTTGAATACAAAATTGTGTCGTTCCCAAAAATTGTTCTTGAATTTAAAATTTGACTTTTGGCTTTCTTACCAACAGAAGCTACGTATTCAGCCTGAAAATATTGCTAGCCTTGGGGTAGCAGCTATGACAACTTGCGCTGGTTCCAACATATATCAAGATATGTACATTCAATCAACTGGTCATCTGTTACTTCTTTGTTAAAACGAAAGCAAAACACAGCATTGGTTTAACTATGTAAAGATATTGATTGGAATGCCACCATCGCCTAATTTACAAATGCAAAAACGGTAGGCCGAGCAGGAAGATAGGTGGATGCGATAATGTCCGCTGATGACAGTGCCTGGAGCCGTCATCGGGTGAGTATAGTGTGGGTCAATTGTAATGAGAAATCTCGGTCACTGCTACTTGGCGGCCACTTTGTACACGCAGAAAGAATGCATTATTGTATGCCTGCATACTGTAATAATATGTGTATCTAAGATCCAGCAACAGTGGGGTTGAAACCGTCCAAAAATGCTGAATCCGATTATCCAATGATAATCGTGTGGTCCGATCATATATGATATGGTGTGATACCTTCATTCCTTGTACGGTATGATCTGGTTCTCACTGAGAGGAATGCTCGAAGTTGACAAACCCTAATGTATAAGCGAATCAGATAAATGGAGAAATGGTTGTGAACTTTAGAGAGAACTTTAAGCCATCCGACAAGGATATCCTTGCTTATTTGAAGTGAAGAATTTATTAATGGCTCATTTCTCCTTTTCCGTCCAAGTGTTGTCAACACGTTGACAGCTGTCAACCTCAGCTGTGGAAATGTTTTCAGGTTTGAGCTAAAGACAAGGAAAAATCATTCCGACTGGAAACCCTCGTCTGACATCCAATTCCACTTCAACTAAGTAATGCAGTTATAAAGTATATGCGCGGTTATGTTTTGTAGTCGACATACGGGTCATCCCAACATATGCCTAATCTCGGTGAATGAGAATCCATTAACCGCCAATGAACGAAAACCATCCATGGAGTTTATATCATAGGGTAAAGCAATCCAACGTTAGAAGTATTTTGTGTTGAGGGAGTCAGTCATTATTTATGCACTCAAACAGTTTTGGTCAGAGACGAGCTATGTTAGCGGAATGAGACTAGGACAACTGAAGTTGACTGAAAAAGGTCATTACACAAATGACAGTTTTATTGTTTTCAAATTATATCGAAAATCATACAAATGGATAAGATAAATTTAGAATTCCGCTAAGGCGGAAAGGGAGAAAAGGCCCTTAATATATAAGTGAAACAACAGACTTTGGGTGAGGTGGGTGGGAATTTTTAGATGTAGGTGCTTCGTTCCTCTTCAAAAGATGGAGTGGACGACGTGACCTCCTGCCGTAACCACGGTATCCCTCTGCTGGCTGCAACCAGCCAATTAAAGAGGGGATATAACTCAGATCCCACCTGTCGCTGCATAAACTTAATTATTATCTGCGATATAATTATCATTTATGCACTCAAACAGTTTTGGTCAGAGACGAGCTATGTTAGCGGAATGAGACTAGGACAACTGAAGTTGACTGAAAAAGGTCATTACACAAATGACAGTTTTATTGTTTTCAAATTATATCGAAAATCATACAAATGGATAAGATAAATTTAGAATTCCGCTAAGGCGGAAAGGGAGAAAAGGCCACAGAATAACAGAGCAGCTGTTATACCCCCGCCCGAAGTCTCTGACCAAAATGTGTGCCTAAAGAAACAAAGCAGAAGCTGTCTACCAAGGAGCAGTCAAATACTGGCCTCCTATAATAGAAAATGATTGTAGCTTTCTCTAGATATTCAATCAAGGCATCAGATGATAAGTGAAATTTAGCAATTATGAACAATAACACTGTGATTTGTCTGTAAACCACTTTGATTGACAAACGAATTCAAATAATGAACTATTGTGTGAACTAACATACACATGTTTTGAGAATGGGAGCAGTCAAATCCTGACCTCCAAGCTAACTTAATATATGAAATAGGATCAAACACAAAAAAAGGCGTCGATAGAAGCAGTCAAATACTGGCCTCCTAGTACACGACCAACGATCTAATCTGCAGACATAAAATGATTGTTAGCAATTTTACATATCGGAGCAGTCAACTATTGGCTTCCAAGCTAACTACAAAGTATTTAGAGATACAACTCCTACTAATACTAGCCTCGTATGATACCAAGAGTTAACATCGATGAACTATAAAGCGGTACGAGCTGCCAAAATTCACACTTTTTCCATAATTTCCGATCGTCACAACAGTAAGAGACTGTGAAAGCCATCGAAAAATCAAACGATTGGCGCTGGAATGAAGAAAATCCATACAGCATGTGGCCTGCACGAGCCAAAAGCACGCCCGAAAAGTAGGCAAAATTTAAATGGCCATTCATTTATTCTAAGCCAAGGTTAGTTCAAAACAATACTTTATCCTACATTTTCGAGACGAGAAGCACTAAAAAGCTTCTGAATTATACGTCTTGAGTAAAAACAGCCAACAATTGCAACACTCTGTGTCAACGTCAAAATATTAACATTCTGGCAGCTCATGCCACTTATAATAGGAGCAGTCAAATACTGGCCTCCTCCAAGCAAAATATTAAATATTTAGAGATACAAAGCTTAATGACACTGGCCCCATATGATACTAAGAGCTAAATTCGATGTATGAATAGGAGCAGTCAAATACTGGCCTCCAACCACATTGAATGTGAAACAGAGATACAGAACGTATAAACACTGCATGTCCTCCATATGATACCATGAACTAAACTCGATGTATTTATTAGAGCAGTCAAATACTGGCCTCCAAGCAAAGAATTAACATATTAAGCGGGGTTATTAGAAAAACAAGCAATAAAAAGAAGAAGTGGCGATAGGAGCAGTCAAATACTGGCCTCTTGGTACACTACAAACGATCTACAAGTAGTATACAAATATTAAAATTCTGTTCCACGAAAAATAATTGTGACGATGGGAGCAGTCAAATACTGGCCTCCCGACAAGCAGCTTTTAATTTAGAAATATATTTTCTCTAATACTGAGCATACAACAGTAGGAAAGCACACTTGGTAAAACAAATGCGTTGTAAGGAGCAGTCAAATACTGGCCTCCAAGTAGCAAGGTGTTGGGAAACTTTATTTCATTCAAAATATGTTGGATTAATTTAACACTAGACTTACAAGTGTGAATATCGGTAAGTCCAGTATTAAAAAACATTAATGCGAATATATCGATTCAGAGCATCGGATTTCCAGCGGCCAAGTTTCTTAATTACTGCCTCAGGTATACCGTTAGAAGCAGCAGTAGTGGCTGCTCCTGTTCTTAAGCTATGCGTTTTGTACTGGTTTGGATTTAAGCCAGTAAACTTTAACACAGTGCGCAAAGTTTCTGAAAAATATTTGTGACGTATTGTTGAAATAGGGGACCAGATTTTTGGCGAGAAACCAGTAGGTACCCTTTAAAGGAGGGGAAATCTCTAGAAATACATGTGGATTATCGTCGATAACAACCTTCAAAGTACTTAAAACATTTCACGTCAATTACCTACAGTGACCCTCAAGCTAATAAAAACAGACAGAAGTATGTCCTTAACGGGGCTTATCTGTGTAGCCATTTTTTCGTTTTAGGATGACGTGATGTTGGTAGCTATTTTTAGATCAATAATGACGTGCTTTTACCGCTCTATAATGTATAATTGTAGATTTAGGTCCAAAAAACGTGGCGACAAACTTGAAGTGGGAAGATTTTCTCCGAATATATAGGTCAGTATGCAACCGCACGTAATTTCTTAGCCAAGCGGCCCTAAGCCATTGGCTAAATTGCATCACATGACTACTCTATAACGCATTTAAATTTTTATTCAACAATAATTGGATAAAACTAATGAAAAAATAGTGGCGGCCTTGTGAATGGCCTATGGAGCTTATTCTCTACTGTAACGCCACCTTCCAATTTCAATTAATCACAAACGATAAAACATACACTGGACAGTTGTTTTGGACTAAATGAACTCTACTCTTTCCATCTAAACTAGTCTAAAGCTTAGATTTTCTTTCCCTTTAAGTACCGTCACTGGGCATAGAGATTTGTTCTTTGAATTTGGAAGGGATTTTGTTGGGGGCAGCTGGTTTTCTCATTAAGCATAATTTTCATTATGTCATGCACGTTAGACCAGTCGAGAGGTTGAAGTGCACGAGGCTTTATAAAGTTCTCGTTGTAAAACATGGCCGCCGGCAATCCGAATTGGTGGTAGAGGAGACGAATGGTATGTCCGTATTTAATCAATGCGGGCAAATGTTGCGGGTATTTAGCAATGTATAATGTGTGATAAATATCGAAAGCTCGACACCATTGGGAAATGCTGTTGAGTAGAGGAATGAAGAGTTGATTAAGGGGACTACTTGGGTATCTTGACCTGATATACACGCACCTTCTTTGCTGGGGTGGGTGGCTGGGGTTCAGGGTTGACAATCTTCCGGCGTTTTGGCATTTGTGCTAACCCTCAAAAACCTAGAACAGAAGTCAGTCGACCGAAGTACATAAAACTAAATTATGTCATAATCATTAAAAATTAATCTTCAGTGGTATACAGGGCAAATATAAAGTTATGTAAACAATGAATCTTCTTACACAGAGAAACACATTCACATAAACAATGCGGCGCGCATCTACATAAACACGCATACATACACACACGCATACACAGTCAGGGACGCACAATCATAAACATTGGGACATACAGCCACATAACCAGTGCGGCACACATCCTCAAAAACATTGAGGTATAAATCGATCAACGAGGCACACATCCTCGTGAAAGTGAGAAATTCATTCTCATAAATTGAGGTACACAACCCCTTATGTAAATTGAGAAACACAACCTCTTAAATTGAGGTACACAACCTATTAAATTGAGGTACACAACCTCTTAAATTGAGGTACACAACCTCTTAAATTGAGGTACACACCCTCTTAAATTGAGGTACACAACCTCTTAAATCGAGGTACACAACCACATAAATTGGGGTACCCAGGGCCTTATCTAGGCTGATTTTGAACCCCATACATGGGGTTTTGGCTTCAGCAGTTTGGGCGCCCAAACCAGGTTATGAGAAAAAAAAATGTTGCGATTGTTGCTTTAAATATTGAATCCAAGTAAAAACTGCTTTGCAAAGTATTTAAAACATAAATATTAGGGACATATTAGATAGAAATGATGGTTTAAAGTAGAAAATTCTCTCCACACAGCCTTCATGAAACCTGGTATGGTATTGTCAAGCCGTACTATGGGTGCCCAAACTTTTGCTCTAGATTATGCCCTGGTACACAACCCCTCATATACATTGAGAAACACATTCTCATAAATTGAGGTACACAACCTCATAAATTGAGGTACACAACCTCTTAAATTGAGGTACACAACCCCTCATATACATTGAGAAACACATTCTCATAAATTGAGGTACACAACCTCATAAATTGAGGTACACAACCTCATAAATTGGGGTACACAACCCCTCATATACATTGAGAAACACATTCTCATAAATTGAGGTACACAACCTCATAAATTGAGGTACACAACCTCATAAATTGAGGTACACAACCTCTTAAATTGAGGTACACAACCCCTCATATACATTGAGAAACACATTCTCATAAATTGAGGTACACAACCTCATAAATTGAGGTACACAACCTCTTAAATTGAGGTACACAACCCCTCATATACATTGAGAAACACATTCTCATAAATTGAGGTACACAACCTCATAAATTGAGGTACACAACCTCATAAATTGGGGTACACAACCCCTCATATACATTGAGAAACACATTCTCATAAATTGAGGTACACAACCTCATAAATTGAGGTACACAACCTCTTAAATTGAGGTACACAACCCCTCATATACATTGAGAAACACATTCTCATAAATTGAGGTACACAACCTCATAAATTGAGGTACACAACCTCTTTAATTGAGGTACACAACCCCTCATATACATTGAGAAACACATTCTCATAAATTGAGGTACACAACCTCATAAATTGGGGTACACAACCCCTCATATACATTGAGAAACACATTCTCATAAATTGAGGTACACAACCTCATAGGTTGAGGTACACAACCCCTCATATACATTGAGAAACACATTCTCATAAATTGAGGTACACAACCTCTTAAATTGAGGTACACAACCCCTCATATACATTGAGAAACACATTCTCATAAATTGAGGTACACAACCTCATAAATTGAGGTACACAACCTCATAAATTGGGGTACACAACCCCTCATATACATTGAGAAACACATTCTCATAAATTGAGGTACACAACCTCATAAATTGAGGTACACAACCTCATAAATCGCGAGGCACACAACCTCATAAATCGCGAGGCACATAACCTCATAAATCAAGAGGCACACAACCTCATAAATCGCGAGGCACACCAATGAACCGCATGAACAGTTAGACACAAATACTCATCACAGGGAGGAGAAATGCACAATAAACATTGATGCACACCACATCATACACAGCGAAGCACATCACCCCATACACAGTGAGGCACGGCCTCATATATAAATCGTGAAAGAGGCACATTACCCCAATACACAACGAGGTACATCACATTCACCTCATATATAGTGAGGCACATCTCCTCACACACAGTGAGGCAATATCACCTCATACATTTACACGGCAAGGCACATGAAATATAACACATGATAAACACAGAGGTACAGCACCCAATAAACAGTGAGGTATACAACCTCATAACCAGAGGGCCATACATCATAAAGCACATAACCTCATACACATTGAGGCACATCACGTCACACACAATGAAGTACATCACCTCATACATAGTGAGACATATCACCTCATACCTTTACACAGTGATGCACATGGAATATAACACCCAATAAACAGTGAGGTATACAACCTCATAAACAGTGGGTCATACAACATAAAGCCCATAACCTCATACACATTGAGGCACATCACGTTACACACAATGAAAATCAAATACATCACCTCATACATAGTGAGACATATCACCTCATACATTTACACAGTGACTGAGGCACATGGAATATAACACCCAATAAACAGTGAGGTATACAACCTCATAAATAGTGGGCCATACATCATAAAGCCCATAACCTCATACACATTGAGGCACATGCCAATACTCCAATAGGCTGGAAGTATTTTTCCAAAGACCCCTATGATCATAATGCCATACTAAGGTGTATACGCGGTTGTCTGAGAGGAGACGTTTAAGCCTTTCATTTACTGCGACAATCAAAAACATAGTATAATGAACTTTAACAGGAAGGTTATCATTAGCAGGAAATTCGCATATGAGATTATATACCTCGCCAATATATCCGCGTTGCAGTTGCAAGCGGGAAGGTCATTTCCGCCAATTTGTAAGAGAATAGCATCATAGGAACTGAGGGTCGTAATAATTAAAGAAGCCTGTAATGATCGGACACCAGGTCTTAATGTTCCTGCGGGCACCCCATGAAAATTCACTTGGACGAGAGTTTCATATATTTCAAATAAGAAATAGTCTTAAATAAGAAATAAGTTAGTAAAAGGCAACAGTACACTCTTCCTTGGGGCGAAAGAAATTAATGTAGGCCTACAAGGATATTTAAAGGTTAGCCCCAAGTTTTAACTTAAAAGGGTCATAGGTTATAAAGTACAGGGTATGGATACAAAAATAGGAACAAAGTTGCAAGATGTACAAAGTGAAACCATTGTTGCATAGGTAAAACAGAAGGAAAATGTTCAGGGCCCAGCATGTATAAACGATGTTGCAGTTTGATTGTTGGCATGCATAAGCAGTTGCCGACGAAGGGAAGCAAAACATACATTGTTGTTAAATTGTAGCAATAACATTGGTGATGAGAGCAAACAAATTAGGGATGACTGCAATTATTTTCACACAATTTGTTTTGGCATGACCATTTTTTAACAAAGATTTCCACGGTAAAGTTTTAAAATCAATAAAGGCTCTTAGTTTAAATGAATTTGTAAAATTATTCCAAGTATCGGTTAAAGAAAATACATGGTTGTTAAATTTTACTATTTTTAAATGGAAAATTTTAAATAGGAGATAAAAAGGATCAACAGATTGTCAAAATATAAGTTGCCAGATTTGGTGAAAAATGTAAAAGTAACAACTGAAGAAGTAAATTTCACTGAATCTTCTAGTCGCTTTATGAAAGAGTGTCCGGCTATATAAGTACTTTGGAGCACATGGCGAGCGTCGAGAATCTTGTTGTAGTTGTAAGCCGTAACATAAAATAAATACTAAACCGAAATTGAGAAATTGTGATACGAATCAAAATAACCGGTTTTAAAATTAAATGGCAGAATAACCAGGACACTCACAAAAACATCCGGAAAGGACACAAATAACATAGAGGGAATAAATGTATACAAACGCAGATGACCGAATTTTTAGATGTAGGTGCTTCGTTCCTCTTCAAAAGATGGAGTGGACGACGTGACCTCCTGCCGTAACCACGGTATCCCTCTGCTGGCTGCAACCAGCCAATTAAAGAGGGGATATAACTCAGATCCCACCTGTCGCTGCATAAACTTAATTATTATCTGCGATATAATTATCATTTTAGTTACCTCTCGGAAAAGAGGGCGACTCGTACAAAATCGTCATGAGCCACATGTACGAGTCAGATAGATTTCACAGTTAATTCGAAACTTACTGGATTTTAATTTATTTTTTCGCCATATATGAATTACTTAAGTTACTTAATCTAAATAAAAACCTGAACAGCTAAATGTTTTTCTCAAGTCCAATCACAAAAACAGAAAAACGTTTTTTTTTTAACCTGAAAGATATTTTAGACATATGACAATAGATCAAACTACGTTTCACCTAAGACATAAAAAATAGCGAACTTCATTCAATAACTCAAACAGCTAGATAGTTTCTAGTACTGGACTCAAAGTACAATTGATCATACATTGATTTCACATTTCAGGGGTATAGAGGACATATAAAAACCCTAGTGGTTTTCTGAATTTGACAGATAATCAAATGTCTTCATCTCTTCTGAGACGTCAATATAGGCTATACAATCACGTGTACAACCTGCGTCAAGAAGTATCAATATCGAAATGTTCTACTTTGTCAAACACAGTGTGAAGGACAGGTTTTTATCATTTGTATCGAAATTTGAGAAAACACTTATTTTACTAGGATGTGTAGCCCTACAAAAAATTGGGGAACTCTCAAAATAATGTTTGAAAAGTAATACTCATAAAAAAAGATAAGCGACCTTGTTTATTAACACAAAAAATACTTGTAAAATGACAAGAAAATTTGCAGTGTGCAATCAGGGCATTTAAGAAGCTATGGATTTGGCATCAATAATTCTTAGCTTATGAAAAACAAAAAATGTCATCAGTCGTTTGAGGTCCATGTTTAACTAAACCCACTCGTAAGAATTCTTTATATACATATCGGTTTCCATGGAGACTACGTATAATATTCATTTCAAATACATCAGCAAGCCCGATTTTACTTTCAAAATTCGTGTCAAAAATGGATGCTGATTGCAACTTTATTGAGGCGATAAACCGGGTTATCAGAAGTCACTCTGACATAAAACAGATAATAGGCTGTTCAGACCGATCCCGGCGATGTTTTATCACCCAATAAAGAATAAGGTTTTACAACCAAGGCTGTCTTGTAAAATAAAGTAATAAGAAGCCAATTTAAATTGGGACGTTTTTTTTTATCAAAATTCTCACATTTTTGCAAATTCAATTTTGATGATGATATAACACATGGATCGATATAATTGTGTCAGCATAAAGGTTTGAGTAAAACCCCTTTTATCATCATTCTATCTAATAATCTCACTGCTGATCCATCGTAACGGCCATACTCAAAATGGACGTACACGGTAAAAACATATTTGTTTACCTACAGTAAAAAGAAATGTATTCCATGACAAGGAAATGTACGGTAAACATTTACCCCTAAAGACGATTGTGGAAGATGCATTTCCCCTGATATATCTGATACACATCCAAGAATAAAAATGTATTTGGACCCTGAAACTTTTTCAAATTGTTTGATTTCTATATTTTTTTTTCAAAGGTTTGGATGACAACAATTATTTCTTTTATTTTCTTCAGTTCTCCGATCATTGCGTGTTATTGGTTTCTCGGGGAATAACATCTCAGCTTATGTGGAGTTCTCATATTTCGCCATTTGACATTAATTTGGGTCCAATTTCTCCTCGTGTTCTTTGAGTGACTTTCATATTTCTGGTTTGCTCTCCGTAAAAACTCGTTAGGATGTAAAACTATGTTTACGCTATCTGACAAAAGTTGTTTGAAATTGATTAACCATCAAAGAATGACATTAATGTCAGGATAATGCAAGGTGAAATTCAATGTCACCAAGTCTACAATTAATCGGAAATTACAGGCTGTACATATGAAAAGGAAGCCACTGATTGTGAAGCTTTGATCTGATATGAGATTCCACTGAAGATAATAAGGTTATTTCTACTGATTCCCTCTAGGTTGTTGGTCCAAGAGTCTGGATTCAGAGCAGCCATCATCCTCGCGTCCAGCAATACACTACAAAGAATAGAAAGCATATGGAACTTAACTTGGTTTTGGACTGACGCTCTTACAGCATCTAGCCAGAATCAAGCTAAAACCAGTATAGCTTGAAACTATATGTTAAATGATTTTACAATTGATATGGTTGTGGAAACAAATGTTCTCTTGATTGAAGAATAAAAAATGCACCTCTCAGTGACCTTGACCTCATTGTGACAAGCATGGAAAAAGTTCCCCGGGCCTATATGTCTCACATCTGTGGAGTCTAAAACAGAAATAAACTTTTGGTTTCGACAAGGCAATAAATTAATTTGCAGATACTATATATCTTAGGCTACTTGCCATAGCTTATATTGCCAATGGCAGTAATAAAACAAATCTTAGTAGTTATACTTAGTAGCGATGACAAGGCTATTACCCTATGTGGCTATTATGGTTACCAACCATTCAAGTCTGACTAATAACAAAGCAGAATACTTACATTGTTATATATTGCTATATTATTCAGGACTGAACAGGGGTCATCCACACTCAATACACAAATCTTAAATTAGAAGTCACCTTATTCTAAATGTCAGGAAGTGACTTTTTACGCCAAACTGGCCTTTTTAATTCATTGGACTTGGGTTGGAGAGTCCAACCCGAAAGTCAGCTGATCATGCGACTTTTAATAACTCGAAAAAATAAGAGCATCATAAAATTAAACATTGTGTTTGATCGCATTTACCCTCGTAATATTAAGTGCAGTGGTGCACTTAATTAGGATACCGTTACTTACATCAAACATGTCAGATACTAATTATAGGACGCCCCTCGGAGCATATAAACATGGTTAGTCCAAGGTGAATCAAATCGACAGTAACGGTTGGCATCTTGGCTTATGTAGCCAAAATTGGACAACCAGGAAAGTGACTCACGGTTTTCGTTACTTGTTTAACGTACTTTTAATTCCAAGTTAATATTTACTTATAGTATGGTGTCAGAATTGTTATATTTTTATAGCTTTTAAAAATTGCCCCAAACTGACAGATGATAACTCCTGCTTTAAAGTGGCATGAGTTGCCAAAAGGTTGATATTTTGACGTTGAAACGAAATGTTGAAATTATCGGCTATTTTTCTCCAGGCGTATAATCCAGAAGCTTTTTAGTGCTTCTAGTCTCGAGAACGTACGATATAGTATTATTTTGAACTAACTTTGGCTTAGAATGAGTGAATGGTCGTCTCGGTTATTTAAATTTTGTTTACTTTTCGAACACTATTCCGGTTTGTATAGGCCACATACTGTATGGATTTTCCTCATTCCATCGCCAATCATTTAGTTTTTCGATGGCCTTCAAAGCCTCTTACTGTCGTGACGATCAGAAATTATCAAAAAAGTGTGAATTTTGGCAGTTCATGCCACTTTAAAAGGAGATTATAAATACTCTTGATTTCTTCATCTACTCTCCAACGCCTTTAAAAACAGCCATCAATTAATAAACTTCAATGTTCAAAACGGCCTAGATAAATGGACAATTGAGGGAGTACTATGAACGAACCTAATCAGAACTTCCTTGCTTATTTGGAGATGAATTTAATAATGGCTTATATCTCCTTTTCTGTCGAAGTGTTGTCAACAAACTGACAGCAGTCAAACTCAGCTGTGGAAATGTAGGCCTTAAGAAAAATCACTTGGATTAGTAAACCTCGTCCGACATTAAATTCCAAGTATACGCCCATATGTTGTGTCAAACTATTGGTGAATAAGAACCAAATGTCCAGAAATCATGAATAAACGAAAACGAGTTCTATTTATACACAAGTAATGTTTAAAGGCCCACTTGCCGCCGTAGCCTGTTTAAATTTGTTAAGAAAACCAATTTACATGAGCTTCCTACGACTAATACCACTAAACTTAAACATAGGACACATAAAACATTTCTAGTTAGCTTTAGAATGTAGAAATGGGATGAAAAGCAAACGAAGAATCGAAGCCTGATAACAACAACAACGATCAGTGTCCGTCAACTTTCGTGTTGGATTATCCTCATTTCAGGCCTTTGTATCTGTGTTTTACACTCAAACAATTATCAGCAGGCTTTTCCAGTCGCTGTTAAGCGATCGTCAGTCTGTATTTCTCAGATAAATAGGTTTACGTTCCGGGTACGTAACAATTCAAATTTTCAAATTCAAATTAAAAATACAAAGTGACGTCCAAACTTTTAAATTTTGGTAAAAATAGAAAGTTCCTAAATTATATTGTCTGGGAAAAATACAGAAAACAGACTTTCTTTTTTAATGTAAACAATATTCCTGATTTTCGCGGCAAGTGTGCTTTTAAACATTGTGTTTGGTCGCATTTACCGTCGTAATATTAAGTGCAGTGCTGCACTTAATTAGGATACTTACATCCAACATTTCAGATACTAATTATAGGACGCCCCGCGGAGTTTATAAAAATGGTTGGTCCAAGGTGAATCAAGTCGACTGGAACGGTTGGAATCTTGGCTTATGTAGCCAAAATGGGACAACCAGGAAAGTGACTTACCGTTTTCGTTACTTGTTTAACGTACTTTTAATTCCAAGTAAATATTTACTTATAGTATGGTGTCAGGATTGTTATATTTTTATAGCTTTTAAAAATTGCCCTAAACTGACAGATGATAACTCCTGCTTTAAAGTGGCATGAGCTGCCACAATGTTGATATTTTGACGTTGAAACAGAATGTTGAAATTATCGGCTATTTTTCTCCAGGCGTATAATCCAGAAGCTTTTTAGTGCTTCTAGTCTCGAGAACGTACGATATAGTATTGTTTTGAACTAACTTTGGCTTAGAATGAATGAATGGTCGTCCCGGTTATATGAATTTTGTTTACTTTTCGAACACTATTCCGGTTTGTATAGGCCACATACTGTATGGATTTTCCTCATTCCATCGCCAATCATTTAGTTTTTCGATGGCCTTCAAAGCCTCTTACTGTCGTGACGATCAGAAATTATCCAAAAAGTGTGAATTTTGGCAGTTCATGCCACTTTAAAAGGAGATTATAAATACTCTTGATTTCTTCATCTACTCTCCAACGCCTTTAAAAACAGCCATCAAGTAATAAACTTCAATGTTCAAAACGGCCTAGATAAATGGAAAATTGAGGGAGTACTATGAACGAACCTAATCAGAACTTCCTTGCTTGTTTGGAGATGAATTTAATAATGGCTTATATCTCCTTTTCTGTCGAAGTGTTGTCAACAAACTGACAGCAGTCAAACTCAGCTGTGGAAATGTAGGCCTTAAGAAAAATCACTTGGATTAGTAAACCTCGTCCGACATTAAATTCCAAGTATACGCCCATATGTTGTGTCAAACTATTGGTGAATAAGAACCAAATGTCCAGAAATCATGAATAAACGAAAACGAGTTTTATTTATACACAAGTAATGTTTAAATGATACGACAAAATAACAATAACCATTGGTGTAGATATTGTTCTATTCCAACTTCTGTTAAGATGACACGATTCAATGGGCATGCACTAGCTGTTTTTTCTTCCTTGTTGTCAAGTAGAAAAAAACAAGAAACACTTCTCTGCTCAGAAATAGAGCGTTGCATACTTGCGTCTGTATTTTGTCTTTGTTCATACGGGTTGGTGTATGCTCATTTTACAGTCCTAACTTTTTCAATCAATTTCTGACAATTCATCAATGATACTGACCTACATGTATATACCAGCGAAAGATGGTTATTTTTTCCACTATGAAGAGCCATATCTGATTGATATGTGCCATTCATGCCCACAAATAGTTAAAATAGAAGAAAAAGATAAGGACTGGAAATGAAATAGTTGGATCCTTACAAATTGTTCGTTTGTATTTTTCATAATTTATCATTTTAACACTTTTACAGTTAGCTCCTTTAGACGATTCAAATCGTTACCCCGCCTGTCCGCATGTTCAGACTAGGTGTTTATTTACATTTAGGGTAGTTGACAAATCAAATGCATGAATTTTACATCTTGGCAAAAATAGAACATTCTTAACTTTATACAAAAAATACAGAAAACCGTCTATTCTTTTTAATGTTGAATGCATTCTAGTTTTAAGTGGAGTGTCTTTAATTAAAACTTTAACGCCTTGTTTATGATTGAAATGGAATCTATATGCAATTTCCAATTCCCATAATGTAGGAAAATGGTCATGATTTTATCACAGTTTACTATTTTTACTTCAATATAGCATTTCTGAAGAAAACAGTAGATGTTATAGAGGACGACGCCTTTTGAAAGTTATCACGCCGTGCTCAAACACCAGTGGTCTAAAACCTTTTTCACACCAAAGCATCAAGCACGCATTCTCGTCTGAAAGATGATAGGCGTAAAGAGAGCAGACATTTTAGAAACAAAACGAGCTTTCTCGAAAATGCTTTAATTGATAAAATAAAAAAAATCTTTCACCAACTAGCCGCATTGTTATGTATTTATAATTATAAACATTCAGGTGCATTATCACGGATATAAATTACTTAGCACAAGGGAAGATCACGTTATGTTTGTTCAAGGCCACGATATTGGATTAAATGTTGAACACATAACTTCTACAAACCAGCATATAATCTTTGAATTATCACGCTTTTTTCTGTCATTATTCTGTAGTTACACCAAGCATGGCATAATATATTGTCTTTTTATTTTAAGTTGTTTACTGAAGGCGTTGAACAAATCCATGAGTATTTAGAATTCTTTTATGGAATATCAGAATCTATAATTCCATGTTTGGGCGACAAACTTCTACCAAATAGTCAACTGATCATGCAACTTTTAACCATTCGACAAAACAACATCATGAAATTCAACAAGGCGTGTACTTGCATATACCCGGTTTAATATTCCTCTCCTGTACTTACTTAAGGGTACCATTATTTACAGCCAACATTTCAACCACTATTGAGGACGCCTCCTGGGCCTTATAAATATTGTAATATATGCAACTAATTATTTTCAATGTTTAAATGCAAATTTGCTGATTCCTTTTTAAAGAGTAAACGTGCTTCACGTACAGTTACATTTGGTATAGGATTTGCAATTTTTCAATTTAGCGTAATTTGACACGCTGACTGTTATCTTATTTGATGGAATTTGACATGTTGTTTCATAGTTGTTGTTGTTGTTGTAGCATTTTTATCAACAAACGACTGTTTTACCGTTTTGGGGAATTTCTCGAAAAGTTATTCGCGTAATTAAAACACTTACTTGTTAGCCAAGTTGTCTCCCAGATTTAATTCCCTTGCCAGCTTTGATCAATGTAGCTAATCCTCATTTTCTAGACCACATTTTATGTGTAGCTGTCACGGACATTTTAAACTTTGGCTGCAAGATCGCCGGGGTTTTCAGATTTTTAGCTTCACATTATGTTCAATCGTTGTTTGTAATATGTGTGCATCTCATATAATTTCTAGATTACAGAATGTTATTGTGATATCTAGTCAAGTAAATTTCAAGATACTCTTATGTTAAACTGGATTAAAAATAGCGGATTATATTTTTGGATGTCATTTTACAACACTGTTTGTCCGTTGTAAATCGCTAGCGATCTCGGCATATATTTTCTGATTTTTCAACTAGAAAGTAAGTGTTAAAAATATCCATTCAATCTCAAAACTATTGTACTTTAAGAATTAACCAAACATTTTTCTTTTAGAGTCTTTCAGCTTGTAAACAGCTTTTAAAGTCACTTTTTTCTAGGAGCTGTTAGGTGATAGTTTTTCTCTGTACTACGGTAGTCTGTAGTACTGTACAAAGTTTCAGATTGCGGTCGATTCAACTCAGGAGCCTTTTCCGTATTTTGGTTGCACAATTCTGAAACTTATGTATGTGAAAGTAGGTGCAAAAAGCCCCTAAAGTCAGTAAAAAGCTCCTTAAGCCCTGTTTTAATTTATCTATAATTAATTAGTTACTGCACTGGTGCAGGCAGCGTCTTTGGCGAGCGAGCGGACAGAGAAATTTGATTGGTCGGTCCATCCACGTGACCCCTAAGC
The DNA here is from genome assembly GCA_963971465.1 of Lepidochitona cinerea. NCBI lineage: Eukaryota > Metazoa > Mollusca > Polyplacophora > Chitonida > Tonicellidae > Lepidochitona > Lepidochitona cinerea. The sequence goes on from OZ020551.1 coordinate 5,628,113, forward strand.
CAAAGTGTATAAATAGAGGCTCTGGTCCACGGTGAGCCAGACAGCTAGTGAGCCACACAACGTGTCAGTCAGACTGCAACCCTATTGGAGCGTACTACTGAGTAAGCAAATGTTGAGCTCCTTATGATAGTAGATATGGAATGCTAAATATAGTAATATAGTTTAAGAAGCTGTCTCCTCCTCCCACGGCATATTATTTATTTAATTTAATTATTACAGCATTTATTATTTTTCCATACTGGGCATATCACATATATATCCTGACAAACAAAATAAACTGTTGTGTCCATTTGGAACATATTGGAATTTTTACCTGTTTTATTTAAACTCTCAAATTCTGGATTTTCCTCGGCGAAATTTATCGACGCACCATAATATAGATTTCCATCGACGTGTGGGATTCTATATTGTGGATTGTTTCACTGCGTACACAGGGCCTTCATATTTTTGGGGGATTTACCAATCGTGAAAGGCGTTTTCATTGTCAGAGTTTCAACTTATGAATATACGTCCCGAATTTTTACTCGCTTATATTACATTGGTGTCAGAAGTGGGATACTATTTTCCTATATAGTATCCAGTGGTCGAACTCATATTATTCATTTTCTTGGAATAAGTGATTTTATTTTGGAGAAATGGCGAATATTCATAACAACGTACAGGAAGATTTAATTGATCAAGACGCTGTGGGGGGAGAAAATCAACATAACTCAGATGAACAAAGCAGTGACTCAGAAGTACAATTTAATCAAGGTGATTCTGCATTGCATTCTGTGGAAGAGCGAGTGCCTAGACCACGAGGACGTTTGGTTCGTACATGTCGTAATGACTGTTTGAGGCTTAAACCCGAGCCTTATGACGGAAAGGGAGATTATGAAGAGTACATTTCACATTTTGAGGACTGTGCAGAATTAGGCAACTGGTCAGAACAAGAAAAGGCTTTAGTCCTTTCAGTGAGCCTAAGACGTGCAGCGAGAACCTTTTACATAAGTTTGTCCCCTCGAGAGAGAAGATCATACAGCATACTTTCTTGTAGTTTGGAACAGCGATTTGGCGCAGCAAGGCATAAAGACAGATGGCTTTCTAAGCTCGAGGGACGAAGACGTGAATCAGGTGAATGTATTGCAAACCTTGGGGATGATCTGAGACAAATGACCCAGAAAGCATATCCTATGTTAGATAGCCAAGCACAGGAAGCATTGGCACTTAATCAACTTTATAAGAGTATAGCAATAGACATGAAATGCAGATGTTTTGACAGAGGATGTAGTACTATTAGCGATGCGATTGATGTCATTGAACGCTTTGAGGCCTTGATGGGTGACCCTGATAAAAGAAGGTCTACAGTGCGCATGACTGAAGCCATTTCAAAACAGAATGAATCAACCTCATCACATGAGTCAATGCTGAAATCTATCTTGGAACGTTTGGATAAATTAGAAACGAAGAAGTACACTAAAGTAACGCCTAGATCAGGTCAGGAAGGAAGGAAGTGTTTTGCTTGTGATTCTCCAAGCCACTGTTTTACAAAGATGTAAGGAACAGATGCAACAGGGAAACGAGAACCCGTCAGTTCAGTAGGCCAAGAACTGACGGAAAATTCTGGGCCTGCTGATTATGAAGTTCTAGGTGATAACAAGTCATATGTTGTAATAAATAAGTCTCTGCAGAGGGATGATGGTCGTGCAGCTATCCGCAGTGGACATTTAGAGAGTAAACAGGATGAATATGACAATGGTTTCTATATCACAGGGAATATTCAAGATCTTCGGCAGGGAACCAGATTCTTGATAGATAGTGGTTCAAATATTTCGCTTCTATCAAAATGTGTTTTTGACAAACTTGAGAATAAACCTGACCTCAGTGACTTAAAAGATGAGGTACAGAGTGTAAATGGAAATAAGTTACTGGTTTATGGAGCAGAAATACTTAAAGTAACATTTGGAGATCTATGTTTTGAACAACTCTTTGTAATTGCTGATATAACTATTATTTCCTTCTAAATAAGGTAACCACCGTGGACTATAGGCATCAGAAATTGAAGACAAACCAAGGGACAATCCAATGTTGGGTGGGCGGTATGTCAGCCATGTCAGGCGACATACATGTGAAACAAACTACTTGGATTCTGTGAAATGGGTAAGAGTGAAAATGGAGAACACCGAATTTCTGAATTCAATTATTCTGATCGAGCCATCCAAAGACTTTTTGAGAAAACACTGTGTGAGACTAGTTCATGGAATTGTGGACAACAAATCTGATTTATCTGTGAAATTCATCAATCATGGAGACCAGGAGGTAACTCTGTATCCCAATTCTAGAGAAGGACAGGCTCCTCTCTCTATCAGCGGGAGGAACACACTAAGACATGCTGTGCATGTACAGCTCAACCACCAGCGATTCAATCTTTCCCCAATCATTTAAAAGAAATGTTTGCCAAGGGTTCAGTTCACCTGGAAGAAGAACAAAAGGAGCAATTTAAAGATTTGCTCACGAAATTCCAAGATGTATTTTCAAAATCACCTGATGATTTGGGTAGAACAGATATTATAGAGCACAAAATACACACTAAAGATGCCACTCCTATTCGACAACCATTACGAAGACTTCCTTTTGGGAAAAGACAGACTGTTAGAGAAGAGCTAGAAAAAATGAGAACAAGAAATGTAATAGAACCTTCCAAGAGTCCATGGGCTTCACCTGTGGTTTTAGTTACTAAAAAGGATGGAACCACTAGGTTCTGTGTGGACTACAGGAAGCTTAATGAGGTTACCATTCCAGATGTATATCCTATACCCCGCGTTGACGAATGCCTTGATGCTTTACGGGGTTCTACATGGTTCAACAGCATGGATCTCAACTCCGGTTTCTGGCAAATTGGAATGGCAGAGGAGGATAAGGAGAAAACAGCATTTACCACCCCTGAAGGACTTTACCAGTTTACAGTTATGCCATTTGGTTTAATTAATGCCCCTTCCAGTTTTGAAAGACTACTGGAAAATGTCCTTCGAGGACTGCAATGGGAGGAGTGCCTTTTATATATTGATGACATTGTAGTCCCCGGAAGCTCATTCGGGCAGTGTTTGGAAAGGTTGTCACATGTTTTTTCAAGACTTCTGAATGCCAACTTGAAGCTTAAACCCTCAAAGTGCAATTTCTTTCAAAAGCAGGTAACCTTTCTGGGACATATAGTGTCATCCGATGGAGTGCACACAGATCCTGAAAAAATATCCATGGTAACAAATTGGCCAACACCAAAAAATCCAAAGGAAACAAGAAGTTTTTTGGGCCTTTGTTCTTATTATAGACGGTTTGTTAAAGGCTTTGGTGCAATTGCAAAGCCACTACACAAAATAGCAGTGAAAGGTGCCCAGTTTTCTTGGTCCAAAGAATGTGAAGAAGCATTTGGAAATTTGAAGGTGGCTCTTACCACAGCACCTATTCTTTCTTATCCCATACCAGAACAACCTTTTATTTTAGACACCGATGCCAGTGATCAGGCTGTTGGAGCAGTACTTTCTCAGTTGCAGGAAGGTTCTGAGAGGGTCATTGCATACATGAGCAAAACAATGAGCAAACCTGAACAAGTCTACTGTACCACTCGGAAAGAACTGTTGGCTGTCATTTCCGCCATTAGGCATTTTCGTCCTTACCTTTATGGACAGAAGATCTTACTAAGGACAGATAATGCCGCTGTGTCCTGGATGACAAGTCTTAAGAGCCCCACAGGTCAGACAGCTAGATGGCTTGAGGAATTAGGTAACTTTGATCTACAGGTCACTCACCGAGCCGGAAGGAGTCATTCCAACGCAGATGCCCTGTCTCGACATCCCTGTACATCATGCTCTAGACAACATGCAAATAATGAAGATGAGACAGAAGATGATAGATCCAATTGTACTAAGCAAGTTGCTGCTCTCAACAACTCTTTTCTTGAACAAACCCCTACAACACTAAGCACATCACATGTAGGGGCCTTAACTAGAAGTCAATGTAAAACAGATGATCTAAAAGAAAGTCAAGTGTTACTCGTAGATTGGACTCCTGATGAAGTGAGTCGAAAACAATTAGAAGACGGTTATATTGGCATGATAATGACAAATGTTTTGGAAAAGAAGCCTCAACCTGAATGGTCTGAAATCTCCCACTTGCCATCTGTCACTAAAACTTTGTGGCGTAATTGGAATAGACTGGAAGTACATGCAGGTATGCTGTACCGTAGGTGGTATGTCAACACTTCTGATTTCCGACTACAGCTTGTTGTTCCAGCCACTCTCAAAGGTGAAGTAATGAGGTACCACCATGATTTACCTTCTGCTGGACACCTAGGAATCGAGAAAACCTGTGAAAAGATAAAACAATGCTTCTATTGGCCAGGAATGCGAGATGATATAGTTACTTTCTGCTCAGAGTGTGACAAATGCTCCGCCAGAAAACTAACAAAAGATCAGGGTAGGGCACCTTTGAGACAATTTCTAACAGGCAGTCCAATGGAAAGGATAGCGATGGATATACTTGGCCCTTTGCCCATAACAAAGAGAGGAAATAAGTTCATCCTTGTTATCACTGATTGTTTTACTAAATGGACTGAGGCTGTTCCTTTACCTAACCAAGAAGCCAGAACTATAGCTGAGGCAGTGTTAAATGATTTTATTTGCAGGTTTGGAACACCTCTTCAAATTCATACAGACCAGGGTACCAATTTTGAATCTATCCTGTTAGCAGAAGTGTGTGATCTTTTAGAGATAAGTAAAACCAGAACAACGAGTATGAGGCCCCAAGCCAATGGCAATGCTGAAAGGTTCAACAGAACACTTGTTGCAATGTTAACAGCTTTTTGTGAAAAACGACAGACAAAATGGGATGAGTACTTACCACAGTTATTAATGGCATATAGGTCATCCGTACATTCTGCAACCAAAAAAACTCCAAATATGATGGTTTTTGGAAAAGAAGTGACCTTACCTGTACAAGCATATGTTAGCCAGCCATCAGAGAACACCCATGACTTACAACCTGAATCTTATGCGACGAAGCTTCAACAGACGCTTGAGATAGTTCATGAGGAAGCGAGGAGCGCTTTAAAGTGTGCATCTGATTACAACAAGCGATACTATGACCTTAAGTCAAAGAAAAGGCTCCTTAAGGTTGGTGATCCAGTTTGGTTGTACGATCCAGTTAGGAAACCTGGAATATGCTATAAGCTGACCGCTAAGTGGAAAGGACCTTTTATTGTAGTGAAGAAATTGGACGATATTACTTACCTGGTTCAGAAGAATTCAAAACAACAGCCAAAAGCATATCACGTGGATAGACTAGCTCGATACAAAGGTAGAAATCCACCAAAATGGTTTAAGACATCTCAGTAAGCAGACAAGTAAATCCAAAAAAAGATGACAGGTCGAGGGACTGCTTCAGTTTCATAGTGGAGGGTGTAGTAGTGGATTAATTGAGTTTCCACAAGAGATACATTGTCAGAAGGAGTCCGATAGATCAGAACCTAGGCCTGATCACCCGGAGGTGGCTGATAAGTGGGCAACGCCTTTGATAATACGAGTACTACAGTGCCTCAATGGATACTATGGGAAACTTTACTTCATACCCTCATTCTGTACAAATTTATTGAATAAAGTTGGATTCTCTGTTGTAGATGTAAACTATTGTGATATGCCCAGAAAAAAAAAATAGCTTTGTTTTTTCTCAAAACACTAAGTGAATGTGCCTTGGAGGGAGGAATTTGTAAAACTAATGTTAAAATGTTGATTATTTTGCTAATGACTCACTTGTTTCATGGCAGGATGTCTAGAAATGATTGCTGGTTGTGTCCCAGGTCTTACGACCAGAAGAAGGACTTGAAGATGCATTTAGCCTCTGCACAACACAGATGTCTAGAAGTTGTATGTCCTTACTGCCCGTATGAGAAATTGATGAGACGGATGGTAGACCTTCGTTCCCATGTGGAGAAATACCATACAAATGAGATAAAAACGCTGCCTCCAAGATTCTTTTCTGAGAGTAACGGATTTTGGCTGTCGACATCCCCTAAAGACTACCATTGTATTGTTCCTGCCCCAGCCTGGCATGTCGAAGAGTCCATTGTCGGCAGGGATTTGATGAGGAAGTTTGTGAAAAGATGCGAGAAAAGCAGTAAGAGTGCAAGAGAGTGGGAAGACGGTTGGGAAAACTGCCGAAGGAAAACACCATTATCAGATATTGAAAATAAAGATCCAAATGAAAAGAAACGTCCCCGTAAAGAGAGTCCAGAAAAAAGGTACAACCCCATCAGGCCTGCAATGAAAGAGGAGATGAAGATAACGTCTGTTGATTTAGAGATGACACCAACTGTCAAACTTATATCAGAACTTAATGGTAAGAAGTATGTGTATTTGGTGACTTTGAAAGACAACGTTCAGGAAGATGCAAAGGCTATGCAGGCATTGTTGAGACGAGTAACCTCAATCCCAGAGAATGAAGGAAATGTGTGTCCAACTGAGGGAGAAGGGTTCCTGGTGACCACCCAACGTATTACCAGGGAGATTGTTCAAGTTCTGGGGATAGAGGAGCGCTTTATTCAGAACATTAGACGGTGGATATTTCCCGGGATTGTGTTGGAGAAGCCAACCCAGCAAGCTCCAATATTAACTCTAGACTAGGTACCTGAGGGTAGCATACAACAGCAAGAAGACACCAGGCAAGTCGTCAATCGACTGACTTTTTCCCCGATATCTCCTGCTCCATCCCCATCGCCATCTGCCATATCTAACATGCCTACGGTTACGACCCTCTTTAAACCTAGTCTTTCTTCCATTCAAGCCACCACACCTGTTTCCATTCCTGTTCTTACCACACCTCCTTCTGCCGAACCCTTAGACCTGTGTACTCAGAAACAACCTGCAAGAATTGAAAGAACTCAAACATCCCAGAAGACTACAACTATTAAAGAGAGAAGTAACAACCTCCTTAGGAATGGATGTATGCCATTGCTTCCTCCTGCACGGCGAGAGTGGAGTACAAACAAAACCGTTCAAATACCAATAGGGCAAGAGACGCAAACCTGGCCACCAACACAGTGGACTGTAATGAGACCAACGCAAAAGTTGATTCATTGGGAGTATTTGGCTTTGAGGTTGGAAATGGCATCTTCGGGGTCTCTAAATATCGATCATTCAGAGCTTTTGGATAAATACAATATGTTTGCCTTGCCCGGGACCCACTCATTTCACATAGATGCTGGGGTCGACGAGGAGACTCAGCTAAATAAGACCAGGTTATACTGCTATAAGTCGATTTGTAACATTGCCACCAATGGAGATGATACTAGTATAACTGCTTCACAGATGAGACTGGTAGATATGAGGGAGAAAGGTAATGCCGCAAGAGATGTCTCCACGGACCACCTCATCAACATTTTGGACAGGGCTAACATTCCCCTTCGTTTAGAGCCGAAGAATTAAATTCGTATTATTAAATTGTTAGTTTTTTTTGTAACCAAACAACGGAGTGTTTGTAATTTAAGTGGGGAGAATGTAATATATGCAACTAATTATTTTCAATGTTTAAATGCAAATTTGCTGATTCCTTTTTAAAGAGTAAACGTGCTTCACGTACAGTTGCATTTGGTATAGGATTTGCAATTTTTCAATTTAGCGTAATTTGACACGCTGACTGTTATCTTATTTGATGGAATTTGACATGTTGTTTCATAGTTGTTGTTGTTGTTGTAGCATTTTTATCAACAAACGACTGTTTTACCGTTTTGGGGAATTTCTCGAAAAGTTATTCGCGTAATTAAAACACTTACTTGTTAGCCAAGTTGTCTCCCAGATTTAATTCCCTTGCCAGCTTTGATCAATGTAGCTAATCCTCATTTTCTAGACCACATTTTATGTGTAGCTGTCACGGACATTTTAAACTTTGGCTGCAAGATCGCCGGGGTTTTCAGATTTTTAGCTTTACATTATGTTCAATCGTTGTTTGTAATATGTGTGCATCTCATATAATTTCTAGATTACAGAATGTTATTGTGATATCTAGTCAAGTAAATTTCAAGATACTCTTATGTTAAACTGGATTAAAAATAGCGGATTATATTTTTGGATGTCATTTTCCTACACTGTTTGTCCGTTGTAAATCGCTACATCAGAAGCAAGCGATCTCGGCATATATTTTCTGATTTTTCAACTAGAAAGTAAGTGTTAAAAATATCCATTCAATCTCAAAACTATTGTACTTTAAGAATTAACCAAACATTTTTCTTTTAGAGTCTTTCAGCTTGTAAACAGTTTTTAAAGTCACTTTTTTCTAGGAGCTGTTAGGTGATAGTTTTTCTCTGTACTACGGTAGTCTGTAGTACTGTACAAAGTTTCAGATTGCGGTCGATTCAACTCAGGAGCTTTTTCCGTATTTTGGTTGCACAATTCTGAAACTTATGTATGTGAAAGTAGGTGCAAAAAGCCCCTAAAGTCAGTAAAAAGCTCCTTAAGCCCTGTTTTAATTTATCTATAATTAATTAGTTACTGCACTGGTGCAGGCAGCGTCTTTGGCGAGCGAGCGGACAGAGAAATTTGATTGGTCGGTCCATCCACGTGACCCCTAAGCCAAAGTGTATAAATAGAGGCTCTGGTCCACAGTGAGCCAGACAGCTAGTGAGCCACACAACGTGTCAGTCAGACTGCAACCCTATCGGAGCGTACTACTGAGTAAGCAAATGTTGAGCTCCTTATGATAGTAGATATGGAATGCTAAATATAGTAATATAGTTTAAGAAGCTGTCTCCTCCTCCCACGGCATATTATTTATTTAATTTAATTATTACAGCATTTATTATTTTTCCATACTGGGCATATCACATATATATCCTGACAAACAAAATAAACTGTTGTGTCCATTTGGAACATATTGGAATTTTTACCTGTTTTATTTAAACTCTCAAATTCTGGATTTTCCTCGGCGAAATTTATCGACGCACCATAATATAGATTTCCATCGACGTGTGGGATTCTATATTTTGGATTGTTTCACTGCGTACACAGGGCCTTCATATTTTTGGGGGATTTACCAATCGTGAAAGGCGTTTTCATTGTCAGAGTTTCAACTTATGAATATACGTCCCGAATTTTTACTCGCTTATATTACAATATGGTCAGTTCAAAGTGATTGATTGTTTGGTGTTTTACGCCGCGCTCAAGATTATTTCACTTATAATATGGCGGCGTTGCCAGTTTTATTGTGGGAGGCAAACAGGCTCTATGTCCGGAGGAAACCCACGACCTTCCGTTGATAACTGGCAACCATCCCACATAGGTCGTTCGAGTGAAAACCCAGTAAGAAAATTTTCCAATTTTTTTTTGACAGAGTGGGATTCGAACCCGTGACCCATTGGTGGAAAGTCGACAAGGCACAAAGAGTCCAGTTTGCCAATGCCCCCAAAACTAAACCTGGTAACATCACCATACGAGATGAAATAATCTTAAGTGAAATAATCTTAAAAAATCGCTGTACTCGTCAAATCAAACTGGAAAAACCTCGTGTAAAGCTGACAAGAATGTCCTTGCTTATTTGGAGATGAACTTAATTCTGAAGATCTCGCGAGAATATGATTGCTAATAAACCTGTTATCCCCATCTACTCTGTTAGGCTTTCTAAACAACCCTAACATGTAGTTGCTAAACCCCAGTGCAAAAGACTAAAATAAATGGGGAAAAAAACGCTGAACTCATCAAATTAAACTGGGAGATGAGGAGACAATGTGACAAGAATTTCCTTGCTTATGAATGTAATAATGGCTTATGTATCCTTTTCTGTCGAAGTGTTGTCAAAGAGCTGAGACCTGTCAAACTCAGCTGTGGAAATATTTTAATCTTTGAACTTAAGGCAAGAAAAATCACTTTGATTGGGAACTCGTCCGACATCCAATTCCAAGTATATGCCTACCTGTCAAGAAATCATCATTGAACGAAAATGGGTTTTATTTACACATAAGAAGTGTTTATATGATACGACAGAACGACAGAACCATTGGGGTAAATATTGTTGTATTTCAACTTCGGGGAGATGACTAGCTTCAATATCTTCATAACCATGCACTATCTGTTTATATTTTGTGCTCATTGTTGTCAAGTAGAAAAAAGTCCTTCGGACATTGTCCAAGAAACACTTCTCTGCTCAGAATAGAGCGTTGGATACTTGGGTCTGTATTTTGTCTTTGTTCATACGGGTTGGTGTATGCTCATTTTACAGTCCTAACTTTTTCAATCAATTTCTGACAATTCATCAATAAGACTGACCTATATACCAGCGAAAAATGGTTATTTTTTCCACAAGATTGATTGATTGATGTTTTACGCCGAACTCAAGATTTTTTCCCTTATATGGCGGCGTTGCCAGGTTTAGTGGGGAGGAAACCGGGCTCATTGCCCGGAGGAAACCCCGATCTTCAGCGAGTACCTGGCAACTTTTTCAGATACGGCGACCGAGTGAACACTCCACTCAGAATTTTTTGAATTTTTTGTTTGGTCTGAGGATGATTCTAACAAAATTCGTATAAATGTTCTTTTCATCTTCAGTTATTACTGAAGCCGTTGAACAGATCCATAAGTATTTAGAATTCGTTTATAATTCAGCCTTTGGCCGACAGACCTGTACCAATAATGTAAAATGTGAACACATCCGTATAGTAACATGTGTAGATATGGCATTTCTGGTTAAGTAACCTTCTTTGTATAAATTATACATATTTCTCGGGTTTCTTATTTAATTTTTCTGTACTAAGGTCATTACTTAGGTAATTTTGTTTTCTTTTCGGACACTGTTTCGCTTCGTACATATCCTTCAAACTGTCAGGATTTGAGGTACTGTAAGGGAAATGTATTATAAAGTAGTGCTTCTAACTGAACTATATATGCCTTCAAAAAAAAACCATGCAAGTCACATGCTACGGAAGCCTGTATTCCCAGTGTTCTTTTTACCCTTATCACAATGTTACACAGGTGGGAACATGGTTTTGAAAGAAGGGTGCCATATAACGTATTTACCACTATCCAAAACAGGTTGTTCACTTAAAACTGTGTAGAATCAGAGCTGGTCTATACTCGATAATTTTCCTAAAATGTTCTCCAGGGTTGAGTTGTTCAGACACTGACTTCATCGCGTATGAAAATTTAAATATACGTATTCTAATTGGCTTTGTGTATAAGAGCGAGCGAGTCTTTCCCAGCAGGGCCGGGTAGCTCTGCTCTGTGGGACGACAGTCCTTAGTTTTCGTATTGCCCTGGCATTGGCCTTCGTTTCGCCGTATTGACCAATGCAAAAACTCTCGATTCATGATATTTTTATTGATTAACTGTGCAAGTTATTTCTGGAATTTAAACCTAGAAACTATATAGGCCTACTGAGAGTATAGAGTTTCCCTTATTAAAATGCACGGCGTGTTATCGACATTCCATGTTTGTTTTAGTGCAAATGTCTTAAAGGCACATGCCCTGAACGAATATCGTTAATATTTGTGCTATTTTACCGTTGTTTATATGAAGATGAGGTTTCCAGATGGCCATTGGTGACTTTCCCAGTTTCTACGGATCACTGGATAGCGAATTTTATTTGAGGATTCCAATGTCTGCTTTGTTGTGATAAAAAGACTCGAGTGAGCAGTAGAGCCCTTCCTGGCTGTGCGTTTTGGTCTACTATTTGCTGTTTGTTTACTGACTGGCAGAAAACAATAGCAACACGGGATTCGCTAAGTAACTCGTTAAATGTACGTTTTTGACGGAAAGTTGATTTGCAGCGTTTTATCCGAGATTGATCACTCTTTATTTTTCTAATAGTCTGAAGGCCAACGGAGAACCACAACATCATTTTAAGCCTGCTGCAGACTAGCTGCAGGTGACTATCCTGCCCTTCTGTTATATAGTCTCAGATCGGTGCCATTTAGTTCTGTAGAACGGTTCGAAGGTTTCGTCTTGCAGCCTTCATCCGGCCTTTCCATGATGAAATAAAATACTTTATTGACAGTTTGGATGCCCCGCGTGCATTTCCAATGGTAAAAATCCAAATAAAATTTTAAATACTCGTTCAATGGTCTATTTTGCATACATGTACTCTATTGTAAATTGTTAGTCTTATATACGAAACGGTGACATTCTCCACAAATTAACGGCCACCATATTTGCTTGACAAAACTGTATAACCGATATCGTAGGTCAAAATGGACCATGGAAAGAGTATTTATACTTTTATTTGGATTTTTACTATTAGAAATGCAAGCGGAACAACCAAACTGTTAATAAAGTTAATTAATCATGGAAAGGCCTGATATACATGTAGGCTACAAGACCAAAAGCACAAACCGTCCAAATGGCACCGATCTGTGACTATACAACAGGATGGTCACCTGTGGCTAGTCGCTGACGAGAGCTATCTGCTGAGCTTAATTTCATCCATGGCACTTGCCTTAAGCACATATCTCACGTTATCGGTGAACTTTTGTTGAGATTTTAGTCACTCGTGGAGATGCGCTATTTTTTTGTCGTCTGATAAAACGCCTACATCGTAAAATAGATAAATCTCATAGTAGAGATTCGTTCTCAGACGGGCATTGTCCTCATATTTGAGGCATCACAGTCGAGTACTTCAATCATAAAAAAGGAACCTGTATGTAATATTTTCTTAATCTGTTTACTATTTGAATAAATTGGTATCCTTTCGAGACTAACTTTTTTAGAATGTGATTGCACGATAAATCTGGTATCATTTTTCATGCTTAAAATTGGATGTAAAAAGAATTCATGATAACATAACATTATTTGCACTCCTGTACTGTGTGTTAAAACAGTTTATAAAGTCATAAAAACTTTTATGCCCAAAGGCAGTCGCATGTTTAGCGTTACTATTAAAACAGAAGCTCTGAGTTAATGTAGACAGATATAAAGATAGTGTATTTCTACTTACGCCGTTGGGAGGACGATTGAGAAGATCAGTTAACAGAAATGTTCTCTATGGAGAAATTGTTAACACATTTTATTGAATTGCCGTATAATGAGATGGGTTTACCTTCATAAAAGTTGCATTTTAATTCTTGTAATGGACTTCTCGTTACGATTTCTCGGTCATAATGACTGCTCTGCATTATCATGAAACAATGGTGTTATTTAGCATACAGGCTCGGTAAACATTTATTACATAAACACTATGTATGAGGATACTTTGCCAACAACAAAGCTCTTTGAAAGGATTGCTTAGCAACTTTGTTATATATATATATATATATATATATATATATATATATACACAAGGTAAGGATTAAAACATGCAAACTAATTTGGAGCTTTACAACGTTTACAGATCTTTATACAGTGAGATCAAATATGACTATTACAATGTATTCTGAAAGCGCCAATTCTTACTACCAGCGAGCTAACGCGAAAGTGGTTTCGTTTCAACTCACCTTTTTCAAACACAATTTCACCACAACACTACTGCAATCGATATTACCAAAACACTACTGCGATAAATATTATCACAACGTTGTTACAATATATATCATCACAACGGTGCTGCAATAGATGACAGCGCTGGTGTAATAAATATACTGAACCGCAAAAACAACACACTTATCAACGGAATGATTCCAAATTTGACATGATCAATCATCATGATCGGCAGACAAATGTTAGAGAATTTCAAGTGAAAGTGAGGACAGTTGGCGCCATAAGGCGATCTGGAAGTCAATAATGTGTATGGCAACCAGCGTTGCATCGTCGGGACATTGAGTGGATGAGACGGTTGATAAAGATGATAGGAACTAGGGCAGCTGTTACGCCATTTGCTCTACCAGGACCAGCATTCTGGAACACGATAGGGCCTAGTTTTTGATTCAGTGCTATAGCACCCCATACCATAATGGTGGGACCTCCCCACGCGTCTCTTTCCAGAACACACTCATCTGTAAAACGCTCCTCTCGTCTACGCCACACTCTCGTTCGCCCATCAACTGTCGAGATGCAATACCGGCTTTCATCAGAAAAGACTGCAGTTCTCGCAACACACGTGCATTGTGACCTTCATGCAAAACTAACCGAAAAAGCACCCCATCATTACTTAAGTTACTGTGCTTTGATGACGTGTTTTGCATATAATTAACATGATCAGAAACCAAACTTTCCTGACCACTGGCTTCAAACCAGGTTTAGCAAGGATATCAAAAGAGAAAAATTATTTAAAATTATGATGATATATGCATTTAGCAACATTTGAATAGGGTGACGTTTCTTTTGTGGTTCAGTATATTATCACGATACCGGTGCAATAGATATCTTCACGACGTTGGTGTAATAGATATCATTCGGACGTTGGTATAATAGATATCATCACGACATTGGTGCTTTAGCTATCATCACGAAGTTGATGTAATATATATTATCACGACGTTGGTGCTTTAGATATCATCACGACGTCGGTGCTTTAGATATCATCACGACGTTGGTGCTTTAGATATCATCACGACGTTGGTGCTTTAGATATCATTCGGACGTTGGTGCAATAGATATCATCACGACGTTGGTGCTTTAGATATCATCACGACGTTGGTGCTTTAGATATCATTCGGACGTTAGTGCAATAGATATCATCACGACGTTGGTGTTTTAGATATCATTACGACGTTGGTGCTTTAGATATCATCCGGACGTTGGTGTAATAGATATCATCACGACGTTGGTGCTTTAGATATCATCACGACGTTGGTGCTTTAGATATCATTCGGACGTTGGTGCAATAGATATCATCACGACGTTGGTGCAATAGATATCATCACGACGTTGGTGCAATAGATATCATCACGACGTTGGTGCAATAGATATCATCACGACGTTGGTGCAATAGATATCATCACGACGTTGGTGCAATAGATATCATCACGGCGTTGGTGCAATAGATATCATCACGGCGTTGGTGCAATATATATCATCGTTCATCGATCTTTATTCCATAATGCAATCTTTGAGAGTAATGGTAACAGACTACCAGCAAACAACTCATGTCATCATCAGAGGTGGTCAAAATAACCAGTTTCTTATATATAATGAAGAATGTTATTTCAACGAATTCCAACTAGACAGCCCTATTGAAGGATTACACACTGGATGGAACTGTTGAAAAATAGACAGAACTAAATCTGTTAAACGGCTAAATGGATATATTCATACATGCATAATTTAGGAAGGTAGTCGATATTTTTTCTTGCATTCAGTAATTCCTTCAACAGAGATTTGTATGTTCTTAGATATAATATCAACGGGGTTTAACTTGGACGGGGGTATTTTATTGTTAATCAGCTAACGGTAAATCTGCCTGACAAATACTTGTAGATAGTAGTTTACACTGTTCTAAAAGAGGGAAATCTAACCGAGTGTAGGTTGGTATTCTAAATCCTCTAATAACAATATCACCCAGCAGACACAGTTATATCCCCCGCCTTAGGGGAAAAATATATAGAACAGTGACTACGAAAATCAACTTAACCAGTACCCAGCTGGTAGTGGACATACATTTAACCTCAAATTTCTAAGTTATATGATGTAAACGGGCCTGTCTGCCAAAACTTCTTTTCGTCGCCATAAAGGTGAAATAATCTTGAGTGAGGCGTAAACCTCCCATCAATCAATCGAACACTCTAAGTTATATATCCATGGAAACGGTCACAAAAAAGTTGGAAACCTCAAAAGGCACGTCTACACATGATGATTGTTCCACACACCAAGGTTCATTGAGTTATGTCTGATAGTTTTCGAGTCCTGCTCCGGAAACGAAATCGAGACGAACGGACAGACTGAGCCCATTTCAATACCCTACCCCCCTACCCCCCCCCCCCCCCCACCCCCAAACTTCATTTTGCAGGGGATAACAACCACCAAGGCTAACTTTTAAACTATTAAGAAGAGAGAAAGTATACGATGACTCCGCATTCGTCCTTCGATCCCAATATGTTTTCTCCCGGACAAAGAGCACGCTGCCACCTCATTCAAGTTGACAACGCCGTCATATAAGAGATATTTAGTGCAACGTAAAACAGCAATCAATCAATCTAGGAAGTCGCAATATTGCTTTCCTTCTCTTTAAAATGCATTTTGTTTTTTGTGGGCCTACCTGTGTTTGTCTGAATTAAACATGTGAAAGTACATTATTTACCATTTCCTGGCTTGTGTTTCTGTATATGAGTGGCTGATATAGTGATTCAGATGGCAGACTAAAAGCAGAATGGGCCTGGGTTTATCGGTTGGCATCACAAGACATCATGCATTGAAATACGACATCAGGTTAACGTACTGTGAGGAAAACGCCTCGGCATTTTAAACAGATTTTACCACAGAAACATATATCTTAGAGGTATTGAGCGTGTGCGCAATTTGTTTTACTTCTGAGCTTTATGGGGAAACCAAAGGCTTTGTCTACGGATGTCATTAACAATGATAAGCCGATTTATATGCAACAAAATAATCTTATATTCCATTAATTCTTAACTATAAACAAATTACATTATTATCCGACAGCATATGACGTCACAAAGATTCAAAGCCTGTCTGAAATAAATTGCAGTCCATCCTAAGTGACAGGACTTCAGTATATACAGTGGATATATACGTATATAATCATCTGCTTGAAGACACCTTGTTTCTTGATGACTGCTTTATGGCAAATAAAAGCCGAAAGCTCGCCTATCAATCATTCAAAGTGCGTCCGCATTCGTACAACGGCTTAATAGGTTATCATTCGGAATGATATATCAGTAATTTGCCATCTGTATTCCCTCGTATTAAGATTTTTAAGACACTTCTCTGAAAGCTTTCAAGACAGCTCTTCAAACGACTTTGTTTGCTTGTGGGGGTTTTTCCTTACATAATGGACTGTTTTTCGTTACATGGATAAAGTATATGTTTTTATAAATGCATATGAAGATACATGTATAAGTTATTACATTAAGAGAAAGATAACTCGGATGATAACAAATTCTTAAAACAATACTACATCTTAAAGACAATGCTAGATCCTTAAAAAAACAGTACTATATCCTTAACGACTGTATTATATCCGCAAGGACAGTATTAGATGCTTAAACACATTACTAGATCTGTTGTTTAAATGGCATTTTTTGTCAATAAACACGGGGTTGGTATGGATAACAAACCAAAAAACAAACGATGAATTGACAGTGTTAGATCATTAAAGACAGTACTATATACTTATCGACAATATTAGATCCTTAACAACAGTAATAGATCCTTAATGGCAGTACTAGATCCTTAACTACAGTAACGGATCCTTAAAACAGTACTAGATCCTTAACGACAGTATGATATTCTATAACTTTCACTGCCACAATTTGAGATAATAGGACGCCCAGGGGCCATTGTTGACTTGGGCCAGTTTTCAATGGGTTTGTGAATTTTCGGAAGAACATAGACGACCCTGTTCTTAGAGTTATGATCAGATTCCAAATAGCGATACTGTTTTTCATTAAGTAAGCATTTATCTTGAAGAGAAACAAGAATTTTATAAAACTTCCTAACATTTTCAGGCCAAATTTCCAAATGAAGAGGGTTGCTTAGCTGCCGTTCTACCTCTTCAAAATAATCCTGTTTAGACATAATAACTGTTGTCGAACCTTTATCAGCAGGTTTAATAACTATGTTTTGATTTCTCCTTAGCTTACTTAAGGCAAGTTATGTTGGTTTCTACTTTCTAGGGTTAGTTAAAACATCAAACTTCCTTGATACAGAGTCACGACATGTGAGAATGTGATAAGGGGGCGTATAGCCGCTTTTAGATGTAAGCGGCTTGCGTACCCCACTGGAATCTCGGTAGATATCAGCCATACTAAGAATTTTGGAGTACTCCATAACATGCACTAATTTACTAATAGAAAAGTCCCTATCAGATAATGATTTTGGGCAAGGCACAAATGAAAGTCCTCTATTGAGTAGAGATATATCGCCAGCAGCGAGCTCCTCGTTACTAAGATTAACAATATTACTTTCTAAGCCGAAAGTAGGGTGGCACATGCCCTGTCCCAAATTTAGTTTAAATCTAGTGTCTGAAGCCAGTGGGTATACAAGCAATTTGCTGTATCTTCGGTCCAGTGAATTTTGTCCGTGGATACTCTAAATTTTGAATTGGGGATTTTTTGTATGACCATAACTCTCTTCATCTTGGAAGCAGCAGAGTTATATAGGTTCAGGTTCGAAACTTCACTGGCCGGTAATTTATTGGATGACTGGATCTCTACAAAGTAGATGAGCGAGTTGGAAAAAGGCTTCCTAACCGCTGTCATCATGTTGCGCATTTGATTTTACGAAATGTTTGGCTCAGTAGCTGTCTTGTTATTGATACCAATATTCAAGATAACTTTCTCAGGTTTGGGACCTTGATACGCTGTCTGATTTGCCGATCGACGTGGATTATTGTCCGGTGAACATCCGGGCAATGTACCTATACGTTGGCGTTGGCGTGGATGTCCTGTGTCAATCTTGCTGTGTGTGGCCTTGCATTGTCGTGTTGCAAAATGATTCCACGAGGTTGTTGATGAATAAAGGGCACCACAACAGGCCGTAAGATCACATCGCAATAACGTTGGGCGTCCAGGTTTCCGCAAATTAGGACAAGATTCATATGCCACCACAAACCGTTAACCCACCACCTCCAAACGGCCGTACCTGGTGAACACAGTTAACGTTCACCAACTCTTCGGTAAACACACTGCCGCCGGTCGTTTCTGAAGATGGAGAATCTGCTCTCATCAGAGAACAGAACTCGAAATCGCCTGGCCCGGATACCACACTACCGCAGTTCCCTGTAGACGGTCTGTCTACTTATCCTGTATCCCAGTGGTGTAGCCGCTGTGAGCGTCGCTGTTACGATGAGGTTTTTCAGGTGTAATACCCGGATTTAACGATCTTCTCGGGGCGGGGTTACTCGTGGGCCTGTCTAAAGTCTGACCTGTCTGACGTAACCGCTTTATCAATCTGGTGATAGTTATGCGTGCACAGCCCAACCTTCTGGCTACATCGACGTATATCGTTTCATTTGGACACTGGTGTATATATTTGGAGAGTCCGGTCTTTGAGACTAGAAATCCATGAATTAGCTATCATGTTTCCAACATCTGATCTGAAGACAGAGTATATTAAAGTGCAGAGTGTCAAATACAACAATCAACGTTGTTCAGACGGAAAGAAATCAGTTCTCTGAAGTTAATAAATTACAATTAAATATGGTATCATCGGAGATGGTAGATTTCAATCGAGGAATATAGATCTTTCTGTAATTTTATCAGAAACAAGGGTCCTCAATGGCTCAGTCGGTTAGAGTGGTAGTTCCTCAGTCCTACACAGACCTCCGGTCGATGCAACGTGGGTACGAATACTACGAATCCCACTCAGACCAAACAAATTGAACAATTTCTGAGTGGATTTTCACTCAATCACCGTATGTGAGAGAGTTGCCAGGTACTCGCCGAAGGTCGGTGCTTTCCTTAGAGCAATGATCCCGGTTTCCTTCCTTCTAAACCTGACAACACCGCCATATTAGTGAAATAATCGTGAATGGGCATAAAACATCAATATCAGAAACATATAAGCTTTAGTAACATTCGTCCATGACGGTTTATTTTCATGCGTTGCACACTCACTCGCAATCATACAACAAAAGGAACCTAGAATCACTCGCAATCATACAACAAAATGAACCCAAGCTCACTCGCAATAATTCAACAAAGGGAACCTAGAATCACTCGCAATCATACAACATGAGGACATGTAATAAGATTAATGTTAAATAGTAACAAGATTGATATAACGTTCTTGGTAAGTCTTATTCAATTGTTTAGATTATTCTTAAAATTTGCAAATACAGTACACATAGCGACCGTTAATCAGAACAATTTCCCCAAAGACATGTTTTCTTTAGAGCTTGGAGGATTTGACTTTGACAAGTCATCCATCAGCAACACTAAGCAGCTTTACTTTAATAGTCTTAAATGTTAATCCTATTGTAAACCGCAAACTCTTATATAACTCTATAGCAAACTAGAAAACTTCATTTACCCCAAGGTATAAAAGTCAACATAACCCTATTGAGCTAATAATTAAAAGTAATTGTTAAAGGCACACTTGTCGCGAAAATCAGGAATATTGTTTATATTAAAAAAGAAAGACCGTTTTCTGTATTTTTCCCAGACAATATAACTAAGGACTTTTCTATTTTTACCAAAATTTAAAAGTTTGGACGTCACTTTGTATTTTTAATTTGAATTTGAAAATTTGAATTGTTAGGTACCCGGAACGTAAACAAACCAAACTGCTCGTAGGGGCGATTTTATGTTTCAGTCGAGTGAGTGAACTAACGGCACAGTGTAATTTTACGTAGGCCTATTTATCTGAGAAATACAAACTGACGATCAGTAAACAGCGACTGGAAAAGCCTGCTGATAATTGTTTGAGTGTAAACTACAGATAAAAAGGCCTGAAATGAGGGTAAGCCAACACGAAAGTTGACCGACACTGATCGTTGTTGTTGTAATCAGGCCTCGATTCATCGTTTGTTTTTCACCCCATTTCTACATTCTAAAGCTAATTAGACATGTTTTATGTGTCCTATGTTTAAGTTTAGTGGTATAAGTCGTAGTAAGCTCATGCAATTTGTCTGCATTTTTAAGAATCACAAATTTGCACCACCTCACACTCGTATAAAGAATATATATCGTGGAAAACCCATGATGGTTTTGGATGTCCAAACTTCCATACCTATACCATATAAATACCAATTTATCCTTATCTATCTGAAAGATTCTACGTCCGTTAAAATTGGTGAACTGATTCCTGCTGGCGAACTGATTTCTATGGATGATAATCTTTCTTTCTATGTACTTTTCTTTGGCGTGGTCCCTATTGAACTAATCAACTCTTGGCATCTACATTAAAGAGAATTGCTCACATCATAAAGAACTGACAGACAAAACCAAAAAAAATACTTTTCTGTGCTAGGGTCTTTGTAATACTATGATACAGAATATTTAAAGAAGAAGTAACAAAAGAAAGGCAGATTTTATGTACAGATTTTGATTTATATAAAATCAGAGTCCCGTATATACAGGCAAATATTACACAATCATAAAGTGAGAAAACATTTAACAAACTAAGTACTAAAAGTTCCAAGATAGACAACTGTAGTCCGAAACATCCACTGGAATAGCAGTATAATTCACGGAAAAAATCATTGAAACAAATTGGTTAACTATTTGCCCAAACAGACGAATTCAAAAATCACACAAATGTAGTACTCGAAAAGTTCACCGATTATGTAACACTCCAAGTAAGAATAAACAGATAAATCCCCCAAAATCGTATTCATGTTATAACATTCCCCGACAGACAAATATTGTACTAAATACAGTTAAGAACTAAATAAATATAGGTATTGCTCCGTTTAAATAGACCTCTAGAAATTCCAGAACAATCGTACTATTACGTATAAACGTAAGCATGCATAACTATAGAAACTTGACATAAATTATTTCCAATAACAATCGAAAAACGTAGAGGTGTGGTGGCATACATTTCTTTGGTTTAAACAGCCTAAAATGTCTTGTCTAAGAAATTAATTTGAATATATTTATGTATATTTGTATTCACCATTGAATCTATATTCTACGGGTGAACTGAGTGGGTTAATTTCCGAAAGCGAGGCTCTAAGGGGTCAACTTGTGTTCGTACGTTTCCCAAGTTCATTTTGAAGGAAACAAGAAAGCGCGTCATAGATGCGGGCTATCCTTGGAAAAACGACGAGGGTGCAACACAAATGTGAGTGTTTGAACTTTTTTTATGGAACGGCGAACTAAAGGGTCGAATGAAATGTGTGTAAAGTTTGGACCGTTGCTTAAAATAGGAGAAATCTGCGAACAATGTGGTAATTCTTATGAGTTACATGTTTGAATATGGCAGGCTCTTCAACTCTGTTGGCCACCCATCATCAGTATACTTTGGTCGCAGGGGTTAGTTGATTGATTGATTGATGTTTTACGCCGCGCTCAAGATTATTTCACTTATATGGCGGCCAATCGAGATCTCGTGCCATTCTACGAGATCTTCAACACGAGACATGGCTCGAGAGCCGTCGCACTCCATTTTCGCGCATAGTAAACTGTAAGAATCTTACTGAGAATTTATAATGTGTATGATATTTAATTCTCTGTTCTATACTGTTCCCAAACATGTAACCCTACAATAATAACCTGTATCGCAAGGCCTTTGGGCAGAAATACTTGTTAAAAATCAAAAATATAATCGGCACTACATCAGCTCATATATACATTCTAAAACAAGATGGCAGCGCCCATGGATGTCAAGGCAAAATATGATATGGACTTCAAGGTATTTCAAGGTATTTTATATGTATTAGGAGAGTAGCAATCAATATAACAAAACAGGTTATCGGCGGCTTAAACGTTACCTACCAGAATTATATCGGATATCTCTCTACACAACCGAGTCAACTATCAGTGTCACGTGTCGTTGTTTACAATTTTAAGGACGTCGACAGCAGTGGCCTCCCTTTGTTCAAGCAAAAATGTCACTCAATCGTTTTAGAGTTGATATCTCAACGAATGGCAGAAGGATCAATCTCTATTTTAGATTGATATGGCGGCGTTGCCAGTTTTATTGTGGGGGAGGGGGGGGGGAACCGGGCTCTATGTCCGTAGGAAACCCACGACCTTCCGCTGGTAACTGGCAACCATCCCACATAGGTCGTTCGAGTGAAAATACAGTCAGAAAATTTTCCAATTTTTTTTGGACTGAGTGGGATTCGAACCCGCGACCCATTGGTGGAAGGCTGTTCGGATTGAGCGTTCAACGCTCTACCCATTAAGCCACGGAGGTCTCCCTCAGAGTTTTGAGATCTTCAACTAAGTTATAACTTGGTGAGTTTAAAGAGACTAGTTGTATATTATTGTTTACATTTCTCAAATTGATTCTACTAATTTGAATAATGAGACCGATTACATTTGGATGAAACATAGTAGGTTGATTTTCAGCCAAAACTGTACAATTAACGAATAATTTAAGTTGGCCGAGAAGGGACATCCCGTTATAGATACTCAACCACGCTAAATCGAAATCTAAGACGCGGTGAAAAAATATAGCAAGATTTATTTTCGTGTTATATTTTATGAAATTGGCTCACTTCCTATGTAAAATACTTTTCATTGCGTTTTACTTACTAAACCGCCTACATTTTTATCTCACAAGCACTATGGAAATGCGATGGTAAAGCGATGGTAAATACTTACCATCGCTTTACCATCGCATTTCCATAGTATATATTTCTGAGTCCAATAAAGTCTGATTTCACTTGCACTATGCGACAAAAAAGACTTTTATGGGATTACCGTTGCATTTTATTTTACAAATTCTTTTTTTAGGATAAGCCACAAACACGATGAAAACGCGATGATAAAGCGATGGTAAATATTAACGAAGTTCTTTACTTAACCCCTGTCTTTCACTAAACCTTTGGCAGAGGAATTTCTAGGAAATTGTTTTAAACATTAGTCCTAAATGACGGCCGTTTCCTCCTTTGCTGCGTTTTGAAGAATGCCCAATTGTTACTCAATAAAAAAAGATGGGCGAAGCGCGGGTTGGTTTTATTATTCCATTAACTTTCAGTCTTTTTACTGCATCTAATTTGCATTTTAATGTCAAACTAATATGATTTGGCCAGTACATTATAAGTCTTATGGTGAACTGATTGCTATAAGCTACTAGTGTACTGATTAAACCATGATTCAATTTCACACATTCTACCGAATCTGTCAACGAGAAAAAAAACTATCTCGACAGACTTTGGATCTGAATCAAGAATTACGTCAGGAATCGAATCACATTTGGTTAGCGAATGTCAAATCTATTCCATTTGCTTCTTTTCAAAAACGTTCCACAGCTAACCCAAATGAAATACGTGTCAAATGTTATTTTGACGAATTCATAACCGTTCATCTAGCCAGTCAGAGTTTTTGACAAGCAGTTATCAATATCTGCGAAGTAAAAAACGGATTGTGGCTGGAAAAATTTAAGGGATAACATGTCCAAAAGGAAAAATTTGACTGAGAGATTATTTTTTTATGTATGACTAATCAAAGTTGACAAATTTGGAGGTATCTAACCAACTTTAATTGCAGACGGGCCCTGAAAACTAACACAATTGAAGTAAAACATTTTTTCAAGGTTTACCTTCTTTTGATTTTTATTGATTATTTAAGTATTTAATCAAATCAGCATTACCATCCGCCTGTCAGTCCGTCGACATCCGTTATCTCACCTCCAACTCTGCAGTCACAGACTCCTAGGTCTGTAACTTTACCTTCTGTTTCCCCTTCGCCTTTCCCTACTGGTACTCCCTCCCTTAGACCTACTACCTCTGCCCCCTCTTTTTCATCCCCACAGCCCCCCTCCCCTAGACCTAGTAGTACCTCTGTCCCCTCTCGTCCTCCATCCTCCCCAGTTTCTACTAGGGTCACTTCTCCTAGACCTAGTACATCTAGTCCCTCTGCTCCTCCCCCATCCCCAGTTTTGTCTATCCATTCTCCTATGAGATATTCAGATGCAGTGAGATCCCTCCGAGGGGTCAGCGCAACCCTCGGAATAAATTAGCTAATTCTAAATTTTGGAAATTTCGGCACACTTCCTCTAATTGGCACCTTCCTAATGTAACTAAGAAAGTTCTTTTACTTGGGGATTCTAATCTATCTAGAATTTACCTTGACCCCCACCCTGATATGCAGGTAGAATGTTTTCCTGGTGCCAATTTCAATTCATTTCGGACTCTAATTCAAAAGTAATCAAGGTCCCAAACCTGAGAAAGTTATCTTGAATATTGGTATCAATAACAAGACAACTACTGAGCCAAACACTTCGTTAACTCAAATGCGCAACATGATGACAGCGGTTAGGAAGACTTTTTCCAACTCGCTCATCTACTTTGTAGAGATCCAGTCATCCACTAAACTGCCGGCCAGTGAAGTTTCGAACCTGAACCTATATAACTCTTCTGCTTCCAAGATGAAGAGAGTTATGGTCATACCAAAAATCCCCAATTCAAAATTTAGAGTATCCACGGACAAAATTCACTGGACCGAAGATACAGCAAATTGCTTGTATACCCACTGGCTTCAGACACTAGATTTAAACTAAATTTGGGACAGGGCATGTGCCACCCTACTTTCGGCTTAGGAAGTAATATTGTTAATCTTAGTAACGAGGAACTCACTGCTGATGATATATCTCTACTCAATAGAGGACTCTCATTTGTGCCTTGCCCTAAACCATTATCTGATAGGGACTTTTCTATTAGTAAATTAGTGCATGTTATGGAGTTCTCCAGAAATCTTAGTCTGGCTGATATCTACCGAGATTCTAGTGGGGTACGCAAGCCGTTTACATCTAAAAGCGGCTATACACCCCCTTCTCACATGTATGATCCAGAAATAAACATTAGTCGTGACTCTGTATCAAGGAAGTTTGATGCTTTAACTAATCAGAAAACCCAACATAACCTTACTCATTCAGAATGTCTTGCCTTAAGTAAGCTAAGGAGAAATCCAAACATAGTTATTAAACCTGCTGATAAAGGTTCGGCAACAGTTATTATGTCAAAACAGGATTATATTGAAGAGATAGAACGGCAGCTAAGCAACCCTCTTCATTACAAAAAACTTGATACGGAAATTTGGCCTGAGAATGTTAGGAAGTTTAATAAAATTCTTGTTTCTCTTCAAGATAAAGGCTTACTTAATGAAAAACAGTATCGCTATTTGGAATCTGATCATAACTCTAAAAACAGGGTCTTCTATATTCTTCCGAAAATTCACAAACCCATTGAAAAATGGCCGAAGCCTACAATGCCCCCTGGGCGTCCTATTATCTCAGATTGTGGCAGTGAAAGTTATAGAATATCAGAGCTAATTGAAACTATCTAAAACCTATAGCGAATCGGCATCCTAGCTTTATAAAAAATACGGATGATTTATTGGCCAAATTGTCTGAGAAATCCATCCCACAAGATGTGATTTTGGTTACTCTGGATGTGGAGTCTATGTATACAAACATTGACATAGATTTGGGTCTTAAATCCATAAAATCAGCATTCCAAAGATATCCTGACCACCGTCGTCCGGATAAAGACATTTTAGAATTGCTGGAACTTAGCTTAAAATGTAACGATTTTGAATTCAATGGGGAGATCTTTCAGCAAATTAAAGGGTGTGCTATGGGGAAACGTTTTAGTCCTAACTTTGCCTCTATTTTTATGGCTGAGTGGGAGAGTGATATTCTTCACAAATGTCACCAACAACCTTTTATTTACCTTCGGTATCTGGATGACATTTTTATCATTTGGCAACATACGTTGGAAGACCTTCATATTTTCATTGATACTCTTAATTCTCACGACTCCAGCATTAAATTACAGCTTACTATTGATTACACTTCTGTGGATTTTTTGGATGTAACTATTTACAAGGGTCATACATATCATACTACTGGGTATCTAGATTACAAAGTATTCTTCAAACCTACTGACACGCATCAGCTACTACATGCTGGGTCATACCATCCTCCTCACACTTTCAAGGGGGTCATTAAATCTCAGATTTTTAGATTCTATAGAAACTGTAGTTCTTTAGATTTTTTTAACCAGGCTTGTTCTGTTCTTTTTAAAGCTCTCCTCCCTAGGAAGTATTCTATTAGATTACTCCGAAGGATGAAATCTAACACAGTAAGACAAATCATGTTTCCCCCTTCATCCCCCGATACGCTTACCTCCCCTTCACGAGTGTACCACTACCGTCCAACATTTCTCTCAGGTACATCAATGAAATGCCTTAAGACGCGATGCAAACTCGATATATACGTACCCGATCGCAGAACCTTTTTCGGAGAACAAACTCGCAACAAATATCAAATGGCAGAGAATCTTAATTGTGACTCCTCTAATATCGTGTATGTAATCACGTGCAAAAAATGTCGCAAACAGTACGTCGGAGAAACTCAGAATTCTCTACGACAAAGAGCAGCCAACCATTTATCTAGTATAAGACTTAAACATGATGTACCCGTGGCAAAACATTTCAATACTCAAGGTCATTCGGTCAAGGACCATTTTGAAATCATGCCTATTGAGAAAATCCGTTTTCTCACTTCCGCTGCAGATACGAAGCACAAACGTTTGGAAAGGGAAAGTTTTTGGATTCAAACATTACAAACTATTTATCCTTTGGGTTTGAACTTGGACCCCGGAAGATGTCGTGAAAAAACTATAATACCATTTGCGTTTCAGTATAACAAAGCTAGCATCGCTATGGCCAAGATTATAGTAGAAGAATACAAACTACTTCAAAGTAAACTTGCTCGACCTCTGACCCAAGGGCCAGTCATTGCTTATAAAAAGAACAAGAGTTTGAAAGACATACTGGTCAGGGCTAAACTCCCCTGTCTGCCTTCTACCTAGGTTTTCTGGGAAAGGGTATGGGGGGGGGGCATAATATATAGTCTGACGATATTCTTACTATAGCTTAAGATGCGTAATCATTGTCAATGTAATACAAAGTGTTCCAGAAAATTCTACTGACTAAGGCCAAGCTCCTGTCAGTCGTCAACCTAATGAAATATCATAGGTTTACTTTATTACAACAATTTATGATAAGGGAATAAAGGTCTAAATGATATACCTCTTTTTAACACAATTAGAAACTTGTCTCCGTGGTTATTTTAGACAAGAAGATTTTCCCTGTGCCCGTGTGTTTTAGTGTCCATAAATATTATACAGTAGGATCCGGTCATATAGGGAGATATTGTAAAATCCGTCGGTTTTCTGGAGAGACCAGTCGGTTTTTTGTAGAATCTGTCGGTTTTCTGGGCAGACCCGTTGGTTTATTGTAGAATCCGTCGGCTTTATGGAGAGATCCTTTGGTTTATTGTAGAATCCGTCGGTTTTCTGCGAAGACCCGTTGGTTTATTGTAAAATACGTCGGTTTTCTGGGAAGATCCGTTGGTTTATTGTAAAATCCGTCGGTTTTCTGGAGAGACCCGTCGTTTTTTTGTAGAATCTGTCGGTTTTCTGGGCAGACCCGTTGGTTTATTGTAGAATCCGTCGGCTTTATGGAGAGATCCTTTGGTTTATTGTAGAATCTGTCGGTTTTCTGGGTAGACCCGTTGGTTTATTGTAAAATCCGTCGGTTTTCTGGAGAGACCCGTTGATTTGTTGTGGAATATTAGATAAGACATCGCTCATTCACTGATGATGTCAATTAATATCCTGAAAAAAACAATACTCTGATAATCACTTTATAGATGAAAAAACATGCATTGTTGTATACTATCATATAACTTGTATGATTTCTCTCGCTGCATTGAATTTCACCCAGTCGTTATCTCAACTGGTATTTCTTAATTAAGCAGAAAGTCGAAAGACAGACGGCTGCTCTTAAATGTCAGTTTGGTGTCTGGGTCTTCTCCAGACAGCTATTTGCATTATGAAAATCAGGCAAAAAAGGAAGAGTTGCCAACAGACAATAATACTTTTCTATAATGAAATCTCCAAGACATAGATGAATCTGTCCGCTGTGGGACATAGCAGACAGAATGCAAAAAAGCCAATGTTGTAGGACGATTCATTTATCATATACTTTCGAACAATTTGCCGATGAAATGGTCGGGTTTCTGTGTTATATACTCTGTAAACCCTTTTATGTGATAGTTATAACATAGATAAACACAAAAGAAAATTTAAAAATTGATCGATTGACCTCTTGGGTGAACTCACCAACCCAAGTCAGATGGATTACAATTGCTGGTTTTGACGTTACATGGCAATCGTATTCTCGCGAGATCTCCTTTAGACGTGGCTAAGATAGACCTCGTACGAATTTACCAGAAATAGCGCAGGGATTTTCGCGTGCGATCTAGGGTAACATTTTTAAAAGCTATCATATAAATATATATAAAAATCCTGACATCAACCTGTACGTGAATATATATTATGATTTCAGAAAACGTTAAACTAGTAAAGAAAACGTAGAGTCAATTTTACGAAATAGTCCCATTTTTACGAAAAAATGGCGACGTTCCCTTTCGATCCGATTCACCTTGAACTCGCCAGTGTGATAGTTTCCACAGAGCGTTTCCAATAGCTGCTAGTGTTTAAATGTGCGATGTAACTAACAATAGCTCTAGCTAAGTGTAAGAGAATAATAGAAAAGCACGTAGATGCGAGCAAATGTCAGGTAAAATTCCATGATATTGTTGTTTTGTCGAAAACTTGGAAGTCCCATGATCAATTGACCTCCTATATGAACTCTCCAACGCCATTCCAATGGATATTTCTGATAAAAATGTCGACCATTTGCCTTAGAGTTTAAATCTGACCTTTAGGACTAGGGTCATTTCTAATTTCCGATTGGCTGCATGGCAGTTCTGGACTTAAAGTGGCATGAGCTGCCAAAATGTTGATATTTTGACGTTAAGACAGAATGTTGAAATTCTTCGCTATTTTTCTCAAGACGTATAATTCAGAAGCTTTTTAGTGCTTCTAGTCTCGGCAATGTACGGTAAAGTATTGTTTTGAACTAACTTTGGCTTAGAATGAATGAATGGTCGTCCCGGTTATTTAAATTTAGTTTACTTTTCGAACACGTGTTCGGTTCGTTTGGGCCACATACTGCATGAATTTTCCTCATTTTCCTCATTCGCCAGTCATTTAGTAAAGCCTCTTACTGTCGTTACGATCAAAAATTATTTTAAAAAGTGTGAATTTATTTAGCTCATGCCACTTTAAGGAATAGGATGACTTCTAATTTTAGATTGCTGGCTGACAAGTGCATTTCACACGGGTTCGTCAATTTTTTTATAGTCCAGGGGCGTGTACTTTTCATGTCACATGTCTTGGGAATGTATTTCACTAGTCTGGTACCCTTCCCCTAAACTCGTACAGGAGTTATCCTGTACGAATTTAGGGGCAGGGTACCAGACTAGCCGAGAAATCTGGGCTCTGCCGAATTTTTTTTTCTCTCCGTGTTCGTCAAGACAAGACACATTAGCCAGTCGCCGTTGTTGAGAGAATGTTGTAGACATGCTTTGCACTTGTTGACAAGGATCCCACGTCGAATTGAATATAAAATGTTTTCTTATAGGCTCATTTTATGCTATGGTATTCTCTGATATTCCTGCTTCAGATAACTCGAACAGCCAGTTGACGTGCACATTTCATTCTTTTGTGTCATTGTTGCTGGACATGGGGAGTCTCGTCATTTACCCTTAATATTTCTCGTTCGGCATTTTTCTAGACAAATACATTTCCGTAATACGGTTTACTAATTAAACAGCAAGGAAAGCCGACCTTTTCATTAGCCTATTGACCGGAAGTCTGTGATTAACAACAGTCTAATACAAAGACAGGTAGCACAAAAAGTTCTGGTCCCGCGGTCCAGTCAAAATGACCATAAAGAATTAAATGTAGATGTTAACCAGGTTTTATTCCCTGTGGGTAATAACGTATGTACATATGCACCTCGGCCCAAAACTGTTTTCAGGTATTGTGTTTTAACACTAGCACTGAATCAAATAAAATGGCGCCGTTGTGATATTGTTACTCTAACTATTAAGCTCACAATTCCGGGAAATTCTCCTTACTTCGTGGCATAACATGACAATTCGTCTGTTAAATACGGTGGCTTGAATAGGACATTGCAATCCTTTTAATTTTAAACTTTTTAGTTTCAAATTATTTTTTTTTTAGTTTTAAATCTTTTTTTTAGTTATGACTTTTTTTTTCGTTTCACCTGGGTGAAAACCTTCTAAAAACTGAAGAAAAAAAATTTAAATTAAAATAAACATTTAAAAAGAAAAAACTCCAATGTCCTATTCAAGCCACCGTAGTTAGGAGCATGACGACTGGGTGAGCTTTGTATGTCTGGTTATATTTTTTTAGGTTGAATAACAATAATAAGGTTTCGAAGATCGTTTTCTTTGAAGTCGAAATAAATTCTCTCGTATAACATAACAATTGATGATGTAGACCAAAATTTCCCTTGAAGTAAAAACCAAGAATGGCTATTCAGATGATCTATCTCATGTGCTGTTTTTTGTTTAACCAGTTCGTCTAGAATCTTACAGTTTGAATCCATAGTAAAGTAAGTTATGTCAAACAAATATTTTTTGTTGAAGTTTTGTTATTCAGGCGATTGCTTCCAGCATTGATGATTGATATGGCTGTCGTCAGAGTGATTGATGGCGCGACCTCTCACAATGAATTGTCGTCATGTGTTGGATGAAGAGCTGCCAATGAAACAAAACGTGTCTACACAAATGTGATGCATTACCCAGTTTATCTCGGTTACAATGCAAAAAACATCGTTCATGACAACCTGTTCTGCATTTGCAATTAGTCATAAAACGTAAGGCTCTAAATATACGAATATCTGTTGGTGTACCCCATTTCACAACAGTTTTATTAAATCTATCTGTGATTCCTCCACTATATAGCTTCAGTCGCAACAAAGGTAGAAAAAGAGTATTCAACTCCAACAAATATAAGATCATCATAGAGTCCAACCGATACCTTACCCGAGAAGCAAAATAGTAAAATATATATTAGTCCTGATCTATGCAGAATTCAAGACGTTATTTGGATGGGGCTGAAATTTCGATCTTTGTAATAGGATCTACGTAACGCTATCTATATACGTTTATTATGTCTGTGCGATAAGTCTTTTAAAGACAATGTATAATGCGATGTATTACACATGTATAATGTATAATGCGACGCCAAGCTTCTAACGCTGGCATAAACATTCTTTACACACATCTACAAAAAGCATATGACACTAAGCAATATATTTTTCATATGGCCCGGATGCTATTGTTTCCTGTCTGTTATGAAGCAGATGATTTTATTTTTATTAGAGCTGTTCATATTCCCAGGATTTTTTTTTGTATTTTGAAAGAGGGTTAATTTTGACAATAAGAAAACCTGAAGTGTTTATGGTCACGTGGTGTTAGAAGCGAATCCCTGGTTGGGATACTTATTGCACGCAAATGACAAAATTACGGTGATTGGAAATCGATTTATTTATATATTTTTTTAGTTATGGAATTTATAGGATATCACAAGATTAATACAATTTAGCGTTTTGACATTTGTATTGAACCTCCAACAAAACAATTGTTACGTGTTCTTTCCCATATTCTCGAACTGGATACCACTAAAACATTCGTGAGAATACTGACAAACCAATGTAAGAACTTATGCGAAAGAGTGCAATTATATAAAGTCATATGGTGATATTTTATTTGATCAATCGTGGAACCAATCAACTTCCTTATTTGAAGAATAGCATAAGCATGCGCAAAACGATTTTCTATAATAAATTGATTGTATAGAAAATAACTTTTAACTGCAAAATCTACCGGATATTATACCAAGGAAAAAATGGTCTACCTTAGAAACATTATAATTTTATTACACAACCAAAGGAATTATCCACATACGGAATTCTGACCAATTCGTGATTGGGAATTGCCGAAGGCACGAGTAGAATATATCCATGTCATCTCTATATTGGCATCGGGAACCGTGATTTAGAATAGTATATACATTTAGGCAGCTTATCTCATTTTAAGAAATTGATGGTTTAAAATGTCAGCCGGAACATTTGCTTCAATGTTTCGATTGACGTCAACTTTATTCAAGTCCGTGAGTTCAAATGTCAATGGGCGTGGAAAATAACTGATAGACAGCCTTTGACCAATGATTGTAGGATGTGATTGTGACGACGAGGAGAGATGCAAAAAGATGTCTGTCAGACCCCTCCCAATGACAGGATTTGAATAAATTGTGACATCGATCATTCGATATATTGGCCATCTATGACATTAGTATATACGTCTCATTGGCTGGTCTAGATCTGACTATGTAAAAAGTGCTGCCATTCTGATTGTTAGTTGAAGCGCGCGTGCATAACCGATCTGGATCGAAATTGCACCATCTCCTAGTAATGGCGGCGTTCGATGGAAATCAAACATGATCTTCATTCAACGCATGTAGTTCATTGTATGGCATTAAACACGGAGAAACGCTAAAAGATTTGTCAAATCATAAATTTGGAACCCTATATCAAACTCAGTTTGCCACACAACAGGAGTTAAAAATAGCAATAACATCGACATTTCATAATTTAGGTGAACTGGCTTCGGGGGTTTGCCGGAAATGGCATTTAACATAGCTACCAATCTAAGTTAAGTACTAAACGTGTTGATAAAGTCTGACATTAAGGACACTTATTCTATAATGAGAACTTTCCCGGGGATGACAAGAAACGCAGATAATTTGGTCTAGATGACCACGATTTATCTCCCCCGGAAGTGCAATTGAAGCTGTTTAAGGACCTGAAGTGATCATGATGTTTGGACATCAGGGATACTCTAGTTTGATATCGTCCGTTTACCAGACGGTTATGAAATATCGAGTATCTTGGACCTAGCTTTGAAGAGAGCAAGTAGACATTCTGCGAGATGACAATTTTGGGTTAGCCGATCTTTTCAAGAAATGTCCTGAGAAAAATACTGTATTGTTCTATTTTACGAATAGCTTTATGCAAATTGAAGCAGCTGATGATGTGATTTTTTACCACGAAATTGGACAAGGAATACTCTCATTTGCTGCCGCGTGTGTGTGTGTGTGTGGGGGGGGGGGAGAATAATTAAAAATACACACAAAAATATATTTAATATCCCTATTAAAATCAGTAAGTAGGTAACTGTGACCTGAATCCATACAGATCACAAGGTTAAAGTACACATAATCTCCCCTAACTGTTAAACTTTAATTGGCGCAACCTTACAAAGCAAAAAAAATATTCTTTCCATTTCTTACAGGATTTGATTTCATTCAAAAATTCTTTATTACAATCCTTTTCATCTAGGTTTGGTGGCATAAAATATATGTTATAAAACTTTTAACTTGCTTCAATTTAACAATGAATAAAATCGATGGAAAATTAACTTTTTCTTGTTTCATTTTCACTGATTTATCAAAAGCATTTATTTCAAACTACGAGTTTAATGAAATCGCTCCTAACTACGTAGAAGCGGTAAACATTATATCTGATCGTTCTGATTTACTCACCATTTGACTATCTTAAACATATACAGTATTGACTTTTTATTGACAGATTCTCACTAAATATAAAAAAACCATTAAATTATACCTGATAATATTAAACACAACTTAATCTTCTCTGTCCCCAAACAACTTTATGATTAGCGCAAATTAATCTGTTTAATCTTCGGGTATAATTTTCAATAAAAAACACATTGATTTATTTTCAATAACAGCTTGCGAAACTCTTCTTATGTTATTCTTAAACTAGTTCACTATTAAATTCGAAACGCATAAGAACCTTCCACTTCCGGTATCCAATCTGGCTTCTCTTAAATGCGAAATACATGTTCAACATTCTTTCCCTACCCAAGCAATAGCCATAAAGCTCTAGTGTCCACGGTGAAAATGTTGATCATAAATATCCTCACACTTAGAACATAAATCCCCAATGATTTTATATATAACTGCCTATTTATTCAATATCGAAGTCTTTCCTCTGTAGAGATAATACAAGTACCATCTCAGACTTTATTTCCACCTTTGTTGATCCTGAGAGTAGACTGACTGTACAAAAACGCTCTGAAATAAATAAATATGAAGGATATTCCGCCGGACAAAATAATAAATGACGAAATAACAAAGAGACCACAAAATGTTATGTACAAAATTTCTATGA
Source organism: Lepidochitona cinerea (assembly GCA_963971465.1). Lineage (NCBI taxonomy): Eukaryota > Metazoa > Mollusca > Polyplacophora > Chitonida > Tonicellidae > Lepidochitona > Lepidochitona cinerea. The sequence continues at coordinate 5,662,986 of OZ020551.1, forward strand.
AAAACAGAGCAACGTATTGACAAGCAAGTGTTATACAATCAATGGAAAATGACTCTTTTACAATCTAAGAAGGGACAGTTCCGATATAGAAATCAGAAATCTGTAATCCGATCGAGAACATTAGGTTCACTGGTATATCAGTATAGATCCGATGATCACGAACTATAAGTATCCACAGAATAAAACCTAGGATCACACTGGTAAATCCACAGAACAAAATATTGTAAATATATTGGTAAACTCTTTGCTCACAAATCCAATCACAAGTTATAGCACAAACACAAATAGCGCTTACATATATAGATTCCTAGAAATTCCAAAACGATCCGAGTAAAACGCATTAGCATAAATTTGCATATCTATATAAAGTCGTTTCTATCCAAGCTTCGGGAACAATCAAAGGGTCCCAGTAAAGACACGGCTGAAGATCTAGGTCAACTTAACTAATTGTAAACAGCCGTGGGGTGAGCCTGCAAACAAACAATAGGGTTCAAGGAGGATCTGTAGACTTTTACAGAAACTATCAAATAAGAAAATAGAGGTCAATAATCTTACTATACCTAATATTCATATTTCAAGTCTTTTTGAACAAACCCGAGCTGATGTTGTTTTGAGACTTATCTTCAATATGATTGATTCAGGAAAAGCCATCAAAATAAACATTCGGTAATTCTTCTTTTAATACGACACCAAATGCATACTTTTGTGATTTTTGTACATCTGACAGTAAAATTTGAGAAAGATCACAATGCCGAGAACAAAATTGACAATTTTCCTTGTTAATTTCGTTCTCTTCACCCAGACCATTGTTGTTCCGTTAAAGAGAGTAGGACTAAGAAGAATTGTTTTGACATGTGAAGGCCTTAAAGTGAATAAATTTAACCTGGATTCCAATGGACACTTTACCAAATCTGCCACACCGGTTTTCTGTCTGGTAGTATTATAAGTTATCTAATAAACTTCACACCACATCAAAGGGCGAAGAAATCGAAAAGATACGTCTTTGGGAGTAATGGAAAGTTTAAGTGTTTTGTTTTTGCCGTGCATAGAGTAAACTAGTAGAACTGTCCTGTTGGGTCCAAATAAAACGTTTACTATGACTTTGTAACACAATCCCTTAACGACGTGCTGAGTGCTTTCTCATTTAAAGAAGACACATGAAGATGGTGCCAATAAAATCGGTAATGGAGATCTTTATGGCGGTTTTGGAAAAGACTATCCAGACGTTCCGATCTGAAGTAGATGTTACTAATAACACACCCCTGGTCATGTAATAAACTTAAGCCACCAATCAGAGAGATAAATTGCTGGTATCCAAGCGTAATTGTCGCCAGTTGTTGTGAATGGCCAGATAACAAAGGGTGTGTAACCTTTGTAACAGACCGTAGTCAAAAGACAAACGTCGGATCCCAGGCTGGTTTATTCCCATTCCTATGGCCGCAAGGACACCGATATTGATATAAATCCAACGACACAAGCGGATTTTGACCAGCAAGTGGGCATACTAACTCACTCTGTATAAACCCATAGCGATTAGATCGAAAGTACAGCCTCAGTTTACATATAACCCAATAATAACAGCTGGTTTGCATTGCTTTTAATTGAAATTTTTCTAGGGGTTTTCGATCTTTTGCACGCCAATGTCTGACAGGACCATAAAAATACATTTGACTGATATTTACAATTAATAATTGACAGGGTGGTTTTCAGGTCAACCGATTCTTTGCTCGGTTTCTATATTCTTATTCTATTATTTCACGCGCTGGTCTTTTACCACATGGCCGATGTATCGAGCGAATCAGTCCAACTTTATTCAAATCGGGTAGGTCAAATATCTTATGGCGGACGACAACACCGTACTTTTTATATGATCTTAAAACATTGTCATCGATAGTGTGCGATGGATAATTTGCCATACATTGGAGGGCAATTTGACGTCATTTGTTAAATGATGGGAAAAACCGTAAACATGCTAAAACATAAAAGCCTTTCCAAATTAATTATGATCCATGCATGAAAGTGAAATTTGAACCGTATGCCGAAGCTGGTTTGTTTCATTTCATGAATTAATGAAACAAATGTTCCATTCTAAACCCCTTTGAGAACGATTAAGGTTATTGCTAAATTAATAAGAGAAGCACAGTGTCCAAACATGGCCAAATGTTTTTTGGGGTTTTTTTTCTGGCCTCTAGATTCGACGTAATTTATTGAAGATACGATTTCTTGCACTCCGCCTGTCATTGTGATTGCCAATTGTACGTACAGATAATGTACGTAAAATCCAGGTTTAAGATATTTCTACCAAATGTTTATATCCCCTTTTATGTACTTGCCATTGTCTATATGCAATGTACGGCTAATTTCAGAGAATTTGGGAGTAAAATGTCCAGTTTTATGTACCAGAAATGGCACGCATAGAACGTATCTCTGTCCATCTAGATCTTCAGAGCTTCGGGGGAATGGGTGGCCACATCTTACCAAGCCAAGATAACATCCCCATAGCCATTCCTTGCATGTCATGGATAGATCGTACGGTCCATAGACCCTTAAGTATTGTTCTGGGATCTTCGATTACCATGCCCCATCTCTGTACAAATTCCTTTCTAAGATACTGGGGATATTGTTTCTTAGCATATCAACTCTGTCACATAGGAGGAGGATGCCGTAACTTAATCAATCTAAGTGAAGTAGTATTAAAGTGTGTTGATAAAGTGTTGACACCACTCATCCGATAGTGAAATCTTTACCGGTGATGATAAAACGATGATATATCCATCTGGATATCGTCGGGTTTTCTCACCCTGAAAGTTGAATTTAGAAGGTTTAGACATCAGAAATACTCTAGTTTGATATTTGGTGTTAATCAGCCGCTTATCAAATATTGAGTTCTCTAGTTTAATATCGAGTGTTTACCAGTCGCTTTAATATTAAATATTAAGTTCTCTAGATTGATATCGAGTGTTTACCAGACGCTTATCAAATATTGAGTTCTCTAGTTTGATATCGAGGGTTTACCAGACGCTTATCAAATATTGAGTTCTCTAGTTTGATATCGAGTGTTTACCAGAAGCTTATAAAATATTGAGTTCAACAGTTTGATATCGAGTGTTTACCAGACGCTTATCAAATATTGAGTTCTCTAGTTTAATATCGAGCGTTTACCAGACGCTTGTCAAATATTGAGTTCTCTAGTTTAATATCGAATGTTTATTAGACGCTTATCAAAGATTGAGTTCTCTAGTTTGATATCGAATGTTTACCAGACGCTTATCAAATATTGAGTTCTCTAGTTGGATATCGAGTGTTTACCACACGCTTATCAAATATTGAGTTCTCTAGTTTAATATCGAATGTTTACCAGACGCTTATCAAATATTGAGTTCTCTAGTTTAATATCGAATGTTTACCAGACGCTTATCAAATATTGAGTTCTCTAGTTGGATATCGAATGTTTACCAGACGCTTATCAAATATTGAGTTCTCTAGTTTGATATCGAGTGTTTACCAGACGCTTATCAAATAGTTTGATATCGAGTGTTTACCAGACGCTTAGCAAATATTGAGTTCTCTAGTTTAATATCGAGTGTTTACCAGACGCTTATCAAATATTGAGTTCTCCAGTTTGATATCGAGTGCTTACCAGACGCTTATCAATTATTGAGTTCTCTAGTTTGATATAGAGTGCTTACCAGACCTTATATTGAATGTTTTCAACAAATGCCATCAAAAGAATGTAAGCTTTTTATCTTTTGTGTAATGTCGTTATATGCATTATAATGGAATAGTGCCTTCAGACATAGTCCAGATCGATATTTGAAGATGTTTTGATTAAGAAATCTCTTCGGCCCATGGTCTTATTATTTTACCAGATTAGATTTAGAAAGCCATATATAGACTTGGCAAAAGTTTTCAAGCAGGGCTTCATCTTAACCTGTGGCATATCATACTAGGGAAAAGGTGAACAATTTGACCATTATCTGGGCTGTTTTTAGGGATTATCGACATTATTAGCAAGAGGAGAGTTCAAATTCATGTACAAGGAAGACAATAAAAACATTGCTAAACCATGGATACTCTACCGTAAAAGTAATATCATCTTCATAGTTAAACAACATTGAGCCATCGCCTGACAAAATTAGCGAATTGTTTAACAATTTTCTGAAACATTGCACACCAGAAGCGTGTTACCTATTTTGAACTTTAGGTTTAGCTAAGGACTAAATTGCACATTGGTCTAAAATAATTGAATAGGTTGTCACATTGATTAAACTTACGATCTCACAAACTGTATATTGGTTTTATTTCGTCTTCAATGATTCAGTTTTTCGGTCACATTGAGGATGTATTGGAATGCCTACAATTGGTGTGACTTTTGGCAGTCTATAACGCCTTTGCATGACATTGGCAATACCTGCAAATATAGATTATACATTCAACATGCTCCAGCAATTCAAAATAAACTATAATGCTTTATGAGGACAAGATTAAACAAACAACGTCATTTAAAGAGAGGATTCCTGAAGTTGAGCGTTAATATTGAGCGAGCTCATATCAGCCCTGGGGAAAGATTACATTAAGCTGCTAACCGTGATTTCCTTAAGAGATACATGTAAGCTGATGTTTATCGTTTGCCCAAAGCAATTCCTACAGATAGTCAACTTACAGTCTACTGCTACTACATGATTTAAGCTCTTGCAGCACGCATTTCAAATTCAATTATATTCTGGTAATTTGAAACACAGTATCCTGTATCTATTGTTATGTAATGTTGGTCCGTAGGCAGGTGTAACACTGGCGTCCAATAAAACCATGCTCAACTCCCAGAATTTGAAAAGCTTCGGTTGAGCACTAAAGAAGTATTTTGCCTAAATATTAACTAATAATGTAGTTTACGCATTTGCAATCGATATTGTAGCAATCATTACCGTTATTAAGTGTTTTTACAACTGGTAATGTATTTTGCGGTGCCCGAGGTTTAAGGAAAGTCACTTTCATATGGATCCCTCGTTATATAGACTTGGGGAGATTAGAACCAAATTCCAAACCGGGAGAGGTGGTTTGTCAAATCCATTCATAAGGATGAGCCAATTGAAAATCATTTTATAAAATAAAGGGGTGGTGGGGTGACACCAAGTGTCACCAAGCATCGATTGTTGTAACTGATATTTAATCTAATTACAGTTTCACTAAATTAACGATAGAAAATTTCTAAAACATATATATTTGTAAAAATATGTCGTGTACTCCACGTCTTGAATTTAGCTCTAAAACTTTCTCTTACCTAAAGCAGAACACTTGTTTGTCTTTGTTTTACAAGATGCTGGTGTTATATCCTCCAGACGTGGTAACTTATCATGCCTTAAACAAACTGTTCTTTTGAAGGAAAACATTATTGATCGTCTCATCTGTCATCATGGTTTGTACATGAAAACATGTCTATTTGACAAGGATTAACACAAGAAAATTGCACAGGCAAATCTGCTTATCGCTATTCCCATTTGTGGCCATAAAAATGAGTATTTCTTTATCTCTGGGTGCTATGATTCACAGCATACTCGCCTCCCAATACACTTTCTGACATATGTAAGGAAAGCTGATTTACTAGAGATTTTGTTTTTGTTAAAGCCTGGAATATTTGTTTTAATTCAGAAAGTGTTAAACAAGATGATGGGCTTTCTGTTGAAAACATGACGAGCCAAAGGGTCAAAAGGGTCAAAATTTCAACAAAAAAATGATGATTGTAGACGTATACTCTAAAATACAGTCAAACCTGGTTTAAGTGACGAATAAGGGAAACGTGAAAGGCGGTCTCTTAAGAGAAATGGTCTCTTAATCTAGGTTTGATGTGACAATGTTTAAGTACTGGATTTCGTTCGGGGGCGTCATGTGGTGGCCGCTTAAGGCAGTTGGTCGCTGTTCACAGGTGATCGTTTGTCCACGTTTGACTGTATAGGCCCTCCACGACAGAAATAAACCAATGTCCTTCTCATTACATGGTGTTCGAAATGGTGAACACTGCTGAACAATAAAAAATCCAAGTTTCAGGATGATTTGAATATCGTAACGATTGTATTTATCTTATAAAAATTTATGACCGTGAAAAAATCCTCTCAGAAATTAATTTTATTTAGTCTAAGTGGGATTGGAACCCCCGACACATCGAAGAAGGCCTCACTATGACGGACTATCATTCTTCGGAGTGAGCCCCCAAAAGGCTAGAGTAATTGGATTGTCTTTGACTATCTAGTGTTTTTCTTGTATTGTCTTTACTTGTAAAACGGATTTACCTGAGCATGTTATAGTGATGTTACATAGACTTGATATCTCGTTCCATTTTCAATGGTTTCTATAGTTACGGCCAATCAAGCCAAATTCCTACATTTCCATACAAATAAATCTTATCATCGAATAATTTAAAAGACGTTTCTTTTTTGTATCCCAAGGTTGGGTGGGCCTTTAAAGCGAAAAATAATAATTGTAATTAATCAAGTTTAAATAATCGAGCTTAAAACTGAATGTATTTTAAATTCACAGTATAACGCTAGACGACAACTTCTTCAAAAATGCCCGTTCAAAAGCGACTGCTGTATATAAAAAAAACTACTGTCCACGCGATTTACTGATGCCAAGAAACTGTCATGAAAACAAGAAATCTAAAGTGGGTAGTAGTTAGCTTTTTGTATTGATCGATAGACCGTTGTTTTAACGCAGCAATATATATCTTATTGATTTTACGTCATAATATTTTGCCTCAAGCAGAGGAATACTTTGGCATAAAGCCTACACGCAGGTGTCACATTGCATCTTTTCCAAATCAAGACGAGGATTACTTATGGATAAACAACTTCTTAATTTATTGGGTGACGACGTTTCGATGTAGTTCTTAAATCGACCGTTATCAAAGTCAATGTAGTTCTTACATCGTTACCTAAGTCAATGTATCATTGACTTTGATAACGATGTAAGAACTACATCGAAACGTCGTCACCCAATAAATTAAGAAGTTGTTTATCCATAAGTAATCCTCGTCTTGATTTGTACTTCCAACTTCTAAATGCCACTGAAAGATTTGCATCTATTCCAGCCAAGATAAAACCTAAATGTCTCCATTCCGTGTTTTACCTTGGTGGACTACTCCACTAAAACCCGTAAATCGAACAGCTCGTTTTGATTGGATGCGAGTAAAACTTCTCGCAGCTAATCAAAACCTCGGACACTTACTCTGAAAATAACGTAATGAAGGCTGTGTTCACCTTGAACTTTTGTGTAACGAGTGCTGATTGGCCAAGACTCTTTGAGTATAGGAAATACAACTCTTACATTCCCCCCAGTGGGCGCTATTCGATTTACGGGTTTGAGTGGAGTAGTCCGCCAAGGTAAAACACCGAATGGGAACATGCAGATTTTAACTTGGCTTGCGAAGATAGTCACATTGCTACTAAGGTGATGATTAACACGCGAACTTAATCGGCATTTAACACTCATTTTTAGCCGGTTTTCTTCGACTCTGCCATACAACTTTCTGACATTCTTTATAATGCAACATAATTATTACTTTGCCCTTTTTAAGAGGATAGATCCTTCTGCTTTGTGTCGGATATCAACTCCAAAATTATTGCCAGCCATTTTGTCTGCTATTTACGAAGTCGCCGTTGAGAATATGCTCAAGGAGAGCTGCATTTAAAAAATGTAAAATTATGTTGAAAATAAAACGCAAATTTATCCGCGTGTATTATGGCCCAGTCACAATGTCGGCGATCTGTCGGGGATTAGTTTTGGCCGGAGGTCGTCGTAGAAAATAAAGAATCCTTGAACAATCCTATCAATGATCCTAATGAAAGTAGAGCAGTCACATTGTCTGAGATTTTTTCAAGGATTTTGACCCGGTTTTGTCGAAAAATCGTGGGATTAGCCTCCGATCGCCTCCGGTTGCATCAGAGGCGATCGGTGACGATATCTGCGAGGGTCTTTTCTTTTTTTCTTTGAAAAGGAGGGGTTTCTGACCTCGCATCTGTATTTCTTCCTGTACACTGTAGCGTGGTATCCCTCATCTGGTTGTACATAGAACAGTCACTTCAACGATTAATCGGAGGGCATCGTAGGTCATCGGAGATTGTGTCTTGGGTGGCCAAAATGGGTGAAAAATCTTGCGAGCAATCTTAAAATTTTAAGTTCAAAGTTGGGGACCACGACGACTGTGGCGATGCCTAAAAAAATCTGCGACAAGCCGCAGGCGTCCGGAGAGCGCCTCCGACAGGTGCAAAATCGTGGGGTTTTACCCATCGCCGACGCATCGCAACTGATTTGTGACTGGGGCATAAAATAGTACTATGAAACTCACAGATTATCTAATAATAATTAGAGCCGTTCTTAGTTTAGCTGTGTGCATTACAAAGTAGGTTTGTTTTGCAATGTCAATGTCACCAGAGGAAATATAAAATATCTTCGGTACCGGTATGTTGCAGTTTGGGGTATCACCACAACCAAATCGTTGAGAAATAACTCTGCTTGATATCCCAAACGTCATTCAGCTTGCACTCGGCCAACATATTCCATTGGCCTAAGGGCTGTATGAGAACTTGGTCCTCCTGCTGATACTACCCGATATTAGGGTAATTTAACTTGCACAGTCAATTAATAAATAACAATAAACAAAAAAGTATTGCGTCCAGACCCGGCATGCGTTACTACACATCGCCAATATTAGGAATTGTGTTGCGCCATATTCGGAATCGTACGTGGGCGCTTGCCATAACTGCCCATGCTGTTTTTAAACGTCGATGGGCTTTGAAGGTCACGATTCTATTTTATTCTCGACCTTGGCGGGCTTGCCAAACTTGCCAAACACGTTAAAAAAGATACTATTATTTTCAATTCCAAATTGCAACCCTCAAATGCTTGGCGGGGTCGTGAAAATCGAGAAAGGCGCAAGGTCGTGAAAATCGAGAAAGGTGCAAAGTGGCCGACCATCCTAGCACGTGAAGGTCGCGATTAAAACAAATAGAAATCGCCGCCAAGGTCGGCCACGTCAAGGTAGCGAACGACACGAATAAAGTATTTTTAAAATAATACTTAAGTATAATCGATTAGCGTGGTTTGTGAGTTTCGCGCGGTAGAGAAAGTCGCAAATGTAGGCCTAGTAAATATCATCGTTTGTACTCTCAGAAATCCAAACTTTAACTTATAATTAAGGGTGCTCAGTGATCTACAGTTGGTCTACATTTAATTGAAGCTAAATACTGACAGTATTTGGTTTTGCTTTGCTTTAATGTTAATGAGCAGGCGAGTTGTTTCAAATTGATCCCAGAGTATATGTATGAGCATAACTCAGAACCATGCTGTAGGTTACACCCAATAGAAGAGACAAGTCAGATTCGGGAGAAAAAAGAGCAAGAGAAATAGTTTATTGTATAGCCTACACTTATGTTGGAAGCAGTTTGTAACATTGATAAATATCATAAATAGGTCCATATATATACGATATGTGTGAGACAGGTATAAGATATGAACCTTCTTCGCGTCGCCGCTCTGGTTTTGAATTGTAAAACCGTAGGATAAGTTTTTCAAATATGAGGTTTCCCGGCTTTCATATATATATATCGGGCAAAAGATGTGGAATTTGTTCCGAACTTAATTGACATTTTTGAAGACACGATGTTTCCCTCAAACTACGTCAAGGGTTGTGATTCTCTAATGTACAATCGATCAAATGCGAAAACAATGTATTTCAACAAGTATTGATTGACTTCAGAGAAATATCAGATCATTAATTTGTTTCATAGTTCGTGTCACATTCAGCAATAAAACAGATATATAACATCCGATCTTAGCAGAATGACTTTTTGACCCCCAAAACAGACAGTTCTGGTCTGGTTTACTGGAATTAAATATTTCAGTGATAGCCCGGATTTTCGGTCTAACGGCGACTGGTATTATATGGCTGGCAATGTGTCTGGTCGTCTATGACGAATACGGAAAAAAAAAATTCGGCAGAGCCCAGATTTCTCGGCTATTTCAGTGAGTGCATTTGCTATGACAATTTAAATCCAACTGATGTCTTCTCGAGCTTATTATAACCTTGGACGTTTTGACCAGATAAAGTCATTGGAAATGTGTGTCTTCTACAGAAATTTGGTGTAACTCTTTTGCGCATTCCTTTTACCCAAAAAAATAAAACTGAAAGAAAGGGGACATGGAAACGGACTTTTCGTCGGCTACGTTTGTCCGGAAAACTGAGTCAAACGAGGCTATACGTGTATGTCGAAAACTGGGTCAGACGTGGCTATATGTGTATGGGGAAAACTGGGTCAGACGTGGCTATACGTGTATATCGAAAACTGGGTCAGACGTGGCAATACGTGTATGTCGAAAACTGGATCAGACGTGGCTATACGTGTATGGGGAAAACTGGGTCAGACGTGGCTATACGTGTATGTCGAAAACTGGATCAGACGTGGCTATACGTGTATGGCGAAAACTGGGTCAGACGTGGCTATACGTGTATATCGAAAACTGGGTCAGACGTGGCAATACGTGTATGTCGAAAACTGGATCAGACGTGGCCATACGTGTATGGGGAAAACTGGGTCAGACGTGGCTATACGTGTATGTCGAAAACTGGATCAGACGTGGCTTTACGTGCATGGCGAAAACTGGGTCAGACGTGGCTATACGTGTATGGGGAAAACTGGGTCAGACGTGGATATACATGTATGTCGAAAACTGGGTCAGACGTAAATATACGTGTATGGCGAAAACTGGATCAGACGTGGATATACGTGTATGGGGAAAACTGGGTCAGACGTGGATATACGTGTATGTCGAAAACTGGGTCAGACGTGGATATACGTGTATGGCGAAAACTGGGTCAGACGTGGATATACGTGTATGGGGAAAACTGGGTCAGACGTGGCTATACGTGTATGTCGAAAACTGGATCAGACGTGGATATACGTGTATGTCGAAAACTGGGTCAGACGTGGGTATACGTGTATGGCGAAAACTGGGTCAGACGTGGATATACGTGTATGGGGAAAACTGGGTCAGACGTGGCTATACGTGTATGGGGAACTCTGGGTCAGACGTGGCTGTATGTGTATGTCGAAAACTGGATCAGACGTGGCTATACGTGTATGTCGAAAACTGGATCAGACGTGGCTATACGTGTATTTCGAAAACTGGATCAGACGTGGATATACGTGTATGGCGAAAACTGGGTCAGACGTGGATATACGTGTATGGGGAAAACTGGGTCAGACGTGGATATACGTGTATGTCAAAAACTGGATCAGACGTGGCTATACGTGTATGTCGAAAACTGGATCAGACGTGGATATACGTGTATGGCGAAAACTGGGTCAGACGTAGATATACGTGTATGGGGAAAACTGGGTCAGACGTGGCTATACGTGTATGGGGAAAACTGGGTCAGACGTGGCTATACGTGTATGGCGAAAACTGGGTCAGACGTGGATATACGTGTATGGCGAAAACTGGGTCAGACGTGGATATACGTGTATGGGGAAAACTGGGTCAGACGTGGCTATACGTGTATGTCGAAAACTGGGTCAGACGTGGCTATACGTGTATGTCGAAAACTGGATCAGACGTGGCTATACGTGTATGGGGAAAACTGGGTTAGACGTGGATATACGTGTATGGCGAAAACTGGGTCAGACGTGGCTATACGTGTATGGGGAAAACTGGGTCAGACGTGGATATACGTGTATGGCGAAAACTGGGTCAGACGTGGCTATACGTGTATGGGGAAAACTGGGTCAGACGTAATATCTCCCAGACTTTAATTACACCTACACGGGTAATCTTGCAAACCTAACTCGCCAATCAAGGAAATAAATCGTGGGAATCCAAACGAAATTGTGGCCAGTCATTGGGAATAACCAGATTGAATAGATTGAAGAACCTTTATAAACATGAAGCTATAGAAGTTAACCAGACATCAACATCCTCGACGGTAAAATTTGCCTCAGGCGCAATGTGCCCTTTTAAAGCGGTATATTCACTGCCAACACTTGGTTTAGTGTTCAATATTTTCATAGTTATCATCATTCACCAGGTATAAAACATCCCTTACCAAATCTGATCAAAGCACACATTCACCAGGTATATAACATCCCTTAACAAATCGCATCAAAGTACACATTCACCAGGTATAAAACATCCCTTAACAAATCGCATCAAAGCACACATTCACCAGGTATAAAACATCCCTTAACAAATCTCATCAAAGTACACATTCACCAGGTATAAAACATCCCTTAACAAATCTCATCAAAGTACACATTCACTAGGTATAAAACATCCCTTAACAAATCTCATCAAAGTACACATTCACTAGGTATAAAACATCCCTTAACAAATCTCATCAAAGTACACATTCACTAGGTATAAAACATCCCTTACCAAATCGCATCAAAGCACACATTCACCAGGTATAAAACATCCCTTAACAAATCTCATCAAAGTACACATTCACCAGGTATAAAACATCCCTTAACAAATCTCATCAAAGTACACATTCACTAGGTATAAAACATCCCTTAACAAATCTCATCAAAGTACACATTCACTAGGTATAAAACATCCCTTAACAAATCTCATCAAAGTACACATTCACTAGGTATAAAATATCCCTTACCAAATCGCATCAAAGCACACATTCAACAAGTAAAAAACATCCCTTAACAAATCGCATCAAAGTACACATTCACCAGTTATAAAACATCCCTTAACAAATCGCATCAAAGCACACATTCACCAGGTATAAAACATCCCTTAACAAATCTCATCAAAGTGCACATTCAACAAGTATAAAACATCCCTTAACAAATCACATCAAAGTACACATTCACCAGGTATAAAACATCCCTTAACAAATCTCATCAAAGTACACATTCACCAGGTAAAAAACACCCCTTAACAAATCGCATCAAAGTACACATTCACCACGTATAAAACATCCCTTAACAAATCACATCAAAGTACACATTCACCAGGTATAAAACACCCCTTAACAAATCGCATCAAAGAACACATTCACCAAGTATAAAACATCCCTTAACAAATCACATCAAAGTACACATTCACTAGGTATAAAACATCCCTTAACAAATCTCATCAAAGTACACATTCACCAGGTATAAACATCCCTTAACAAATCTCATCAAAGCACACATTCACCAAGTATAAAACATCCATTAATAAATTTCATCAAAGTACACATTCACCAGGTATAAAACATCCCTTAACAAATCACATCAAAGTGCACATTCACCAGGTATAAAACATCCCTTAACAAATCTCATCAAAGTACACATTCACCAGGTATAAAACATCCCTTAACAAATCTCATCAAAGTACACATTCACCAGGTAAAAAAAACACCCCTTAACAAATCGCATCAAAGTACACATTCACCACGTATAAAACATCCCTTAACAAATCACACCAAAGTACACATTCACCAGGTATAAAACACCCCTTAACAAATCGCATCAAAGTACACATTCACCACGTATAAAACATCCCTTAACAAATCACACCAAAGTACAAATTCACCAGGTATAAAACATCCCTTAACAAATCTCATCAAAGTACACATTCAACAGGTATAAAACACCCCTTAACAAATCACATCAAAGTACACATTCACCAAATATAAAACATCCCTTAACAAATCACATCAAAGTACACATTCACCAGGTATAAAACATCCCTTAACAAATCCCATCAAAGTACACATTCACCAGGTATAAAACATCCCTTAGCAAATCGCATCAAAGTGCACATTCAACATGTATAAAACATCCCTTAACAAATCGCATCAAAGTACACATTCACCAGGTATAAACCGCCCCTTAAAGTGGCATGAGCTGCCGAAATTCACACTTTTTTCATAATTTCTAATCGTCACGACAGTAAGAGGCTTTGAAGGCCATCGAAAAACTAAATGATTGGCGTTGGAATGAGGAAAATCCATACAGTATGTGCCCTGTACGAACCGAAAACGTGTTCGAAAAGTAGCAAAATTTAAATAACCGGGACGACCATTCATTCATTCTAAGTCAAAGTTAGTTCAAAACAATACTTTATCGTACATTTTTGAGACTAGAAGTACTAAAAAGCTTCTGAATTATACGTCTTGAGAAAAATAGCCGATAATTTCAACATTCTGTGTTTACGTCAAAATATCAACGTTTTGGCAGCTCATGCCACTTTAACAAATCACATCGAAATACACATGCACCAGGTATAAAACATCCATTAACAAATCTCATCAAAGCACACATTCACCAGGTATAAAACATCCCTTAACAAATCTCATCAAAGTACACATTCACCAGGTATAAAACATCCATTAACAAATCTCATCAAAGTACACATTCACTAGGTATAAAACATCCCTTAACAAATCACATCAAAGTACACATTCACAAGGTATAAAACATCCCTTAACAAATCACATCAAAGTACACATTCACAAGGTATAAAACATCCCTTAACAAATCACATCAAAGCACACATTCACCAAGTATAAAACATCCCTTAACAAATCGCATCAAAGTACACATTCACCAGGTAGAAAACATCCCTTAACAAATCACATCAAAGCACACATTCACCAGGTATAAAACATCCCTTAACAAATCACATCAAAGCACACATTCACCAAGTATAAAACATCTCTTAACAAATCACATCAAAGCACACATTCACCAAGTATAAAACATCCCTTAACAAATCACATCAAAGTACACATTCACCAGGTAGAAAACATCCCTTAACAAATCTCATCAAAGTACACATTCACCAGGTAGAAAACATCCCTTAACAAATCTCATCAAAGTACACATTCAATAGGTAGAAAACATCCCTTAACAAATCACATCAAAGTACACATTCACCAGGTAGAAAACATCCCTTAACAAATCTCATCAAAGTACACATTCACCAGGTAGAAAACATCCCTTAACAAATCTCATCAAAGTACACATTCACCAGGTAGAAAACATCCCTTAACAAATCTCATCAAAGTACACATTCAACAGGTAGAAAACATCCCTTAACAAATCACATCAAAGTACACATTCACCAGGTATAAAACATCCCTTAACAAATCTCATCAAAGTACACATTCACCAGGTAGAAAACATCCCTTAACAAATCACATCAAAGTACACATTCACCAGGTAGAAAACATCCCTTAACAAATCACATCAAAGTACACATTCAACAGGTATAAAACATCCCTTAACAAATCTCATCAAAGTACACATTCACCAGGTAGAAAACATCCCTTAACAAATTACATCAAAGTACACATTCAACAGGTAGAAAACATCCCATAAGCCAATCTTTAAAGTAACACATCATATCTCAATTTATATAAAATGTCCTCCTGATTAGAACAAAGTTTTTAATATTTTTTTGTATTTTTCTAAAAGAAATTATGGTTTAAAACGCATTTATGGACATCGAGTTGCTGTAAATAGCATGCGTAGGAATGGGAATAAAACGTCATAATTTCGCCTGTCGGCAAACATTAAATAATTCATAGTTCGTGATTGAAAAATGATTTAAAAAATGATGAAAAATGTTAAATATCTTACACATCGACGTTACCGGATAACGAAAATAATAGATTTCAGAACTTCTCTGCGAAATTGCCACCCGATGATGCTCAGATCATGCCATTCAAGAAGAAACAGATCCTTCTAGATCATGCCTTTAAATGTATATTCTGGTAAACCATCATCCTATATAGAATCGGATCATACGCAGTCAAAACAATCATTGGTTGTGATTCGGTAAACTCTTTTTTGTATAACATTGATTCCCAAAAGCTGTGTCGAGACACGAACTTGAGCAAAGGCTCATACATAGTTTTTTTTTTCAAACAGCATTTATTGAGATTTCTAAAAAAAACACAATATTATATTGCATTTGCATAGTTAGAAGTACAATGTTTTCACAATTCACACTAGATAACACAGATTTTTTAAACCATTACAGAAGTTCTACAGATTCACATTGAAATTCTCTAGAGGCTTGAGTTTTCTTAAATTTAGTTCTGAATAGAACAATGATATCAAGTTTGGATAGTCACCATATTTGAATTTGTTTATTTAAAGTTTGCCAATTAATATCACATTGTTATGCTCATACATAGTTATGAAGTGTTTTATATTTTTATAAAACGTGTTTTATATTTCTAAAATTAGATAAAGTATTAAATATTTAAACAACCAGAAATATGCATTTTATTGACTTTTAAAGTGGCATAAGCTGCCGAAATGGTGATATTTTGACGTAAAAACAGAATGTTGAAATTATCGGCTAATTTTCTCAAGACGTATAATTCAGAAGCTTTTTAGTGTTTCTAGTCTCGAAAATGTACGATAAAGTATTGCTTTGAACTAACTTTGGGTTAGAATGAATGAATGGCCGTTCCGGTTATTTAAATATAGTTTACTTTTCGAACACGTTTTCGGTTCGTACAGACCACATATTGTATGGAGTTTACTCATTCCAACCCCAATCATTTAGTTTTTCGATGGCCTTCAAAGCCTCTTACTGTCGTGACGATCAGAAATTTTGAAAAAAAGTGTGAATTTTGGCAGATCATGCCACTTTAAAACTGGGCTGTATCCGTTTCCCACAAACATACTTTTTATATGATTATTGTATACCTAGGAACCAAATTACATATTTTCTCATCCGACGTCTTGCCATGCATAGCTGAAGATCCGAACAACTGTGCCTTGTTTTCAACGTAAGGAAAAATCATGGGTTTTGGTTTATTACAACAACCTATATGACTGGGTCTAAATGACACAATTAGAAACTTGTCTCCATGTTTATTATAGCCATAAATATCTTCCTAATGTCCGTACTGTGTTTAGTTTTTATAAATATATGATTATTGTACATGATGATATTGAAAAATTTACAAACTACCATAATGCCGTGTATAAGACTTCAAACAACAGGGCGGATTTCCCGTTGAGAACACAGCGATCAACAGAGATTGAAGAATGCAATTTATACTTATAGCAGGATTAAGGTTGCAATTATAGAGAAGTGAATACGTCATTGTCCGTCATTTTAGTCCAGACAGCCTATACTTAGACAAATGTCCTATCTGATCTCAATTTCATTTTTGTTTGTTGATTTTTTTTTTTTTTTTTTTGGTGTGTATTCTTGTGGATTAAAGGTAATATACTGAACACAATTAAAATACTTCATTATAACGTTTATTGTTAATTGGTCTACTTTAATATGCTGTGCTAATTCTCAGTCGTTCAAAAACAAATGTTAAAAAAGCTTACATGTTGAAACGATATTTATCCAGTATGTCGTGTATGATAGCGTAGGAGGCTCGGTGGCTCAGTCGGTTAGAGTGATAGTCCCTCAGTCCAACACAGGCTAACCATCGATGCAGCACGGGTTCGAATCACACTCAGACCTAAAAAAAAGAAAAGTTTCTGATTGGATTTTTCACTCGATCCCCGTATGTGGGAGAGTTGCCAAGTACTCTCCGATCGAAGGTCGGGGGTTTCCTCCGGGCAATGAGCCCGGTTTCCTCTCCCAATAAACCTGGCAACGCCGCCCTATACGTGAAATAATCTTGAGTGGGGCGTAAAACATCAATCAATCAATTAAAATCAAGATGGTGGATATCCATGTTGAGTAACGTCTCTTCATTGTTAGTTGCGCTAGTTAATTTTAGTATCATACTTGACCTCTAAATAGCTGTGGATGCTTTGCTTTAAAACTGATCTGTTATAGCATAAGGCACACTTGTCTTCAAAATTAAACCCGAATCCCAGATAACTGTCTGGTAAACAGTCGATGACAATCCAGAGTATTCCTGAATCGCAAACGTTATCTTAGCTTATTGTCCATTCAGACACGCGGTCAAGGCTACAAAAGAATGTAAGGGTCTAAAGGAATATAAATATACCCCTGATGATGTGAATGATTAGAGTCATCTTCATCCATATATCAACATGCAAATAATATACATGTAGTCTTCTTTGTATTAATCATTTTACCCACACCAATTCTTATGTTTTATAAGTGATGAGGGGAGCAGCCAAACCTTTACATCATTATAGAGCTGTTAGGTAAACATTCAATTTCCAGATCACATAATGAAATCGACTAGTGCTTCCTCTCAACCCTCATCCAGACGTCATTATCAGATCATTTTGACCCGTCAATTCAGCAATCGGGTGAGATAAATCCGGACAATCCAGACGGAATTATCTTGAATTCCAGCGACGACCGGAAATTACCCCTAATATCGAACGTGTGTCCTCAATGTCAGACTTTATCTACTTGTCGAGTAATTCAGTTAGATAAGTAGCTTGGTTTAGTATTGTTTTACACCGTTTGCACTCATCTTATTTAATATTGATGGTAGGTCATCGTGGGAGTGAAATACTGAGGGACTCATCAAATTAAACCCACCGTTTGCATAGATCTAAGTCTTAACGGTCATTATTGGTTTGTTGCAGTCTCAAATTGACACGTTCTTTACGGGAAAACGGAAATTCTTTTAAAATTCATGGTTCCAATAATTGACCCAATCAATCGATGCGTCATCACTATAAATGTAGCCAACTCTAATCAAGACATATTCTATACTTCTGAAACAATCATATGTATGAACTCACGGGATTGGGGTGATATAAAATGAAAACTTTCAAAGTAGTACAATGCAAGGCAAGTTTTAATTCTGTCATATCAGGAAAGAAGTGTCAACAGCACGAGTGGAAATAGATGCAGAGAAAAAAGATAGGTGGTATTTTGGAACCTGGTTGCCCAAACCAATCAATTCTATTCAAAAATTCCCAATACAATCTATACGTCAGTTAAATTTATTAATTTTATTTCAACAAGAACTAATCATCAGTTATCGCCAGCATTCAATTTAGAATAGACATACGTCAGGATCAGTATTCAATTTAGAATAGACATACGTCAGGATTAGCATTCAATTTAGACTAGACATACGTCAGGATCAGCATTCAATTTAGAATAGGCATACGTCAGGATCAGTATTCAAATTAGACTAGACATACGTCAGGATCAGCATTCAATTTAGAATAGACATACGTCAGGATTAGTATTCAAATTAGACTAGACATACGTGTACTTCAGGATCACTATCGTCAGCATTCAATTTAGACTAGACATACGTGTACTTCAGGATCGCTTTTGTCAGAATGGACACATACGTGTACTTCAAGATATCGTCAGCATTCAAAGCAGAATAGACATACGTGTATTGCAGAATCACTATTGTCAGCGTTCAATTTAGAATAGACATACGTGTAGGCCTACTACAGGATCACATCGTTAGCATTCAACATAGATTATATTTATGATCACTAAAACACACGGGCACAGGGAAAATCTTCTTGTCTAAAATAACCATGGAGACAAGTTTCTAATTGTGTTAAAAATGATATGTCATACGGCTCCTAGTCGTCAATCATGGGAAGTTAATCTGTTCGATGTAATGGGTTTATTATATTATTGACACAATACGCATGCCTGTAGATTACTTCCGCTCTATCCGTTTTCGTTTTCTTCGCGAGAATGAGACACTGACATATATGAATCATTTTATAGGTCGGTGGAATGAGAAAACGAAAGTAGGTAAATTTTCTTGTTCTCGCGGCGAGATTTAGAATTATTTCGTGTTATCACCGCGAGAATGAATGGCACTAAACGAGCACGTTTGTCTAGTTTTCGTGTTCTCGTGGTGAGATTTTATTTTTCTCGCATTCTCGCGGCGATATTTTAAATTTATTTCGTGTTTACGCGACGAAAACACGAGAACACGAAATGGCACAAATAAAACACTTTGCTAATTCTCTAGTTTTCGCATTCTCGCGGCAAAATTATATTTTTTTTTCTATCGTGTTTTCGCATTCTCGCGGCGAGATTTTAGTTTTATTTCGTGTTTTCACATTCTCTCGGGAAGATTTTCATTTAATTTCGTATTCTCGTGTTTTTGCCTCTTTATTCTCGCAGCGAAAACGCGAGAACGCAAAATAGCACAAATCAGCCACCATAGGGGCCTACAGATCGAAATAACATTTTGAACATCTCTGTCTATCCACGACAAATAAGCAAATTCCATTCCCGTATCCCTGATTAATCCTGGGCATCCAATCGGAATCTTCATCAATAATGTGTTGGGTAAACAAATTGTCTGACCGGATGCTTAGTGTCCTTGATAAAAGGCAATTAAGACTATAGGTTTGGCTTGGTTAGATCGTCTTCTCAACAGATCAACTTTCTACATGGATACCTTAAGACTTCGAGACATTTACAGTTCATATACATCCCCCCCCCCCCCTCCCACACACCACTCGGGCAAAAATGTTTTGTGTAAGTACCTTGCCTTTAGATACGGGCTGAAGATGAGATTTCTAACACTTACGAAAATAAACAAATATTAACGATTATATATATTTATGAGCACTAAAACACACGGGCACAGGGAAAATCTTCTTGTCTAAAATAACCACGGAGACAAGTTTCTAATTGTGTTAAAAAGAGGTATATCATTTAGACCTTTATACCCCATCATAAATTGTTGTAATAAAGTAAACCCATGATATTTCATTAGGTTGACGACTGACAGGAGCTTGGCCTTAGTCAGTAGAATTTTCTGGAACACTTTGTATTGCGTTAACGATTATATACATTAAAGTGGGATGAGAATTCAGATTGTGAAGAGAAAAGGGGAGTCCTATTAGTGCTATGGGTGGAATTTTTACATTTCCAGTGTTTTTCGTCTTCAACAGAATTTTTCTTGGTTTTGTGACGAGGGATTCCGTATCTCGAATAAAATCAAGCGTGTAGCAGAAGTATCATACTTTTAAGTAACACGATTTGCAGAGAAAGTCGACAAATGCATGTAAACTCACAAGGAAAACATTTCTACCGCGGAGGTATTGTTTCCACCTCGGATAAAAGGTTCTCGCCGTGGAGAAAAGGTTTCCGCCGCGGTGAAAACGTTTCAATCGCGGAGAAAGGTTTTCTCCGCCGCTGTAAACATTTCCACCAAGGGGAAAAGTTTTATCCGCGGTGAGAACCTTTTCTCCGCAGCTTGAAGTTAATCGCGATGTAGGGCCTATAGAGGAATAGTTCGTTAATATTCCAGGGGCCGGCTAGGTCCCGGAGATTCAAGTTGTATTTTGAAACCGCGCATGTCAACACTCGCGAATTCCACTCTCATCAAAGGAACGAAAAAGGGCTTTCCCTCGATTGCACTATGTCAAAAGGGGCGCCAGGTAGGCCTGCTTGGTGACAGAGGGTTTCCTACGGGTATTCCGTAAAGAGCCGACAAAATATGACAACCTGATAAATGAAGGGGTCTCATTTCGCTGGGCCGGGTAGAGCCCTATACTGACAATTACATTCAAGTATTATATGTTAATAATCGAGTGTTTTCGTATTGCCTTGGTATTGGCCTGAGGGTGGCCGTATTGGCCCAAGGCCGCTGGCCGAGGGTCAATGCAACCACCCGAAGGCCAATACCAAGGCAATACGAAAACACTCGATTCATAATATTTTTATTAATAGACTGTAGAAGTTATTTTTATGCAAGCTGTCACAGGATGTCGCCCACTGAACATTAGGCCCTAAATGCATGACTTAAACAAATTGATATCCGACCTTTTTTGCGTTCTGTGTTTTTTTGTTCCTGGATCAGAAGAGAAGTTTCTTCCTCTTCTGCTGTCCTAAAACGGCAATCGGATTCACTTACAGCAGTTTTTTCTTCTAACACTGTCACTTATATCCTGTCAATAAGAGCTTGTACAACGGGCTCTAGTGTCGACATTTTGATATCAACATCTGTCGTCTGCTTCTGTCGAACTCTGGGACGTCACATGTTTATTGCGTCTTTCAGCCGCACGCGGCCAATATGACTTGAACTCGGCCAATATGACTTGAACTCGGCCAATATGACTTGAACTCGGCCAATACAGCTCTACGGCTAATACGAACTTGATTCGTATGCTGGTATTAGGCCTACCTGGCCGCGAAGGTCGTATTCGGGCAATAACTTGCACAGTCAATTAATAATAAACCATATATGCCTACGGTACCGCATGTATATGTAGGCCTCTATGGAAAGTCGCTCTGTGCCTGCGGTGGGCCTATATGTTAATGCTTGCATTGCGAGATCGACACAAGCCTTCCATCGATGTATCGAGCTTCGAATCTCATTCAACCCAAAGTCAATCAATCAACCAAAGACATTTAAGGAAGACATATATAGCCTATTATAACTGAAAAATCTCTCCTTTTTTACCATAGATCAGTAAGCGATAATCCAACGCAGGCATATCCATCCTATCCAAAAACGTCAATGAAAATATTGTAAACCTTACTATCCGCTATATATTAACCCAATACGCTTTGTTTAAATTAATATTTTACGCAACGTAAAATTATCTTCTTGGGACATCCTTCTTGTTCCTACTTCTAGTTCCAAGACTATTAGAGTTTGTCTTTTGTTTTTACAAAAAGCGAATTTTTTTCATTTGAAATAACATTTACTGTGTAGGCCTACATATATATTCAAATTCATTACTTTTATGTATTTCTATATGGCAGACACAATTGAGACACATATAAGCAAACTTGTTTAATTTGAATCCCAAAAATCAATAAAATTCTGTATAAACCAGGGTAGCCTTGGCTACCCGGTCCTTCAAACGCTCAGGGAGAAAAAAAATCTGGCAGCTCATGCCTCTTTAAAATAATTTAGTATACCCGGGTGATTAATCCTACATTGACTGAGTAACTGTTGAGGTCCTTGAGGCAAATGATGGAAGGGAGACAACTTTTACTGACACAGTTCTATGTTGTTTGGGGCCATTGGCGGGGAAAGCAAGTTTGGCTATGGACGTTACTAAAGAAAGTAAGACTGAAGACTGATGTCTTTCTAGCTAGCTAGCTTCATCGGAACAAAAACTTGTCAATTCCATCCGTGTTGGTCAATGATTTGCCAGTGTACTGTATACAGTGCGGTATCATTACCCGATGTCATTATCATTATTTATAAATTATATGCAGGCTGTAGAGTGTAGGCCTAGTGTAATTTGTATTGTGTGTAAATTGCTGCTAATGCAATATTAATGTGCTATAAAGTACACAGTACCGGTAATAGTATAGTATACCTACTAATAGCCCATAACCTAACACTAGTATAATACTATATTTGCTATCAAGTATCAACCCTGTTCTGTCACTGTCACTCTATTCAGTAACTGTCAAAGTCAGACATATTAAGAAAGTGTAAACTATTCCTAAATGAAAACCAAATTAATCTAGAATGCAGTCTTTGGTTAAAAAAATGTAGGCCTACAAATTACATTTTAATTGATTTCCAAACAAGCACCACAGACATTGAATATCACTGGTTTGTAAGTAGGCTAAGTGAATCAGGTTAGAGACAGATGAAAAATTGTCTTAAAGGAGAAGAAAAGGAAAGAACTAAGTAAACACAGTACAGACGCGACACATTTTCCTTTCTAACGGTACCAAAACCATATTTCTGCGATTTTTCCTCGACAAACTGTGCTATAAGAAAGTTAACAATCGTTAACAGAGAACGTCTAAACTGACTCGGCTGCCATCTTCACAGCAGAGCTTAGCCGTGTGTCTCGATCGACCAATCAGCATACGCCTGGTCACCAGTCACTCGCTAGCGTAAGAGAAATTGGTCAACTCTGAAAGTCTGCCATTTAAACCTAGGTTAATTTCGATCATTTCGAGGCGCTAATAAGAGAAAACGAACACTCTAACAACTCTGAAATGTACACTAGCTAGTAAATCAACCTTTTGGGAAGACGTGACAGGCTGCATATGTTGTCTATGCGACTTGTGGGGATCGTTGTAGAATTTTCAGAAAAGGTAGTCTTACCGCTGACATTGCAGGTTATAACCATACAAGATACGGCAAGCTCGCAAGGGAAGTAATCTACTAATACTTTTTCCGGTCAATTTCAAACCGTCAATGGCGCGCTCCACTGACGATCGAGCACGAGCTTGTCTGACAGATTCATTTTCATTGTATTTTCACACCGTAAACCACGTGCAAGATTCACACACATGAATACGATGGTCTATGGGAGCCCGTTCGATACAATTGCATGTTGTTTTTTTGTTTTCTCCTCCTTTAAGCAACCATGTAGGCATTAGAATGAGAAAGGACAGTATGGTGACTTCTTGACCTATTTCCTTCATTTCTGAATTATTAATTTACTTTTAGTTCTATATTAATGTTGATTTGTCTAATACAACATATCTTTGATTTGTTTTTTTTGTGTTATTGATGCGGAAGCATGTCGCTGGTCCCCCGTCTCATTGGTACCCTGTCTCATTGGTACCCCGTCTTATTGGTACCCCGTCTCATTGGTCCCCCGTCTCATTGGTCCCCCGTCTCATTGGTACCCTGTCTCATTGGTACCCCGTCTCATTGGTACCCCGTCTCATTGGTCCCCCGTCTCATTGGTACCCCGTCTCATTGGTCCCCCGTCTCATTGGTACCCTGTCTCATTGGTACCCCGTCTCATTGGTACCCCGTCTCATTGGTCCCCCGTCTCATTGGTCCCCCGTCTCATTGGTACCCCGTCTCATTGGTACCCCGTCTCATTGGTCCCCCGTCTCAATAGTCCTCCGTCTCATTGGACACCCGTCTCATTGAGATGGGGGACCAATGGGACCATTGAGAAACCAATGAGACGGGGGACCGATGAGACGGGGACCATTGAGAAACCAATGAGACGGGTGACCAATGGGACGGGGGACCATTGAGAAACCAATGGGACGGGGGACCAATGAGACGGGGGACTATTGAGACAGGGGATCAATGAGACGGGGGATCAATGGGACGGGGGACTATTGAGAGACCAATGAGACGGGGGACTATTGAGACAGGGGATCAATGAGACGGGGTATCAATGAGACGGGGGACTATTGAGCGGACCCCATTGATGCAGGGTGGGATCAGTCCATCAATTTTCTCAGTTTAATACTAAATAGATAATTTTTAGACTTCATGGAAAATTAGAATGGTTAGTTTCTGAATTATGTAGAAAAATGGTTGTTCTGTCCATAGCTGACCTCTTTTAGTCAATTTTATGCACATTTTTAAAATAAGCTAAATTACAGTACCGGTACCTTTGTTTTCATTTACCAATATGCTCCACAGTTCAACTGAATAATATTCGTTCTCTGATTTATTATTGCAGATTTTAGTGAAGCACAAGAGTTGTTGTCTGCAGCAGTACAACAGTGTGATTTTATTGCAGTAGATGGAGAATTTACAGGTACTGTCTTCATTTCTAATTTGTCTTGAAACCGGTTTCAACTTTTTCTACCATTTTAATACCAGTAAGGTGTCCAAGGACTTTCCCCCGAGAAAAGAGCCCGGTTTCCTCACACACTAAACCTGGCAACCCTGCCATATTACAAGTGAAATCTTGTGTGCGCGTAAAACATCAATCAAATACCTGTCCTTTTCAACAGCTATCTTGCAGGCTAAAACCTGAACAGGTATCGCTAAGCCACCCACAACACATTTTTTTAGGGCATTTTTCTCAGTAATTTTGTGTCAATGTTTGTATCAGATCTATATTTACAACTTACTTAGTCGGTGTTTCTTGGTCAGGGACTGATCCAGGGAAAATTTGGGCATACCAGTTTGGTTCAAAATGTTCCAACAATAAGAACAACATCCCAACATCTCTGGCCCAAAATTCAACATTAAATGCTATTTTGACATTTAAATCTGTTGGTTTTAAGAATTTGGGCGGATTTTTTGCTTGTGAGTTTGGGCGCCCATACCTGTATACAGGTATCAAAATGTCTCTGGATCAGTCTATGTTGGTTATAAGTTACATATGCTTTATCCTACACCTCTTAAGCTATTCCAATGAAACTGGCTCATATTGACACGCATCTGAATCGCAAATAATGGATTTTGATGTTCACTGAAATTCAACCCAAATAATATGCATGTAACAGTATTTATTTATCTTTTCTACAAGTACAAATGACAAATATCCATCATTCTCTTACCCACTTAGTAGATTGTTGATAAGCTATTTGACCATTTTTATTGTAGGTGTGGACAATGGGCATCAAGGCAGTCCTTTTGATACC
This sequence comes from Lepidochitona cinerea, assembly GCA_963971465.1. Lineage (NCBI taxonomy): Eukaryota > Metazoa > Mollusca > Polyplacophora > Chitonida > Tonicellidae > Lepidochitona > Lepidochitona cinerea. Next base: position 5,689,203 of record OZ020551.1, read on the forward strand.
CCTGAAGAACGATACCAGAAAATCAGAAAGGTAAAAATACAGCCTTTTTGTCTTATGTAATGGGTCATGTAAGAAAAATGTTATCCTCAGTGGTTCCCTGGCATTCAATTTGTGGAGATAAGACAAAGTCTCTCTTTCTGTGAACATTTTTTGTTTTTCTACAATAATCCTGACACATAAAGACGTCACATGAAACTAACTCGCAATATAGCACCTTGACCATGTAAAACTTAATACTATCTGCCCCATTGATATCCCATAATGCACCAGTCTAACAGTTGAGGACATCATTAGTGAAGCAATCTAAAGATCTTGAAAAACATAAATATAATAAGGCCTTCGTGAACATTTTCCAGCAGACCATTACTAATAAAAAGAACAAGAATTTGAAAGATCTACTTGACAGGGCTTAACTCCCTTGTTTGTCTTCTACCTAGGTATTTCTGATGGAACCAAAATTGTCACTTTCTTTTCCCATGATCATATTTGGTTTAATCTCAGTTTACAGATATTCTTGTTCCATATAACCTTGTCAATATATTACACACTGTTTGAGAAAATTCTACTGACTAAAGCCAAACTACTGTCTATTTAAAGCTTAATGAAATATTTGGTTTATTGTCTATAAAGGTCCAACTGACATACACCGTACTAAGCAACTTGTCTCAATGGTTATTTTAGTCAGAAAATTTTCTCTGTGCCTGTGTGTTTTAGTGTTCATAGATATATCCTGGTATGGTACCCCTGTTACAATGAATCGATCCGTATAAATTACATCTTTCATTTCTAAATCTAATTTTGAACTCAGGAAATTGGTCATTTTTGGCTGGAAAAAATTCTCAGTGTAGAAGTGAAATTTATTATTGTAAATATATGAAAATTGTTTTTTTTTCTTATTATGGTTTTTATTGTTATTTTCCTCAGGGTGGTGTTGAATTTTTGATGCTGCAAGTTGGTATTTGTACATTCAAATATGAAAACTCTCAGAACAGGTACTCTTTATTTTGTTGTTAATGAACTTTCTACAAGTTGAGTTGAAATATGATGATAGACAAAAAGATGCTGTCTGATTTGGTTGTTTGATTGTTACTTATTCTGAAAGTATATTGTGTATTTATCATCCAACTTCTGATTTATTTACAGATATGAAGTGAGACCCTTTAACTTCCATGTATTCCCACGACCATCATTCAAACAGGCCCCAGATACAAGATTTCTCTGTCAGGTAGTTTGACACCTGTTCCATATTCACTCCTAAATACAACTCAATGAGATTACCTTTTTGAGAAGAAATAGTTTAAAGTTTTTAAATGATTTATGAACAACCTTGGGCAATATTTTCTAATTTGTATTAGGGGTCTCAGTGGCTCAGTAGGTAGAGTGTCGGACCCTCAATCCGCCAACAGCCAGGAGCCTTCCACCAATGGGTCACAGGTTCGAATCCCACTCAGTCCCAAAAAAACATTGGAAAATTTTCTGACTGGGTTTTTCAATCGGACGACCTATGTGGGATGGTTGCCAGTTACCACCGAAAGGTCGTGTGTATCCTCCGGGTATAGAGCCCGATTTCCTCCCATAATAAGACAGGCAACGCCTCCATATAAGTGAAATAATCTTGAGCGCATTGTAAAACACAAAATAATCATCAATCAATCAATCTGATTTGTGTTACGTTTGTTGTAGAAGTTGAACCTGTACTTTACAAGTTCAAAAAGAAATTTAATTTCGGGCACAGCACATACAAAATCAAATGCAATAATTCTCTACCTTTACCTCTCTACCAAGATTACGAAAGTTAATTAGCTCAGTGACGTATGATGTCAATGTGTATCTACACTCGGTTGATTTATTGTTTTTTTTACGCTGCGCACAAGATTATTTCACTTATACGGCGGCGTTGCCAGTTTTATTGTGGAAGGAAATTGGGCTCTATGCCCGAAGGATACCCACAACCTTCCGTTGGTAACTGGCAACCATCCCACATTGGTCGTTCAAGGGAAAACCAGAAAATTTTCAAAATTTTTTTTGACTGAGTGGGATTTGAACCTTATTGGTGGAAGGCTGTTCGGATTGAGTTTCCAGCGCTCTACCTACTGAGCCACGGAGGCCCCCTCTACACTCGAAGTGGTGAATTCCACGACCATGGCTGTGTCAGTAAGAAAACCTTCTGCTGGCAACCATCAAACATCTGGATCAATCAATGACCTAGTCAGAAGGTTCAGACCCAGTCTATTGATGAAAGGTATAGAATGGCCTAGTATATTTATTCCTTGTCCTCCAGGGTTTTTCCTCTTCAGTTGATCTAGCAATATAGATAACAACCAATCAGCTCCTGTAATTCTAGCTTACTACATGTATGTTGAAATTTGGTATCATGAAGTACAATGTATTCTAACCTTTTTCTTCCAACTATGTATATCTCTCTAGGCTTCCAGTATTGACTTTCTGATTAAAAATGGTTTTGACTTCAACAAAGCTTTTAAAGAAGGTAAACCACTTAGTTATTTTTTTGTGTCCTCTTTTTCAACAACATAAACGTGACAATGATGGTGTGAAATGTGACTAAATGTGTCTAAAGCACAAATTGAGCTATTTACATACGCAGTTTCAATGAAGTGTGTGTTGGGGGGGGGCCCTCTTTGGCTCAGTTAGTTAGAATGATAGTCCCTCAATCCGACACAGGCCTCCCATCGGTGTGGCACAGGTTCAAATCCAATTCAGACCGAATAAAAATTGAAAAATTTCTGATTGGATTTTGTACTCCGTGGCCATATGTGGGAGAGCTACCAGGTACTCGCCAAAGGTTGGGGGTTTCCTGCAGGCAATGAAGCTTGTTTCCTCCCCACTAAACATGGCAAAGCTGCCATGTAAGTGGAATAATCTTGAGTGTGGTGTAAAACATCAATCAATCAATTAAAAGAAAATAAAGTTTACATCTTTAAGTCTGACAGTTTGTCTCTTGTGATGTGTGTTTTTGCTAATGTCTCTTCTCAAAGATGATGGGCTTGAAATGGGTATATTTTATTTTTAAGGTATTCCGTACTTGAGTCCAAGTCAGGAACAGGTTTTACGAGACAATTTAGAATGGCGGCACAAACAAGCGGCACAGTTTTCCTCTCCTGCTTTTACAACCCCTGATGGCCTTGACCCAATTGTTAAAGGACCAATCAATGTGCCTCCGGAACATGAAACATTTATCACAGATACATGGTCAGTTTTCATCAACGGGACTCGTCATGTATTATTGTTACGTTTTTCATAATATTTCTGGTAATTTGAAAAACAAGAGTACATTGTAATTTGACTTTAAATGAAAGATGGTTGGTTGATTTCCAGCAAAAAAGTACACTTCAATAGTAAGCAATTATTGGGAATTCCATGGTACATATGTTTATTGTCTGATGGGCAGTTTCAATGCCCTTATAAGCTCTCAATTCCTTGATGATATATTGACAATCTGTATTCATTTATATCATAATTATAACAAATCCGATCCGATCACATCATGGATTTTTAGGATTAAGAAGGTCATTCAGCATCTCAAAACACTGAATACACTGAGGCTGTGTGGCATCATGATCAATGATTCCTGACCCCCCCCCCCCCCCCCCCCCTCTTTCTGTGACTCCTAGGAAACTTATTTGATTTAGTCCACAAATCAGATACAAGCAAGTAATAATTATTACTCATTATTAATGGTAATTCGTTTCAATGAATCTTTTTCCAGCTCACAGATCACATCATTTTTAGAGGAAACTGAGGATGAGACACTAGAGTTACCTCCCTGCTCAGGTTACCAGAGAAAACTGATATACCAAGTGATTAAATCCAAGTGAGTTTCTGAAGGTGAATGAATATAAACTGTGTTTTGACATCTTCATATACACAAAATGTCCGGCTCCTATATTTTCTATTCCATAATCTGCCTGATAATGATTTTTGTCTGATCTGACGGGCCTCTATGGTCCAGTGGGTTAGAGTGATCACACTTAGACCTTCCATCGATGTGGTGCAGGTTGGAATCCTACTCAGACCAAATAAAAATTGACCAATTCCCATAGATAGTACCTACAACTGTACAAAACACTTGCCTTTTGACCCTAGGAGAAAGAACAATCTGCATTTTACACAATGAAATCAAAAAATCTTGCCCTAACATCCTGTATAGTAACCTAAGCTAATGCCCTGTACTGGCTATCCGTTTGTACATACCGCGCATGCGCGAACCTTCCCTTCCGGTCTACCTCTTTCAACTCTGCAGAGAAGAGATCAACACTGCAAATTTTACTAAGTATACTTTTCTTACTAATCCTTCTCTCTGAATCGTTTTTGGTAGGAAATTTTACTGTCCCTAGCGGTTAGATACCCTCCCCTAGATTACTAGAGGGTTTCTGACCAAAAGATGTCCTGTATTTTTGTTTTTTTTGGAGAGTTTTCGGACTCAACCCATCTCAACCCACATATATGCTGTCGTGGGTCCAAAATTCGTCACCACGCGGTCGGGTTGTTGTTGCTCACCACCCTCCCATACAAACACTATTACATATTTTCATAGGCGATTTTTTAAAGCCGGGTGCGTGCCTGTTTAAATAAATAACGATCACGCGATCTCCCCAGACGCAGCGGACGAGGTTAAACGGTCCAGGCAAGTCCTAAATCAATAACTATTATTTATTGTAATAAAAATAAAAAAACGATATATAATATAACACGAATGAGTAATTAATAACGAGTTTATAGTAAAAAAAAAAAAAAAAAAAATTTTTTCTGTGTTCTCTTGTTGATTATCTCTTCTGATGTGGCTGTCATTGATGCTTTGTTGGGATTAGCTCTCAACATATGTTCTGTTCTTTTTGCTTATCTTCGACAGTTTGTCTCAAGCCAGCGACCGAACGTCAGTTACACCTACCCATACGAAGTCTGCGTCTCGGAACTCCCGTCAGCCGGAACCCACGCAGAGGTCAGACGCAGAACGTTTGTGTGCCATGGAACAAACGTTAGAGGGTGTTAAATTCTCAATTGCCAGGCTGCTCGAGTAAATAAAACAACTCGAGGCTCCGCAATCGAGGGGCCCAGATCTTCACGATCTAAACAGGCTTCTGCGACAACGACTGTGCACCCAAGCACACGAGTCGAGTTGCCTGACGTCCAGGGCGGGTTGATCAGGCAACGACCGGCAACCTTGTCCCTGGATCCGTCGAACCGCCAGGAGGCGCTCCCTGAGACCAGGAGATGGTCGGACCAGTTCTTAGAGGGCGACTACCAGACTAAAACTTGGTCATGGAACTACCACCAGCCGAACGTCCAGTATCCCGAACCGGAGCCCACTGGAGAGGAGTCTCCGACGGATTCGGCGGAAGATACGGATGATGAGGGTTTCTCAACTACTGAACAAGGCGGTTCGACCACGTCTGTACGCCCAGGTACACGAGTCGAGCTGCCGGACATCTGAAGTGGTTTGAGCCTTCCGGCGTCATCCCAACTTCTCGATCTGTCGAACCGCCAGGAGGCTTAAACATACAGCGGCCTCGACCACGAATGTACGCCCATGTACACAAGTCGATCCGCCTAGCAACCAGAGTGGGCGAGTCCTGCGGGCGTTACCCCAAGTCTGGATCTGTTGAGCCACCAGGATGCTTAAACATTCGGCAGCCTCGACTAGGGTTGTACGCCCAGGTCCACGACTCGCCTGACATCCGGAGTGGGTTGGTTACCCTACGGGCCTCACCCCAACTCTGGATCTGTCGAACCGACGGGAAGCCTCAACATATGACGGCCTCGACCACGACTGTACGCCCATGCACACGAGTCGATCCGCCTGACAACTGGAGTGGCTTTGTGGGCCTACGGGCGTCACCCCAGCTCTGGAATTGTGGATCCACCTGGGGGCTTAGCATACGGGGGCCTCGACCCTGACTGTACGTCCAGGTACACGAGTCGGCCACCTGACAATTAAAGTGGGCTGATTGTAATACTGGCGTCATCCCAAGCTCTGGATTTGTCAGTCCACCGGGGAGCCTCAAATTACGGCGCCTTCGATCACGACACTACCCACGGGTTCATGAGTCGATCGGCCTGACAACTAGAGTGGGGGGGAGGCTAACAGCCCTAACCCAGGTTCTGGGTTTGTCAAAACGCCAAGAGGTGTTCCAAGAGGCCTAAACCTACCATGTTTCGGCCACGGATGTACGCCCGGGTGCGAGTCGAACCGCCGGCGGTTATCATCCCAACTGTCAAACCAACAGGAGACGGACAATCAATATTTGACTTTCTCTGAACTCCTGGACTATATCTACCAGCTGCTGCTCAATTTAGAGCGGGCCACTGGGGTGACCGGTCGACAGCAGGAAATCGCACAAGCGTGGGAGTCTCCCCATCCGATAAGCTAGGCCCTGGACCCCACCTGTATGCGCGGTATGTACAAACGGATAGCCAGTACAGGGCATTAGCTTAGGTTACTATACAGGATGTTAGGGCAAGATTTTTTGATTTTATTGTGTAAAATGCAGATTGTTCTTTCTCCCAGGGTCAAAAGGCAAGTGTTTTGTACAGGTAGGTATATCTTGGAGGAATTTGAGAATTATTCTTCCAATTCTTCAGATTTCAGGGGATTTTTCACTCGGTCGTCGTATGTGGAAGAGTTGCCAGATACTCGCCGAAGGTTGGGGGTTTCCTCCGAGCAATGAGCCGGGTTTCCTCCCCCCCTAAAACCGGGCAATGCCGCCATATAAGTGAAATAATCTTGAGTGCAGCGTAAAACACCAAACAATTCTCTGATCTGAATGGACAGAAAATGCTCATGCTTTGATTGATAGTACATTTTTAGCCCGCCATCATTCTGATGGAGGGCTATTCAAATCGCTTTTCCGTGGTCCGTCGTCCGTCCGTTAACTTTTTGCTTGTTACCTTTATTCCAAGAAAACTACCTGTCCAATCTTAATCAAACTTGACATACATCATCACCCTATGGTCTAGTTGTGCACCGTACGTTTTCATCTCATTTGCATATTCAATGTGGCCACCAGGGGGCGATATTGTTTTTTTTTTGTTACCTTTATTCTAAGAAACTTACTAGTCCAATTTTCACCAAACTTGGTTTACATTATCTCCATATAGTCTAGTTGTGCATCGTACATTTTCATCTCATTTGCATATTCAATATGGCCGCCAGGGGGGCGATGTTGTTATCTTTTTTACGTTTATTGCAAGAAAACTTTCACTTGTTACCTTTATTCCAAGAAAACTATCAATCCAATCTTAATCAAACTCAACATACATCATCATCCTATGGTCTAGTTGCGCACCGTACATTTTCATCTCATTTGCATATTCAATATGGCCACCAGGGGGCGATGTTATTTTTCTTTGTTACCTTTATTCCAAGAAAACTACCTGTCCAATCTTAATCAAACTTAGCATACATCATCTCACCCGATGGTCTAGTTGTGCACCGTACATTTTCATCTTATTTGCATATTCAATATGGCCACCCGGTGGGCAATGTTGTTATCTTTTTTACGTTTATTGCAAGAAAACTTTCACTTGTTACCTTTATTCCAAGAAAACTATCAATCCAATCTTAATCAAACTCAACATACATCATCATCCTATGGTCTAGTTGCGCACCGTACATTTTCATCTCATTTGCATGTTCAATATGGCTGCAGGAGGACGATGTTGTTTTTTTGTTATTTTTATTCCAAGAAAACTACTGGTCTGATTTTGACCAAACTTGGCCCACATTATCTTCCTATGATCTAGTTGTGCACCCTACATTTTCCTCCCTCATTTGCTTATTAAATATGGCCGCCAGGAAGCAATGTTGTTTTTTAACCAAATTTGAAAATGAAACTTATTATCATTATTCCAAGAAAACTACTGACCTGGAGCCGGTTGTTCAAAAGAAAATTATCTTAACGGCAGGTTAAATGACGTGACGTAACAAAGAAATTCCTTTGTGACGTCATCTAACCTGCCGTTAAGCTAACGGCGCTTTGAACAACCCACCCCTGATCTTAACCAAACATTACACACATCACCCCCCAAAGTTCTAGCTGTGCATCATACATTATCATTTCATTAGCATATTGAAGATGGCTACCAGGTGGAAATGTTGTTTTCAACCAAAATTTCAAGGGGAGCTTACTTTGTAATTCACAATTTAATTTTCCTCAACAATAGTTATCTCCCTGGAATAAGATTTTGTTATGTAGGCCCCAATTCCTATATCCAGTTATTAACAATCTTTAATATGAATAGATGAAAGGGACACTCTTGTTTATAATACTACTTTTAATTCACTGTCTGTAGGTTTACTTCAAGTATTCATTTGGAGACTAAAACATCAGAAAACAAAACTCGCTTCATTTTGGTGACACGTGTTAAAGGGGATGATGATATTAAAAGAATGGAAAGGGCTAAGCAAGAAGCTGAACAGGTAAGAAATGTTGAAGAAAGGAATGATTAAGTGAAAAGTAGAACAGGTTTGAGATGCTGAAGGAAGGATTGATTAAGTGAAAAGTAGAACAGGTTTGAGATGCTGAGGAAAGGGTTAGTAGAACAGGTTAGAGATGCTGAAGAAAGGAATGATTAAGTGAAAAGTACAACAGGTTTGAGATGCTGAAGAAAGGAATGATTAAGTGAAAAGTACAACAGGTTTGAGATGCTGAAGAAAGGAATGATTAAGTGAAAAGTACAACAGGTTTGAGATGCTGAAGAAAGGAATGATTAAGTGAAAAGTAGAACAGGTTTGAGATGCTGAAGAAAGGAATGATTAAGTGAAAAGTAGAACAGGTTTGAGATGCTTAAGAAAGGAATGATTATGATGAGAAGCGGGGCAGGTAAGAGATTGTAACATAGGAAGAGGAGGATATCTCTTGTCTACAAAAGAATATTCTTTGATGCCAACTTCTGCATGTATAATAAATATTTTATACACAAAATCAATATTTGATATGTACTTGATTAGTTGTTTAACAGGGTTTATTTGTGTTTTACAGACAATGTTGGATCAAGCTGTGGGATTCTCGAAAGCCATGAGAATCATTTCCCAATCAGTGAGTTCTGTTTCCATCTTCCTTCTCATGAGAATAATTATAGCATCACCACAAAGTAAGTTTCTGTGATAAGCTTAAGCTTTTGACACCTGTGCTGGTGTCTTTATCAAGTGCAATTGAATTTATACTAATTAATTTGAATTAAACTTGATAATATTAGTTACAGGGTTTGTTCGAGGGGGGGATACGGAAATATATGGGGTCAGTAAACGGAATATTGGGCGAGGCGTTAGCCATGACATATAGCCATATATGGTAGTCGCCATGTATGGATCAGGAAGTATACAGGGTCTCCACGTGGCTGGCTTCAACCAATTGGATGGGAGCATTCTGTGTGAGGTGGGATAAAGATACTGGCACATTTGTTGAAGGCTTGTGTTCTTCACAAAAACTTACTTCATGGTGATACCATAATTATTATATAATGGAATCCTCATTTTAAACAGTTCTTTTATCTTCAATCTCCTGATACATGTAAGTTATTATTGGAGGGGCTGTATTGTGAGTGTCTCTGTCCATCTGTTGACTTTATGACCAATTATTTACAAGAAGTCTGTGATTTCACTTGCTGCTCAAGTCAGAAAACTGTTTACATTAAAGGATAAATGCCAAGTTCTTTCTGAACACCTGGCGGTGATTTGCTATTGTAAATTGAGTAAATACTTATCTAAAACATAATGTTGAAACAAAACATACTTCCTAGGTTGGAAATATTCATATCTTTCGTCACCAATCAGAAATATCTTCATATTTGACGTTGGAATGCTTTTGGCGTCATTTCAACCAACCATGAAGACACCCTGGCACAACGCTGTTCGTGTATGACGTCACGACAATAGTTATGTCTGAAATCTCATCTTGCCTTTGGCTGAGTTCGTAGGTCTATACGTTGCAAGTTTTTAAACAAATTGATTACCAAATAGGAGACATTGACTTAAACTTGGCATCAAAGGTTCATCCAGAGGGGTGTCCACGCCTCTTTTGGACACCCTGTGTTTAAAATTCATCTCATTTGGACACCCAATAATCCAACACTTTAACATGGTCAAGATACAAAATTAGGTCATTTTTGACACCCACTTCTGTGGAGAATGTGAAAAAAGGGCTATTTTGGACAACCTACTTTCAGATCCCGGATGAATGTATGCTTGGCATTTTATCCTTTAAAAGTAGACATCGCTTATTAAGTTTGTTGTGGTTCTCAGTTAACCTTCAGATTATTAAAAAAATACAAAGTGATCAATTTCGAATGAAAGGCTGCAAGTCAACTTGTTTTGTGTCTGACAGTCAATGAACAAACAGCCAAAAGTAGACAAAACGCGCAGCCAGAAAGGGCTCTTCTGCTCACTTTTACCACAACAAAGCAGACATTGAAATCCTCAAATTAAACTCCCTATCCATTGGTCCGGGGGAGCTGGTAAAGTTACCAATGGCCACCTGGAAACCTGATCTTTACATAAACAAGGGTAGAATAGCACACATTTTAAAGGGAAAGAAAATCTAAGCTTTAGACTAGTTTAGATGGAAAGAGTAGAGTTCATTTAGTCCAAAACAACTGTCCAATGTATGTTTTATCCCCTCGTAAGCAAATAATTGAAATTTGAAGGTGGCGTTACAATAGAGAATAAGCTTCATAGGCCATTCACAAGGCTGCCACCATTTTTTCATTAGTTTTATCCAATTATTGTTGAATAAAAATTTAAGTGCGTTACAGAGTAGTCATGTGATGCAATTTAGTCAATGGCTGGCTAAGCAATGGCGTGCAGTTGCATACTGACCTATATATACGGAGACAATCTTCCCACTTCAAGTTTGTCGCCATGTTTTTTTGGACCTAAATCTACCATTATACATTAGAGAGCGGTAAAAATACGCCATTTTTTATCTAAAATAGCTACACCAACACCACGTCATCCTAAAACGGAAAAAGGGCTACACAGATAAGCCACTGAAATGACATACTTCTGTCTGTTTTTATTAGCTTGAGGATCGCTGGAGGTAATTGACGTGAAATGTTTTAAGCACTTTGAAGGTTGTTATCGACGATATTCCCTATGTATTTCTAGACTCCTTTAACGATATTCGTTCCGGGCCTTCCATCTATGCTGCGCAGAATCAAATCCTACTGAGACCGAATAAAGTAAAATTAAATAATTGTTTTTTATTTCTCACTCACTTATGTGGAAGAGTTGCCAGGTACATGTACCTGCCGAAGGGTAAGGGTTTCCTCGGGCAAAGAGCCTGGTTTCCTGCCATACTAAACGTGGCAATGCTGCCATATATTAGTGTAATAATCTTGAATGCGACATTAAACATCAGTCAATCTTGTAATTTTTCCAAATTTTACTTTGACTGTCTGGCATTGTGGTTATCTACAGTGTACATTGTATCTACAGTTTGTTTTTTCTATCAATACACTAGTTTATAAAGCCCATCTTTATGATAAGTCTCGTGATCTCTTGTTTCCTCCCTTTGTTTCCAGGGAAAGTTGGTTGTTGGTCATAATATGATGTTGGACCTGGCTCATCTTCTCCATCAGTTTTATTCAATTTTGCCTGAGGTTGGTTCACATTTTTTTATTTTATTGATGTGAATTTTAATATATTGCTGTATTCATAATTTTCCAAGATTAAGGGTGTTAAACATTGGGTGGATCTGGGATTAAGATAGAGATAATAGAGCCTTTGTATTACAGCCAGTGTGCTGACAGCTGTTTAGCTCGCTATTATTTGTCTCTGACGAGAATAACAGAACTTGTGTTTTGTCCTTCGATTCATTCTGAAAATGGGCCTGATCGCCGGAGACATCAAATCAATCAAGGATAACCATTTTCACATCACAGGTTTTGGCTACTATCGAGGCAGATCATAATGTACTCACCAGATGTCTGAGACAAACAATAGCGAGCTTAACTGCTGTCAGCGCACTGGCTGTTATACGAAGGCATTTCTTATCCCTCCCATCTTAATCAGAGTACCAGACAACTGCGTTTGATATTATGAATATCGGGGAATATTACAATATCGGGGAATATTACAAATGATCACTGGTTGTCAATGGTTACCATATAGAAATATAACATCATGGCAACTCCAATTGATCACACTTTGCAACGTATTCGAGAAACAGCCTGGGCCCAAGGACATGCCCCTTATAAAAAAAATACCATGGTTTGAACCATGGTTTTTACCATGGTAAATACAACAGTATTTTGGCCCCTTTTAGCATGGTATTTACCATGGTTTACTGCGGTATTTACCATGTTTTAACATGATATATACCATGATTTACCGTGGTATTTACTATGGTTTACCGTGGTATTTACCATGGTTTACCGTGCTTTTTACCATGGTTTACCTTGGTATTTACCATGGTTTACCGTGGGTTTTACCATGGTTCTACATGGTATTTACCATGCTTTTAACCATGGTGTATGTGGTATTTACCATGGTTTACTGTGGTATTTACCGTGGCATGTATCATTGTTTACCGTGGTATTTACCATGATTTACTGTGGATTAACCACAGTTAACAGCCTAATTTTGTACAGTAGTTGTATTAACATACACCATGCTTTACAGTACAGTTGCCGTATTCTTAACTATGCAAGTTGTTTATGCCCTTGTGTTATATGTCTAACAGGATTGACTGAAAGAGTCTACAATACCAGAGAAACGATAACAAAATAACATGACTAAATAGTTGAACTTTTTAAACATATTATTCACCAAAATAATACACAAAAAGAAAATGTATCTCATATTGTGCCAGTATGGATGGAGGAGGACTACAACCGACATATGCATATTGGCACATCAATTTTTCACATCTTTTCCTGTTTTCTTCTGAACGTTTTGGAGGCATTGTTCAATTTTTCTCTCATATAGAAGTGGATCTCAGCTTTTGATCTGGTGGGAAACACAGTTTTTATCACATCTGAAAAACATAAAACAAAAACAAAATTAACGGTCAGTTGCAAACTACATGTACATGTACCAGTGGTGTTTATTGTCAAGCTTATGCAAATGGATATCCAGCTACTTATCCAGTAAAGAAAACATGTTTTTTGACAGTTAACAGGACACAAGGACTTCGTTTAATTCATAAGACTTGGAAGACTCACGGAGCGTAGCTAATTCGACATGTGCTGTTAAGTTCATCTTTAGAAACTATGTTGTTTTTTTTAATCAAAAGATCCTGACCTATGTTTTTGTTAAATTAAAAAAATATGCACCATCCTCATTTAGTTTTAGCAAATATAGGGCACATGGTATCAGGTTATGAAAGGAAAATACTAAAAAGTTAAAACTAAAACTTACCACCAAATCGTAATACTTTTGCAGCAAAGATGTCTATTCTACCATTCTTTCCCTGCCATCGCACTTGGCATACAGTTTTGAAGTCCCATGCTTCGTTGCTAAACTGTTCCTTACGGAATCCAATAATTCTAGAAGAATCTGCTATTTCCAAAGCGTTATCTTCATTCACAAATTCAAACAGAGCCAGTTTTGGTGCCATAGTGACAGTCAGAAGTGGTCAGCTGATAGTAAAGTCGGGTGGAATAATTAGATGAGTAAGATTTATGCAGTGTGAAACGATAATGGAAGGAGGTAAGTTCCTTCCCTTTATATATGTTAGGTACGTCTGTGTAGACGCCGACAAGAACTCAAGCCAGGATATTTTCAAGAAGCCACCATCTGACCGCCCGTCGTTTAATGAGCAATGTATATCAGGTTGGGGAAATACGTGAATCGACGGATATCCGTGAATCCACGGACTATCCGTGAATCGACGGACAGTTTTGTCACAGAACGACGGATAGGCACCTGTCAAAAAGGATAAAAGTTATCCGACTTCCAATTCTTACGAAGACGCAAAGTTTTGCAGTTCAACAACAACAGAACAGCTTTCAAGCTTTCCATTCACACTCTTATTTCGTCCTAAGCTTCAATATTTTTCTGCGCTGAAGCCGTCAAAGTCGCTGACACAAACTGTCAAAAAGCAGTTCTCCATTTTGGATAAATAATTTCGAAAAGAAAATAAACATTTACATACATTTGAAACCCCGCAAATTAAAGCGTGCTTCTTCGTCTTTCCATGACAGTCACGTGGTTTAAATACGTCCACCGGCAAGATCACACAAGAGCATCTAAAGTAGGGCCCTCAAAGACTACAGCGCCACTAGCCATTGTATGGTGAACCAAAGGGGACTAATCTAGCAGGCCTGTCATGTACAAGAGGCATTTAGTATCCAAGGCAAATTAGTCCCCTTTGGTTCACCATACAATGGCTAGTGGCGCTGTAGTCTTTGAGGGCCCTACTTTAGATGCTCATGTGTGATCTTGCCGGTGGACGTATTTAAACCACGTGACTGTCATGGAAAGACGAAGAAGCCCGCTTTAATTTGCGGGGTTTCAAATGTATGTAAATGTTTATTTTCTTTTCGAAATTATTTATCCAAAATGGAGAACTGCTTTTTGACAGTTTGTGTCAGCGACTTTGACGGCTTCAGCGCAGAAAAATATTGAAGCTTAGGACGAAATAAGAGTGTGAATGGAAAGCTTGAAAGCTGTTCTGTTGTTGTTGAACTGCAAAACTTTGCGTCTTCGTAAGAATTGGAAGTCGGATAACTTTTATCCTTTTTGACAGGTGCCTATCCGTCGTTCTGTGACAAAACTGTCCGTCGATTCACGGATAGTCCGTGGATTCACGGATATCCGTCGATTCACGTATTTCCCCAACCTGTATATCGCTTAATCCGTACCTCGATCTCAGCAGTCGATCTCTTCTTGTCGTAATATAGACAGCCATTGATCACAGGTGTTTTTTCTCTGGTTGTATAAACGTTGTTCCCTTTAAATAGAGTCTTGTTAAAAGTAGGACATTTACTATATCTTCGTAGATATATCCGAAACTCAAAACTGAGTCTCCGGTAAACAGAGTGAAATCCGCCATTTTTGCTAAGCCTCTATTTCGTAAACCGGGTTATACAAAAACAGCAACTAAAGGCGGTACGGAGTACAGAAGTGATTTTTTTTTTCAACAACTACATTTTAATACGATAAAATGATCAAGCTATTTCCATTATGTATGTTCATACTGTACATTGCGTGACCATATTTATATCCGCTGCAAAATTATTACCGGGGCAATACAAATTAAATTTAAATTAACTGACTCCGTTTTCCGTTTATGAGATAAGTTCATATTGGAATGACCCGCTTTACCACATGTTTTAAGCTGATTATTGTCATCTTGGTCAAGGCAGCTGCGTGTTAAAAATAAAGCATTTTGGTCTCGTTATTATAACATTTTTGTCCATGCACATTTCAATTAATAAAGCTATATGTAAAAAAAACAGGGAATATTTCAACATTTTAAATTTACGTTTATCCCAACCTGAGTAACATTCAAACATTGAACATAATTTTATGTTTGTCCCACCTAGCAGAAAGTTACGTAAATCAACAGTTAGGCTACTCGTCGTATCAACTCGTTTTTGTTACGACCAGCGAACAAATAGGCCATTACTTAAAGTTATTCAGATAAATTTTTTTATACATCAATACAAACATTTTAACCTGATAATTAACTCTAAACAATTTTATTATTTATTGATGTAAAAATACAGAAAATGTTGGAATTAGACAGTTAATCACTACAATAAACATAGAACAACAAATCCCACCTAATAGTGTGTTGGTGAGTAATCATGTTGTACAATACTCACAGACTCACTCACAGTGATAATGTGTTGTTTTTGTGTTTATTAATTCATACAATCTACACCACATAAATTTGCTTTTATTGAAAAGTTTGTAGTGTCTATTTTTATTTGCAAGTTAACACTCACCCAGAAAATCCACAAATCTTATAAGGAATATATGTTTTGCTTCAAACAATTTGTTTCCTTTAGAAATGTTTATTATCTTTTAAATGGACACTATGTTGTGTACATTACTGTATATCTTGATAATTATGCTATAAGGATTATTTCAGTTTAATGAGTATTCCTGTTGTTAGTGTTGTGTTTTCTAATTTCACTCCCTGTTGTGGGTTTAACTCATAGTTTACTATAGAACCCAAGCCTGGTTAATGTTGGTTGGCATTCAGCCAGAGTATTATGTTAGTCCTGCAGAGATAATCCATACTCTCATTAAGGCTTATAACTGTTATTACTTTTTGTAAGGATGCCCACTATAGACACTTGAAGCAGTACTTTTAGTATAAATTCTATTAAGACTCAACTTGTTGTCAGTATATGTTAAAGATGTCGACACGTGGTTACAAGCGATACCTACAAAATGCTTCTGTCCCGATACCTGTGTTATCAATTTTAAAGCGTGTTATATATAATAACATGTGGAGTTTCACCCCGTCTTTCCAGGATTCTAGTAAAAGCTATACTCTGCCGGATAAACTTTCAAATAACATGGTATATACCATGCATGTGCCATACAATTACCACAGTAAACATTATAAAGCATGGTAAATATACCATGCTCATTATTGTACCATGGTTTTACCATGTAAACTTTCAAATACCATGGTATACCATGCATGTGCCACACAATTACCATGGTAAAATTTATAAAGCATGGTAAATATACCATGGTCATTATAGTACTATAGTTTTACCATGGTAAACCATAGTAAACCACGGTATACCATGGTAAATCCATGGTAAATCCATGGTAAAGCATGGTATTTTTTTATAGTTCAGGACACAAAAAACTTCCCTCCTTTTCAGATCTATGTATCTAACAGTATCATTTATTGAAAGAGAGTACCTTAATTAACATAAAGAAAAAGAAATTCATTTAATGATACCAATAGGAGCGCAAGACTCATAGGAATTCCACAAATTTCCTGTCACCAGCGCTGTATTAGGCCGAGGCCACACTATGAGCGTTGAGCCGCGCCGTAGCCGCGCTGAAGCCGCGCCGTGAAAAACTTTGTATAGATTTACACTGAACCGGCCATACTGTGGGCAGTAGCCTAGCAGTGGGTGCTAGCAGTGGGTGCTAGCAGCAGGCGAGCATTGAGCTGCGCTTTACTTCCCTACATTTATCGCCGCTCAAAGCTCGAGCCGTACTTTTAAAGGTTATTTTTAGAAATCTGGCGGAAAGCAACGATAATTCACGAATATTTGCGAACGAACCAACGTGCTTTTTTTCAATCAGAAAGACCATAGGTGGGTGGGGGGTTTGGATTGCTACGATCGGCTTCAAGAAATGTTTTAATCATCGTATTTTGGAGTGAAATGTTATTAATTTATTAATCAAAGCACTAGAATTATTCATGATACAATGACTTTCTTGTTCCTGCAAATTGCAGCTATGTAGACAGGTACAAGTTCGGATCGACATTGAATTATTCTATTGTCTTCAATTATATTTCGTGGCTTCCTGCATTTAGTTGTTTGAGGTGACATTTTATGATGCCTTACATCGATCGGTAAATGGGTTCAAATGTCGTTCAATCCAATAAATAAATTCTGACTCGATTTTCATTTGCTAGCCCTTGAACATGAACTCGTTGCCATAGGAAGATCGGGGGTACCTAAAACATCAATCAACTCATGCTTTTCGCTGCCGTTGTGGGGGTCTCGAACAGAATTTGATCACTGGACAAATTTTGTCCCCCAGACAAAAACATCTTACATGTATCGGTCTTTTGTCAACAGACCGAATCACATATTTTTTATAGATTTCCACCCTGCACCTAACCTTGCCTTATTATACTTCCTAAATAGTATTCATGCAGTTTTAAATTCAACCAGTCTCCATTAAGAAAAAGTATAAAGCCCTGGGATTGAATAACAAGAAGGGACAATCCTTTGGGTGTCAAAGGCGACACAATTATTCCGAATATACAATTTTACTATGAAGAAAAATATATTTATCGAGCCATGAGCTATGGAGAAAATTTCGTAGAAACAGATTTATTCGTAATTTCGTTATTTTTTATCAAAAAGTACAAAATATAGGCAATCCGTTGATGCCAATCTTGCAGATGTATGTTTAGGTAGTTTTTATAAGGAACGACAAATACCAAAATGTACTCATACATCCCCGCTGTTTTAATTTGGTCAGCCGTTTGCACTCTTCATCGGTTCGTTCGTGTTACTGACTTTACCAATATTGTTCATATCAACGTCAATCCTTTAGTTTTTCAAGGTTCAACAAACGTTGGAATTCTCTTGGCAATTGGAATTTATGACAAAAAGTCCGAATTTGGGCAGCTCATACCACTTTAAATTATCCGGACTATTTGAATTGTGTACGTTTTTATCATCGCACCGGCTACTGACTTTACCACTGTATTTATTTCAATGTCAATCTTAATTAGTTTTGCTACAAATTGAAATAGTAGAACAGACATTGGCAAAAAATCGCACCGCTAGGACCATTCTTCCATGCAAACATGTTGATCAGAAGCCTTTGTTGGTTTACAACATCATTAAACACACAAAAATTGACAACCTGTAAACGATAATGAGGCACCAGTTCAGGTAACTATTATATCGTCATGTAATTAGTTTTACATCTTATTTAAACTTATCTGTATGCATAGGATATGAGATACATGTTCGAGCTAGCTGTACGCTAGCAGCCTATCAAGCTATAACCGCTTACAATGTGGCCATACCAGCTTTAAGGAGCTTTTAGCTAGCTGGCCGCTAGCTGACAGCTTATTGTTACAGCTCGTGGTGTGGCCACCCAAGGCCTGTCGCTCGTAGCTCGGCTACAGCTTGGCCAAAGCTTCTCCAAAGCGCGGCTCGTGGTGTGGCCTCGGCCTTACGCATGTGATTGAGCATTTTTTGTTCTAAATGACGTTTATATCTGGCATTTGGGAGCAAAATATGTCATTTGGAATGACAACGTAACCAAAAATGTTCTTAATCTGTCATTGGATATCACGAAATCTCGCAGGAATTCTTACAGGACTTGCACTCCCTATACTTTTATTTTACTGTCCTTTATAACAGCCTTAAAATGTTCACTATAATGAGTTCATAAATTACTATACATGCTGTAGAATGTTGACTATTGTGAATCTGTATTTCAGGACTATAATGAGTTCATAAAGATTGTAGAATGTTGACTATTGTGAATCTGTATTTCAGGACTATAATGTGTTCATAAAGATTGTAGAATGTTGACTGTTGTGAATCTGTATTTCAGGACTATAATGTGTTCATAAAGATTGTAGAATGTTGACTGTTGTGAATCTGTATTTCAGGACTATAATGTGTTCATAAAGATTGTAGAATGTTGACTGTTGTGAATCTGTATTTCAGGACTATAATGTGTTCATAAAGATTGTAGAATGTTGACTGTTGTGAATCTGTATTTCAGGACTATAATGTGTTCATAAAGATTGTAGAATGTTGACTATTGTGAATCTGTATTTCAGGACTATAATGTGTTCATAAAGATTGTAGAATGTTGACTATTGTGAATCTGTATTTCAGGACTATAATGTGTTCATAAAGATTGTAGAATGTTGACTATTGTGAATCTGTATTTCAGGACTATAATGTGTTCATAAAGATTGTAGAATGTTGACTATTGTGAATCTGTATTTCAGGACTATAATGTGTTCATAAAGATTGTAGAATGTTGACTATTGTGAATCTGTATTTCAGGACTATAATGTGTTCATAAAGATTGTAGAATGTTGACTATTGTGAATCTGTATTTCAGGACTATAATGTGTTCATAAAGATTGTAGAATGTTGACTATTGTGAATCTGTATTTCAGGACTATAATGTGTTCATAAAGATTGTAGAATGTTGACTATTGTGAATCTGTATTTCAGGACTATGTGTTCATAAAGATTGTAGAATGTTGACTATTGTGAATCTGTATTTCAGGACTATGTGTTCATAAAGATTGTAGAATGTTGACTATTGTGAATCTGTATTTCAGGACTATAATGTGTTCATAAAGATTGTAGAATGTTGACTATTGTGAATCTGTATTTCAGGACTATGTGTTCATAAAGATTGTAGAATGTTGACTATTGTGAATCTGTATTTCAGGACTATAATGTGTTCATAAAGATTGTAGAATGTTGACTATTGTGAATCTGTATTTCAGGACTATAATGTGTTCATAAAGATTGTAGAATGTTGACTATTGTGAATCTGTATTTCAGGACTATGTGTTCATAAAGATTGTAGAATGTTGACTATTGTGAATCTGTATTTCAGGACTATAATGTGTTCATAAAGATTGTAGAATGTTGACTATTGTGAATCTGTATTTCAGGACTATAATGTGTTCATAAAGATTGTAGAATGTTGACTATTGTGAATCTGTATTTCAGGACTAAAATGTGTTCACAAAGATTGTAGAATGTTGACTATTGTGAATCTGTATTTCAGGACTAAAATGTGTTCACAAAGATTGTAGAATGTTGACTATTGTGAATCTGTATTTCAGGACTATAATGTGTTCATAAAGATTATTGAATGTTGACTATTGTGAATCTGTATTTCAGGACTATGTGTTCATAAAGTTTGTAGAATGTTGACTATTGTGAATCTGTATTTCAGGACTATAATGTGTTCATAAAGATTGTAGAATGTTGACTATTGTGAATCTGTATTTCAGGACTATAATGTGTTCATAAAGATTGTAGAATGTTGACTATTGTGAATCTGTATTTCAGGACTAAAATGTGTTCACAAAGATTGTAGAATGTTGACTATTGTGAATCTGTATTTCAGGACTAAAATGTGTTCACAAAGATTGTAGAATGTTGACTATTGTGAATCTGTATTTCAGGACTATAATGTGTTCATAAAGATTATTGAATGTTGACTATTGTGAATCTGTATTTCAGGACTATGTGTTCATAAAGTTTGTAGAATGTTGACTATTGTGAATCTGTATTTCAGGACTATAATGTGTTCATAAAGATTGTAGAATGTTGACTATTGTGAATCTGTATTTCAGGACTATAATGTGTTCATAAAGATTGTAGAATGTTGACTATTGTGAATCTGTATTTCAGGACTATAATGTGTTCATAAAGATTGTAGAATGTTGACTATTGTGAATCTGTATTTCAGGACTATAATGTGTTCATAAAGATTGTAGAATGTTGACTATTGTGAATCTGTATTTCAGGACTATAATGTGTTCACAAAGATTGTAGAATGTTGACTATTGTGAATCTGTATTTCAGGACTAAAATGTGTTCACAAAGATTGTAGAATGTTGACTATTGTGAATCTGTATTTCAGGACTATAATGTGTTCATAAAGATTATTGAATGTTGACTATTGTGAATCTGTATTTCAGGACTATGTGTTCATAAAGTTTGTAGAATGTTGACTATTGTGAATCTGTATTTCAGGACTATAATGTGTTCATAAAGATTGTAGAATGTTGACTATTGTGAATCTGTATTTCAGGACTATAATGTGTTCATAAAGATTGTAGAATGTTGACTATTGTGAATCTGTATTTCAGGACTATAATGTGTTCATAAAGATTGTAGAATGTTGACTATTGTGAATCTGTATTTCAGGACTATAATGTGTTCATAAAGATTGTAGAATGTTGACTATTGTGAATCTGTATTTCAGGACTAAAATGTGTTCACAAAGATTGTAGAATGTTGACTATTGTGAATCTGTATTTCAGGACTAAAATGTGTTCACAAAGATTGTAGAATGTTGACTATTGTGAATCTGTATTTCAGGACTATAATGTGTTCATAAAGATTATTGAATGTTGACTATTGTGAATCTGTATTTCAGGACTATGTGTTCATAAAGTTTGTAGAATGTTGACTATTGTGAATCTGTATTTCAGGACTATAATGTGTTCATAAAGATTGTAGAATGTTGACTATTGTGAATCTGTATTTCAGGACTATAATGTGTTCATAAAGATTGTAGAATGTTGACTATTGTGAATCTGTATTTCAGGACTAAAATGTGTTCACAAAGATTGTAGAATGTTGACTATTGTGAATCTGTATTTCAGGACTATAATGGGTTCATAAAGATTGTAGAATGTTGACTATTGTGAATCTGTATTTCAGGACTATAATGTGTTCATAAAGATTGTAGAATGTTGACTTTTGTGAATCTGTATTTCAGGACTATGTGTTTATAAAGTTTGTAGAATGTTGACTATTGTGAATCTGTATTTCAGGACTATGTGTTCATAAAGATTGTAGAATGTTGACTATTGTGAATCTGTATTTCAGGACTATAATGGGTTCATAAAGATTGTAGAATGTTGACTATTGTGAATCTGTATTTCAGGACTATAATGTGTTTATAAAGTTTGTAGAATGTTGACTA
The DNA here is from genome assembly GCA_963971465.1 of Lepidochitona cinerea. NCBI lineage: Eukaryota > Metazoa > Mollusca > Polyplacophora > Chitonida > Tonicellidae > Lepidochitona > Lepidochitona cinerea. The sequence continues at coordinate 5,711,587 of OZ020551.1, forward strand.
TTGTGAATCTGTATTTCAGGACTATGTGTTCATAAAGATTATTGAATGTTGACTATTGTGAATCTGTATTTCAGGACTATAATGTGTTCATAAAGATTATTGAATGTTGACTATTGTGAATCTGTATTTCAGGACTATAATGTGTTCATAAAGATTGTAGAATGTTGACTATTGTGAATCTGTATTTCAGGACTATAATGTGTTCATAAAGATTATTGAATGTTGACTATTGTGAATCTGTATTTCAGGACTATAATGTGTTCACAAAGATTGTAGAATGTTGACTATTGTGAATCTGTATTTCAGGACTATAATGTGTTCACAAAGATTGTAGAATGTTGACTATTGTGAATCTGTATTTCAGGACTATAATGTGTTCACAAAGATTGTAGAATGTTGACTATTGTGAATCTGTATTTCAGGACTATAATGTGTTCACAAAGATTGTAGAATGTTGACTATTGTGAATCTGTATTTCAGGACTATAATGTGTTCACAAAGATTGTAGAATGTTGACTATTGTGAATCTGTATTTCAGGACTATGTGTTCATAAAGATTATTGAATGTTGACTATTGTGAATCTGTATTTCAGGACTATGTGTTCATAAAGATTGTAGAATGTTGACTATTGTGAATCTGTATTTCAGGACTATAATGTGTTCACAAAGATTGTAGAATGTTGACTATTGTGAATCTGTATTTCAGGACTATAATGTGTTCACAAAGATTGTAGAATGTTGACTATTGTGAATCTGTATTTCAGGACTATAATGTGTTCACAAAGATTGTAGAATGTTGACTATTGTGAATCTGTATTTCAGGACTATAATGTGTTCACAAAGATTGTAGAATGTTGACTATTGTGAATCTGTATTTCAGGACTATAATGTGTTCATAAAGATTGTAGAATGTTGACTATTGTGAATCTGTATTTCAGGACTATAATGTGTTCACAAAGATTGTAGAATGTTGACTATTGTGAATCTGTATTTCAGGACTATAATGTGTTCATAAAGATTGTAGAATGTTGACTATTGTGAATCTGTATTTCAGGACTATAATGTGTTCATAAAGATTGTAGAATGTTGACTATTGTGAATCTGTATTTCAGGACTATAATGTGTTCATAAAGATTGTAGAATGTTGACTATTGTGAATCTGTATTTCAGGACTATAATGTGTTCATAAAGATTATTGAATGTTGACTATTGTGAATCTGTATTTCAGGACTATAATGTGTTCACAAAGATTGTAGAATGTTGACTATTGTGAATCTGTATTTCAGGACTATAATGTGTTCACAAAGATTGTAGAATGTTGACTATTGTGAATCTGTATTTCAGGACTATAATGTGTTCACAAAGATTGTAGAATGTTGACTATTGTGAATCTGTATTTCAGGACTATAATGTGTTCACAAAGATTGTAGAATGTTGACTATTGTGAATCTGTATTTCAGGACTATAATGTGTTCACAAAGATTGTAGAATGTTGACTATTGTGAATCTGTATTTCAGGACTATGTGTTCATAAAGATTATTGAATGTTGACTATTGTGAATCTGTATTTCAGGACTATGTGTTCATAAAGATTGTAGAATGTTGACTATTGTGAATCTGTATTTCAGGACTATAATGTGTTCACAAAGATTGTAGAATGTTGACTATTGTGAATCTGTATTTCAGGACTATAATGTGTTCACAAAGATTGTAGAATGTTGACTATTGTGAATCTGTATTTCAGGACTATAATGTGTTCACAAAGATTGTAGAATGTTGACTATTGTGAATCTGTATTTCAGGACTATAATGTGTTCACAAAGATTGTAGAATGTTGACTATTGTGAATCTGTATTTCAGGACTATAATGTGTTCATAAAGATTGTAGAATGTTGACTATTGTGAATCTGTATTTCAGGACTATAATGTGTTCACAAAGATTGTAGAATGTTGACTATTGTGAATCTGTATTTCAGGACTATAATGTGTTCATAAAGATTGTAGAATGTTGACTATTGTGAATCTGTATTTCAGGACTATAATGTGTTCATAAAGATTGTAGAATGTTGACTATTGTGAATCTGTATTTCAGGACTATAATGTGTTCATAAAGATTATTGAATGTTGACTATTGTGAATCTGTATTTCAGGACTATAATGTGTTCACAAAGATTGTAGAATGTTGACTATTGTGAATCTGTATTTCAGGACTATAATGTGTTCACAAAGATTGTAGAATGTTGACTATTGTGAATCTGTATTTCAGGACTATAATGTGTTCACAAAGATTGTAGAATGTTGACTATTGTGAATCTGTATTTCAGGACTATAATGTGTTCACAAAGATTGTAGAATGTTGACTATTGTGAATCTGTATTTCAGGACTATAATGTGTTCACAAAGATTGTAGAATGTTGACTATTGTGAATCTGTATTTCAGGACTATGTGTTCATAAAGATTATTGAATGTTGACTATTGTGAATCTGTATTTCAGGACTATGTGTTCATAAAGATTGTAGAATGTTGACTATTGTGAATCTGTATTTCAGGACTATAATGTGTTCACAAAGATTGTAGAATGTTGACTATTGTGAATCTGTATTTCAGGACTATAATGTGTTCACAAAGATTGTAGAATGTTGACTATTGTGAATCTGTATTTCAGGACTATAATGTGTTCACAAAGATTGTAGAATGTTGACTATTGTGAATCTGTATTTCAGGACTATAATGTGTTCACAAAGATTGTAGAATGTTGACTATTGTGAATCTGTATTTCAGGACTATAATGTGTTCACAAAGATTGTAGAATGTTGACTATTGTGAATCTGTATTTCAGGACTATAATGTGTTCACAAAGATTGTAGAATGTTGACTATTGTGAATCTGTATTTCAGGACTATAATGTGTTCACAAAGATTGTAGAATGTTGACTATTGTGAATCTGTATTTCAGGACTATAATGTGTTCACAAAGATTGTAGAATGTTGACTGTTGTGAATCTGTATTTCAGGACTATAATGTGTTCACAAAGATTGTAGAATGTTGACTATTGTGAATCTGTATTTCAGGACTATAATGTGTTTATAAAGTTTGTAGAATGTTGACTATTGTGAATCTGTATTTCAGGACTATGTGTTCATAAAGATTATTGAATGTTGACTATTGTGAATCTGTATTTCAGGACTATGTGTTCATAAAGATTGTAGAATGTTGACTATTGTGAATCTGTATTTCAGGACTATAATGGGTTCATAAAGATTGTAGAATGTTGACTATTGTGAATCTGTATTTCAGGACTATAATGTGTTTATAAAGTTTGTAGAATGTTGACTATTGTGAATCTATATTTCAGGACTATAATGTGTTTATAAAGATTGTAGAATGTTGACTGTTATGAATCTGTATTTCAGGACTATAATGTGTTCATAAAGATTGTAGAATGTTGACTGTTGTGAATCTGTATTTCAGGACTATAATGAGTTCATAAAGATTGTAGAATGTTGACTGTTGTGAATCTGTATTTCAGGACTATAATGTGTTCATAAAGATTGTAGAATGTTGACTGTTGTGAATCTGTATTTCAGGACTATAATGTGTTCATAAAGATTGTAGAATGTTTGTGAATCTGTATTTCAGGACTATAATGTGTTCATAAAGATTGTAGAATGTTGACTATTGTGAATCTGTATTTCAGGACTACAGTGAGTTCATAAAGACTGTAGAATGTTTGTGAATCTGTATTTCAGGACTATAATGTGTTCATAAAGATTGTAGAATGTTTGTGAATCTGTATTTCAGGACTATAATGTGTTCATAAAGATTGTAGAATGTTGACATGTGAATCTTTATTTCAGGACTACAGTGAGTTCATAAAGATTGTAGAATGTTGACTATTGTGAATCTGTATTTCAGGACTATAATGTGTTCATAGAGATTGTAGAATGTTGACTGTTGTGAATCTGTATTTCAGGACTATAATGTGTTCATAGAGATTGTAGAATGTTGACTGTTGTGAATCTGTATTTCAGGACTATAATGTGTTCATAAAGATTGTAGAATGTTGACTGTTGTGAATCTGTATTTCAGGACTATAATGTGTTCATAAAGATTGTAGAATGTTGACTGTTGTGAATCTGTATTTCAGGACTATAATGTGTTCATAAAGATTGTAGAATGTTTGTGAATCTGTATTTCAGGACTATAATGTGTTCATAAAGATTGTAGAATGTTGACTATTGTGAATCTGTATTTCAGGACTATAATGTGTTCATAAAGATTGTAGAATGTTGACATGTGAATCTGTATTTCAGGACTATAATGTGTTCATAGAGATTGTAGAATGTTGACTGTTGTGAATCTGTATTTCAGGACTATAATGTGTTCATAGAGATTGTAGAATGTTGACTGTTGTGAATCTGTATTTCAGGACTATAATGTGTTCATAAAGATTGTAGAATGTTGACTGTTGTGAATCTGTATTTCAGGACTATAATGTGTTCATAAAGATTGTAGAATGTTGACTGTTGTGAATCTGTATTTCAGGACTATAATGTGTTCATAAAGATTGTAGAATGTTTGTGAATCTGTATTTCAGGACTATAATGTGTTCATAAAGATTGTAGAATGTTGACTATTGTGAATCTGTATTTCAGGACTACAGTGAGTTCATAAAGATTGTAGAATGTTTGTGAATCTGTATTTCAGGACTATAATGTGTTCATAAAGATTGTAGAATGTTTGTGAATCTGTATTTCAGGACTATAATGTGTTCATAAAGATTGTAGAATGTTGACATGTGAATCTTTATTTCAGGACTACAGTGAGTTCATAAAGATTGTAGAATGTTGACTATTGTGAATCTGTATTTCAGGACTATAATGCGTTCATAAAGATTGTAGAATGTTGACTTATGTGAATCTGTATTTCAGGACTATAATGAGTTCATAAAGATTGTAGAATGTTGACTATTGTGAATCTGTATTTCAGGACTATAATGTGTTCATAAAGATTGTAGAATGTTGACATGTGAATCTTTATTTCAGGACTATAATGTGTTCATAAAGATTGTAGAATGTTGACTGTTGTGAATCTGTATTTCAGGACTATAATGTGTTCATAAAGATTGTAGAATGTTGACTATTGTGAATCTGTATTTCAGGACTATAATGTGTTCATAAAGATTGTAGAATGTTGACTATTGTGAATCTGTATTTCAGGACTATAATGTGTTCATAAAGATTGTAGAATGTTGACATGTGAATCTGTATTTCAGGACTATAATGTGTTCATAAAGATTGTAGAATGTTGACTATTGTGAATCTGTATTTCAGGACTATGATGTGTTCATAAAGATTGTAGAATGTTGACATGTGAATCTGTATTTCAGGACTATAATGTGTTCATAAAGATTGTAGAATGTTGACTGTTGTGAATCTGTATTTCAGGACTATAATGTGTTCATAAAGATTGTAGAATGTTGACTATTGTGAATCTGTATTTCAGGACTATAATGTGTTCATAAAGATTGTAGAATGTTGACTTGTGTGAATCTGTATTTCAGGACTATAATGTGTTCATAAAGATTGTAGAATGTTGACTTATGTGAATCTGTATTTCAGGACTATAATGAGTTCATAAAGATTGTAGAATGTTGACTTATGTGAATCTGTATTTCAGGACTATAATGAGTTCATAAAGATTGTAGAATGTTGACTATTGTGAATCTGTATTTCAGGACTATAATGAGTTCATAAAGATTGTAGAATGTTTGTGAATCTGTATTTCAGGACTATAATGAGTTCATAAAGATTGTAGAATGTTGACTATTGTGAATCTGTATTTCAGGACTATAATGAGTTCATGATGATTGTAGAATGTTGACTGTTGTGAATCTGTATTTCAGGACTATAATGAGTTCATAAAGATTGTAGAATGTTGACTGTTGTGAATCTGTATTTCAGGACTATAATGAGTTCATAAAGATTGTAGAATGTTGACTGTTGTGAATCTGTATTTCAGGACTATAATGTGTTCATAAAGATGGTAGAATGTTGACTTATGTGAATCTGTATTTCAGGACTATAATGAGTTCATAAAGATTGTAGAATGTTGACTGTTGTGAATCTGTATTTCAGGACTATAATGCGTTCATAAAGATTGTAGAATGTTGACTTATGTGAATCTGTATTTCAGGACTATAATGAGTTCATAAAGATTGTAGAATGTTGACTGTTGTGAATCTGTATTTCAGGACTATAATGCGTTCATAAAGATTGTAGAATGTTGACTTATGTGAATCTGTATTTCAGGACTATAATGTGTTCATAAAGATTGTAGAATGTTGACATGTGAATCTTTATTTCAGGACTATAATGTGTTCATAAAGATTGTAGAATGTTGACTGTTGTGAATCTGTATTTCAGGACTATAATGTGTTCATAAAGATTGTAGAATGTTGACTATTGTGAATCTGTATTTCAGGACTATAATGTGTTCATAAAGATTGTAGAATGTTGACTTGTGTGAATCTGTATTTCAGGACTATAATGTGTTCATAAAGATTGTAGAATGTTGACTTATGTGAATCTGTATTTCAGGACTATAATGAGTTCATAAAGATTGTAGAATGTTGACTGTTGTGAATCTGTATTTCAGGACTACAGTGAGTTCATAAAGATTGTAGAATGTTGACTTATGTGAATCTGTATTTCAGGACTATAATGGGTTCATAAAGATTGTAGATGTTGACTATTGTGAATCTGTATTTCAGGACTATAATGGGTTCATAAAGATTGTAGATGTTGACTATTGTGAATCTGTATTTCAGGACTATAATGAGTTCATGATGATTGTAGAATGTTGACTGTTGTGAATCTGTATTTCAGGACTACAGTGAGTTCATAAAGATTGTAGAATGTTGACTTATGTGAATCTGTATTTCAGGACTATAATGTGTTCATAAAGATTGTAGAATGTTGACTATTGTGAATCTGTATTTCAGGACTATAATGAGTTCATAAAGATTGTAGAATGTTGACTGTTGTGAATCTGTATTTCAGGACTATAATGTGTTCATAAAGATTGTAGAATGTTGACTATTGTGAATCTGTATTTCAGGACTATAATGGGTTCATAAAGATTGTAGAATGTTGACTATTGTGAATCTGTATTTCAGGACTATAATGAGTTCATAAAGATTGTAGAATGTTGACTTATGTGAATCTGTATTTCAGGACTATAATGAGTTCATAAAGATTGTAGAATGTTTGTGAATCTGTATTTCAGGACTATAATGAGTTCATAAAGATTGTAGAATGTTGACTATTGTGAATCTGTATTTCAGGACTATAATGAGTTCATGATGATTGTAGAATGTTGACTGTTGTGAATCTGTATTTCAGGACTATAATGAGTTCATAAAGATTGTAGAATGTTTGTGAATCTGTATTTCAGGACTATAATGAGTTCATAAAGATTGTAGAATGTTGACTGTTGTGAATCTGTATTTCAGGACTATAATGTGTTCATAAAGATGGTAGAATGTTGACTTATGTGAATCTGTATTTCAGGACTATAATGAGTTCATAAAGATTGTAGAATGTTGACTGTTGTGAATCTGTATTTCAGGACTATAATGCGTTCATAAAGATTGTAGAATGTTGACTTATGTGAATCTGTATTTCAGGACTATAATGAGTTCATAAAGATTGTAGAATGTTGACTGTTGTGAATCTGTATTTCAGGACTATAATGCGTTCATAAAGATTGTAGAATGTTGACTTATGTGAATCTGTATTTCAGGACTATAATGTGTTCATAAAGATTGTAGAATGTTGACATGTGAATCTTTATTTCAGGACTATAATGTGTTCATAAAGATTGTAGAATGTTGACTGTTGTGAATCTGTATTTCAGGACTATAATGTGTTCATAAAGATTGTAGAATGTTGACTATTGTGAATCTGTATTTCAGGACTATAATGTGTTCATAAAGATTGTAGAATGTTGACTTGTGTGAATCTGTATTTCAGGACTATAATGTGTTCATAAAGATTGTAGAATGTTGACTTATGTGAATCTGTATTTCAGGACTATAATGAGTTCATAAAGATTGTAGAATGTTGACTGTTGTGAATCTGTATTTCAGGACTACAGTGAGTTCATAAAGATTGTAGAATGTTGACTTATGTGAATCTGTATTTCAGGACTATAATGGGTTCATAAAGATTGTAGATGTTGACTATTGTGAATCTGTATTTCAGGACTATAATGGGTTCATAAAGATTGTAGATGTTGACTATTGTGAATCTGTATTTCAGGACTATAATGAGTTCATGATGATTGTAGAATGTTGACTGTTGTGAATCTGTATTTCAGGACTACAGTGAGTTCATAAAGATTGTAGAATGTTGACTTATGTGAATCTGTATTTCAGGACTATAATGTGTTCATAAAGATTGTAGAATGTTGACTATTGTGAATCTGTATTTCAGGACTATAATGAGTTCATAAAGATTGTAGAATGTTGACTGTTGTGAATCTGTATTTCAGGACTATAATGTGTTCATAAAGATTGTAGAATGTTGACTATTGTGAATCTGTATTTCAGGACTATAATGGGTTCATAAAGATTGTAGAATGTTGACTATTGTGAATCTGTATTTCAGGACTATAATGAGTTCATAAAGATTGTAGAATGTTGACTTATGTGAATCTGTATTTCAGGACTATAATGGGTTCATAAAGATTGTAGAATGTTGACTTATGTGAATCTGTATTTCAGGACTATAATGAGTTCATAAAGATTGTAGGGATTGTGAATGTTGACTTATGTGAATCTGTATTTCAGGACTATAATGGGTTCCTAAAGATTGTAGAATGTTGACTATTGTGAATCTGTATTTCAGGACTATAATGAGTTCATAAAGATTGTAGAATGTTGACTATTGTGAATCTGTATTTCAGGACTATAATGAGTTCATAAAGGTTGTAGAATGTTGACTATTGTGAATCTGTATTTCAGGACTATAATGTGTTCATAAAGATTGTAGAATGTTGACTTATGTGAATCTGTATTTCAGGACTATAATGTGTTCATAAAGATTGTAGAATGTTGACTGATGTGAATCTGTATTTCAGGACTATAATGGGTTCCTACTGACTGTAGAATGTTGACTATTGTGAATCTGTATTTCAGGACTACAGTGAGTCCATAAAGATTGTAGAATGTTGACTTATGTGAATCTGTATTTCAGGACTATAATGAGTTCATAAAGACTGTAGAATGTTGACTATTGTGAATCTGTATTTCAGGACTACAGTGAGTCCATAAAGATTGTAGAATGTTGACTTATGTGAATCTGTATTTCAGGACTATAATGAGTTCATAAAGATTGTAGAATGTTGACTATTGTAAATCTGTATTTCAGGACTATAATGTGTTCATAAAGATTGTAGAATGTTGACTGTTGTGAATCTGTATTTCAGGACTATGATGTGTTCATAAAGATTGTAGAATGTTGACTGATGTGAATCTGTATTTCAGGACTATAATGGGTTCATAAAGATGGTAGAATGTTGACTTATGTGAATCTGTATTTCAGGACTATAATGTGTCCATAAAGATTGTAGAATGTTGACTGTTGTGAATCTGTATTTCAGGACTACAGTGAGTTCATAAAGATTGTAGAATGTTGACTATTGTGAATCTGTATTTCAGGACTATAATGTGTTCATAAAGATTGTAGAATGTTGACTGTTGTGAATCTGTATTTCAGGACTATAATGGGTTCATAAAGATTGTAGAATGTTTGTGAATCTGTATTTCAGGACTATAATGAGTTCATAGAGATTGTAGAATGTTGACTATTGTAAATCTGTATTTCAGGACTATAATGTGTTCATAAAGACTGTAGAATGTTGACTATTGTGAATCTGTATTTCAGGACTATAATGGGTTCATAAAGATTGTAGAATGTTTGTGAATCTGTATTTCAGGACTATAATGCGTTCATAAAGATTGTAGAATGTTGACTATTGTGAATCTGTATTTCAGGACTATAATGGGTTCATAAAGATTGTAGAATGTTTGTGAATCTGTATTTCAGGACTATAATGGGTTCATAATGATTGTAGAATGTTGACTATTGTGAATCTGTATTTCAGGACTATAATGAGTTCAAGGCCCTCACAAGATCCGTTTTCCCAAAGTAAGTTTTACAGTCAGTTTTTAAAGTAGAATGAGCTGCCAAACTGGGGGTATATTTCTACAATTTGTATGAAGGAGTTGATGCCATCAGATCCATTCTAACACATATAACAAATAATGCACAATGCCAGTATCGTGTCACTCGAATCTGGTCACTGATTGAAGGGGCTACATGTACATGTAACTTGGAGACACATTGTCGAATCACAATACGCATATTGCATGAACATGTTTTAACAATGATCTATTTGATAACATTGATACATATCTGTTTTTGTACAGATTACTGGATACAAAACTAATGGCTTCAACACATCCTTTCAAGGTAAGAAAATGTATTAATAAAAACACTTTCAAATTGGAAATAGTTGTTTTATAAAGGGGAGGGGGTGGTCAGTTGGCAGAGTGAGAGTCTCTCAGTGCGACACAGGCACTCCAACCAAATAACAAGTGAACAGTTTCTGAGTGAGGTTTTCAGTTGGTCGCTCTATGTGAAAGAATTGTGGGGCTTTCCTCCCACACTAAACCAGGCATTGAGTTCAATTCCAGTCTATAATCCTCTGGTGAAAAAATGAGAATCCAATCAATGTCATGGAAAACATCTAATAAACTAACTGTATTTTAACAGTTCTTGGGCACTTTTAGCTACATTAGATATAATTATTCTTTTTCCAGGAAAAATTATTATCAACAGCTTTAGGTGATTTACACAGAGCTCTATCAAAAAGTCCCTTTACCAAAGCTGAAATAAGTAAGTTCACCATCCTTAAACTTTTTCTCTCATATTTGCATACATGATCTTAGGAAGTGGTTATCAAACTTGATTGGATCATCTCTCGCTGTTACTTTTAGAAAAGAAGTTACGAAAAAATGTGTTTTTATGAACATGTATATTCATTTTATGACGTCCAGTTGCTGTAAATAAACATGCTTTAATTATATTTATGATCACTAGTACACACGGGCACAGGGAAAATCTTCTTGTCTAAAGTAACCATGTAGACAAGTTTCTAACTGTGTTAAAAAGAGGTATATCATTTAGACCTTTATACCCCATCATAAATTGTTGTAACAAACCAAACTTATGATATTTCATTAGGTTGGTGACTGACAGCAGCTTAGCCTTGGTCAGTAGAATTTTCTTGAATCCTTTTGTAACACATTGACAATAGTTACACATCTTAACTATGGCAAGAACATCGATGGACTGAGACTGAACCCCATAAATTTTAATTCCATCTCACAACCAAACAACAAGGCCACAAACTCCATCTCAAAACCAACAAACAACAAGGTTACAAATTCCATCTCATAACCTACAACCAACAAACAGCAAGGTTACAAACTCCATCTCATAACCTACAAACAACAAGGTTACAAACTCCATCCCATAACCTACAACCTTTAATTATATGTATGCAAATAAATCAATTTTATGCTTGTAAGCAAAATATGTTTGCTTTCAATACTAGATTTCTTCTGGACATTTACAGCTGACCTTTTGCTTAAACTCAATACCTGCTTAACTAAATTACCAAACAATTCTGCAAAACTACAGATAATAATATCAAATCCCTATACTTCTATGGGTTATCTATGAGCAACCCTGATTTAGACTGACTGTAAAAACAAAATAGTTCAAAGCTTTTGGTACAAAAATGATAACATTTATCTAAGACATGTTTGGTAAACATGTAAATATCATTTTTAACAAGAAGTTTAATTGCATTTTGCTAAAATGTTCACTTTAACAGAAATTATTAACGCCCTCAGACTTTTTTTTTTTAGAAATTTCTGTAGGCCCCTACTTTTTTTCTTAACCCTTTCCGATATTGATCGTATCAAATTTATGTTTTGCTTATTTTTAAGGAAATTATATCTGTTGAACTTAAAAAATTTCATACGAATTCCGTTCATGGACTATGTATTGCAATACTCTCAAAATACTTGTTGTTTGTAGATCTACCCGATGGTTTTGAGAAATACACAGAGATTTCAGATCAGCATCATGAGGCAGGTTTTGATGCTCTGATCACTGGACTTAGTTTTATCTCCATGTCAAACTATTTAGGTCAGTATGTAAATATTCACGTTGCAAACTAAATTTCTGTTCGCCATTTTGGTCAAACTAATCCACTCTAGATATATCTTTCTATTACAATTGAATAAAAACACATTTGAATTGGCTTATGAAAGGGCCCCTGGTCTGTTAAATACAATGCTTTGAGATAAGTAACACAAGAAAACCCTGAAAGCTGTTCACAAATAATAAGAGGTAATGTTTTAATTCATACAAATTAAAAGATTACTGTATTGTATAGTTTCATTTCAGGTACATTTCAAGATCCCCCCAAATCTATCATTTTACCCAGTTCGCCCTTAGTTGAACCATTTATAAACAAGTAAGTAAATTATAAACTATGTCCTGTTAAAGTCTGCAAGATACTTAAAATTTATGTCCACAACTTACAAATATTTTTTTTGTTTTTCAGACTATTTTTGATGAGAGTAATCGACATTCCTTACCTAAACCTGGCTGGCCCTGACTGTAAGTCCATCTCACTGATTTTATGAAATATTCTCATAAAAGGTCTCTAGTCATTTCACTCGATAGTCAAATTTGATAGAGTCTCCAGGCAAAAGTGTGTGTGCTCGAATAATCACCTTTTGCGGTTAGATTTATATACTTTGTCTCAAATATTTTTATTTTCTATGATTCTTAACTCGAATGATGTTTGAGAACCATGGTATTTTATTTACCATTGTTTTAGTCGCAACCACACCCTCTTATCATGGTTTTCAACCCTTAACAAAAAGGGAAATATCATGTACCCAAACCACCTCATTGGACTGATTATTCTGCTGCCCTCAGTTTCTTGTAAATATCATTCTCTAGTGATCTCCCAAATCAGTTCTTCTCTTATCTCTTCTTTCATTTCTATTTAGTGAAACCCTCCAGAGACCATGTATTTCATGTGAGATTTCCTAAAGAGTGGAAAACATCAGATTTATATCAACTTTTCTCTCCATTTGGTAGGTGCTCTTATTGTACTAGATCAACCCCATTAAACGCTCTCACATTGATACAGGCCTTCCTTTCATGGGTTATAGGTTGAAATCCCACTCAGTCTAAACAAAAAAAAATAGAAAAATTTCACTTGATCATCCCATGTGGAAAGGTACATGTACCCGCAGAAGGTTGAAGATTTTTGCCAGTCAAACAGCCTGCTTTCCTCTTCCCACTAAAGCTTGCAATGTCCTCAAATAAGGAAAATGTCTGGAGTGTTGCATAAAACGTTAATCAAGTTTAGTTTGGTGTGGTGTCTTACCTTAATCAGACAAGCTATGTCTCTAGAACAGCTGCGTTGTAGTTACTCTCCCAAGGTTTTGGGTTTCCTCCAGGCAAAGAGCCTCTCCCAGTAAAACTGGCAATACCCACCGTGATATAAGGGCAATGACATCAGTGTTTTTTATCTGCTGAAGGTCAAGACATTCCTTCAAGCACAGTGCAAAGTTTCCTCTTTCAATTAACCTTTCTTGTTTTTAAACCATCAGTCAATCAAAAACACCATATCTTCTTAATTTACTGATAAGTTTTGAATAATTGGGATGGCCTTATTGATATAAGTTGAGCATTGTTAATGAAATACTGAATGTTTCAGGTAGCATTCAAGTAGCCTGGATCAATGAGACATCTGCATTTGTGTCCCTGTTTAAGAAACATCAAGCAGAATCAGGTAATGCCATCATTGACAATTACTGTGTTGCTTTAATTACTGTCAAATTATCCCAAATCTCTCCACCATCCAGTAAATCTGGCCACGCCACTATATAAATGAAATAATCTGGAATGCGGCGTAAAACATCAATCAAATCTAATTCACCATACAGGGGCTTACATGGGTCAGGTTTAAAGTGGTCGACACTGGAGTCTATTAAGTGTTGGAATCCCACTTAAACAGTCCCTATATTGAAGGGTTTACTGATGCTATAGGAAGGTGTATCCTCCAGGTAGTAACCCCAGTTTCCTCTGCCAAATTCTGCTACCATTCAATCAAATATTTGTCTGACTAAATACTGTAACTGTATTTAATAACACTGCATGCCACTTAAATGTCAAATTTCTTTCGTCAAATTCGAAAAATTACATGGATAAAAAGTAGTACACAGTTGTGTCATGTTAGAACTTGATGTTCAAAGAGGTCTTTCATTTTGCAATCACCTGCAATCCTGGGAGATTCACTACAAATAAATGCTACTTTACTCATTAATAGTACACATGTTTACTTGGTTTCTATTTCTGACAGTGATTGAACAACTTGGCCATGGAGAACATTACAGAATCATGACATATGAGAGATTTCACAGGGGGAGTAACTCTAGTGGGGAAGTTGAAAGTCATGGTAAAAAGCGATCCATGCCTTCAGCTGATATTCCTTTACCAGCTAAGAAGAGGAAGTCAGGAGGGTCAGAGTAAGAGTTTCCTTATCACATTTATTTGTCTGGTTTTTCTTTATGTATGTAATTAGTGTAAGTGGTATGAGCTGCCAAAATGGGAAAATTGTCCGTTGTTTTTCCCAAGACCTACAAATTAGAAGCCATCATTATAGTAGATCTGCAGAAATATATAATGTCATTCAACTGTGGCTTCAGTTTTCGGAGTTGCATTTCTTATATATTATACAAAATTCTTCTGTGTTATACATCCTTTTTAGTACTACTAGTCTTTAGAATGTTCATGCTAAAGTAGTGTTTTGAAGTAAATTAGGCTTAGAATGAATGCTGGTTCGTATAGGTAATTATTAAAATTTTGTTAACTTTTCGACCACTATTTTGGATCATAGATACATAGAGGTCCACTCAATAACATATTTCTGGAATCACTGCTTATTAATTTCTGTGTGTTTTGATTTGTGTCAGCCTTTCCCCATACACGTCTCGCTCTATCACTCCTATCCCTGAGGAAGAGGAAGATGGAGAGAAAACCGGTAACCATGGCAATGACGTCACCAAGATGGAGGAAGATAAATCTACAGAAGGTGAACCTGAAGAAAAGTGTTGATTAAATTGTTAAATGGCCAATCATTCGCCTATATTTATAATCAGTTTGTTATCTGGGGTTATTTGAGGGGGCCTCAGTGACTATAAGTGGCGAATATATATCTTTACTTCTAGGCCAGGCACTTCGCTGGCAAATTAAGCTACCTCACTTCTTGTGTAGAAACTCAGAATTCTTAACTGTGATTGACTGATCTCGTAATTGGTCAGCGACAAATCTGGCCTAGAAGCAACGCAATGGGTGCGTTGGACAAAAATATAAATATCGACTGTCTACAGGAGTGAACAGTGGGTAGAGCTATAGTCTCTCATGCTGACCTAAGCTGCCGTTGCGGGGTCGGTTCAAATCCCTGTCACTTCAATAGTGGGGTTTCACCAAAGAGAGTAGATTGACAAGAGTGGTCACTTCGTCCGCACCATGTTGAATTTGAACAATTTCAATTTAATTCAATTTTATTGTACTTTGCACTTGAACAAAGCAGAGTACAAACAACAAAAAGTGTAACAATCATAACTTGGAAATATTTACAATGCTAACTAAAGTACCCGCTGACACGGACGCGATTCGATTATTAGGTACCTTTTTTCTGTAGGGGTCGCTTTACAGTCTAATCGTGTACAGTTGGAACACCCTTCCGCTAGGGGGCCGAAAAACATGCCGGCAATGCTGATTGGACGAAGTGACCACTCTTGTCAATCTACTCTCTTTGGTTTCACTTAACCGTGTTATGTGGTAGAAGGCCTGGCAAAGAGCCCAGTTGCACTCTTTGTGCAAAGAGCCCAGTTTCTTCTCCCAGGAATGTTGGCAATTGCACCATTTGAGTTCCGAGCACCCGATGCCATCAGACTTGTTGGTGATCGTGGGTTTCCTCCCTCACTTAACTTGTTAACGCCACCATGTAAGTGAAGTAATCTTGTGGCGTAAAGCATCAAGCGATTCACATTTAAGTGAGAGAATCTTGACGGTTGTATTAAGCATTAATCAGTCAGTACAGCGGTTTGATTTATTGATGGTTTACGCCGCACTAAAGATTATTTCACTTATTTTGCGGTGATGCCAGGTTTAGTGGGGGAATAAACCCCGGACTCAAAAATTTTTCAATTTTTATTTCGTCTGAGTGTGATTCGAACCTGCACTGCATCGATGGAATGTCTGTGTGTGACTGAGGAACGATCACTCTAACCCACTGGACCACCGAGGCCCCCTACAGAGATTTGAAAGAATGAAGCAAGATTGTTTTGTGTTTTCAATTTTGTATTGTTTTCTTCAGGCTTACTAAAGAGAATTAAACAAAGAAAAATTTTCGGGAAAACATATTGTAAAAGAAACTCTCATATATTCCATCTAAATGTATTTTGAAGTCTTCATAGACATACATTACTTGGAGGCATACAAGGAGGCACCATTACATTGTCAGTCCTTTCAAACTTGTATTAATCAATAATGTTTGTTGTAAAGGTAACATCATGTAACATATGTTGACAGCATTTAGAACCCTGGACCAAAATACTTTTGCATTGAAATATACTACCATTGTGTCATCTGATATCTGCTTGGATTATTCAGTAGAGAAGCGAAATTGAATAAACCCACGAGAGTTGCCATGAGATGGCAACTATTTTAAGAATAGCATTGATTTTATATTTCCTGATAAAATTCATCAGTTATTTCGACTAATTTCCCTTTAAATGGTCCTATGACGCTTGGACTATTGGATTTTTCAAAATCCATGGTGGTGATTATGACGAGTGTACCTGTGGGTTTATCATGTGAAGTTTGAATTGGGACACATTTACTGGTTATGTGAGCAAACACACATAATGGCAACTTTATCATTTTAAATTCGAATCCTTTGTATTGTTTGATTTCAAATTTTTTTCTCGATAGTGAATGTTACCTTTTAGTGTACTATGTTGGTACTATTGTGCATTTCCTATCATTTACCTCTCCGCTACTTGTTTTGGGACACTAGTTTAAATTGTGGTTCATATTCCTCCGTTATATCTTACCTGGGAAATTTTTAACAACTTCCCTGAAACTATTTTCGTTCTCATGCAATCTTTATGCAATCCAACAAACCAAATTTGCCTTGTCAACGTGAAACTGTTTGTTCCATTGCATCATCCCTCCCTGCATCTGGCTTTATGACTGTAGGACAATTTGCAATATACATTTGTACAGTACAAGCAATGTTACCCGAGTGGATTTTTATCTTGATTGCCATATGTGGAAGAGTTGCCAGGTACTGGCCGAGGGTATCGGTATCCTTTCTCATTAAACCTCGCAACGCTGCCATATAAGTGAATATTCAAATTATTTAGTTGTAAAACATCAATCAAACAAAAATATCGTTTGTATATTCCACTTCTTACCAAGATATGCAACTGAATGTTTTTAAACACGTGCACCTAATCCTTACAATTTTTCTTCCTGCACAGATCCAGCAAAGAAGAAATCCAAATTATTTCAAGAAACTGATGCATGGTAGAATTCACTCCATCGATGACAAACTGGTGTTGATAAACAAGACAATAGACGATCTCATGTGTTTTAACTTATGAGAGAGAAAAAAAAAACAATTTATTAGCTTGACACATGTGAGAATGTCTTTATTTGGAAATTTCATAAGACCAGAAAATGTTGGATAGTAAGCATTACTAAATAGTTTGCCTGTATTACAACTTGAGAAAGTTTTACAATAAATCCAGTAAATATATTCTATGAAACAGTTAAGATTAATGATTGACCACTTAAAGCATGTCATGATTACATTCGTTTCACCTCTTCACTGGAGGAGGCTACTATGTAAAACCAAGGTCAATTTCCAAACCAAATTGTGACAGAATATTTAGTGAAGTCTAACATGAAGGACATCAAATTTAAGTGCAGAAGAAGTGCTAATAATTCAGAGCTAATCCATTCAAGGGGAAAAATAGATTCCATCAATCCAATTTGTGCTTTCATTATGATACAAAGTGTTATTCTAAGAAAAAATTACCATAGGGTTTGCAAATTTATTAAAATGGGATAAAAATTTCTCCAACACATGAAAATCCAAGATGGCTGACAATTCTTTGGCAGCAACCAACAATTTACTTTGTTATATAGAGATTATAATATTGAGCAATGTTTGGCCATGAAAGCACGTCACTGATTTCTTTTGTTCCTGCTCAGTATAGTTCCAGAAAATGCACTATATCTAACATAAACCTACTACAAAGAAAAGTTATGTTGATTATTAAAGCTACAAAAATAACTTGTTGAATGAATACATTCAATACAAGCATAACTGCCAAAATGCATCAAAATCTAGCAATCTTCAAAAAGAACCTATGCCATTATTAAACCTAAAAACCAAATGGGAGGTAAAAATGTTACTAAGAGTTTTACGATATTATGCAGAAATAAATAGTACAAAGAAATCCAATGTCAATTTGATATTATAGATATACATATATGCAATGATTATGTACAGTACCAGTCAAATTGTTACACCCATAATTACATGAAATAGAGCTAGTATCAAGGGTAAGACATAATTTAAAAAAAAAAACTGGCTGAGAAGTGCTCTCCAATACCACAATTTATTTGGCAAACTTCTTTCTTGACAAACAATCACAGATATGTGATAGGGATGTCGGGTCAGTATAAGGTGGTATTCTTTGCAGAAGTTGGCACCAAGGTTTCAACCCCTAATTCCATATCAGTCAGATTTTTGGTCTCCATAAACACTTGTGGCTAACCATGTGCAATGCCGTTTATTATTCAAGAAGATATTACGTGTGTTCAGATGTTCATAAATATTATATTTTTACTAAATGCAGCAGTCAACAGTAATATTCAAATTCCATGAATAAAAAATGTACTTCATTAACATGGCACCAGAACACATCTAATGAAGGAACTATAAATTTCTAAAAAAGCAAGCAAGAACAGCGTGAAAACAAAAATGTTTTCAGACCACTTCATTTGATAACTGTTTCACATATAACCCACAAACCATTAATCCCTTTTCTTATTGATTATGAAACAAGGAAAAAATGAGGACAACAATGATTTAGGTGGGGAATTTAATGTATTCCTCCAAACACCATATTTTAGTTTAATAAGGAGAAAATGTTAAGTTTCAAGTATTATATTCTAGTTTGAATTAAATTCCTGGGGTGAAAATTATTAATCAAAGAAACCGCAATAGGGCCATGTAGAAGGAAAGTTTCCAAAATCTTTTGAAGAATGAACAGGGTTTGCTGTAATTTTCCAGTCACATAGAAATCCATTTTCACACAAGATTTGTAGAAGGAGTTGATAAATACGTGCAATAGTTGACTGAGTGCCCGGTCTCTTCACTCCGGATGTTAGCTTGGGGAGACAAAAGCAGTCCACAAAACCTTGCTGATGGCTCTCTTAGTGCTTGTCCCAACTCACAATGGGGGGAGGGGGTAGAATTATAGTGAATAAGACTACGCAAGTCAAAACAAATTATTTTGCTGAAGTTGCAATTGCCACGGAAGGTGAGCCTGATCTATGGAAATGCACACTCTGCCATTTACCATCCCGTCTGTGCCACACACGGGACTCCTCCGATTGAGTAGTAATTGGGATACCATTCCTGTCAAATACACAAAAATATTGTAGATAATAATTAATACTTCTGTCCATGGCACTTGAACAACCTATGTGGGATGGTTACCAACGGAAGGTCGTGGGTTTTCTCTGGGCATAGAGCCCGGTTTCCTCCCACAAGAAAACTGACGTAAAACACCAAACAATCAGTCAATCTGTCCATGGCTTCTTCATAATAGCCTGATATCCCTGATAGTAAATCCATGGTGAGAAGTATACATGGACTTATAAACCAGATTATAAATAACCATAAAATGGCCACAACTGGCAATACCTTATTTTTCCTCTGAGGACACTTTAGACAAAAGACATGAATAGATGAAACTAGAATTCAACTGAAGTAGAAGTGTAGCCTGGCAGGATAAATATACAAGGAGAAGGTACATCACCTTTCACAAAAAAATTCACTGTTGTACTTTATTTGTGAATATATGTATATCATGCTGTGTAAGATGTTACCTGAATATGAGATATTAAATAATAATCTGCGTCAGATAAAAATCGAACTTGAGCGGGGTATTAAGGTATTAAACTTTCCATTTAAATTTGAAAAAAATTAAGCCAGTGGTTTTCAAGATATTGCAGGGAAACCAAGTTATTTGTATCAGCCAATCAAAAACAATAATTAAATATGCGCGGATTTTAGCGAAAGTCGAACTTGAGGGGGGTATTAAGGTATTAAACTTCCCATTTAAATTTGAAAAAAATTAAGACAGTGGTTTTCAAGATATTGCACGGAAACCAAGTTATTTGTATCAGCCAATCAAAAGCCT
Organism: Lepidochitona cinerea; assembly: GCA_963971465.1. Classification (NCBI taxonomy): domain Eukaryota; kingdom Metazoa; phylum Mollusca; class Polyplacophora; order Chitonida; family Tonicellidae; genus Lepidochitona; species Lepidochitona cinerea. The sequence goes on from OZ020551.1 coordinate 5,732,253, forward strand.
GTACAATAATTAAATATGCGCGGATTTAAGCGAAAGTCGAACTTGAGCGGGGTATTAAGGTAATAAACTTCCCATTTAAATTTGAAAAAAATTAAGCCAGTGGTTTTCAAGATATTGCACGGAAACCAAGTTATTTGTATCAGCCAATCAAAAGCCTGTACAATAATTAAATATGCGCGGATTTAAGCGAAAGTCGAACTTGAGCGGGGTATTAAGGTAATAAACTTCCCATTTAAATTTGAAAAAAATTAAGCCAGTGGTTTTCAAGATATTGCACGGAAACCAAGTTATTTGTATCAGCCAATCAAAAGCCTGTACAATAATTAAATATGCGCGGATTTTAGCGAAAGTCGAACTTGAACGGGGTATTAAGGTATTAAACTTCTCATTTAAATTTGAAAAAAATTAAGCCAGTGGTTTTCAAGATATTGCACGGAAACCAAGTTATTTGTATCAGCCAATCAAAAGCCTGTACAATAATTAAATATGCGCGGATTTTAGCGAAAGTCGAACTTGAGCGGGGTATTAAGGTATTAAACTTCCCATTTAAATTTGAAAAAAATTAAGCCAGTGGTTTTCAAGATATTGCACGGAAACCAATCCGGACGCCGACGACGCCGACGCCAGACTACGCCGTCAAAGTGATCCCTAAGTGCCCCCTTTCAGGCGACACAATTACCAATCATTCGATTACCCTTGGTAAAGTAAGCTGTCCCAAAACACCACATGTTTTAACATGGATCAGGCATGTCACATCCTACACCTCAATTAAGATGGGATTTTCTGTAGGCCCATGTAACAAGAAATGCTTGGGCCATAGCCATGCCATACGACTCTTTTGTCATTTGTTATAGTACACTCCTCACCAAAATATTCAGAAGTGTTGACGTTTGTGTTTTTAAAGGCACACTCACAGCCGTGGCCTTTTTGACATTTGTGAAGAAATTTTATTTTATCAGAATGCCTTTCTGTTTCACTGTATACGGTTATGTTAGAGTTATTGAATGGCTTCCCGAGGGTATTGAAGATATTTTGAAAGGTTGGCCAAGTGCGAAGCACGAGGACACACCTTTCAGAATGTCTTCCATACTCAAGGGAGCCATTCAATAACGTGCTTGTATCATGGTTCGAGTGATTGACGTTGTCAGTCAACTAGCCCGTGTTCAAACGCTGACCAATCAGACAACATTGGCCAAAATGCCTCAATTCCCACACTGACACAACTTTGAAACAAAGTTCAACTCTGCAGGTGGCTGGCGTCAGAATGTCTCCAACTGTCAGTTATGTCTCATTGGCCGTTCAGAGTCAGACGTAAGACGACAAAGTTAGCATTTTCTCTATGCTGGTTTCTATGATAATCAAAGAAGAAATTTAAAAAAATCTTTCTTGAACAGTGTTTGACATTTTTTCTTTTGTCAATGCACCTTTTAGTTGACAAAGCAGTGCGAATTGTTTGGATAAAAATGCCGTAGTGAAATCACTTTTGCCGTGAAAAATAAACTTTTCCGCGGCAACTTTTTGTTTTTTTTTGTTTGCCGTGGGAAAAATTTGAATTCAGAGGGCCGTGATACCCAGTCAAGAGAGCCATACAATAACTTCCAGATCGGGAAGTTATTCAACGCTTTTAAGCCACGCCCACACTCTGTCCATTGGGTATCGGATTTGTCGAGAACTGCTCATCAAAAGAAAAACGCCGCAACCATGATACAAGTCAAGTTAATTCAAGTGCTTATGTCATCTTAATTCAAGAGAGAGCTTGCAAAACGTTCAATGATTAACTGCTGGTCAATCATCTCCCTGGACTGAGATGTGTTGAAAGTTTAAATCTCATTCAGAACCTTTTTATTATTGAGGATTTACGCTGTACTCAAGATTATTTCACTTATATGGCGGCGTTGACAGGTTTAGTGGGGGAGGAAATCCCTGACCTTAGGTTAGTATTTCGCAACCCGGAGGTTGGGTGAAAAAATCACTCAGAAACCAGAGGCTACGTTACATGAAATAGACATATATGCTGATAATAAAGAAGCTCCAGGCTAAAACTGGGGACAATGAGATTCAAACAAAACAAACTGCTGAACACCTTACCTATCTACATACTGGGTGAGGCGTACATAAGCAATACAAGCAGCATCCTCTCCAAGTAGATGTACATGAGGGTTCAAAATACTTGTGTTCACTGGCTTATTGTTCTTTGGTACTGAAAATCAAAAGATGTTCATGAATATGGTGTTTGCTTTTGTCAGAGCTACATGTATAATAGCCTCTCCCACATCTTCAATTACAGACATCACTGGGTGGGGGGACCACATTCAAATCATCCCTTTCAAATAATGCAAAAGTCCTCAGGTTGTTTTCACTTGACCATTTGATTTGGAAAGTACCTGTTGCAAGGAGGTGAGGGTGGTCATCTCCGCACAGAGCCCTTTTTTCCCCAGGAAACTTGGCAGGTTTCACATATATGTAATATGTGAGCAATCAATCTGCTATAATTAAAATCAAATATTTCAATAAGTCAAAATGTTGATCACTTACCATTATCAAAGTAAAACTTGTGAAAGTCCAAGCCCACAACCAAATTTCCCAAAGCTTCTGGTTCAAAGGCTGTCAAATTTGGATCCACAAATTTGCTGCACAAAGAAACGTACAATCAGCTGTAGTACTAGTAGAAAAACAATTGCTATGAGGCCTGGGAGCTGGTGACAAATTAAGTTTTATGATGATGTCACTTTGATTGCTGCGTTTTGCTCTAAAACGTCAGAACGATAAAGGCTTGCCACATACGCATGGACAGCACTGGCAACAGGAAATTTGTGGAATTCTCACTATACTCCCGCTCCCTATTGTTAAATATCAAACCACTTAAAACAGATTCAATATCCATTTTTTTCTGCCTATTTGAAGGAGGATACAAGATGTAAGCCAAATATGTTGCTTGGTTTGGACAAAAAAATTCATAGTGGTAAAAAGATGAAATTCAAAACAAAATACTACTTACGTATACGCCTCATAATCTCCACTAGTGACTGCTGATAACAACTGTTCTGTTAACTTTATGATTTCTTGTTTTCGACCTGCAATAGTGAGGACCAAGTCTTTAATATTGCATCCTAACACACCTTCAACTTGTTTAACATTAGAGAGATGGGAAAAATAAAGACCCGTTATCTGAGACAAAATAAATTAATAGTGCATTTGTGTAGAATAATCTTGGAGCCAACGCTTTGAGTGACAGCTGTTTTCCAAAATGTCAGAAGATTCAAACTTTTTGACATCATTTGGTTACTTGGTTGATTGAGAGGTCACTTGAGACAGAGCAGAGTTCGATCACATCACAACATTCTGGAATTATTGCATCATCGCATTTGAGCTGACAGCATTGATTTTACTACATATGGGTTGCTTTTTGGATTGAATTTTTTACACAGGTTGGTTTTCTTATTAACATCCTTACATTTTGTACACTGAAATTGAATTAACTTACATAAGGTGTGCATTAGAACAGAAATAAATGACGCTCTGGTGAGCTGTCTGTGGTATTAAATACTCTGTTATTGCTAATTAACTTGAACTTCTTCATGTGGTTATATTTCAAGGATCAAAATGTAAGTAACTTATACTAGCTAAATAAGGAAACAAATATCACCCTTTTGAGCAAGTTGGTCAATGCCATGCACATGAGGAATCCTAAAAAAATTATTTTCACTCCAAATTTAATGATTTCACAAGAACAGAAATTGAAAACAGAACATGCGGACATATCCTCCAAAGAGACTGATTCACGTGTTGCACTGAAACTTACATGGCTGTGTTGCTGCCATGTTAAGTGGGAGGAGAAATCCTCAACCACACAAAAATGAACAGTGTGTTTCAAACCTGCAACCATCTCAAGGAAGACTGGAGAGAAAAACAAATCACCCTACAGGCTGAACTACCTTTCCAAAAACCTCATCCACAAATTCTCGCTGTTGTTAATATATACATTATAAAGAGTTTGATAATTCCTGCGTTCAATCAAAACTGGTCATGCTTTATTAAGTAACGTCTAACAAAATTGGGTCACGTTCAACTACAGGTGGAGCCATCTATGACTGTCCATGCGTCTGTTACACGATCGTTTCCGAAGCATGACTTCAAAACACACCCTTGAATTTTTACATACCATATTTCTTCTAAAGATTCGGCCAATTTTTTCCTCATAAATAGACTATTACGTAACACAGGTAGTGATATTTATGTAGCTTAGTGAACTTGGGTGGCCAGGAACTTGCCTCAGACGAGAGCTCATCGTCTGCGCTGAAATCTGTAGCTGCTCCCTAGGCCACGCGTGCCTTGTAGCTCAGCCGGCGCCTCTCGTGTGCGCTAGGCTTAAGAGATATGTTCACTGACAAATTTCTGTACCCCCAACAGTATCCCCAACCAGTAGAAAACCATTTTACCACCTCCCGACCCTGGTTTGATGTTGATTTGCTAGCGTTAAACTTTCAACTATTTAGTACATTCAGGTGAATCCCCCCCCCCCCCCATATTGCACATTTCTATTGGGAATTAAGATATACAAGCAGTGAAATTGTTAGTAGGTTTGTGGTTGCTTCTAAATGTCACACTTTAAAATGCATTACGATGGCTAGGAGCTTCTCAGGCTTGGAAACAAACATTGAGCCCCAAGGCCTACTCACTATCTACACCAGGTGATTCCGCTTTTGTGGAAGAAACTCGCTGTACAACTAAAAAGGATGAATGAAACATCTAAGAAATGTGACAAAATATGTGGTGTGATGACATTGTCATGTTGAAAGGGAAATAACCCTTCGGTCCGTGGCTACCACAATGGTTTGCAAATTAAAGGAGAAACTAATGGAAAGTTAACTGCGACCAGTAGATTTGAGAACATCCCCCCCCCCCCCTCTCTGACAGTTGTTTATCTGTGAGGGTTTTATATTAGATACCTACATCATGTGTGACAATACAGAGAAGATAGGTAATGGTAACTATACCTTTTGTGTCTTCATCCTCGATGGTACTACTGTCTGTAGATTCCTTAATACCGTCATTCTTCTTCACCATTAAACTACGACCTGGAGAATCAGTAAGAAACAATTCCTCAATTAACGGCAACCACAATTAAAACTAAGAGGATAATTTTGATTAACAGGTAGATAATCATCAATATGTCATAGGAATACATTTTAATATACAATTTTAGTTTTTTTGGTTCAAAATTTACTGAATTTAAAAAAATTGAGATACATGTAGACAGTCAATGAAGACTTCTGAACTTGGGTGAAAACAGGCAATTATACCAGAAAAAACCCTAACTATATAACATTTCTTAATTATGACAATTTATCTTCAATAATATAATGCCCAGTAATTACAAACAAATGATGTCTTTAGTTTTTTTTAATATTTATTGCTACCTATACCATCTGTATGATCCCATCTCTTTGTTATAGTAGTTATTTACAAACAATAATTTCAATGTTTGTACAAATAACCAATAGAATAACAGATGTAATAAACACTTTCTACACATCACGCTACTGCCACTGTTTTTAAACTACTTAATGTGAACTTATGAGAACCCATTTCCACTTCTGCTTAACATATTTCCTACCCTTTTTTATGTTCTTATAAATTCACCCTGCATCCTAATAAAATGTTGAAGACAAACAAACACATTTCTGCTATATTCATAACTCAGTTCTGTAGGTATGATTTTAACACAGAGTGATACCCTGTACCTTTTCTCCTTCTACAGACATGCTCTTGTAACTAAATCATGCCTACTGATATTGACGAAAACACATGAATATCCTGATTGAAGGGAGACAGCTACTCGGGGAGACCTAATCAGACAATTAACTGAATATAGGAAAAAAACAAATATAGGATGCATATGCTAAACTATAGGGGGTTCTTGCAAATTAAAAGTCGCCTTTGAATCACAATAAAAAAATTGCCAATGAAAAGACATAGATTTAAACCGAAAAAAGCATGTGACAAATATTTTTCTAAAGATTTTTATGGCACTACAATTTGTTAAGCATTTTGAAAAAAAAACAATAACTGGATTGATTGATTGATATTCTGGGCTGCACCTAAGATTATATCACTTCTATGGTAGCATTGGCAGGTTTACTTTTCCACCAAATGGTGATCGATGCAAACATTGATGGAAGGCTTGTAACAACATGAGACACAATCAATGTGAAATACCAAGCCTCTTCCACCTTCTACTTTTCAAGGTGTATATTAAAGTCACTTTAATACATTTATTTCATTTTTTGTAATATGTAATCTGATCAGCTTTTCAAGGTGTATATACAGTGTAATAGTTACTTTAATGTACCTCTTTCACTTGAATGTTAAGCCAGAAATTAGACCAAGTAAGAATGAACCAGCAGCTAATAGTACAATAAGCTCTTGGCCTCCTAAATAAAGTTGATAAGCCCAAGAGCTAACTTGTAAACCATCTTCACCAAGGCTGATCAGCAGGTTCACAGGCCCCACTGCACCCTCACAACTCAGCAGGTTCACAGGCCCCACTGCACCCTAACAACTCAGCAGGTTCACAGGCCCCACTGCACCCTCACAACTCTGTCATTTACAGACAGGTAAATTGAACCCATTTCAAAGCTCTGATAATTTCAAATGTATATTGAATAAAATAGATATTTTGATAGAAAAGATAGTCTGAACACTGATATCGCAGGTTATAACCATACAAGATACGATAAAATAACAGGGGAAGAAATCCAAAATGCTCATGCAAATGGCGTTCTCCACTGACTGTGGTATCAGAGTTTGTCCATTTACAGTTTTCTGTAATCCACATGCAAGATTCACATACATGAAATACATGAATGACTAGATACAATTGTATGTTGTTGTTGTTTCCCCTCCTTCAACACTTCAACCTATTTTACATAATGTGCAGACATTGAACAACAAACCAACCAACATACAATCACTGTATTTTTCTCTTCATTTCTAATCTTCGCTACACAGGGACATTAAACTGCATTGAAAAGTACACTTTGGAAAATATAGACAAGATGGCAACATTTATAGTGGAGAGTTTATTGAAGGGAGGTAACTGGTTCACAGCAAATGAAGGATAATTACAAAAGTTCTCTACAAGAGTTTCTGACACATAAGGGAGGTATCTACCAGAAACTACAATAGGGCAGCTCACACCATCTAGAACCATACACTGAAAGCTGGGGGTGGGGTTGAAGCTGGTGAATCGTGAACCAACCAGTTGACAGTGAAAGCAAATTGGCACAGCAATTGGGCCGACACATACCTTGATTATGTCCCTGGGAACCATTTCCCACTGCTTGAATCACGTTACCTAGATTTGACACAACCAGTCGGTTAGTTGGAATAGCATGGCACATGCTTACTCAGGCCATTACACAAAGGGATCATTCCAAGGGTTGTGTTTTAGTGGTATTCTCTACAAGGTGATCTAAGCTACTCTCTATTACTTATACAAAATTGATAGAATAATTGTGTGTCTTCATTACATACAACTGTAACATTAATGGAAAATGACTTTTGATGCCTGCAGTGTTCAAGAAAGAAAACTGAGTGATAATTCAAGTAGACAAACAGTGTTTGGTGCAAACTTTTATAAGTGAGTTATTATTCAGATTATAAAAACAAGACCTTTCAGCAAAGCCTGACCTAATGACTTGTTCAATAGATAATCTAGTTGCCCCTTCTATAAGACATCTCAATTTTCTGACCCGATATCTGCCTTGATCAACCGGACCCAGTATTGTCCACCTTACCTGTTCTATGAAGTTTGGGCTTTGCATCTTTTGTTAGCAGTTCAAAGGAAAGAATATTGAAAAATTCACCCATATCTTGGAATTACATGAGAGATTTTTAGTAAAAAGAAATTTGAGTAAATTACGTCCACAAACTGGTTGGTTCAGATGTGACCTGCCTCTTTAACCAAAATAACCTGTCAGCAAAAACACCTTATTTTAATACCAGTTCTCATCTATCACACATAAACCAATGTGACATAAGCCAAATAGTAACGATCTGAAGCCACATTTTCTAGCTATAACTTAACAGGGACCACACTACAATACTGAACAGTATCAAACTTTTCTCTCATAGTCACCATAGATTGAAACCAAAGACGACAACAACAACAAGACGAAAGAGCTGAAAGACAAGCCTAAAGGAAGTTGTTTTACAGCAAAGGATGTATACAACAGGGTTGGAGAGCCACAGAATGACCATCTAAAACTTCCCTATTCTTCTAAAGGCTTATTTCACAAAATATGTGAAATCAGAACCCCTCCAGTCTAGCTTCAGGGCAATACTAGTATACCACAGTAGTCTAAATGTAAGCCAGAGTATTAATGTATAAGTAAAATCGTTCTCATCGGTTTAAATCAATATGAATTCCCGAATGAGCACACATGGTTGGTGCTAACTATCATATATAAACCACCAGAAAGTATTTGTTAGCCATAGATCATAAGATTTCTTCAAACAGACGGTATAATTAAGAAAATTAGTGTTAAAAATAATTGTGGCCAGGTTTTGTGAGTGTACCATTGTGCAGGTAAATAGAGAGAAATAAAAGTATGATGCAACTTTCTACATCTATTTCATAATGCACTAACATGCATCTGTTGCAGAAAAAAATGGTTTAACTGTTTAAAGGTTTTAAATATAAAAGATTAATTTAATAAGAAAACTACTAAGACCTACAAAACTACTGTGTACAAACCTAGAGCTACTAAAAATGCTATATAACGGAATATAAATCATGCTCTAATAAAGAAGGAAGAAAAAGCAGAAAGAGTGATCTGACTTACCTTTATTAACTACAAACAACATTGATAGCAACAAGAGAAACAGACAGATAGAACCATGCCCCAAAACTGGAGACACATCACAGCAATGGCAGAAACACAATAACCTCTCTATTCAGATTTGTAATCTAGCTTCTTCATTCTAATCCAGACAGGGTATATATAGTTTAGCTTTCAAGCTATAACGTGGATGTAGCTTCCTTCCTCTGCTGACTTTATTCCATGATCCACATCCCTCAGGATTCTACTTTTTAAGGTGTTTTTACCAATTATATGTAGGGCGTAAATTTTTGTATCAGAAGTGTGTCAAGAATATAATAAAGTTACTAAATGCTGGCAGAGTAAAACACATGTAACCAAAACTTTCCAAAAAAATGTATAAAATGAGGTCAATTCTGTAGCTTGATGGCAATGCTGGCTGGTGTTATATAGGGGTTGCTCGCCTAAATATTTGAAATCATTCTGCTAGGAATCCGTCTATTTGAGCAGGTCAAGTGTTTCTGCCAATGGTTAAAACAATGCATTCTATTGAACTGACAGACTTAACTGCCAAACTATGTACATGTAAAAGTATTGTCTAAACATATTTTGATATACATATGCCTTGAGTATGCACATGTCATAGTCACCATGTTATTTTTACTTGTTGACAGAACCAATTAAAATGATTAATCAAAGCTACAAGAGTATGGCAAATTTGTTAGTGTTAAATTTGACTACTGAAGGAAGTGACTATCACATGAGGACATATATCCCTTCTATTCCTATGACCTAATCTATCATGACTGAAGATCTTGCAAAACATGCCTGAGAAAATAGGTACTAGATAGAGTTAGTGTTTGACGTCACATGGGTGTTAACTGTCAGTGTCATATAGTCAGTGATAAGGTACATACATGGAATACCACTTTCTGTGATCAGTTTGGCATGCTGTGATATTAGATAAATACACAAACACACCCCATACATCTCTCTCCCTCACTATTCATTCAGAAACTGTATTTAGATATTCTTTATGAAAACCAATAGGATAAGTTGAAGTGACTTACTTGAAAAGTTCCGTGTTGCCAACATAGTGGTAAGAATGGCACCCTAAAACAAAATAATACAGATTTTAATCATCACTGGTTAAAAACACTTTAACTCATTAGAGTTAGCTTAAAAACAACACTGGTACGTATAGATCTGCTTAAATGGCTTCCTAAGGTTGGCCAACATTTTATAAGCATTGTTTCTTAGCATACACAATGAAAACTGTTAAAAACCAAAAATAGGGTTAATATTTAAAAGGGCAAACACATAGGTAATCTTAAAACAAAATAAATATTAGGAGATCCTATTAATTATGCCAACAAACATTTACATGATATCGAAGCATTCGCAGGTTAAAATATGGGTGGGTTAAAATATCAAGACAATGAATCAGACATTTGTAATAAACTGTTTTAATAAGGTTTGCAAATTACACACATTTGTGATAACCATTCTTGTCGTTGCTCATCTGTACACACCCGCCAGTCACTTCACAGATTGTGAGTTTTCATTTGCCCCTTCAGCGAAATGTCACATAGAAATACTTTATCAAAGCAAAATACATGATGCGAATCATGCGATATTGTTAAATTCTTAAGTAAATGTATAGGTCCTAAACAGTACAGTTGGAAGCCTTATGACCGTAGGTAAATAAGCATAGATGGAAAGATAATCATCACAGCAATTAAGTCATAGAACATACAAAAATAAACAGAATAACTGTAATCTCTTAACATGCGTTATAAACAGCTACAACATCAAAACATTGAAAGACTAGAATAAGTATATGGGAATATAAGTCTCAACAAATAGCAGACTTGAATTAAGAAGCATTTGTAGTAGGAAACAAGTGATTAAATAGCTTTTGATCATGTGTTGGCCATTCTGTTTTACATGCAGCCAGGACAAGAAAACATTATCAACTTACAGCACAGAAGCCTTATGTATTAGCTTAAAGAAATGTTCAGTCAACTAGAACTTAATTTATATATTCAGCTGAAACCAGCCTTCAGTATGTAAATTGACTAGAAATACCGGACTGATCCTGCCTCCAAAGACAGACCTGCCCTATAATGACAGACTAATCGGGCAACAAATTTAAGGTCCAACATTGAAAGAGGCACTGCTTTGCCAACCAACCTAAGGTCCAAGAGGGAAAAAGCACTGCTTTGTCATCCAACATAAGGTCCAACAGGGAAAATCGCACAAACTTTTTAACATTTTTAATAAAAAGTAAATATTTCCAGAAAATAGGTGAATGTGACCCCATTAAGTAATCTGAACAACAAATAAATAAATTAGACCATTCCCAGTTAGCAAACCAATTCATATCGGACTACTCACAAGACAAGGGAGCAACTCACAGCAATGTGTTAGTAAAAAAGGCACTGCTTTGCCATCGAATCTAAGGTCCGACTGGGAAAAAGGCACTACTTTGCCATCAAATCTAAGATCCGACTGGAAAAAAGGAACTGCTTTGCCATCCAAGCAAAGGTCCGACAGGGAAAAAGGCACTGCTTTGCCATCGAATCTAGGTCATAATGGGAAAAGGGCACTACTTTGCAATCAGATCTAAGATCTGATAGGAAAAAAAGGCACTGCTTTGCCATCGAATCTAAGGTCCGACAGGGAAAAAGGCACTGCTTTGCCATCCAACCAAAGGTCCAACAGGGAAAAAGGCACTGCTTTGCCATCCAACCAAAGGGCCGACAGGGAAAAAGGCACTGCTTTGCCATCCAACCAAAGGGCCGACAGGGAAAAAGGCACTGCTTTGCCATCCAACCAAAGGTCCGACAGGGAAAAAGGCACTGCTTTGCCATCCAACCAAAGGTCCGACAGGGAAAAAGGCACTGCTTTGCCATCCAACCAAAGGTCCGACAGGGAAAAAGGCACTGCTTTGCCATCGAATCTAGGTCAGAATGGGAAACGGGCACTACTTTGCAATCAGATCTAAGATCTGATAGGAAAAAAAGGCACTGCTTTGCCATCGAACCTAAGGTCCGACTGGGAAAAAGGCACTACTTTGCCATCAAATCTAAGATCCGACTGGAAAAAAGGAACTGCTTTGCCATCAAATCTAAGATCCGACTGGAAAAAAGGAACTGCTTTGCCATCAAATCTAAGATCCGACTGGAAAAAAGAAACTGCTTTGCCATCGAATCTAAGATCCGACTGGGAAAAACGCACTGCTTTGCCATCAAATCTAAGATACGACTGGGAAAAACGCACTGCTTTGCCATCAAATCTAAGATACGACTGGGAAAAAAGCACTGCTTTGCCATCAAATCTATGGTCCAAGAAGGAAAAATGCACTGCTTTGCCATCAAATCTAGGATCCGACAGGGAAAGAGGCACTGCTTTGCCATCAAATCTAAGGTTAGACTGGGAAAAAAGCACTGCTTTGCCATCAAATCTAAGATCCGACAGGGAAAAACGCACTGCTTTGCCATCAAATCTAAGATTCGACCAAGGAAAAATAGACTGATTGGCAATCTTTATTTAAGTTCATCAATAATGTAAGGTCTAACCTGAAAAAATGACTGTTTGATCATCTTAATGAGTAAGCCTAACCTGGAGAAAAAGATCTACAAACTGATTTAAGGTCTAAGTTTGAAAACCAGAGACAGATCTGCCCACTGACTTGAGGTTTGTCCTAGAATAAGGACATATACGGACTGTATTTTAACAGCTACCTCATTGAACGAATCATCATGCACCCGTCTATATAGTTTCTAAATGGAACCAATTGAAGATAGCCCACACTCATGCTTATTTCACTTTTTCCAGGAAGTTTTGAAAGCTTGCTCAGATACTAACACAAAGAGGGAATAAACATGAGCCTGGAATCCAGCAAACTAATATTCCCATCGCCACTTTAATGAACACAAGTTAAAAAATCTGAAGGATTTGAGAAAAATCAAATAACCACCACCATATATTTTTTTTAGATTTAAAACCTAAAAATTCTGACCTGCCTAATAAAAGCATTTCATTAACTATCGTTTGAGAAAGGGTGCTGTTATCCCATACTCTAACTAACATAGCAGGTCATAACATTGAATAGTGATTTTTCCTCTGTACCCACCTACTTAACTATCTTCTGATTTAAGCCCTGAAACTTCCAATCCAATGTAAGAGACTTTCATTCCTTCATAAACTAAACTGTATTGTATCAACACATACTGACTTGTGGAGTATGTGAGGTAGCAGCCAATAAAATCCTAGGAGTGAGATCCAAAAGAGCATGTATCACACACTGTAGACACGCATCACTGATGTTCATCTCAACCTAAACCTTGGGCCTGAACATTTTAAAAAAGGCACAAAATCTTTTGTTAGTCTTAATCTAGACTAATACTCACCAAATAAAAACAGATAGCCTCCCAAAGTCTCTGAATTATTTCCACAATAACCATCAAGGGATTGCGATTTTGAGTACTAGGAACCAATATCTGCAGAAAAATAGGTCACAGTGACCTAGTTTTCAGTAATGACAAAAAGCACCAAAGTAACTGTTTACCTAGTGTTTGCTTTTAAATATAAACTTTTTAACATTTTTAATACAAAGTAAATATTTCCAGAAAATAGGTGAATGTGACCCCATTAGACAAATTAAGTAATCTGAACAACAAATAAATAGAATTAGACTATTGCCAGTTAGCAAGCCAATTCATATCGGACTACTCACAAGACAAGGGAACAACTCACAGCAATGTGTTAGTAAACCAAGTTATGTAGCCTTCAAGGGGGCAACTCACAGCAATGTGTTAGTAAACCAGGTTATGTGACCTACAAGAGAGCAACTCACAGCAATGTGTTTAGTAAACCAGGTTATGTAGCCTTCAAGGGGGCAACTCACAGCAATGTGTTAGTAAACCAGGTTATGTGACCTACAAGGGAGCAACTCAGAGTCATTTGTTAGTAAACCAGGTTATGTGACCTACAAGAGAGCAACTCACAGCAATGTGTTAGTAAACCAAGTTATGTAGCCTTCAAGGGAGCAACTCACAGCAATGTATTAGTAAACCAAGTTATTTGACCTCCAAGGGAGCAACTCACATCAATGTGTTAGTAAACCAGGTTATGTGACCTACAAGAGAGCAACTCACATCAATGTGATAGTAAACCAATTTATGTGACCTACAAGGGAGCAACTCACAGCCATGTGTTAGTAAACCAGGTTATGTGACCTACAAGGGGGCAACTCACAGCAATGTGTTAGTAAACCAGGTTATGTGACCTACAAGGGAGCAACTCACATCAATGTGATAGTAAACCAGGTTATGTGCCTACAAGGGAGCAACTCACAGCACTGTGTTAGTAAACCAGGTTATGTGCCTACAGGGGAGCAACTCACAGCAATGTGTTAGTAAACCAAGTTATGTAGCCTTCAAGGGAGCAACTCACAGCAATGTATTAGTAAACCAAATTATGTGACCTACAAGGAGCAACTCACAGCCATGTGTTTAATAAAACAAGTTATTTGACCTCCAAGGGAGCAACTCACAGCAATGTGTTAGTAAACCAGGTTATGTAGCCTACAAGAGAGCAACTTACAGCAATGTGTTAGTAAACCAGGTTATGTGACCTACAGGGGAGCAACTCTCAGCAATGTGTTAGTAAACCAAGTTATGTGACCTTCAAGGGAGCAACTCACAGCCATGTGTTAGTAAACCAGGTTATGTACCCTTCAAGGGGGCAACTCACAGCAATGTGTTAGTAAACCAGGTTATGTGACCTACAAGAGAGCAACTCACATCAATGTGTTAGTAAACCAGGTTATGTGACCTACAAGGGGGCAACTCACAGCAATGTGTTAGTAAACCAATTTATGTGACCTACAAGGGAGCAACTCACAGCAATGTGTTAGTAAACCAGGTTATGTAGCCTACAAGGGAGCAACACACAGCAATGTGTTAGTAAACCAGGTTATGTGACCTACAAGGGGGCAACTCACAGCAATGTGTTTAGTAAACCAGGTTATGTGACCTACAAGGGAGCAACTCAGAGTCATTTGTTAGTAAACCAGGTTATGTGACCTACAAGAGAGCAACTCACAGCAATGTGTTAGTAAACCAAGTTATGTAGCCTTCAAGGGAGCAACTCACAGCAATGTATTAGTAAACCAATTTATTTGACCTCCAAGGGAGCAACTCACATCAATGTGTTAGTAAACCAGGTTATGTGACCTACAAGAGAGCAACTTACATCAATGTGATAGTAAACCAATTTATGTGACCTACAAGGGAGCAACTCACAGCCATGTGTTAGTAAACCAGGTTATGTAGCCTACAAGGAGCAACTCGCAGCCATGTGTTAGTAAACCAGGTTATGTGACCTACAAGGGGGCAACTCACAGCAATGTGTTAGTAAACCAGGTTATGTGACCTACAAGGGAGCAACTCACATCAATGTGATAGTAAACCAGGTTATGTGCCTACAGGGGAGCAACTCACAGCAATGTGTTAGTAAACCAAGTTATGTAGCCTTCAAGGGAGCAACTCACAGCAATGTATTAGTAAACCAAATTATGTGACCTACAAGGAGCAACTCACAGCCATGTGTTTAATAAAACAAGTTATTTGACCTCCAAGGGAGCAACTCACAGCAATGTGTTAGTAAACCAGGTTATGTAGCCTACAAGAGAGCAACTTACAGCAATGTGTTAGTAAACCAGGTTATGTGACCTACAGGGGAGCAACTCTCAGCAATGTGTTAGTAAACCAGGTTATGTGACCTACAAGGGAGCAACTCACAGCCATGTGTTTAGTAAACCAGGTAAAAAAAACTTCCAGGTAACAACTCACAGCCATGTGTTAGAAAAGAGCTTCATACAAGCAAAGTACTTTCCCTGATCACAAGATAGCCGAACAACAAGCAGGGAACCACTGTCTATTCACAGTGGTATATCAGAAAACCAAAGTTTGGCAGGGAACTATTCACAGGGCAGGGACTTTCCTAAGCATCGTAGCTTGTCAGCAAACCTACCTTCTTACATGCAGGGGACTTTCCTATTCATCGTGGCATGTCAGCAAACCTACCTTCTTACATGCAGGGGACTTTCCTAAGCATCGTGGCTTGTCAGCAAACCTACCTTCTTACATGCAGGGGATTTTCCTAATCATCGTGGCATGTCAGCAAACCTATCTTATTACATGCAGGGGACTTTCCTAATCATTGTGGCATGTCAGCAAACCTATCTTATTACATGCAGGGGACTTTCCTAATCATTGTGGCATGTCAGCAAACCTATCTTATTACATGCAGGGGACTTTCCTAAGCATCGTGGCTTGTCAGCAAACCTACCTTCTTACATGCAGGGGATTTTCCTTATCATCGTGGCATGTCAGCAAACCTACCTTATTACATCCACGGGACTTTCCAATTCATAGTGGCGTGTCAGCAAACCTACCTTCTAACATGCAGGGGACTTTCCAATTCAGTGTGGCGTGTCAGCAAGCCTACCTTCTTACATGCAGGGGACTTTCCAATTCATTGTGGCGTGTCAGCAAGCCTACCTTCTTACATGCAGGGGATTTTCCTAATCATCGTGGCATGTCAGCAAACCTACCTTCATACATGCAAGGGACTTGTCTATAGATGTTAGTGTGTCGGAAAACCAAACTTGGTACAAGCAGGGAAATTTGCCTATTCAAAGTTATGTTTTTAACTAACTGGCTATTTAATAGGAAGATAAGTTGATGAACATAATAATAAACAATCCTCCAGTTGAAGATGAACCAATAAGTTGGGAACATATGATTATATTAACACCTACCTAGTCGAGAAAGAGAGAATAAAGGTTAATGTTATAAATACTGTTATAAACATTAGCTAACATGGACCAGGTGCTAATATCTGGCCAACATTGTAATACAGTAATGTATGGGAAACAAATGATGAGCACAATGTCCTGGAAATCTACCCTATTTAGACATAGATTGATGGATTCATTGATGTTTTACCCCGCACTCACAATTATTTCACTTACGTGGGGGTGTTGCTAGATTTGGTGCGGGGGACGAGGAGGAAATTAGGCTCTTTGTCCGGAGAAAAGCGCCTCCCACTTTTGGGGAGTACCTGAAAATTCTTTCACATGACAATAGAGGCCTGTGTTGGATTGAGGTTGAGCCCTATCACTCTAACCGACTAAGCAAACGCCCTTATTTTATAAATATAGAGCTTGAAGCTTATTTCCTATCAACAAGAAATTTATTATACGAATTATTTCTTCACAATATACTTTTTATTAATTGACTGTGTAAGTTATTACCCGAATACGACCTTCGCGGCCGGGTAATATCAGCAGACGAATCAAGTTCGTATAAGCCGTAGGGCTGTATTGGCCGAGTTCAAGTCATATTGGCCGAGTTCAAGTCATATTGGCCGAGTTCAAGTCAAATTGGACGAGTTCAAGTCATATTGGCCGAGTTCACGGAGTCTATTAATAAAAATATTATGAATCGAGTGTTTAAGGGTTTAATACCGCCGTAGCGGTGTTTGTTGCGTAACCCGATACCGCTGAACGTTGGTTCGTACCGAGTCAAACCACGAGAATGCGCAGCATTCGAGGGGTTTGACGAGGTGCGAACCAACGTTCAGCGGTATCGGGTTACGCAATAAACACCAAGACGAAGGTATTAAAGTCGATTCTACCCTGATAATTGAGAAAAATGAGGAAAAAGTGACCTGTTGTTGATTGCCGTGCCTTTTCCCTCCCTCGGGCAAAGTGGGAACTTTTAACCAATCAACGATAAGCTTTGGTCACGTGCAACGCTTGACCCAGATATTTTGAAGCAGAATGACATAATGTCACTATGGCTACCGCTTTGACAGGCTGGGTTGCTGACGACGCTAGCGGGGGAAATGTTGTGAAATCAACCCTTTGGTGACTGTATACGTTCATGACAGTCCAGTTTTCAATATAAAAGGACAGAATATAACCACACTCACAACATTATCAGGTTAAATCCTTCATTTTGTATAATAACAAGCAAAAGATCACTTCTTCCGGGGGAGGTAAACCTACCAGCCGATGATGCACTACAGACTCGATGTTGTTTGAAAAGTCATCTCTACTTAACATGTATATTTGCACACGGCACGCACATGCAGGAGGGGTAGAATTTCGTATTGCCTTGGTATTGGCCTTTGGGTGGTTGCATTGACCCTCGGCCTGCAGCCTCGGGCCAATACGGCCACCCTCAGGCCAATACCAAGGCAGTACGAAAACACTCGATTAACAACATATAATATCAAGTAATATTCTTCATATCAAGTAACCTGTGTTATTTGATATGGTTCACATTTCTCACATCGGTATAGGTCACCACATGGTTATACTACTTTGGAGGAATGTAGAGCCAAAATGCAGTTTGGTATCGTTTTTGTATCTAACTGATTTACATAACAAACCCCCATCTCTATCACATAAAAACCAGCCAGAATCACAAGCTATAGTAGCGTTACCTTGGGTATCGCAGTGTTGCGTAATAAATCAAATATATACACTGACACTGTCATCAGCTCTCTATATATCCACTTTACCAGGGAAATGAAATACTTTGTTATTATTACAATTCTACTGTCAACATGAATGACATGGATGAATAAACCTTTATATGTAAAGGCAAAGCTCTATCAAATAAGACAAGAGATCAGTTAAACTGATCTAGGCGACCACCATAGAACACTATCAGAAAGTGGGGCTGCTTGTAAACGGATCGCAAATTTGATATGTGAAATTTATTTCTTCGGTTGGTGGCTGGCTGGACAAGAAAAAAGTTTCTTCGGTAGATAGTGGCTGTTATCTGAAAACTCAAAACCATCTTTCTTCAAGGAGGCCGCACATTAACGCTACTTACCGGAGCTACATAGTAGCCTACATGTACATGCACACAGGCCAGTCAGTGATATCGCTTGTTTGAGTCATGTACACAATTAAAATTTACAAAATCCAAAACGATTGTACACATGTTACTAAGATGCATTTAGTGTTTGTTTACAAATCAAAAGATAATGTATATCTGTCAAAATTAGTGAAGAATGGGTGACGTATCACTCGTCTGATGAGTAAAAATTTACACATGACGAAAGTCAGTTTAAAAATTAATCAGATCAGAAATTAGTAAACTCTGATAAAAAAAATCTTCATGCACGATTTGATATAAATATATGATTGAATAAAAACATTTCAGTTACTTTATTGGTAAATAGCATTTACAATTGCGAAGTCAGTTGCTGTACATAGCAATTCGATCGGCAAAATAGTGATTGTACGTTGCCGTGTATTTCACTTCATTTTGAAATATTCCTTCCTTTCACACTCCGAATAATACAATATGGATCTTCTTAAGTGTCTTAGGGAACACTCTCCTTTAAAAATATTTATTATCGTTACATTTTGGAAAGAATTTAGGCGTTTAAAATCCCAATTCGAGAAGGCCATTTTACCGACTTCGAACAAGCCGTGGCGGCCGGCAACATGCATAGTAAACTATTTCTTATACTTATAGTCGCCCTTGGAATTCTGAAAGGAGTCGATTTTTATACGTTTTAAAATGACCCGAGGATTGCAATTTCACTCTGGGGTTTATAAAAGCTCCGATAAATGTCTTGTTTTTCACTACCCTGGACTCGGAAATTCCAAAATAACGTCCTCAGTGCCAAAAATATCTTTAACTGGGTCGTGCTTTTAAAATGCCTGGTAGGGGCCCTGTGATTGACAGCGGGAACTCGCACTAGCAAACTTCACCACCCGATTTTAGCACTTTTTAATCATAGATAATTAAAGGCACACTTGCCGCGAAAATCAGGAATATTGTTTACATTAAAAAAGAAAGACCGTTTTCTGTATTTTTCCCAGACAATATAAGTTAGGAACTTTCTATTTTTACCAAAATTTAAAAGTTTGGACGTGACTTTGTATTTTAAATTTGAATTTGAAAATTTGAATTGTTAGGTACCCGGAACCTAAACAAACCAATCTGCCCCCTATTGGCGATTTTATGTTTCAGTCGAGTGAGTGAACTAACGGCACAGTGTAATATTACGTAGGCCTATTTATCTGAGAAATACAGACTGACGATCGGTTAACAGCGACTGGAAAAGCCTGCTGATGATTGTTTGAGTGTAAACCAGAGATAAAAAGGCCTAAAATGAGGGTAACCAACACGAACGTTGACCGACACTGATCGTTGTTGTTGTAATCAGGCTTCGATTCTTCGTTTGTTTTTCACCCCATTTCTACATTCTAAAGCTAACTAGACATGTTTTGTGTGTCCTATGTTTAAGTTTAGTGGTATTAGTCGTACAAAGCTCATGTAAATTGGTTTTCTTAGCAAATTTAAACAGGCTACGGCGGCAAGTGGGTCTTTAAATATCTCACTCACAGTCAGTATATTGGAGACAAGGAAATACATATTAAGATCTGAAGCTGTAAATATAAGGAATTCCTTTTCTTGTTATATACGCATGCTTGAGGTGTCCGTTCTAACCTAGACAAAGTTGGAAGTTATCAGTGAATTACGCGTCCGTTAAAGTAAATTAAACCTCTTAACCGTATTCGAAGATTGAAAAAACAAGTTGTAAGAAAAAATAACCATACGGCGTCAGTGGGGTTTTAGCCGACTTTCTGCTGTCGCCATACGATGTCTGTGGTAACTCTAACGCCATATGGCGACAGCGGTACCGAATGTGTTAAATGAAAACATCAACGACAAAAAAAATACATCTTGCATAACTTGACCATATGAGGAAGCAATACAAAAAAATTCATCAATTAAAGATCCACCTGGTAGTTTTCTTGATTCCGCGATCACAAACTATGTAGATAGAAATCACAGAAAAAGCTACCCGCCGCCATTTTTAATATGCAAATGAGCAGTGAGTGCCTAGTGCGCAACGAGGCCGTGGGGTAACCTGCGTATAACATTTTACGAACATCCTTTCATTACTTTAGGAGAACAGTGATAAAAAAATGGCTAGTGGCCGCCATTTTGAATATGCAAATGAGCAAAAAAGTGCATTGTGCGCAACGAGACCATAGGGCTAACGTGCGTTAATTAGTTTACGAAAATCCTAGCCTTTCTTTACTTTAGGAGAAAAGTGACAAAAAGAAGAAAAACAAAATGGTCGCCCAGTGGCCATTTTCATATGCAAATGAGCAAAAATTACATAGTACGCAACGAGGCCATAGAGTTAACCTGCATACAAAGTTTTACGAAGATCCTCCCATTACTTTAGGAGAAAAGTGATAAAAAGTAGAAAAACAAAATGGTCGCCTAGCGGCCATTTTGATATGCAAATGAGCAAACGAAATAGATGTTGCACAACTAGACCATAGGAGGAAAGTGCGTGAGAAATTTAAAGAAGATCCGACAAGCACTTCTCTTGGAATCGCGATCACAAAAGAGAAAAGTGATAAAAAATAGAAAATCAAAATGGTCGCCTAGCGGCCATGTTAATATGCAAATAAGCTCAGAAAAATAGATGTTGCACAACTAGACCATATGGGGAATCAACACAAAAACATTTCATCAAGATCTGTCGAGTGGTTTTCTAGATTCCGCGATCACAAACTATGTAGGTAAAAATCACAAAATGGCCGCCAGCGGCCATTTTATTATGCAAATGAGCAAACAAAATAGATGTTGCACAACTAGACCATAAGGGGAACATGTCTATGAAATTTGATGAAGATCCAACCAGTAGGTCTCTTGAAATCGCGATCACGAGAAAAGTTTACAGACACCGGACGACAGACGACGGACGACAGACGACGGACGACGGACGACGGACGACGGACCACGGACAAAATTCGATTTGATAAGACCACCATGAGATCATGGTGGTCTAAAAATTTGGTCCTATTCTCTTAAAAACAATAAAATACATGAAATACAACAGTAGAGTGGATAAAAGTGGGCCCAATATGACACATAAATCAAGACCAAAATAAATAAGGTCTTTCAACCTGAGAAAAATCATCTATACATGTACCTAAAAGAGTTTTCTTCGGTATTAGTGAGTTTCGTATCCTACTCATGTATGGTCTGTGTCAGACTGAGAGACTATTGTTCTGCCCACCCAGCTTGATGAATTGTTATTACACTGTACCCATGCCAAAGCTTTAGCACTCAGTAGTAACATTAACAATTATTAAAATTAAGCTTAACTTATTAAAATTATATAAAAAGTGATTAAAAATCAAAGCTGATAGAAGCATTATTGTAAGACTAAGAATTATCAGTCAAGTGAAAACCACATCAAGGGAGTTAACTGCTACTAACTTTCCTGAGGCTTCCTTGGTTATATTTTCATTCTTAGTTTAAAAAATAAGTTTTCACATAAACAGGACTCACTTAGACTTTACTACATAAGTACAAACATTAAATAGAAGCAATCTGAAACACCATCATTCCAATATTGAATTTACTTACTGCAGACAACATGTAATACATACACAATAATGAATACATTAAAGGCAACAATGTCAAAATAATACGACACCCAAAAACAAGCGGAAAATAAAAACAGGACCCAAAAGAAAAATGACCGAATGTCCAGCATATATTATAGAAGAATTCAACCATTGTGTACAACTTATTTTATGTTTTACAACCAAAACTAATATTTTACAAAGATTAACCAAATTAATATGAAATGACTAATATAAAGAGTAATTTAAAAAGTTATGTTATTATGAAGTAAAACACGACATTGTTATTCAAACTGCAGGTACATTCCTAACATGCAACGTTCTGGGTAAAAGCCATACAATAGCTACGTCATACTAGAACCAATAATGCAAACACAAAATGGAGAGTTGAGAATGAAAATATGTGCGTACTCACCTTAAGCTTTCGTCTGGCATTGAACTTCTTCAAACAGTCTACAGTCTCTTGTCTATGAACCGCAGACGCCACACGTTCTCTCTGCTATAAGACAATGGGAATAAAGATCACCGTGAATGCATTTAGGGAGGGTGGGGCAGGCATGCAGCAGGAGGTACAATTGACATACATATATATATAGTTCATCTAAATCTGGATCACAACTGACGTACAGGAAAATTGATATGAAATATTTATCCAAGGATGTGTACTGATTCATACCCTTCAAAGAGCTAGCTCAATATAACTAGATTATAGGTTTAGCATGTTAACCAGTACACTGGACGGTTATTTTACCCATATATATATATTTTAACAGCAGGATGTTAAGGTATTCTTACAGGTAGATTAGATACAGGTATTGATTGTATAGAAACCAGGTAAATCAGCTGACTGAATCCAAGCTCAGTAAACACAGCCTTGTTTCTAGCCCTGGTTTTATTGATCCAAACCCCTGTCAGCTAATACAGGTTGCTTAACAACTTCAACACAATCACAGATATACGTTTGTTCTCATACAAATCATGTCATACGCTCATTCAACCATCTTTTATAATATTACACTTTCTCAAGCATCCATACATCACTTGCTTCAGAAACAAAGTAAACAGTTGACGTTTTCATGATAAATCTAAATATATCCATAGACAAACAATGTGCATTCAATATTTAAACAATGAATAATTAAGTAAGTTTACCAATACACAAAAACTAATTAATTTAATGCCAATCTAACTAAATTTGTATCACAAAATTGAATTCTTTCTCTATGAAATGCAAAATCCAAATTATGATATGAAATTTAAGGTTATATTTTCAAATTCTTCAAATGGTCGATGTTTTACTCTGCATCAATGATTATTTCACTTATATGGCAGTGTTGTCAACTTTAGTTGGGGAGGAAACTGGGTACCTTGGGAAGATAATGCAACCCTCACACATAGAGCGGTGGTAGGATTCCAACCAGCAATTCATCGATAAAAAGCCCCTTATTTGGTTGAAATGTAAAGAAAAGTGAAATCAGAAAGGATTACGTACACAAATCCAAGGGTGTCTAAGTGCTTCAGAAGCAGTAATCCTCTTGGCAGGGTTCACTGTTAACATACTGTTAATAAGATTTTTAGCGTCAGGAGTGACTGTGTCCCATTCAGGGGCGGGATACTACAAGAAAAATACAACAATAATTAATATGCATCAATTACCAAACAATAGAACAAGAGTTTTAGTAAACTCAACGTACGCACTCAGCTATGACTGATTAATCTACATTATAGAACCTGTTTCTTTAGAGTGGCATGAGCTGCCAAAATGTTGATATTTTGACGTTAAAACAGAATGTTTAAATTATTGGCTATTTTTCTAAAGACGTATAATTCAGAAGCTTTTCAATACTTCTAGTCTTGAAAATGTACGATAAAGTATTGTTTTGAACTAACTTTGGCTTAGAATGAATGAATGGTCGTCCCGGTTATTTAAGTTCGTACAGGCCACATGCTGTATGGATTTTCCTCATTCCAAAGTCAATCATTTAGTTTTTCGATGGCCTTCAAAGCCTCTTACTGTCGCGACGATCAGAAATTATGAAAAAAGTGTGAATTCTGGCCGCTCATGCCTCTTTAAATTTCAGCAATTGAAATCCTATGTTCATATGAAAGATTTTCTTTTCTCTATTCGATGAGATTATATGGATGGCGTATTATGTAACCAGGGGTATCCTTAGGTGTTCCCGACACAAAATTGTCAGGATCTGGCCAAAAGATCTGGTCAGGATATGGACTAAAAGAGAATATTACACAATCTAATGTAGATGCCATATTATGCAACCAAATGTCAGAAATGGTTCATGACACACCTTTTACCCATAAAGTATATGTTGTGAAAGAATTGGAAAGATCGAATCAAAACTCTTCAAGTTGTGGAGCGGAAGGGAATGAAGATATAGACTAAGACAGAATATTACATAATCCAATATTGATGCCATATTATGCAATGTACATGTACAATGTTCTTAATGGTTCAAGACACACCTTCTATCCCTAAAGTATATGTTGTAAAATAAATTTGTTAAGATCGGATCAAAACTTTTCAAGTTATGGAGCGGAAGGGGACGAAGATATAGAATAAGACTAAATATTACATAATCCAATGTAAAAGCCATATTATGCAATCGACGATGTCATAAATGGTTCATCGCACACCTTCTACCCCTAAAGTATATGTTTTAAAAAAAATTTTAAAGATCAGATCAAAACTCTCAAAAAGTTATGGAGCGGAAGGGAACGAAGATACACTATATAGACTAAGACAGAATATTACATAATCCGGGCCGGACTGCCAGCGCTGGTGATACCATAATACAAGCGACTTTTTTTAAGTCGGGCGTATAAAAACAAGTTAATTGCTAATATAGTGTTGATTCTAGGAGATTGTGCATTTAAAAAAACAAACAACTCTTACTGAAATAAAGCCACAGAGGCAGTATTCATACACCAGTTTGTCTACCAGTTTTAACTTATGAGGTTACCAGGTCATCATATAAAACAATACAGGAACAGTATGAGTAAAACAAAACCTACATCTTCTGATATCACCATCTCAATATGTCATCATATAAAACAATACAGGAACAGTATGAGTAGAACAAAACCTACATCTTCTGATATCACCATCTCAATATGTCATCATATAAAACAATACAGGAACAGTTTGAGTAGAACAAACTCTAATCTTCTGATATTACCATCTCAATATGTCATCATATAAAACAATACAGGAACAGTGTGAGTAGAACAAAACCTACATCTATTGATATTGTGGAGCTAGGATAGTCTATTCCCAATTCAGAAAAGAATTACCTCCCTTTATCTTTTCCAATCACATGATCAAATTTGAACTAGTAACAAAAGTGGACATAACTCTGGAAATCCCTGGAGATGGTTGCATTCCTAAGCGGCATCAGGATAAATCTTAACTACAAGTAGCCATGTGAAGGTGTGCCTTGGTTTGGGGAAGATCATTTCCTAATAGAGGGCCGTATCTAGGACCGTTTTGCTTCCGGAAAACGATAGGGCGCCCAAACGGTCGGGCGCCCAAACTAAATGAAGAAAAAATAAATGGGGGCTTGATTTTATGTAAAAGGAAAAAAAATAGGCCCTTAAGACCATTTTGCACATGGCCTTGTAACACAAGGCAACTAGAAACGACTCCGTATTCAGTCCGTTTGAGTTGCATCGCGTCGTTGAACGGTACACACACAGCTACGGTCGGCACGCAACGAATTGTAGTCAGCGGGACGACCGAAAAGAACTTGTTCCGATGTTGTCAGTATGCCAAGTGGTCACCTGACTTGAGTGAAGTTTCCGATTGGTCTACATACGTCGTCAGCGTGGATACACTGTCTGACTTGACCACGACTCTACCCGATTCTTGAACATTCTCATTCTGCGGTTTGATCCGTGTCATTTGAATGCCCCTCTTGTATAATGTATATATTTTAAAATATGAATAGGCAGACGCATTTATCACTCAAGTGGCCTCAAAAATCAAGACTACCAACAGTGTCTGTGTCACAGTTTGTAAATAAAATGGGAGGAAAGAACGTCTGTCAAAATGAAATCTGCGGACCAGCCATCTCAACCAAGTTATACATATCACGTGACAATGAATGACATGCTATGTATTCGTCCACTCTAAAATGTTCATACGCTATACAACGTTTATAAAGATGTTAATCATAGCTGTTGGGTTGATTGACTGTTGGTGGGCCAATTAAGTATTAGGACCAATTGATTTGCTAGTTTCTCGTTGGGGCTTTTTTCACTGATTATCTGCAGAGTGCTGCAAAGATACGGCCTGTATCCGATCATTTATGGTACACTTTTGCCGGGTTTTCAATGTTAAAAATTACATCAGTGTTTGCATCGACAAGAAATTCCACAGAAGTGAGGCTGGGCTCAGCAGACTTTTGTTAAAATAGTTTAATTTCTCCAAAGGCTCTGAAATGAAGTTTAAGGGACCGGACATTCACCCGCTCGTCTGCATGTTTTTGTAGAGTGACGGGAACCAGTTATTGTACATCCAACGTTAAAACTGTTGTAACGTCATTTCTCGTGTTCGAAAAGTCCCCGACACGGTCGGCTGACGAATGCAACTCCATAAAAAGTTTTATTTATATTTGGAGGTGGAATTTTTGCAAGAAGATGCCTCGATAAGTAAGCCGGAAGTAATCGGCGGGAAAACCTGAATATGTGGATAGCAGCAATCTCAAACATAAAATAAACAAGCAAAAGAAATAAAATTAATTTACGAAAATAAGCGTACGG
The DNA here is from genome assembly GCA_963971465.1 of Lepidochitona cinerea. Taxonomy (NCBI): domain Eukaryota; kingdom Metazoa; phylum Mollusca; class Polyplacophora; order Chitonida; family Tonicellidae; genus Lepidochitona; species Lepidochitona cinerea. The sequence continues at coordinate 5,759,343 of OZ020551.1, forward strand.
TCTGACTGCTCTTTATAGTAAGTGTTTGTAGCACGTGATCTGCTTTCGCGCGAAGACTCATCGTCGACTTAACTGAAGACTGAAGGTCCGATGTTATTTAAATGTTTCTTTGAAAAGGTTAGATTTTGGAATTACTTTTTGTTGTAAGCGAACCAGAAGGGCACGGCGTTGAGTTTTCTCAAAAACAGCGTTTTGTACGTCCTTTGGGGAAAATATGGCATACTCAAACGACAAAGCTCTGCGAGAGAATCATTTAGTATTCATATTGAAAAAAAATGTCTTACACTGGAAGGAAGAGGGTGGGTTGGGGGGGGGGGGGGGGGGGGGGGGGGGGGGGGGTTTGGCGGCGAAATTTTCCATTACTTGAGTTTGGGATCGGAAGCTTGATTTTTTTTCTAGAAACGGCCCTGTAATAGATAGGCCTACCAAGCACTGGTAGTACATTCAATGCACAACATGTATTGCAGTTTTAGTTGTACATATAGTTCTATTTATCTTTTGCATCTTTAATTTCATTTATAGATTCTTCTATGGAGCGGTTTTACTAAAACCAAAACACATAGGACAACTTGTACCCCTTTGTACATGGTGATGTTTAATATGAGCTTTCGAGAGAAACTACTTTCATCATCAGAAATTACAGCAGCTCGAAAGCTCATATTAAACATGACCATGTATTAAGTAGTAAAAGTTGTCCTATGTGTTTTGGTTTTAATTTCATTTAATCTGGAAGAAAACTGGATATACATATCATTATAAGTGTGGGTGGATAACTTACATCATATGCTCCAGCTTTTATCTGGGCATATAGCCTATGTTGATCTTCATCCCAAAATGGGGGGTAACCAACAAGCAGAATATATAAGATGACACCTGCAATTAATAAACAAATAAATCAAATCATACATAATAACAAATATGGGGAAAAATGCTTTGCATTTGAATTTAATAGTACACTTCCAATATAGGCTGATTACTTAATGACGGAATCCCACAGAGAAATTAGTCTGCAAAAAACGTTAGGGGTGCAGTCATACTTGTTGCTACACACAGCTTAACAGAGCAGTCACTATAAAGCCAGACCCTTCAAATATCCTAGAAGTATTGAGTGATGTCAATAGGTTATGATATGACTGGGAGAAAAAATGATGATAATAAAAACGTCCACCTACCACATGCCCATATATCTACTGGTTTTCCATAAGGGTCTTTTCGTATGACTTCTGGAGATAAATAACCTGGAGTACCAGCAAAACCTAGTAGAAATAGTAACGGGTAAATTATAAGTGTGAAAATACAATGTGTGCAGAAATGTTTTGTACATTTCTTTCCAAATAGAAAATGACATGCCTTCAATAATACAGTATTCTCACACTACACCCCGATATTTCCACTCCCAGGCAGTCTGCTATTTTTTTTTTGTATAATCAAAGTGTGAAATTATGGCCCAAGTAACGATTTGAGCTCACGAAAGAACTGTCAAAACTGACGTCGCAAAACAATTACGTCATCAGTCATTAAAATGTTAAGATCAAGTGTCAAGCAGCAACCCTATATTGAAGGGCCTGGGATGCTGTCGTTGGAGACATCATTTCTGACATTTCTTCCGAGAGCCATTCTTGAAAACAGAGCGACGTCACCAATTTTTTTTAAGCAGAGCCGTGTTTTTTTTAAAAAAATCTCTCGTTAGATAACCTCTATTTACAAAATACTTTAACTTCACAATATTACAGATTGGCTCCATAGCAACAAATTTTGTAATAGAACATAGAGTTTTAACATAAAAAGATCCCCATTTTGGCAGCTTAAGAGACATATGAGGAAGAAAATAGTGTCTTACCGAACCATGCTTGTTGATCACCTTGGACTTCTATAGCCAAACCAAAATCAGCCAATTTCACAGCAGCTCCTTTAGCTTTGCTTGCTAACAACAAATTTTCTGGCTAAAACATTTAAAGAAAACTTTAATTCAAACATGAGTTCATAAACATTACAGGACAGCAGGAATAAGTCATAGCTCGTGGCTTAGTACACTTTGATTGCTTGGTGCTGACATAAAGTCTGAATCAACTGCCCTACCAATGGAAGACAGATTTCAACAATATTCCGATCAATAGTGGCCCAAACTCTATTTCCTAATTCATCTATTAGTTGTGAAAACAATATTCATAGCAGCAGTTAAAGAGAGAGAAGAAATAAACTCCCTATAGAGCAGGAATGAGTCAAGCTGGGAAAGAGTGAATGACGGAGGCAAGTTATTTGGATGGCAAGTTTCTTTGATCGGTAAAGAAATAAAACAGATTCAAAGGCCAAATCACTATGGAAGTTAGCTAAAAGACTTGGAGTTCAATTACATCCATAAAACTTGAATTGCCTATGAAGAAACTACTACAGCTAAAGAAGAGACGCGTATTTAATGAGGAGATATAACTGAAGCCACATGGCAAGTGATAGAACAATTATTCTCTTTCTAAAATAATCCTTTTTATGATAGAATTCTCCAATGGTCTCTGTATGATTTGTTTATGTATAATGAACAATCCTCAAGTGAATTTATGTATCCATGTGTACAGAACACCTCAAGTGAATTATGATATGTACAGAACACCTCAAGTGAATTATGGTATGCACAGAACAATCCTCAAGGGAATTACAATGTATCCATGTGTACAGAACACCTCAAGTGAATTATGATATGCACAGAACACCTCAAGTGAATTAGAATGTGTACAGAACAATCCTCAACTGAATCATAAGGTCTACAGAACACCTCAAGTGAATTATGATGTGTTTATGAATGACGAAAAATCCTCCAGTAAACTATAATGTGTCCATGTAAACACATGTCAGACATATAGCACTGTCACAGAAGTCAATCCTAAAGTGAACTATGATGTGTTTAGGGGACTTGATTGATTGATTGATGATTTACGCCGCACTCAAGATTATTTAACTTATATAGCGGCGTTGCCAGGTTTAGTGGATGATGAAACCGGGGTCATTGCCCCGAGGAAACCCCCGACCTTCGGCTAGTACCTGACAACTGCTCTACAAACGGTGACCGGGTGAAAAATCCACTCAGAATTTTTTTTCTATTTTTTTTAATTTGGTCTGAGCGTGATTCAAACCAGCGGTGCATCAATGGAATGTCTGTATGGGACTTAGGGACGATCGCTCTAACCCACTGGACCACCGAGGCCCCCTAGGTGACTTGAAGGAGTGATATTGTGTTATACAGAACAATCTTGCAATGAATGATATATTTATCTTCACCAAACAATCTTCAAACTTATATTTATAAGTACAGAACTATCCTCAAGTTAATTGTGGTGTGTTTATTTGCAAACCTAAAATGAGCTATGATGTGTTCACATATGCGCACAGACCAATCTCCAAACAGACCACATGTTTATGGGTAGAGAACTGATAAATTTATGAGTATAGAATAGCAAAGTGAATGGTATAGAAATTAAACCATTGATACACTGAAATGAATGTTCCAGTTTCACCAAATCTAAAGAGAGTCAGAATTAGTGTATTAATAGTGTAACTTAAGATTAGATCCAATGAGTTTATCTTGATAAAAATTTCACAAAAAGCAGGGTTTGGTAATACAAACATGCAACGTTGGAATAAACACTCCCATAGATACAAGGATACATATAGGTCATCAGGAAACATTACCCATAAATTTGACACAATTGATATAGTCTTCATTAATATTGAAATATACAGAAACTGAACCATGTATTATGAGCTTGATTTTTGAGCCCTAAGGAATAGAAAAACCTATATTCTCCCTCGACATCAGCTAATCTTGAATTGTAATACATAGAATGTGTTAGGAATATGATTAGTGTTATCAAGGCGCACAACAGAATGGAGTCGCCAAATAATCAAATTATGTATGTATATGTATGTATGATTAGTGTTATCAAGGCAAATGCCATGCAGCTTAAAGAGCTGATAGTAAGTAGACTGGAATATCCTGTTTAAAGATCAGGGGCCTGTTTCACAAAGGGGCGTAGATGTATTTTTTGCGTAACTTTCATACTAACGTACCTCTACAGTATGGATTGCTATGGCAGTTACGTAAAAACTTACACTACACCGCTTTGTGAAACAGGCTCCAGCCTCTCAAGGACATATATAGGATAAGCAGAATAAGGATAACATACAAACAGGGGGAACAACTCACCTTCAAGTCTCTGTGAACAATACCATGTTGATGACAATAATTTACACTCTCTAATATTTGCTGCATGCAGTGACTGAAATAGGAAACAGTTACAGAATCCAGTAAGCGCAAGGCTGGACAAGCAATACTGCAGGTTACTATGTTACAATACATCCACTGTCTCTTGTTGACATGCTTATAGCCAGGCACACACAACTGGCAGCATGGACCCACCCACCTTCAAATCACGATGTAATATTGTATTTTGATGACAATGGTTGACACCCTCTAAGATTTGTTGAATACAGTGACTGAAACATTATAAACACAACAGCTAGGTTTGGTTCTGAACATTGTCTTTGTGAATACGTTTGTTAAATCTCACTGTTATATGTCTGTTATTTATAAATTTAGACTGGCCTTCAGGAAATGTTTATGTTCCATCTTGATTAAACAAAGATCTCTGTAGAAACAGAGAGTACATTCAATGCCATGGAGATAATAGTTATAAATATAGAACAGCTATCTGTAAAACTGTTAGATATCATTGACCAAATGCTTCTCTACAAATCCCACGAGAAGCCTGGAAGGTGCATGTGTTCATGTGAACCAAAGGGAGTTAACTCTAGGTTCTAACAATATATATTTTTATCCTGCAGACCTGATAAAAATTGTGATGTGTATCTTGTACAGTAAGCAGTTCAAGTTGACCTAAACCCTGGGTAGGTGACTAGAGAAACCTATCAGTGAGTTAGAGGAGACTTCAAGTGAGGTGCCACTTCTATGAACGGTCGGAATTCATCTACCTTCACCTATATCTGTATCTAATTACAGGCTGACACTCAGTAAAGCCACTCACAAATGTTACCATGTCTGTCTATGTATCTTACACCCGGACATGTGCAGCCATGGTCAGAATAGAATCAAATTACTTTAGCTATTCTTCAGAGGTATCGATACATCTCCTACATTAACTCATCCAGATACATTGCAGTAAAAAGTTTTGAAAATTGCTTTTCTACATAAATAAATTGGCATGAGCTGCCAATATTCTGATTGTTTTCATAAATTTCGATTGCCCAGGGAATCTCTGTGTTTGTAGTATCCTGAAAAACTAAAGGACTGACCTTGGAATAAAAAGTATTGGTAAAGCCAATAACCAATATGTACAGAAGATGTGTACCAATGACAGACAAAATTCAAATAGCCATCATGAAGGAGTAGCTTTAGCAGCTTAGTTCCTCATAAAAACACCTAAACGTACATTTCCAAGATTGGCATACGAAGAAAGTTCTAATTTTATATTTCTTGGTAAACATAATGAGGAATAGTTCTGTTTCAACCAAATTGTTCCTATATTTGACAGCTCATGCCTATTTGAAATGTGTGCATCTTTATTATTTCATTTATACAATGAATAAAGTTTTACTATACTGCAAAGCCGAATTATGTAATGTGATTGTCACACACATATGTTCAGAGAAAACTTGTACATATCTGAATGCCAAGTGAGTATTTAATCAGTATTTACGAATTATATATTTCATCCATTATAAACAAACTTTGGGAATATCAATAATTCTAAAACTTAATTGTTAAAAAAGCTAAATTTGTTAGATTGTATTCAATAATAAAGTAAAAATGTGTAAATTAAGCAAGAGATAATACGGTAAATCTGGAACTAAGATTTGCTGTATCCTTAATGTGGAACTCCTACAGAGTTATCAGTTACACATAAAGGTATCTACCTGCGTGTGTTATACAAACATGTATGGAACATCTATAGGTGAATTCCTCACTGAAATTAACTTAAATACTCACCTAGCATCCGCTTCACTATAAAATTCCCTAGCAACAATATCTTCAAAGAGTTCACCTCCCGTTACCCTGGAGACAAGAGTAAACAGTAAGAGTAAGTTTACATTAGTATGTCAGGTGATTTTGGTTGTAACAAGTTGATAAAATGGGAGTGGTATTCTGTAATGAAGATCAATAGCCTAGTGATGCTATACATGTGTATGACATATACTCCTTTGATCACCTTACATCAAGCCTTTCATAAAGTCATTTTTCTTTCAGAGATTTTCCGGTTTACGTACAGATATAAATTATAGGAATGTTCAAACAAATTATCTAGTCACCCAATTGACTCATCAATAAGACACAAATACAGCACAGAGAATATACCCTTAGAAGAACCTCTTCACTGTGGCATTTACCAATAGGTCATTGGAAAACTATAGCTAAAGAGGATATTTTATGATTAACATGTCATAAATTTGATGTTCTGTTCTGTCTTTACATGATATTTTAACACACGCTAAGCAAACATAAAGCCACATAAAGTCTTTTTTTAGGGGAGGGGTGGGGGAGTTCAGAGATAAGGTCACACAGGACTGGGGATGTTAAATGTATGAATGTTGTCTAATACAATGGTATTCTGATAAAGAGGAAAACTGCTAGAGTAGGGAGTGAAATAATGAGAAGGGTAGATAAGGCTGTGACAGCTGGCTGGCTAAACTCAGACTAATTATGACAAATCAAGCTGCATGTTGAGTCAAGCCCTTCACAACATCAACCAACAGAAGAACATCACAGCTGCTCTCCTCAATTCTCCATTTTTCAACTAAAGTCTCCAGACTGCTGAACAAACAGGTGTCTATCTTTATGAATACTGACGACACTCTACACAAGTTATAGACATTGTGTCAGAATAACAATAAATTACTTTATTTCTGAACTATAAACAATTTCCTGCTCCATCATATATAAAAGACAAGAAGATTTTCCCTGTGCCCGTGTGTTTTAGTGATCATAAATATAAAAGAGAGATTGAATGTAACATTTCAGTGCGCAAACAAAGCCCAAAGAAGATATATTATAAATGTACTGCCCATTTGAGAATATGGAACATATGAAGTATATAAGAGATATAATAGTGGTTCTACTGAAATATGATGTGCTCAGGTTTTTTGAAAAATTAAATTGTTCACATTAAAACGAAAAACTAAATTGTTCACATTAAAATGGATTTTTTTTTTTTAATTTTATGTTTTTTATTCATATAGCAAAATATTGATGGTCTGGTGATAGGCATCGTCGGAACCCTCGATTAAAACTTACGCTCACGCTCGCTTTACCCGTGGGACAAGGGGAACCAAATCCGTTGTTTCTAATTGAATATGCATGTAGACTTTGATTGGTTTTGTCACAAAACTGTGGCGGAAATTTCACTAATCAGAATCGGTGTAAGTTAAGCACCCAAGCAGTGTTCAAAACAAAGATGGAAGACTTTTCGGTTCATACTTCAGTTCGATAAACGTGTCTCAAAAACGGAAGATTGGCCCATGGGTAAAAGGTGAGCTTGTTGAGGATGGGTGATAGGCTGAAATATTTCCTTTTTTCCAGAGTAGGATTTAAAGCGGAGAAGGCCTATGTAGAAGTGAGAGACAATGAAATGCTACCTGATACACAGAGACCCTCATCAGCCTTCAATCAATGAAAAGCTCAAAAGTTCCCTAAATTAAAACCTTGCTTGTTTACATTAAAAGTAAAATCTCAATCAATGAAAAACCCAATATATGTAAATCAAATACTTGATAATTCACATTGAAATGAAAAATAGAAACAACACAAAATGCCAATTGGAAGTGTTGCTGTTCGTAAAACAGCATTACTTATTATTTATTCATAAATGAAAACTAAGTCTTTCCCAATTCACTGCAGTGCAATAACACTTTTGTTATTTAACTGCATGTGACTGCATGTGACTTTTGTACCCACATATGCTGTACAACTACAACAGTACATAGGATATCGATGGAAATATGAAGCCTTTTCAGTCATTTATCTTCATATTTTGTTGTTTCATTTAGTCAGTGGTATGTTTTCCTACTCCTAAAGAAAACCTGAAGTTAATGAATATTGTCTGGTTTGTAATTTATAGATTTATACTTAATAAACCATTCCCCCCGTAACGTGACAGTGTAAATAATTAACAGAATATTGTACAGTTGTGTTTGAATAGAATATTTTTCTCTTGAAATGTGAAGGATAACCTGCTCAACGTTTTTATTGAAACATTGTAGATTTAAGAGAGTGGAACTTCTGGGATTATCTGGTATATACAATGTATATGTTCTTTAACACAGCTTACACATGTATTGTAATACTAAGAAAATTTCCTGGAAACAATATTATATCAATAATCATAGAAAAATCTATTTCTGCGCCTTTATGGAAATCAAAGATATTGTAATTTGCAATTCAAGAAATGCAATTTCATATTGGAGGAAAATACAGGGAATTCCATCGTATATCTTAGCTTTTTGGACTTTAATAACGTGATTATAAGTATAACACTATCTTGTTTGTTTGGGTATCCTGAGTTGTGTTTCAAGTGTACATTAGAGAAGTACAATAAAAAGAGTCTATTGCCAGGGGCTGAAAGTCATACTCACAGATCAAATACTAAATAGTGGAATCCTTCATCTTGTATACTGTCATGGAGACGAACTGAAAATAAATAAATAAAATTAAGTTTTATAACAGAATTGTATTTAGCTTACAAAAACACATTTTATGACAACAGCAATAATTATTCAGTTATAATGTTCGTCTTTTGGGACCAAGTTACCCAATTTTTCAATTTCTGATAAAACTAGTGGCAAAAAGGTGCCCAAATAGCCCCTGTACATTCTATCCCACAGGGAGCTGGTTGTGATGGGGGGTTTACTTGTGTAAATGAAACCTATGATATTTCATTAGGTTCACGACTGACAGGAGCTAGATGTAATATATATTTATGGACGTAATATAAGTGGGTAACTACATGTATCTTTTGTCAGCTTTGCAGATCAGATGAATCCCATAACTACCAGACTAGAGTCACTTCAATAAGAGACAAGCTATGCACTGGTAAGCTGAGTGTATTACCTAATACATCCAAATGGAAGTTATTGAAATAGATCATTCATTTCACATTAACCAAGGTTCAGAATAACAAAACACAATGATTATGATAGATAATTAACCAAGGTTCAGAATAACAAAACATAATGATGATAGATAATTAGCCAAGGTTCAGAATAACAAAACACAATGATTATGATAGATAATTAACCAAGGTTCAGAATAACAAAACACAATGATTATGATAGATAATTCACCAAGGTTCAGAATAACAAAACACAATGATTATGATAGATAATTCACCAAGGTTCAGAATAACAAAACACAATGATTATGATAGATAATTCACCAAGGTTCAGAATAACAAAACACAATGATTATGATAGATAATTCACCAAGGTTCAGACTAACAAAACACAATGATTATGATAGATAATTAACCAAGGTTCAGAATAACAAAACATAATGATTATGATAGATAATTAACCAAGGTTCAGAATAACAAAACACAATGATTATGTGGTTCAGAATAACAAAACATAATGATTATGATAGATAATTAACCAAGGTTCAGAATAACAAAACACAATGATTATGATAGATAATTAACCAAGGTTCAGAATAACACAACACAATGATTATGATAGATAATTAACCAAGGTCCAGAATAACAAAACATAATGATTATGATAGATAATTAACCAAGGTTCAGAATAACAAAACACAATGATTATGGGGTTCAGAATAACAAAACATAATGATTATGATAGATAATTAACCAAGGTTCAGAATAACAAAACATAATGATTATGATAGATAAATAACCAAGGTTCAGAATAACAAAACACAATGATTATGTGGTTCAGAAGAACAAAACATAATGATTATGATAGATAATTAACCAAGGTTCAGAATAACAAAACACAATGATTATGTGGTTCAGAATAACAAAACATAATGATTATGTGGTTCAGAATAACAAAACATAATGATGATAGATAATTAACCAAGGTTCAGAATAACAAAACACAATGATTATGTGGTTCAGAATAACAAAACATAATGATTATGATAGATAATTCACCAAGGTTCAGAATAACAAAACATAATGATTATGATAGATAATTAACCAAGGTTCAGAATAACAAAACATAATGATTATGAAAGATAATTAACCAAGGTTCAGAATAACAAAACATAATGATTATGATAGATAATTAACCAAGGTTCAGAATAACAAAACACAATGATTATGATAGATAATTAATCAAGGTCCAGAATAACAAAACACAATGATTATGATAGATAATTAACCAAGGTTCAGAATAACAAAACACAATGATTATGATAGATAATTAACCAAGGTTCAGAATAACAAAACACAATGATTATGGGGTTCAGAATAACAAAACATAATGATTATGATAGATAATTAACCAAGGTTCAGAATAACAAAACACAATGATTATGATAGATAATTAACCAAGGTCCAGAATAACAAAACATAATGATTATGATAGATAATTAACCAATGGTTCAGAATAACAAAACACAATGATTATGGGGTTCAGAATAACAAAACATAATGATTATGATAGATAATTAACCAAGGTTCAGAATAACAAAACACAATGATTATGATAGATAATTAACCAAGGTTCAGAATAACAAAACACAATGATCATGATAAATAATTAATCAAGGTTCAGAATAACAAAACACAATGATTATGATAGATAATTAACCAAAAACATAATGATGATAGATAATTCACCAAGGTTCAGAATAACAAAAATCAAGTTCAGAATAACAAAACACAATGATTATGATAGATAATTCACCAAGGTTCAGAATAACAAAACACAATGATTATGATAGATAATTCACCAAGGTTCAGAATAACAAAACACAATGATTATGATAGATAATTCACCAAGGTTCAGAATAACAAAACACAATGATTATGATAGATAATTCACCAAGGTTCAGACTAACAAAACACAATGATTATGATAGATAATTAACCAAGGTTCAGAATAACAAAACAAAATGATTATGATAGATAATTAACCAAGGTTCAGAATAACAAAACACAATGATTATGTGGTTCAGAATAACAAAACATAATGATTATGATAGATAATTAACCAAGGTTCAGAATAACAAAACACAATGATTATGATAGATATTTAACCAAGGTTCAGAATAACAAAACACAATGATTATGATAGATAATTAACCAAGGTCCAGAATAACAAAACATAATGATTATGATAGATAATTAACCAAGGTTCAGAATAACAAAACACAATGATTATGGGGTTCAGAATAACAAAACACAATGATTATGATAGATATTTAACCAAGGTTCAGAATAACAAAACACAATGATTATGATAGATAATTAACCAAGGTCCAGAATAACAAAACATAATGATTATGATAGATAATTAACCAAGGTTCAGAATAACAAAACACAATGATTATGGGGTTCAGAATAACAAAACATAATGATTATGATAGATAATTAACCAAGGTTCAGAATAACAAAACATAATGATTATGATAGATAAATAACCAAGGTTCAGAATAACAAAACACAATGATTATGTGGTTCAGAAGAACAAAACATAATGATTATGATAGATAATTAACCAAGGTTCAGAATAACAAAACACAATGATTATGTGGTTCAGAATAACAAAACATAATGATTATGTGGTTCAGAATAACAAAACATAATGATTATGATAGATAATTAACCAAGGTTCAGAATAACAAAACACAATGATTATGTGGTTCAGAATAACAAAACATAATGATTATGATAGATAATTCACCAAGGTTCAGAATAACAAAACATAATGATTATGATAGATAATTAACCAAGGTTCAGAATAACAAAACATAATGATTATGAAAGATAATTAACCAAGGTTCAGAATAACAAAACACAATGATTATGATAGATAATTAACCAAGGTTCAGAATAACAAAACACAATGATTATGATAGATAATTAATCAAGGTCCAGAATAACAAAACACAATGATTATGATAGATAATTAACCAAGGTTCAGAATAACAAAACACAATGATTATGATAGATAATTAACCAAGGTTCAGAATAACAAAACACAATGATTATGGGGTTCAGAATAACAAAACATAATGATTATGATAGATAATTAACCAAGGTTCAGAATAACAAAACACAATGATTATGATAGATAATTAACCAAGGTCCAGAATAACAAAACATAATGATTATGATAGATAATTAACCAATGGTTCAGAATAACAAAACACAATGATTATGGGGTTCAGAATAACAAAACATAATGATTATGATAGATAATTAACCAAGGTTCAGAATAACAAAACACAATGATTATGATAGATAATTAACCAAGGTTCAGAATAACAAAACACAATGATCATGATAAATAATTAATCAAGGTTCAGAATAACAAAACACAATGATTATGATAGATAATTAACCAAAAACATAATGATGATAGATAATTCACCAAGGTTCAGAATAACAAAAATCAAGTTCAGAATAACAAAACACAATGATTATGATAGATAATTCACCAAGGTTCAGAATAACAAAAATCAAGAATAACAAAACACAATGATTATGTGGTTCAGAATAACAAAACACAATGATTATGATAGATAATTCTCCAAGGTTCAGAATAACAAAACACAATGATGATGAAAAATAATTAATGTTCAACTCTTGTGCACATAAAAACAATATTATTTCAGATTTGTCTTTTTTTAGGAGAGATATTCTGTTCTTTGTATTGGGTGTTGGTATAGAAAAAAAGCAATTATCGATGTGTGTGTAGTTAAGTCAGTGGGAAGGAGATTGCTGGGGAGTTAACAGACTTATTTCCTAGATCAGCTACAGTTAATCAATAAACACAAAGTGATTCTTTGGATCAATAGTATAGAAGAGACTGTGTTTAACACTGTCTGTACTGGAGATCTGTCCAACAGAGCACAAGGGTCCTGATAGTCCTGATAGTAGGTGAGTAGTGAGACACAGTGAGCTGAATTGTCAGATCCCACAAGGGACATGGTCAACACATCTTTCTTCACTACAACAAGTGACAGTTCAAATGTTAGTGTACAGTCTATTGATTTTCCTGGCTGTACATGGATGGCAGCATCTGGTCTGACTGCGTGACCACTACCATCAAGTCAGCACCTTTAGCCATAAGCTTCACAGGAACATACGAGCAGTTCCTTCTAGCAACACTTATATAAGAGCAATAAAGAGAAAGCCACTAATCCATAATTTACAGATTCCCTTGAATGTAGAACATACACAGACTGGCAACTTGAAGAGCCCTCTAACACAGCAAGTCTCTCCATTAAATACAGCTCCTGGACATTATGGCATGTGAGAAGTGAGGAAAAAATACCACTGCCTGTAGGGGTCCAGCTCTTCAAATATATACTATGTTTATTGCTAACCATAAAGCTACACCTAGCACTTAACTATTTTGGATGAGAGCCAGTTTGTAATCAAATATATCACATTTACAATCCCAAACCCATTAGAAATCAAATGATGAATGACAAAAGCTTTTCAATATGGGTTGTCATAGATTCCAGCAATATACTTCCTAATCCACTGAAACCTCTGACATGTTTCAGGGAAAGAATTTCTTATAGAAATGTGTCAGTTTATCAAGGTTATATGAACATGTATTTTAATACAGATAGAGTTTGGGTACACCGTTGATTTGGACAGTGTTCCAGTTTATCAAGGTTATTTGAACATGTATTCTAATGCAGATAGAGTTTGGGTACACCGTTGATTTGGACAGTGTTCTAGTTTATTAGAACATGTATTTTAATACAGGCTGAGTTAGGGTACACTGCTGATTTGGACAGTGTTCCAGTTCAAGGTGTTAGTTTACAACGGTTTCCCTGTATATGAATAAAAAACTGATTGTTTTCGTGATTATCATGCCCTTCACAATTATTTCAGTTATGTGACGCCTTTTGTAAATCATTAGTCTTGAATTTATTCTCTTCATAATTCAAAATTATGAATCATACAGTAGTTATAATAAATATTACCAAAATGAGTTTAGTGTTTGTCCCGTCTTTACTAGTGAGAAAAAGTGGAAAGTGAATTAATGGCAGAGTCGGCTTATCCTAACTGATTGGGTGATCAATCAAACCACACTAATTGCTGAGACTAGGGTATTACACTGTTGTATAAATCATAGCCGCAGGAACAGTTTGATTTCCGGAGACAATTTCATCGAGTTTTCAATTAAGGGGAGATAATCACACAGCTTTCAGGCCATCCTCCTTTCTCACTATAAACATCAGTCAATTCCCAAGGTTAATGTCACCTTTGTCAGGAGACTAGATCCCCCAGATACACCAAAACACTGCCCAGTTTCAATTACCATACCTCCAACAATTCCATCAACAGATGCTCACCTCTCTATGTTGCCGGGATGAAGTCTGTATTATACATAAAACCCACAGCAATATGGAAGAGGTTTCCCAGAGAAAGAACAATTCTAATTTTATAAAGATACAAAAAACAAGCTGACTTTTCAACAAAAAAAACCCATAAAATTAAATCAGACAGAAACCCACAGTTAAATATAACTACAAGCAATGTCAATACTACAAGCAATGTCAATACTACAAGCAATGTCAATACTACAAGCAATGTCAATACTACAAGCAATGCCAATACTACAAGCAATGCCAATGCTACAAGCAATGCCAATACTACAAGCAATGTCAATACTACATGTACAAGCAATGTCAATACTACAAGCAATGTCAATACTACAAGCAATGCCAATACTACAAGCAATGTCAATACTACAAGCAATGCCAATACTACATGTACAAGCAATGCCAATACTACAAGCAATGTCAATACTACAAGCAATGTCAATACTACAAGCAATGTCAATACTACAAGCAATGTCAATACTACATGTACAAGCAATGCCAATACTACAAGCAATGTCAATACTACAAGCAATGTCAATACTACAAGCAATGTCAATACTACAAGCAATGCCAATACTACAAGCAATGTCAATACTACAAGCAATGCCAATACTACAAGCAATGTCAATACTACAAGCAATGCCAATACTACAAGCAATGCCAATACTACAAGCAATGCCAATACTACAAGCAATGTCAATAATACAAGCAATGCCAATACTACAAGCAATGCCAATACTACAAACAATGCCAATACTACAAGCAATGCCAATACTACAAGCAATGGCAATACTACAAGCAATGCCAATACAACAAGCAATGGCAATACTACGAACAATGCCAATACTACGAACAATGCCAATACTACAAACAATGTCAATACTACAAACAATGTCAATACTACGAACAATGCCAATACTACAAACAATGTCAATACTACAAACAATGTCAATACTACGAGCAATGCCAATACTACAAGCAATGCCAATACTACGAACAATGCCAATACTATGAACAATGTCAATACTACGAGCAATGCCAATACTACAAGCAATGCCAATACTACAAACAATGCCAATACTACAAGCAATGCCAATACTACAAGCAATGTCAATACTACAAACAATGTCAATACTACGAGCAATGCCAATACTACAAGCAATGCCAATACTACGAACAATGCCAATACTGTGAACAATGTCAATAATACGAGCAATGCCAATACTACAAGCAATGCCAATACTACAAACAATGTCAATACTACGAGCAATGCCAATACTACAAGCAATGCCAATGCTACGAGCAATGCCAATACTACAAGTAATGCCAATACTACAAGCAATGCCAATACTACAAGCAATGCCAATACTACAAGCAATGCCAATACTACATGTACGAGCAATGCCAATACTACAAATAATGCCAATACTACAAGCAATGTCAATACTACAAGCAATGCCAATACTACAAGCAATGCCAATGCTACAAGCAATGCCAATACTACAAACAATGCCAATGCTACGAACAATGCCAATACTACGAACAATGCCAATACTACAAACAATGTCAATACTACAAGCCTGTAACTTTGGCCTCACGGTTACCCTTTTTAACCAGATTGATGATATGAAAAACAGCCTTGCAGATTATTGCACCCATAAGGCCAGGTTGTCTGATTGGCTATTTAGGATAAGTCTGGGCTGTGTGTCTGCAGGGAACCTTGAACTGGTACCTGACATCCATCCAAATTGGATGATCATGTGTAAACCCTGAATTGGCTCCATTTGTATATAGGTGGTGGGGGGGGGGGGGGGGGGGGGGGTCTAGGACACTTATACAGTATGGGATATAAAAACATCAAAGGTACATTTAGTCATTACAAACATCATGAGACTATCAAAATCAAAAAGACAATAACAACAAAAATGTACACCTTTCTTTGTTGATAGCCAATTAAAAACAAGAAACCAAAGTGGAAAAATGTGGCAGTTAAAATAGCAGGCGTGCAAAGTACTGCAAAGCCATGTGTCCCTATGTTAGCCTATCTCAATGTCTTGTAGTTCAAGATTTGTAATGCAATATGTTGGAAGGTGAATGTACTATGATTAAAGATGTCATTGGCTTCCTTCATAGAAACGCTATGCCTGCTTTGGCCAGTGACATCCAGTAATGGAGAGCATTAACAAGTGAATGTAGAGGAGACATAAATCTCCTAGTTGAGCCCAGGTCTCAGTGGTAACAGAAACCTTTCAACATTCAATACCTAATCATTAGACCTTATACCAGCAACAAATGCCACATAAATTGATGGAACAAAGGTTAATGAAGTAGTGAAGAGAAACCTCTCTGGCTCATAGCCTATATATTAATGATGCCAAAGTAAGTTATATATATATAGAGAGAGATATTAGTCAACAGAAAACACATATTATAATATATGCACTTATGAACATAACCAATTCATTAAGGAAAAGTAAACAGAATCACATAATTTCAATCATATCATATCAATGGTGATGTTTTATTGTATTAGGAAGATATACAAATCTGCAATAGTAAAACCAGAATCAATGTGTATTAAACAGCATGTTTGGTTTACTGGATGGATTTTTACTTCAGTAACTAATTGCTGAGGTGCCTGATACATAACAAATCAATTCTATTATAGTTGGTTAACATGGAGACTTGGTGACACCGGATACTATTTCCTGTATTACTCAGCTTCTACTATCATTTATGTATTATCTTCACTATGTGTTATGGTAGTTTTAATATTTAAGAACACTAAAACACACGGGCACAGGGAAATCGTTTTAATACATTGTCTTCCCTATGTTTTATGGTAGTTTTGATACAATGTCTGCATAATGTTATGGTAGTTTTAATATCTATGAACACTAAAACACACGGGCACAGGGATACATAGTCTTCACTTTGTTTAATGGTAGTTTGAATACATTGCCTGCACTATGTTTCATGGTAGTTTTCATACATTGTCTTTATAATGTTATGGTAGTTTTAATGTATTGCCTAGACTATGTAATGGTATTTGTGCAATGAACCTGTCTGAAAGCCATCACAACCTTGACCACTATCAAACATTCTTCAGTCATTAGTGCTATACTATAACTTATGTTTCTTTATAGAGATGAGACTTGTGGTATATAAGTTATAGTGCTATCCCACAAAGACATTAAACTTGTGGGGTATAAGTTATAGTGATATTCTAAACAAACTATCTAAATAGATCCCTGTGAGGAAAACTTATGACTTGTGTTGTAGTATTAAGATTGATTGATTGATGTTTGTGCCATAGTCAAAATGCATATTTTTTAAGAAATTATCGCATAGTAAGTTAATACAAGTCAGATTCAACACAAAAAGAGTCCAAGGTACCTGAAGTAAAAATAGTTTAATCATATAATGCAGTCTGATTATCACCTCCTAATCACCCTTGTAGTAATACCTGTTACTTGTGCAACCCATTTTAACTGACAATCACATATCTATCATACAGGTTGATGTTATTTAAGTAGAAAGTCTGGTTACACTACTATTACAATTGCTCACTGTAAGTATTAGCAGAAAGATAACAACCCTGTAAGTATATACATCTAGGTTAGATACCAGCCGCCAAAGTAAACAACAGAGGAAAGAGAGAAAAGGTTTTTATATTGTGGAGAATATAGCATAAATAAGAAACAGATCAACATTTTACTTCCAGAATAGAATGTAGAAATGGGCAGGAAAGTACACACTGGAAATGTCAAATATCCATTCAAAAAAACAGTGGATAAATTAAACAATAAGGTATATGAAGGGGTATGGAGAACTAAACAGAGGTAGCCTGTAGACATTTGCAAACTGCTTTGCTTATATCTTTCTAAGTTCTTTGTTCAAATAGGCTTTAGAAATAGTCCTAAAGCACCTTTTAGCAGATTTTGGTGGCTTTTCTCAGTGAAAGATTGAATTATTTCAAAGACATCGTAAACGGCAGTGGAAAAACTGCAGCAAAACTGAGGGAATTCAGACCACCACTGTTTCACATACAATGTTGTACATTCCTGTGTACAGCCAAGTCTGTCTGTTTAGCTTTCATTTTCAAAGCTGACAACTCAAATGTTTTGCGAATGACTTAAGTTGCATGAAGCGATGTGGTACAATATCAAATTAGAGCCGGTACACAACTGTTGTCCAGTATTTTCTTACTTAGCCTCTCCTACTTTTGCCATTTTTTAATTTCTACAAATTGCTGATTTAACCTGCTGCAACAGTGACACTTAAGAGTGTTGTTTTGTTTTTTTCGTATCCAATACGCAACCAAACGATCATTCGTGTATAAAAATAAGGCCTCCATATGATGCTTTTAACAAATGCAAATAATAGAGACATGAAATCTTTAAACCTAAAAGTCTAATTCTCTCCAATGGCGTATTCCATAAAGGAGTTAAACAACAGGTAAACTTACATAGCTGACTATAATTGCTACAATAGGCTGTTTATACTTTATCACTGTTGGTTGGCTAAATCAGTATTATGAAATAGATCCCAGATTTCAGTGATTATAGAAATGTTGTTGGAAGTCAATTAAAGACAATTAAAGATATTCTCTCGTTGTTGTTGGCCTGTATCACATGGACAGATGTCAATCAGAATGACGTGGATGGATTAGAACTGTGTGCACTACTAAGGGTACAGTTTGTGTTATTAATGTCATAAGTAAAATCAGGCCTCGAATTTAATCAAGTTCGTGGAGGCTGCCCAGTGCCCACCCATTTGGTTTTCGTGCCTCATTGTTTGTTCAGGTTATTTGATACCACCGGAAAATTATCCACAAAATTATCCCAAATTCAAGACCAGCAGATCTTCTGCAAACTATAAAATGACATTTTACTATCAGAGCAGATAGTTAATCAGGCAGAAAGCATCATATCATGGATTCCACTGTATCTCACATTAATATATGGGTCAGTAAATAATGACAGTCATTGAATCCTCCTTTACTCGTTCATAAAATCAAATTAACCCAGCCACATACCTGAATATAAACTAATATACATGTACAGTGACCACTTGGCCTTATTGCCCAGCCAACTGGCTTTGTGTTTGTCTTTGGTTTCTTTTTGTCTACATACAATAAGACTGGCCTTGAAAAATGGTGCTCAAATGTGAGGCCTGCTTGGGGTATTCTCTGTGCTATTTGGTGTTTTAAAGTATGTATTTAATATACTTATTTAATATCATATTTTTTTTATCATGAGAGAACCAACTGTTGAAAACATGATCAATTGCCTTGTTCTTCTTTGTGCACCAAAAGTACAAACTTGTCTCAGAGGAAATCAAATGAAGTACAAAAACCTGAATTTTCATTTTACTTGGTAAAGAATTTTAAATGTTGCTATGCAAAGTATTATTATATAAATTTACACTCTACAACTATTTGGTCATTTAGCCTTCAGGCAATATTTGCAGCTCCATATAAATCTCCCTTTTGTCTTTTCCCATTCTCGCTATATTCCATTCCAATTTGGTATTTCAATATCATATGTTGGATAAGGTTTTTCTAATGAAAAATAAAATTAGCTTATTCTTAAGAATGAAATGAAGTATATCTATGATGTGGGAAATGCCCTGGTTCCAAATCAAATGACATATACAATTTAAATGCACAATCACAGCTTTGGCCATTCTCATATTTGTGAAGATAGTAAAATCACTAAAATTAAACATGAAATACATAAAATATCAAAATATCTTTAACAGTCAACGTCAATCAGAAACTGTGTTAGTAATGTTTCATTAAACTAATTTCAGGTCTTTTTGTTGTTCATTTACTCCACTTTATCCCAACGTCTTTCTTGTGTCCCTGATATCAAAACGGTCATCTGTATTTTGCAGGTTGGTTAAGTAAAATGAATCAACTGCCATCAGTTTTCACGATTCAAAGCCATTTAACTAAAACGCTTGCGAATACATAACAAATCAAATTTTCATTTTCAAATTGGAAATACGAAATGATGATTTGAGTTTTGACAAAAAATGAAAGTTCTAAACTTCTTATATCTGGGAAAATACAAAAAACGGTCTTGTGTTGTTAATGTAAATATGTTTCAGGTTTTTGGGACCAGTGTGCATTTGAAAGGACACTGTGTATAAAGGACTCTACTGATCACATGTACATGTGTAAACAAACCAGGATGATTTGGTGTGACCTTTAACAAAGAATACACCCTGGTCACTAAGTCCAGACTTCACTGTGGGCAGGATACAAGCAACAACACTCCTTATCTAAATGCAAATCACTCTATCAAATTGATTAAGCTAAATATGAAATAATTCTTCAGGATTGTGTGTCAAGGAAACAGACAATCAGCTAGATCAGTGGGAATTGATTTATCCCATTAAAACCCAACAGGTTATCAGACTGCCATCAAGTGATCCTACTGGCGAGCGTACAAGAGAGTCAGAAGGGAGAAAAACTGGACCAGTCCGAGAAGGATTTATTGAATTTCAATCAGTGGAGATTCAATTTCAATGCAAATAGATCTTATTTCCGGCTAGTGTGGAAGAAATCTACACTTCCTTCTATGCAGACCGCTTCAACTTTATTAGAAACCTCAAATCCACTATTCCAAAACACAATACTTTCTACAAAAATTACGATAGAAAAAATACCAGTCTCAGTTGGTGGCTTTAACTTGGAGAAATATTATCAAGATTGTGTATTATAATAAAGGTGATGCTTCTCAATGTGTATTCAAGCTTTCAGTTCTGCTAACAACAGTAAGATAATTTATGTAGTGCCTAACTGTTCACCAAGGGTCTACCTCAATCTTTTTTTCCTATGGGGCCTCGATGGCTTAGTCATTTTCATTTTCTGAGTGAGTTTTTCACTCAATGATGTGGAAGAATCTCCAGACGCCAAAGGTCGGGGATTTCCTTCTGAGTCTCACTCAACCCGGCAACTACACTGTGTAAGTGAAATAATCTGTAGAATATCTATTTGAAGAAGAAAAAATTAAAATACCCATAAACAATATAACCCTCCCAATAAAAAAACCCAGTCCCACTTCTCCCTGTATCTCTTTCCAGTTCTTATACAAAAGCTACCATCAAAAAGGTGGCATGGAAAATAAAAGCCAATGCTATAAGATACACATAAAACCGAATTTTTTTTTTATTACAAAGTGAAAGTTAAACTTTGCTCTGAAGTTCACATATACAGCTGTACATGTGTGTATATGGCCGGCAATTTAACAAGATAAGTCCTGAGATAGATATTTATAGCGACAGGATTCCCAACCATTGTCAGTAGTTTCATTAATGAAATATTAATAATTAAAATTTGACCTCAAGCAAAGCAAACTTGAGGAAATGGTCCCATGGGACATAGAAATGACCATGACAGGAATATTTAGCCGCCGTCTTCCCTCTGTTTCTGTGAAAACAGGTCACCATACAAAAATAAATAACTAGGGAAATCATAAATCAGACCTACTGTGAGTTACTTAATACATTTTCAGCTTGTTTTTATTACTTTCGGTAAACTAAGTTTGCTTGCATGTGGTTGTCACATGTAATCATGGCAGTGGTTGGGAAGTGAGATCAGCAGTAAGCACCGTAATGAAACTAAACTTACTTCAATGCATTTCAGACATGGGATCTTCAAAACACCTTACGATGATCTCTGCATTCTTCCTAAAGTGGGTCCTTTTTCGTTTTTAGCATTGTCAAACACTGTTTTCAGGCGTTTGGCGTTTGAAAGTTTGTTTTTTTTCTCACTTTAACTTTCGGGGACATTAAAGAAATGGCTCAAGGAAAAGTTGGGAGTAAAGACAGTAAGTGACACAACCCCAGTGTCACATGTTTGTCTGACAGCATATTTTTAGGAAAGTCAGTAGCCTATACTTTAAAAATAACAACAACACATGTGCTTTCTAAAGTCTAATACAACCTGATGGTTTCTCTACTGCATCTGAAATAACTCCACATTTATATTTAATCTGATAAAGAAATCTCTCCTGTGGCCAATTCCATTAATATTTTTTTTCTTTCAATGTTGTATGCCTGTATTTTTAGCGAAGAATTCTTCAACTGAGTTTCCAATTGATTTTCCTTTTGACCTGGTTTTTTTCATTTACTGCCCTGATTTATCCCCAAATACTAATATAGGTTACCTAATTTCAAAATCGGTTGTAGGCCTATAGTTTTTTCTACGGAAACTTATAAATGAGTTATCATGCCCAATTTTGTGAAACCCCCTTATCATAAAAACAAGAGTTTCGGGAAACCCAAAATACGCCCGGAAAGGCACAGTCACTGCAGCCATACCAAAACAAATCCTTCCATATATATATTTTTGAATATATGCAATGGGTCCTTCAAATATGAAATCTCATCTGGTGTTAAATGTCCAGGTCTTCAGCTTGGAGTTCAGCTAATTCTGACTGGTCAGTGGGTTAAATCACTTGCTGAAGACATCACTGACCAGGATGTTTGCCACATTTTATATAGGTATATTTGAACAGAGCCTAATCTCTGAGATGGTCAATGGTGTGTAAATATACAAGTCTTATCTGTTTACACTTACAACCAGGTTTATGAATATTGTCAAACATATCTTCAAGCAGCTATATTTGCTTTACCATATGGGTAATAAAACTGAATTGAAGAGCCTTTAAAACAGAGAAATAATTATAATTCTAAACTTTTTAGGTTTTGGCCACCATAGCTATCACTAAATTATCCAAGGAAGCTGACACACCTTCTACCCATAAGCTATATCCTCAGAAAAAATTGTCCAGATGGAATCAAAACTTTGAAAGTTATGGAGCGGAAGGGAATATTACATAATCCAATATAACTCCCATATTATGTAACCAGTGATGTTAAAATAGTTCGGGACACACCTTCTACCCATAAGGTATATACTCAGAACAAAATTGTGCAGATGGAATCAAAACTTTAGAAGTTATGGAGTGGAAGGGAATATTACATAATCCAATATAACTCCCATATTATGTAACCAGTGATGTTAAAAATAGTTCGCGACACACCTTCTACCCATAAGGTATATACTCAGAAAAAATTGTGCAGATGGAATCAAAACTTTAGAAGTTATGGAGCGGAAGGGAATATTACATAATCCAATATAACTCCCATATTATGTAACCAGTGATGTTAAAAATAGTTCGCGACACACCTTCTACCCATAAGGTATATACTCAAAAAAAATTGTGCAGATGGAATCAAAACTTTAGAAGTTATGGAGCGGAAGCGAATATTACATAATCCAATATAACTCCCATATTATGCAACCAGTGATGTTAAAAATAGTTTGCGACACACCTTCTACCCATAAGGTATATACTCAGAAAAAATTGTGCAGATGGAATCAAAACTTTAGAAGTTATGGAGCGGAAGGGAAAGCGGACGCCGGACAGCCGGACGGACGGAGATGATACCATAATACAGCCCGCTTTTCAAGCCGGGCGTATAAAAATGAATTCACATGCCTGCCATACCTACTTTCAGACAAAAGAAACCTTTTTTTTATATAACTATATCGTTATGCTAAACTGTTTCTCTATCCAACGTAACACAAAATTATCCAAGCCTACATGTATTGCAAAGTTTGAGAAACTACTCAGTGGGGAAACCAATTATTAGGTAAGTTTTAGGTCAATAGCCAGTCTGGGTCATATATGTGACTGTACATTCGCTTAACTAAGCTATTTGAATAGGTTTCTAGTCTTCTTTCTTTGATTTATCACATTCATGTCGTTGTTGTAACAACATGTAGAGCCAAAGATCTACTAGCAGCACATGTGTAACTCTAGAACTTGCTAGGGCAGTACAAGACTTCATATGGGCGCTGACTGGTTCAAGTTGACAATCTATTGGGCTATATCGTCTGTTTTATTCAACCATATTCAAAAGAAACCAGAAATCTTTTGTAGTTTACATCAATAATTTGGATAGGAACTTCAAGAATGTTTAGTTAGTGGTTTCACTTTCAGTCGCTGAACAGCATGCTGTGTAGTTTGTGATGCCAGTAAATCTCCAAACAACACATGACACTTATCTTCCATAAGTTCAATTTACTGCCTGTTCATGGTGACTTTTTTATTAAAAGTAAATTTCGGAAAATTCTAGGGTTATGTAAATAAACCCAATTCTATGTTTGGGAATCCAGCCATAATTATTATTTATAGAAATATAAATAATTATTTCTAAGAAAATATTTTCGAACAGTTTGAGGACGTATTTTTGTAATGCACATTTGTCAGATTGGGTTTACATGTAAGTAAAAACATGGTGATTTTTCCAAGGCTTTGGACGCACTAAGGGAGGGTTAAATAAGATATCATTTACCCTATGTTTGTATGTTCTTAAAGGATAAATGACAAGCTTGAAAACATACAGCCTATTTTGTGATCAATTTGTTTAAGAACCAATATTGTACTAGCACAGCCAAAAAGAAAATGAGATTCTGTCTTGAAACCTATTCCAGGCACTCTCTCTACCACCTCTATACACAAAAATCAGCTTACAGCTTAGTGCCGTGACGTCTTAGTTGACATATGATATGTACATTATGTACATTGCTGTGACGTCATAAGTGACTGACGTTGATTCAGGGCGTCTTCAGGACGGTTGAAATGATGTCGCTATTTCCAATTGGTGAAGGAATATATACATGTATGTGCATATTTTCCAATGCTTTTTCTTAGAACACCATGGGACCTTATTGTATGCTTGTTTTATTTCAACATTATGTTTTTGAATACAAATTTAGTCATTTTACATTTACAAATCACCGCTAGGTGTTCAGAAGGAACTTGGCATTTATCCCTTACAGAACCAGTTTCTACATTCACAGAAAAAGGAAAGGAAATTGGAATAACATGTGTTGTGATAGGCTGTAATGGAAGCTATATAACTGAAATGCCGGAGGGCTCAAAGTCAGATAAATTCCAGTACTCAGTAACACAGGCAGGTCTGTCTGCACATAGTTAACATGTAATGGACAATTATATTATCGCATTTCATTGCAAATACACATTATCAACATGAGCATATTAAGGTTTTTGTTACATTGACTAAATCCATAGAGGGATATAGGGAGGCTGAGTGTGTTCTAGTACTATCCAGTAACAGCAGTGGATAGAGACGGTATGCAGACAGCATTCTATCCCACTGCTATATTCCACATGGAGAACAGAACCATAGAAAACCTCCGATGCAACAACATTGTTTATTTGTTTGTTAGCGAGAGTTGATACATGCCCAGTAGTAACTAGTACATTATCAACGTTGATTTGATGATGATGGAATCATTATTCTAATCAATAACTATGATGGAAGGTTTAATAAGTCATTGCAAAACTGAGTTTATTACAAACTGAATATTTTGTCTTTCATTTGACATCAATTCTCTAAAAAATAGGCTGGACATTTCTGCATGAAAAATTCATAATTTAATTTCCTGAGGAGAAGGGCAGAGTGGAATGAGGTTTTGTATGGCCCTGCTAATTGGCAAGCCGTAACTCCTCAGGAGGGCGACAATTTTACGAAGATTTCACGCATTTACAGTCGGATCAATATCATTAGTAAAGATCTGTTCAGCCGGGGACAATGAGGTGATATAGTTTCTGCCTGGCTATCATCATACTTTATTTGACCATATACTGGCAGGAAGATAACCCCAGTTTTATGAAGGAGACAAACAAAGAGAGTGAATTATTAAAGGTTATGGACAAGTATGAAATCAACTACATGTGCCATTTACCCTATCTGAAAAACACTTGTATGTCTCTTTTGAAGTCTGGAATCCAGATGTAGAAATACATAGCCTTTATAAAATGTGCAGTACACAAATCACAGTTTGGAGAACATAAATATTTTATCATTATAGATCAATGCACTGAAAGTTTCACACAATAAAACTATGAGAAAACAATATCCATGTACATACCCTAATGCTCATTGCTTCAATAATATATTAGCAATGCTGTAGGTTGTCCTTTTTTTTTTCACTTTAGTCTGCATGGAATTTGAACCAGTGACCCATCGATGGAAGGCTTTTCTGGACTAGCCACCAATGACCCTGGTTCCACTGATTGAATCAACACACACAGGTTTAAAGAGATAAAAAAAAACACCATAGCCAATGCAGTGTCCCTTTGCCTATGTGTTTTAGCATTCCCTGTGACTGCGTTTTAATGTTCATAAATAGATATCATAACAAGATCGCTGAATGTAAATACAATAAAGTGACATTTTGAATTTGTAAAAACCGGCCATTTCACACAATCTTGAAAATAAACCAGCATTCTGAACTTGATCGCTTTGTAACATGATGTTTATATTTAAGAAAGACCCCAAGAGTTGCTGGTCAGAAAGGTACTTCAATAAGCCAGGAGTTTCCTTTGCTAAAGTAACACATGTTGAAAAATGCCCACAGTAAAAATCTATATGCCACAACTGGTTAACTGGTTACTGGTAAGTCAATAATTCATAGTTTACAAACTGATTGTCGCTTGACATGCCACAGTGCTCGAGAGTTCAATTCAATGAATAGACACAGAACTACACCTTTTGTGCACAATAACTATACAAATCAGATCACTTTCAACCATTGCTATCCATATGTCTTAGGCAAATTCAACTTTGACCTACATGTATGTAGGCCTACAGATGCAAAAAAAGTTTGCAAGTGTAGTTTTAAAGATTTAAAAATGATCAAATTTTACTGCCAAACACCTATCAGGAAGATAACCTTATTATCCATGATAGATCCTTCAATGACAAGTTTAATATCATTTTAATT
Source organism: Lepidochitona cinerea (assembly GCA_963971465.1). NCBI lineage: Eukaryota > Metazoa > Mollusca > Polyplacophora > Chitonida > Tonicellidae > Lepidochitona > Lepidochitona cinerea. The sequence continues at coordinate 5,786,765 of OZ020551.1, forward strand.
GTTTTGCAGCTTATTTGTTTACGTCTAGTTTTAGCCAGAGAAAAGTTTCTAACAGACAGACAAGAGCAGGCCTTTGAACGTGTGCAGTCTGGCAGATTGTTTTGCAGTCTTACTTTTATGTGGTTTTAGTTCGGTTAATATAATGTAGAAATAAACTAAAGGCCGGCTATTCACAGTTTCTCTGAGAGAATTAGAAACACACTTAACTATAGAAACATTCAGCCATATACAGGGCTCGAAATGTCCACCTGTCTACCTGTCGCGACAACCAGTTTTTTTAAGTGACAAGTGGGGAAAAAATGTACCTGTCGCACGCGACAAGTAGATATTTTCAAGTTTAATGACTAATTTGATCAATGAAGTCATTTAAATAATGAATCATATCATAGTTTTAATGCATACGCAATCTACGGAGCCCGAACCGACGTGGTTTTAGCTTTGTGCAGTTTATCGATCGGTTGTTGACAGAGATATTTACGACTGTCGGTAACCTGTTATGCGCGCATACGTCATCAATGTATGCGGTTATGCTACACACAAACAACCATGCGGTAATCTATGGTCGCATCCATAGTTACTGTTGACAGTCTGCTTTTTTCGAACGATTTTTTTTAGAAGAAAGGCCGACGAATCGACAAGTGACAGGTAGAAAATATTTTTACCTGTCACCTGTGACAGGTGAAATTTTTCAAACATTTCTAGCCCTGCATATATGAACAGTCCATCAGACATTAACAACAGTAATCCTTACCGTAATTGCACATTTTAGGTGACAATCTAAGCTAAGAACTTCCATCCAAAGTCAATTCATTTAATTTTCTTCGAATTAGCAAAAGTCTTGTGAAAAATGTAAACATATCTGGGCAATGAGTTCCTTTAAAGAACATAGGTACTAAGTTTGCTGTTACCAAATAGTTTGTACCCTTCATCAATACTTATTTTTCATATTCCAAGCGTCCATGATTTGGCCATGAGTGAAGTATTCATGTGATTGAGTCCTTTAATACATATTTTTAATATAGACAGTGGTGGATGATAGAAGACAACCACAATCATAGATCCTCTACTTACATGTTGAATGTCACATAATCTGATTGATTGATGTTTTCGTCACAATCAATATCATTTCACTTATATGGGAACATTGCCTAGTTTAGTGGGAAGGGAACCCCCTCATACATGCACTTGGCAACTGTTCTAGACAGGGCGATCAAGTGAAAAGCCAACTCAGAATCAAGCCCTCAACACATCAGTGGAAGGCCTGGTGTCATGCTGAGAGACTATCACTTTGCCGACTGAGCCACCAAGACCCTTTGTATCACATGGAAAAATCAAAAGAACTGGTGCAGGGACATTGGAAAAAGAGATCTGGATAAATATATTAATGGTGCATGTATAACCGATTTGGCATTATTTCTTATTCATGAAATGGATTTTGAAACATTTAATAATTGCTCATACTGTAAATTATAATTTAAAGGTACAGTCAATTGTTGACTGTAAAGAGTATTTGGCCTGTAACTTAGCAAAGCAAACATGGGCTCATGAGATAATGATGAACTCTGGCTGTTTAGCCTCAATCCACTATGTCTGATAATGAAAGACTACAGCAATATTGGACTTGCATCTGAGATAGGCGGTTTAAGGTGCAATCAATAGGATCAAGTGCTCGCTTCACAGGGTTACAGTCATCTCTTAATGGAGACCAGTGTTTGGAAACACATCCTTGTAGCTCAGGAAATCAGGCCACTGTTCAATTCAGACATATAAAGTATCAAACAAGCTTAATCCCTATCTATTTCCTCACGCTAATGAAACCAGAATATAACTTACCTCTATCAAACATGACAGTGTACCACTATAATTTGACTCTGTCGAACATATCTGTGTAACACTAAAATTGGCTCTATTAAACCTGGTTATGTGGCACTATAACTTGGCTGTGTTAAACCTGGCTATGTGGCACTATAACTTGGCTGTATTAAACCTGGTTATGTAGCACTATAACTTGGCTGTATTAAACCTGGTTATGTGGCACTATAACTTGGCTCTATTAAACCTGGTTATGTGGCACTATAACTTGGCTGTATTAAACCTGGTTATGTGGCACTATAACTTGGCTGTATTAAACCTGGTTATGTGGCACTATAACTTGGCTGTATTAAACCTGGTTATGTGGCACTATACCTTGGCTGTATTAAACCTGGTTATGTGGCACTATAACTTGGCTCTATCAAACCTGGTTATGTAGCACTATAACTTGGCTGTATTAAACCTGGTTATGTGGCACTATAACTTGGCTGTATTAAACCTGGTTATGTGGCACTATAACTTGGCTCTATTAAACCTGGTTATGTGGCACTATAACTTGGCTGTATTAAACCTGGTTATGTAGCACTATAACTTGGCTGTATTAAACCTGGTTATGTGGCACTATAACTTGGCTCTATTAAACCTGGTTATGTAGCACTATAACTTGGCTGTATTAAACCTGGTTATGTGGCACTATAACTTGGCTGTATTAAACCTGGTTATGTAGCACTATAACTTGGCTCTATTAAACCTGGTTATGTAGCACTATAACTTGGCTGTATTAAACCTGGTTATGTAGCACTATAACTTGGCTGTATTAAACCTGGTTATGTGGCACTATAACTTGGCTCTATTAAACCTGGTTATGTGGCACTATAACTTGGCTGTATTAAACCTGGTTATGTGGCACTATAACTTGGCTGTATTAAACCTGGTTATGTGGCACTATAACTTGGCTGTATTAAACCTGGTTATGTGGCACTATAACTTGGCTGTATTAAACCTGGTTATGTGGCACTATAACTTGGCTCTATCAAACCTGGTTATGTAGCACTATAACTTGGCTGTATTAAACCTGGTTATGTGGCACTATAACTTGGCTCTATCAAACCTGGTTATGTAGCACTATAACTTGGCTGTATTAAACCTGGTTATGTGGCACTATAACTTGGCTGTATCAAACCTGGTTATGTGGCACTATAACTTGGCTGTATTAAACCTGGTCATATGGCACTATAACTTGGCTGTATTAAACCTGGTTATGTCACTGTGGCACTATAACTTGACTCTATTAAACCTGGTTATGTAGCACTATAACTTGGCTGTATCAAATATACCTGTGTAACACTAAAATTGGCTGTATTAAACCTGGTTATGTGGCACTATAACTTGGCTCTATCAAACCTGGTTATGTGGCACTATAACTTGGCTGTATTAAACCTGGTTATGTGGCACTATAACTTGGCTGTATTAAACCTGGTTATGTGGCACTATAACTTGGCTGTATTAAACCTGGTTATGTGGCACTATAACTTGGCTGTATTAAACCTGGTTATGTGGCACTATAACTTGGCTGTATTAAACCTGGTTATGTGGCACTATAACTTGGCTCTATCAAACCTGGTTATGTGGCACTATAACTTGGCTCTATCAAACCTGGTTATGTGGCACTATAACTTGGCTGTATTAAACCTGGTTATGTCACTGTGGCACTATAACTTGACTCTATTAAACCTGGTTATGTAGCACTATAACTTGGCTGTATCAAATATACCTGTGTAACACTAAAATTGGCTGTATTAAACCTGGTTATGTGGCACTATAACTTGGCTGTATTAAACCTGGTTATGTGGCACTATAACTTGGCTGTATTAAACCTGGTTATGTGGCACTATAACTTGGCTGTATTAAACCTGGTTATGTGGCACTATAACTTGGCTGTATTAAACCTGGTTATGTGGCACTATAACTTGGCTGTATTAAACCTGGTTATGTGGCACTATAACTTGGCTCTATCAAACCTGGTTATGTAGCACTATAACTTGGCTGTATTAAACCTGGTTATGTGGCACTATAACTTGGCTGTATTAAACCTGGTTATGTGGCACTATAACTTGGCTCTATCAAACCTGGTTATGTGGCACTATAACTTGGCTGTATTAAACCTGGTTATGTGGCACTATAACTTGGCTGTATTAAACCTGGTTATGTGGCACTATAACTTGGCTGTATTAAACCTGGTTATGTGGCACTATAACTTGGCTGTATCAAACCTGGTTATGTGGCACTATAACTTGGCTCTATCAAACCTGGTTATGTGGCACTATAACTTGGCTGTATTAAACCTGGTTATGTCACTGTGGCACTATAACTTGACTCTATTAAACCTGGTTATGTAGCACTATAACTTGGCTGTATCAAATATACCTGTGTAACACTAAAATTGGCTGTATTAAACCTGGTTATGTGGCACTATAACTTGGCTGTATTAAACCTGGTTATGTGGCACTATAACTTGGCTGTATTAAACCTGGTTATGTGGCACTATAACTTGGCTGTATTAAACCTGGTTATGTGGCACTATAACTTGGCTGTATTAAACCTGGTTATGTGGCACTATAACTTGGCTCTATCAAACCTGGTTATGTAGCACTATAACTTGGCTGTATTAAACCTGGTTATGTGGCACTATAACTTGGCTGTATTAAACCTGGTTATGTGGCACTATAACTTGGCTCTATCAAACCTGGTTATGTGGCACTATAACTTGGCTGTATTAAACCTGGTTATGTGGCACTATAACTTGGCTGTATTAAACCTGGTTATGTGGCACTATAACTTGGCTGTATTAAACCTGGTTATGTGGCACTATAACTTGGCTGTATCAAACCTGGTTATGTGGCACTATAACTTGGCTCTATCAAACCTGGTTATGTGGCACTATAACTTGGCTGTATTAAACCTGGTTATGTCACTGTGGCACTATAACTTGACTCTATTAAACCTGGTTATGTAGCACTATAACTTGGCTGTATCAAATATACCTGTGTAACACTAAAATTGGCTGTATTAAACCTGGTTATGTGGCACTATAACTTGGCTCTATCAAACCTGGTTATGTGGCACTATAACTTGGCTGTATTAAACCTGGTTATGTGGCACTATAACTTGGCTGTATTAAACCTGGTTATGTGGCACTATAACTTGGCTGTATTAAACCTGGTTATGTGGCACTATAACTTGGCTGTATCAAACCTGGTTATGTGGCACTATAACTTGGCTCTATCAAACCTGGTTATGTGGCACTATAACTTGGCTGTATTAAACCTGGTTATGTGGCACTATAACTTGACTCTATTAAACCTGGTTATGTAGCACTATAACTTGGCTGTATCAAATATACCTGTGTAACACTAAAATTGGCTGTATTAAACCTGGTTATGTGGCACTATAACTTGGCTGTATTAAACCTGGTTATGTGGCACTATAACTTGGCTGTATTAAACCTGGTTATGTGGCACTATAACTTGGCTGTATTAAACCTGGTCATATGGCACTATAACTTGGCTGTATTAAACCTGGTTATGTGGCACTAAAGCTTGGCTGTATTAAACCTGGTTATGTGGCACTATAACTTGGCTGTATCAAATATACCTGTGTAACACTAAAATTGGCTGTATTAAACCTGGTTATGTGGCACTATAACTTGGCTGTATTAAACCTGGTTATGTGGCACTATAACTTGGCTGTATTAAACCTGGTTATGTGGCACTATAACTTGGCTGTATCAAATATACCTGTGTAACACTAAAATTGGCTGTATTAAACCTGGTCATGTGGCACTATAACTTGGCTGTATTAAACCTGGTTATGTGGCACTATAACTTGGCTCTATTAAACCTGGTTATGTGGCACTATAACTTGGCTGTATTAAACCTGGTTATGTGGCACTATAACTTGGCTCTATTAAACCTGGTTATGTGGCACTTTAACTTGGCTCTATCAAACCTGGTTATGTGGCACTATAACTTGGCTGTATTAAACCTGGTTATGTAGCATTATAACTTGGCTGTATTAAACATGGCAATGTAGCACTATAACTTGGCTCTATTAAACATGGCAATGTAGCACTATAACTTGGCTGTATTAAACCTGGTTATGTGGCACTATAACTTGGCTGTATTAAACCTGGTTATGTGGCACTATAACTTGGCTCTATCAAACCTGGTTATGTAGCACTATAACTTGGCTGTATTAAACCTGGTTATGTGGCACTATAACTTGGCTGTATTAAACCTGGTTATGTGGCACTATAACTTGGCTCTATCAAACCTGGTTATGTGGCACTATAACTTGGCTGTATTAAACCTGGTTATGTGGCACTATAACTTGGCTGTATTAAACCTGGTTATGTGGCACTATAACTTGGCTGTATTAAACCTGGTTATGTGGCACTATAACTTGGCTGTATCAAACCTGGTTATGTGGCACTATAACTTGGCTCTATCAAACCTGGTTATGTGGCACTATAACTTGGCTGTATTAAACCTGGTTATGTCACTGTGGCACTATAACTTGACTCTATTAAACCTGGTTATGTAGCACTATAACTTGGCTGTATCAAATATACCTGTGTAACACTAAAATTGGCTGTATTAAACCTGGTTATGTGGCACTATAACTTGGCTGTATTAAACCTGGTTATGTGGCACTATAACTTGGCTGTATTAAACCTGGTTATGTGGCACTATAACTTGGCTGTATTAAACCTGGTTATGTGGCACTATAACTTGGCTGTATTAAACCTGGTTATGTGGCACTATAACTTGGCTCTATCAAACCTGGTTATGTAGCACTATAACTTGGCTGTATTAAACCTGGTTATGTGGCACTATAACTTGGCTGTATTAAACCTGGTTATGTGGCACTATAACTTGGCTCTATCAAACCTGGTTATGTGGCACTATAACTTGGCTGTATTAAACCTGGTTATGTGGCACTATAACTTGGCTGTATTAAACCTGGTTATGTGGCACTATAACTTGGCTGTATTAAACCTGGTTATGTGGCACTATAACTTGGCTGTATCAAACCTGGTTATGTGGCACTATAACTTGGCTCTATCAAACCTGGTTATGTGGCACTATAACTTGGCTGTATTAAACCTGGTTATGTCACTGTGGCACTATAACTTGACTCTATTAAACCTGGTTATGTAGCACTATAACTTGGCTGTATCAAATATACCTGTGTAACACTAAAATTGGCTGTATTAAACCTGGTTATGTGGCACTATAACTTGGCTCTATCAAACCTGGTTATGTGGCACTATAACTTGGCTGTATTAAACCTGGTTATGTGGCACTATAACTTGGCTGTATTAAACCTGGTTATGTGGCACTATAACTTGGCTGTATTAAACCTGGTTATGTGGCACTATAACTTGGCTGTATCAAACCTGGTTATGTGGCACTATAACTTGGCTCTATCAAACCTGGTTATGTGGCACTATAACTTGGCTGTATTAAACCTGGTTATGTGGCACTATAACTTGACTCTATTAAACCTGGTTATGTAGCACTATAACTTGGCTGTATCAAATATACCTGTGTAACACTAAAATTGGCTGTATTAAACCTGGTTATGTGGCACTATAACTTGGCTCTATTAAACCTGGTTATGTGGCACTATAACTTGGCTGTATTAAACCTGGTTATGTGGCACTATAACTTGGCTGTATTAAACCTGGTCATATGGCACTATAACTTGGCTGTATTAAACCTGGTTATGTGGCACTAAAGCTTGGCTGTATTAAACCTGGTTATGTGGCACTATAACTTGGCTGTATCAAATATACCTGTGTAACACTAAAATTGGCTGTATTAAACCTGGTTATGTGGCACTATAACTTGGCTGTATTAAACCTGGTTATGTGGCACTATAACTTGGCTGTATTAAACCTGGTTATGTGGCACTATAACTTGGCTGTATCAAATATACCTGTGTAACACTAAAATTGGCTGTATTAAACCTGGTCATGTGGCACTATAACTTGGCTGTATTAAACCTGGTTATGTGGCACTATAACTTGGCTCTATTAAACCTGGTTATGTGGCACTATAACTTGGCTCTATTAAACCTGGTTATGTGGCACTTTAACTTGGCTCTATCAAACCTGGTTATGTGGCACTATAACTTGGCTGTATTAAACCTGGTTATGTAGCATTATAACTTGGCTGTATTAAACATGGCAATGTAGCACTATAACTTGGCTCTATTAAACATGGCAATGTAGCACTATAACTTGGCTCTATTAAACATGGCAATGTAGCACTATAACTTGGCTCTATTAAACATGGCAATGTGGCACTATAACTTGGCTGTATTAAACCTGGTTATGTAGCATTATAACTTGGCTGTATTAAACCTGGTTATGTAGCATTATAACTTGGCTCTATTAAACATAGCAGCATAGCATGATAGCTCCCCTATGTCAATCATAGGTCACTCACTAAAACTGGTCCATAGGCTAACAGAAGTTATTCCAACAACTTCAAACTACCATAATATATGTAATTTAGGCAAAACTACAAGAGACCAAGCCATAGACACATACATGTATAGGCCTAATTACTGAGATCAAAAGATATAAGCTGATATTTATAAAATATTGAAGAGATAGTGGTTGAGTGTGGTAACAGGAGTTCTAAGCACACTGTTAAGAACTTTGAACAGGTTACTTCTATGTGAAGGTAGATTTAGGTCTAGGCATACGGAGACAGAATTGCAAAGGACATGAATGATTCATTTTATATTGGTTAGTGTGTGCCTCCCCTCACATTTTTACACATCCTTCATAGCCTAAAAATTATGGTTGAGGCCTTACAAGTGGATTAACAAGGTTCTTTGTCTATTATCAAGACACATACATGTAACGGTTAGAGGTAGTAATAGCAATCACACACATTGCCAAATTTCCAGGCTTTTCAAGGACCAAGAATACCAATACCATCAAGCTTAAAACACCATAGCAACCACATGGGCCTCTGTTGCCATGTAAACCTAATTGCCAAATGTTCTACCAGAAATGTGGTCTACTTGATCAGGAGCATTTAATACTCTAAACAATATGCGCGAACACATTCGTGAACACAACTGCCACCTTGTCCAATGTCAAGACGAACCTGAACCAAAATAGTTTTGGTCACCCAACCACTAGATCAATGATATGTCATACCAAATCATTGAAAACAGATCCTACCCAGGATATAAATACATGTACTCCCCTCCGTCGTTTGAGGGAACAGTATTGGATCTATCAGCTGCACACATACGTCCCTATCTGTCTAAACGAGAAAAACTGAATCTCGCTTGCTTGCTCCCTGTTCTATTATCAAAACACATTCAAATGATTATTGTTCCTTTAAATTCTGAAAGAAATATTTTTGACCCATTGACTGTTATTTTAGACTCCATATACACCGCTTTTTCAAAACTAAGTTTACCATTAGGAAGTTCCTTCTGGTAGATGAGAGTAGAAGGGTCTATATACCTTATCTAGGATAGCTGACAAAATTCAATTGAGAGAATCATGTCAATGCTTTATTAGTCATGCCGATGTTTCAACCAAGAACAGAAAATTGATATTCTTAATTTTATTTCTTTTACCTCTTCCATAAATAAATGATGGCTATGTTGAAGAGAGATGAGCTGCATACATAATGGATTTGGGTAGTCTGTGAGTAGTTAGTACAGAACTCTGTATGCACATGGACAAAACAAAGTGCCTGGCTCTCCCTGTGAGACCCAGCTTTGTCCCATGTGACTGAGAAACCAGTAAAACTGTTTGTCAAGGATGGATTGTAATATCTATTTGCCCCAGGGAGGCTTGCATTATTTACATGACAGAGACCATCAAACTCAGAACACAGCCATTTCCAAACAAAATCACACTGTTCTCCTGTCAAACAGTTCAACATCATATCTTAATAAAGGTTTAATAATAGCCACATACAGGGGGAAAAGATGCATTATACAAAACAAATTCAATTCAAAACCTATCACTTCTACAAATAGCTGCTCATCATATCCTCCTCTTTTTATACAATTATATACAATGCAAACATTTCCCCCTACTTAAGAAGATGCATTGATTTAAGCAACTCAATGTTCATTAGAATGGTTTAAATATTGCATGAGTATCTGTTATATGATGACCACATGTAATACAGCCACACAATTGTCTACATTCAAGTTAATGACGGAGTTAGCCAGAGGGTGTCTCAATGGATACTACATGAAGAATGGATGTCCTGTGACATTTTCGATCTCCTGCGAGTGTCACCAATACCCACAGATGTATTCCGGTAAACAAACCTGGCAAAGAGACTTACAGGTTGACAAGAAAAATTTCCATCAGAACAATCGGTCAACATATCAGTTGTCTTTTGTTTGTTTGTTTTTTTGTTTTATTTGTTTTTTGTTGTTTACAGGGGGTACAAACTGTGTTTCCTGTAATACTGTTACTTTGCAGTGCACAGAGATAGAGACTGGCGGGTCGAATGTTATGCACTGACATCATCAAGTTAAAATATTGATCCAGTCTAACCAATGTGGCCATTAAATGCATAGTTCATTGGTCCCAGACAAAATGAAATAAAGACACCAGTAAATGTTCATGTCAACACAGTTAAAGTACAAACATAGGGTACTTGAGACCATAACTTACATATGTAAAATGTACAAAGGTTTTGTGTACAAGTAAGGTGTACAAGTGAGTAGTTACAATGAATGAATGATGTACGACATGACAAGCAAAACAAGGGACTGTCTCATTATAATCTCAGATCAAACAATAACATTCACACCTCATCTTCATATGCATTAATAACAACCAGTCTCCATAGCAACCTGCATGTATGTTGCTGTTTATAGTCATACAGCATGTAGTGTCCGTGCTGAGAAGTGTAGTGAAATAAACAAATATTGTTTACTCAATAGCATTCAATATCATAGAGTAAATGTCATCTATGATTGCAGTGTTTAAATAACAGAAACCTGTGATTTACGTCTCTTTTCGATTATTTTCTTTCTTGTTTTTTGGTCAATTTTTTTTAAGGCTGAAATGGAAAAGACACTTACCAATATTGGGATGTTTCAATAATCTACAAATCCTTGCTTCTCTTTCCAATTTCTGAAGATCTGTCAAAAAAAAAAGGAAGATCCATGAAGCAAATGTGTAGGATTTATATTTCGTAATTGTTAAATCATATCTCCATAAAAAGTTTCAAGAACAAAATTCCACCTGTCTCTAACTTGCCCTTGCAAGCATTGGATTTACCATCCCAGTATTAAGATAATCCTGATGTGGCTTACAATTTACTCAAACTGTCAAACATATCACTGAAGTGAAAAATTGATCAAGATTTTTAAAAAATGGCCTGAATAACAATATACCTGTTGCAGAAATTCAATAATAATAAACATTAATTTAACTCATTTGATTTTATCTCCTCCAAACAAAGTTATTCGGGAGATCCAACTGCAGGTGGTTTTAGGATTCCTTGTTTAATAAGGGTTGAAGGGTACATAGGAAAGCCCTCTTAACTTCCACGGCTCATTCACAGTATTGCTAAGCACTGATTGATCTTAACTATCAATAGCGAAATTTGAGGTGGTAAATTGATATTTTGGAGGATAAAAATGCTATGTTTAGAGTTTGCTTCTTGGGTTTAGGTTGGGTTTATAACCATCTACACTAGTCTGGACTGTAAAGCCTGGAGGCTTCCAGTCCAGAGCTGGACTAGCCTTCTCCTAAAACAGGCAGAAAATCAATAGTGAATGTATGCCCAGACAGTCAAGAACTGATACAACGACGACGCATTCATTTGTCCAGCCTAACAATTTCCTTCTTATTTTACAATCTAAATGGCCATCTTTTCAACAACAAAAAAGACACTTGGATTCTAACAGGCAATTGTAGATGTTCAAGACAAAAGCCCAGGATTGAAAAGACATGGTTATAAAATGCTTGGTCTTAAATTAACTGAATTTGTCCAATCCTTGACCAGATACTGGGAATTGATGGTAGCTTTCAATTAGAGCCACCTATATTGCCTGTATTCATATCAGTGCACATAACATGTAGAGCAGGAGGTTTATATATTTAACATGCACCAAAACCCCTCATCACATTATATTTTTCTTATAATTCAGGTTCCATATTGACAGACACATAAAGAATGTGTGGTACTTATATAGTTCTAAGCAGCATAAACATACCTACATGTACACTATATGGATTTCAAACTTTTTTAAGTAAATATATTGGCGAGACGTTTCAATCTAGTTCCTAAAATCAATATATTTAATTAAAGAAGTTAATTAAATTGTTTATACTTATTCAAATTCCAATTGAGCAAGTTTTAAACAGGCCAAACGTTATGCTTACAGATTAACTAAAGAGAGCAGGAAAACCGATCTATTGGCTCTATTAACCTCTATTTAAGACCAGGAGGAATTTAAAGCCTGAAGATCATTTAAAAATGTATAAAAATTTAGAAAGAGTATTCAAAGACAAGACTTTAGTGCCAGTGGGATAGTGGGAAAAAAATGTACATATGCTCAGATGACACTATGATAATAAAATTAACTCGAGTCACGTGGTGAAACAGTCCATCCACAGTTTAACGCTTCTAATAATTACTTCGTATGGGAAGATACCACGAACTGCCCTCAGGCAATATTTGCTCACATTCAAGAAAAGAACCAAAGTCCAGGGCAAACAAAATAGACAGTTGAGAGGTAATAATAGAGACATATGCCAACACTGAACTCCATAACCATTTCATATGCAGGCAATGTTCAGCAAGAAGAAATTTCTCTACTCTGCTTCTTCTAAATTTGGCTTAACAATGAGTAGCCACAAATGTTGAGTCTCAAAAACAACGGCGATTCCTGAGCACAATATCTGGGAAAAGTTGTATTCATTGACGTGTGGTTTGTAAGAGAGGTTGTTACAGTCAGATCTCAAGTTCATTGACGTCAATGGAAATACATAACCTCTCTTTGACAACTAAACTAACAAGGGATAGGAAGCCATGTCAAAGAATACTGCCATCTACATGTATTCCTGTCACCTTAATAAAGAGACCTTATAACTGGAAATCTGGAATCGTAGAGTAGACAAATAACGTTTCCGTTAATCATTACAAAGTAGGTTATGATGGGTTTATATATAGTTCTTGTTAACCTCAACCAGGCAATGTCTGTAATCAACAATCCACAAAAATAGCATGATATATGTTTGTCAGGAGACAAAAAAAAGACCAAGTACATAAAAAGAAATATAACCAGAGAACATTTATATTTACATCAATTTTGGATCAAAAATAACAATTCGTATATAACATATTTGTTTTGGTTTCTAATCATAATAAAAATTAAAACACTTCTTTGTCAAGTCTCGTCTTGTGTGCCTAGCACACAAGACGGGATTCGCCTGAGCTGCCAGCCACGCGCCAGCCACCACCAGGATCCGGCTGAGCTGCCAGCCACGCGCCAGCCACCACCAGGATACGGCTGAGCGGCCAGCCACGTGCCAGCCACCGCAATCTACGTTACTTTTAGTGAGAACTTTGCCTCACGTAGTGGTGAGGAAAGTGTCTAGCATGTTTGGTATTTTCTGCCTTGCGAGGCAATAATCTCAACGTTGGGCACAAAGTGAGCCGGCGGCTGAGAGGAGGGAAAGACCAATCGCATGTGCTTATTGAAACATGTGATCACTTAGAATATTACGTAACACACGGAGTGATATTGATAAAGGTCAGTGAACTTGGATGATCAGGAGCTTGCCTTTGACAAGAGCTCATTGTCTGCACGGAGATCAGGATGTGCTCATTCAGACAGGTGTGCCTTGCAGCTCAGCCAAATCCACTCATCTGAGATAGGTAATTTATAACGTACTGTATGAAGAAATGCCACTCTCAACCTATATTACTTATTAAATTTTCTTAAAATACATTTCTTATACCTTGCAAATACTCAAGTATTTATCTTATCTTGGTCTAAATGAAATAAAACTGTTTTATTTGGCATTATGATTCCCCTTGGCTTTCACTTGGCAATTGATTATTGTCATTATCAATAGAGAATATCTTGTGTTTTCACATTGTGATAAAATCTTAGAGAAAATGGATCCTATAAATAATTATCCAAGATGCAAGTAGTGATTATACTGCCTTGACCTCCTGTCTATTTTTCCCTAATGTTAATTGTGAGAAATCAGAAGTAAGAGTTATTCTCAGCAGGATTTAATCAGATTGAGTCAAGGGATTAACAAAACAGCTGTACTCAACACCCAGACATCATCTCAAAATAGAATCTAAACAGCATATTGATTTCTAGGCAAGACTAAAAGCTCTCTTTATCACCCTGGATTTCTGGTCATCCCAATTCATCCCAACAGGCAACATCAAATACATGTTCATGAAAGCACTCAAAACTGAAAACTATTCTATAAATGATAACCCATATTGTAATGATGGAGCAGACAGACCAGCTTCTGTATTTGCCCCAGGGGAAGTTAGTTCTCCATTCTTGCCAAAAATTTGATTTCTTAGGTACTAACAAATCAAACAAACTTCGAGTCTGGTCATGCACATAAACGCCAGACTAATTTGAACTGTGTACATGAAAATGAGCTAACAGTACAGAATTATTTCAAAGACTTTATCTGAGTAATACAGAGGAAGGATTTGGTTACAAAAAGCCTGTCGATAAATTTGAGATTCTAAATTAAAATTGATTTATAGGGGTTTATTGTCGCACTCAACAGCTCAAGTCATCAAGTCATCGGAACAAGTCATAGCAACAAAATTATAAATTCTACAGATGCTGCCACACCACCATTTAGACATTTTAAGCATAACTGCTTATACCCCATAATGTGCCCATTTCAAATTTCAACCATTTTTCTTGTAGTAATCTCCTCATAAGCAAAACATAACGAGATTATGATCCCATTTAAAAGGGGGTTCTTAAAAGCTAACAATTGTATGCTTTATAACAATTACCAAGTTCAAGAGGAAATTTGACTGAAGAACTGAGGCCATGTAGCCCACTTTTTTTGCATTGGTCATGTTGTCTAGTGATTTTATGAAATGTGAGGCCTCCTAAATTGTATTCTCAAAGATACTCACTATGTCCTTGTTTTAACTATTGAAATGTAGAATTTGTGAATGGGAATAAATCGGATAACAACAAAAAGGTAGCTTGTGCGACTAATTTGGAATATCTTGTCAACTTTAAGTCATGTAGTACAGTTTTATAACTAACATATCACATCTTATACATTCCACAACATATCTTTTTTTGCAGGTATGGTTGTTAAGCTGATAAACAGGTCACAACAACCTACATTGTACAGCTTATCACATACTATCATGTCAAAATTCTTCAAGCCAAGACCTAGTTGCAACACCCAGCTCTGAACATACACTAATCTGACAGACAGAGGTACTAACAAAAGTAGCTCAACCCCTCACAGCATGTAGTCACTCTCCACTCCTTTTATACATGTATTCAACCATTTAATTTCCCAACAAATAAGTTAAGTGCTATAAAATAAATCGCATGTGAAACTCATAAATAATTCTGAAGAAAAATACTGTAAGTTGCTTTATAAACAAAGTTATACATTATGACTCTGAATTGTTGTTTGGGTTGAAGAGTTTAACATAATATCTAATCTTGCAAAAGACAAAACCCTGAGAAATGTACTACAGCTTACAAACAAATAATCCAACAAGGTTAAAACTTTATGAATAACTTTGGACAAAAAGCTTGTTTTATTTCAAAATTAAGATTTTTAATATACATGTGTTTCTATCAGTGTCATAGAACTGTTTTAGTTCTATGGTCAGTGTCTACTCTAAAGCTTTAAATGGCAGTTATTTTTTAAGACCATACATATAACTCCTAAAGGCAACTTGTAAAATGTAAATTATTACCGTATGTTTTTTTTACATTTTACAAGTTACCTTTAGGAGTCTTAGAAAATAACCGCCATTTAAAGCTTTGGAGTAGACACTGACCATAAAAACAGTTCTATGACATTGATATTTAGATATTTGTCGAATGATTATAAGTCGCATGATCGGTTGACCCCTGTTGAACATGGGTTGCCTAATAGATGATTTAGGTCACTTTCTGGAGGATAGGAAAAGGGGGATTTCTGTATGAAAGTTAAAACATTCTGGTCCTGTCTGAAGCTGGCGTAAGTTATGTCTGACGTAAATCTGTCTTTAAACACCCTGGTCGCAACGCGTCCATGTTGTAGGTCTATACGCGTCTTTGCATCAACTTTGCAGTCTAAAATGTATCTGATTATCTTATATTATCTGATACATATCCTTTACATAAAGTTGATTGATTGAAGTTTTTCGCCACATTCAAGATTATTACAGTTTCATGTTGGCATAGCCAGTTTTAGTTAGGAGAAAACTGGGCTTTTGCGATCTTCAGCGAATACAAGAATTCTTCCACATTGTCAAAACTACAAAACTCACTTGGAAAAAATTTGTTAAACATATAGTGAACTGGGTGGGATTCGATTCTGTGAATGCCAAATTTAGTGAAATCATTGGCTTCAATAAACAATCTAGTAGGCCAGGTGTTGTCTGTAAATAGCCATTGGAACACACTTCAAACAAATGAACAGCTTTATTTTGGTACCGGTAGTCTCAAGAGAGAGAAAACTTTTACACTTGGGCAAAGAGGAGTAGTCTATTTAAGTCAAGGCCAGCATCCACATTTACCACTGAACTGCTGGTCTGTTATCTCAATCAGTCTTTTTACCAGAAGATAGGTAGGTACAGCTCACTGGTACAAATACACAGTTCAAGGTGAATACTATACCTTCATGTTTACATAGTGGATAAGGTGGGATTAAATAGTTTAACTTGTGGGTGAAGGTAGTCCAGTGATTTTACTGGGTGGCATAGTGGTAACAAGTTTCGTCTATCAGGAAAGTTTTAACTACAGATCTTTGGACTCAGCTTAACACTCAAACAACCCACTCTACTTTTTATGTTAGCAGATCATGAGGAAAACAAAGTTCATTTTATATTTACAAGTACCAAGTACCCAGCCTTAAACTTTGCCAGTATCCCAGCCTGTACTAGATGTGTATGTAATTAAGTGGTTACCATGTCCTTACCAATAGCCCATACTGCTGTTATCTAATGATAAAATTCTGAAAAAGCTACATGCACATAACTGTACTAAGACATTAGATCAGACAAAAGCAAACAGCGTTTTTAGGCATTTGTTGCAGTCATGTGAATCACGGTCATTTCAAACAAGACCACTTAAATACCCCATAACTGTTCTAGTGGTTCAGGCCAGTTTGACTGAATATGACATAACAAGATGGTAACCAGAATAGCCCAGTCTGACAACACAGTCAAGCAAGCCAAGAACTACTTCTCGCTGAAGACATAACTGTTACAGTGAGCCTCCAAAACGGTGTCATTCTGTGGGATATGGTTAGTGAGATATGATCAAATAAAGCATTTATCATCAAACGTAACGAAAAAACACCCTAGAAGGTAACAAGTTACTGTACCTGTGCTAATACATCCAGCCTTCAAACAACTAATTTTGTCACAATACAAGATCTATCAATAGATGACTGGTAATATCCTATTCTAACAGGAATCTACATGCACATCTTCCTGGCGCTTTTAACCATTTTGTTTTAATATCAAAGTTGTATTTTTTAAATTTTTTTTAAGAAAAATTGTTGAAGAAGTTTAAATATTGTAAAGGCATTTGATCTTTTCTGACCTACATGTAACCATGTGTATGTTATTCTAAGGTAGTCCACAATGCTGCCAGTATCGAGGTCAATATCATTGCCCTGATTCTTGGGTTAGCGTGAAGATACATTCTACTTGCGTCTTTGGCAGCTCCTGATAGTTTATCAGACTGATTGATCATACATTTAAGCTCAAACAATCAGAATAGTTGCAAACGGATACATTTTTGTAGAAATCTTTATTAAAATTGTAGTATGTACAATTTGTAAAAACACTGCTCAAATTGATATATTTTTTAACACTAATTAAAGGACAAATGACAACATTCCTATTTTGTAATCAATTTGTTTAATAACATTTGGGTATAAACTCTGCAAAAAAAAAAAGAAGAGATTTCTGGCCCAAAACCTACAAAATTCAAGGCAATCTTTTTCACTCTATGACCACTAAATGGAAATTAATCAGCTCAGCGCTGTGACATCATAGATGATATCTAATATGTACATTATCATTGTGATGTCATACATGACTGACATTGAGTCAGCGTGTCTTCATGATTGGTTGAAATGATGACAAAGACATTTAATAGTATGACGTCAAATACAAAGATATTTCTGATTGGTGAAGGAAAATATGGAAATGATTGATTAATTAATGTTTTACACAGCAGTTAAATTATTTCCCTTATATATGTCAGTAGGGGAGGGAATCTTTGCCCAGAGGAAACCCCTGACCTTCAGCAAGTACCTGGCAACTCTTACACATACAGTGATCGAGTGACAAATCCACTCAGAAATTTGTCACTTCTTTATTTAGTCTGAGTGGGATTTGAACCTGCGCCGCATTGATAGAAGGCCTGTGTCAGACTGAGGGACTACTGTATCACTTTCACCGACTAAGCCATCAAGGCACCTCAATAAAATAGGACTCTGAGTCAATCAATATACAGTCTAACATGTAGATCAACAACATCATTTCCAAGTTTGACTATATTATTAACATATATTTATGAACACTTAAACACATAGGGCCAGTGAAAATAAGGTAGATTATAAAAGGCATTTTAAGTCTATTTTCTACTGACTAACATTGATATCTTAATTTAATGAGTCTCCCAGCAACCGTACTGAGTTGGTTACATGAAAAAAGGCTATTTTGACAAATAAATTTTTGACCGTCTTGATGCGAATTCACACAGAATAGGCAGAACCCATTCTGTATATGTATTGCTAATTTTCGGGGAGAATTTTCTTAACATGAAATTATTAACAATTAACCAAAAGGAATATTTTAGTCAAAAGTAAATAAGACAAAACAATAGCTTATTTCAACAAGGGTTGAAATTATAATCGTGACCAAATCCTACTGAAGGCTTCCATAAAATGAGAAGTAACATGGATTGTGATCTAGATGACCTAGTCTACAAAATATAGGTGAGGGTTGATGACAATATCATGGCCCTTGGCAAGGTGCATAATTGGGGAGAAGATAAGGCTGTAGATATTAGGTAGTTAAAGGCTGGGTTAAATAGTGTTGGTTACCAAGGCAGCCATTTTGTCTGATGTATTGTCATGCAGTGTTATTGGTGAGTTATCTGGCTCCTATTTAATATTGATTAGATTCCTCATGTCTCCACATATCCTGACATTTATAATGGCTTTTCCACAGCTGTAAGTGCAGCAGGCAGTCAATTGGTCACCAACTATCAGATGTCAAACTGTAACAGACCTAACTACCATTACGTATATTTACACCTCATCAATGAAAACAAACAGTAGCGATTTTAGCTATATTTTAACTTGTGTTGAAGCTTGTCTAAATGATGTATTTCAAAGAATATATAAAATAAATATCTTATTTTGTTTTGTATTTTTACGTTTTAGGATTCAATGGAGTGATTTACATGTTACTTCAATGGCAGCATGGGTAGGGCAAAAGTGGAGAAATCAGGTGCATGTACCATACATGTATACCATGTCCAAATGTACTGTATACCAGGGGGACACTCTGGCAACCAGGTCAGAAACATGCATGTACATGTAGGTCGTGCTAAATTTCTGAGCATGAATATGTGATATCAAACTGCATCACATACAAAAAAAATACCAATTTTGAACAATGACTTCAGTGAATTGTGGTATTGTTTTGGGAGAAAAAAAGATCAAAAGTAAAGGGATGCAAGTCTGAAAATAAGTCTGTCCATAGTTTTAGCGACAATGGATACTGTTGCTTATACTTTAGTTGGAATTTTTTGACAAATTTGGTCTCCAATGACAAATGCAGCCATTTTCTCAACTGTTCTGTGGGAGTTGTATAAATGTCACCACGATATTTAGAAACCGCCTGTATTTTGCGACCCCCTTCTAACCCTGTATTGAAATCATGCTGTGATTAAACATGTACTGTTAAAGAGGCATGAGCTGCCAAAATTCAAACCTTTTTCCAAAATTGTGATTGTCAAGAGAACTTTAACATTTGAAGTGCCTTGAAAAACTAAGGGATTGACGTTGAAATAAAAAATATTAGTCAGTAACACGTAAGATGTATGCTAATAACGGACAAAATTCCAACACCTGGGATGTAGGAATTCATTTTTAGGCCTTTCTTGATCATAACACTACCTAAAAGTACACCCAAGACTGATATCAGTGGAAAGTCATTTATCTGCATTTGTTGGTAAAATGATGAACAATTAGCTATATTCTGTTTCACTGAAATCTTTCCTATATTTGGCAGTACATTTAACTTTAACAGTATTAGTATCCAAATGTTAGCTACTTATATCACAATAATCACTGTGTCCTCCATTTTATTGTCACCGTAAGTATGGTATATTAACAGCAGGCCTAAGTGTAAATTGGTCACATTTTAAATATACTTGACTGAGTAAATTGGCTATAGAAAGAGAATGGTCAATTAGCAGAAGTTCTATTAAAGGTATAATTTTGATCAGGTGGTACTAGCAATTAGTCTGCAATAGACTGTTTCATAACACTTCTCTCCAAGTTATGTAATCAAGGTGGGCAGGTGATGTATATTGATTATGTTTTGTATTCACAAGCATCCATCTAACTGTAGGCAAAGGGAACAATTGACAATTAGCATTAACAGCCTCCAACGACTAATTGATCAAAATTATTTTGCTGAAGATCCCTGGAACACCTCTCCTACTCCCTCAATAAGACAACCTTTGAATGTTTTATGGACTGGCTGAGAGATATTATTAATTTAGAAAGTTACCTACAGATCAGTTAACACCATCATATACACTTTTTTGAATAAAAGTGCATTATCCTTATTAATTAGAAAGAAACATTTATTATACTACATGTACATGTAATATGAAGAAATTATTCTGTGGAAAAAATATCATTATAGGCATATTGATAACAGAAGTATTGAGGCAATAGGACTTAGCTTGAAAGAACATGGGGAAAATCAATAACCTAACACAGAGACTAATAATTGGTGACAGCCAGCTTCCACTGTCACAATGGAGAACATGGCACTTGTGTGGAGGCCAAACCAGGCAAATAATGCCATGTTTACATCTATATTTAACTTAAACCAGCATTTTTAAATACAATGAGCACTTATGTACACAATAAAAACACAATGACTAAGATGACTGCGCAAAATTTATGGATAAATCTTTTTTTTTTTGTAACCTTGAGACCATGGCTGAATTCATATTTATGCAAATTTATTAACTAGTTTAAAGCAAACACACAATATCCTAGTATTCCTATATTGAGCATAAATAATGATTAAATTGAAAGATCAATACAAACAAGTATACCTATTGAAGAATTAGCATTAAATTTACCTCTTGTTGATAATTTCTTTGTGTTAATAATTTTAGCAGCAAATTCCAAACCGGTGGATTTTTGTACACATCTTCGAACAATTGAAAAGGCTCCTCTGCCAAAAAAAAAAAGTAAATGATTAAGAAAAGAGAAACGAACACGATGGAGACATAAACATGATAAAGTAAGTTGCATGCAGGCTAGGCCTCTGTTGCAGTGTTGGTGATTAATGCATAATAATAATACAGTGTCATTTGTTGGTCCCTGACAGTGAGACAACCCAGAAGGCACAAGATGTATCTATAGATCTGCGTTGTGAGACGTCAGGAAAAGACAGAAATAGATATAGACTTCTAATGTTACGCAAGTCCACGAGAAACACACCAAGTTCCACATAGTGTAAGCTAAGAGATACGATTTGTAAATGGCTCCCTGAGATTCCGTGTAACAAGAGGGCGGCCCCATCCTACGATGCCTCACTGACAGCAGCCGGTCTGCTGCCAGACACGGCTGATGTTCATCCAAACAACTACAAAGGCTATCACTGTGATTGTACCAATAATGTCATAAATATATCTCTCTAGTTCAAATGTGAGTGTATTAGAAGTGTACTTACTTGCCCAGTTCTTCTTTCAGTTCATATATATCACTAAACTTCCCTGTGGTCGTACTGTTTGGCGTCGAAGCCATGTTGAAAATGTTAAGTCTGTCGAATAACCCTAGTCTCACGGAATCTCGCACAGCTCACTAAACGGGATCTCGCTGAAAAGAGGCGGGGCTAACAATACCAACCACGTGGATTTGTTTGGATCACGCTCCGAACATTGACATAAAGAAATTTCATTTGGCTATTTGATGTAAAGGTGACCATTCCTGTTGTTGGCCTACGCCATTCTACAAATTAATACTGACTGCCTCTGACATAATTTGTTTCGCTTCTACGGAGAGGGCTATAAAAAAAACTTTAAAATCATACGTGTAGCATAGGGCCTATATATCAGTAAGCTTCGGTATATATCAGTATATGTATATCTTGTTTCAGTGGCATTTAGAAGTTGAGTTGATAATAACATAAGGCTTCTTTACTTGATAACGGTGCTAGAAACTGTACCGAAACGTCGTGTTTACAATAAAGAAGAAGTTGCAATCCATAAAGAAGCCTTATGTTATTATCAGTATATGTAGCGTCCAAATTTGGCTGTGAGACCCGCCTTTGTTCTACAATCCTCACCATCAAGATAGTTGGTCAGTCAATTGCAAATATTACTTAGTTATTGGCGTTTTCTTTAATAATAAGTCGTAAGCTGGTTAAAAATTGTGTTTAAGTGATATATATTTTTTTTTTTACACTAAAACACATGGGCACACGGAAAATCTTCTTGTCTAAAATATATTCATCTTTTATTCGTTCAGTGTAACAAAAAGTTTAACATAGGGTTCAAATTGAGAGATCCAGGCGTGGAAAATTAATACTCACCAATAAAAGTTGACCTGAGGTCAACAATTGATTGGGAAAACACTAAAAACTCAATCAAGTTATTCATTTTAAAGATATCAACTCGAAATTTGTGTACGGCCACAGTATGAGAGTATAACAGGATAAACTAGACACTGACTCGAAGCTCACAGTTAACAATCAGTTATACTTCCAAATATTGTTTACATTTTTTGTTAGATTTCTGCTAAAAATTTAATACTGCATGCAATTTAAGAACTGTAATAAACGTAGATGGAACAATATGTATGCTATGTAATAACCAACAGAAAATGTTCTGATGGAATATTCATTGTCGTTATATTGTCATACTTAATTCTACGTATTAAGAAAATGGCAAGAGTAAAGATTTTATCAAGAAAAAAAGAATAGCTAGAGAAAATCATTCGTACTATTGTTTACGTCTCCATACAGAGTAGGCCCTATGGATGATTATGATGATGGCCTATCTGTCAGAAAATGTCTTACATCATCATCGCATATATTTCGGACTACATACAGAGATGCCTCGATTGTATCTCGTTTTCTTTCAATGGTCTGGTCTTCTTCTATAATGGCTGTCCGAAGACCTTTTCTTATGTAGACGAGATTAAAATAATGTCTATTTTATTTTGTCATATGAACGATGCCTTTTGTGCCATTTGTGAAGAAAACGAATTTACGCTATGTTTTACGTTATGTTTAAAATGTCTAAATGATGGTGTAAAAACATACTTAAGTTTCCGGTTGGTTTTTAACTTACAATCTCATATTTATCAGCAGTATTCTGAATTATGGGCTATTGCGTCGAGTGTATGCCTCCATCTCTAAAGCAATAATAACACAATAAAATTTTATGAGAAAGACGAACGAACAAAGGGGTGGAGTGTGAGTTTGAGATTGAAAAAAAATAAAAAATGAATTGTTTCGTACGGGTAATAAATTTCAATGCATTGATTACTCCAGGTTTCTGACTCCAAAATGACTATTTTTTTATGCTGACGGCCGTATTTTGGAATACGACCGTCAGAATAAAAAGTAGTCATTTTTGGAGTCAAACACCCAGGGCTCATTGCAATCAAAAAGTCGTAGTGGACTGCCAGCTTCTGACCTAACTCAAATAGTCTCATTACGACATTCATGAATAATTTACCTTTTTGTAAAGTGAATTTAACGTTTAAAAACTGAAAATCCGCTAAACAGGCGGTGAGTTTGAGACTGGAGAAGACAAAAGTGAATTCAGGGGAAGAACTGTGCTTACTGACGGATCCTGCTCGTCCGTTCAGACACTGGTAGGTAGCGAAATTATCCATGAACGCGATTATGACAGTTTAGACACGATTTGGGTATTATGTTGTTATTTCATTGTCTTAATAGGACCGCTTCTGAGCGGGCAGCTCACTCCGGCTTTGAGATTGCAATGAACCCTTACTCCAAAGTAGGGCCGCCAGTTAGTTCAATTTACCGAACGTATGGTGATATTACATATACCAACTAGGCCGCCAGTATGAAAATATAGTAATTTTTTAGTCAGAAACCCGGACTATGCATTTATTAGTTTTTGAAATGTTCGAGATTGAGAAAGTGAGGACTTTTATTTTGTTTTTGCCCTTCGATGTTTCGATGCAAAGTTACAAATCTAGGGTTGTTACCTTTGAATTAGTCCGAAATATCTGCGATGATGATGTAAGACATTTTCTGACAGATAGGCCATCATGGCCTATCTGTCAGAAAATGTCTTACATCATCATCGCAGATATTTCGGACTACCTTTGAATCAATTAACAACAAGCAGAAGTAAATCCTTCATTTACTTCTGCAACAAGTTGTTACAAAATGTTCTGTTATCGCTCACTAACATTCAAATCGAAATATGCTGAGACAATTAAAATCTGTTTATAAAAACCGAACTCGACGGCAAATCGAAATTCATTGAGGCTCCACTGTTTATCGGCCGCGAGCTTTTGCAGAAAAAAATAAAAAAAAAAAGTAAGGTAGACTGTCGTATTGTTACAATGGGGGGAAATGTCTCCGGGGAAAATTCGTGTGGGGGGAATGTCGCTGGGGGTTAATGTCATGGAGTCATATTTGGGTTTTGGGTGGTAAAAATGTTAACGACAGTTTGCGAATTATTTCCATTACGGTTTAATTTCCATTGTAAAGACGACCCCCCCCCCCCCCCCCCCTTTTTTTTTTTTTAACACGTGTGAATATAACCTCATTAACTACTATTACTTGCTGGCCATGATCGTAAATGGATTTATTTCTCCGTCATAATCTACCTGGGTACTTCCTGACCGGCAAGTACATGTAAGTAAAACAGGATGATACACATGTGTGCGGCTACCTGGGTACATTGTTTTCAAGCCAATAAGCCTCCCTGCCATTCATTACTAAAGGGAGATAAATTATATAAATTGTTCCCCCTGAATCAATGACAATCAAGTACTGAATTTGATTACACCAAATGGGAAAGCGCAGATGAAGATATAGTGGTCAGGAGCCTGTTTCACAAAGCGGCGCAGCGTAAGTTTTTACGTAACTGCCACAGCATCGTATCTCTATAGTATGGGTTGCTATGGCAGTTACGCAAAAATTTCCTCTACACCGCTTTGTGAAACAGGCTCCTGGAAGTACAATACTACCGGTACGGTACTGATAATAAGTTCAAGCAGCTTAAGGATAAATTGCCTCACAAGATGAAGATACCTTGTAAGAAGTATCTTCACTCATCATAAGAGAGTGCAGCATGTGAGACTTGTAGAAACGAAGATTGTATTGTAGGCCTATATTCCTTCATAGAATGACAGTGTTTTTGTTTGACCTAATTAACCTGCCTTATGATCACACAACCTTTGGCATAAAATAGTATTCCAACCTGTACATTAGATGTTTTTTCCTCTTGTTTTTTGGGAGTAAACAAAAAAAAGTTAATAGAAACACAAACCATATGTTTTGTTTCATGCAAAATTTTATATCTACAAACGCTACATATGACTCTCATAGAAACCTAGCCTATAAGAAAGTCCAATCCCATAGCTATCGTCTCGGCTATAGTCCTATATACTTTGAATGCACCAGATGTGACACTTGGTGGTCATCCAACTACAGACGGACAAATGTATAGTTAGAGCCATTAAAAACGCACGACCCAAAGAATGTAAAATATTTTGAGAAATGTAAAGTGTAAAATATTGTAAGTACTCTTAAATTGAAGAACAAGGCATTGGTCACAATGAGACAAAGAATTGACAATATGTGAAACCCTGGTGACTTTTATTCCTTGCAAACAAATCGTTGATACAGAAATTGAAGGTGTCATCATTGAATAATGGGTATGTCCACCTCGGGCATCAACGCAAGCAGTACATCTGCGACGCAAGGACCTGATGAGTGTGGCTATTCTGTGCTGTGGGATCCGGTCCCACTCTTCCTGCACTACTTGGATCAATTCACGTCGGTTGCGTGGCCTGGGTTGACGTTGTGCAACGGCATTCTTAAGCTGATCCCACAAGTGGTCTATGGGCGATAGATCGGGGGAGTAAGCTGGCCATTCCATGATGTTCACATTATTCTGTTGCAAGAAGTCTTGTGTCAACCTTGCAGAGTGTGGGCGCGCATTGTCTTGCTGAAACGTCGTGACGCCAGCTTGGAGGAATGGAAGCAGCACAGGTCGAAGGATGTTATCCACGTAACCCTGAGCATTCAGGGTCAACAATGACAAGGGAAGTTCGTCTGCGAGAAGTGATGCCTCTCCACACCATAACACTGCATCCACCCCAGCGATTTCCTTCCCTCACACATGCATTTGCGAAACGTTCACCACGTCTGCGCCACACACGTTGACGTCGGTCAGGACGATCAAGGCAGATACGAGACTCGTCAGAGAAAAGGACAGAGTTCCAATCATTAACAAGCGATCTCTGATGATTTCGAGCCCATCGTAAACGGTTTTGGCGTGCGGCGGGTGTCAATATTGGCCCTCGGTAGGGGATGCGTGCATGCATCTGCATCTGTTGGAGACGGCGTCGGATGGTGCTGAGGCTTACCCTGGGCCTTCCAATTCCCACTGTCTCACGAGCAGTCTGTGTCGCGGTGCGAGATCGGTCACGTGTGTGCAACAAACCGATGTACCGATCCTGGCTGGCAGTAGTGACTCTTGGCTGACCAGGGTCGGTCGGTCGGCAACATTGCCAGTTTCATGTTCCCTGATTCTGAAGCGACTAATTGTGGAGGGATGACACTGCGGCACAACTGAGACCCGCCTGTAACATGCCAATGGCACGTTCCCTTTGTTGTGTCGTAAGTCGGGGCATGGTAACGTTTTCTGATTTTTTTTTTCTCGTCTTTATGCTGAGCTTCGTGTAAAGTGTTGAACCCACGACAAATGAGCCTTGAAAGCTGTTCTCAGTGACGGTGAAACACTCAATGGACGTTATTAGGAAATGTTGCGTAATGTTCACGACAGGCGCGTCGGGAACACCTCAGGTTATCCAGTTATTACAACTCAACTCGAACTAACAATAAACAACAAAACGTAAATGGCCAATAGCCTTACTGGGATAGAAACATAAAATTCAACCGTGCGTTTTTAATGGCGCTAAGTATACTTTAGGAGATGACGAATTAAAAGGACTTGGGTATCACTTTGTCTTCCTGAACTTTAAAACCCATATAAACAGAATTACAAATAAAGCTCGTCGTTTACTGGAATTTTTAATTCTTCAGTGCGCAACTTTAATTTTCTTCAATGTTTATTATGTATATTTATTAGCGAAAAATGTTTACATTCAGATGTGCAGGTAATGATTTCTCGAATATCTAGAAACCTATTAAAACATTAGTCACTATTTACACCCTTTGTTCTAAAAGACGGGTTATATCTCGAGATTCGGCAGCGCTGGTGGGGCCTACATAATGGCAACTTGACTACATCATAAACACTTTAATTTTCAAGACTTACAAAATGTTGTATTCATCCTTACTCGGGGTTTGATATAAAATGAGTACAATGATTGCCAAAAATACTTTGGCGGGTTCGTATCACATGCACTCAGATGCAAATAAAAAATGAAAATTTCTGGAGTGGATTATTCGAATTTTCGGTCATTCAATCACCGTATAGGCTATATGTGTGGAGTCGCCAGGTATACTCACCAAAGGTGGGGGTTTCCTCCCCCACTAAACCTGGCAACACCGCCAAATAATTGAAATAATCTTGAGTGCAGCGTAAAACACCAATCAATCAATCAAAGAGTTCACCGGCTGTCTTCATTTCTATAAATGTGGGTCTTAAATAAAATTGAAAAAATACATAAAATACCATCGATTCCCGTTTTCGGGTTTCACCCAAAACCGGTAGAAGAATTTCTGCCATTTTTCAAGAAAGTGTAATCCCAAAAATAACGAGAATACTGTTATACTCACTTTCTAAAAGACACTAACTAATTAAACTCAATGCATTTAATCAATATTTTAGTACACTGGTAAATGCTGCAATTACATGTACATGTTATAACTGTGCAGTTTTGTCATACCGTGCTGTTTGTTAATCGTATAGGCTGTGAGATGGAGTGTATAACCTTGTTTGTTAATTGTAGGTTGTGAGATGGAGTTTATAACCGTTTTGTTTGTTGTTTATTACATAGGTTTTTCTGTGCCGGGGGGGGGGGGGGGGGGGGGGGCAAAATGAATGGGGTTCAATCTCAGTCTACCGTTGTTCTTGCCATGGTTAAGATGCGT
Organism: Lepidochitona cinerea; assembly: GCA_963971465.1. Lineage (NCBI taxonomy): Eukaryota > Metazoa > Mollusca > Polyplacophora > Chitonida > Tonicellidae > Lepidochitona > Lepidochitona cinerea. The sequence continues at coordinate 5,815,417 of OZ020551.1, forward strand.
AGGCTAACCATTTTCAATGTATAACAAAAGGATTCATGAAAATTCTACTAACCAAGGCTAAGCTCCTGTCAGTCGTCAACCTAATGAAATACCATAGGTTTAGTTTATTACAACAATTTATGGGGTATAAAGGTCTAAATGATATACCTCTTTTTAACACAATTAGAAACTTGTCTCCATGTTTATTTTAGACAAGAAGATTTTCCCTGTGCCCGTGTGTTTAGTGTTTATAAATATATATATGCTATGTCTTCATTCGTTCAATTGGTGAAAAACCGTTGGTAACTGTTATACAAGTTATTTAATAGTCTACCTTCAGTTTCGATATATATAAATTTATGAACACTAAAACACACGGGCACAGGAAAAATCTTCTTGTCTAAAATAATACGGAGACAAGTTTCTAATTGTGTTAAAAAGAGGTATATCATTTAGACCGTTATACCCCATCATAAATTGTTGTAATGAAGTAAACCTATGATATTTCATTAGGTTGACGACTGACAGGAGCTTGGCCTTAGTCAGTAGAATTTTCTGGAACACTTTGTATTACATTGACAATGCTTACGTATCTTAAGCTATGGTAAGAATATCGTCAGACTATATATTATAGGGTCATGGGAAAAGACAGTGACAATTTTGACATGAATTGACATGAATAAAACACTCTGGAAGCCCCTTACAGCATTAGAAGTTACTTTTGTTCGTTTTTTCTTGTTAACTGATTAACTATTTTGTGAACATTCTTCTCAAATGAAAGATAATTGTCTGTGATCATCAACCGTTGTTACAGTATATTTTATGTTTCAAATCTTTCAATGGCATTTAGAGGTTGAAAGGTTAACAATAAGGTGAAGAACTACTTATGGATAACAACTTCTTGGTTAATTGGGTGACGACGTTTCGATGTAGTTCTTACATGGTGATCAAACTCAATGACAAACAACAAAATGTATTCATTTATCTAGCAGCTTCTAAATGCCATTGAAAGATTTGATGCGTCATCATCATGGAGATGCGGCCATCCGAGACATCAACAAACTCAACCAATTAGAGAAGAAATTTATCAAAAACTCAAATCACGTAACATTTCTTATGAGATGCAGAAATAACAGAATTATACCCAAAGGACTACAAGTAAAACCACCAGTTAACTCAGAAGCAGCTAAGAAAATATTTAGAGAAGCTAGCCACCGCCTTGTCAAAGAACGTCTTAACCACCACAGGAAGATCAAAGCCGTCACCCTGCCTAATATTGTAGAAAAAGTTGAAAAATTAAAGCACACTCTCCAGCCATCACTGTTTGAAAACATCCGTCAAGCACAGGTAAAAGCCAATGTTAATCTTCACAACAAGGTAAGAGACACTCATATCAACAAATTCAATCACCTTAACAACAGACACACACGCACACACGCACACACGCAAACACTACAACCTCTACACGGAACCAACAGACCACAACAGTAGTTAATTTGAGCAACAAAGCAGTAACACCACACCAAGTTAGTCTGTTAGAGAAAGGTTTAAATTTTGGTCCAACAAACCACACTATACCTAAGGAAGATTTCATTGTAGACATTGAAAGTGGAATACAACAATTAGCACAAGGAGGGAATATAGATTATCTAAGACACCAAATTACAGCCATCGTAAATAATGCTAAACCCCAAAAACCGAATCTAAGTAAAGAAGAGAGGAAAGCTATCAATGAACTCAAACAGGATAAATCTATTGTGATTGCACCAGCAGATAAAGGTAAAGCAACAGCTATTCTAGACACACCCCATTTTGATCAAATAGTACATAATCTTCTCGACGACAAAACCACATACAAAACACTTACAAGAGACCTGTTGTAGTCTGTTGTTATCCATAAGTAATTCTTCACCTTATTATATTTTATGTTTGTCTGGCATACATAAGGCATTTTCTACTAGCCTGTGCTCCACTACTCTGTTAAGTTTCATCATTCAGACAACTAGTCTAAGTAATGTAAGTTCCTAAAAACAGAAGGATCTTGTCCCTTTTCACCAAAAACTGGGAGGTTTTATTTGGCTACTTTTGCATTTGGGATATCCCTTCATAACATGATAACAAGGGCCAGCCATGCCAGTTAAACTATAAAAAAATGATCCATAGAGACAAAGATGCCAAAATTCGGGTAGGGTCTTTGTTTGCAAAGTGAAATTCGTGCAAATTAAGTTGATTTACCGGTGACTATATTTTCGATTGCACTTTCAGCACCCCCCCCCCCCCCCCCCCCCACCTCCAGACGCACTTGAAAATACTGACTCTGTTAGAACTCCGCCCTACGGAACCGTAGAGGGGACATGCAAAAAAAAAAAAAAGCTCTAAAAAGGTTTCGTTCCACGGATTACTATATTTCGTTCCACGAATTACTATTTCGTTCCACGAATTACTATTTCGTTCCACGAATTACTATTTCGTTCCACGAATTACTATTTCGTTCCACGATTTACTATTTCGTTCCACGATTTACTATTTCGTTCCACGAATTATGATAACCAATGGCTGATGGCTTTATAACTTGCCAGCTAACCAATGAGGATGAACATTGCATATTTCTTGGCTGGCTCTCGTCGATGTAAAAATTGGTGCAAAAGGTGAAAAGACAGTCTAATTCCATGATTCACAGCTAATATACTCACGATGTTCTTGTGCAACAGCCCTAATTCAAAATACATAGCAATAAGTTCACCCCTTTCCATGTTGACCTGTACGCATAGCCTCACTTTGAGAACCTATTTCTAGGACAACAACAACGGAAACCATAATTCGTGGAACGAGTTAAGGCCCGTTCTCACTTTGCGATTTGTCGTACCGACTTGTAGGATGCGATTAAAATGGATGCTTTCAATTGGTCAATATGATTAATCAACCAATCAAATGCACCCATTTGAATCGCATCCTACAAGTCGGTACGACAAATCGCACAGTGAGAACAGGCCCTTAGTAATTCGTGGAACGAGTTAGTAATTCTTGGAACGAAATAGTAATTCGTGGAACGAAATAGTAATCCGTGGAACGAAATCTTTTTTTTTTTTTTGCATGTCCCCTCTACGGTTCCGTACCGCCCCCCCCCCCCCCCCCCCCCACCTTCTTCACAAAATCCAGTATCCGCCCCTGCCCGGGACAGATAGAACCTTGGACTCAGAGAACCCGAGACACATAGGGAAGATCCCGATTTAACGTAACAGCTTCTGATTAAAAGTGTTACGTTCTTTTATTTGACGTTACCTTTTGTTTCGTTTGTTGATAGTTCAATTCAAGGCTGTGTTTACTATGATTGTTGATTTGAAGTTTGTATATTTGACATGGATGGCCTCCCTTAATCTCCGACAAAATCATACGTTCTCATAGCTGCAAAGAATTTGTTGCCAGCTTCAAAAATTTGACGGTAACTGCGAACGTGTTAGTCCACCCGGATATGGATTCCGAACTTGGAGTTCAAATTCGGAAACCAGGATATTAGACACACGCGATCAGTCTTCTGAATGTATCTGACATTGTCCAATTGAACTTCGATATCATGCAATGTGACTGAATCGATACTTGAGTTATCCTATACTAACGTCGATATTTGACGTTACCGACCGACCGACATAGGCTACAGAGTGACTTATAGAGCTGCTAGTCGCAGCTAAAAACAAAATTCTAAGTGAGCTTTACACGCGAGCACCCTTTGTGGAAGAATTTTTGATGGGGTGGGGGAAGGGGGGGCGGGGGCGGCGTTCTTCAGACAAAATACCTGCGGTGTCCTCTACAATATTTAGGACAAAACCACAATGGGAATAATCTTGAGTGCAGGGTAAGACAAATCAATCCCAGTTTAGAATCCCACTCACTTGAAAAATCTGGGATAAATTCTAATTGGGATTCAATCTCCCCGTGTGCCACAGTTGTCTCGTACACCGGGTTCTCCCCTCACTAACTAAATTAACCAGATTCTTTGTTCGAGTAGCTCGATAGAGACATCCGTCTAAACAGGCAAAAATCTATACTTATTACACCTTGTATAGTCAACAGTTTATACTATGCAGGTATCATGTGATATTTAAATGAACTTGGCAACACAGTTGTCCATGGTTGTTTACGTTAGTTACAAGCCAGTGAAGCTCCAACAACAGTCGTGCATTGGGTGGAACAAAAACACTGTCGTGATCTCTCCATTCGAGGGATTGGTTTTGGAAGGCAATAGTCAGTGTACCAAGAGGATTTCTGCAAAGTAAGTATGTCTAATACTTATGACATCGCATTAAAGTTGTTAATCTTGACTTAGTATTAAATAACCTATGGAATTGGTATGATATATGTATGTGTTATTTATACACATCGGAGTGCTATTTGATGATCGATCGCGTTTAAGACTCCAACTTGAATGAGTCACAGAGTAAACTGAGAGTCGGACACCAAGCTGTGTAAACTCCCAAATGTGATCAACTGTCTAGACATGTGCATACCTTTATATTACTATTAAATAACGATACTCTGACAATACAGCATTTCATGGCAGTGCTATATTTAAAAGGAAATAAAATCGTCGGAGTGATTGAAGTTGACGTAAGCACCAATTTACCCATCGTCCGGAACCCGTGACTAAAATTCACGCTCATTTTACGAGCGAGTTTTATCCCTGGGAGTCCGATGATATAAGTTACCATATCAATAAATTAAAAAAGTTGCATTTGTACCCGCCAAGAGATTGGGAAGGGGCAGAGAATATATCAGAGAGGTGCAGCTTGCTGGCTATTGGCACGTCTACAAAATTGCACGCCTGAGATGTAAAGGATGGCAATCGTAAAATTGATTATTTCATTGTCGATCTGTCGATATTTTATGATTTGTATGTCGATCTGTATGTGGGATTGTTTATGTGTCCACCTGTGTGTATGATAATTTATATGTCGAGCGTGTGTATAATTGTGCGTAATTCCATCTGCTTGTATGTCGATCTGTATGTATGTCGATCTACATGTATACTTTTTGTTTGTCCATCTGTTTGTGTGATTGCTTGTATGTCGACCCGTAAGTATGATCATTTGTATGTCGAGCGTGTGTAGGATTGCTTGTATGTCAATCTGTATGTTTGATTGCTTGTATGTCGATCTATATGCCAATCGTGATGACGAGCCTTTAATTGTGTACCCAAAATTCTAACAAGTAATACACATATAGCCCTGTCATTACATTTGGCTACATGTTTGCCCTTTGTTTGTCCATCTGTATGTGTGATTGCTTGCTTGTCAAACAGTATCTAGCATTGTTGTTTTGTCGATCTGAAAGTATGATTATTTGTAAGTCTATCTGTATATATGTTGTTTTTTTCTGTATGTCCATATGTATGTATGATTGCTTGTATGTCCATCTGTATGTAGGCTTGTTTGTATGTCCATCTGTATGTAGGATTGCTTGCATGTCCATATGTATGTTGGATTGTTTGTATGTCCATCCGTATGTAGGATTGTTTGTATGTCCATCCGTATGCAGGATTGTTTGTATGTCCATCTGTATGTAGGATTGTTTGTATGCCCATCTGCATGTAGGATTGTTTGTATGTCCATCTGTATGTAGGATTGTTTGTATGTCCAGCTGTATGTAGGATTGGTTGTATGCCCATCTGTATGTAGGATTGTTTGTATGTCAATCTGTATGTAGGATTGTTTGTATGTCCGTCTGTATGTGGGATTGTTTGTATGTCCATCTGTATGTAGGATTGCTTGTATGTCCATCTGTATGTCGGATTGTTTGTATGTCCATCTGTATGTAGGATTGTTTGTATGTCCGTCTGTATGTGGGATTGTTTGTATGTCCATCTGTATGTTTGATTGTTTGTATGTCCATCTGTATATGTAGGATATTCTGTATGTCCATCTGTATGTTTGATTGTTTGTATGTCCATATGTATGTAGGATTGTTTGCATGTCCATATGTATGTAGGATTGTTTGCATGTCCATCTGTATGTATGATTGTTTGCATGTCCATCCGCTTGTAGGATTGTTTGTACGTCGATCTGTAGGTAGCATTGTTTGTGTGCCCATAGACATAATATTCAGTATTTCGCATACAAATATCTTTGGGAATATGGTAATATACTGAAAAACGCTTGGAAAACTATAGAACATGGCCAATTTGCAGATAGCGCTAATATATTTGAAAAGGAGAAGTCGGCGAAGACCTTTATTTATGTGTAATTTCTAGAGTTGAATCTGTTCGTTCTTGTTCAATTCTTATAATTATCTCTAGCCGCTAACATGTTGTGAGCTGATAGTTTGCCTGAGATATTTAAATAGTATGTCGAGTCGGTAAGATCGATGTTCAGAGCATTCCACCGTACCCTAACTTAGTTCACAATGTAAGAACAGCGCGGTCTATTGTGTCAACCGCCATCGATTATCATAACAATTCTATAAAGCCTGACCTTTTCCACAAGCTGTTTGATATAGGTCTGTATTAAGCTAAAAGGTGCCTGCTCACTGTATACAGTGATAAAATAAATAACGTAAAAAAAATATAAAGAATATTCTCGATCGTGAGAACTGCATGAGTAGTAATGGGACTATTGATATGTCTTTATTTATGATCATATATGTTGATAAGGCCACCCTTTATCAAAATGTTTCTTTGTTGCTAGGGTGAAACATTTAGCTGGATCAGACAAGTCCAACAGGCCAATAACAGGCACAACTTTCTACTAGTAGAGCCTGTCTGTTCGCGTTGACACAACACAAGCCAAATTATACCTTATCAAACAATGCCGTCCAATACGAAAAGAGCAATTATCCATTAACAGCATAATGGTTCTTCTGGTTTATGAATACATTATCTACGTTTTATTTAATATTCAATCTAGTATATACTCATGTTGTATACTTCATACTTGGCAGGCCAACACTTCAAATGACCTAAGAATGCACCCTCAACCGTTATTCTGCAGCAAAATGGGAATGGGTTTTGACTTGATTGCATGCATGCAAAGTAATTGTAGATGGAAATATCTTATTTTTACGGCCTAAGTAGGCCCTATATCTAAAGTAAACATTGAGGTGCTGGGCTACCTGTCCCTTCAATAAATCTGGCAAGGTCGTCATTATTATGGAAATACTGCTGCGTAAAGCATCAATCAACTACTCAGATCGAGTATAATTCATTCTATAGACGATATTTTCATTAATTTTGTGTTTGGGTCTCTATTTCCTTTTCTCTATAGAGGCTTTTCACGGTTACTAGATAAAGCAAAAGGGTATATCTGTGCCTAAGCAATATAGTAGGCTTACATTCCCCGTAGCCGTTCTTCAGGCTCAGACAACACCTTTCAACGTTTCTCAGCTGTGTTTAAAGGGGGACAAGGGAGGGGAAGGGGACACCGCGTGACATAAATTCCTCGCCACGGCAAGAAGTAAATAGACAATATGTATTTTATGTAATCAGAAATTGACGGTAAAAACGAGACGTCAATGACTCTGTATAGGCATGTAATCGATGTGTCATTTGTTGATATGTCAACTCTCCTACCATTGTGATGACGCAGATATCTATGCCTATTGTTACGCTTATACAAGGTAACATGTACATGAATAACCGAATTATCCATAAATCAATAACAACAAGGTTATTGTCGTGAATGAGTGCTCTTCTCGAGCTTTATTGTCCAGGCAGATTTTTTACCTTTACAATGTTGAAACCCGAATCTGAAGAGAGCGCGCGACAACACAAATTGAATGACGTAACAATAAAAATCGGAACAGTAATAAAAACGAACACGGGTTACTAATATTATAAACGCGATCCTTGATCTCCGTTACACTATCCTCCTCTTTAAAGATCGAGTCCTCTCGATCTCACAAGTCCATACGGGTAGGGGGTCTGGAACGCCGTCCATGTCTGGTTCTCGGGGCGTCGTCTTGCGGTGGTAGCTGAGTCCGCAGTGGACCACAACTGTCAGGGTTTGTTGGTGCTAAATCATCCGTCAAATCCGCGTGATCTTTGGCACTGGGAATAAAAGTAGGGCTTGGGTTTTCTTTCAGATCGATAGATCGGTCGGTTTTGGTCGAAGGGTCACACATAATCGAGTTTCTAACACGATTTACCCAACCAGGTAAAAGCTCTGAAAGGTAGGGCTTAAGCCTTTCAAAGTGGACGATCTTTGTGATCTTGCTGGTCTTTATCTCGTAAAGAACAGGACCAACAACCCTTGAGACGATGAATGGACCTTGCCACTTACCTTGGAGTTTGGGAGAGAGACCTACTTTCTTAGCAAGGGAAGAAATATACACCAGATCACCAACCTGATATCCCTTGTCTATGACATTGACATCATAAAGGCGCTTCTGCTTCTGTTGGGAAAGTTTGGTTGCGGCTCTCGCTGCCTCATGTGTAGATTCCAGGCTATGTTGTAGCTGTTGGATATGACTAGATGTATCACCCGGTTGTGATAAAGTGGCAGGATCTCTTGCTAAGATGTCGTACGGCTGCCAAACTTCCCTTCCAAGCATCAACTTATTCGGGGAATGTTTGGTAGTCTGGTGTGGTGTGCTTCGATAGGCCGCCATAAGTAGTGGAAGATCGTCATCCCAATTTTTCTGATTGGAATCCACATAGCATCTTATCATCTGGAGAATTGTTCTGTTTAATCTCTCTACCTGTCCGTTAGAGGAAGGGTGATAAGGAGTGGTCCTGGTCTTTGTTATCCGAAAGAGGCGACATATATCAGTAAACAGATGACCCTGAAAGTTGCTGCCCTGGTCAGTGTGAATTTCAAGGGGAGTTCCAAATCGTGACAGAAACTCCTTGACAAGCCGCTGGGCAATCAATTCACTACTTTGGTTCGGTAAAGGGTATGCTTCAGCCCATTTAGTAAATTGATCTACAATTACCAGTATGTACTTATTTCCACCATTACTCATCGGAAGGGGACCGAGCACATCCAAATGAAGTCTGTCCATTGGCGACCCATAGAAGTATGGTTGAAGTGGACTCCGCCTTCGCTTGGTATCTTTCTTCGAGCTCCCACACTCAAGGCATCCTTTCACGAACAGCTCAACGTCAGAGGTCAATCCATACCAGTAGAAGCTTTGTTTCACTCGATCCAGTGTTTTCCCTATTCCTTGATGACCCGAATAAGGAGGCGAATGACACAAATCGATGAAAGTTCGTCGCAAACTTATAGGCGCCACCAGCCGCTGTGTCTTAGTCCCATCATCGTTCAACCATTCGTAGTGAAGCACTCCATTTCTCAACTTAAATTGGTCAAACGTTAACCAATAGTTACGGAGCGCTGGGCTCTCTCCCTTTATTTCTGTCTTCGATGGTACTTCACCATTTTTGACCCACTGATTAAGCTGTTTGAGGTCTGCATCATCCATTTGAGCCGTACTAACATCCAGAGGTGTAAATGAGTCCATCCAGTTACATGATGGTTCATCCTCTGAGGTTTGGTTGCTAGGAAATTCTACTTCACTGCGTCGCATAGCCAAAGGAACAACGTTGTCTACATCTTCTTCGAATTTGGACCATAAATCGTGAACCCTACTGCAGTGATCACACCCGGAACATGGGAGACTTTTGAGTTCGCCTCCGGCACTATAGCAATCACAAACTGTTTCTTCAACTGAGCGACGAGACAGGGCATCTGCATTACCATGATAGCGGCCCTGTCGATGTTGTATTACAAAGGAAAACTGACTAAGCTCTTCAAGCCATCTGGCCAGTTGCCCTTGAGGAGCTTTAAATCGGAAGAGCCAAGCTAAACTACCATGATCGGTTCGTAGAATAAAACGTCTACCAAGAAGATAATGCTTGAAATGACTACAAAAAGCTACGACAGCCAGGAGTTCTTTACGCGTTACACAATATCTTTCCTGGGTGGAATTCAATTTACGGCTAGCAAAGGCAACAATCCGTTCTTCACCGTCTTGCTCTTGAGATAATACCGCGCCGATAGAATTATTTGAAGCGTCGGTGTCTAGAATGAAAATATCTTCTGTTGGGTAGGCGAGTATTGGGGCATTGGTCATCAGTTCTTTGAGGAGGGTGAATGCAACTATCTGGTCAGGTCCCCAAAAGAAACGAGTTCCTTTCTTAGTCAAGGAATGCAACGGTGCGGCAACCATGGCGTAATCTTTAATAAAACGCCTGTAATAGTTCGTCAACCCGAGGAACGACTGGAGTTGTTTTAAATTACATGGAAGTGGCCATTCCACAACATCCTTGACCAGTGCTGGGTTCGTGTGAATGCCGTTCTCGCTAACCACGTGTCCTAAAAACTCAACCTGCTTTTGAAACAGGCTACATTTACTGGGTTGGAGCTTTAATCCAAACTGTCTTAAACGTTTGAACACACTCTCTAAGTTGCTGAGATGTTCGTGGAATGTTCGACCTGTTACGATGATGTCATCCAAATAGATGAGCAAAACCTCCCATTGAAGCCCTTGGAGCACTAACTGCATGGCTCTCTGGAATGTCGAAGGCGCATTACATAAACCGAAGGGCATTCGAGTGTATTGAAAGAGGCCATACCTTGTAATGAATGCTGTTTTGTCTTGATCTTTTTGGTCCATTGTTATTTGATAATAACCGCTCATCAGATCTAGAGTGGAAAAGAAAGTCGATCCACTGAGGGTATCTAAACAGTCTTCCACCTTGGGAAGGGGGAATGCATCCTTAGTGGTGACCTCGTTTAAACGACGATAGTCTACACACCATCGTACACCGCCATTCTTTTTCCTGACCAGTACGACAGGGGATGCCCATTCGGATTTCGATGGGACTACCACCCCCGACCTCAGCATTTTTTGTAGGTGTTCTGCCTCTTCGTCCTGGAAAGCAAGAGGTGTGCGACGACAAGGTTGTCTAATTGGCTGTTTATCAGTGGTGGAAATGGAATGGTGAATTTCGCGAAAACAACCTAAATCATTATCGTTGAGTGCAAATACATCTGTGAATCTTTCTAGGAGGCCGGACAGGTGCTTTTTCTCTTCGATGTTAAGTGCACGTGCAGCCTCGTCTAGTATTTTATCGAAAACAAATTGAGCTGTGGCAGTTTCAAAGCGTGGGGAAACTTGTTCACCGGTTGAATTTGGCTCTGTGTATTCCTCAACTTCAACCAATTTACCCAAGTGGGTGTCTTTTCTCAATTGTATATTTCCTTCTTTCAAGTTTAAAATACGAATTGGAACCTCACGCTGCATGTCAACAAGAACCGATCCGATATGAAGGCCATTAGGGAGTGACCCTGGATCAAGGACTGCGGTTTTCCCACTGATGGCATTTGGAACTAACCCTTTGACTATCATTTCACATGAGGCGGGGATAATTACATCCTCAGCAGCAACCACTCTACTACAAGCCACCGAATCACTACCGTCGCCAGAGAGACCAACGACAACTGAATCGCCAATAATTAAATCCCCCTGTTTTGCCAAAATCGTAGCATCCAAGTCTCTCAGTACATCCATCCCTAACAGCATGTTATCCCGAATGGGTGCAACGTAAACCGAACCAGTCCATGTATACTCGGCTATCTGGAGGGTCGCTGTGACGCCCCCAGAGGCCTTCATTTCTACCCCATCTTCCGCATTTAGAAGTTTGCAGATTGGTTTACCCTCACACTCTAACCCAGAGCGTTCAGCTACATGACATGACACAACAGTTGCATCTGCTCCCGTGTCAACGACAGCTTGAACACCAACACCATTCACTGAGGCAGTCACTTTAATACTTCCCTTTGGATTGCCAAGGCGAGTAACCAGAACGGTGGCCTCAGTAACATCTGTGCTTTGTTCGCGAGTTAAACCAACGTTGGTGGGCTTTTGGGGACTAGGGGTTCTGGATCTTTCTGGACACCTGTTTTTAAAGTGACCAGTTCTACCACATCCAAAGCATCGCGGTTGTTCAGAAGAATCCACAGGGAAATCCTTCCGTGATACACGCTCATTACCCGTCTTGCTATCTTTAAGACATAATTTTGAAACTATGTCTTCCACCTTTTTAAGTCTCGCATCCAATTGCTGGAAAGTAACGTAGGTTGGAGATTGGATTCTTTGAGTGCTTATCGTCTCTTCGTCCGATTCATAGCAGTCAGCCCATGATACACGCCTACTACGATCCCTTTTACCGGCTTCCATATCCTTTCCGACCGTAGCTTTATAGTTATGCTCAAGAAAAGTTACCAACTCCAGGGCTTGGCTGAGAGTTGTTGGGTTCTTATTCATGGCTTCGTATGCTATTCTGGAGTTCTTTAAACCTCTAAGAAATGCTTCGGCAGCTAGATGGTCTTGCATTTCAAGCCCAACCCCAGGATATGCTTGTGTGGCCAATCTTCTAATTTCCTCTGCAAATTCATCATTAGATTCTGACTGTTGCTTGAGCTCTGTGAGTCTCCTTCGAACAGATGTCGCGGGTTCCTTGCGACCAAACCGGCTTATTAGACTACTTCTTAAGGATTCATAGTCCTGGCAAATTTCACGTGGAAGGGAACAAATGTACCGCATTGCCTTACCTTTGAGGCACTGGTACAGTCTGTCGACTTTTTCGGGTTCCGCCCAGCAGAGACGCATAGCCAGTCTTTCAAAAGGTGCAAGAAAAACCTCTATTTCGTCAGCCCCATCATACTCTGGTAGCTTGGGTTGTGGTGCCTTCAAAGAAGACATTCTACCCGGAGTGTACTGAGACGGAGAAGGGTTCCTGGACATAAATGGGTCGTGATAGTCTCCTTGATAATAAGCTCCAGAGTCCTGTCCGGTCCAAAATGGCCGTTGTCTAGATTCATGCTGACCTATAGCATTCAGCTCGGCGTCAAAGGGACCACGGGGATCTGTGTGTTGTGAACCCATAGCTTCGTTAGAGGGGACATTGGATGTGGCACGAGGACTTTGTCTATGTTGGTAGTTTGGTAGTTGGTAAGTCATTTCTCTCATAAAGTTTTCCATTCGGCTACTGGACTCTTCAAATTTATCTACCAGTTTTGACATTAAATTCACGACGCCTGTCATTTCACCCTGTTGGGCGGTAGACTTATCATTATGCCTTTCCATTTCAGTCTGAGTTTCCCCACTTTCGAGATTCATTGTCATCAAATGCCCGATATTCTTCGGGGTAAACTGTCAAGATACCCTTATTACACGAATAACACTCGCTTTTTATATCTAGAAGCAGCCTGCGTAGCCACTTAATGGTTAACAAATGCCCCGGATGTATGCCGTCACACAGTAAATTGAAATTATGCACCCGTCTCCCCTTTCTACACTTAACAATGTCGGCGTTGAATTTCAATGTAAAATGATTAAGTCCCCTGTTTAATTCTAATATTTTAGAATTTAATAGATCGACCTGTCGTAACGCCTCTTCGTCTTGTTTTGTCGAGGATTCGGCCTTAAATCCCTTGATATGGTTGTAATTGGATATTGAAAGTACGGGAAGACCAATGTACTTTATTTGCCCGCTATATTGAGCAACAAGACCATGTGCCCTTTTAAACTATGGCAGATGTCATGGACAGTCTTATCTCCAAAATTCCTTATCGATATCCCTTTTTTGTGGTGTTTTATAGAAATATCACAAGTTCCAGTCCAAAGATAAACAAACGGAGGAGTTTGATGTTGCTTTATTATTTGAGGCAATTGCGCCTCAAGTAAGTTGACACAGTCGATAGTTCTACCACCCGGGATACACAAAAACTCCACAGGGAATGTATTTTCGAAAACTGTTTTTAGTTTACAACCTTTACTGTCAGAAACTAAAACGGGGAAAAACTTCCGCTGACCTGAAGGGAGCTGTAAAGGATTTTTCGTTAAAAACTTCTGTAAGTCAACTTCTGACATTTATATATAAAAAAACGAACCCCTCCTCAAAACATGAAGCAACAAGAGGGACAAAATTCGAACACAAAAAAATTTTTAACACTAATTTCTTCTATTTCTCTTAGCTATATTGTAGAAAACTATTCGCAGTGAACAGAATTCAGACGAAATAGCCAAAACAGAAATATTTAACTATGGAGCTATTTGATATGCCAGAAATTCTTACCACTATTTTAAGCTGAATTATAATGTATGTCAATTTTTCCAGGTTTATATGTATTATTCTTTTTTAATGTGTTTTACTAGAGCATGGAGTTTCGTTGTCCAAGTTGCCCTTTTGTGGTCAAAGTTCTAAACTGAACCCTATGTTTACTATCTACTTACTTCATTATCATAGGATACTCACGTTGGCAATGGTTGACAATAATTAAAAACGATTTATTTTGTTTTAACGATTTTTCTTTTTAATTCAGTGCAAGATAACTGTTCGCAGTGAACAGTCAAAGTGTCAGCGAGCGGAAATTAATAATTAGAAATTATACGGTCAAAATAAATTTTAGTAGAAAGTAAAGCTGAAATAAAAATAACCTTTCTTAGTTAAGCGAAATGTTTGCACAAAATAGGCTGCTGTAAATTGATGTTTTCAATGCTTATAGTAGCCATGTAATGTGCAATTAATTATCGATTCGCAGTGAACCAAACTGATTGCACTTGACAACAAATGCTGTTTATTTCGCACTAACTGACAAACGATGCTGCTAATTTGAGTTTTAACTACGTCTAAATTTAGCAAATAAAAGCGTTAATCACACCATTAATTCCAAAAAATACAGAAAAATAACTAACAAAGCTGATCGCGAAGCGACGAATAATTTGCCGCTTGCAGAAACAACGGACAAGTTTGTTTACAAACACGAGTTGTTTTCGCTGATCGAAACTCGTACATTTACGTGAAGCGATCCACGAAAGAAAGTTGGCGTGGTTTGCTGACTTAAAGTAGCAAAAACACACAGCTATCCCACTTTGTGACACCAGTTGTTACGCTTATACAAGGTAACATGTACATGAATAACCGAATTATCCATAAATCAATAACAACAAGGTTATTGTCGTGAATGAGTGCTCTTCTCGAGCTTTATTGTCCAGGCAGATTTTTTACCTTTACAATGTTGAAACCCGAATCTGAAGAGAGCGCGCGACAACACAAATTGAATGACGTAACAATAAAAATCGGAACAGTAATAAAAACGAACACGGGTTACTAATATTATAAACGCGATCCTTGATCTCCGTTACACTATCAAGGCTTTTACTTTTAGTACATGGGTACACAAAGATAGGCGCATCATCACGATTGAAACCACGTGCCCTGAGAATGAAGTTAGCCACAGTGGATATTACACTGTAAACCTTTCACCGTAAATTTTACGGTAAAAGACTGGCAGCTGGGGATGCCAACCTATACCGTAAAATTATACGGTGACCGTATTTCTGTTTACGGTTACCGTATAATTAACGTTATTTCACCGTAAAATTATACGGTGGCCGTATTTCTGTTTACGGTAACCGTATAATTAACATACTTTCACCGTTTAATTAACATAATTCCACTGTAAAATTATATGGTAACCATATTTCTGTGTATGGTGGCGGACCGTACAATGACTGTATTTAGTTTACAGTGACCATATGTATATTCAACACAATTTCGCATTAAAATTGTTGGGTGCCAATGCACACATATTCTTTCTACGGTCACCATATATTCAGTCAGGCTCAATATTATAAAGCATGAAATGAAACACGGGTATTACAGCATCTAGTCCTCATCCCCAAATTGGTAGCATACGGAACAGGAAATGTCGTATACTGCTGGAAGCGCTGCCTCTCCGTAGCCTACAGCTGGTAACACTGCACTGTCATGATTCTACAACTGGTAATACTGTAGCGCCCACTCCGCAGCTGGAAATGCTGGACCACCACCTCTACAGTTGGAAACACTGTACCACCAACTCCACAGCTGGAAATGCTGTACCGCCAATCCCATAGCTGGTTAGGCTGCCTTGTCAATCCGGCTCTCTCTGCTGTCACGGTAACCCATCAGAACGCCACAACTTCCTTAACCGGCAAGTTATCCTAGTTACTCACAGAGTCCAGGAACCGGGATACAAACACAGCTCTCCTGGTTTTACCCAGCCATATCATCGGAGTACGCACCATGAAGATATGGTATATACGTTCCTCCTCTCACTGTATAGTAAATGATGACTTTATTCTGAAAAGCTACTGTTGAAAATGTGGTTCCTATCGTGTTTTTAGGTTCATTATATTGCTTTAATTAATGTAGCCAGCTATTAATGAGACGAACAGTTGTATAAGACATGTTAATGGGCATTTACTTAAAGTTATATAAATGAGGTGAAGGTTCGAAAAACAATGAAAAGAAGAGATACTATGTACATAAAATTATAAAGGATGGAAGATCAATGGAGTTGCGGGGTAGCGACATCTTGTCCAACAAATGTTTTAAACAGTAGGCTACTCCAATCGACTTATCACACAAAACAACAGCCGCTCCATGTAAACTGTACGGTACTAAACCAGTTTTGACGTTCACGATCGTTTGTTTTCACCTGTCAAATGCGGGCGCCGCCATGTTGAATGTGACGAGAAAGACGTAGGGACTATTTGAAATTTTCTTGATTCCTTTCTTAGAACAAACTAAACTTAAAAATAAAAACTGGAGTAGAATACACTTATAACCTCTTCGTTTTACTACTCAGTAATTTATTCAAAATCGGACAACCACTGAGACCCAGCGACATCTGGCTGGTCAATGCACACGAGTCTAGAACTTGTCAGTACTTGAGTAGCCTAGGCCTACACAAAGATAGGCCCGTAGGGCCACAAATGTTACAGGCGAATACCGTAGTTGTAGTTTTACGGTATGTGACAGTAACATTTACAGTGTTTTGCTGTAAAATCTACGGTAAAGTCTTACAGTGTAGGATTAGCCCATTTTCGGGAGGTTAAGTTCCTAGATTTCTGTCGATATCTTTGGGCATTGTTTAGTGGGACTTCTCATAAGATAGGAATACGTTTTTGAGTATTGATGTGAATGAAGTAGTAGTTTGCCTAAAAATATATATGAAAGGTGAAGATTGGATACAAATGGCGGATTGAGCTGTCTGACGTGGGGGTGATTTGGCCCATGACAACGATGTGACTTGTGTCGTCTGCACCCCTGTTCGCTTCGGAAGTAAAAATCTTGAGATTTCTCCCTTATTGGTCTGGCAAGATTTGAACTTGTCTAGGGTTGTTCCGAGTTTCCACCGAGGCTTTTAGCTGGGCGAATGTTTCTAACCGAGTGACAGAGCCAAATGTTAACATTACAGCAAATGGAAAATTAATTGTCTACTGGTGCCAGTTTAGCGAAGCACTGTATGCTACAAGAATAGCGTTTCAGGTCGAATCATACAAAATAATCTTTACCTTGAGAAGACCAAAAAAACCAAACACAAGGACCCAAAAAGCATAAAAACCACAATTGTTGAAATACACTTAAGTGACGTATAGAAATTCAGAACCTCTAAATATACTTTTTACATCTTTCACCATAGACTGAAAAAATGGCAAGCGAAAAGGCCCAACTGGAAGAGAAGTTTATGGAGTTCGTGAGTTCGGCGGCGAGTGGGAAGCCGAAAGACCCTAAACTAATGTCGAATCAAGCATGTGCCAAACTGGTCAGAGATACATTACCAAAGGGACTGGAAACAATCGTGGACGCCTCCGTATTCCCATTGTTTAAAGATAAAGCGTAAGTACCGATAATCAAAATACTGAATTATTTAAAACACCTTCGGACATCTCTCAACATGAGTATTGCTGACCTCGCTTAAATATTATCTTTTTCAGAACGAGAGCTATGCCTATCGGAGTCTTCCCAGATTTCATTCGACGTGTGGCCTGGGAATATGCCAAACTTAAGGCACCTAAAGCCAAGGTGGCCGAAAAGGACCCAGTGGTCGATGAATATGAACAGAAATTCCGGGCTAGTATCATTGCAGGAAAACCCATAGTAAAAGAAGTGGTAAGAAGTTTATTTCTTCTAAGTATAGGAAATGTAAACTGATGCAAATAAACGGTAATGATTTACAAATGATACATCTAGCAAACGTTTTATTTTATCAAATATGTTTAACTTTATATTTGATGTAAGCACAGATTTAGAAGAATTATCTTGTTTAATGATGATTATTATTAACCCTACTTGAGACGATGGTTAAGTTGCTTACCTCTAACCTTATACAATAGCAATGCTGGAAAGCCAAAATTGAACATACAGTTGAAAATTCATTTAGTTTGAATTGGCATCACGTTCGATGGGAGTCAAGGGGTTTACTTTCGCTGATCAGCCGCCTGTTTTAATCATTATAACCAACTGAATACCAACCGTTAAAACTTGGAAAGCATCAAAACAAACCAAATGCAATCCCGTGTCTTTATAGTAAAGAACATACTGAACGCTCGTTCACTGCATTTCAAAAATACAAGTTGGCTTCAGTCTCCATAACGGATTAGGGACTCTTGGATGTGGTCTTTATCCAACACTATTGTATCAATGTGAAAAACGGGAGAATCAACTTAACCAGTTCCTCAAGCGATCAGCAGAACTATTGGAAGCTGAAATACTGAACGTTTCTAAAATCTGTTATCTGGAAGGCCCATTGGAGGAAACGTTTGTTTTCACAAAGGGCCATGAGTTTTGTCCTATATATAAAGAGCACGATATTTCATTCTAAAATGTATCCAAACTTTCTGGAAAAACTTCATTTAAATATCTCGATTATATTTCACTCGAAGAGCATCCTGAATGTCACTTTGTTGGATAAAAGCCCAGAGCTTATCACTCTGAAAGTAACGTCAAATCTTCCCTTTCTTTGTTTCAGAAACAATCTAAAACAGGAGCTGTCTCCAGTTTGACGGACTCATCGAAATACACAGGGGCACACAAATCACGTTTTAATGAAGATGGTAAGGGTAAAGGCATGGAAGGGCGTGAAGATCTTCATGACAACACTGGGTACGTTGGGCAATACAAGGGAAAAGATACTTATGCTACAAAGAAGTGAGACGGTTGAACACAAGTGAGAGAAGCGGATTCGTTTCAGCAGAGTAATGCCCATCTGATAGAGATCGCATTTTTCATCAGCACGTTTTACTTTTTAGTCGAGCAATTTATTTATTCATAATATTACACCATTTCACTGATGAAATAAATTTTTAAAAGAGATCATTGTTTAACTTAAACTACTTCGATTAACCAGGAAGGGCATCATCAATAAGACCCTTTCAAATTTGGCTTAAACCACGCGAGATAACGCGAGAACGGAATTACGGGGCGCAGGGTATAAGTTTCACCAGAAGTCTAGTCTTCTGGTTTCACTGACCAGCCGTTCATTTAACACTGGCGTCTATGAAGATCGGCGGTTACAGTCCTGTTTTGTCTATGATTCTTTATTTCTATATCATTTCTCTAATCCAACACTTAAGGCGAAACACACCAAGATACATCGAGAGCTATCAGTTGCGTTGTTGTCAGTTGACAGCCAATACAAATATTTATATCGCGTGGATTGATATAATATCATTTTTTGTCGGTCAAAAAACTTATATAATGGCTTTGTATATATCTTGATATGTCTCAGAAAAAGACTTTGGTAAAAAGTAGGGATTAAAAGCTGTAAATTCACGATAAAACAACAGGATAACAGCCGATCTCCATAAACTTTAATGGTAATCAGACAGTCGATCGGTGAAAGCTATACCCTGAACACTCGTGGGACTTCGGCCAAACTCGAAAGGGGCTTATTGCACCCAAAATTGTATTATTAACTGACAGCGGTATATTTGATATGAATAACATTTAATATTAGAAAGCTGTTGTTAATCAAATATGTTTTGCTGATCCATTGAACACAAGACGATGTTATTGAGGGGGCTATGGACACCTGAACGCCTTACGTTCAAAGCCAAAGCCCAGAAAATCCACTCTAGCTTGAAATGTTGGACACTCCCAAAGTTAATGTCGGCGTTGGTTGGTTGGTTTAGCTTATTGGCGCGTCCATTCGTATGAATGATGTACGCCATACTAGTGAGAAATTATTACATTGGGCGATTAAGAAAACTGTCTTAGCACAATATATAGTATATCCCTACAAAGGAGTACATGCTGGTACGTTTGAGAACTACTTAACCTCCTAAGATTATTAAAACATGCAATACAATTGGGCTTACGCCCATATACGATTTACAGATATGCAAATATACAGTGGTGAAAAAGGGGGAAGGTAGACAAATGGTTCAATATTGGTTAGTCAGGTGTCATTTGAGCAGCATACGGTACACAAATACAGTGTATATGTTTATACACTCAGATGCACACACACAATGTCATATATACACAATTATATTAAAATCTGAGGGTATTTATAATACATATATATACTGTTACAGCCTGATATACCTTGTTGGGTTGATTAATACCCAAGCCAATAAGATCGTTGAAAAAATAATTTATTTGATAAGCATAGGCCTACACAAAATGTACTTGTTACAGTTGAACAAAAATTTGAATAGGTAAGATTTCAGAGGAATACGAACAATCTGGAGTCTATTGAACATTACCTCAGCTCGGCGATTTGGGAAAGTAAGCTTTGGCCATGAAATTCCAGGATTAAAAGGCAGTAAAACCTTTCCTTGTCAGAATCATTCCACTGTTTCTGCCACTGATTCACAAAATATGCCTTAGCATTAAGTATTGGTAAATTGAAATCTGATGGATATGCTATAGAATATAAAATAGCTTGTTTGGCTGTAATATCAGCAAGTTCATTTCCTCTAAGCCTCACATGGGCAGGTACCCATGTAAATGTGACGCATACCCTTTCCCTAAACAGCGTGGTATATAAATGTAAAATTTCTAAAACAAGAGGATGATAGTTTCCAGAGTTGATGAAGCTTAAGGCTTGTAAAGCACTCAAGAAATCGGAGCAGATTACAGCAAAGTTTGCTTTGTAGTCTAACGAAAATTGGAGGCACATGAAAACTTCCACTGTCAGGGCACTTTAAACCATTGGAAATAGTTTCTACAGCATATTGCTTTGAAATATATATAGGGAGGATCTGATTTTTTCATCGTAAATCTATATAAACCACTGGTGAAAGTAATCGCCATAGAGGAAATGATGCAACCTGTGAAGTTAAAATGGACTTTTCAGCATTTACCTTCCTCGTTCAAAATATGATAAGCTCTTATATTGAAAGGTTTTGCTCGTTGCTTCCACAGAATCAATTGTATACAAGTACGTACAGGTCTATTAGAGTTAAACAGATGATTTTAGTACAAGCGCAAATTTAAAAGCACGCCTGAATTGTCCTAACTTAAAATACCATTCGTTGCACATGATTTGAAGCACATTTAAAGCGATTGTCTTCAAAGTTGCAGTGCATATCATAAGACCAGTACACTGCAAAGAATCATGTCTTATTTGATAGTGATGCAGACCAGTAAGATTCTGAGCAATAGTCCAGCCTAGATCTAACTAGAGCTCTATATAACAGTAATAAACAGGATTTGTCAGCGCCCCATGTTACCTGACACAACTCTCATTAAATTAAGTGCTATTTGACATTTGACAATGACCATATCTATGCGTTTTGTCCATGTTAAATGTTTATCAAACACAACCCCTAGATATTTGAGCTGATCGTATGTTTCAATGTTGGAACCATCTAAATATTGGCTACCATTCTCTAAAACTACTGATCGTGATAAAGACGTGCCTGTACGTACATGTATTTTGCGATTGGATAGAAAGTCAGTAACCCATCCGAACATCCGGCCCCCATAATGCATCACAACATCGATACATTAAAGCTTAATGGAATATCTGATTTATATTAATGTTGATCCTATCTTTTCAACTGAAATGGATTGACTGATTGATTGATTGGTGTTTTACGCCGCACTAAAGACTATTTCACGTATATGGCGGCGCTGCCAGCTTTAGTGGGGGAGGAAACCGAGCCCATTGTCCGGAGGAAACCTCCGCCTTTCAGCGAGTACCTGGCAACTCCACTCCGAAATTTTTCAATTTTTATTTGGTCCGGGTGGGATTCGAACCCGCGACGGATCGATGGAAGGTTTGTGGGACTGAGGGACGATCACTCTAGCCCACTGGACCACCGAGGCCCCTCAACTGAAATGGATGATAACAACTAAATTTTGCTAGGGATAAATTCGATTTGAACTCTTTTTTTACAGGAGAGTCTATAAATATATTCAGCCGCAAAAAACGTCACTCCTTTTTGGATATTGATAATCAGTATATTTCAAATAGATGTAAACAACACACTTATCAACGGAATGATTCTAAATTTGACGTGATTGATTATCACCATTGGCAGACAAATGTTAGAGAATTTCAAGTGAAAGTGAGGACAGGTGGCGACACAGTGCAATCTGGAAGTCAATAATGTGTATGGCCACCATGGACGTTGATTACGGCGTTGCATCGACTGAACATAGAGTGGATGAGACGGTTGATAAAGATGATAAGAACTTGATACGCCTGAGTGAGTTCAGCTGCAGTTGTCGGCTCTGGCCGCACGAGATTGAGCCTCATCTGAATTTCGTCCCACAAGTGCTCTATCGGATTTAAGTCTAGACTGAGAGCAGGACATTGAAGAGTCTGTATGTTGCTTTGACGGAGGAAGTCTCTACTGCTCTGACAGTACGAGCTCGTGCGTTCTCCTGTTGGAAGACATGATTTCCATGACGAGCAAAATGGGGCACGATGAAGGTCTCCGCGCCTGATCGATGTAGCGGTCAGCTGTTACACCATTTTCTCTACCAGGACCAACATTCTGGAACACCATAGGGCCTAGTTTTCGATTCAGTACTATAGCACCCCATACCGTAATGCTGGGACATCCCCACGCGTCTCTTTCCAGAACACACCCATCTGCAAAACGCTCCCCTTGTATACGCCACACTCTTATTCGGCCATCAACCGTCGAGATGCAGTACTGACTTTCATCGGAGAAGACTACAGTTCTCCACTTCCGGTGATGCCAATTCCGATGCTGTGTGGCCCATTACAGACAAGCGGGGCGATGTCGAGCAGTGTGGGTCGGACCGCTGTAAGGCCTGTGACATCTGACATTTGCCTGCCTCAAACGCCTGCGCACCGTGTCGTCGCTGATTGGTCTCTGGTGATTGCCAATGGTTGTCCTTGCAGTTTCCGCAACTGTAGCGAACCGGTTTTGCAGGCGTTGACGGACAATCTGTCGATCTTGCCTCAACGTTGTTACAGGCGATCTTCCACTTCGAGGACGGTCTGCTGTGCTTCCAGTGGCTTGAGCCCGTTGCTGCAGGCTGTATATTGTTCGGACATGAACATTGAAGTGGTTTGCCACAGGTCTTGCAGTCTGGCCAGCATGACGTCTTAGCACGGCTTGGTCTCTCTGCTCCCATGACAATCGTGGCATGGCACTACTGGCAAACTGTGAATGGTTCGGTACATGCTCGGTGGCTTTTTTTTTATAGGGATGACACATCGCAACACACGTGCATTGTGACCTTCAGGCAAAACGAACCGAAAAAGAAACCAAACTTTCTTGATCACTGGCTTCAAATCGGGTCTATTAAACCTTGTAGGAGTGCAGGATGATTTGAGTATTTTTGATTCGTCGACTATAATATTTACCAAGTCTAAACCGGGTCTATTAAAAAGAAAAACAAAGGGTATTGTGCTCTGCTGTTTGCATCTACCAGGGTCTAAATTTAAAACTAATGGGTATCCGTAGAGTGTGAATGCAGTACTCGTGCAGTACCCGTGGATAACCCTACCAAATCATCTGGCACATTCAGAGATGCGATACTTGTGGTAGAAATACATCAGAAAAACCTGTAGAAGCTAAATAAACCAACGCCAAGGTGCGTTCATTATTCACATTTAAGACATTCACAGGTTTGCCTTGTGACAGTTTTTCACGGCAATTTGTGATAAAGCAAGGACTGTATCGAATACCCCAGACCGTCTAAATTTCAATTCAATGGCTTTTCAGACTTAAACTGACCACCGGTCCACAGACCACAAGGGTACGAGGATGTGTAGGGCCTAAACTTTGGTTAGCTGATTATTAGACATGTATACACAACCTACGTTGTCCAATGCTGACAAAATAATAATAGTGATCGATTGAATAAAGATTAACGAAGAAAATCACAAATCCCACACCTATTTCATTCTTCAACTTACTCAATAACTTCATTAAGCACACCGCCTAAGTTTGTGGTGATTTTTCGTTGACCTTCAGATTAAAAGTTACCAATCTCGGATGAAAGGCCGATGATTTCCGCCAAAAGAGAACATGTGAAGAGTAATTTAGGAAATTCCCTTTTCATATAGTTTTATCTCTGACAGTCATAGCAAACAGTTAAATATGCACCACAAGCGCACCTATAAAGATCCTGTATACCACGAAGCCAAACAAGGTCGATTCTCATAACCGCAAAGGAAAACCCAAATAAAAATGTGTATCTATGCAGCAGTCCATGGGAGATAGGAAAGTTACCAATGGTCATCTGGGAATCTAATCTTTACATAAACAGCAACTGGACAGTAGAAAGAGTATTTAGACTTTTACATATGTATTGTCTATTCACCATAAAAAGTATAACATATTTATTGAATAGAGAATGGCGGGACTAAAATCCGAATGGACTTGTTCTATCCCTCAAAATAATATAATTTAGCTGGAATACAGAAGAGAGTGATATGACGAATTGAGCTGCCAAAATGTTGATATTTTGACGGTTAAACAGAAAGTTGAAATTATTGGCTATTTTACTCAAGACGTATAATTCAGAAGCTCTTTAGTGCTTCTAGTCTAGAAAATGTACGGTATTGTTTTGAACTAACTTTGGCTTAGAATGAATGAAAGGTCGTCCCGCTTATTTAAATCTTGTTTACTTTTCGAACACGTTTTCGGTTCGTAAAGACCACATACTGTATGGATTTTCCTCATTCAAACGCCAATCATTTAGTTTATCGATGGGCTTCGAACCCTCTTACTATCGTGACAATCAGAAATTATGAAAAAAATGTGAATTTTGGCAGCTCATGTCACTTTAAGAAAGAAAAAGAATATTTTTTCCCATGTAGAAGAAAAAATCACAAAATATTGCCTTACCATGTCGCTCCACTATTGACTTTTCACCAATGGAAATACAACTGGGACACCCAAACCGTCAATAAAGTTGGAATCGGTACCTCATCGTTGTGCCGCGTGTTCGAATCCAACTCAGTTCAAAGAATAAAGTTGACAAATTTTCACTCGATCCCCTACACGTTGAAGGGTTGTCAGGTAGCCACCAAACACACGATTTCGAGCGACTCTCCATAGCTAGCGTATATACGCTCAGCTTCCCTTTTAGCTTTATGAACAGACTGCATGACCTTGTTCGTTTCGCTTTCACTTGTTCTTTGATTGATTGGTTGATTGATTGATTGATTTGATTAATCGATCGATTGATTGATTTTTTGATTTAATGTTTAATATATGTCTACGCCACAGCCCTTCCACAAAAGAGCAATCGCGTTAAAACCAACTCGTACTATTTTTTTCTGGACTGGGTAAGATTCAATACAACAAAAGTAGATTGAAAACAAGATGAAAGTAAAAATGCCGACAGGAGGTGGGGGAGGGCACCTGAGTTTGTGTGACCTGATGATTTGCTATCACAGCTAAATTTCGCGACGGTCCCTGACTACCAAGTTGTTCGGACATGCGTTCCAGTTGGACATTATTTTCACCAAATTTCAATGAAATAAAAATTACACTCTGTGTTGCCAGGATTATTCAGGTTGTTGTGTTTTTTTAATTGCTCAGACCTGGGGACGCGTAATCCCCTGCAGAAGCTCAGAGGTCCAAGTTGATCAAAAGTGTGTTCTAAGCAGATTCTGGTTTCTAAATACTGGGCAATATTTTCCCCAAATTTCTAATGTGGCGCCAGAATTTTTCCAGTTGCTGGGTTCAATTATCTTTTAAATGCCCAGGCGAGGGTCCTGTGCCGCCAAGGCCCTAACAGCTGAACGCTAAGCGGGTCGGCGCAGTTGAAAATCCGTTACGAAGTCCGCATTTATGATGGCCGAGGAGGGACATCGCGTTTTTACGTTTTTCATTCTTACTCACAAGCACGATAAAAAGCGATGGTAATGTGATGGTTAATATTTACCATCGCTTTACCATCGCGTTTCCATCGTGTTTGTGTATCGCAAAATACGTATAGAACCAAGCTTTATTCGACTGGGAAACACGATGTTTACCATGGCATTTCCATATGTAGTGTTTCTGGGATCAAAATATAGGCGGTATAGTAAGCAAAACGCAATGAAAAGTATTTTTCGTCGTGTTTTACATAGCAAGTGAACCAATTTCATAAAGTATAACACGAAAATAAATGATGGTGTATTTTTCATCACGTCTTAGATTTCAATTTAGCCTGGTTGAGTATGTATAACGGGATGTCCCTTCTCGCCCATCATACTTCTTAGATTTCGATTTAGCCTGGTTGAGTATGTATAACGGGATTTCCCTTCTCGGCCGTCATACGCACTATAGCTTTTCTCTGCCTTAGTAGCGGCGTTGGTTTTAACTTTACCAACACTTAGGCTACTGATAGAAACGACCAAATTGTTTCGAGCCAAAATAATTAACAAAAAAGTAACAAAAGACCAGCAGATTTGTATATATATTTAAAAAAAAAAAGATTAAAGTGGCATGAGCTGCCACAATTCACACTTTTTCATAATTTCTGATCGTCTCGACGGTAAAAAGTTCTGAAGGCCATCGAAAAACTAAATGATTGGCGTTGGAATGAGGAAAATCCATCCAGTATGTGAACGTGTTCGAAACGTGTTCGAAACGTGTTCGAAAAGTAAGCCAAAGTTAGTTCAAAACAATACTTTGTCGTACATTTTCGAGACTAGAAGCACTAAAAAGCTTATGAATTATACTTCTTGAGAAAAATAGCCAATAATTTCAACATTCTGTTTTAACGTCAAAATATCAAGCCACTTTAAAGTATTTACAGGCAAATGTTATACAAATAGTTCAAAGTAAATATATAAAAAAATTACTTACTTTTACAAAATAAATACTAACAGTTCCGAGATAGAAAACTGTATTCCGAGAAGTCCACTAGCGGATAGGAATAGCAGTAGGCTATGCATATAGATCCGATATCGATGATCACGAAATATAACTCACAGAATAAAACCTTGGAAACACACTGGTGAGCCCTTTGGTTAAATCGAAGATTTTACAGATCATACAAATGTAATACTGATAAAAGTTTGCAGGCCGTAGGCTATATAATATAATACTTCGAATAAGAATAAGCCGAAAATTATTTATTGAAGCTTATTGCACAGTTCCAGAACACTCTTATTATCACCTATAAACATGAATTTGCATACTTATAGGAATCATGGCCATGATTACAAACAACACAGGCTCAAATGTAAGTTAATTTAACTAAATTGTAAACAGTGCAGGTGAGACACAACTGATAGAACATGTAGGTTCCTAGAAAGACCTATACATGAAACACAGAGGATTTACGAAAACAATCAATATAAAAAAAAAGAAAACCCTAAAACTTAAAAAATATAAAATAGGTTACAATACTATAACTTTTGACGACAGTTACAAAAAAACAAAATAAATTCGAATCTGAACAGCATGGCCCGTCATATGGAGAACAAGTCTTTTCGTGCCAAAATCTCACCAAAGAATTGAATAATGTAGGCCTATATATAGTTTTGAGAACCATTTTCGAATGCTTACTCGGCAGAGTCGAGAGAAGCAAAGTAAAGGTCTTCCTCCGTAATTTAACAATTTTTTACATTGATTGGTCGTCGTCTACCGGCCCAAATAGGCCCCTATATCTAAACATAAATAACGAGGTAGGCCTACCTGCAAACCCCAGAGATGCGTTTTAAAACTACTACTCGTAGGATGCCCTACCTTGAGACAGAAATTTTACCGCAACTATACATATAGGGTCTAGAGCATTATTTGTCTGATAGAAAAAAATACGACGACAACAAGGGAGCTTAACGACCTAAAATAAGATTGTTCCTTCTGCCTTGTGCGTCTGATATACCGAAGGCGCGAGATCTCGATTGTCATCCTAAACTCGCGAGATTACAATGATTATTTCAAAATGGCGACTTCCATGATGAGATTTTGTTGAGGTTCGGTAAACGTTCACTTTCAGAATTAATAGAGGTTTGAAAGGCACCTTTTACGGGCTAATTATTCCAAATCCCACATTTACAACTGTAAACGGTTGAGGTGAGTTTCGTTCAATATTTTAGGGCAGATGAAATACCACAAATTAAATGTTTTATTTGGAATCATAACAGTTTACATCCCATAAAGGCACCAGTTTTCGTGAGTCAAAGTCAAACTGACTGTAACTTGTAAGTTGTAACTAGTAACCTGTTACTACAACTTAAGTTGCTTGCTTCATTAAGTAGCTTACTAGTTCATACCCTAATTTAATATGTAATAGGCAAAGCCTAGAAGTGAGCGCAGAAAATAACTTATAACAGGGCATAGGAGCAATATTGAAAGGGGGGGAGGGCACTATCTCAGCCCTAAAAAAGGCCAGGGGCCGGCTAGGCCCAGGAACCTAGGAGCCGGGAGATGCGTTCTAAGGGTTTACCTGGAAATAAAACTGACCTGATGTTTGGCTGGTTTATAGTTTGACATTTATATACGGCTTTTCTTCACAAATAACCATTTGTAAATTAACATGAGCGCTCGTTGCCTATTGATTCACATAATAATTTAGAGAAACAATATTTGTTTACTTCTGTTTTAGGCTTGAGGTAGAGTTAGGCTATATGGCTTCTACAGAAATAGCTATCCACTAAACTATGTTTAGTTTTATTTATTCTCTACGTTTAGTTTTAAATTGGTTATAAAAGCCATTCCCCAATAGCCTTCAATGAAGTACTGTGAGATAGAAACTGTTTATCTTTCAAGTTCACGTAATTTTCAGTCAGTCGCTCAAACAACAAATTTTCGCAATTTTCCCCGTCTCATTGACCTACCCAAAGGTACCGGCCCTCCAGACATTGTCCAAATGGCCAGCCCGTCCTAGCCGCACTCGTGTGTCTCTATCCTGGTTTACTTACTTTGCCGGCCAGGTCAGCCCGCCCCTGAATTTTAAAGTGTATAGAATAGATCCGTCACTTTGAAAACTTCTTCTGTCAATAAAAAAAGGTCGGTCATCGTAAATATTTTATGATTGTCAGGGGGGGCTAGAACCCCCCAAGATTTCTTTTTCTTTTTTTTTATGAATTTTTAATAAAGAAGAAATGAAAAAGGAAATACATGTACTGTATAGGTATGTACTAAAAGTAAAATGTAGCGCCTACTGGCGAGAAATGGTCGGTCACCGTAAATATGTTATAATCGTCAGGGGGAGGGGCAAGCCTCCCTATAACCCCCTAAGTTTTCTTTTTCTTTATGAATTTTTAATAACGAACATAAATTAAAAAAGAAATAACCCTGAAGACTGAAGTCACAGTAAAAAAAAGGTGTAGAGCCCTATCGCCGTATCGGCTGTATGTTGAAGTTGAACACTGACGCAGAGACTTGTATTTAGACAAGCTCGTACATTGTCCTGTCTCATGCATTAAACGAAGCAAAGATGGCGAGCTCGTGTGTTGAGTGAAAAGCGGCGATTTTAGTCAATGTGAGCGATTTTTGTGCAAATAAAGACTGATTTTCTGATTATGGAGTTCCCTAAGGTATTATACAGAATATTTGAAAGGAAACTAGGTGTTTCGCTGTAAGTTCCAGGTGACGGACCTATTCTATATTTGTACCTTTATCTCAGTGTAGTTTTTGAAACAACCCATCGGATGTACTCTTCTGTAAAAAGAGGCGCGAAAGCGGAATCAGTATTTGAACAAAAATGGCGGACGTTTTGAATGCCGAATGGAACGTTTAGACAAAAAACAAAGTTGACCAGACTTCCAAGTGAGTAGAGTATAGTGACATCATTACGTACGCATATGTTGTGTATAGAGTTCGCAAGCCGGTTGTTCGCTGCACTCACTAATATTAAATGTCTACAGGTACTTCGTTATGTTTGGATATCTATGGTCGGTACCACGTAGTCATTTAATCAGCCTTACCCCCGTCGATAAGCGCAGAGCAAAATCTCAATATAGGGATGTAGTGTCAAATTTAAAATTTTCAAGATTGCAAGTTTAGGCAATAGATATAACCTCAGTTGTTCACACGAAACTTTCCAAGCTGCGTCAGGACATCAAGATTTCGAAATGTCAGCCTTCAATTCAAACGTTGTCATTTCAGTAGCTGTATGCCATAAGAAAACCTGCCTTCATTGTTGACTTCTGAGAGCTGTTAGGACCAATCAAACAATGCTAAGCCAGTAATGCCCAAATGGTAACCTCTCAGCCATGAATCAGATAAAGACTAGACAAAGGCATGTTCAAAGGGCTTACATTTTAGGTACACACTAAGGTGTCTAGTGAGGTAGACCATACATCCCTACTCAATAAATACCAAATTTTCAGTCTTAATTGATGTTTTTTCCGCGTCCCAGTTGCTTCAAAACCCGTCTTGTGAAAGGAATCAATAGTTATTAATTTATCATCTGTAAGAAAGTATTTGCCTTGTTTAATTGTGTTTGATTTCGCTGTAGTGTTTCCTAAAAAACCTAACTGTCAAGATCTCGACGAAACAGGCCTTACTCACAGAAGAGGGCGCAAAGGGTGATAATTCAGAATTCAAGAGTTATATATCTAGTAAATAATTAGACTTTTTGTAAGCATTTAGATACACGCATCCGAGAATACTATGGTGGTTATTCAATTCAACAAATATATATAGATTTTTTTTCAACACTAGCTTCACTTCAGCGAGAGACCTCAGAAACGTTTTAATTTTAACTGGGACGTAAGCCTACCGTACCGCTTGTCTAACACATCAAGTCTGTTGTCAAAAGTTAAATTCTAATATTTAACTGTGAGGAACACGCTGGCAAAGAGAGTTATCGTTGGATAAAACTTTCTGTCTCCAGCTTACTTCTACTGTGTGTAGCTCATCGCTGCATTCAGTGTGATTGTGAATGGCTTCTCAGTTGACAGTACCAAAACTTTCAAAACACAAGCCCTCGCATGAATAAAATTCTTGGCATAGATTAGAATGTGTTAGTTATTGCATCATGTTAGACCAATGCATGTTTCAAATTTAAGTGTGATACATGTTTTTCAGACCGTTTACTGCCAACCACGGCATTTCGCGACGCGCTTACTTGTTTTATAATGGATATCCGCCTTGAACACGATACTTTCTTTGCCGATCCGATCGTCACCTGAGGTATGCGCACAGGATGTAACATGGCGTCTAGTAAAGGTTGACGACTATTTGTCTATACATGTCAGAAATTATCAAATAACGGAATAAGACCTTTACTTTAGGTACCAGGTACTAAATAATAGGTTGGAGAAATGCTAGCCCTAGGTGACTATCCTGCCATTCTGTTGTATAGTCACATATCGGTGTCATTTGGCTCTAGGATTTAAAGGCCTGATAACGGCTACAAGACCAAAAGTTCTAACCGCCCTACAGAGCCAAATGGCACTGACCTGTGACTATACATCAGAATGGCAGGATAGTCACCTGGGGCTAGGGAAATGTGTGAATCGACTGATAGTGATATCCATGAATAGACGGATGGTTTTGTCACAAAACGACGGATAGGCACCTGTCAAAGACGATGAAAGTTCTCAGTCTTCCAATTCTTACGAAGACGTCGAGTTTTGCAGTTCAACAATAACCGAGCTGCTCTCAAGCTTTCCGTTCACATTCTTATTTCGTCCCAAGCTTCAATATTTTTGTGCGCCGAAGCCGTCAAAGTTGGTGACACAAACAGCTAAAATGCATTTAAGTCATTTTGGATAAATAATTTTCGAAAATAAAATAAACATTTACATACATTATTTGAAACCGCAAATTAAAGCATGCTGCTTCCTGTTCCCATACTGGTCACGCTGGTCTTTT
Organism: Lepidochitona cinerea; assembly: GCA_963971465.1. Lineage (NCBI taxonomy): Eukaryota > Metazoa > Mollusca > Polyplacophora > Chitonida > Tonicellidae > Lepidochitona > Lepidochitona cinerea. Next base: position 5,847,415 of record OZ020551.1, read on the forward strand.
TGACAGGAAAATGCAGTAGCACGTTTTTATTGACCTAGGAATATTTAAACTGAATCATTGAAGGCATTGGAAATATTTGGAGAAAAAAAATCAATAATATTGTCAATAATAGTCAATTAAATAAGTCTTCAAATGGAACCTTTTATTTTACAGTGATACATAATGTCTTTGGCTGATGAATTATTGGCTGATTTAGAGGAAGGTGGTGATGATGCAGGTGGGGAGTCCGAACTCATGCCAGATACTGAAGATCATCTTCCTATGGAATTAGACTCAACCAAACTTTTAAACTCTGTCCGATCAGTGGCTAAACTTCGAGACAGTGGACAGGTACTTTGATTACAATATATTTTCTAATTTATTAACCATAGTAGTACTAGTGCAAATATAATGGAAATAGTTATTTACTTTGAGTTATTTTTGTAGCGGAAATCATTGTTGAGATAATAGATAATGATGCACATGTAGAAGTAAAAGAGTAATAAATATACATGTATTCCAAAGCATGTGACCTAAAAATAACTGTATTAGTGCTTTAAGGTTTTCTTCTGTGATTTATAACTCTTTACCCCTTTTTTCCCCTATGACCAGTTAAAAAAAATCCTCAACCAAATCCATGAATATCAATCTGGAACAACAAAGAGAGCTGGTATGTTGTACTTTTTTCTACTTTCTATGGAATTAAATATATTTTTCAACCTCTGACAGTAGATTCGGTCCAAGAATTTGTTTAACTCACTCTGATCTTCAAGTCTGGGAAATAAACGTAGGCCTGGAATTGTCCCTCTTTTTTACCTTTGTGATTTACTGTTGTATAACATAAGCAAAGCCAAATTCTACTAAAACACCCTTTAAAAAGACACCGTAACTAAAATATATTGAAATTCCAGGCCTTTGTGTTACTTTCCATGTCTTCATCAACTTCTAGAATGCCACTCAAACAACTTAATAATCAAATGGTTTTTAAAAAATCTCTAATACTTGAACAATATTTCATGGTTGTCTTCTACATCAGTTCCCACCTGTTTTCTCTGTCCATTTTTTTCACTCAAGTTTCGGGTCCAGTAGAAGCTGATCCTGAGTACCTTCTTATTGTGGATGCTAACAACCTAACAGTGGAAATTGATAATGAAATCAGTAAGTTTTTAATTCTTTCCATTACATATACTTGGTTTCATGTGCCACGCTTATTTCCACAGGAAGTCCTTTGTTGCTTGAAAAGGTGTTTATTTTACCTGAGAAATGGGCGTTTCTCCTAAAAACTTAATCTGGATAAAAACTGAGGCCTACATTATTTAATTAACCAGAAAAAAATGATATGCTTTTTGAGAGTTTGGGACAAGAAACTAAGGGAGTGAAGTCCAGGGGTCAGTAGTTCATAACTCCATTATCTCAGTGATATCTTACTAACGGATCTTACTAACCTGGTTTTTAAACAGGCTTTCATTATTTCTTGGGACTTTCCTGAAAGTTGATGTCCAAGAAACCAATTATTATCAGTGATATTGTTTCATTTCAACTATGGGAATAATCCATCATAACCAGGGATCGAAATAACCACCTGTCGATGACAGGTAGTTTTGACGTGCGACAGGTCCAAATAAAATCTACCTGTCGCATGCGACAGGTGCATGTTAAGTAGTCATATGTATTTATTAGTTAGTATTCTACAGTCAATGGAAGTATTTTAAAAAAGAAGATTTGTTTGGAGAAGAAAAACATTGTTAAAGTTTAGACGTTATTAAAACCGATCTTTCAGTGGTGACACCAAACAGCTTACGTCCATAGTGGAACGTCCCTAGTCAGTCAGGGCTTGTCAGCCGATTCTCAGGTGACGGCTCTCAGTGAAAAGTGACCGATAACGTCTCCAAGACTGCTGCTCAAGCTTATGGACGATGAATAGAACGTAATGCGCAAGTTTCTTGTGACACGGCAGCACGGTGGTTTAAAAGAATCGGACAATGCGTAATATTCTGGATTCAAAACGGAATATTTACACGATGCGAGAATTTAATTATGAAACAAATGCTACAAGATACATGTACAAGGAAAGCGAAACAAAGGCAGTAAAGGACAAAGTAGGCCTACAGCGCGCACGTTTACTGGTTTAGTACGGTGGCATAACTCCATAAGGGAAATAGCGAAAGTGAAATAAATTTGACGCTTTCATTTCTCAAACCTATGTAGTTTTTGCATGGTGCCAAGTGAACAAAAAATAAACATTATGAAGAAAAAAACCTAGAACGGCTAGAGTATGTTCTTTAATACCTTTATGCATATGCATTAATTCAATTGACAAGCAAAATTCAGTATTGAATGACAGCGGCATTTTTTATAGGCTACGATGCCGATACGGCGATAGCTACGGGAGTTTTTAAAACAATTTTATGCCACATGTCGTGTACTCTCTCAACACCACAGTACTAATGCCGTAAATTTGTGATGGTCAAGCAAATTGGAAGTTTCCGTTTATTTTATAAACAAATGTGAGAAAGCAACAGCTATTAAAATGAGCTTCGTTAAAGTGTCATGCGCTTTTAAAATGTTGATATTTTGACATCAAAACAGAATGTTGAAATTATTGGCTATTTTTCTGAAGACGTATATTTCAGAAGCTTTTTAGGGCTTCTACTTCTACTAGTGTTCTAGTCTCGAAAATGTACGATAAAGTATTGTTTTGAACTAACTTTTAGAACATGTTTTCAGTTTGTACAGGCCACATACTGTATGGATTTTCCTCATTTAAACGCCAATAATTTAGTTTTTCGATGGCCTGAAGGCCTCTTACTGGCGTGATGATCAAAAATTATGAAAAAAGTGTGAATTTTGGTAGCTCATTCCACTTTAATGCAACAAGTCAAAAAATGGGCAAAGAACGAATGAAAAACCCCTCCCCCCACCCACCCTCACCTTAAAAAAAAAAGCAAGCAGTACTAGTATGTGCACACGCACACCTCCAGATTACTGTCATGTGCCACCTCATACACTAATACGACGAAAATACTTGTACAGGTGGAAAATATTTGTGACAGGTAGGAAAAAAAATCTACCTGTCTCATGTTACAGGTGGAAAATTTTAATCATTTCGACCCCTGATCATAACAGAATTCATAAAAAGAATCAAAAGTCCAAGAACTACTTATGGATAACAACTATCTTCTCCCACGCAATAAACCAAGAAGTTGTTATCCATAAGTAATCCTTTACCTTGCAGCTATATAGTCCACACAATCAATTTAACCCGAAAAGACAAAGTTGAAAGCATTTCTAAGAAAACTAAAACAGTTGTTACGAATCTTGTTTTACTTAATTTCTAGGTGTCATACACAAGTTTACCCGAGATCTGTATTCCAAACGCTTTCCTGAACTAGAATCATTGGTTCCTATTCCAATGGATTATTGCAGAACAGTTAAGGTATGTCAAGTCAACCTTTTACTAATAGCTTATTTTCATAGTTATTTTTATTAAAGGTATGTCCTTAAAATTCCCTTTACACTAAGATTTAAATGTTGATATACTCTATTTATAAATAATCTTTAAATATATAAATAATCTTCTATAATACAGCTTTTCAAATCTCACAGCACCATTTGACATGAAATTCTATAAGGTGTAACCATCAGTTAAATCCAACCTTGTAGAGATCCTCTATAAAGTGTACCCATCAGTTAAATCCAATCTTGTAGAGATCCTCTATAAAGTGTACCCATCAGTTAAGTACAATCTTGTAGAGATCCTCTATAAAGTGTAACCATCAGTTAAATCCAATCTTGTAGAGATCCTCTATAAAGTGTACCAATCAGTTCAATCCAACCTTGTAGAGATCCTCTATAAAGTGTACCCATCAGTTAAGTACAATCTTGTAGAGATCCTCTATAAAGTGTACCCATCAGTTAAGTACAATCTTGTAGAGATCCTCTATAAAGTGTAACCATCAGTTAAATCCAATCTTGTAGAGATCCTCTATAAAGTGTACCAATCAGTTCAATCCAATCTTGTACAGATCCTCTATAAAGTGTAACCATCAGTTAAATCCAATCTTGTAGAGATCCTCTATAAAGTGTACCAATCAGTTCAATCCAATCTTGTAGAGATCCTCTATAAAGTGGAACCATCAGTTCAATCCAATCTTGTAGAGATCCTCTATAAAGTGTACCCATCAGTTAAATCCAATCTTGTAGAGATCGTCTATAAAGTGTACCCATCAGTTAAATCCAATCTTGTAGAGATCCTCTATAAAGTGTACCCATCAGTTATGTCCAATCTTGTAGAGATCCTCTATAAAGTGTACCCATCAGTTAAGTACAATCTTGTAGAGATCCTCTATAAAGTGTAACCATCAGTTAAATCCAATCTTGTAGAGATCCTCTATAAAGTGTACCAATCAGTTCAATCCAATCTTGTAGAGATCCTCTATAAAGTGGAACCATCAGTTCAATCCAATCTTGTAGAGATCCTCTATAAAGTGTACCCATCAGTTAAATCCAATCTTGTAGAGATCCTCTATAAAGTGTACCCATCAGTTAAATCCAATCTTGTAGAGATCCTCTATAAAGTGTACCAATCAGTTCAATCCAACCTTGTAGAGATCCTCTATAAAGTGTACCAATCAGTTCAATCCAATCTTGTAGAGATCCTCTATAAAGTGGAACCATCAGTTAAATCCAATCTTGTAGAGATCCTCTATAAAGTGTACCCATCAGTTAAGTACAATCTTGTAGAGATCCTCTATAAAGTGTAACCATCAGTTAAGTACAATCTTGTAGAGATCATCTATAAAGTGTACCCATCAGTTAAATCCAATCTTGTAGAGATCCTCTATAAAGTGTACCCATCAGTTAAATCCAATCTTGTAGAGATCCTCTATAAAGTGTACCCATCAGTTATGTCCAGTCTTGTAGAGATCCTCTATAAAGTGTACCCATCAGTTAAATCCAATCTTGTAGAGATGCTCTATAAAGTGGTCCATCAGTTAAGTCCAATCTTGTAGAGATCATCTATAAAGTGTACCCATCAGTTAATTCCAACCTTGTAGAGATCCTCTATTAAGTGTACCCATCAGTTAATTCCAACCTTGTAGAGATCCTCTATAAAGTGTACCCATCAGTTAAGTACAATCTTGTAGAGATCCTCTATAAAGTGTACCCATCAGTTAAGTACAATCTTGTAGAGATCCTCTATAAAGTGTAACCATCAGTTAAGTACAATCTTGTAGAGATCATCTATAAAGTGTACCCATCAGTTAAATCCAATCTTGTAGAGATCCTCTATAAAGTGTACCCATCAGTTAAATCCAATCTTGTAGAGATCCTCTATTAAGTGTACCCATCAGTTAATTCCAACCTTGTAGAGATCCTCTATAAAGTGTACCCATCAGTTAAATCCAGTCTTGTAGAGATCCTCTATAAAGTGTAACCATCAGTTAAATCCAATCTTGTAGAGATCCTCTATTAAGTGTACCCATCAGTTAATTCCAACCTTGTAGAGATCCTCTATAAAGTGTACCCATCAGTTAAGTACAATCTTGTAGAGATCCTCTATAAAGTGTACCCATCAGTTAAGTACAATCTTGTAGAGATCCTCTATAAAGTGTAACCATCAGTTAAGTACAATCTTGTAGAGATCATCTATAAAGTGTACCCATCAGTTAAATCCAATCTTGTAGAGATCCTATATAAAGTGTACCCATCAGTTAAATCCAATCTTGTAGAGATCCTCTATAAAGTGTACCCATCAGTTATGTCCAGTCTTGTAGAGATCCTCTATAAAGTGTACCCATCAGTTAAATCCAATCTTGTAGAGATGCTCTATAAAGTGGTCCATCAGTTAAGTCCAATCTTGTAGAGATCCTCTATAAAGTGTACCCATCAGTTAAGTCCAATCTTGTAGAGATCATCTATAAAGTGTACCCATCAGTTAATTCCAACCTTGTAGAGATCCTCTATAAAGTGTACTCATCAGTTAAGTCCAATCTTGTAGAGATCCTCTATAAAGTGTACCCATCAGTTAATTCCAACCTTGTAGTGATCCTCTATAAAGTGTACCCATCAGTTAAGTCTAATCTTGTAGTGATCCTTTATAAAGTGTTACCATCAGTTAAGTCCAATCTTGTAGAGATCCTCTATAAAGTGTACCCATCAGTTAATTCCAACCTTGTAGTGATCCTCTATAAAGTGTAACCATCAGTTAAGTCCAATCTTGTAGAGATCATCTATAAAGTGTAACCATCAGTTAATTCCAACCTTGTAGTGATCCTCTATAAAGTGTAACCATCAGTAAAGTCCAATCTTGTAGAGATCCTCTATAAAGTGTACCCATCAGTTAAGTCCAATCTTGTAGAGATCCTCTATAAAGTGTACCCATCAGTTAATTCCAACCTTGTAGTGATCCTTTATAAAGTGTTACCATTAGTTAAGTCCAATCTTGTAGAGATCCTCTATAAAGTGTACCCATCAGTTAATTCCAACCTTGTAGTGATCCTCTATAAAGTGTAACCATCAGTTAAGTCCAATCTTGTAGAGATCATCTATAAAGTGTAACCATCAGTTAATTCCAACCTTGTAGTGATCCTCTATAAAGTGTAACCATCAGTAAAGTCCAATCTTGTAGAGATCCTCTATAAAGTGTACCCATCAGTTAAGTCCAATCTTGTAGAGATCCTCTATAAAGTGTACCCATCAGTTAATTCCAACCTTGTAGTGATCCTTTATAAAGTGTACCCATCAGTAAAGTCCAATCTTGTAGAGATCCTCTATAAAGTGTAACCATCAGTTATGTCCAGTCTTGTAGAGATCCTCTATAAAGTGTAACCATCAGTTATGTCCAATCTTGTAGAGATCCTCTATAAAGTGTACCCATCAGTTAAATCCAACCTTGTAGTGATCCTCTATAAAGTGTACCCATCGGTGAAGTTCACTCTTGTAGAAATCCTTTATAAAGTGTACCCATCAGTTAAGTCCAATCTTGTAGAGATCCTCTATAAAGTGTACCCATCGGTGAAGTTCACTCTTGTAGAAATCCTGTATAAAGTGTACCCATCAGTTAAGTCCAATCTTGTAGAGATCCTCTATAAAGTGTACCCATCAGTTAAATCCAAAGAAAAGTTAAAATGGCTTACATTTATTGTGCTATCACTGGTGTATCTTTGTATTTTTTTTTTATTCTGTAGGAACTTGGAAATAACATTTTAGAGAATTCTAAGAATAGTGAAGTGTTACAAGAAATTCTTACTTCTGCCACCATTATGGTTGTGAGTGTAACTGCCTCTACTACGCAAGGGTGAGTTAACGGTAAACATATCTTTTTGTAAAAGCATAAGTTGACAATCTTCTATCTCTCTGATCCGCAAAAATATCTTTATTTTTAAGCTCACTGTGAAATCTATATTATGTCTTACAACCATGGTACTTTGGATAATCCGTTGCAAGATGGTACCTAACATGCAATTTAAAAAGATATTTTAAAGCTGTATTTCTTCTACAGAACAGAACTATCACCTGATGAAATGGCACTTGTTACAGAAGCCTGTGATATGGTAAGGTCAGTTTTTCTTGTATTATCGACTTTGAAGAAGTTCGACTTTTGACCACAAGAGCTCCGGCAAAACCTGGACAATAAACTGATTTCTAAAACCAAAACACATCGGGCAACTTGTATTACGTTGTACAAGGTGATATACAAAGTAGTACAAGATGTGATATAGGTTTTTGGGTTGTGGGTTTGAATCCCACTCAGTCCAAAAAAAAATTGTAAAATGTTCTGACTGGCTTTTCACTCGAACGACCTATGTGGGATGGTTGCCAGTTACCACTGGAAGGTTGTGGGTTTCCTCCGGGCATAGAGCCCAGTTTCCTCCCACAATACGACTGGCAACGCCGCCATACAAGTGAAATAATCTTGAGCACGGCTTAAAAACACCAAACAATTAATCCACCTATAGGTTTTAGTTTTCGCAAAGTCGCTCCACTGAACAATCTATAAACTGATTTCTGCACTTCATATTTATTTTCAGGCAATAGAACTGAACAATTTCAAGCTGGAGATATTTGAATATGTGGAATCTCGCATGTCCTTCATTGCACCCAACATCTCTATTATTGTTGGAGCTCCTATTGCTGCTAAGCTTATGGGTAGGTACATGTATCTCAATGTAACCTTCTGCAGGAGACACGGATTTGATAATTTCTTAAATGAAGATCAAACTTAACTTTGGGACCAATGAATTTCTGAAAATATTTCTATACGCCAACTCTGTATACTGCTCGACATGAACTGTTTTCAAATCAAGACTGCCATTCACGTCTAAACTGAAGTTTTGATGTTATTTACTCGTCTCTTCATGAAGGTCGGTGTTCGGACTAAAAACAAATATGTAGCCGCGAATGTCTGAATGAGAAGTAAATGTCAGTCAAGTGAATTTAAAGGGCCTTGATAATGTGAGCAAAAATCTAAAAAATAAAATATATTGCTTTAATTGTATTTTCGTTATTTTGGGAATTACAAAACAGGAAACTGGAATCAAACTATATGCCGGCTGCCTTATCCATTCAGCCAACCCGCCTCTATGAAAAGGAGGTAGTTGGCTGCTAGATACTACAGCGGCTTCACTGCTTCAATTGATTGATTAATGTTTTTCGACACCCTCAGGATAATTTCACTTATAAAATACATCAAGAAAATACTTGTACTGGTAAGAGGTTGACAGCCTCCTACCCTTATTATCTACTGCTGTTGAAATGAGTCGTGTTGTGTATTCCAGGGGCAGCAGGGGGTCTGACCAATCTCTCCAAAATGCCTTCCTGTAATATCCAAGTATTAGGAGCACAGAAGAAAACACTGTCTGGTTTCTCTACTGCAGCTATTCAACCACATACAGGATTTATTTTTCACTCAGAAATTGTGCAAGATACTCCTGCTGTAAGCATTTATAAAACTTAATTTTCAATGTTAAATGTTTTTAAATGTTGCTAGTTTTAAGGCTTTTGCCTAGTGTTCCTATCTCTGTACAATGTTAATTGTAGATAAATTAGATCTTACATTTCCTTGCATCCTTGTTTGAAGACTGTTGAGAATTGATACAGTACAGCATTAGATTTTAATAGAATTGTCCCTTGCTGGTACAGCTTAAATAGACCATAGCTGTGGTACAAATAAGTAATAACCAGGGCCTGGGAAACTATGAAAAATAATTTTCGAAATCAAGACTTTTAAAGGTTTCCCACGCCTTGGTTATTACTTATTTGTCTAGAATGTCCTGGAATTCGCAGGTGGAGATCTGGAAATACTTTGAAATTCAGGAAAGGACCAAGAGGGAGGACAATTAGTTGATCCTTTCCACGTAACGCCCTTTTTGATTTAAATCTTGGAATATTTTAAAATTTCTCAGTTTAGGCCTATATGTATTAATCACAAATCAAAGTTGTCATTAAATTAGCCTGGAAAATGGTGAATCGATACCTTTGAAAAGGACTGGAAATTTGAATTGAACAAACTCTGAATTATATTTTGTACATTGATTCTGCTTTTCAGGATTTAAGAAAGAAGGCTGCTCGGTTAGTGTCAGCGAAGTGTACATTGGCAGCTCGAGTTGACAGTTTCCATGAGAGTTTAGATGGAACTGTTGGTGATAATTTACGAGGGGAGATAATGCAGAAACTGGACAAACTGCAGGAGCCTCCGCCAGTAAAGACTGTGAAACCTTTAGCTCCACCTATTGATACGCAACGCAAGAAGAGAGGTGGTCGCAGGTGATTTTATACTTGACACTATTATTTGTCTGTAGTCTCCGTAGTTAGTTTAATTTTATTATTGAAAATGTATAAACATTTGATTGTTTTTAACTATGAATTTTGTTTGTTTTCTCAAGAGCTCGTAAAATGAAGGAACGTTTAGGATTGACTGAAATGAGAAGACAAGCTAACAGGATGAGTTTTGCTGAGGTTTGTTCTCCCTCTGTCAACTGACTTACAATAACTAGATTGATGTTGTTTTATGCACACTATTAGTATTAGTATGCAGGCCCCATGAAACCCCTCCTGCCAACCATTTATAAACAGATTTCAGCAATGTCCAGTCAATTTGTGTTTGAAAATATCCAATAAGCATGGCAGGGGCCTCCGTGGCTCAGTAGGTGGATTGTTGGACGCTCAATCCGAACAGCCTTCCATCAATGGGTCGCGGGTCGAATCCCACTCAGTCCCCAAACAATTGGAAAATTTTCGGTCTGGGTTTTCAATCGAACGACCTATGTGGGATGGTTGCCAGTTACCACCGAAAGGTCGTGGGTTTCCTCCGGGCATAGAGCCAGATTTCCTCCCACAATAAAACTGGCAAAGCCGCCATATAAGAGAAATAACCTTGAGCACGGCGTAAAACGCCAAACAACCAACCAACCGATGAGTATGGCAAAGAATATAAAAAATGTTGCTGCTAAATGAAAAAACAATGTAAATGCATTTACCTTCAAATTTATACAAAGTACATGCAAAGCAACATCAAAGCATTTTTCAGTTTGTTTTTTTGTTTTGAAAAATCCTGCTCCAAGAAAAACAGAGAATGTATAAAATGGTGTATTCTCATTTGAATAAACTTGTGCTTTGTTTGCAGATAGAGGATGATGCCTATCAGGATGATTTAGGTTTCTCTCTGGGAACTCTTGGGGGTAAAACAGCTTCAGGTAGAGTGAGAGGACCTGCTGTCGACTCAAAAACCAAAGCCAGAATCTCCAAAACACTACAGGTATAATTTTATGATTTTCTCGAAAATAGAAATTTGCCACCAAATCGCTCATTAACTGAATGACATGCGTCAAATGGTTGCAAAAGGTGACCCCGCCAAACAACGTCAGCATAACGTTCGCCCAATGCCCAGCATATAGTTGTAAAAGGTGTCCTGATGTGAGTACGCACTACGACTTCATCAAACGATGTCACAAAACAATGTTTGACGTTTATGATAACTCTCTCACAACGCCGTATCGGGTGTGTGTGGAAACGAGGTTTTACCATATTGTGTATGCTAGGACACCCGATACAATTATTTATCGGATGGCAATTGGCCAATCAGATTGCAGAGAAACTTCTCTGAGGGATAATAAATGATGCTCACTGAAGGTTTTTCTGTATCAAAATTTGTAGCTAATGTGCATGAAATGGTAATTTCTGTTTATTTTCAGCAAAAGTTATCTAAACAGAACAATGTATGGGGAGGAAGTACAACAGTGAAGAAACAGATTGCTGGTACTGCGTCTAGTGTTGCATTTACACCACTTCAGGTAATTCAACAATAACACTAATTCTTCGGTATTTATTATTATGATGAACTCTTGCTGGATGGTTCACGAAATCTAAAAACCATCAATACCGCTATTTTATCTATGTCTTATTTGTTTTGTCAGGGCTTGGAGATTGTAAACCCTCAAGCAGCAGAGAAGAAAGGTCAAGAAGCTAACCAGAAATATTTCTCCAGTACGGCCAGTTTCCTGAAGATAAAGAAATGATGGCTATTGAAGAGATTGTGACTAACTAACTATGGAATATTGCACACAATAGAGAGTATCTACGTGTGAGTGTGGGTAATGGAGAAACATCATGAAGACCACAACCACTTCAACCCATCAATGATCTTGCAGCCAATGTTTAGCAAACATGTACATGTGAAGACAAGCATGGAGTCTGAACTATAATTCTGACAATGAGTCATTTATAAGAAGGGAACTGTATCTGTTGTTATTGTACCTCTGTGTCAGCTTTATTCTTACATATACCTTGTCGTCAATGTATTTGTCAGATTGGAAATTAACAATTATTTTCACAAATCTGTCACTGAGTATAAAATTTATCTAATTTCTGCTTGAACCATTAACACTAAAACTGTATGTGATTGTTTGATGTTTTATCCGCCTCTAGATTATTTCATTTATATGGCAGCATTTGCAGGCATTAATGAGGGAGTAAACCCCCGACCTTGAAAATCAGACAGTTTGTTCTTGAGATGCTTATGAGGATCAGCAAATGTTTAGCATTGAAACAAATTCCTGCGCAGGGTTGATGCATCTTATATAAAAAGGATAAAATAATCAATGACATCGATGACTGAATGTTGTCAAGGATAAAATAATTAATGACATCGATGACTGAATGTTGTCAATTATAAAATAATTAATGACATCGATGACTGAATGTTGTCAAGGATAAAATAATTAATGACATCGATGACTGAATGTTGTCAAGGATAAAATAATTAATGACATCGATGACTGAATGTTGTCAAGGATAAAATAATTAATGACATCGATGACTGAATGTTGTCAAGGATAAAATAATTAATGACATCGATGACTGAATGTTGTCAAGGATAAAATAATTAATGACATCGATGGCTGAATGTTGTCAAGGATAAAATAATTAATGACATCGATGACTGAATGTTGTCAAGGATAAAATAATTAATGACATCGATGACTGAATGTTGTTAAGGATAAAATAATTAATGACATCGATGACTGAATGTTGTCAAGGATAAAATAATTAATAACATCGATGACTGAATGTTGTCAAGGATAAAATAATTAATGACATCGATGACTGAATGTTGTCAAGGATAAAATAATTAATGACATCGATGACTGAATGTTGTCAAGGATAAAATAACAATATTAATGACTCATAGTCTTTGAGATAGAAATCTGAGCTCTGTCAAATTTTTTTTCGTATTCGTCATAGCCCAGATTACTTCCATAATGGAAAAACAATATTTTTTTACTTGTTTCAGATAGTCACATCCCTCCAGTCCTAAGTTGTGTTTGAGATAGTCACATCCCTCTAGTCCTAAGTTGTGTTTGAGATAGTCACATCACTCTAGTCCTAAGTTGTGTTTGAGATAGTCACATCCCTCCAGTCCTAAGTTGTGTTTGAGATAGTCACATCCCTCTAGTCCTAAGTTGTGTTTGAGATAGTCACATCCCTCCAGTCCTAAGTTGTGTTTGAGATAGTCACATCACTCTAGTCCTAAGTTGTGTTTGAGATAGTCACATCCCTCTTGTCCTAAGTTGTGTTTGAGATAGCCTCATCCCTCTAGTCCTAAGTTGTATTTGTGATAGTCACATCGCTCTAGTCCTAAATTGTGTTTAAGATAGTCACATCCCTCTAGTCCTAAATTGTGTTTGAGATAGTCACATCCTCTAGTCCTAAGTTGTGTTTGAGATAGTCACATCCCTCTAGCCCTAAGTTGTATTTGAGATAGCCCCATCCGTCTAGTCCTAAGTTGTATTTGAGATATCCCCATCCGTCTAGTCCTAAGTTGTGTTTGAGATAGCCCCATCCGTCTAGTCCTAAGTTGTGTTTGAGATAGTCACATCCCTCTTGTCCTAAGTTGTGTTTGAGATAGTCACATCCCTCTTGTCCTAAGTTGTGTTTGAGATAGCCTCATCCCTCTAGTCCTAAGTTGTATTTGTGATAGTCACATCGCTCTAGTCCTAAATTGTGTTTAAGATAGTCACATCCCTCTAGTCCTAAATTGTGTTTGAGATAGTCACATCCTCTAGTCCTAAGTTGTGTTTGAGATAGTCACATCCCTCTAGCCCTAAGTTGTATTTGAGATAGCCCCATCCGTCTAGTCCTAAGTTGTATTTGAGATATCCCCATCCGTCTAGTCCTAAGTTGTGTTTGAGATAGCCCCATCCGTCTAGTCCTAAGTTGTGTTTGAGATAGTCACATCCCTCTTGTCCTAAGTTGTGTTTCAGATAGTCACATCCCTCTAGTCCTAAGTTGTGTTTGAGATAGTCACATCCCTCTAGTCCTAAGTTGTGTTTGAGATAGTCACATCGCTCTAGTCCTAAGTTGTGTTTGAGATAGTCACATCCTCTAGTCCTAAGTTGTGTTTGAGATAGTCACATCCCTCTAGTCCTAAGTTGTGTTTGAGATAGTCACATCCGTCTAGTCCTAAGTTGTGTTTGAGATAGTCACATCCGTCTAGTCCTAAGTTGTGTTTGAGATAGTCACATCCCTCTAGTCCTAAGTTGTGTTTGAGATAGTCACATCCGTCTAGTCCTAAGTTGTGTTTGAGATAGTCACATCCCTCTAGTCCTAAGTTGTGTTTCAGATAGTCACATCCCTCTAGTCCTAAGTTGTGTTTGAGATAGTCACATCCCTCTAGTCCTAAGTTGTGTTTGAGATAGTCACATCGCTCTAGTCCTAAGTTGTGTTTGAGATAGTCACATCGCTCTAGTCCTAAGTTGTGTTTGAGATAGTCACATCCTCTAGTCCTAAGTTGTGTTTGAGATAGTCACATCCGTCTAGTCCTAAGTTGTGTTTGAGATAGTCACATCCGTCTAGTCCTAAGATGTATTTGAGATAGTCATATCCCTCTAGTCCTAAGTTGTGTTTGAGATAGTCCCATCCCTCTAGTCCTAAATTGTATTTGAGATAGTCATATCCCTCTAGTCCTAAGTTGTGTTTGAGATAGTCCCATCCATCTAGTACTAAGTTGTGTTTGAGATAGTCACATCCCTCTAGTCCTAAATTGTATTTGAGATAGTCACATCCATCTAGTCGTAAGTTGTGTTTGAGATAGTCACATCCCTCTAGTCCTAAGTTGTGTTTGAGATAGTCACATCCCTCTAGTCCTAAGTTGTATTTGAGATAGTCACATCCTCTTGTCCTAAGTTGTGTTTGAGATAGTCACATCCCTCTAGTCCCAAGTTGTGTTTAAGATAGCCCCATCCCTCTAGTCCTAAGTTGTGTTTAAGATAGTCACATCCCTCTAGTCCTAAGTTGTGTTTGACATAGTCACATCCTCTTGTCCTAAGTTGTGTTTGAGATAGTCACATCCCTCTAGTCCCAAGTTGTGTTTAAGATAGCCCCATCCCTCTAGTCCTAAGTTGTGTTTAAGATAGTCACATCCCTCTAGTCCTAAATTGTGTTTGAGATAGTCACATCCTCTTGTCCTAAGTTGTGTTTGAGATAGTCACATCCCTCTAGTCCCAAGTTGTGTTTAAGATAGCCCCATCCCTCTAGTCCTAAGTTGTGTTTAAGATAGTCACATCGCTCTAGTCCTAAGTTGTGTTTGAGATAGTCACATCCCTCTTGTCCTAAGTTGTGTTTGAGATAGCCTCATCCCTCTAGTCCTAAGTTGTATTTGAGATAGTCACATCGCTCTAGTCCTAAATTGTGTTTAAGATAGTCACATCCCTCTAGTCCTAAGTTTTGTTTGAGATAGTCACATCCCTCAAGTCTCAAGTTGTGTTTGAGATAGTCACATCCGTCTAGTACTAAATTGTGTTTGAGATAGTCACATCCCTCTAGTCCTAAGTTGTGTTTGAGATAGTCACATCCCTCTAGTACTAAGTTATGTTTTCTGACTGGGTTTTCACTCGAACGACCTATGTGGGATGGTTGCCAGTTACCAGCGGAAGGTCGTGGGTTTCCTCCGGGCATAGAGCCCGGTTTCCTCCCACAATAAAACTGGCAACGCCGCCATATAAGTGAAATAATCTTGAGCGCGGCGTAAAACACCAAACAATCAATCAATCACTAAGTTATGTTTGAGATAGTCACATCCCTCTAGTCCTAAGTTGTGTTTAAGATAGTCACATCCCTCTAGTCCTAAGTTTTGTTTGAGATAGTCACATCCATCTAGTCCTAAGTTGTGTTTAAGATAGTCACATCCCTCTAGTCCTAAGTTGTGTTTGAGATAGTCACATCCCTCTAGTCCTAAGTTGTGTTTGAGATAGTCATATCCCTCTAGTCCTAAGTTTTGTTTGAGATAGTCACATCCCTCTAGTCCTAAGTTGTGTTTGAGATAGTCACATCCTTCTAGTCCCAAGTTGTGTTTGAGATAGTCACATCCCTCTAGTCCTAAGTTGTGTTTCAGATAGTCACATCCGTCTAGTCCTAAGTTTTGTTTGAGATAGTCACATCCCTCTAGTCCTAAGTTGTGTTTGAGATAGTCACATCCTTCTAGTCCCAAGTTGTGTTTGAGATAGTCACATCCCTCTAGTCCTAAGTTGTGTTTGAGATAGTCACATCCCTCTAGCCCTAAGTTGTATTTGAGATAGCCCCATCCGTCTAGTCCTAAGTTGTATTTGAGATAGCCACATCCCTCTTGTCCTAAGTTGTGTTTCAGATAGTCACATCCCTCTAGTCCTAAGTTGTGTTTGAGATAGTCACATCCCTCTAGTACTAAGTTGTGTTTGAGATAGTCACATCCCTCTAGTCCTAAGTTGTGTTTAAGATAGTCACATCCCTCTAGTCCTAAGTTTTGTTTGAGATAGTCACATCCCTCAAGTCTCAAGTTGTGTTTGAGATAGTCACATCCGTCTAGTACTAAATTGTGTTTGAGATAGTCACATCCCTCTAGTCCTAAGTTGTGTTTGAGATAGTCACATCCCTCTAGTACTAAGTTATGTTTGAGATAGTCACATCCCTCTAGTCCTAAGTTGTGTTTAAGATAGTCACATCCCTCTAGTCCTAAGTTTTGTTTGAGATAGTCACATCCCTCTAGTCCTAAGTTGTGTTTAAGATAGCCCCATCCCTCTAGTCCTAAGTTGTGTTTGAGATAGTCACATCCCTCTAGTCCTAAGTTGTGTTTGAGATAGTCACATCCCTCAAGTCTCAAGTTGTGTTTAAGATAGTCACATCCCTCTTGTCCTAAGTTGTGTTTAAGATAGTCACATCCCTCTAGTCCTAAGTTGTGTTTGAGATAGTCACATCCCTCAAGTCTCAAGTTGTGTTTGAGATAGTCACATCCCTCAAGTCTCAAGTTGTGTTTAAGATAGTCACATCCCTCTTGTCCTAAGTTGTGTTTGAGATAGCCCCATCCCTCTAGTCCTAAGTTGTGTTTGAGATAGTCACATCCGTCTAGTCCTAAGTTTTGTTTGAGATAGTCACATCCCTCTAGTCCTAAGTTGTGTTTGAGATAGCCCCATCCCTCTAGTCCTAAGTTGTGTTTGAGATAGTCACATCCCTCAAGTCTCAAGTTGTGTTTGAGATAGTCACATCCCTCTAGTCCTAAGTTGTGTTTAAGATAGCCCCATCCATCTAGTACTAAGTTGTGTTTGAGATAGTCACATCCCTCTAGTCCTAAGTTGTGTTTGAGATAGTCACATCCCTCAAGTCTCAAGTTGTGTTTAAGATAGTCACATCCCTCTTGTCCTAAGTTGTGTTTGAGATAGCCCCATCCCTCTAGTCCTAAGTTGTGTTTGAGATAGTCACATCCCTCAAGTCTCAAGTTGTGTTTAAGATAGTCACATCCCTCTAGTCCTAAGTTGTGTTTGAGATAGCCCCATCCCTCTAGTCCTAAGTTGTGTTTGAGATAGTCACATCCGTCTAGTCCTAAGTTTTGTTTGAGATAGTCACATCCCTCTAGTCCTAAGTTGTGTTTGAGATAGTCACATCCCTCTAGTCCTAAGTTGTGTTTAAGATAGTCACATCCATCTAGTCCTAAGTTGTGTTTGAGATAGCCACATCCCTCAAGTCCTCAGTTGTGTTTGAGATAGTCACATCCCTCTAGTCCCAAGTTGTGTTTGAGATAGTCACATCCCTCTAGTCCCAAGTTGTGTTTGAGATAGTCACATCCCTCAAGTCTCAAGTTGTGTTTGAGATAGTCACATCCCTCTAGTACTAAGTTGTGTTTGAGATAGTCACATCCTTCTAGTCCTAAGTTGTGTTTGAGATAGTCACATCCCTCTAGTCCCAAGTTGTATTTGAGATAGTCACATCCCTCTAGTCCTAAATTGTGTTTAAGATAGTCATATCCCTCTAGTCCTAAGTTGTGTTTGAGATAGTCACATCCCTCTAGTCCTAAGTTGTGTTAAAGATAGCCCCATCCCTCTAGTCCTAAGTTGTGTTTGAGATAGTCCCATCCGTCTAGTCCTAAGTTGTGTTTGAGATAGTCACATCCCTCTAGTCCCAAGTTGTATTTGAGATAGTCACATCCTTCTAGTCCTAAGTTGTGTTTGAGATAGTCACATCCCTCTAGTCCCAAGTTGTATTTGAGATAGTCACATCCCTCTTGTCCTAAGTTGTGTTTCAGATAGTCACATCCCTCTAGTCCTAAGTTGTGTTTGAGATAGTCACATCCCTCTAGTCCTAAGTTGTGTTTCAGATAGTCACATCGCTCTAGTCCTAAGTTTTGTTTGAGATAGCCCCATCCGTCTAGTCCTAAGTTGTGTTTTAGATAATCCCATCCATCTAGTACTAAGTTGTGTTTGAGATAGTCACATCCCTCTAGTACTAAGTTGTGTTTGAGATAGTCACATCCCTCTAGTCCTAAGTTGTGTTTGAGATAGTCACATCCCTCTAGTCCTAAGTTGTGTTTGAGATAGTCACATCCCTCTAGTCCTAAGCTGTGTTTGAGATAGCCACATCCTCTAGTCCTAAGTTGTGTTTGAGATAGTCACATCCCTCTAGTCCTAAGTTGTGTTTAAGATAGCCCCATCCCTCTAGTCCTAAGTTGTGTTTGAGATAGTCACATCCCTCTAGTCCTAAGTTGTATTTGAGATAGTCACATCCCTCTAGTCCTAAGTTGTGTTTGAGATAGTCACATCCCTCTAGTCCTAAGTTGTGTTTGAGATAGTCATATCCCTCTAGTCCTAAGTTGTGTTTGAGATAGTCACATTTGAGATAGTCACATCGCTCTAGTCCTAAGTTGTGTTTGAGATAGTCACATCGCTCTAGTCCTAAGTTGTGTTTGAGATAGTCACATCCCTCTAGTCCTAAGTTGTGTTTGAGATAGTCACATCCCTCTAGTCCTAAGTTGTGTTTGAGATAGTCACATCCCTCTAGTCCTAAGTTGTGTTTGAGATAGTCACATCCCTCTAGTCCTAAGTTGTGTTTGAGATAGTCACATCCCTCTAGTCCCAAGTTGTGTTTGAGATAGTCACATCCGTCTAGTCCTAAGTTGGGTTTGAGATAGTCACATCCCTCTAGTCCTAAGTTGTGTTTGAGATAGTCACATCCTTCTAGTCCTAAGTTGTGTTTGAGATAGTCACATCCCTCTAGTCCTAAGTTTTGTTTGAGATAGCCCCATCCGTCTAGTCCTAAGTTGTGTTTGAGATAATCCCATCCATCTAGTACTAAGTTGTGTTTGAGATAGTCACATCCCTCTAGTACTAAGTTGTGTTTGAGATAGTCACATCCCTCTAGTCCTAAGTTGTGTTTGAGATAGTCACATCCCTCTAGTCCTAAGTTGTGTTTGAGATAGCCACATCCTCTAGTCCTAAGTTGTGTTTGAGATAGTCACATCCCTCTAGTCCTAAGTTGTGTTTAAGATAGCCCCATCGCTCTAGTCCTAAGTTGTGTTTGAGATAGTCACATCCATCTAGTCCTAAATTGTGTTTGAGATAGTCACATCCTCTAGTCCTAAGTTGTGTTTGAGATAGTCACATCCCTCTAGTCCCAATTTGTATTTGAGATAGTCACATCCTTCTAGTCCTAAGTTGTGTTTGAGATAGTCACATCCCTCTAGTCCCAAGTTGTATTTGAGATAGTCACATCCCTCTAGTCGTAAGTTGTGTTTGAGATAGTCGCATCGCTCTAGTCCTAAGTTGTGTTTGAGATAGTCACATCCATCTAGTCGTAAGTTGTGTTTGAGATAGTCACATCCCTCTAGTCCTAAGTTGTGTTTGAGATAGTCACATCCATCTAGTCCTAAATTGTGTTTGAGATAGTCACATCCTCTAGTCCTAAGTTGTGTTTGAGATAGTCACATCCTCTAGTCCTAAGTTGTGTTTGAGATAGTCACATCCCTCTAGTCGTAAGTTGTGTTTGAGATAGTCGCATCGCTCTAGTCCTAAGTTGTGTTTGAGATAGTCACATCCCTCTAGTCCTAAGTTGTGTTTGAGAGAGTCACATCCTCTAGTCCTAAGTTGTGTTTGAGATAGTCACATCCCTCTAGTCCTAAGTTGTATTTGAGATAGTCACATCCCTCTAGTCGTAAGTTGTGTTTGAGATAGTCGCATCGCTCTAGTCCTAAGTTGTGTTTGAGATAGTCACATCCATCTAGTCGTAAGTTGTGTTTGAGATAGTCACATCCCTCTAGTCCTAAGTTGTGTTTGAGATAGTCACATCCCTCTAGTCCCAAGTTGTGTTTGAGATAGTCACATCCCTCTAGTCCCAAGTTGTGTTTGAGATAGTCACATCCCTCAAGTCTCAAGTTGTGTTTGAGATAGTCACATCCCTCTAGTACTAAGTTGTGTTTGAGATAGTCACATCCTTCTAGTCCTAAGTTGTGTTTGAGATAGTCACATCCCTCTAGTCCCAAGTTGTATTTGAGATAGTCACATCCCTCTAGTCCTAAATTGTGTTTAAGATAGTCATATCCCTCTAGTCCTAAGTTGTGTTTGAGATAGTCACATCCCTCTAGTCCTAAGTTGTGTTAAAGATAGCCCCATCCCTCTAGTCCTAAGTTGTGTTTGAGATAGTCCCATCCGTCTAGTCCTAAGTTGTGTTTGAGATAGTCACATCCCTCTAGTCCCAAGTTGTATTTGAGATAGTCACATCCTTCTAGTCCTAAGTTGTGTTTGAGATAGTCACATCCCTCTAGTCCCAAGTTGTATTTGAGATAGTCACATCCCTCTTGTCCTAAGTTGTGTTTCAGATAGTCACATCCCTCTAGTCCTAAGTTGTGTTTGAGATAGTCACATCCCTCTAGTCCTAAGTTGTGTTTGAGATAGTCACATCGCTCTAGTCCTAAGTTTTGTTTGAGATAGCCCCATCCGTCTAGTCCTAAGTTGTGTTTTAGATAATCCCATCCATCTAGTACTAAGTTGTGTTTGAGATAGTCACATCCCTCTAGTACTAAGTTGTGTTTGAGATAGTCACATCCCTCTAGTCCTAAGTTGTGTTTGAGATAGTCACATCCCTCTAGTCCTAAGTTGTGTTTGAGATAGTCACATCCCTCTAGTCCTAAGCTGTGTTTGAGATAGCCACATCCTCTAGTCCTAAGTTGTGTTTGAGATAGTCACATCCCTCTAGTCCTAAGTTGTGTTTAAGATAGCCCCATCCCTCTAGTCCTAAGTTGTGTTTGAGATAGTCACATCCCTCTAGTCCTAAGTTGTATTTGAGATAGTCACATCCCTCTAGTCCTAAGTTGTGTTTGAGATAGTCACATCCCTCTAGTCCTAAGTTGTGTTTGAGATAGTCATATCCCTCTAGTCCTAAGTTGTGTTTGAGATAGTCACATTTGAGATAGTCACATCGCTCTAGTCCTAAGTTGTGTTTGAGATAGTCACATCGCTCTAGTCCTAAGTTGTGTTTGAGATAGTCACATCCCTCTAGTCCTAAGTTGTGTTTGAGATAGTCACATCCCTCTAGTCCTAAGTTGTGTTTGAGATAGTCACATCCCTCTAGTCCTAAGTTGTGTTTGAGATAGTCACATCCCTCTAGTCCTAAGTTGTGTTTGAGATAGTCACATCCCTCTAGTCCCAAGTTGTGTTTGAGATAGTCACATCCGTCTAGTCCTAAGTTGGGTTTGAGATAGTCACATCCCTCTAGTCCTAAGTTGTGTTTGAGATAGTCACATCCTTCTAGTCCTAAGTTGTGTTTGAGATAGTCACATCCCTCTAGTCCTAAGTTTTGTTTGAGATAGCCCCATCCGTCTAGTCCTAAGTTGTGTTTGAGATAATCCCATCCATCTAGTACTAAGTTGTGTTTGAGATAGTCACATCCCTCTAGTACTAAGTTGTGTTTGAGATAGTCACATCCCTCTAGTCCTAAGTTGTGTTTGAGATAGTCACATCCCTCTAGTCCTAAGTTGTGTTTGAGATAGCCACATCCTCTAGTCCTAAGTTGTGTTTGAGATAGTCACATCCCTCTAGTCCTAAGTTGTGTTTAAGATAGCCCCATCCCTCTAGTCCTAAGTTGTGTTTGAGATAGTCACATCCCTCTAGTCCTAAGTTGTGTTTGAGATAGTCACATCGCTCTAGTCCTAAGTTGTGTTTGAGATAGTCACATCCATCTAGTCCTAAATTGTGTTTGAGATAGTCACATCCTCTAGTCCTAAGTTGTGTTTGAGATAGTCACATCCCTCTAGTCCCAATTTGTATTTGAGATAGTCACATCCTTCTAGTCCTAAGTTGTGTTTGAGATAGTCACATCCCTCTAGTCCCAAGTTGTATTTGAGATAGTCACATCCCTCTAGTCGTAAGTTGTGTTTGAGATAGTCGCATCGCTCTAGTCCTAAGTTGTGTTTGAGATAGTCACATCCATCTAGTCGTAAGTTGTGTTTGAGATAGTCACATCCCTCTAGTCCTAAGTTGTGTTTGAGATAGTCACATCCATCTAGTCCTAAATTGTGTTTGAGATAGTCACATCCTCTAGTCCTAAGTTGTGTTTGAGATAGTCACATCCTCTAGTCCTAAGTTGTGTTTGAGATAGTCACATCCCTCTAGTCGTAAGTTGTGTTTGAGATAGTCGCATCGCTCTAGTCCTAAGTTGTGTTTGAGATAGTCACATCCCTCTAGTTCTAAGTTGTGTTTGAGAGAGTCACATCCTCTAGTCCTAAGTTGTGTTTGAGATAGTCACATCCCTCTAGTCCTAAGTTGTATTTGAGATAGTCACATCCCTCTAGTCGTAAGTTGTGTTTGAGATAGTCGCATCGCTCTAGTCCTAAGTTGTGTTTGAGATAGTCACATCCATCTAGTCGTAAGTTGTGTTTGAGATAGTCACATCCCTCTAGTCCTAAGTTGTGTTTGAGATAGTCACATTTGAGATAGTCACATCGCTCTAGTCCTAAGTTTTGTTTGAGATAGTCACATCCATCTAGTTGTAAGTTGTGTTTGAGATAGTCACATCCCTCTAGTCCTAAGTTGTGTTTGAGATAGTCGCATCCCTCTAGTCCTAAGTTGTGTTTGAGATAGTCACATCCCTCTAGTCCTAAGTTGTGTTTGAGATAGTCGCATCCCTCTAGTCCTAAGTTGTGTTTGAGATAGTCACATCCGTCCAGTTCTATTAAAAAAACCAGTTGACCTGGTCAATATGTTCTTATCAATTTGAAGCATCACTGAAGTAGGTTTGCTAAACCAATCACAATGTCCACTAAAACACCTGTAACTGTTCAGTTGCTAATGGATGACTTTGCCTTTCGGGTGTTAGCTGACCAGATAGCATTCACCTCTCTTATTGTCAATGTATCCAATATAACCAAAAAGTTAATTATACATTAATTAGCTGTGTATCATTAACTTAGATTCCTATCAGCATATGGGGGGCGGTTTTCAGCTGAGGGTCCTGGGTCCATGATAAAAAGAAATAACTTAATTACAAAATAAGTATTTTACCTAATGATCAGTAAAATTGGAACAACAGCTTGCCTAACCACCACTTGTCAACCAAAATGTCCCCTCAAGAAACCTTATCAAACTGAAATCCTACATATGTTTAGCGTTGGAAACGCAGTTAGACATAGGCTGTAATTCTGTCACACGCATTGCGTCATTGAATTTACAACGTCAGTTTCCTTCGGTCGTCCACGGTTTTCATCCCAATCATGCAACTCCATGAAACGAAAATTATTTTTAGAGTAACCTAAAACACCAACCAAATAAAGTAAACAATTTCTTCTAGTGTAGTACTATTTAGGCTTTGTCCGTGATTACGACCAGCGAGGTGGTTTCTACTAATGTGTAACCTAGTCTGCCAAAAAGAAAACAGTTATTGTCGAAAGTCATTTGGATGTCCGGGCCTTATCTAGGGCAACGTTTCATAGAAGAAAATGGGGCCTCCGTGGCCCAGAAGGTATAGCATTGAACGCTTAATCTGAACAGCCTTCCACTAATGGGTCGCGGGTTCGAATCCCACTCAGTCCACAAAAAAAAATTGGAAAATTT
Source organism: Lepidochitona cinerea (assembly GCA_963971465.1). Lineage (NCBI taxonomy): Eukaryota > Metazoa > Mollusca > Polyplacophora > Chitonida > Tonicellidae > Lepidochitona > Lepidochitona cinerea. Next base: position 5,871,240 of record OZ020551.1, read on the forward strand.
TCTGACTGGTTTTTCACTCGAACGACCTATATGGGATGGTTGCCAGTTACCACTGGAAGGTCGTGGGTTTCCTCAGGGCATAGAGCCCGGTTTCCTCCCACAATAAAACTGGCAACGCCGCCATATAAGTGAAATAATCTTGAGGGCGGCGTAAAACACCAAACAATCAATCAGTCATAGAAGAAAACTATTATTGTAGAAAGTCATTTGGAAGTCCGGGCCTAATCTAGGTCAAAGTTTCTTGGAAGAAAACCTTAACATCTCAATATCATCTCTTCCCATCAGAACCGCGTTTACTTCAATGTGTGTTGTCTTATTCGCCTTAATTATTTTCTCCTTATTACTACAATACCAAATTAATCTATTCTAGTTTTCAATATTGCCAAACCAAGGTAATCACACGTCTATTTTTAGCTCGCCTGCTGACCCCTATCCACATTTTGTCTCGTAAAAGTCTATAAATCTACAAACATCTCCATTGATTACTTAATCAGCATCTTCGCTGTCAGTGTTTATTAATTAAAAGTCCATTAGAAATTATCTGTTCGCCGATCTAACGTTTATCACGCTGACTGCCATGGAGATCTGACCGATGAGTTATTGATGGATATGTTCTGATGGTGGCGTATCAGCCCTGGTCGATTGCCTCCCAAACACATATAGTATGTTCAATCTTCACATACATGACTCCGCTTGGGTTAATCAAGTAACCGGCATAAGAGGATACCATTGTGTATTTTAATTAAACACGAGATAGAATAATAATGAGATACGATGTGGGTACATGGGCGGTCCGGTAAAAATGCCATCTCGTGTACATTATTGATTTTATTTTGTTTCGTTATACCTAATTATAGTGGGAAGAAATTGCTACACTTCATCCTTTTCTTATTAAAGTCAACACTTTGACAAGTCAAATCCTCCAAGTTGCCGATTAAATGACATTATTTCAGCAAGACGCGGCTCTCACTCAATCCATTAAATCTCACAGAGAAAGGCCTGGTGTCCCTCCTCCCCTATGAGATATCAAATACATCCGTGTAGAGTGTTTTAGTTCTATGGTGTAAGGTATTGAAACGCCAATTTATCAATGAACCCCACAAAAAAAATATTTATTAGCGTATAATAAATGTGTCCACCAGTGAAATCCGGAGGAATTGAATCGGGAATTACGGTAGCCATTAATTATTTTTTAAGAATCTACCTTCACTCAAATTCTGAGACATTATCCATTTATGATATATGCTTTTACTAACAGTATAAAGTATTATATATCTGGACCAAAAGTGTTTTATTAAGTGCGATGTTCAATACCGGGAGCCACATGTGCCTCAATAGAACAACGATATGCATGTAATTACCGGGATACAACGATATACATGTAGTTACCGGGATACAACGATATGCGTGTAGTTACCGGGATACAACGATATACATGTAGTTACCGGGATACAACGATATACATGTAGTTACCGGGATACAACGATATACATGTAGTTACCGGGATACAACGATATGCATGTAGTTACCGGGATACAGCGATATACATGTAGTTACCGGGATACAACGATATATATGTAGTTACCGGGATACAACGATATACATGTAGTTACCGGGATACAACGATATACATGTAGTTACCGGGATACAACGATATACATGTAGTTACCGGGATACAACGATATACATGTAGTTACCGGGATACAACGATATACATGTAGTTACCGGGATACAACGATACTTCAATACGGAGAAAGAAATATATGAACAAAGGAATGACTCGACACACTGTACTTGTTTTGACGACTGATAAACAAGAGGGGGGGGGGGGATTCTGTGGGAATTTGGGTAATATGGGTTACGTTAATTGATCATCGCAATTTTCACCCATGAGAAAAAAGGGGTTATATGACTGTAACATTATGGGCTCCATCATTTGTCGTGAAAATAAAGTGACTTGTATCAATTGAAGGGTCTTTTGAAAACTGATTTACTTTACAACAACATATTTTGGGCTGCAATCGTACATGAAGGTGTATTCAACAAATATGTAATGCAAATGTATTAACACAGACCTTCAATACGGGGATTTTATACTGTTATTTTATCCTATATCCTAACCTGTGTTTGACTAGGAACAGCTGTTAGACCTGAAAGTGAACATACAGCAGCTGTTAGCCGTATACTTCAACACAGTCACTGTCATTCTACGTCAATAATATGGCAAGAATATTCTCTCTCGGGATCCACGGTTTGTCGATATTCTAAATTAAGAATATTTGATCAAATATATGGCCACTGTAAATAGTTACAGACGCTAGATTTCTGCCTGACCATTTCCGACCACCTGAATGTGTTGAGGCTGTGACTTATAGCTGTTGCCTATCAAATTCCGCAAGACATCGTATAGACACGGCCTTAGTCATTTTCAGTCGTGTTACTGTCATGTCAAGAGCCGCCTGAGTATTAACCTCTCGACATGAGGAACGTTAACTGAGACCGTCACTTAGTGATAGATTAGGCCTGTGGAAAGCCATGACAAGGGGTAAAACCTGGGATGAATTATTTATTGGCCTGTTATCGCCTTGAAGCATGCATCTGCTCCGTCACCGTTAAACCTGTCGTCTAGAGATTGAATCGGTGACTTCTTCATTATTTCTCACATCCACCTCTGTCGTAACGGAAATGTAACAGGGAGAAGAGATGGGCGTTCTAGCCGACCCTCTGTGGGATTTCTTAGACAGCCCCAGATAAGTGTGACGGAATTCCTTTATCTAAGACTCCAAAATATGCCTCGAGCAGTACCTGTAAATATTAAGGCCGAGTTTATGAATGGTCCTTCTGTACCTGAGGCTCTGCTTGGTTTCCTTGTTATATTCACGAGAGCTTCTTCACCTGCTCAAAGGACACTCATTAGACGTTCGGAACCTCCGTTACTTACTGGAAACGACAGAGAAATTCGCCAAGAAGTTAGCTTCTATGTGAATGGTCCCAGTTTTATCGGCATGGAAGGTCGACCAGACAGCCGAAAAATTGACTCAAATTGAACAGCATTTATTGTTAATGGCGAACAAATGGTTTCGGGAACATCATCAACTTAAATCGAAGCCAAGGAGAATTTCGACTCGTTCGTACTGGTATTTATGTGAGCTTATCCCGAAAACCTCCAAATGGTTAGCATATGTAAATACAGTACTCTGATATTTGCTGGTAATGTCACGGTTCTCTTAATCGTCTCTATGTGTACGGACTACTGGGAATATAGGGGTTTTGATATCGACAATCTGAACAAAACTTTACGGCGTTCTAATACAACGACGGTTATAATTCCCAAAGACACGCGGTCTTATATTAAAATTCACCACGTTCGGATAAAGAGCCGTGGCAATCCAGCCGAAGTGTACCCTTTTAACATTACCATGTACCAGCCACCTATACTCGTGCATAAATACTTCTCTTTTAACGTGTCAAATGTAGCTGCGGATTTGGTAGAGAACATGAGTAAAGCGGCAGAGACAACGATAATCCTCTTTGTACAGTATGGCAATCTGTTTCGAGACTGTGATAACTTAGAAGGTAAGATGATCTCTTTATTGATCTTGAATAGGCTCTATAGTTTTCTCGTGATATAAAGATTAATGTAGGGCAAAACCAACTCGTTACAAACATCAACGGTCAGATGCATCTCTCAAGTTTTGTACGACAGCCAATGATAAGGTTAATTTCTAGAAAACCATGCTCTTAAACACTCCCTTCTCATTTTGGTAATAGGGATTGAGCAAATATATTGACGGAATCATCAGATATGCAAGAGCTGTCAATTTAATTTTGTCTCTGGCTAACATTTCTTTTCTTCCCATCAAAGCCTCAAATTCAGTTTGAGATTTATAGACCAATGATGACTTCCGATACGAATCTGTCTGAATATCATCATTAATGTCATAGTACCAGTGTTTAAATGGCACCATTAATGTCATAGTACCGGTGTCTAAATGACACCATTAATGTCATAGTACCGGTGTCTAAATGACACCATTAATGTCATAGTACCGGTGTCTAAATGACACCATTAATGTCATAGTACCGGTGTCTAAATGACACCATTAATGTCATAGTACCGGTGTCTAAATGGCACCATTAATGTCATAGCACCGGTGTCTAAATGACACCATTAATGTCAGAGTACCGGTGTTTGCGGGCAATGTTTTATTGATGTGCTCTATCCAAGATAAGTATAGCTGTCAGCAGAATTTTTGCATCTGTTATACTCTTGAGCTACCTGAATTCCTAGCTATGGCTATTTGGGAACAACCATATTTAGACGTTTTCGTCGTTAACAGGTTTAATAGGTAAAGTTTAATCTCCAACATTCATTTTTTATACATGCAGATGTCGGTATTGCGCTTTTTCCAAGTAAATAGATAGTCGGCCTAATTGAATGCTTAATTTAAGTATGGACGCGTAGCAGCTACGATCTCCTATATTTAAATACACGAAGCCCGAATCAAACCATGCTCGATCTGGAAAAATTAAAAAAACAATACTGCTAAGCTATACATGTTATTGGTTTGTAGAGGGTGTAAGGAAACGTCTTGGTTTGTTTGCCTTAAACCCCAATAGGTGCTACAGCTTCCTATGGCTAAACCACACCATTGAAGGGACCATCAACATTCCGGCAGCCAAATGTAAGTATATCTGTTCTGACACAGAACAGCGTACCGAAACAGATATATTTTGTATGAAACAAAGCCAAAAAATGTTATTGACCAATTATAACGGTTTCCTTTTATCTAGTCAGTTCGCCAAGGTCACACATTTATTTGTTTTCAAAAGTCCGTACAGTAAGTAAAAATGTGTTACATTAGTTGCTGTGAAAGTATCAGATATATTTAGGCCCTCATCATATGTCCGACTGGCCTTGTAGGTTGCCGGTCCATTTTCGGCTTTCCAAACTATAGACATAACCTTCATTGTTTTGTTTTATTATTTATAAATGCAATACTGTCATGAATCTTTGAACACCGCTGGTTTGACAAAAGATTGCTTAAGGCATTAGATTGGCCAGTTTCTGGTGATCCTTCAGGGTTCGCGCACCACACCTTGTGGGATTTTCTTGATTTAGAGACTAACATTCGAACTTGCCATTAGATCTTTTCAACTTTCAAAATGACTTTGAAAACTCATTTCAGAACATCTCGAATCCGTAAGCGGCCCCATGGACCCCCAGCATTTTCACGATCCTTCAACAATATTGCAATTAACTCCAAGCTACACTGACTGTTGACGAAAAATCTTTCCTTTCAGCCCCCAACGGACTCAAATTCTAGTGGATTTCTCTGCCAGTGTGACAATACCTATATCTATATCTAGTTGCATAACAATTATACCGTGATACCGCGTAGAATGCATCTCGCGCAATCTAAGACATCAAAGCTTTCCGGGGTCTGGGCTGCCCATGGAGCCCGGCATTAAGTCCGATTATAGTTAATGCCCACTCTTCGTGACGCCTCTGTGACCAAGTTTTTTTTTGTTATAATAAAAAAAATGGTTCGTCTTTATGTAGCTGTTTTGTGCAAGTAATAAAAACTAGCTATGAAAAACTATTTGCTATTTCCCCTTTTCTTTGACTGTGGAAACATTTCCTTAGTGGGGAATTGCGTCGGCAGAATAAAAGTAAGACGTGTCCAATATTGTCATCCTATACATTATTCAATGAAGAAAGCTGTAACTTACGGATGTAGAAGAGGCTTGGCATGCCAAATGCCAGTGGTAAGCAAATGTATTGGGCGCAGATGGTGTTACTTGTTTGGAACGCAAATGAGTCTCTAAATGATATCTAGATGGATAATAACTTCTGGGCAGCTAAGATAGACGTAAAAGGGGCGGGGATAGAGCTAGGAGGGCAACAACCTCTCATTAAAAAAAATTCTCCGTCTTAACTGTTATGCTAGAATTGACTTCACCGTACTAACGGATGTACAATCTGACCATCCTAAAATTCAACCCGTAACATTTTAACATAATCCAGTTATTAACAAACATATTTTAACCAACGCTTACTATAGAAGACCACCGCAAGAAAATGATAATGCAGAAAAGTTGTACAGAAAACATCAATAACCTTAAGCAAGACGAATTCCTGTACTGCTTACCGTTTGGTTTTCCGCAATTTTTTTTTTAATTTGCGCATATTCGTAAGGCACTTAAAGAAATGTAGCATAAATTTGTTAACCATGATAGTTTCCAGACACAACCGATACCTTATTGTTCAATTGGTTCCATTACGATGAGATGCAGTTTTGTTGGATTTTGTATTTGTTTTCTTTTTTATATGAAGTTCACATATCTAGGTTTGCGGAGATATACACCTGCAGCCTGCTTCACGAAGCGGCGCAGCGTAAGTTTTTACGTAACTGCATGGCAACCCATACTGTAGAGATATGTTGCTATGAAAGTTACGCAAAAATACATCTATATGAGCCGCTTTGTGAAACAGTCTCCCGGTCGTTATTTAGCGGAAAAGTCCACGTTGTCCCGGTTATTTGCCATTATGGCCATTCGCCGCTTTTTAAAAAATCTAAATTGAATTATTTTTAATTTTTAGATTTAGAACGAGCAGCCTTTGCTTTTGCCTTGATTTGCCTTATGTCGATGATGACAGCCTGTGTAGCAGGGGCTTATGGTTCATTCTGTCGCTCGAAAGACTCTCTGATGCTCTCCTCAGCAACTTCACTAGCAGCAGGTGGGTAAGAAAATATATGTACAAACTAATTATCTAGATACAGTTTTATATGGTTTTTTTTTTTGCAACGAGATTGTAGCGCGCATAAGGGTCATCCCTTTCCCAGCTTGGATTGAAATCGTCTAATTATCTTGTAATGGTGGCGCTCTCTGTAGCTCAAATACCCGATGACCGCCATTCCACGTTCATAGTTCAATGCCTCACATTTTGCCAGAGCCACAGAGTTATGATAAAATATGTATTAAAACGAATAAAAAAGGATATTTTAGAGACGAGTTGATTTAACTCTACCCCATCTTCTCAAGCCAAGTTAAAACCTCTATGATCCCATTCTGTGTTGGAATGGAATGGGGCCATGGATATTTTAAGATGACTCTACCCTTGTTCTAGTGGCATGAGCTGCCAAAATTCTGACTTTTCTCATAATTTATGATCGTCACGACAGTAACAGGCTTTGAAGGCCGTCGAAAAACTAAATGATTGGCGTTAGAATGAGGAAAATCCATACAGTATGTGGCCTATACGAACCGGAATAATGTTTGAAAAGTAAACAAAATTTAAATAACCGGGACGGCAATTCATTCATTCTAAGCCAAAGTTAGTTCAAAGCATTACTTTATCGTACATTCTCGAGACTAGAAGCACTAAAAAGCTTCTGAATTATACGTCTTGAGAAAAATAGTCGATATGTTCAACATTCTGTTGCAACGTCAAAATATCAACATTTTTGCAGCTCATGCCACTTTAAGTTATCCCAATACGAAGTAATTAACTATTCGTTATTTAACCCGCGAAAGAAATTTCCTCCGTATGTATACATATGTATTTTTTTTTTAATATATTTACCTCAAATTTCTATTTTTTTATTTGTTAATATAGAAAGACCGTTATAATGGCTCAAGATGTATTTGGTTTATATTTGCAGGTATGTGCCTGACGTTTGCCATTGCCCTGTTCCATGGGAAATGTCATATTTTACGGCGCCGTGAGTTAGTTCTCGGTCACGATGTACCTTTCAAACAGATTATCAACGAAGGGCGAACCTACGACTATGGCTGGTCGTTTGTACTAGCATGGATATGTGTAGCTCTATGTTTCATCTCGTCTTTCATCTGGCTTCACAAATCACAATACCTCGGCTACTCCAAGAAATCGAAAAACGAATATATGTTTCCTAGGCGTTTGAAGAGGAACGTGCAGTTTGCTTACCGAGAAGGCTTTGGGGAATGAGACTTTTGTGGCAGTTGTCCGGAGAAAAGTGCTGCCGGTTAATGAGACATCGCTATACTCATAATAGGGAGCTGATGTGATGAGGAACACTTTAGCGCCAGAGGCAAAATGGACAATCAGACAGAATCTAGATCAGGCGGAGTGCGTGTTCCAAGTGTTAAATGACTTAATTGTATAAATTCCCATGTTGACCAGTGCAGGTGATGGTGTTTCTAGCTGAACACGTATGGGTCAGACGGACAGCCTCCACACCACTCAGCAATTTACCTTATTCAATTAATACCAAAGATTGTGATATTCCAGGTGCTGAACTCTTGACACTCCACCATTGTGATAATATTTCAACCTCTAAATCTCAGTCTCATGCTTTTCTTTGCACTTTAAATTCTTTCAAACAAATCCAAACAAATTAAGGTTTACCTATAATGATGCTTAGTGGCTTATTTACAGATTGATCTATTAATATTCTTATTATTATTACTTACTAATCTATTCCTATAAACAATGATAGCAATGTTATCAAATATGACAAACTGACACTCTCTCCGTGTCAACAAGTAGAAATACTGAAAAGATGGTATGGTTTTATTTATTACTATATATCATGTCATACCCTTTGACAAAAACAAGTATTGATGTTTTACATATACTTCTAAATTTTTTTAATCGAACACCACATACACCTTTTTGTAACTATTGATATATCTCACTATGTGACACTATTGCAAATTTTAACTCTAATAAATTCTTCCAAATCGCCAATTAAATGACCCGGTTCTAATCTGATAAGCGTTATTTTTATTATTAAATTGTTGCCTTACTAGAGGTGAATACAGAAATATTGCCGGAAATATATGGTAAACTAATTCTTCTTAATTGTAGCTCCCAGATTACTTTTTATTCGTTCCGTTTATTCGTTTTATATTTTTCAAATAAAGCTATCCATCGAAACGGCCTTTTATTTCGTGATTTTCACTTGCCCCCCCCCCCCTTTCTTTGTAAAATGCTAACAAATGGTCTCATGTAATATAGTGTTCCTATTTTCGTCAAGAATAATTCATTATGGATGCCACTTTCTCTCGTACAATATGAATCTGCTCATTTCGTCTGTCTTATTACATTACCTATAGCTGTTACATTTCGTCACGATCCCTCTTTTCTCATACGATGTAAACCTATAGCTTATACATTTCGTCACGATCTCTCTTTTCTCATGTGATGTAAACCTATAACTTATACATTTCGCCACGATCTCTCTTTTCTCGTGCGATGTGAATCTATGGCTTATACATTTCGTCACAATCTCTCTTTTCTCGTACGATGTGAACCTATAGCTTATACATTTCGTCACGATCTCTATTTTCTCATACGATGTGAACCTATAGCTTATACATTTCGTCACAATCTCTCTTTTCTCATACGATGTGAACCTATAGCTTATACATTTCGTCACAATCTCTCTTTTCTCATGCGATGTGAACCTATAGCTTATACATTTCGCCACAATCTCTCTTTTCTCATACGATGTGAACCTATAGTTTATACATTTCGTCACAATCTCTCTTTTCTCATACGATGTGAACATATAGTTTATACATTTCGCGGCGATCTCTCTTTTCCCATACGATGTCAACCTATGGCTTATACATTTTGTCACTATCTCTATTTTCTCATACGATGTGAACCTACGGCTTATACATTTCGTCACAATCTCTCCTTTCTCATACGATGTGAACCTATAGCTTATACAGTTCGTCACGATCGCTCTTTTCTCATGTGATGTGAACCTATAGCTTATACATTTCTTCAAGATCTATCTTTTCTCATACGATGTGAACCTATAGCTTATACATTTCGCCACGGTCTCTCTTTTCTCTTACGATGTGAACCTATAGCGTATACATTTCGTCACGATCTCTCTTTTCTCATACGATGTAAACCTATAGCTTATACATTTCGTCACGATCTCTTTTTTCTCATACGATGTGAACCTATGGCTTATACATTTCGTCACGATCTCTCTTTTCTTAAACATGTGAACCTATGGCTTATACATTTCGTCACGATCTCTCATTTCTCATACGATGTGAACCTATAGCTTATACATTTCGTCACAATCTCTCTTTTCTCATACGATGTGAACCTATAGCTTATACATTTCGTCACGATCTATCTTTTCTCATACGATGTGAACCTATAGCTTATACATTTCGCCACAATCTCTCTTTTCTCATACGATGTGAACCTATAGCTTATACATTTCGTCACAATCTCTCTTTTCTCATACGATGTGAACATATAGTTTATACATTTCGTCACGATCTCTCTTTTCTCATACGAGTTGAACCTATAGCTTATACATTTCTTCACGATCTCTCTTTTCTCATACGATGTGAACCTATAGTTTATACATTTCGCGGCGATCTCTCTTTTCCCATACGATGTCAACCTATGGCTTATACATTTTGTCACTATCTCTATTTTCTCATACGATGTGAACCTACGGCTTATACATTTCGTCACAATCTCTCTTTTCTCATACGATGTGAACCTATAGCTTATACATTTCGCCACGGTCTTTCTTTTCTCTTACGATGTGAACCTATAGCGTATACATTTCGTCACGATCTCTCTTTTCTCATACGATGTAAACCTATAGCTTATACATTTCGTCACGATCTCTTTTTTTCTCATACGATGTGAACCTATGGCTTATACATTTCGTCACGATCTCTCTTTTCTTAAACATGTGAACCTATGGCTTATACATTTCGTCACGATCTCTCATTTCTCATACGATGTGAACCTTTAGCTTATACATTTCGTCACAATCTCTCTTTTCTCATACGATGTGAACCTATAGCTTATACATTTCGTCACGATGTATCTTTTCTCATACGATGTGAACCTATAGCTTATACATTTCGCCACAATCTCTCTTTTCTCATACGATGTGAACCTATAGCTTATACATTTCGTCACAATCTCTCTTTTCTCATACGATGTGAACCTATAGCTTATACATTTCGTCACAATCTCTCTTTTCTCATACGATGTGAACCTATAGCTTATGCATTTCGTCACGATCTCTCTTTTCTCATACGATGTGAACCTATGGCTTATACATTTCGTCACAATCTCTCTTTTCTCATGCGATGTGAACATATAGCTTATACATTTCGTCACGATCTCTCTTTTCTCATGCGATGTGAACCTATGGCTTATACATTTCGTCACGATCTCTCTTTTCTCATACAATGTGAACCTATAGCTTATACATTTCGTCACGATCTCTCTTTTCTCATACAATGTGAACCTATGGCTTATACATTTCGTCACGATCTCTCTTTTCTCATACAATGTGAACCTATGGCTTATACATTTCGTCACGATCTCTCTTTTCTCATGCGATGTGAATCTATGGCTTATACATTTCGTCACTATCTCTCTTTTCTCATGCGATATGAATCTATGGTTTATACATTTCGTCACGATCTCTCTTTTCTCATGCGATGTGAACCTATGGCTTATACATTTCGTCACGATCTCTCTGTTCTCATACAATGTGAACCTATAGCTTATACATTTCGTCACGATCTCTCTTTTCTCATACAATGTGAACCTATGGCTTATACATTTCGTCACAATCTCTCTTTTCTCATGCGATGTGAACATATAGCTTATACATTTCGTCACGATCTCTCTTTTCTCATGCGATGTGAACCTATAGCTTACACATTTAGTCCCGATCTCTCTTTTCTCATACGATGTGAACCTATAGTCTATACATTTCGTCATGATCTCTCTTTTCTCATACGATGTGAACATATAGCTTATACATTTCGTCGCGATCTCTCTTTTCTCATGCGATGTGAACCTATAGCTTATATATTTCGTCACGATTTATCTTTTCTCATACGATGTAAACTTATATACGATGTAAACTTATGGCTTATACATTTCGTCACGATCTCTCTTTTCTCATACGATGTAAACCTATGGCTTATACATTTCGTCACGATCTCTCTTTTCTCATACGATGTGAACCTATAGCCTATACATTTCGCCACGGTCTCTCTTTTCTCTTACGATGTGAACCTATAGCGTATACATTTCGTCACGATCTCTCTTTTCTCATACGATGTAAACCTATAGCTTATACATTTCGTCACGATCTCTTTTTTCTCATACGATGTGAACCTATGGCTTATACATTTCGTCACGATCTCTCTTTTCTTAAACATGTGAACCTATGGCTTATACATTTCGTCACGATCTCTCATTTCTCATACGATGTGAACCTATAGCTTATACATTTCGTCACAATCTCTCTTTTCTCATACGATGTGAACCTATAGCTTATACATTTCGTCACGATCTATCTTTTCTCATACGATGTGAACCTATAGCTTATACATTTCGCCACAATCTCTCTTTTCTCATACGATGTGAACCTATAGCTTATACATTTCGTCACAATCTCTCTTTTCTCATACGATGTGAACATATAGTTTATACATTTCGTCACGATCTCTCTTTTCTCATACGAGTTGAACCTATAGCTTATACATTTCTTCACGATCTCTCTTTTCTCATACGATGTGAACCTATAGTTTATACATTTCGCGGCGATCTCTCTTTTCCCATACGATGTCAACCTATGGCTTATACATTTTGTCACTATCTCTATTTTCTCATACGATGTGAACCTACGGCTTATACATTTCGTCACAATCTCTCTTTTCTCATACGATGTGAACCTATAGCTTATACATTTCGCCACGGTCTTTCTTTTCTCTTACGATGTGAACCTATAGCGTATACATTTCGTCACGATCTCTCTTTTCTCATACGATGTAAACCTATAGCTTATACATTTCGTCACGATCTCTTTTTTTCTCATACGATGTGAACCTATGGCTTATACATTTCGTCACGATCTCTCTTTTCTTAAACATGTGAACCTATGGCTTATACATTTCGTCACGATCTCTCATTTCTCATACGATGTGAACCTTTAGCTTATACATTTCGTCACAATCTCTCTTTTCTCATACGATGTGAACCTATAGCTTATACATTTCGTCACGATGTATCTTTTCTCATACGATGTGAACCTATAGCTTATACATTTCGCCACAATCTCTCTTTTCTCATACGATGTGAACCTATAGCTTATACATTTCGTCACAATCTCTCTTTTCTCATACGATGTGAACCTATAGCTTATACATTTCGTCACAATCTCTCTTTTCTCATACGATGTGAACCTATAGCTTATGCATTTCGTCACGATCTCTCTTTTCTCATACGATGTGAACATATGGCTTATACATTTCGTCACAATCTCTCTTTTCCCATGCGATGTGAACATATAGCTTATACATTTCGTCACGATCTCTCTTTTCTCATGCGATGTGAACCTATGGCTTATACATTTCGCCACGATCTCTCTTTTCTCATACAATGTGAACCTATAGCTTATACATTTCGTCACGATCTCTCTTTTCTCATACAATGTGAACCTATGGCTTATACATTTCGTCACGATCTCTCTTTTCTCATACAATGTGAACCTATGGCTTATACATTTCGTCACGATCTCTCTTTTCTCATGCGATGTGAATCTATGGCTTATACATTTCGTCACTATCTCTCTTTTCTCATGCGATGTGAATCTATGGTTTATACATTTCGTCACGATCTCTCATTTCTCATGCGATGTGAACCTATGGCTTATACATTTCGTCACGATCTCTCTGTTCTCATACAATGTGAACCTATAGCTTATACATTTCGTCACGATCTCTCTTTTCTCATACAATGTGAACCTATGGCTTATACATTTCGTCACAATCTCTCTTTTCTCATGCGATGTGAACATATAGCTTATACATTTCGTCACGATCTCTCTTTTCTCATGCGATGTGAACCTATAGCTTACACATTTAGTCCCGATCTCTCTTTTCTCATACGATGTGAACCTATAGTCTATACATTTCGTCATGATCTCTCTTTTCTCATACGATGTGAACATATAGCTTATACATTTCGTCGCGATCTCTCTTTTCTCATGCGATGTGAACCTATAGCTTATATATTTCGTCACGATTTATCTTTTCTCATACGATGTAAACTTATATACGATGTAAACTTATGGCTTATACATTTCGTCACGATCTCTCTTTTCTCATACGATGTAAACCTATGGCTTATACATTTCGTCACGATCTCTCTTTTCTCATACGATGTGAACCTATAGCCTATACATTTCGTCATGATCTCTCTTTTCTCATACGATGTGAACATATAGCTTATACATTTCGTCACGATCTCTCTTTTCTCATGCGATGTGAACCTATGGCTTATACATTTCGTCACGATCTCTCTTTTCTCATACGATGTGAACCTATAGCTTACACATTTAGTCCCGATCTCTCCTTGCTCATACGATGTAAACCTATGGCTTATACATTTCGCCACGATCTCTCTTTTCTCATACGATGTGAACCTATAGCTTATACATTTCGTCATGATCTCTCTTTTCTCAAACGATGTGAACCTATAGCTTATACATTTCGTCACGATCTGTCTTTTTTCATACAATGTGAACCTATGGCTTATACATTTCGTCACGATCACTCTTTTCTCATACAATGTGAACCTATGGCTTATACATTTCGTCACGATCTCTCTTTTCTCATACAATGTGAACCTATGGCTTATACATTTCGTCACGATCTCTCTTTTTTCATACAATGTGAACCTATGGCTTATACATTTCGTCACGATCTCTCTTTTCTCATACAATGTGAACCTATGGCTTGTACATTTCGTCACGATCTCTCTTTTCTCATGCGATGTGAACCTATGATTTATACATTTCGTCACGATCTCTCTTTTCTCAAACAATGTGAACCTATGGCTTATACATTTCGTCACGATCTCTCTTTTCTCATGCGATGTGAATCTATGGCTTATACATTTCGTCACGATCTCTCTTTTCTCATGCGATGTGAATCTATGGTTTATACATTTCGTCACGATCTCTCTTTTCTCATGCGATGTGAACCTATGGCTTATACATTTCGTCACGATCTCTCTTTTTTCATACAATGTGAACCTATGGCTTATACATTTCGTCTCGATCTCTCTTTTCTCATACAATGTGAACCTATGGCTTATACATTTCGTCACGATCTCTCTTTTCTCATGCGATGTGAACCTATGGTTTATACATTTCGTCACGATCTCTCTTTTCTCAAACAATGTGAACCTATGGCTTATACATTTCGTCACGTTCTCTGTTTTCTCATGCGATGTGAATCTATGGCTTATACATTTCGTCACGATCTCTCTTTTCTCATGCGATGTGAATCTATGGTTTATACATTTCGTCACGATGTCTCTTTTCTCATGCGATGTGAACCTATGGCTTATACATTTCGTCACGATCTCTCTGTTCTCAAACAATGTGAACCTATAGCTTATACATTTCGCCACGATCTCTCTTTTCTCATGCGATGTGAACCTATAGCTTATACATTTCGTCCCGATCTCTCTTTTCTCATGCGATGTGAACCTATGGCTTATACATTTCGTCACGATCTCTCTTTTTCTCATGTGATGTGAACCTATAGCTTATACATTTCGTCATGATCTCTCTTTTCTCATACGACGTGAACCTATAGCTTATACATTTCGTCACGATCTCTCTTTTCTCAAACAATGTGAACCTATGGCTTATACATTTCGTCACGATCTCTCTTTTCTCATGCGATGTGAATCTATGGCTTATACATTTCGTCACGATCTCTCTTTTCTCATGCGATGTGAATCTATGGTTTATACATTTCGTCACGATCTCTCTTTTCTCATGCGATGTGAACCTATGGCTTATACATTTCGTCACGATCTATAGCTTATACATTTCGTCACAATCTCTATTTTCTCATGCGATGTGAACCTATAGCTTATACATTTCGTCATGATCTCTCTTTTCTCATACGACGTGAACCTATAGCTTATACATTTCGTCATGATCTCTCTTTTCTCATACGACGTGAACCTATAGCTTATACATTTCGTCACGATCTCTCTTTTCTGATACGATGTGAACCTATAGCTTATACATTTCGTCACAATCTCTCTTTTCTCATGCGATGTGAACCTATAGCTTATACATTTATTCACAATCTCTATTTTCTCATGCGATGTGAACCTATAGCTTATACATTTCGTCACAATCTCTATTTTCTCATACGATGTGAACCTATATAGATTAAACTTACAAAGTCTATCTTCTTTTTGAAACTACACATTCCATCTCTCTATTTCTCTGGTTGTAAGGACCAACAGATTGTTTCTCTTCTTCCGGTAAGATATGAACCTACAAATTTCGTTTCTAGCAACGCTCTTAGTTCTGCCTGTTCGCATAAACGTCTTATGGCCACCAGATCATGTCAGTTATGGTCGACGGAAAATGTCTTGCTATAGGCTACACTTGCAGAGACCTCTATAATGCTTGGTTAACCAGGCACTGGCATTCTAATCACAAGCCTCTGGGAATACACTTTGTTTGTCTCAGAATAGTTTCAGAGCTTACAGATCCTTTCCTTTCGTAGGCTAAAGCTCACCTTGACTAAGAGCATTGCCAAGAGAAAGAATAGTAAATAATTCATTTTTAATATCTTATCCTCTGCTATATTTTCTGCTACTTTAAATGATGAATGTTGTTCCTGTTACTTCTGTGCTATGGAATTATCCTACCCGAGCACATTTTATTTAATATTTGATAATTATCTTAGTAATGCCGGTGTTTATCATATTTGTCTCACGAAAAGATGCATCTTCACAAATGGAATTCATCCCCGTTATTTCTCAGTCTCTTCAAATTAAGTAATGAAGTAAATGAATTAATTTACTTCTGGTAATAAGGTATTCGTGCTGATGCTCGAATCTTAATGTGAATCCAAAGGACCAGTTGTTGAATAATGCGGTCATATTGCGGACTTCCAAACGGTGTTCTTGAGTGCGGCAATCAATCAATCAATCAATCTAAACGGAGTAAGTGAGTTAGAGAAGATTTAACATAGCTTTGAACATTTTTTTTCGCGACTACTTAAACCCGAGTGGCTGTTTTCTTATCTGATCTGGCAGTCTACAGTTTGAGGTTTATATTGGTCAGAGTATCGCAATTTAGCATTTCGGTTTTTTTAGTTTAGCGCACGTCCATCAATAACAACATTTTTAAAAATAAAACATTTGCTTATGTGGTCTTCATATCTTTAGATATCTATGTGTCTTTGTTAAAGTATATTGAGTTGTGCATGATGCCATGAGTCTCCTAAACAGCTGTGAACGCTTTAAAGGACAGTGTTCGATCCATATGAAGTTTTCCAAGCCTCTAGCCGATTTGCCGGGTGTTCTGGAACCAAATTTCCAATGCTAACTTTAGGACATACCAGATATTATCGCTTATTAAATGGAATACAATCCCTTAATCCTAAAGGATAGCTGTGACGAAATTGATTTGAAATTGTTTAACTATCATATTTTATCACAAAATTATAGCTATATGTTTTCGGTTGAGTGACGGATTGTTCGAACTTTGGTCATTTGCATAGCAAAGGAAACGAGAACAAAATTTGAAGGGTTGCACCAATAAGTCAAAATGTTGCGTCAGTTACCTGTTTTATTACACAATTATTAATTTTATCAAAGCGAAGGCAAATTTTATGCGTTGTTATCTTAATAGTAAAACACTATACTATTAAACCCATAAACAGTATTTGTGTGGCAAAAATATATTCAGAGGATCTCGATAGCTACAGGATGGATTGAACTAGAGTGACCTTTATCTAAGTGACGTTCATTTGCCTTTCGCAGAAGGGTATCAAAGTTTTCTGATTCTTTCCTGCTTATAGTAGAACTGAGATTAGCAAGGAATACTGCCAGAAGAGACAGTTCTAAATAATTTATTTTCAATATCTCTTATACTTAGAATGATAAATGGTGAAACACATTCTGTACACCTTAGTTGTCTGCAACAACCAATATAGTGTACATACCTTACATTTAATATCTTATCATGGAATCAAAGACAGTGGAATGTTTAATCCATACAATGGTGCTCTTTGTAAGTCATTAATAAGGAAATCTATACATAACAATCGCTTATCCATTCCTATTTCATCTCAGTCCTGTCAGGGGCCTTAGCGGTTAGACTGACAGTCTCTCAGCCCATCAGTCCTGTCAGGGACGTCAGCAGTTAGATTAACAGTCTCTCAGCCCATCAGTCCTGTCAGGGGCCTCAGTGGTTAGAGTGGCAATCTCTCAGTCCTGTCAGGGACGTCAGCGGTTAGAGTGACAGTCTTTCATCCCATCAGTTATGTCAAGGGGCTCAGCGGTTAGACTGACAGTCTCTCAGCCCATCAGTCCTGTCAGGGGCCTCAGTGGTTAGAGTGGCAATCTCTCAGTCCTATCAGGGACGTCAGCGGTTAGAGTGACAGTCTCTCATCCCATCAGTTATGTCAAGGGGCTCAGCGGTTAGAGTGACAGTCTCTCAGCCCATCAGTCCTGTCAGGGACGTCAGCGGTTAGATTAACAGTCTCTCAGCCCATCAGTCCTGTCAGGGGCCTCAGTGGTTAGACTGACAGTCTCTCATCCCATCAGTCCTGTCAGGGGCCTCAGTGGTTAGAGTGGCAATCTCTCAGTCCTGCCAGGGACGTCAGCGGTTAGAGTGACAGTCTCTCATCCCATCAGTTATGTCAAGGGGCTCAGCGGTTAGAGTGACAGTCTCTCAGCCC
The DNA here is from genome assembly GCA_963971465.1 of Lepidochitona cinerea. Classification (NCBI taxonomy): domain Eukaryota; kingdom Metazoa; phylum Mollusca; class Polyplacophora; order Chitonida; family Tonicellidae; genus Lepidochitona; species Lepidochitona cinerea. The sequence goes on from OZ020551.1 coordinate 5,890,020, forward strand.
ATCAGTCCTGTCAGCGGTTAGATTAACAGTCTCTCAGCCCATCAGTCCTGTCAGGGGCCTCAGTGGTTAGAGTGACAGTCTCTCAGCCCATCAGTCCTGTCAGGGGCCCCAGCACGTGGAGTTTCAGGTCAGTATAGTATATAATGTAAATTTAAATGGAAGTATATGTCTGATTTTCAAGTCTCAGTTCGACTTTCTTTAAGACGTTAAATTCAGTCGGGTTTTTTTTTTATTAGTTCCGATTGCCAAGAGGAGTTAGGCGTTTGAAGTACCTGGAACGATTAGGGGATTGACATTGAAATAAAATGTTTGTACGAGGTGTGTGCTATAGTAACGCACATATTTCAATAGAGGAATGTTGCATGCTCATAAAAACAATCTAAACGTACAAGATTGGTATGAGCGGAAAGTTTTTTTAATTTTATACTTTTTGATTAAAATGATGAGCAATTAGCTACACCTGTTTCACCGAAATTTTCCCTATATTTAGCATCTCATGCCACTTTCACTCCATGGATTATATGAATTATGTTTATACTATTCAGTTTACATATTCATTTAGCTGACCCTGTCCACTGTACTGCAGCCATAGGGAGATCTATTGAAATCCAATTGCTGTTGGCAACAGCTGCTTTCTTGTCAATTGAAGATTTTATCACCTCCAATAAAGATAGGGATTTTTGTAGCCACACAATAATAGGCTGTATGCGGGACATATATTTTCCAGTTGAACTTGCATGGGATTTAACTATGTTGACTCAATTGTCAGATACATACATGTACATGCTGTTCGTTAAAGCAACCATTTAACCAGGGCTTAGCTATTCTATTCTAAAGAATATTACCCGAGGTCTTGTGGACAAATAACCCAAAGCTTACTTAATTGATCTCCCTACATTGTAAATCATCTCCTCCACATTTAACCAATCATCAACTCAGTTGAAGCATTGTAATTTTCCTTACAAACGGTAGAAAGTACATATTTTTTAAAGTCTCTTTCAAAAAATACCATAAAATGTCGACATGCTTAATCAAATCGTTGCAGATACCTGTTTTTGGTATCATTTAGTATTTTAAATTTGAAAATGAAAGTCTGATTTGTTAGGTAGGGCCTTCCTGCAAAGGGTGAGCCCGGTAATGCGCATATATAATCCTCTCAAATGGCTAAGATCGTGAATTTGAAAACAGCTGTCAATTGATCCAATTTGCGGAACTAACCTGGGAAATACAGACGGCCGTGTCGATTTGAGGGACACAGAAAGGTCATGCGGTAAATTCCAAACAAAAAAAATCTGAAATTAGTGTATTCCAACATAAAACTTTCGAGGTTTCTGGTCGATGTTGACGTTCAGACTTCAATTCAAGGCATACCATCATGTTACACATTTTGAAAATAGCTGAATATTTGTATGTGTCCCATGTTTCATTTGAGTGATGTAACTATCTGCCTTCAACATAATGAACTATCGTGGGGGTTGGTTTATTACAACAACTATATACTTGCATATAAAGGTCTGAATGATATTCCCTCATTTTTTTTACACAGAAACTTGTCCTTCGTGGCTATTTTAATCAAGAAGATTTCCCCGGTGCCCGTGTGTTCTGGTGTTCATAAATATGTTATTTACGTATTATTATGTGAGCTAATCAATGACGACTGTTAGCGATACTTCTTTCTGACAAAATTATGTAAATAGTTCACTATTTCAAAACTATTTAACCAAATGCAGTGCAATTGCCACGTACCATAGCTATAAGTATTTTGTACAGCGAACATATTTCCTGAATATCTTATAAATGGTAGAATGTAGCGTGTATGGTTTTTGCCAAACAATTTGGCTGTAATTAGGACTATTACAATTGATTAAATGGTGGAATAGGTATGGGAGTATATCTAACGTCGGCAGCTGGGACACTGTTATTCTCTCTATACATGCATTTAGGATTAATGATAGACATATAGAAAACGTGTGGTTCCAAGCAAACCAGGCGATCCGAGTCACCATTGATCCCGTCTCGTACTTCACTCTCTGTTCCGAAAGAAATCCAATTCCTAAAAGACCAATGAAAGACTAAGAGGTTCTATCTCATCCCTGAACATTCTATCAAAGCTAGCTAACTTAATCCCATCTTTAATCTACCACAGAAAATCCCATGATTAACAGGCAGTTTGAGATAGATTGCATTGTACAAACATCCATATATTATTCTGGAAACAAGCAAATTCGACAAAAAATATTTGACTTTTAAGTCTTACTAGGTCTAAGTATGGCGTGTTGTTATTTTTACAGCATATATTTGGCATTTCGTTTCGTTATTTTCCTAAATACGTTATCACCCAAATAGACGTACAGCTGTATAAAGGCTTTCAAAAGGAATAAAAACTCAAACATCCCCAAGATTTCATTTGTTTTAAGTGGAATGAGCTATATGGGGAATTTTAATGAAACAGTTACCATTTTTATCAACTACGAGTTTTGCGATTATACCTAGCTCAGAGATGCTCAGAGAAGCAGCATGTAAGAACCCTTAAACTCTACTCATACATCCTTGCTATTTAAATTGTGTCCCTTATTTGCACACATCTTCGCACGGATCACGACAAACAATTCTTGTTTGAAGCGTTATTATATATTTATTAAAGTCATTTGTGTGCTCTCTGAGTTTTACTATTTATGCAAAGAGTTGGTCAGTGTGTGCACTTAGTGCGGTATATGGATTGTGTTCAGATAAAGGAATATTATGGGTGAAAAGTTGGAGGACATTTTTCTGTAACACTGAATGTATATTTTTCATTTTGTTATAAACTGTCTTTTTCTATTTCATGTCACATACAACCTTTCTATATCCAGGCTTCGTGAACAAAATATAAAACAGCTGTAATAATGTGAATAGCACAGATCTGAGTGTTGCATTCAAGAATTACAAAATTTGATTCCATTTTGACAATTTTTAGTATAAATAAATTTTTCAAGACCAATAAAATTTTTAAAAATCTTACTTTTTGACACTCAGTTTACATTTGTAGATTAAACCATATCGCAATAGGTTGGCAAAAACTGAAGGTGAGGTTATCCTTGGTTGCATTAGTAATATATTTATGAACACTAAAACACACGGACACAGGGAAAATCTTCTTGTCTAAAATAACCATGGAGACAAGTGTCTAATTGTGTTAAAAAGAGGTATATCATTTAGACCTTATATGTGGATTGGATATGATATAGTCACTCTGTAATGTTTACAGTCTATGTGGAATGGATATGATATAGTCACTCTGTAATGTCTATAGTCTATGTGGAATGGATATGATATAGTCACTCTGTAATGTCTATAGTCTATGTGGAATGGATATGATATAGTCACTCTGTAATGTCTATAGTCTATGTGGAATGGATATGATATATTAGTAATATATATACCCAATATAACCACACATTTAGTAATAGTAAGTCCTATTAGAATTGGCAGAACACGGGTATTCAATTTTTTGTCAAAATTACCTGGCGACATTATATTTTCATTAATTTTCCTTGTTGGTCGCTTTTGTCTTTCCGTTGGATTTTGAGCCGTGTTAGATGAAGACAGATGAGACAAAGCCCGAGGTGATCCCTCAAATTATGGAAGCCGAATACGGACATTTTAGTTCGCGTGCTTGACGACCCCGCCTGACTCGCCAAAGCAAAAGATTCGCGACTTTCTCTACCCCGCGAAACTCGCCAAACACGCCAACCACGCTAATCAACTTTATACAAAAAATAGTATTTTTTTTAAACATTTCATTCGCGTCCTCCGCTACCTTTGCGAGGCTGGCGGGGGCGAGAAGGTCGCGATTCTATATCATTCGCGACTTTCTCGACCTTGGTGGGGTCGCCAAACACGCCAAGGTCGCTAAACACGCTAAAAAAAAGATAGTATTTTTTTTGCAATTCAGAATCGCGACCTTCTCGACCTTCGCGTGCTTGGCGGGGTCGCGAGGGTCGCGAGGGTCGCGAGGGTCGCGAGGGTCGCGAGGGTCGCGAGGGTCGCGAAGGTCGCGAAGGTCGCGAGGGTCGCGAGGGTCGCGAAGGTCGCCAACCACGCGAAGGTCGCCAAACACGCGAAGGTCGCCAACCACGCGAAGGTCGCCAACCACGCGAAGGTCGCCAACCACGCGAAGGTCGCCAACCACGCGAAGGTCGCCAACCACGCGAAGGTCGCCAACCACGCGAAGGTCGCCAACCACGCGAAGGTCGCCAACCACGCGAAGGTCGCCAACCACGCGAAGGTCGCCAACTAGTGAATTGTTGAGTGGACTTGATGTATAGCTTAGCTTAGGCGTGATTGGCGACCTTCGCGACCCTCGCGACCTTCGCGACCCCGCCAAGCACGCGAAGGTCGAGAAGGTCGCGATTTGGGATTGCAAAAAAAATACTATCTTTTTATTAGCGTGTTTCGTGACCTTGGCGTGTTTGGCGACCCCGCCAAGGTCGAGAAAGTCGCGAATGATATAGAATCGCGACCTTCTCGCCCCCGCCAGCCTCGCCAAGGACGCAAGGACGCAAATGAAATGTTTAAAAAAAATACTATTTTTTTATTAAGTTGATTAGCGTGGTTGGCGTGGTTGGCGAGTTTGGCGGGGTAGAGAAAGTCGCGAATCAATTGCTTTGGCGAGTCTGGCGGGGTCGCGAAGCTCGAGAATAAAATGTCCGTATTCGGCTTCCATACTCAAACACATCTCACAGTAGGTTTGATAATATATGGTTGTTAAATAATGAGTTTGTTTAAGTGGCATGAGCTGCCAAAATTCCCACTTTTTTCATAATTTCTGATCGTCACGACAATAAAAGGCTTTGAAGGCCTTTGAAAAGATTGGCGTTGGAATGAGGAAAATCCATATTGTATGTGGCCTGTGCGAACCGAAAACGTGTTCGAAAAGCCTAAGTTAGTTCAAAACAATACTCCATCGTACATTTTCGAGACTAGAAGCACTAAAATGCTTCTGAATTATACGTCTTGAGAAAAATAGCCAATAATTTCAACATTCTGTTTTAACGTCAAAATGTCAACATTTTGGCAGCTCATGCCACTTTAACCAAAGTGTTTTGATAAACATACTTCTTGGTTAGAAAAAAACAAAACAATAAATGGCAGTGGAATGTAGGATAAACATACTTCTCCCTTAGAAAAGAAGAATAAACGGCTGTGGAAATTACGTCTTTTTATTTTCACTGATTTATACTCCATACCAATGAAATAATATGTAATTGTGGACGGGATTGATATGCTCACACCAGAAGCCTTTAATTGACTATTTTAGTTAAACATCATTCGAGATCAATATTTTTTCTGCTCAGTATGGGTCTTTGTAGCAAATGCCAGTATTTGTTTCATTGGATGATTGGACTCCAAAATCAGTATTTATCCATTGTCTGGTTCAGGTTGCCTTAAAAGAACTGGATAGTCTAGCATCTGGGCTTTCCACTTTTCTTATTCGTGCTATTCGAAAATTGGACCCAACACATGTGACTTCAACATATCCGACTTTTCATGTAATTTTAGTTATACATGTAAACTGAAGCCATTTGTGTCTTACAACTTCATCATCAATCAGAAATCCTTGTATTGCCATACATGAAATCCCTTGTCCTTTTCTCGCGTTCTGTACACCACGCGTTCTGTACACCACGCGTTCTGTACACCACGCGTTCTGTACACCACGCGTTCTGTACACCACGCGTTCTGTACACCACGCGTTCTGTACACCACGCGTTCTGTACACCACGTCTGCCTGTTGATTAACCTCACGGATGAATACAATCTTACATATAACTTCACGGATGAATACAATCTTCCATATAACTTCACGGATGAATACAATCTTGCATATAACTTCACGGGTGAATACAATCTTGCATATAACTTCACGGATGAATACAATCTTACAAATAACTTCACGGATGAATACAATCTTGCATATAACTTCACGGGTGAATACAATCTTGCATATAACTTCACGGATGAATACAATCTTACAAATAACTTCACGGATGAATACAGTCTTACATATAACTTCACGGGTGAATACAATCTTGCATATAACTTCACGGATGAATACAATCTTACAAATAACTTCACGGATGAATACAATCTTACATATAACTTCACGGATGAATACAATCTTGCATACAACTTCACGGGTGAATACAATCTTGCATACAACTTCACGGATGAATACAATCTTGCATACAACCTGACGGAGGAATACAATCTTGCATACAACTTCACGGATGAATACAATCTTGCATACAACCTGACGGAGGAATACAATCTTGCATACAACTTCACGGAGGAATACAATCTTACATATAACTTCACGGAGGAATACAATCTTACATATAACTTCACGGAGGAATACAATCTTGCATAAAACTTCACGGAGGAATACAATCTTACATATAACCTCACGGAGGAATACAATCTTACAAATAACTTCACGGAGGAATACAATCTTACATATAACTTCACGGAGGAATGCAATCTTGCATATATTCAGTCCAAGCCTCAGTCAATCTTATGTACATTTCCATGTGGATTTCTCAGTTCTGGCACAATGGTTTGGCATTTCCATTATTCAATTACGTAAAGGGGTACCACATCCTCAAATTACGTTTATTTTACTTAGGCACTCTGAGTTAGATAAAGTGTCACCTCCTCGTCTAGTCATTTCTGAAACAGGGTTCTTAGGTTTATCATAGCATGTTTCACTTTCCGGTCATGGAATAAACCCAACAATGGAACAAACAGGTTCTGGAAAAAAAACAAACAAAAAATATTCGGATTTTCTTTCTGTTGTTTGGAAGTCAAGAATGTGAAAAATATTCATTTATATATTTAAGGATAATTTATTTCATGAGGATCAGCCAAATCCCGACTTAAATCTATACCTTGAATATAGCGTTTCTCCATCGTGACCGACGTCTCATTGTCAGCCGGGTGTGTTCAGTGTTTTGTCTCGCAAGAAGTATCTCCACTTTACTTTGACACCAGTCATCTTCGATGTACGCTAGGAAATGTGGCGGGGCGTAATCCACCAACATAATCGTATTTTTCCTCTCACCTGTAGAGAGAATTGTTCAGATGGGTCATTCACGCAATTTTATTCATTTGAAACACATCATCAGTGTTCAGTGCTGTAGAACTAACGCAATACGTCGTCAGAAAAGGATAAGTTGTTGAAGAAGATATATAGATTTATGCTCAGGTTGGTCGATGGTTGCTTGGTTGATGTGTTCTATAAATGGCTGTGTCACTCTGTAATGTCTATAGTCTATGTGGAATGGATATAATATAGTCACTCTGTAATGTCTATAGTCTATGTGGAATGGATATGATATAGTCACTCTGTGATGTCTATAGTCTATGTGGAATCCGAATGGATATGATATAGTCACTCTGTAATGTCTATAGTCTATGTGGATTGGATATGATATAGTCACTCTGTGATGTCTATAGTCTATGTGGAATCCGAATGGATATGATATAGTCACTCTGTGATGTCTATAGTCTATGTGGAATCCGAATGGATATGATATAGTCACTCTGTAATGTCTATAGTCTATGTGGAATGGATATGATATAGTCACTCTGTAATGTCTATAGTCTATGTGGAATGGATATGATATAGTCACTCTGTAATGTCTATAGTCTATGTGGAATGGATATGATATAGTCACTCTGTAATGTCTATAGTCTATGTGGAATGGATATGATATAGTCACTCTGTGATGTCTATAGTCTATGTGGAATCCGAATGGATATGATATAGTCACTGTGCAATGTCTATAGTCTATGTGGATTGGATATGATATAGTCACTGTGTAATGTCTATAGTCTATGTGGAATGGATATGATATAGTCACTGTGTAATGTCTATAGTCTATGTGGAATGGATATGATATAGTCACTGTGTAATGTCTATAGTCTATGTGGAATGGATATGATATAGTCACTCTGTAATGTCTATAGTCTATGTGGAATGGATATGATATAGTCACTCTGTAATGTTTACAGTCTATGTGGAATGGATATGATATAGTCACTCTGTAATGTCTATAGTCTATGTGGAATGGATATGATATAATCACTCTGTAATGTCTATAGTCTATGTGGAATGGATATGATATAGTCACTCTGTAATGTCTGTAGTCTATTTGGATTGGATATGATATAGTCACTCTGTAATGTCTATAGTCTATGTGTAATGGATATGATATAGTCACTCTGTAATGTCTATAGTCTATGTGGAATGGATATGATATAGTCACTCTGTAATGTCTATAGTCTATGTAAAATGGATATGATATAGTCACTCTGTATTGTCTATGGTATATGTGGAATGGATATGATATAGTCACTGTGTATTGTCTATAGTCTATGTGGAATGGATATGATATAGTCACTCTGTAATGTCTATAGTCTATGTGGAATGGATATGATATAGTCACTCTGTAATGTATATAGTCTATGTGGAATGGATATGATATAGTCACTCTGTAATGTCTATAGTCTATGTGGAATGGATATGATATAGTCACTGTGTAATGTCTATAGTCTATGTGGATTGGATATGATATAGTCACTCTCTAATGTCTATAGTCTATGTGGAATGGATATGATATAGTCACTCTGTAATGTCTATAGTCTATGTGTAATGGATAGGATATAGTCCCTCTGTATTGTCTATAGTCTATGTGGAATGGATATGATATAGTCACTCTGTAATGTCTATAGTCTATGTGGAATGGATATGATATAGTCACTCTGTAATGTCTATAGTCTATGTGGAATGGATATGATATAGTCACTCTGTAATGTCTATAGTCTATGTGGAATGGATATGATATAGTCAATCTGTAATGTCTATAGTCTATGTGGAATGGATATGATATAGTCACTCTGTAATGTATATAGTCTATGTGGATTGGATATGATATAGTCACTGTGTAATGTATGTAGTCTATGTGGAATGGATATGATATAGTCACTCTGTAATGTCTATAGTCTATGTGGAATGAATATGATATAGTCACTCTGTAATGTCTATAGTCTATGTGGATTGGATATGATATAGTCACTGTGTAATGTCTATAGTCTATGTGGAATGGATATGATATAGTCACTGTGTATAAATGTCTATAGTCTATGTGGAATGGATATGATATAGTCACTCTGTGATGTCTATAGTCTATGTGGAATCCGAATGGATATGATATAGTCACTGTGCAATGTCTATAGTCTATGTGGATTGGATATGATACAGTCACTGTGTAATGTCTATAGTCTATGTGGAATGGATATGATATAGTCACTCTGTAATGTCTATAGTCTATGTGGAATGGATATGATATAGTCACTCTGTAATGTCTACAGTCTATGTAAAATGGATATGATATAGTCACTGTGTAATGTCTATAGTCTATGTGGAATGGATATGATATAGTCACTGTGTAATGTCTATAGTCTATGTGGAATGGATATGATATAGTCACTGTGTAATGTATATAGTCTATGTGGAATGGATATGATATAGTCACTCTGTAATGTCTATAGTCTATGTGGAATGGATATGATATAGTCACTCTGTGATGTCTATAGTCTATGTGGAATGGATATGATATAGTCACTCTGTAATGTCTATAGTCTATGTGGAATGAATATGATATAGTCACTCTGTAATGTCTATAGTCTATGTGGAATGGATATGATATAGTCACTGTGTATTGTCTATAGTCTATGTGGAATGGATATGATATAGTCACTCTGTAATGTCTATAGTCTATGTGGAATGGATATGATATAGTCACTCTGTAATGTATATAGTCTATGTGGAATGGATATGATATAGTCACTCTGTAATGTCTATAGTCTATGTGGAATGGATATGATATAGTCACTGTGTAATGTCTATAGTCTATGTGGATTGGATATGATATAGTCACTCTGTAATGTCTATAGTCTATGTGTAATGGATAGGATATAGTCCCTCTGTATTGTCTATAGTCTATGTGGAATGGATATGATATAGTCACTCTGTAATGTCTATAGTCTATGTGGAATGGATATGATATAGTCACTCTGTAATGTCTATAGTCTATGTGGAATGTGTAGTGTATCTGGACTTTAATATAAAAGTAATTGTAAGATGCCCCCTATTATTATTGTGACGTAATCAGAATGTTCTAGAAGGTTCCCTGCCAGCACATGGTCAGGGAGAGTTGGCTTGGCGCCCCTACTATGAAGACGTGTTTTGTTGTAGTTCATTAAATAGTTAAAGTTTACCAGTGTTTTGGGCTTAGTACATTACAGTGGCGACGAGGATAAATCCAAATAACTTTTTGTGTTGCATAAACTTGTTGTGGGAGAAAGGATGGCTGCTTTTGGGCGAATTGATCAATTTAATTCAGAGGAAGAGGATTGGGCACAGTACACGGAAAGACTGACCCAATACTTCATTGCAAATGACATTGAAGACTGTGTGAAACAACGGGCAATTTTATTGAGTGTTTGTGGAAGTAAAACTTATGGACTAATTCGAAGTTTAGTATCACCAGGCAAACCAACAGATCATTCATTTGAGGAATTATGCAAATTAGTGGAAGAACATCACAATCCCAGACCATCACCTATTGTTCAAAGAGTCAAATTCCGGGCACACTCTCGGAAATCAGGTCAGTCTATCGCTTCTTTTGTCGCTGAATTAAGGCAATTGTCTGAATATTGTGACTATGGAGCAACATTAGATGAAATGCTCAGGGACCAGTTAGTTTGTGGAGTGAGTGATGATCGTATTCAACGAAGATTATTTTCTGAACCTAATTTGACATTTAAAAAAGCCATGGAAATTGCTCAAGGAATGGAAGTAGCAACTAAATATGCAACGGACATTCAAAATGTTAACTCCTCACAAGCTGTCCAAAAAGTAGACAAAATTCATAATGTAACGAAAAACACAAAGCAACAACAACACGCACAAAAACAAATGCACAGTAAAGATAAGTTTAGAAATTTTAATCACAACAAACAAGCACGTAATGGGTATGGTAGTCGTAATGGCAATGGTAGTACTAGTAGTAGGGGTCAACTCTCAAGGGGTCAATTTTCGCCATGTTTCAGATGTAAAAGTACCTTTCACGTACCAGATGACTGTCGTTATAGGACGGCACAGTGTTATTTATGTCACGGGACCGGGCATATTGCTAAGGCTTGCAAAGCTAAAGTTGCTAATGGTGGTGCACAGAAACGCATGGAAAGACACAACACTAACTTAGTTCAGGATAGTGAATGTATCGAACAAACATATACAATGTTTAATGTATCAACCAAAAGTAAAAAAGTTGAGCCTTTGGTGGCAGATTTTTGTATAAATGGCAACAATGTTGCAATGCAAATTGATACAGGGGCTTCAGTGTCAATTATGAGTTTAGATACATTTAATTCAAACTTGTTTAATTTTGTTGATTTGAGAGAAACTAGTTCAAAACTTAGTACTTACACTGGAGAGAAAATCAACGTAGTTGGTAGTGTTGATGTGTCGGTGTGTTATGGTAATCAGACGGCAAATGTTCCTTTATTGATTGTGAAAGGAAATGGGCCAAATTTGGTGGGTCGTGATTGGTTACAGGTTTTCAAATTGAATTGGTTGGAAATTCTTAATGTCAATGATAACGTCAGTCACAAACCACTCATTGAGAGATACTCAGACGTTTTTCAAGATAGCTTAGGGTCGATTAAGAATGTGAGAGCTAAGATTTATGTAGACCCAGAAACCCAACCCAAGTTTTTTAAGCCACGCTCAGTTCCCTATGCTATGAGGGATAGAGTTAATAAAGAGTTAGACAGACTGTGTAGCGAAGGTATTATAGAACCGGTAGAATTTTCTGATTGGGCGGCGCCTATTGTACCAGTATTGAAGAGTAATGGTCAGATTAGAATCTGTGGGGATTACAAGGTTACAGTTAACCAAGCTTCTAAGCTAGATACTTACCCAATCCCTAGAATACAGGATTTGTATGCAACATTGAGTGGGGGTAAAACTTTTACCAAGTTAGATCTTAGCAGTGCATACCTTCAGTTACAGTTGGACGAAAAATCGAAACAATACACAACAATCAATACACATCGGGGTTTGTTTCAATACACAAGATTGCCCATGGGGATTTCGTCCTCACCCTCAATATTTCAGAGATGTATGGACACCTTGCTGCAAGGCATACCTTACGTTTGTACATATATAGATGACATTTTGATTAGTGGAGATTCAGACAAAGCACATATGCACAATTTAGAAGCAGTTTTGCAAAAACTTTCGCAGGCAAACATTACAGTGAACCTAGACAAATGTAGTTTTTTACAAACAGACATAGTGTACTTAGGATACAAAATAGACTCAGTAGGGCTACATCCTGTGCAAGAAAAGTTGGACGCCATAACTCAGGCTTCAGTTCCTCAAAACTTGACAGAGTTAAAGTCATACCTGGGCTTACTGAACTATTATGGGAAATTCATTCCAAATTTGTCAACTGTCCTGGCTCCACTTTATTTACTGTTGAAGAAAAATCAAAAGTGGATGTGGGGTCCTAAACAGACTAAAGCTTTTGAAATGTCTAAAGATTTGTTGAACTCATCTCAAGTACTTGTTCACTATGATCCATCAAAAGAACTCTTGTTAGCATGCGACGCTTCACCATACGGTGTCGGCGCAGTGTTATCTCACAGAATGAAAGATGGCACAGAGAGACCAATATCTTTTGCTTCGAGGTCACTAATGCCTGCTGAGAAAAACTATTCTCAATTAGAGAGAGAAGGTTTAGCCATTGTGTTCGGAGTGAAGAAATTTCATTCATATTTGTTTGGAAGACAGTTTGAAATTACAAGTGACCACAAGCCATTACAAACACTGTTTTCTCAAACCAAAGCTGTTCCTGTTTTAGCATCATCTAGAATTCAAAGATGGGCTCTTACGCTTTCTGCGTACGACTATACTCTGAAATACCAGCCGGGGTCACAGATGAACCATGCTGATGCCATGAGTCGATTACCCATGAAAACTGAAACAATTAATGTTCCAGTTCCAGAGGATACGATTTTACTTACGGAATTTTTGGACTCTTCTCCCATTACCTCAGAGGATGTTAAAAGATGGACCAATGTAGATCCATATCTGTCACGAGTAAGGAGATTTATTACAAATGGTTGGCCAGGAAAGGTTGATACAGAAATCCAGCCTTATTATCAAAAAAGACATGAACTGAGTGTACATGATGGAGTCATATTGTGGGGCTCTAGAGTGGTGGTTCCGCCACAAGGTAGAGTTCGTGTTATGGAAATGTTACACGAATCACACCCAGGAATTGTGCGAATGAAAGCATTTGCACGAAGTTATGTTTGGTGGCCATGTCTTGACAATGACATTGAGTCAAAAGTGCGAAGTTGTGAAACATGTCAAGAAAATGCTAAATTGCCAGCTTCTACTCCCATGCATCCATGGGAATGGCCTACAAGACCTTGGGACCGCATTCACCTTGATCATGCTGGACCTTTTATGAACAAAACTTTTTTGATTGTAACTGATGCATATTCCAAGTGGATGGAAGTGTATCCGGTGTCATCAACTTCATCGGAGGTTACTATTCAGAAACTGAGGCTTGCGTTCTCAACTCACGGATTACCAAGTACTGTTGTGTCAGACAATGGAACTTCATTTACCAGTAAGGAATTTCAAAAGTTTATGCGTGTTAATGGTATTAAATGTTTGACATCAGCTCCCTACCACCCAGGATCTAATGGCCTTGCTGAACGATCTGTTCAGACTTTCAAGGAAGGTATGAAGAAAATAACAAGTGGAACTATCGAGTCTAAAATATCGAGGTTTTTGTTTAAATACAGAGTAACTCCACATAGCACAACTGGAAAGTCTCCCGCTGAACTTCTAATGGGGAGAAAGCTACGAACACACCTGGATTTGTTGCAGCCTGATGAACATGTCATTGTTAGAAAGTGTCAACAAAAACAGAAAGACACGCATGATACGCATGCAAAAGAAAAGTTTATTCAAGCAGGTGACCAAGTTTATGTGTTAAATTTTGGCGCTGGTGTGCGTTGGCTTAAAGGTGTTGTTGTGGAGAAAATTGGTTCTCAGTTTGTAATTAGGCTAAATGATGATCGAGTGGTTCGTCGTCATATCGATCATGTTCGTTTGACTGTTAACGACATTACAGTTGTTCATGTTCCGGATATACTGGAGAAAATACCGTCAGTTCCTTATTCTCCACCCTTGGAGAGTTCTCCATCTGAACTTTGTGAAAATACTAGTGAAGATAATAGTGGTTCTGAAAATACCACACCTTTACGAAGATCAGAACGTATTCGCAAATCACCTGAACGCCTTGACTTATAATGTTTTACTTTTATCGATATTATAAGCTGTTTTTGATATTCCTTTTATTTCAAGTCGACTGTTTGAAGAACTTTATTTGAAACATTTCTTAACTATCAGTCTATTTCAGGACATCTAAAGAAAAACTTTTAATTGGTAAATTCTAAAGCAAATTGCTTGTTAAAGCTACTGGTTTATTTCAACAAAGTTTATGATTGTTTCATGTCTTTAAAGTGAACAGGGATATTTCTATGTTTAAACTTAAAGATGGGGGAATGTAGTGTATCTGGACTTTAATATAAAAGTAATTGTAAGATGCCCCCTATTATTATTGTGACGTAATCAGAATGTTCTAGAAGGTTCCCTGCCAGCACATGGTCAGGGAGAGTTGGCTTGGCGCCCCTACTATGAAGACGTGTTTTGTTGTAGTTCATTAAATAGTTAAAGTTTACCAGTGTTTTGGGCTTAGTACATTACAGAATGGATATGATATAGTCACTCTGTAATGTCTATAGTCTATGTGGAATGGATATGATATAGTCAATCTGTAATGTCTATAGTCTATGTGGAATGGATATGATATAGTCACTCTGTAATGTATATAGTCTATGTGGATTGGATATGATATAGTCACTGTGTAATGTATGTAGTCTATGTGGAATGGATATGATATAGTCACTCTGTAATGTCTATAGTCTATATGGAATGGATATGATATAGTCACTCTGTAATGTCTATAGTCTATGTGGATTGGATATGATATAGTCACTCTGTAATGTATGTAGTCTATGTGGATTGGATATGATATAGTCACTCTGTAATGTCAACAGTCTATGTGGAATGGATATGATATAGTCACTCTGTAATGTCTATAGTCTATGTGGAATGGATAATATATAGTCACTCTGTAATGTCTATAGTCTATGTGTAATGGATACAATATAGTCACTCTGTAATGTCTATAGTCTATGTGGAATGGGTATGATATAGTCACTCTGTAATGTCTATAGTCTATGTGGAATGGATATGATATAGTCACTCTGTAATGTCTATAGTCTATGTGGAATGGATATGATATAGTCACTCTGTAATGTCTATAGTCTATGTGGATTGGATATGACATAGTCACTCTGTAATGTCTATAGTCTATGTGGAATGGATATGATATAGTCACTCTCTAATGTCTATAGTCTATGTGGAATGGATATGATATAGTCACTCTGTAATGTCTACAGTCTATGTGGAATGGATACAATATAGTCACTGTGTAATGTCTATAGTCTATGTGGAATGGATACAATATAGTCACTCTGTAATGTCTATAGTATATGTGGAATGGGTATGATATAGTCACTGTGTAATGTCTATAGTCTATGTGGATTGGATATGACATAGTCACTCTGTAATGTCTATAGTCTATGTGGAATGGATATGATATAGTCACTGTGTAATGTCTATAGTCTATGTGGAATGGATATGATATAGTCACTCTGTAATGTCTATAGTCTAAGTGGAATGGATATGATGAAGTCACTGTGTAATGTATATAGTCTATGTGGAATAGATATGATATAGTCACTCTGTAATGTCTATAGTCTATGTGGAATGGATAGTCACTCTGTAATGTCTATAGTCTATGTGGAATGGATATGATATAGTCACTCTGCAATGTCTATAGTCTATGTGGAATGGATATGATATAGTCACTCTGTAATGTCTATAGTCTATGTGTAATGGATATGATATAGTCACTCTGTAATGTCTATAGTCTATGTGGAATGGATATGATATAGTCACTCTGTAATGTCTATAGTCTATGTGGAATGGATTTGATATAGTCACTCTGTAATGTCTGTAGTCTATGTGGAATGGATATGATATAGTCACTCTGTAATGTCTATAGTCTATGTGGAATGGATATGATATAGTCACTCTGTAATGGCTATAGTCTATGTGGAATAGATATGATATAGTCACTCTGTATTGTCTATAGTCTATGTGGAATAGATATGATATAGTCACTCTGTATTGTCTATAGTCTATGTGGAATGGATATGATATAGTCACTCTGTATTGTCTATGGTATATGTGGAATGGATATGATATAGTCACTCTGTATTGTCTATGGTATATGTGGAATGGATATGATATAGTCACTCTGTAGTGTCTATAGTCTATGTGGATTGGATATGACATAGTCACTCTGTAATGTCTATAGTCTATGTGGAATCCGAATGGGTATGATATAGTCACTCTGTAATGTCTATAGTCTATGTGGAATGGATATGATATAGTCACTCTATAATGTCTATAGTCTATGTGGAATGGATATGATATAGTCACTCTGTAATGTCTATAGTCTATGTGGAATGGATATGATATAGTCACTCTGTAATGTCTATAGTCTATGTGGAATGGGTATGATATAATCACTCTGTAATGTCTATAGTCTATATGGAATGGATATGATATAGTCACTCTGTAATGTCTATAGTCTATGTGGAATGGATATGATATAGTCACTCTGTAATGTTTACAGTCTATGTGGAATGGATATGATATAGTCACTCTGTAATGTCTATAGTCTATGTGGAATGGATATGATATAATCACTCTGTAATGTCTATAGTCTATGTGGAATGGATATGATATAGTCACTCTGTAATGTCTGTAGTCTATTTGGATTGGATATGATATAGTCACTCTGTAATGTCTATAGTCTATGTGTAATGGATATGATATAGTCACTCTGTAATGTCTATAGTCTATGTGGAATGGATATGATATAGTCACTCTGTAATGTCTATAGTCTATGTAAAATGGATATGATATAGTCACTCTGTATTGTCTATGGTATATGTGGAATGGATATGATATAGTCACTCTGTATTGTCTATGGTATATGTGGAATGGATATGATATAGTCACTCTGTAGTGTCTATAGTCTATGTGGATTGGATATGACATAGTCACTCTGTAATGTCTATAGTCTATGTGGAATCCGAATGGGTATGATATAGTCACTCTGTAATGTCTATAGTCTATGTGGAATGGATATGATATAGTCACTCTGTAATGTCTATAGTCTATGTGGAATGGATATGATATAGTCACTCTGTAATGTCTATAGTCTATGTGGAATGGATATGATATAGTCACTCTGTAATGTCTATAGTCTATGTGGAATGGGTATGATATAGTCACTCTGTAATGTCTATAGTCTATATGGAATGGATATGATATAGTCACTCTGTAATGTCTATAGTCTATGTGGAATGGATATGATATAGTCACTCTGTAATGTTTACAGTCTATGTGGAATGGATATGATATAGTCACTCTGTAATGTCTATAGTCTATGTGGAATGGATATGATATAATCACTCTGTAATGTCTATAGTCTATGTGGAATGGATATGATATAGTCACTCTGTAATGTCTGTAGTCTATTTGGATTGGATATGATATAGTCACTCTGTAATGTCTATAGTCTATGTGTAATGGATATGATATAGTCACTGTGTAATGTCTATAGTCTATGTGGAATGGATATGATATAGTCACTCTGTAATGTTTACAGTCTATGTGGAATGGATATGATATAGTCACTCTGTAATGTCTATAGTCTATGTGGATTGGATATGATATAGTCACTCTGTAATGTCTATAGTCTATGTGGAATGGATATGATATAGTCACTCTGTAATGTATGTAGTCTATGTGGATTGGATATGATATAGTCACACTGTAATGTCAACAGTCTATGTGGAATGGATATGATATAGTCACTCTGTAATGGCTATAGTCTATGTGGAATGGATATGATATAGTCACACTGTAATGTCAACAGTCTATGTGGAATGGATATGATATAGTCACTCTGTAATGTCTATAGTCTATGTGGAATAGATATGATATAGTCACTCTGTAATGTCTATAGTCTATGTGGAATGGATATGATATAGTCACTGTGTAATGTCTATAGTCTATGTGGAATGGATATGATATAGTCACTCTGTAATGTCTATAGTCTATGTGGAATGGATATGATATAGTCACTGTGTAATGTCTATAGTCTATGTGGAATGGATATGATATAGTCACTGTGTAATGTATATAGTCTATGTGGAATGGATATGATATAGTCACTCTGTAATGTCTATAGTCTATGTAAAATGGATATGATATAGTCACTCTGTAATGTCTATAGTCTATGTGGAATGGATATGATATAGTCACTCTGTAATGTCTATAGTCTATGTAAAATGGATATGATATAGTCACTCTGTAATGTCTATGTGGAATGGATATGATATAGTCACTGTGTAATGTATATAGTCTATGTGGAATGGATATGATATAGTCACTCTGTAATGTCTATAGTCTATGTGGAATGGATATGATATAGTCACTCTGTAATGTCTATAGTCTATGTGGAATGGATATGATATAGTCACTCTGTAATGTCTATAGTCTATGTGGAATAGATATGATATAGTCACTCTGTAATGTATATAGTCTATGTGGAATGGATATGATATAGTCACTGTGTAATGTATATAGTCTATGTGGAATGGATATGATATAGTCACTCTGTAATGTCTATAGTCTATGTGGAATGGGTATGATATAGTCACTCTGTAATGTCTATAGTCTATGTGGAATGGAAATGACATAGTCACTCTGTAATGTGTATAGTCTATGTGGAATGGATATGATATAGTCACTCTGTAATGTCTATAGTCTATGTGGAATGGATATGATATAGTCACTCTGTGATGTCTATAGTCTATGTGGAATGGATATGATATAGTCACTCTGTAATGTCTATAGTCTATGTGGAATGGATATGATATAGTCCCTCTGTATTGTCTATAGTTAATGTGGAATGGACATGATATAGTCACTCTGTAATGTCTATAGTCTATGTGGAATGGATATGATATAGTCACTGTGTAATGTCTATAGTCTATGTAAAATGGATATGATATAGTCACTCTGTAATGTCTATAGTCTATGTGGAATGGATATGATATAGTCACTGTGTAATGTCTATAGTCTATGTGGAATGGATATGATATAGTCACTGTGTAATGTCTATAGTCTATGTGGAATGGATATGATATAGTCACTGTGTAATGTCTATAGTCTATGTGGAATGGATATGATATAGTCACTCTGTAATGTCTATAGTCTATGTGGAATAGATATGATATAGTCACTCTGCAATGTCTATAGTCTATGTGGAATGGATATGATATAGTCACTCTGCAATGTCTATAGTCTATGTGGAATGGATATGATATAGTCACTCTGTAATGTCTATAGTCTATGTGGAATGGATATGATATAGTCACTCGGTAATGTCTACAGTCTATGTAGAATGGATATGATATAGTCACTCTGTAATGTCTATGTGGAATGGATATGATATAGTCACTCTGTAATGTCTATAGTCTATGTGGAATAGATATGATATAGTCACTCTCTAATGTCTATAGTCTATGTGGAATGGATATGATATAGTCACTCTCTAATGTATATAGTCTATGTGGAATGGGTATGATATAGTCACTCTGTAATGTCTATAGTCTATGTGGAATGGATATGATATAGTCACTCTGTAATGTCTATAGTCTATGTGGAATGGATATGATATAGTCACTGTGTAATGTCTATAGTCTATGTGGAATGGATATGATATAGTCACTCTGTAATGTCTATAGTCTATGTGGAATGGATATGATATAGTCACTCTGTAATGTCTACAGTCTATGTGGAATGGATACAATATAGTCACTGTGTAATGTCTATAGTCTATGTGGAATGGATACAATATAGTCACTCTGTAATGTCTATAGTATATGTGGAATGGGTATGATATAGTCACTGTGTAATGTCTATAGTCTATGTGGATTGGATATGACATAGTCACTCTGTAATGTCTATAGTCTATGTGGAATGGATATGATATAGTCACTGTGTAATGTCTATAGTCTATGTGGAATGGATATGATATAGTCACTCTGTAATGTCTATAGTCTAAGTGGAATGGATATGATGAAGTCACTGTGTAATGTATATAGTCTATGTGGAATAGATATGATATAGTCACTCTGTAATGTCTATAGTCTATGTGGAATGGATAGTCACTCTGTAATGTCTATAGTCTATGTGGAATGGATATGATATAGTCACTCTGCAATGTCTATAGTCTATGTGGAATGGATATGATATAGTCACTCTGTAATGTCTATAGTCTATGTGTAATGGATATGATATAGTCACTCTGTAATGTCTATAGTCTATGTGGAATGGATATGATATAGTCACTCTGTAATGTCTATAGTCTATGTGGAATGGATTTGATATAGTCACTCTGTAATGTCTGTAGTCTATGTGGAATGGATATGATATAGTCACTCTGTAATGGCTATAGTCTATGTGGAATAGATATGATATAGTCACTCTGTATTGTCTATAGTCTATGTGGAATAGATATGATATAGTCACTCTGTATTGTCTATAGTCTATGTGGAATGGATATGATATAGTCACTCTGTATTGTCTATGGTATATGTGGAATGGATATGATATAGTCACTCTGTATTGTCTATGGTATATGTGGAATGGATATGATATAGTCACTCTGTAGTGTCTATAGTCTATGTGGATTGGATATGACATAGTCACTCTGTAATGTCTATAGTCTATGTGGAATCCGAATGGGTATGATATAGTCACTCTGTAATGTCTATAGTCTATGTGGAATGGATATGATATAGTCACTCTGTAATGTCTATAGTCTATGTGGAATGGATATGATATAGTCACTCTGTAATGTCTATAGTCTATGTGGAATGGATATGATATAGTCACTCTGTAATGTCTATAGTCTATGTGGAATGGGTATGATATAATCACTCTGTAATGTCTATAGTCTATATGGAATGGATATGATATAGTCACTCTGTAATGTCTATAGTCTATGTGGAATGGATATGATATAGTCACTCTGTAATGTTTACAGTCTATGTGGAATGGATATGATATAGTCACTCTGTAATGTCTATAGTCTATGTGGAATGGATATGATATAATCACTCTGTAATGTCTATAGTCTATGTGGAATGGATATGATATAGTCACTCTGTAATGTCTGTAGTCTATTTGGATTGGATATGATATAGTCACTCTGTAATGTCTATAGTCTATGTGTAATGGATATGATATAGTCACTCTGTAATGTCTATAGTCTATGTGGAATGGATATGATATAGTCACTCTGTAATGTCTATAGTCTATGTAAAATGGATATGATATAGTCAGTCTGTATTGTCTATGGTATATGTGGAATGGATATGATATAGTCACTCTGTATTGTCTATGGTATATGTGGAATGGATATGATATAGTCACTCTGTAGTGTCTATAGTCTATGTGGATTGGATATGACATAGTCACTCTGTAATGTCTATAGTCTATGTGGAATCCGAATGGGTATGATATAGTCACTCTGTAATGTCTATAGTCTATGTGGAATGGATATGATATAGTCACTCTGTAATGTCTATAGTCTATGTGGAATGGATATGATATAGTCACTCTGTAATGTCTATAGTCTATGTGGAATGGATATGATATAGTCACTCTGTAATGTCTATAGTCTATGTGGAATGGGTATGATATAGTCACTCTGTAATGTCTATAGTCTATATGGAATGGATATGATATAGTCACTCTGTAATGTCTATAGTCTATGTGGAATGGATATGATATAGTCACTCTGTAATGTTTACAGTCTATGTGGAATGGATATGATATAGTCACTCTGTAATGTCTATAGTCTATGTGGAATGGATATGATATAATCACTCTGTAATGTCTATAGTCTATGTGGAATGGATATGATATAGTCACTCTGTAATGTCTGTAGTCTATTTGGATTGGATATGATATAGTCACTCTGTAATGTCTATAGTCTATGTGTAATGGATATGATATAGTCACTGTGTAATGTCTATAGTCTATGTGGAATGGATATGATATAGTCACTCTGTAATGTTTACAGTCTATGTGGAATGGATATGATATAGTCACTCTGTAATGTCTATAGTCTATGTGGATTGGATATGATATAGTCACTCTGTAATGTCTATAGTCTATGTGGAATGGATATGATATAGTCACTCTGTAATGTATGTAGTCTATGTGGATTGGATATGATATAGTCACACTGTAATGTCAACAGTCTATGTGGAATGGATATGATATAGTCACTCTGTAATGGCTATAGTCTATGTGGAATGGATATGATATAGTCACACTGTAATGTCAACAGTCTATGTGGAATGGATATGATATAGTCACTCTGTAATGTCTATAGTCTATGTGGAATAGATATGATATAGTCACTCTGTAATGTCTATAGTCTATGTGGAATGGATATGATATAGTCACTGTGTAATGTCTATAGTCTATGTGGAATGGATATGATATAGTCACTCTGTAATGTCTATAGTCTATGTGGAATGGATATGATATAGTCACTGTGTAATGTCTATAGTCTATGTGGAATGGATATGATATAGTCACTGTGTAATGTATATAGTCTATGTGGAATGGATATGATATAGTCACTCTGTAATGTCTATAGTCTATGTAAAATGGATATGATATAGTCACTCTGTAATGTCTATAGTCTATGTGGAATGGATATGATATAGTCACTCTGTAATGTCTATAGTCTATGTAAAATGGATATGATATAGTCACTCTGTAATGTCTATGTGGAATGGATATGATATAGTCACTCTGTAATGTCTATGTGGAATGGATATGATATAGTCACTCTGTAATGTCTATAGTCTATGTGGAATGGATATGATATAGTCACTCTGTAATGTCTATAGTCTATGTGGAATAGATATGATATAGTCACTCTGTAATGTATATAGTCTATGTGGAATGGATATGGTATAGTCACTCTGTAATGTCTATAGTCTATGTGTAATGGATAGGATATAGTCACTCTGTAATGTCTATAGTCTATGTGGAATGGATATGATATAGTCACTCTGTAATGTCTATAGTCTATGTGGAATGGATATGATATAGTCACTGTGTAATGTATATAGTCTATGTGGAATGGATATGATATAGTCACTCTGTAATGTCTATAGTCTATGTGGAATGGATATGATATAGTCACTCTGTAATGTCTATAGTCTATGTGGAATGGAAATGACATAGTCACTCTGTAATGTGTATAGTCTATGTGGAATGGATATGATATAGTCACTCTGTAATGTCTATAGTCTATGTGGAATGGATATGATATAGTCACTCTGTGATGTCTATAGTCTATGTGGAATGGATATGATATAGTCACTCTGTAATGTCTATAGTCTATGTGGAATGGATATGATATAGTCCCTCTGTATTGTCTATAGTTAATGTGGAATGGACATGATATAGTCACTCTGTAATGTCTATAGTCTATGTGGAATGGATATGATATAGTCACTGTGTAATGTCTATAGTCTATGTAAAATGGATATGATATAGTCACTCTGTAATGTCTATAGTCTATGTGGAATGGATATGATATAGTCACTGTGTAATGTCTATAGTCTATGTGGAATGGATATGATATAGTCACTGTGTAATGTCTATAGTCTATGTGGAATGGATATGATATAGTCACTGTGTAATGTCTATAGTCTATGTGGAATGGATATGATATAGTCACTCTGTAATGTCTATAGTCTATGTGGAATAGATATGATATAGTCACTCTGCAATGTCTATAGTCTATGTGGAATGGATATGATATAGTCACTCTGCAATGTCTATAGTCTATGTGGAATGGATATGATATAGTCACTCTGTAATGTCTATAGTCTATGTGGAATGGATATGATATAGTCACTCGGTAATGTCTACAGTCTATGTAGAATGGATATGATATAGTCACTCTGTAATGTCTATAGTCTATGTGGAATGGATATGATATAGTCACTCTGTAATGTCTATAGTCTATGTGGAATAGATATGATATAGTCACTCTCTAATGTCTATAGTCTATGTGGAATGGATATGATATAGTCACTCTCTAATGTATATAGTCTATGTGGAATGGGTATGATATAGTCACTCTGTAATGTCTATAGTCTATGTGGAATGGATATGATATAGTCACTCTGTAATGTCTATAGTCTATGTGGAATGGATATGATATAGTCACTGTGTAATGTCTATAGTCTATGTGGAATGGATATGATATAGTCACTCTGTAATGTCTATAGTCTATGTGGAATGGATATGATATAGTCACTCTGTAATGTTTACAGTCTATGTGGAATGGATATGATATAGTCACTCTGTAATGTCTATAGTCTATGTGGAATGGATATGATATAGTCACTCTGTAATATCTAATTTATTCACTCACCAAGTCCAGGTATATAAGATGATTGGGTGTATTGTTTCCCAACCCCCATAGCCCGATTGTCCAGAGACTCATAAACACCTAGTGACGGGAACCACTAGAAAAAAATATAATCAGCCAGAGTTTTAGTAAACTCAACAAACGCCCGTCATAAATGTGAAATATGTATATAGGGGATATACACTAGTGTATTTTATTGTCCACTTAGCTTCCTTGGTCAGTATTCAAATAAGTACACCATAAACAGATTAAACAGAAATGTCAATAGGTTTAAGTTTGAAAATATCTTTTTATTACCCAGTAAAAAAAACGGATGGAGACAGCAGATTTTATTGGTTGGAAAGACGGATGGACGGACACTTTATATACCTTACGGTGTTTTTCAACCACGCACCGCCGCAAACTTTGATGGACAGGTAAACAGACTTTATTTTCAACTCTCACGGCGGGGGCCTCCGTGGCTCAGTAGGTAGAGCGTTGGACGCTCAATCCAAACAGCCTTCCACCAATGGGTCGCGGGTTCGAATCCCACTCAGTCCAAACATTGGAAAATTTTCTGACTGGGTATTCACTCGAATGACCTATGTGGGATGGTTGCCAGTTACCAGCGGGAGGTCGTGGGTTTCCTCCGGGCACAGAGCCCGGTGATCTCCCACAATAAAACTGGCAACGCCGCCATATAAGTGAAATAATCGTGAGCGCGGCGTAAAACACCAAACAATCAATCAATCAATCAACTCTCACGGATTGCCTTCCACGTGTTGAAGGAATAGGAAAAATAGTGCAGGCATGTTTCGCGACCCCGCTAAGGTCAAGAAAATCGCGAATAAAATTGAATCGCGACCTTCTCATCCCCGTTAGCCACGCCAAGGTAGCGAAGGACGCCAACAAATATTTTTTTGTATTTAATTGATTAGCGTGGTATGGCGGGGTAGAGAAAGTAGCAAATGTAGTGCTTTGGCCAGTCTGGCGGGGTCGACAAGCATGCGAACTAGAATGCCTGTATTCGGCTTCCATAGACATTTTCCTATACTTTCTTTTACTAAATTATACATATGTCGGCGCCCTTTGTTATATTAAAACTCTTGTAAAAGAGCTTAGTCCAAACAGCTAGTAAAACATTACGTTAAAGTGGTATTCATGAGCCGCCAAAACTATTTTTGTTAGATCATCGGCTATTTTTTTCAAGAAGTGCAAATTAGATGCCTCTGGTTTCGGGAATGTACGTTAATAAAGTAGTGTTAAGACGTAAATTAGGCCGTAAATTGGCAGCTCATACCGCTTTAAAGGAACTTTGGAATATGAGTTGAGCATAAAACGACATACCTTTGCGTACAGCTTGAAATCTGAGGCATACCTGAATACCTCGGTAGGGCTTCCAATAAGTACAACGCTCCTTTCCATAATCAACGGATCTTCGTCACAAGTTAGTTGAGTTAGTAAGGCAATCAGAGCCACAAAGAAAGAGAAACACACTAAATACAACATCCTTTGACCTGCAACGAAGATGGCTAGTAAGACAATATTATACAATCGTGTGATATAGGCCTTTTTGGGTGTCAACGTCCGAGGCCCTCTCGCTTGTAGAAGGTCTACAGACAAACAGTAACAACATAAACAGTATCTGGATATTAAAGTTGATAAATTCGAATATACCCAAACTATATATTACATGTAACACCAAAAGTGTATGGATGGGCTTCTTGTGACACTTATGGTGCATAATGAAGCATTTTCGCTGATCTCTGCCTGATTCCCATAAACCTTTCAATGGATGTTGGCATTAGCAGCTTTACGTTGTAACAAGTCAGGATATCCTTGGGAAATCCGTAGGGTTGGGAACTAACTAACCTGTTTTGATATCCGAGTTTCTAGAATTGAAAACATTACTGAGCTCAAACGTGCTGTTTAGAACTCTAATCCTGATTCACTATGTAGCAATGAATACATGAAGTAAATCTGCAGGCTCCGGCATTTTTACAGGTGTATATAGACCTTCGACATTGTTTTCCGTCGTCATAGCGACCGAGGGGTTTATAAGCGTGTGCATCCTGCACATTCATGGCAATCCATGACTAAATTGAATAAAGTCTATTCAATATTGAACAGATATATCGATTGAAAGCCTTGATACAGCCTACACCCTGACGAATAGCGTGCTTGTTTGAAAACTGCCGTGAGACTGGCGGGTCGTGGCATGCACACTTCAAGATATATGTACATGACTATTATATACCCATGGAGTATACCATTAATACCAATATAATGCGACAAGGTAACTCAGTGAACGGTGGATAAAACAATTGGCACCGTGCAGTAGTTCAAAGTGTCGTTAGATACTAGGCCTACTGCTGGTAAGCATTAAGGGCTGGCTTCCAGGGCCCTGTCTTACAAAGCTGGCGTAAGTTACGTCAGACGTAACTTACGCCACCTTTGTAAAACAGGGCCCTGGGCCCTGTCTTACGAAGCTGGCGTAAAGTTGCGCATAGGCCTACAACATGGACCAGTTGCGACCAGGGCGTAAGTTCCTATAGTTTTAACACTGATTTACGTCCGACGTAACTTACGCCAGCTTTGTAAGACAGGGCCCTGGAGTTTGCGAGAATCAATGAAGACCAGTCACGTGCACCAAAAAGTTATCAATTCTTACCAAAATAGTGATGGCTAAACAGTTTTGTGAAATTTAACTTTTTATATTAAACATTTCGTTCCATTCTTGATATTAAACGTGGTATCTGGAGTTAAAGGCAATGGTAAGAAATGATGACAAAGTTAGAAGAGTTAGGTGTAGCCTAGGCCTAATAATGTTTTTTTTTTGTAATCCGACATTCATCGAATCAATATTTTATAACTATTCACAGTTTACTTGGTAAGATACAATACGAAACGTTCGGAGTAAAGCATCAATCAATCAATCGTTTGAACAAAGGAATCATCAAACGAATCCAACATTAGCAAAAACCAAAAGAAATATTTTGCGTCGGACTATATTATAGTTATTGATATTTTACCCTGGGTGTATTATATGTTATTAATCGAGTGTTTTCGTATTGCCTTGGTATTGGCCTGAGGGTGGCCGTATTGGCCCGAGGCCGCAGGTCAATACAACCACCCGAAGGCCAATACCTAGGCAATACGAAAACACTCGATTCATAATATTTTTATTAATAGACTGTAGAAGTTAATTTAATGCAAGCTGTCAAGTTGAACAGGAGGTCGCCCACTGAACATTTAATCCATGCCCTAAACAAAATGACGTCCGACCTTTTTGCGCTCTTTTTTTGTTCCTGGATCAGTAGAGAAGTTTCTTCCTCTTCCGCTGTCCTAAAACGGCAATCGGATTCACTTGCAGTAGTTTTTTCTTCTAACTCTAATATCCCGTCAATAAGACCTTGTATACAACGCGCTCTGGTGTAGACATTTTGAAATCAACATCTGTCGTCTGCGTCTGTAAAACTCTGTGACATCACATGTTACAATTGCGCCTTTCAGCCGCACTCGGTGAACTCGGCCAATATGACTTGAACTCGGCCAATATGACTTGAACTCGGCCAATATGTCTTGAACTCGGCCAATATGACTTGAACTAGGCAATACAACCCTACGGCTAATACGAACTTGATTCGTCTGCTGATATTACCCGGCGGAAAAGGTCGTATTCGAGTAATAACTTGCACAGTCAATTAATAAGAATCGTTATGACCCTTCTGATAATCATACGCCCTGAGCCGAATGAACTGGTGGCGGCCATGTCGGGTAATCGACCAATCAAAATTCAACTGGAGTGAGTGTTGCAATTTCATTGGTCAATAGGCAGTCACATGACAGTTAATATTATCTTTTATTATATATCAAGTTAGCGTATATATTTATTCTAAACCTAACATAGTACATAGGAATTACAAATGCAATGGGTTAAATTACGTCATGTGGATTACGTTTCATCGCTCAAATCTGATGTCATCGGAATGACGGCAGTCACATGACATGATTTCCTGGACAACTTATATTGACCGATGCCGAAGGCAGAGGTCAATATAAGTTTTCCAGGTCATTATAACCATCATATTAACTGGCAGGAGAGTCAATAATTGTATAATACTGAAAGAGCAAAGTTTGAAAGGGGGCCTCAGTCCGACACAGGACTCCTGTCGTACCTTGTGGGTTCTACAATATCACCCAGACTTAAATAAAAAGTAAAAATTTCCGAGTGCAAGGATTTTTACTTCATCGCTCTATGGTGTACTCGCCGAAGGTCTGGGGTTCCCTTCAGGCAAAGAGCCATATAGATGAGATAATTTTAAGTGAGGCGTAATACATCAATCTATCAATCAGGCACATGTTGTGGATATAGCCTTTTTCGTTTCAATGGTAAAACTTAGAAAGTTCAAGGAGTGCAGAAAATGACTAGTGAACCATTGCTCGTATGCTTGCGCCAGTCAGCTCCTGTTAACGTCGTATATAGATTAATTAACACTAAAACACACGAGCACAGGGAAAATCTTCTTGACTAATATAACCATCCAAGCAAGTTTCTAAACCCCATATGCTTCAAATCGTGTATTGTGCCAAAGCTGACCACTTTTTAACTGATTGGTTGTATAGCTTAATTTTTACTGGCAATCTGAACAAGAGATCCCTTAAAGGGGTATTAACGCCCGCGTTCATCTATTCATATTAAATTGATTGATTGATTGTTTGGTGTTTTACGCTGCGCTCAAGATTATTTCACTTACAGCAATTACTGGATATAGGAATTGGGGCCTACATAAAAAATCTTATTCCAGGGAGATAACTATTGTTGAGGAAAATTAAATTGTGAATTGCAAAATTAAGCTCCCCTAGAAATTTTGGTTGAAAACAACATTGCCACCTGGTAGCCATCTTCAATATGCTAATGAAATGATAATGTACGGTGCACAGCTAGAACTTAGAGGGATGATGTGTGTCATGTTTGGTTAAGATCAGGTCAGTAGTTTTCTTGGAATAATGATAATAAATTTCATTTTCAAATTTGGTCAAAAAACAACATTGCTTCCTGGCGGCCATATTTAATAAGCAAATGAGACGAAAATGTAGGGTGCACAACTAGATCAGAGGGAGATAATGTCGGCCAAGTTTGGTCAAAATCAGACCAGTATTTTCTTGGAATAGAAGTAACGAAAAAACAATATCGCCCTCCTGGCGGCCATATTGAATATGCAAATGAGATCAAAATGAACGGTGCATAACTAGACCATAGGGTGATAATGTATGTTGATTTTGATTAATGTCAGGTAGTTTTCTTGGAACAAAGATAAAGAAAAAAAACATCGCCCCCTGGCGGCCATATTGAATATGCAAATGAGATGAAAATGTACAGTACACAACATGGCTATAGGGTATGGAAGCCGAATACGGACATTTTATTCTCTAGCTTCGCGACCCCGCCAGACCCGCCAAAGCAATTGATTCGCGACTTTCTCTACCCCGCCAAACTCGCCAACCACGCCAACCACGCTAATCAACTTAGTAAAAAAATAGTATTTTTTTTAAACATTTCCTTTGCGTCCTTCGCTACCTTGGCGAGGCTGGCGGGGGCGAGAAGGTCGCGATTCTATATCATTCGCGACTTTCTCGACCTTGGCGGGGTCGCCAAACACACCAGGGTCGCGAAACACGCTAATAAAAAGATAGTATTTTTTTTGCAATCCCGAATCGCGACCTTCTCGACCTTCGCGTGCTTGGCGGGGTCGAGAAGGGCGCGAAGGTCGCGAGGGTCGCGAAGGTCGCGATTCGAAGCTATACATCAAGTCCACTCGACAATTCACTAGTTGGCGACCTTCGCGTGGTTGGCGACCCTCGCGACCTTCGCGCCCTTCTCGACCCCGCCAAGCACGCGAAGGTCGAGAAGGTCGCGATTCGGGATTGTAAAAAAATACTATCTTTTTATTAGCGTGTTTCGCGACTCTGGCGAGTTTCGCGACCCCGCCAAGGTCGAGAAAGTCGCGAATGATATAGAATCGCGACCTTCTCGCCCCCGCCAGCCTCGCAAAGGTAGCGAAGGGCGAGAATGAAATGTTTTAAAAAAATACTATTTTTTTTTATAAAGTTGATTAGCGTGGTTGGCGTGTTTGGTGAGTTTCGCGGGGTAGAGAAAGTCGCGAATCATTTGCTTTGGCGAGCCTGGCGGGGTCGCCAAGCACGCGAACTAAAATGTCCGTATTCGGCTTCCATAATAGGGAGATAATGTGAGCCAAGTTTGGTGAAAATCGGATTGGTAGTTTTCTTGGAAAAAAGTAACAAAAAAATATATCGCCCCTGACAGCCATATTGAATATGCAAATGAGATGAAAATGTATGGTGCACAACTAGACCATAGGGTGATGTATGTTCAGTTTGATTAAGATTGGACTGATAGTTTTATTGGAATAAAGGTAACAAGCAAAAGTTTTCTTGCAATAAACGAAAAAAAAAACATCTTCCCCTGGCGGCCATATTGAATATGCAAAGGAGATGAAAATGTACGTTGCACAACTAGACCATAGGATGAGATGATGTATGTTAAGTTTGATTAAGATTGGACAGGTAGTTTTCTTGGAATAAACATAAAGAAAAAAACATCGCCCCCTGGCGGCCATATTGAATATGCAAATGAGATGAAAATGTACATACACAACATGGCTATAGGGAGATAATGTGAGCCAAGTTTGGTGAAAATCGGATTGGTAGTTTTCTTGGAAAAAAGTAACAAAAAAAAACATCTCCCCCTGGCGGCCATATTGAATATGCAAATGAGATGAAAATGTACGGTGCACCACTAGACCATAGGGTGAGATGATGTATGTTAAGTTTGATTAAGATTGGACAGGTAGTTTTCTTGGAACAACAAAAAAACAACATCGCCCCCTGGTGGCCATACTGAATATGCAAATGAGATGAAACTGTAGGATGCACAACTAGACTATATGGAGATAATGTCAGCCAAGTTTGGTGAAAATCGGACTAGTAGTTTTCTTGGAATAAAGGTAACAAAAAAAAACAATATCGCCCCCTGGTGGCCATATTGAATATGCAAAATGAGATGAAAATGTACGATGCACAACTAGACCGTAGGGTGATGATGTACGTTAAGTTTGATTAAGATTGGACATGTAGTTCTCTTGGAATAAAGGTAACTAAGAAAAACAACATCGCCCCCTGGTGGCCATATTGAATATGCAAATGAGATGAAACTGTACGATGCACAACTAGACTATATGGAGATAATGTCAGCCAAGTTTGATGAAAATCGGACTAGTAGTTTCCTTGGAATAAAGGTAACCAAAAAAAACAACATCGCCCCCTGGCGGCCATATTGAATATGCAAATGAGATGAAAATGTAGGATGCACAACTAGACTATATGGAGATAATGTCAGCCAAGTTTGGTGAAAATCGGACAGGTAGTTTTCTTGGAATAAAGGTAACAAAAAAAAACAATATCGCCCCCTGGTGGCCACATTGAATATGCAAATGAGATGAAAACGTACAGTGCACAACTAGACCATAGGGTGATGTTGTATGTTAAGTTTGATTAAGATTGGACTGGTAGTTTTCTTGGAATAAAGGTAACAAGCAAAAAGTTAACGGACGGACGACTGACGACGGACGACGGACCACGGAAAAGCGATTTGAATAGCCCTCCATCATGATGATGGCGGGCTAAAAATGCCCAAGAAATCTAAAAAAGTGGGTCTTTTATTCGATCACTCTATGTGGGTGAATTAGGTACTCGCCGAAGGTCGTAGATTTCCTTCGATCAAAAAACTCCCCCCCCCCCCACCCCCACGACACACTTAACCAACCAGTCAATAACCAGTATCTTTATCTCCTATCAAAAAAATCCGAAACTAGCTCTTGCCTCATTTGAAATATATTTATTGAGAAACATACAAACTTTATCTCCACATAGAAAATAAATTACTTGCAATATATAAATGACAACACACATACATTTATTATTCACCTTTTCAGCCAAAAACATTTAATTTACTATAGTAATCAATTAGTTATGTATATTAACGCAATATAGATGCAGATAGGTAAAAGAAAACCAAATACACATCATCAGTATACTTTAATAAAAACCTTACCCTGACAGCTTATATCACATTAAATTTATTTGGAAAAAACAAACAAACTAATAAAGCACTGAGATATTAACATACATATATGTCAAAAACCTATTATATAAAACATCCAAGTAACAGTAGAAAAAATATATAACTTTTCCAAAAATATACATTTTTTTGTAAACCAGACTTTAATTATATATAATAGTATACAAATGCATAGACACTAAAAATACAATTCATGCAAAAGTAGATTACATATTACCTGATACCATGTACATTGGAAAAAATAAAGAATTGTATGTACTTCTGTTAAAGATAATACTGAAAATATGATAGCTGCATCAGTAACCAATTAAGACAATATTCCCCAGTCAAATTAAACTTTGGAGTCAGTCAGAATTTTAAACTTGCTATTTATTTCGCTATGTTCACAGGGAAGATGAGACTCTCAGTTTAACCAGATAATGTTCAGAGAAGATGGATGAGACCCTCAGTTTAACCAGATAATGTTCACAGAGAAGAGACCCTCATCTTGACCAGATAATGTTCACAGAGAAGATGAGACCCTCAGCTTAACCAGATAATGTTCACAGAGAAGATGAGACCCTCAGCTTAACCAGATAATGTTCACAGAGAAGATGGGACCCTCAGCTTAACCAGATAATGTTCACAGAGAAGATGGGACCCTCAGCTTAACCAGATAATTTTCACAGAGAAGATGAGACCCTCAGCTTAACCAGATAATGTTCACAGAGAAGATGAGACCCTCAGTTTAACCAGATAATGTTCTCAGAGAAGAGACCCTCAGCTTAACCAGATAATGTTCACAGAGAAGATGAGACCCTCAGTTTAACCAGATAATGTTCTCAGAGAAGAGACCCTCAGCTTAACCAGATAATGTTCACAGAGAAGATGAGACCCTCAGCTTAACCAGATAATGTTCACAGAGAAAATGAGACCCTCAGTTTAACCAGATAATGTTCACAGAGAAGATGAGACCCTCAGCTTAACCAGATAATGTTCACAGAGAAGATGGGACCCTCAGCTTGACCAGATAATGTTCACAGAGAAGATGGGACCCTCAGCTTAACCAGATAATGTTCACAGAGAAGATGAGACCCTCAGCTTAACCAGATAATGTTCACAGAGAAGATGGGACCCTCAGCTTCACCAGATAATGTTCACAGAGAAGATGAGACCCTCAGTTTAACCAGATAATGTTCTCAGAGAAGAGACCCTCAGCTTAACCAGATAATGTTCACAGAGAAGATGGGACCCTCAGCTTCACCAGATAATGTTCACAGAGAAGATGGGACCCTCAGCTTAACCAGATAATGTTCACAGAGAAGATGAGACCCTCAGTTTAACCAGATAATGTTCTCAGAGAAGAGACCCTCAGCTTAACCAGATAATGTTCACAGAGAAGATGGGACCCTCAGCTTCACCAGATAATGTTCACAGAGAAGATGGGACCCTCAGCGTCACCAGATAATGTTCACAGAGAAGATGAGACCCTCAGTTTAACCAGATAATGTTCTCAGAGAAGAGACCCTCAGCTTAACCAGATAATGTTCACAGAGAAGATGAGACCCTCAGTTTAACCAGATAATGTTCTCAGAGAAGAGACCCTCAGCTTAACCAGATAATGTTCACAGAGAAGATGGGACCCTCAGCTTCACCAGATAATGTTCACAGAGAAGATGGGACCCTCAGCTTAACCAGATAATGTTCACAGAGAAGATGAGACCCTCAGTTTAACCAGATAATGTTCTCAGAGAAGAGACCCTCAGCTTAACCAGATAATGTTCACAGAGAAGATGGGACCCTCAGCTTCACCAGATAATGTTCACAGAGAAGACTATTACGGAAAAAAATGTAGGGATAGAATGTTAGTCTCTCAGCTTCCTATAACATTGTTCAGATAGAACAGAAGCCCCTCAGCTTAAACCAATTCTGTTCAGAGAATATGAATCCATTAACTTCTCTTCAGAAAGAACATTAGTTCCCCAGCTTCATCTATCACTGTTCAGATGAAACCTTAGTCAATCGACTTCAACTAACAGTCTTCAGATAGTCACTCAGTTTTAACCATGCAACATTAGTTCCCCAACTAACAGCCATCTGATAAAAGTCAGACAAACTCACCTAAAACGGTTCAGATAGAACATTAGTCATTCAGATTCACCTAAACCTGTTCAGATAGAACATTAGTCACTCAGATTAACCTAACACGTACTGTTCAATTGGACATTAGTTACTCTGCATTAACTTACATTGTTCAGATAAAACAGAAGGCTCTCATCGTTTATAACTAAGATAAGCTACATGTATTTCAGTTTGCTCTGGAAATGTTCAGAGAGAACCAAGCCTATAGAGAGCTTTCCCCAGATAATAACACGTCTTTGAAAAGGAAGAGACCAGCCAGGGTGCTATAGAACACTATAAGGCATCTGAAAGATACTCTTCTGTTCATCATTTTTGTAAATGTTTCTTTAAACAAAAAGTAATACTGCTATGATACAATGAAGTGCTGGTTATTTCTTTACTGTTGATTTAACGAGCTATCACATGTTTTTAAAATCAATCACCGCTATTGCCTTTTGCCTTCTTCAACCAGCGAGCTCTTCTTTCTTTTTCCAAATCAGCTTGCTCTCGGGCGTTCTTACAATGGATCGCATGATTGATGGAATGTTTAATTTCTTCTTCTTCTTGGAAAGTTTTCAACTCA
Organism: Lepidochitona cinerea; assembly: GCA_963971465.1. Classification (NCBI taxonomy): domain Eukaryota; kingdom Metazoa; phylum Mollusca; class Polyplacophora; order Chitonida; family Tonicellidae; genus Lepidochitona; species Lepidochitona cinerea. Next base: position 5,925,709 of record OZ020551.1, read on the forward strand.
AACTCAGCATGACTACGTAATGGGTCATTAAATTCACTCACATTTCCAAACCCATCATTGGACTTTGATGCTTGTTTTCTCTGAAGAGACACTTTCAAATCGGATAGTTTCTCATGTAGTTTTTTAGGATACATTAACATTGGTACATGGCTTGTTTCTTTAGATGATGTTAGCAGAGAAGGTTGTTTAGGAGGCGTGGTTAACCCTGGCAAAGCTGAGGCAATTGAAGACTGTGTCGTTGGTCGTTGGAGACCGATGGCAGTCACAGGGCGGGCTGTTGTTTCATTGGACTCGGAGATTCCAGGATTTTTAAAAACTGATGTTTGTGGTCTAATCATTCGTCCTGTAGGTAAAGAACAAGGAACTTTGTCTCCATAGGTACTGAAATGTGGAGCTGAATGAACAGCCTTGACATGAAAACCAGTGGAGAAAACCTCCTTCGATGGCAATGGGGATGGAGCCAATCTTTTTGATTCACTTTCTCTCAAAGACTTTATCACCTTGGTCTCATGCACTTCACCTCCAATTTCGTCCGGACTATAGCTGAAGGTATCACGAAAGTTCTCGATGGGGATTTCCTCTATCGGAACTCTAGTCCTCGGATCTATACGGCTTGGTGAGGAACTTGGACGGAATCCCTTTTGGTCATGTGTAGGTGGCCTAGTGCCTTGTATATTCTTTGCTGTATTGATGTTTGTCTCCGTTGGTTTCATAGAGGACTGTATTGTATTCACTGCTAAGTATATAAAATCAGGTGGTACTTTCTGTTCATCTCTCATACGAATCTGAGACCTTAATAATGATTTGGTGTCTGACAGGGACATACCAACAGACTGCGGTACTTCCGGACTTTCAAATGCCCATGACACTCTTCTTCGTCTACCCACAGCCTGCTTCATACTGGGGCCAGATTTTGGATCTACTAAAGATACATGTGGTGCAGACTTGGTGGTGTGTGGCCGAGATTTCCTGGTCAGTGTACTTGCAGTCATCGCACGGGCCATTTTTAATGGGGACAACGATGATCTGTGATGGTTGAGAGTTGATTCTGCAGCTGTTGAGCCAGCCATTGTCCAGGGTTCTGTCAAATTGTCAGAGAAAGGTGTTTGTGTCATGGATTCGGCAGCAAACTCGGACATCATACCACTTTGTACCATCCTGGCCTCCTGGAAAGCTTTGGCACTCAACATCTTGGCACTATGGGAAATTTGCTTTGCACGAGAAATAAAATGGTCAGATTTTCTCACACTCTTTACTTCCTTTTGTTTTCCACGTTTGACAATTTTAGTATTGGTAGCCCCAGCGGTCTTCATTCTCTGAGCTCGTATGTAAGGGTACGGCTGACTCCTTGTTGGAGCGTCAGAATATTTCCCATACTGCACCAAGGGGGCAACTTTATCATTCTCCATTGTATAATCCCAATTAACTTTCTCAAAATTTAAGACTAATAAATTCACCTGGGTGTTCAATGTTATTCTGAAAACATAAAAAAAAGGATTTTCTTTAGTGATAATATTGCTTTACCTTCATGGCTTAAATTGAACACTTTAGCAAAAAAACCTTCATCTTTTCACATGGGCTTTGATTATTTCTTGTGAGCTACCTGATGCTTGAACAATTTAACAAAAAAGGAAACATTTTAATGCATGTTTTTCCCCACTGCACTTGCACATCTATATTTTTGCTTAGACTGACTACGTATGGCAAAGTGATGTAAAAATATCATTTGAATGAGATACATGTACAGTTTGTATCATGTGTGGATCCATATTCCTTATATGGCAGAATTATAAGCATAGGCTTTTTTATATGGTCATTGTGGATATATAATAGCACTAAATGGTCAAGATATACCAGTAGAACATTAAACTCTTTCTGGATTTACAACTTGTGTTATATTTAGGTGCAATGTCCGAATAGACATTGAAACGATTGATGTCAGAGTAGACATTGAAACATTGCGCCTAAATATAACAGAAGTTCAGAAAGTAAATCCAGAAAGAGTGTATTTAATGTTATACTTTTAACTTCTATATGCCTCTCAAACATGTTATACCAGTAGAAATCTGTGCATATTTACCTGTCCCCCACAGCTATGATGGAGACTATGGGATCACTACGACTATTTCCTCTCATGATTCTGCAACATTGGCCTGTAACCATGTTCCAAATACGTAATCTACCATCACCAGATCCAGTAATTACCCTCAAGTACATAAACTCTAAACACAGCACTTCTCTGGAAAAGGAAAATGTTGTAGATGTTGTAGATACCACCCAGAACAAATGTTCAAATTTCAAAAGAGTAGAGGGCAGAATCACATCTTAAATTTGACTAGGTTTCTCAAAAGCATGTATAGAGCGATTAATGTTGCACTAATCAAGCACAGCATACAATATTAAACCATAACTATTTCAATCCAGAGATACATTTGTTGTTTTCCAAACAATATGCAAAATTATGTTTTGTTGAACCAACCTTGAAATGTATGCTGTACACTGCAATAGATTTTTCACTCGATCGATTTATGTGGGATGGTTGCCAGTTACCAACGGAAGGTCGTGGGTTTCCTACGGGCCGATTTCCTCCCACAATAAAACTAGCAACCCCGCCATATAAGTGAAATAATCTTCAGCGCGGCGTAAAACACCAAACAATCAATCAATAGATTTTTTAAAATTATGTAAACAATTAAATTTAAATGATTAAATCTGCATTTCTATATGGACTAAATATATATTTGAAAAAAACACAGGATGATACAAATGACAATCCATTAGCTAATTCTGTTTCAAAGAAATTTTTCCTATATTTGGATGTATTTTCCTATATTATGTCAGTTCAAGAATGCTCTGGGTACTTTGACGTCATGTGAATGCATCTCTCGGAGAAAACATTATATTACTAATAGGAGAATTTAACTCACATTCAGAAAAAGATGTTAAATGATCTTACTTTTGATGTCTTAGGGCTGCCAAACATCTGGAAAAGTCCCCCTGTGCACTCCAGACCAAGGCATAACAATCTTTACTAGCAGTCACAATATGCCATCTATCAAACTTTATCCCGGTTATAGGACCATGGTGGCCATTTAATCTCTTTAACAAAAAAAAAAAAATCATTTAGTCAGTAAAAAACAAATGGTTATTTCACACACAATTTCTTTTCTATCAGGGGTCTTGGTGGTCCAGTGGGTTAGTGATCGCCTTTCAGTCACACACAGACCTTCCATCGACACACTCGGACCAAATAAAAATTTACAAACTTCTGAGTGGATTTTTGACTAAACATTGCAATGCCGCCACATAAGTGAGATAATCTTTAGTGCGGCGTAAAACATCAATCAATCTGGTTGAAAAAAATTGAATTCTTGGAGATGAATGTACATGTATTCCTAATTCTGAGAAATGTGTATATTCCTGATTCTGAAAAATGTGTGTATTTCTAATTCTGAGAAATGTGTATATTCCTGATTCTGAAAAATGTGTGTATTCCTAATTCTGAGAAATGTGTATATTCCTGATTCTGAAAAATGTGTGTATTCCTAATTCTGAGAAATGTGTATATTCCTGATTCTGAAAAATGTGTGTATTCCTAATTCTGAGAAATGTGTATATTCCTGATTCTGAAAAATGTGTGTATTTCTAATTCTGAGAAATGTGTGTATTTCTAATTCTGAGAGATGTGTGTATTCCTAATTCTGAGAGATGTGTGTATTCCTAATTCTGAGAGATGTATGTATTCCTAATTCTGAGAGATGTGTGTATTCTTAATTCTGAGAGATGTGTGTATTCCTAATTCTGAGAGATGTGTGTATTCCTAATTCTGATAGATGTGTGTATTCCTAATTCTGATAGATGTGTGTATTCCTAATTCTGAGAGATGTGTACATTCCTAATTCTGATAGATGTGTGTATTCCTAATTCTGAGAGATGTGTAATTTATAATTCTGAGAGATCTGAAGAATTGGGGGGTAATTCTCATATTCCCCCAAGATATACTTACCTGTGCAAACACTTGCCTTTCGACCCTAGGAGAGAGAGCAACATGCATTTTACACACTAAAATAAAAAATCTTGCCCTAATGTTCTGTATATACTATCCTAGTCTAATACCCTGTACTGGCTGTCCATTTGTAGGCACCGCGCATGCGCAACCCTTCCTCTTCAACTTCCTCTTTTTCAACGCTCGCATGCGTAATAGTGAGGGGAGGTTGGGCCGGGCTTAACTGTTTGCACAGGTAAGTATATCTTGGGGGAATATGAGAATTACCCCCCAATTCTTCAGATTCCCATAGATATAACTTACAACTGTGCAAACACTTGCCTCGAATCCCACAGTATGGAGGCGGGACTAATACGCAGTACAGAGCATTAGAAGATTTTCTTCCGGTAACATACTGTTCATTGACAACCAGCCTTAGTCACTTCGGGGCTGTTACCGCGGCCCTGGAGTGACAAAGGTAGTAGGTCTGCCGCCAGAGCAATAGGGAGCGTAAGTCTCATAAGAATTATTACGAGATTTTGTGATATTCGGTGACAGATGACGTCATTATGATTAAGACCGTTTTTGATGACGTTGCAATTCCATTTGACGTCTTTTGTTCCATAACGTCAGATTTAAACGTCATTTTGGAACGAAAAACGGTCAGTCACATGCGCCGGTGACAGGAACTTTGTGGAATTCACACGTGACTGGCGCTCCCTATAGGCACATATACGTTGGCGGACGGTTTGAAAGCAGGTCGAACCTGATCCGCGTTCGATATTATCTGACGTGACGATTCCAGATAAAGTGGAGTTTCCTTAGATAGTTTGTCAAAAACTACGAATGAAATTCCACTGTAGATGAGGACGTCGGTATTCCATATGAAATTAGAAATCCGCCCAGCCCCAAAGGACTGTGGGACGTTCGATCCGTTCGCCTAAATCCTCGTTCTGCCGAAGACATTGTGTGGGGGAATCATCGTTTATTAAGCCGCTTGGTAAACGAAGATTGTACAGGAAATATATTCTCTATTAGAGAAATGTGTTTTATTTCATTGATTTATTTATTTCTTTCGAAATAAACTTCACTCGGAACGGAGTAAACAACATTCCTGTGTCCGCTACGAAGACCGGTGGTCTTCGCAAAGGTCCGCGCTCAAATCTGCAGCCTTTCTGCGTCTTGACAAGCAAAGTCAGCACCCAGGCTCAAGTGGCCGTACATACTAGGAATAACGGCTGTTCGTGTATTTCTTACTACGGTAATATACACAAGCACTGCAGGTTTCGGCGTTCACATCCCGTCGATCCGTAATGGCGAAAGGGTGTAACAGTAGGCTATCCAACAGGCCTATCAACCGAGTTGTTACTGATTAGCCAATCACCGCTCCTTTCTTTCCCCGGCATGGGAATTCATGAAGATGGCGGAAAGAGGACAATTCCAGCAACTGTCGAGAGAAAACATCTCTAGTATGGTTTACGTCCGAAATTAAGATCTGTAGTCAGAACAGGTACGGTACTTCTTTCTTTTGCTCGTTTTGAAAAAAAGAAGAATTTACTTGAAACCCAGTTGGCGAGAAGTTTGTCTAAGATTTGAAGGCAACGATATTCTAATGAACTCGGAGCTCGGTCTTGTAGATTGCTTGATTGGTCTTCGCGCCGCACTGAAGCTATTTCACTTATATGGTGGCGTTGCCAGATTGTGGGGGAAGAACCCGGGCCCAGTGCCCGGAGGAAACCCCCCGACCATCGACATGGCAACAGGGACTGATCCAGGGAAAATTTGGGCATACCATTTCGCTTAAAAATGTTCCCACAATAAGACAAAACAACATCTCAGGCCCAAAATTCAACATTTAATGCTATTTTGACATTAAAATCTGTTGGTTTTAAGAATATGGGCGGATTTTTTGCTTGTGAGTTTGGGCGCCCATACCTGTATACAGGTATCAAAATGTATCTGGATCAGTCTATGGGCAACTCCGCATACGGCAACCGCCATAATATCGAGGAGTTGTCATTTTGCAACGGTAACTGTGAGAAAAAAAGGTCAGGCCAATAAGTAATAGTAAGCTGTCTTGAGGCAATGCCACAAAAACCAAACAGCGCATCATTTTAAACTACGAACGGGCTGTTATTAATTTACAACCGCGTAGTAGTGACATAGTTTATCGGTCAGCCTTGAAATCTGAATGAAGGCCGAGTGAGCAGTCCAACCTGACGATTGATTAACCGATGAATTACGCTGCACTCAAAAGCTATTTTGCTTATATGGTGGCGTCGCCAGGTTTAGTGGGGGAGGAAAACCAGGCTTATCGTCCGGAGTAAACCCCAAACTTCGGCAAGTACCTTTGGAGTCTTGCACATACCCATCTTGACGAAGACTGCACGTGTGTCCGACGAGTGCAAACCTCGCCCTGCACTAGTGTAGTCTCCTAAGTAGTATGGTGCGAAGGTCATAGGGGACCCCCAAGACCAAACCTCCTAACGCCCGATCCCATAAATTATGGATGAGGGCTCACAATACTGCCAAGAACCTGAATCCAAGAAGATTAGTCCTCGCCAAGGTTGCTCGTTGACGATGGCAGATTTTTGTATGAAAACAAGATGAGGGGTACCTAGATATTACCAGTCGTCATGATTGGTTAATGCCCCCCCCCCCCCCCCCGGTCCCCCCCCCTCATGACCTGTGGCCCAATTGGCAGGTCGTCCTGCAGGTCCAAGGAGGGGAAATCCGATTAATGTATTAATCGCTGATTTTTTGCTGCAATCCATGTTATTTCACTAACCGGGCAACTTGCCAGGTTTAGTGGGCGACCCTCAGGGGAGAGGGTTGCATGGCTGATGCTTTACGCCGCCCTTCGGCTTATTCCACTTATACTGCAGTTTTCCAAGGATAAGTTGGGGAGGAAACCGGGCTCATCGACTGGAGGAAACCCCCAACCTTCAGTTAGAACCTGGTAACCCCTCTACATACGGCGACCGAGTGACAAGTCCCCTCAGAAAATGTATTTGGTCTGAGCAAGATTCGAACCCGCGCCGCATGACTTGTGTCAGTGGGCCTAGGATTGACATGCACCCCAGGCCTGTGTACTTAAACTCGTTGAAGGGCCTTGGTTTTGAACTAGGTTTTCAAAATCAAAGGCAACCAGGTGGGGTCCATAGCCTAGCTTAGCGCTTGGGCGATTTCCCTCCGGTAAGCACAAGGCGAGTGTGGGTGACACTCGGGAGAGGTCGAACCCTGCGTTAATCCTGTTAACGACCTCCATCACCCCGCTGATAGGGGGGGGGGAGCACCACTGCTTGGATGTGGCGGACATCCCCGTCATGGTGGGGATCCTAGTGGACCGCCTCTCAGGTGGCGGCTCTTAATTGAGCAGCCGTTGATTGATATAGTCCAGGAGTTCAGAGAAAGTCAAATATTGACCGTCCGTCTCCGCTACAGACACCGAGACAGAGCTTTCTCCCAGAAAATCAAATCTGGGATAGGGGTGTCTGGTTGGAGGTGGTCCCTTGATCAAGTACTATAAAGTGGATTCATTGATTGTTTGGTGTTTTACGCCACGCTCAAGATTATTTTACTAATATGGCGGCGTTGCCAGTTTTAGTGTGGGAGGAAACCGGGCTTTATGCCCGGAGGAAACTCACGACCTTCCGCTGGTAACTGGCAACCATCCCACCTAGGTCGTTCGAGTGAAAACCCAGTCAGAAAATTGTCCAATTTTTTTATTTTGGATTGAGTGGGATTCGAACCAGCGACCCATTGGTGGAAGGCTGTTCGGATTGAACGTCCAACGACTCGTGTAAATGGACGTACAGACGTGGTCGAGGCCGCCGTATGCTAAGCCCCCTGGTGGGTCGACAAATCCAGAGTTGGGGTGACGCCCGTAGGCCAACCAACCGACTCCTGTTGTCAGGCGGATCGACTCGTGTGTATGGTCGTACAGTCGTGGTCGAGGCTGCCGTATGTTGAGGCTCCCTGGCGGTTCGACAGATCCAGAGTTGGGATGACGCCCGTAGGGTAACTAACCCACTCCGGATGTCAAGCAGACCGACTCGTGGACCCGGGCGTACAATGGTGGTCGAGGCTGCCGAATGTTTAAGCATCCTGGCGGCTTGACCGATCCCGAGTTGGGGTAACGCCCGCAGGACTCGCCCACTCTGGTTGCCAGGCGGATCGACTCGTGTACATGGCGTACCTTCGTGGTCGAGACCGCTGTATGATCAAGCCTCCTGGCAGTTCGACAGATCCAGAAGTTGGGATGACGCCAGAAGGCTCAAACCACTTCAGTTGTCAGGCAGTTCGACTCGTGTACCTGGGCGTCCAATCGTGGTCGAACTGCCTTTGTTCAGGTCGTAGCGACCTGGGACCCTCCACTGCCTTGCCTCCCGAAAGAAGGTTAGCAATGGAGACTTTAACGCCCTGGTTCGACAGATCCAGAAGCTGGGATGAGGCCCGAGGGCTCAAACCGTCTTGGTTGTCCGGCTGCTCGGCTCGTGTACCTGGGCGTACAGTCGTGGCCGCAGCTGCCTTAAGTTCAGGTCGTGAAGACCTGGGCCCCTCCATTGCCTTGCTTCTGCGAAAGAAGGTTAGCAATGAAGAATTTAACGCCCTGGTTCGACAGATCCAAAAGCTAGGATGAGGCCCGAGGGCTCAAACCGCTTTGGTTGTCCGGCTGCTCGGCTCGTGTACCTGGGCGTACAGTCGTGGCCGCAGCTGCCTTAAGTTCAGGTCGTGAAGACCTGGGCCCCTCCATTGCCTTGCTTCTGCGAAAGAAGGTTAGCAATGGAGACTTTAACACCCTCAACGTTTGCTCCATGGCACTCAAACGTTTTGTATCCGACCCGCGGTTGTGCTCCGCTTGGTGGGGGGTCGGATCGTCTGGCATGGGAACCGGCAGGTTCCGTATACAGGACAGTCATGGTCAATGAACGTCCACCTTCCGGGACACTCGTCCGTGTGACGACGACGGCTTTATATGGGTAGATACAGACGACGCTCCGTCGCTCATCTGTGATCAACTGTTGAACAACAAAAAGAAATACATGTGGTGACAACCCCAACCCTAATGTATTCATTTAAAGTAAGCAACACCAGTGTACCCGATTCCGTAGATAAAATCCCGGAAACACATACCGCCGTCTGAACAAATCAAAAGAAAAACAATAAGAATTATTTCAATTTTATTATATTTTTTTTTTTTTTTTTTTTTAGATTCGGACTTGCCCGATTACTCCCATCTGCCGAATCTGGAGATATTTCAACATCGACTTAGATGATTTGCATCTCCTGGTGGATGTAGAACGTCTTCTATCGAATAATGAGCCACTACACACACAAGTTCCCATAGTATTTCCAACAATCTAAAACATAATGGAAAATATGGATTTAAAATCCGGGAGAGCAGAAGTTTAGAAAAAAACAAACAAAACAAGAATATTATGTGGGAACATAATCTCGCTAAACAAACCCCGTAAGGGTGTTGAATTATGCCTCCCCCGCTGTACTTAAGGGGTTGGGTTGGGAAGCCGACGAACAACACAACACGACCACATGGCGTGGTGAAAACTGGACCAGCGTTGGTACCCGAATCGGTTGAAACGGTAGAGTCCAAAACCCCTCAAATATCCAAAAATAGAACATTTTGTGTGGCCAGAAAACCTTCCGTAATGTAAAGGAAGGTATCTAGCCGCTAGGGACAGATAAATTTCGTACTAAAAACGACTTAGAAAGAAGGATTTAGTAAAAAAGGTATACTCAGTAAATTTTAGCTGTTGCTTCATCCCTGCAAGTTGAAAAAGAGGAAGTTGAAGAGGAAGGGTTGCGCATGCGCGGTGCCTACAAATGGACAGCCAGTACAGGGTATTAGACTAGGATAGTATATACAGAACATTAGGGCAAGATTTTTTATTTTAGTGTGTAAAATGCATGTTGCTCTCTCTCCTAGGGTCGAAAGGCAAGTGTTTGCACAGTTGTAAGTTATATCTATGGGAATGTGTGTATTCCTAATTCTGATAGATGTGTGTATTCCTAATTCTGATAGATGTGTATATTCCTAATTCTGATAGATGTGTGTATTCCTAATTCTGAGAGATGTGTGTATTCCTAATTCTGATAGATGTGTGTATTCCTAATTCTGATAGATGTGTATATTCCTAATTCTGATAGATGTGTGTATTCCTAATTCTGAGAGATGTGTGTATTCCTAATTATGATAGATGTGTATATTCCTAATTCTGATAGATGTGTGTATTCCTAATTCAGAGAGATGTGTGTATTCCTAATTCTGATAGATATGTGTATTCCTAATTATGATAGATGTGTATATTCCTAATTCTGATAGATGTGTGTATTCCTAATTCTGAGAGATGTGTATATTTATAATTCTGATAGATGTGTGTATTCCTAATTCTGATAGATGTGTATATTCCTAATTCTGAGAGATGTGTATATTTATAATTCTGATAGATGTGTGTATTCCTAATTCTGATAGATGTGTATATTTATAATTCTGAGAGATGTGTATATTTATAATTCTGAGAGATGTGTATATTTATAATTCTGAGAGATGTGTGTATTCCTAATTCTGATAGATGTGTGTATTCCTAATTCTGATAGATGTGTATATTTATAATTCTGAGAGATGTGTGTATTCCTAATTCTGAGAGATGTGTGTATTCCTAATTCTGAAAGATGTGTGTATTCCTTATTCTGAGAGATGTGTGTATTCCTAATTCTGAGAGATGTGTACATTCCTAATTCTGATAGATGTGTGTATTCCTAATTCTGAGAGATGTGTATATTTATAATTCTGAGAGATGTGTGTATTCCTAATTCTGATAGATGTGTATATTTATAATTCTGAGAGATGTGTGTATTCCTAATTCTGATAGATGTGTGTATTCCTAATTCTGATAGATGTGTATATTTATAATTCTGATAGATGTGTGTATTCCTAATTCTGATAGATGTGTGTATTCCTAATTCTGAGAGATGTGTACATTCCTAATTCTGATAGATGTGTGTATTCCTAATTCTGAGAGATGTGTGTATTCCTAATTCTGATAGATGTGTGTATTCCTAATTCTGATAGATGTGTGTATTTATAATTCTGATAGATGTGTATATTTATAATTCTGATAGATGTGTGTATTCCTAATTCTGATAGATGTGTGTATTCCTAATTCTGAGATATGTGTACATTCCTAATTCTGATAGATGTGTATATTTATAATTCTGAGAGATGTGTGTATTCCTAATTCTGATAGATGTGTGTATTCCTAATTCTGATAGATGTGTATATTTATAATTCTGAGAGATGTGTGTATTCCTAATTCTGATAGATGTGTGTATTCCTAATTCTGAGAGATGTGTATATTTATAATTCTGAGAGATGTGTATATTCCTAATTCTGATAGATGTGTGTATTCCTAATTCTGAGAGATGTGTGTATTCCTAATTCTGATAGATGTGTGTATTCCTAATTCTGAGAGATGTGTAATTTATAATTCTGATAGATGTGTGTATTCCTAATTCTGATAGATGTGTATATTTATAATTCTGAGAGATGTGTATATTTATAATTCTGATAGATGTGTGTATTCCTAATTCTGATAGATGTGTGTATTCCTAATTCTGAGAGATGTGTATATTTATAATTCTGGGAGATGTGTATATTCCTAATTCTGATAGATGTGTATATTCCTAATTCTGATAGATGTGTATATTTATAATTCTGAGAGATGTGTGTATTCCTAATTCTGATGAGCAACGCTTCTGGAAAATTTTAGTTTTCAAAAGGAAATTTTAAACTGAAAATATTGAGTTTTTCAACACCAGATTCAGTTTTAAACTCAATTTTACAAACCGAATATCGGTAAGTAAATTTGACGTGTATGAATCCCTGTAGTGTGTATGACGACGGTGGATGTGTGAATTCTGAAGGTGATTATTTAATCCTGTGGATTTTTGTTATGCCTTTATTACCTTAATAAGGTTCCCGGTTTTCATATCCCAGACTTTCACTTTTCCACCTTCACAGCCTGTGATACATAGATCTGTTCCCATAGCAACACATCCTACAGGTTCTTTGTGACGAAATGATCGTAAACACTTCCCTGTCTGAATATTCCAAACTGAAAAATAATTCAAATTATTGAAAGATAGCAATATTTAATTGTTGTCTTTGGACAAATCTCTGTATTAAAACAGCTCTACAACAGTCATTGCTTAGTGAAGAAACTTAAAACTAAAAATGAATTTGTAGACTCATTTTGATCATGACATTTCATTCAATATTTACTGTACATAAAACAGAATATACTTAAGTTAAATGTTATTGTAATTGCCTCTCAAAACTAAATCATCTGAAGACCCACATGTGTTATATATTTACAAACGTTTTCACCACTGGCCCTTCTATTATCAGACTGCTCATCTTCCCAACAGCACTGGGTAATATATATTTTAAATTTCATTACAGCACAAACCAACCAAGTTTGTTGGGGGCTAAATGAGTATGGGTTCAATACTAACTTTTACATGATGCATCCTTGGCTCCAGAAGCCACAGTATCTCCCACCAAGGTCAAGGTCAGAACAGTGTCACGGTGACCTCTTAAAATCTTCATGCACTGACCAGTCTCAATGTTCCATACCCTGGAAAAGATATGAGTTTACTTGTTTTGGGTTGCGTCTCAAGTTTTCAGGAGAGAAACGAGACTCCCTCTGATACGGAAACTAAAGATTGATATTGATTTATGTTAAGTTTTAAGTGACACTTCATATTATTTCACTTATATTGTGTCTCCCAACCTTATCTTTGTACCTAGAAAGCAGCTTACATAAACAGATAAAATCATCTGGAGCTATTTGTTAGAATCCAGCTATGTATCAGCCCACCAAACCTTGAGAGTTCAATGACAGCTTACCTAATACTGGTATCATAGCTACCACTGATAACAATCTTTCTCTCCTCACAAATACAAACCGCCCGGACAGAACCAGCATGCCCTGTTATAAGGGGACCTGTTTCTCGACCAGTTTTAGTATCAATAAGTCGAACTTTACGATCTTTAGATCCAATACAGATGTATTTTCCACCATCAGTGTGCACTTGTCTGTGAGGGTCTTCACTGTAACAAAAAATACATCTTTTATTTTCATGGCATTTAAATTTTTTTCTTAATACATGCATCTATATATTTTTGTTACATCAGTTTTCTCAGACATGTGCCTTTTAAATCTATCAAACTTTTTACATAAGAAAAAGGATATTGATTTCTGCTTATTTCTCACATAGAGGTTAGAAACTGATTTGCTGAAATTCCAAAGTTTTTAAATCACTTTGCAATTCTAATTTAAAACAGAAGGCATGCCAATGAATACAAACCATGGACATGCATACAAGCACCCTAAATGATGGCAATGAATACAAACCATGGACATGAATACAAGCCCTCTAAATGATGGCAATGAATACAAACCATGGACATGCATACACGCACCTTAAATGATGGCAATGAATACAAACCATGGACATACATACAAGCAAAAATGATGGCAATGAATACAAACCATGGACATGCATACAAGCACTCTAAATGATGGCAATGAATACAAACCATGGACATGCATACAGGCACCCTAAATGATGGCAATGAATACAAACCATGGACATGCATACACGCACCTCAAATGATGGCAATGAATACAAACCATGGACATGCATACAAGCACTCTAAATGATGGCAATGAATACAAACCATGGACATGCATACAGGCACCCTAAATGATGGCAATGAATACAAACCATGGACATGCATACACGCACCCTAAATGGGGGCAATGAATACAAACCATGGACATGCACACAGGCACTCTAAATGATGGCAATGAATACAAACCATGGACACGAATACAAGCACCCTAAATGATGGCAATGAATACAAACCATGGACATGAATACAAGCCCTCTAAATGATGGCAATGAATACAAACCATGGACATGCATACACGCACCTTAAATGATGGCAATGAATACAAACCATGGACATACATACAAGCAAAAATGATGGCAATGAATACAAACCATGGACATGCATACAAGCACTCTAAATGATGGCAATGAATACAAACCATGGACATGCATACAGGCACCCTAAATGATGGCAATGAATACAAACCATGGACATGCATACACGCACCTCAAATGATGGCAATGAATACAAACCATGGACATGCATACAAGCACTCTAAATGATGGCAATGAATACAAACCATGGACATGCATACAGGCACCCTAAATGATGGCAATGAATACAAACCATGGACATGCATACACGCACCTTAAATGATGGCAATGAATACAAACCATGGAAATACATACAAGCAAAAATGATGGCAATGAATACAAACCATGGACATGCATACAAGCACTCTAAATGATGGCAATGAATACAAACCATGGACATGCATACAGGCACCCTAAATGATGGCAATGAATACAAACCATGGACATGCATACAAGCACTCTAAATGATGGCAATGAATACAAACCATGGACATACATACAAGCACCATAAATGATGGCAATGAATACAAACCATGGACATACATACAAGCACCCTAAATGATGGCAATGAATACAAACCATGGACATGCATACAAGCACCCTAAATGATGGCAATGAATACAAACCATCGACATGCATACAAGCACCCTAAATGATGACAATGGATACAAACCATGGACATGCACACAAACATCCTAAATGATGGCAATGAATACAAACCATGGACATGCACACAAACATCCTAAATGATGGCAATGAATACAAACCATGGACATGCATACAAGCACTCTAAATGATGGCAATGAATACAAACCATGGACATGCATACAAGCACTCTAAATGATGGCAATGAATACAAACCATGGACATGCATACAGGCACCCTAAATGATGGCAATGAATACAAACCATGGACATGCATACAAGCACTCTAAATGATGGTAATAAATACAAACCATGGTAATGCATACAACCACTCTAAATGATGGCAATGAATACAAACCATGGGAATGCATACAACCACTCTAAATGATGGCAATTAATACAAACCATGGACATGCATACAAGCACCCTAAATGATGGCAATGAATACAAACCATGGACATGAATACAAGCACTCTAAATGATGGCAATGAATACAAGCCATGGACATGCATATAAGCACTCTAAATGATGGCAATGAATACAAACCATGTGCATGCACACACACACACCTTAAATGATGGCAATGAATACAAACCATGGACATGCATACAAGCACCCTAAATGATGGCAATGAATACAAACCATGGACATGAATACAAGCACCCTAAATGATGGCAATGAATACAAACCATGGACATGCACACAAACATCCTAAATGATGGCAATGAATACAAAACATGGACATGCATACAAGCACTCTAAATGATGGCAATGAATACAAACCATGGACATGCATACAAGCACCCTAAATGGTGGCAATGAATAAAAACTATGGACATACATACAAGCACCCTAAATGATGGCAATGAATACAAACCATGGACATGCATACAAAGACCCTAAATGATGACAATGAATACAAACCATAGACATGCATACAAGCACCCTAAATGATGGCAATGAATACAAACCGTGCATACAAGCATCCTAAATGATGGCAATGAATATGAACAACGGACATGCATACAAGCACCCTAAATGATGGCAATAAATACAAACCATGGACCTGATAACAAACATCCTAAATGATGGCAATGAATACAAACAAACCATGAACATGCATACAAGCACCCTAAATTATGACAATAAATACAAAGCATGCATACAAGCACCCTAAATGATGGCAATGAATACAAACCATTGACATGCATACAAGCACCATAAATGATGGCAATGAATACAAACAATGGACATGCATACAAGCACCATAAATGATGGCAATGAATACAAACAAACCATGAACATGCATACAAGCACCATAAATGATGGCAATGAATACAAACAATGGACATGCATACAAGCATCCTAAATGATGACAATGAATACAAATCATGGACATACATACAAGCACCCTAAATGATGGCAATGAATACAAACCATGGACATGCATACAAGCACCCTAAATGATGGCAATGAATACAAACCATGGACATGCATACAAGCACCATAAATGATGGCAATGAATACAAATCATGGACATACATACAAGCACCATAAATGATGGCAATGAATTCAAACCATGGACATGCATACAAGCACCCTAAATGATGGCAATAAATACAAACCATGGACATGCATACAAGCACCCTAAATGATGGCAATGAATACAAACCATGGACATGCATACAGGCACCATAAATGATGGCAATGAATACAAACCATGGACATACATACAAGCACCATAAATGATGGCAATGAATACAAACCATGGACATGCATACAAGCACCATAAATGATGGCAATGAATACAAACCATGGACATGCATACAAGCAGCCTAAATGATGGCAATGAATACAAACCATGGACATGAACACAAGCACCCTAAATGATGGCAATGAATACAAACCATGGACATGAACACAAGCACCCTAAATGATGGCAATGAATACAAACCATGGACATGCATACAAGCACCATAAATGATGACAATGAATACAAACCATTGACATGCATACAAGCACCATAAATGATGGCAATGAATACAAACCATGGACATGCATACAAGCACCATAAATGATGACAATGAATACAAACCATGGACATACATACAAGCACCCTAAATGATGACAATGAATACAAACCATGGACATGCATACAAGCACCATAAATCATGACAATGAATACAAACCATGGACATGCATACAAGCACCATAAATGATGACAATGAATACAAACCATTGACATGCATACAAGCATCCTAAATGATGGCAATGAATACAAACCATGGACATGCATACAAGCACCCTAAATGATGGCAATGAATACAAACCATGGACATGCATACAAGCACCATAAATGATGGCAATGAATACAAACCATGGACATACATACAAGCACCATAAATGATGGCAATGAATACAAACCATGGACATGCATACAAGCACCATAAATGATGGCAATGAATACAAACCATGGACATGCATACAAGCAGCCTAAATGATGGCAATGAATACAAACCATGGACATGAACACAAGCACCCTAAATGATGGCAATGAATACAAACCATGGACATGAACACAAGCACCCTAAATGATGGCAATGAATACAAATCATGGACATGCATACAAGCACCATAAATGATGACAATGAATACAAACCATGGACATGCATACAAGCACCATAAATGATGACAATGAATACAAACCATTGACATGCATACAAGCACCATAAATGATGGCAATGAATACAAACCATGGACATACATACAAGCAGCCTAAATGATGGCAATGAATACAAACCATGGACATGCATACAAGCACCATAAATGATGACAATGAATACAAACCATGGACATGCATACAAGCACCATAAATGATGACAATGAATACAAACCATTGACATGCATACAAGCATCCTAAATGATGGCAATGAATACAAACCATGGACATGCATACAAGCACCCTAAATGATGGCAATGAATACAAACCATGGACATGCACACAAGCACCATAAATGATGGCAATGAATACAAACCATGGACATACATACAAGCACCATAAATGATGGCAATGAATACAAACCATGGACATGCATACAAGCACCATAAATGATGGCAATGAATACAAACCATGGACATGCATACAAGCAGCCTAAATGATGGCAATAAATACAAACCATGGACATGAACACAAGCACCCTAAATGATGGCAATGAATACAAACCATGGACATGAACACAAGCACCCTAAATGATGGCAATGAATACAAACCATGGACATGAACACAAGCACCCTAAATGATGGCAATGAATACAAATCATGGACATGCATACAAGCACAATAAATGATGACAATGAATACAAACCATGGACATGCATACAAGCACCATAAGTGATGACAATGAATACAAACCATTGACATGCATACAAGCACCATAAATGATGGCAATGAATACAAACCATGGACATACATACAAGCACCCTAAATGATGGCAATGAATACAAACCATGGACATGCATACAAGCACCCTAAATGATGGCAATGAATACAAACCATGGACATGCATACAAGCACCCTAAATGATGGCAATGAATACAAACCATGGACATGCATACAAGCACCCTAAATGATGGCAATGAATACAAACCATGGACATGAACACAAGCACCCTAAATGATGGCAATGAATACAAACCATGGACATACATACAAGCACCCTAAATGATGGCAATGAATACAAACCATGGACATACATACAAGCACCATAAATGATGGCAATGAATACAAACCATGGACATACATACAAGCACCCTAAATGATGGCAATGAATACAAACCATGGACATGCATACAAGCACCCTAAATGATGGCAATGAATACAAACCATGGACATGCCCACAAACATCCTAAATGATGGCAATGAATACAAACCATGGACATGCACACAAACATCCTAAATGATGGCAATGAATACAAACCATGGACATGCATACAATCATCCTAAATGATGGCAATGAATACAAACCATGGACATGCACACAAACATCCTAAATGATGGCAATGAATACAAACCATGGACATACATACAAACACCCTAAATGATGGCAATGAATACAAACCATGGACATGCACACAAACATCCTAAATGATGGCAATGAATACAAACCATGGACATGCATACAATCATCCTAAATGATGGCAATGAATACAAACCATGGACATGCACACAAACATCCTAAATGATGGCAATGAATACAAACCATGGACATTAGTGCTGAAACGAATACTCGAATATTCGCGAGCGAATACTAAATCGTTAATATTCGAATACTGATTTACTATTCGAATATTCGTCAACTCATTTGGATGCTTAAAAATTTTCAACAAATAAAATCCGAATCTGACGTAATTAAATTTTACATACTAGTATTTTAAGAATAATGAAATTTCAGTGTAGCTCTTTAATATTCCATGTAAAGATCTTGGTTTTTTCAATTCCTTTTCGCTGCGCTAACATAATCTTATCGACCGCCATGTTTGACATCGATGAGGATGAAATTCGTAAGTTTTGACTGCTTCATTTTCGAGATCTGTAGGCTTTTAATGGATATCACTAGCCTAAAATAGTTAAAAGAACTAATTACGTATTGAAGTATTTGGCAGAGATGCGTATATTGCGTTGATCAACTGGGAATTTATCGGCAAATTTGAGACACGGTCTGTCAAACCGGACATGTGTTTAGAGTTCAGGGGGACGTAACTCTTATTTGACATAGATCCAACGAATATTATCCAATCAGTAGCCTGCATTCCATTTTCTTTCGTTCTGCAAAGTGATTTCTCTCAGCCAGAGTTCACGCATAGAAAATAATGTTATCAAACGTTTTAACTGATTTAAACCAAGTTATGAATTTTCGAGTTTTCTAATAAATTTGTGGATGGTTGGATTTGCAGTGTGAAGCAAATTTGTCAATCATGCGTGACAATTATTTTATTTCAACATTTTTTCGACCGGTAACTGAGGTACGTGCAAGGCATGGTAGGCGGCCTCGATCGGATCTCATGTTGTTTGGCTGTAGTGTCAGGGCTATTTATAAGCGAATACTCGAATACTATTCGAATAGCAGAACCGAATATTCGAATACCAAAATCAACCATTCGTTTCAGCACTAATGGACATGCATACAAGCACCCTAAATGATGGCAATGAATACAAACCATGGACATGCACACAAACATCCTAAATGATGGCAATGAATACAAACCATGGACATGCATACAAGCACCCTAAATGATGGCAATGAATACAAACCATGGACATGCATACAAGCACCCTAAATGATGGCAATGAATACAAACCATGGACATGCATACAAGCACCCTAAATGATGGCAATGAATACAAACCATGGACATGCATACAATCATCCTAAATGGTGGCAATGAATACAAACCATGGACATGCATACAAACACCCTAAATGATGACAATGGATACAAACCATGGACATGCATACAAACACCCTCCTAAATGGTGGCAATGAATACAAACCATGAACATGCATACAAACACCCTAAATGGTGGCAATGAATACAAACCATGGACATGCATACAAACACCCTAAATGATTTGAGCTAAAGTAATATGTTGTCTGAGCCAGCTACCACATTAACCTTTTCAGTGAAATGTACTTAATCTGAGAAATACAGACAAAGGATTTGGTGTGAAGGACACAAAAAACCTGCCAATAATTTTAGACATAGTATACTAAAAAATAAAAGTGTAATAGAGCATAGAAGATGGATCCGTGTTCTAAATCAACATTTTTAACAATGCAAATTAATGACCTGTATTAACCTGGGTTAGGCTATTGGACCCCAGAACCTTCTTCAGACAATACAATTCCTCACTTACAGAATAATCTGTTTATATAATTCCATTTGATTGCAGTCTACTTACTTATCACTGAGAACCATAACATTGTAAGCACCACAGTATACATTCCTTTCTTCCATGATCACTTTACGTGTTGATATTCCACTATATGAAGTCTCATAGTTGATTTCACTCTTGAAAGTTGGTTTAATGACTTGGTCATTAGTGGTTATAACTTCCCAAGTTCTGGCATTAATATTAGGAACCAATATATCAATATCTTTAGCATATGAAGGATTAGCGCCATGGGAAGCTCCGCCCTGTAATAAAAGAAACATTTCATTTCATAAGGCTTTTCATAATCATATATGTGTTTGGTGTAATTGGTATGAAATGTACATGGGTTGGTAGGTCGGTGGGCAATTTTGGGGGGTTGAGAGGCTTGTGTCCCTTTAGGTTTCTGTTCATGCACTCAGATCCAACCTAATATTTCTAGGTGGAACAGACTTTTAATGCAAGAATAAATGTATAAATGAAAGAAATAATTACAACACACTTATGGGGTTTAAGAATAGAAATAAACATTACATTCATTATTTGGAGTTAATGCTTGATTGGTTGAAATGATGACAAAAGCATTCAAATTGTCAAACATGACATAAAATATTAAGATATAGCTGCAAATCAACACTTAGTGTTAAAAAAAAACTTGGTATTTATTTTTTAATGAAATCAATAAATTGAAAGCTCCATCAAATACTATCCCTTGACTAACCTGCATGAGCATAACCTCCTCCAGAAGTTGCTGATTAACAAAGAATTCCTGATGAACTTCTTCCGCTAAACGTCTCCAGTTTCGACTCACACATAAAGCATTGTATAGGGATGCTTTATCCAGACGACTTAATATAAACTTGGCAAGATGTACAGGTAAAAAACGAATAAAATCCTTATATCTGTCGACAAAAAAATAAAGGAGAAAATGTACAATTGAAGATTGGTATGAATATATTTCTTGCTTTTCATCCAAAATATAAGCGGCCAGAAAACTCTTCAACCCTGGTAACTTAATAAACTGATTGATATTGGATGTCAACCATACATTCATCCAGGGTCTGAAAAAAGGGTGTCCAAAATAGCTATTTTTGCTGATTCTGCACAAAATTGGGTGTCCATTATGACCTACTTTTGTATGTTGACCATATTAAATTGCTGGATTATTGGGTGTCCAAAATGAGATGAATTTTGAACACCGGGTGTCCAAAAGACATGTGGGCACCCCTCTGGATGAACCCTTGATGTCAACAAACCTCTAATGAGTAGACAGAGTTTTCTTACCTGTATACTCCTGAATAAGCTTTGGAGGAGGCTGGTATAACCAATATAGTGGGATCAATTGTACTTGGTTGAGATTCAGTTAAGGATTCATCTCCACTATCATTGTCTTCTATAAGTTCCTCTACATCACTGTCCCCTCCAAGCAGAGGGTTGCATTTCAAAGGGGAATAACTGGGTTTTGCAGCTGCTAGCAGTGTCAAATCAGAATTCCGGCTTGTCTCATAACTATATTCTGAATCAGGAATTGTCTCTGTTTCAGTGTAACTGTGAGCTACCAAAAAAAAAACATAGAAAATATATATTTTAAAATATTCAAAACTATTAATGTCATCTCTTAGTATTTAATTTGTCTTCCTAAATATTCTTTTCGTTCTTTTTTTTTGGTATAGAAAACAAGTTCACATAAAATGATAAATTTGAATTACTCACCAGATGATTTAGCAGCTTTTTCTTCAGATGCCAGTAATGTACTAGCTTGAATGCCCACACTATGGAGTAAATGGGGGTCACATAACTGGAGTATAACCAGGATAAAGTTAGATTTACTCCAGTAGTTTGATCTTCCAAACCATTCCCACATTTTACACATATATTCATCCACGCCTTTCTCCAGTAAAGCCCTGTCACAACTCACAGTTGAACGGTCTTTATCCAAGCTAGGGGCTGTCCTTGTTCTGGCATATGTAAAGTCTTTGTAAAGCAACGGCTGAAGTATGTGGCTTACATACTGTAATAAATCCACACTATGAAAGCGACGTACAAGACCAAGTATAAACCTCCTCTTACTCTGGTCACCAAATCTAGGAAACCAACTCTTTGCTAGGTTTATTGCATTAACCAATGAACAAGCTTCACATTTATCACATGCAGCCGTCCCATCCTTTGTAGTACATCTAAGTTCGAAAGCTTTTCCTAAGTTAAACTCATAGGTTTGTAAAGTTGGTTTCGGGTGTTTCATCTGGGAGGAATTCTCATTGGTAAAGGTATTTATTGGGACAAACCCTTCCATGGATTTACACACTTCTAGCATTGTCAACACTGTTACAACCAATCACACATTGATAATAAAAAGTTAAATACTTTTGACAGTTGTTGGTAATGAAAACCTCACACCAAACGTTTCATGTTACTAATAAACACAGAACAGGTGTGTTAAAAACAACATATTAGAATGTGTCAAATATCAAAAAGTTTTGTATCCAACACTTGCAGTTCCATGAGTTTGACAAACTGTTGATAACATAAAATTCCGGTGTATATAAACCCAACGCAGATAGCTAACAGAGATTCTTACAACACAAAAGTTCCCTTGTTCGCCTTATATACACTGTATCAAATAACCTAGCCAATGCACAGTTGGACTGGAATTTGGAAATGGAATAGGGCACCTGCAGGTCTTACTTCAAACCCATAAAAGTCAGGAACGATTTTAACTTGAGGTGCACATGTAATGAACATATGAAAGCCAGACAATGCTTTTCAACCATTCCTAATATATTCTCAGGGTTAGCACATTCCATTTATCAAGGTTATTTAATATGATAGACGTTCGCAGTCCAACACTCTTTCGCAAAGCCGCCATCTTGAAAGACACTGTTAGTGTCAACGTCCCCAAGACAACCGTCTTTGTTTGGGTTGGTGACACGACTAGAATTTGTCGGTATACTTTATTCATCCTGTTTCGGAATCCTGTTCTTTCCGAATGCAACAAAATCAATACTAAAATGCCTGAATAGCTAGCCCAAGTTGTAAAACTAAATCCTTCAATGATGTTATCTAACAGTAACAGAAAACAAGCGTGGCTTTGTTGACATTGAAAGTAGACTATTATCCACCCTTGTAGCATTTTTCTTGAAATTTTACGCCCCTCGTGGAACGAAAGAAAAGGAGGAATAGATAGGCCTAACGGTGGAAATTTTACAAAAATATTTCTTATAGTTCTTCAACAAATCCATCATAAAGACTTTTAGCTTTCAAGAAATTCGTTATCGTAACTATGAAGGGAGGAATTCGAAATTATGATTATTTCGTAGAAATTGTTAAACATTCTTTACCAGAACTCTAAATCTTTACTTCCTCAGGCTCAAGGAAATAGGATTATTGAATTTATGCTGTTAGATTATAATTATCTGCCTATACATACGCCTTTTTTATTTTACTGTTTTTAAAATACTATTATCCAATTTTAATTTAAATGAATTACCGTAACCAAATGTTCAGAATAAGAATGCAAAGATTCATAATTATGTTTCATAATTTTTTCTATAAATTGTAGTCATTACAAAAACGTCTGTTAATTATCGCTGTAAAATATTTTTATTTATTTATTTTGTTCAAAAGTAATAAAACTAGGAGTTCGCGACCAAACACTGAAAGTGAAAGTGAAATAGATAAGTTCAATATGCAACCATTTTTCTGCTTTGTTTTGTTCCCTCCGCTGTTTGCGTGTGGTGGACACTGGCCATAATTGATTATTAAGCCGTTATAACTTATAATGAGGTCAAGCCACACATAGCTTTAATCGATTAACTGAAAGGGTTTTCAGGGGCTTAATTATTAATCGTCACAAAATACGTCACAGCACGCAGAAACATGCCGACAGGGTAAAATGTGACTGGGCTGTAATCGTTGCCTAGCATCGTGAATGCCCGTATATTGTATATCAACATGGTGGGGAACGATTTTCGTTTTTTAAAGTCATTCTGCATGAAACGTTTCTTTTGGGGAATCTGAGGATGGCTGAATGCAGCAAATAAACGCAGAATCTGTTGGAAGTGACAGTTTAATGCGTTTTGTTGCTCTCACATTGGTCTCGGACAACTGATAACTACTTGTTAGACTGTTATAAACAATCACCCCGAGCAAGAAATGGCGCTAGATAGAACCAAAATGAGGGCGTCGCACGCTAAACTGGTAACTGTCAGTTTTGTAAATCATAGTTTGTTTTCCATTATCATATTTGCTCTTTCGTCTGAAAATTCTACTAATAATACTATTTTTTTATTTTATTCATTTCAAGCTTACTAATACTAGTAAAATTAATATTAGTAATAGGTTGTCTCCGAGGTAAGCACAGTAGGCTACGGGTAGCCGATCAGTTATCATACATAACAAATTATCATCCGACTCTCATGCATATTTAACCCAAACAATCACGCTTTCTGGCCGATGACAGGTGGCTTACTTATCAAATCATCACCCTGCAAAATTCCAACCTCCAAATAGAAATAGAACTTATTATGGAGTAACATTTGCCAGGCAACCCAAGGAAAGTCGTCTATGCATTACTATTGTGGAATTCCTTGTCAATGCGTACACTGTCAGATGTAAATTCTAACATCTAAGAACTGATTGCGTACCCGTAGGGCTATATATAGCATTTTTACTGAATCTCTTATTAATATTATTATATTGGTAATAATGACATTGACTTCTCCGATAATATGTAAAGGAGATATAAGGTAGGTTTTAGAATATTTAATTGGTCGAGTTACCGTACTCAACTCATGTACACAGTACATCTGAAACAAATAATCCAGACTAAATTTGAACAATTAACTCAAAACTAAAAGTAAATCAGCGACAACCATCATTTTACAAATTACAGAAGCACAGTTACCGTTTTGAGGTTGATGAAAAAGTAGACCATGATTAATTGATCAAAAAGCCTAAAAACATTAACATTAAAACTTATCCAAAGTTTGTTTTGTTCTTTACTGAAAAGATGAGCATTGGGATATTTTGGCAAGATTTATGGCACAGGCGTAATGCTTAACAAATTGGAGACTGTGCAGCAAAAGGCTTAGGTAAAGTGTATAGTAGGTGAATGAGATCACTCATTCAGAAAATGGATCCACTGTGCATGAGGCGTGGCTGTGGTCTCTTAGTGTTGGGTTGTGCCACTATGCCAGCTCTTCGTTAGAGACTGAGAGTCACTACGGTGTACCCCATTTGTCAACAACTTTGGTGAGGTTTAGCCATATGTTTTATTGACAAATGTCAAAGATTGACTTAGGTTAGGGACAGGGTTTATTGACAGAAAAAAGGTTTAGTCCTGTTTATTGATAAAACAGAAGGTTAGGACCCTTGGATTTGTCCGAAAAATATCATCACAGGTCAAATTGATGCAAATGTGAAGTGCGCATTTGTGTATTGCAGTTCAGGGGGCTGTTTCTCAACTTATTTACGACCGATGTAATTCCAATGCAAGGCTTAACTGTCATGGCAACATATACCTTCAACATTGCGTTACGGCCAGACACAAAGTTACGCCTGTGTTGAGAAACAGCCCCCAGGTCACACCTGTAGCTCCGTGTTAGTTAGTCTAGAGCTATGATGCTAGTACTGTATTATTGAGTGCACGTGTCGCTCTGCACAGTTTCTGATTGGGAGGTAGTGGTTCGAGACCGGTTGTGGCCAGGTGTCAATAGAAAAAAAAGGGAAACCTAACAACAGTATTATCGTTAATGGAATTATCTGTCGTAAGATGCTAGGTAGCGCAGTTTTATGCAGCAAAGCGATAAGAAGCAGTTGACTAATCCAGACAACTCCTTCTACTACTTTTAAATATCTACGCCCCTGTTTATAGAGCATTCTAGTCAAGAACCAATGAATGCAAACCAATTAAAAAAACTTCCCAACAGCTGCTCCTTTAAGTCTAATTTAAACATGGAAATAGAAAGTATTACCAATGAAGCACCCCAGAAACTGACAAAGCTGTGGTTTGTTAAACTTTTTGTGTTACACTTAAACCTGTCGTACTGATTTTCTGTATCGTTGTTTGTCTAACACAATTCCGTAATATTTTGTTTTTCTCAGTACATGGAGATGGACGCCCCTTTATTCAGCTCAAGCAAGAGCAAAGGCCTGCCTGGTTTACCTCCATTACCGTCCTCAGAGAGGGAAGTCTCAGATTTGTACCAGGTAAAACATACTATCAATTGGACCAATACTTTGTTCTCTAGGGTACTTATTTTCTTGATTCACATGATATTGATTAGAAACAAATGAAATTATCATTAACTATTTTATTAACTATTTATTCAATCTTTCTACTTTTACAGCTTGTTTAAAAGAAATCAAGGTTGTTTAAAATTTTCAGGTGAAGTTGTTTTGTTATGGCTTTGTTTTGTTTTTTATCAAACGATTTTATCTTCCTATATTTCAGATTGTCTTGAGGAACAGTGAACATCCTCCTATTATGAAAGGTACATCATGGACTATTGCTTCACCATTCAAGGAAGATAAATATCATAGAACTCCCAGTGAATCAATTGCCAACAACTACACTCCATCAGCATCTCATCTCAAGATGAAAGATTTACCTAAGCTTGCAAGGGGCAAAGCACGAAGTGAGTCATTTTAGCTTTGTTCTTTATTATTGCTGCTTTTTACTTTTAAGTGGATTTTCCTTTTTTTTTTCTTTCTTTAATATTATAAAGAAATTTATAATCCAACTAAAAACAGAGGATTTGGATAGCTCAGTGTTATCCATGGACAGTGCCTGTAGGGAAATCAAGTCTCATAAGAATTCCACAAAGTCCCTGTCAATGGTTCTGTCATTGCGCATGTAGTGCAACGTTTTTTTGTACCAACATGACGTCTGATGTTGTGGAACAAATATGTCAAATGGAATTTTCAATGTCACTTAAACATTCTTAATAGCGACATCTGTCACCTGATATTACAAAGTATCAGAGATAACTTGAGCTCCCCATTGCTACAAGTCTTTTCTTGTATAAATTTTTTTTTTCTTTTATCTATTTTTAAACCAGCTTTGAAACCATGTAAGTATAATACCATGTTGTAAATTATTCATTGTACTGTAGATCTGTCAACTATGGGTGTTTGTATGTGAACAACTTACTGAAACTGAATGTCATTTATCCTGTGTTTGTCAAACAACAAGAGTGGGTTGCTTTTTGTATTTTTGAACTAGGTACACGTGCACCAATTAGTTTGATTGCCTTTTTGTTATTAAATTGTAAAAAAAACTTAATGTGTTTTACAAGAAAAGGATCAATGTGTGCTCTATTTAGTCCAGCTTGATATCAACTGTTGACTATAATGTTTTTTTATCTGTTTCATAAATTAAAGTTTAGAAAAGTTCAGAATTTTTTATCAGTAACTGGGCTTCTTTATTTTTTGGATACATGTTGTTAGGGCAATGAGATTTGGTATGTCGTATGATGTTATACTAAGACAGATTAACATCTTTTTCCACAATGGTCACTTCATGGTCATCACAATTTCTACTAGCATTGAATTTAGGCCATATGATGGAAAAGCTTTTCAGCAATTACTGTAATTAGTTTATTACATACATGTATGTTTGATGAAGGATTTCCCATAACACTGAAATTCTTAATGATAAAAGGGATGTATGTGCGTTGATTTATTAAATGTTTCAATATTCAATATGAATAATAATTCAATATTGTAGAATTTGCAATCGACTCACAGTTTAATAATGCTAGAGAAAAGATAAACATTTTTGTTTGCACACATGTTGCTTCATTTGATTAGGCATTTAAACTGACTAAATTTGTGTAGTTCTGTTTTTATTTACATTGAATAGTTAGGGAAGTTTATATTAAGAAAGGAAAACATATTCTTTTCAGTGGATTTAGATTCAAAGAGCCCAAGGAAATCAAAAGAGTTTTCCAAGAAAACAACAATAAACTCAATGGCTGTTGTACCACCTGTCATCTCTAATGGGTAAGTGACATCTCGTCTTTTTCTGCACAGTTTTAAGAATGTAAATCACAATTTTGAGTTATTAAACATTTGGTATTTTCAAAATTTTTCGCAATAATTCACTTGACACAATTGTATGGTTCCAGTCTCTCCTTTGTTTTTACATATATTTAAATTGCTACTGTTTAATAGGACTTCCTCAAGCTTGGAGAGTGGTATGGCAGTCAGCCGTCCATTAAGTCCAATGGAACAACAAACCATCATGTTGGAGATTGAAGATCAAGAGAAAGATGTTGTTGGAGAGCCGACTGACAGAGACTTGGAGGTCAGACAATCATTCAATGTCAAGATAAATTATCTCTTTTTTTGTTTAACATTCAGACAATTCTCCCAACAAGTCTTATTTCTAAAAACCAAGTATTTTTCTGTTTTTTTTTCAGCGGTATTATTATTACATCCATAAAGGCATCAACAAAAACATGTTAGCCCCTCGACCTCCTGAACAGTTTGAGAAAATTAAACACCTTGTTCCCAGTTCCCTCCTTTCCAACCCTGATCTGGATGTATCTGTTCAAACACTTACAGAGGAAGTAGATGATGATTATGAATTCAGCCTAAGAAAGGCAATAGGTAATACAGATTTCTATATGGCTTATTGCTGAGGGGGAATTAATAATACATCTTAATATGGATTATAACTTGTCTCTCCAAGTTATGTCTTCAGTCTTACTCCATATTTTCTTTGGATTGTTAATTTATTGGATTTAGATTTATTCAAAATAAGATAAGGTTGACATGTATACACAGTGTTCCCACAACTACAATAAGGTGGGTGACGACGTTCTTGGTTTATTAGGTGACGACGTTCTTGGTTTATTGGGTGATGACGTTTCCATGTAGTTCTTACATCGTTGTCAATGTCAATTGACTTTGATAACGATGTAAGAACTACATCGAAACGTCGTCACCCAATAAATCAAGAAGTTGTTATCCATAAGTAATTCTTCCCCTTATTGTAACCTTTCAACTTCTAAATGCCATTAAAAGATTTCCCACAACTACATGTAACTTGGTACACGTCCATATAAGGGAAACAATCTTGTATGGCATGTGTGGTAAATCATCAAGTTTTCTACTCCTAAGTATACTGCCCCATGTACGGTAAAAAGCTTTATTTAAGTTAACTAAAAGCTAAAAATGCTTTTACCCAGTGAGTATGGAATGAATAATTGATACACTGATGTTGTTGTTTCAGTTGATTACATATTGAAGGACTCTGAGGAGAAGGATAGATTACACATCTCACAAACACCCAAGTCATACCCACAGAGGTCAGCCAAATTATATCTGTTTTACCTCTTAATAAAGTCAAACAAAATATTAATATAATCTTTTATTCAATGGCGTTTTAATTTTCTTTCGATGCTTTTTTATTTTTCTCTTCTTATTTCATTTGTAAAAGTGATCCTATATTTCTGTATGTACTAGGATAATTCGTGCCCCTATCCCATGGCACGATGCTTACCAGGAGGCCAAAGAGTTCAACACCACACATCTCTTCATTACAAATGGAATCATGCAAGAGTTGAGAAATATCTGGTTTAATCAGTAAGTGACAATTATTTAAAGTATTTTTATGGCATTGAGTTCTAGTAAATATAATGCTCAGGTATGGGAATAAATCTTTTATACTGGTAAACAAAAAGCTTTTTGCTGTAAATATTGAATTCCTTCCGGGGAGTGTTGTTCAAAATAATCATATAGCTTAACAAAGAAATTTGTTTGTGACATGTCTCTAACCTGTCGTTAAACTACTTCCTATTTGAACAACCGGCGTCTGGACAGTTTAGCCTTTGCTGATAATCACAACTAAGTTTCCCAATAATAGACTTCTGCAAAAAAAGCAATATAGTCCAGTGACGAATCCTTGTGCCCAGCAACCTGATGTCATCATTTCGCCTGACAATACACACTAAATAATTCAAAGCTCTTATAGAAAAATTATAACAGACTATTTGTCAACTTTTTGCCTAACAATAACATCACTCAGTACCATCAATCTCAGGCCGGAATGGTCTGTTGCAATATCGGTTTTCCTTTCTAAAATCGGTTGTAAAAATGTGGGAAATTAAAAGCCAACGGATGGTTTATCCGGTCCACCACTTAAGGCCGTTATTGTGACGTTGCTACATTACGTCATTTGCTAGTAATTGGCAAATCAACTATTCTCCAAAATATGTTTGGCAAATAGGCTAGTATTGTTTTAAAAATTTAAGTTTAAACTATGTTAGCTATTAAAGTGTTTACTATAGATTTGTTGTTTATTAATTAAAGCTTTTTCATCTACCTTTGGAAAATCTCCACAAGATTACAGTTAAATCAATTGTCTTACGCTTTCTTTTTTATTCCTGCTGCAAATCAATAAGAATTATTATTTGTGAAAAATGCCAATATATAATTATATCATGTGTAATGTTTGTATATATTCAGATTTTGTAAGCTGAGATTTGTGAATCTAAAGGCTCTATTAGAAGCAGATCTACCACTTCTACCCAATGAGTTTGAAACATTAGTGAAGAGACAATGTTGGGAAGCACATGAAGTGCTCAGAAAAAGGTAATATAACTGTGAAGACCTAAATTGGCCCATTAATAAATTGTTTCTGTCAGCATTTTAAGATTGAGTTGATTTTTCCTCTAAAGTTGTAAAGCTCTTTTTCTGCTCCTTTTTTCAGCTGGGTTCCAACTTGTGCCAAGATGTGCCTGGAGAAGAAAGAATTATGGCAACACCTGGTTCCTCAATATGATATACAATCTACAGAACTGATTCAGCAGTTTTTCTCCACAGTCGCCTCACTTATGTCTCTCCAGTTACGGGAAATGGTCATCAACTCATTGGCAGACTTCCTGGCCTTCTTTGAAATACACAAGGTAGATTCCTATACATTCCCACATCAAATAGATATTTTGGTAATTTGACTGTTTTTCGGACAATACTGAATCTTTCTGGATATAAATAAATCTATAGTTTAGAATGCTTTGATAACAAGTTATGTATATTTCTAGACAATATTCAAGATTTTATACTATATTGTAAAACTGTAGGTCGTGAATTATTATTGTTTCAACGATATGAATGTCTGTGTTAATTTAGAGTGGGAATGACTTTGGTGAAGTGTTTGATGAACTACAGTATGTGAAAGCTCAAGTGTTGATCATCAAACTGAGAGTAGAGGAACCAAAGATAGTGTTTGATCCTCCATTTAGGGATATCAGAGACATTATTCTACGGTGTTTCTCAGAAATCATTGCCAGTGCTGATGGACTCACCAGGGTAAGTGATACATAATAGCAGGGGATTGAGCCAATGGACTCACCAGGGTAAGTGATACATAATAGCAGGTGATTGAGCCAGACAACAAAAAACTGTTTAGATATACATATATCATTCTACTCAGAATGTTCTACTTTATCTCACAATCATAAGCTGGGCGCTTAAACCAGCAAACCTTCCACCAATTATTAAATGCACCATGGGTAAAAGTAAAAACCGTAAGAAAATATCAACTTTTTTTCTCTGAGTGACATATATGGGAGAGGAATGTTTCGTCTAGGCGTAGAGGTCAGACTTCCAGTATCTCAACATGTCATCAGTTAGAATTAGGTTGACTAATTATGTAAAAAACACAAACAATCACACAACCTCTGGAGATTTATTTGTTACGGGTTAATGTTTTTTAGGTGGAGTATGAATTGTTCCCCAATATGAGAGGTCAGAGGTTACTGTTGAAATCAGTGAAGATCGAGGAAACTCTGGTGACTGACTATGTAGACCAGGCCATGGAGATCTTCAAACTCAACACTGTGGGACCACAAAAGTAAAAAATTCATTGTTATATTTATTTTTTGTTGATTTACTTGTGGTAATCATTCAATGTAGGGAAAATGTTTATACTTATTCATAATTTAAATAAAAATAAAATTCAACTTAGCCTAAAAAATGGTGAACTGTAAGGACACTATGATTTGGCGTATGTGGAAGTATTATCTGTATAATTTTACCTTTCTTATCTACTAAGGTACCTGAATCTCTACAAAAAGTATTCTGACTTACTGAACACCAAGGCTGAACAAGACGTCTCTAACTTCCTCAAGGAGAAACATTCAATACAGGCCTTCAAAAACGTAAGTTCATTGTCACACACTTGGTTTCTGGACACTTTACCTTTTCAAATGTTATTGGTTTGAGTCTAATTGACAAAATAAGTTTAGAAAAATAGGATTGAATGTAAAACAAATAAAATATTTAGATAAAAACAGGTTGCAATGTTGAAATGTCATGTTCCTAGATTTTATAGTCTTACTTATAATTGTTCTTCTTTTTTTTTCTAGAAAATTACCAGTTTTGATGAGTTGAGGAATGAGATATCTTTATTGCGGATAACTGTCCCCCTGAGCATGTTTTGTCTGGACTGTCTTAGTCTTAATGCTGACTTGTGTGTCAAGGTCGTTAAATTACGAGATCGAGTCATACAGTTTGAAGTGGATGAGAATAGGGATCTCAACAGAGGGTCAGTTCTTAACCAAATTTGTATTAATTAATCTTAACTATAATTGCATTATTCTTTATTTTTATTTTGCAATCATTGCTACTGGAGTAAAGTTGTTAATTTGTTGTCACTTATAGAATTTGTCGGAAGTATGATGAAATGGCCGATACAGTCAATGATGTCCCAGATACAACTAAAGAATTGGTAGCGACACAAGAGTTCCTCAAACAGGTATAAAAACTAAATCCAGCAGTTTGTAAGAGATTGTAGAATGTTATAGTGGAATGTTTACTAAATATTCAAATGCTTTATGATTGAGAATGCACTTATATTATATCATATAAGTGACATAATTAGCTGGGACTGACCGAAGGCTGTAGGTTCTTCTAAGTTAAACAGCAACCCTTGATTAGATAAAGACATTGACATAGGTGTCAAAAGCTTATGATGTTAAAACTAACTTTCTGGTGATGTCTTTCACGGTTAACAGTTACAGTATATAACTTTCATGTTTAACAGTCAACAGATGTGACAGTATATAAAATGAAAGAAGACACAGATGAGGCAGCTACACGACTTATGTTTCTCCTCGATTATGCCATCATGCCTTGTAAGTTGATTCATTTATTGATTGATTGATGTTTTACACCGCACGCGACATCATTTGACTTATATGGTGGAGCTGCAAGGTTTAGTGGGGGAGGAAACCGATAGTAAACCCCCCAACCTTCAGCTAGTGCATCCCACATACCGCGACCGACTGAAAAATCCACTCAGAACTTTTTATTGGCCTGAATGGGATTCCAACACGCGCCGCATTGATGGGAGGCCTGTGTGGGACTGAAGGATTATCTCTCTAACCGACTGAGCCAGCCTCGTTCTAAGTTTAACTCCTTAATTTGATATTACACTATTTCTCCATGCGGATCACACTTTTATAAAACACAAACAAATTATACAGTCTAATTTAAATAAAGTTTTGCTCTGTTCAGCTTTCAACTAAAAACATATATTTCGCACTTTGGTAATGAATGAAGTCAATATTCCTACAATCCATGAAGAGTCATTTTTGTTAATATACTTTCACTAATGTTACTAGTTTATTTGAATATCTTTTTTTTAAATATTTTATTTAACCCAAAACATATTCTATGTTTCAGTTGAGGATATCAAACTAAACAGTACTGTATTCCACTGGCCTGATCACATACGATCTGTGTTTGAGTTAAGTCAGAGCCGATTACAGAACAAACGAGAGGCCATTGAAGAGGAAAGTAAAAAGAGAATCTCTGCCTTTGAAGACAAACTCAATGAGTACTATAAGGAAGTGGAGTCGTTCAGGAAGAAAGAGGTGAGATATATTCGTGAATCCTGCTTCAATATGATCTCTTTGTTATCATACATTTATGAATGCGAAGCTTGGCAACACTAGACATTAAACATCTATTATCTGGATTTCTGTATAATATGTTGTTAAGCAAAAGTGCCTTGTTTAAGTGGCATTTAGAAGTTGAGCATAATAATGAAGGAAAGAACACTTTTGATAACGGTGTTAGGAGCTACATCAAAACATTGTGTTCCCAATAAACCTAGAAGTTGTAAATCCATACACAAGAGTGTTCTTCCCTTCAAAAGTGCCTTCATGAGCGAATGTGGTTTCAGTCTGACCATTTCCTTATTTTAAATTTTGTATAGATCATGAGTTCGGATGAGATGAAGACAAATGTGGAGCAGTTAGCCAGGCTACAGGAGAACTTGGAAGCAGCCAGGACAGAACTAGAATCTATCAATGAAGAAGAAGAGCTACTAGAATGGGAGGCAACTCCTTTCCCTCAACTCCAACAGATGATACAGATGAAAGATCCTTATGATAAACTCTGGAATACAGCTTATACTTTCCATACTAAACAAGAACAATGGATGAATGGTATTTTATTATTTTTTTAACAAAAATTTTAATAAACTCTCAAACATAGCTTGTGTGTAATCATTCTGGGGGCAAAAGATTCATGAATTTCTAAAAATCATTTTGGTAAGAAAAATATTCTGCACTGACTGTGTTAATACTTTGTGTTAGGTCCGTTCAACAATCTGAACGCTGAGGAAATAGAGAATGAAGTAGGAGATATGTGGAGGACAATGTATAAGTTGACCAAATCCTTCTCTGACCAACAAGGACCCAGGAGAATAGCTGACAGTGTTAAGGGAAAGATTGACAAGTTTAAACAGCATCTGCCTATTCTTCAGACTATTTGTAACCCAGGAATCCGAGACAGGCATTGGGAGGCGGTATGTACCATTCAACCCAGAATCAATTCATTTTCCATTTTCTAATCTCTCAAACTAGGGTCCAGGTGCAGTTTACTAAATCTTTTAAGATGAAATTCTAGGAAATTGAACTAGGTATTTTTCCTAATAGCAATGCTGTAGTTGTATGCCCAAAATATACAAATACAAAATATACAGAATAAAATGTTTAATAAATATGATTTCATTATTGATTTAGATGAGTGATATTGTTGGCTTTGACCTGAAACCCCAACCTGAAACCTCTCTAAATCACATGTTGGATTATGGTCTTGGCAAACATCTCAGCAGGTATGGGTTTTTTCCATTACTTTTCTGAAAAGGAGATACTCCTTTTTTGTGTATTAAAAAAAAAATCCTTATGCACTTGTTTAAACAATTGTTGACAAAGGGCTGATTGATGGTTTTTATGCCACACCAAAGGTTATTTCACTTGTATGGTTGCATTATCAGGTTTTTTGGGGGCCGAGTACCTGGCAACTCTTCCACATTGGGAAAGGAGTGGAAAACGTTGACAATTAAGGGAGTTTCCTGTTGTATTCTATTGCTTTGCCTATTATTTGATTGTTTTTGCCTGTGGAAAGATATTTTGAGGAAGTAAATGTTATTGATGCCAATGTGTTTCCCATGTTATACAAGGTGGTTTTTCATTTAAGATTGGAAGAAATTGGGGCTGCAGCAGCTAAAGAATATTCCCTGGAAAAAGCTTTGGAAAAAATGAAGATTGAATGGAAACCAATGGAGTTTGAAATGGTTCCCTATAGAGAAACTGTAAGTCTTCAATGTCTGTTTTTGACCAGTTGAATTATGTTTGTTTTGATTTTCACTTTTCAATGGTTGGTTTAATTTGTTTGTTGAGACTATGATACTTATAAAGTGTTAATATTTGACCTTTATGTTTAGGGAGTGTCTATCCTTTCCTCTATCGACGAAATCCAACTGTTACTG
This sequence comes from Lepidochitona cinerea, assembly GCA_963971465.1. NCBI lineage: Eukaryota > Metazoa > Mollusca > Polyplacophora > Chitonida > Tonicellidae > Lepidochitona > Lepidochitona cinerea. Next base: position 5,962,118 of record OZ020551.1, read on the forward strand.
GATGATCACATTGTCAAGGCACAAACCATGAGAGGATCACCTTTTATTAAACCATTTGAGACAGAAATGAAGGAGTGGGAAGAAAAACTTGTTCTTATGCAGGACATTCTTGATGCTTGGCTTAAGGTAAGTCTTCCTTTACTTTTATATATGCCAAGATCACCAAGTGTAGTCTATGTATATTTGTATAACAAAGGGAGATAATCCATTAAATATCACACTACGGGGACATAACTCTTTAGTCTGATGTATAATCCATTAAATATCACACTAAGGGGGCATAACTCTTTAGTCTGATGTATATATAATGATTTTAAACAATATGCATTGTCGAGAAGTATTTCATCCTATCGTAATAAGATATACAGATTTTTTAAGCTATGTATTCAGCCCTTCTAAATATATGCGAGACAAAGATTGCATTAATTTGATCCCCATTGAAGAAGTACGCACATATTCCATTTATATTTTTATGAAATTGATTGATTGATGTTTTACGTCGCACCCAAGATTATTTCACCTATAAGGCGGGTTTGACAGGTTTAGTGGAGAGGAAACCGGGCTCATTACCCAGAGGAAACCCCCAACCTTCAGCAAGTACCTGGCAACTCTCCCACATATGAAAAATCTATTCTGAAATTTTAAAATTTGTAATTGGTCTAAGTATGATTTGAACCACACCACATCGATGGGAGGCCTGTGACAGACTGATGGACTATCACTCTAACTGTCTGAGTCACTGAGGCACCCTCACTTTATAAGTTATTTTCTTATGTATTAAGTCTGCTTGTTGTGCTGTTATAGTGTCAAGCTACCTGGCTGTATTTAGAGCCAATCTTCAGTTCTGAAGACATTATGATGCAGATGCCCGAAGAAGGGAAGAAGTTTGGTATTGTGGACAGTTACTGGAGAGATATCATGACAGAAGCTGTCAAAGACACCAATTGTCTAGTGGCTACCTCTCAAAACAATATGTTGGGACGTCTGAATGAGGCCAACATACTTCTTGATGAGATTCAGAAAGGATTAAATGCTTACCTGGAGAAGAAAAGACTTTACTTTCCAAGGTAGGATATTTTCGCGTTAATTCACAAAATGCAAAATCAGTAATTAATATCCTTTTTCTCCTAAATTTCCTAATTTTTTAAAACAAATTCAATCATTGTGAGTTGTTTTTATTTCAATATTCATTTTATGGAACATTCTTTTCAGGTTTTTCTTCTTGTCCAATGATGAACTGTTAGAAATCCTATCTGAGACAAAAGATCCTCTCAGAGTTCAACCTCATCTGAAGAAGTGCTTTGAAGGAATCAGTAAACTAGAGTTTACAGATCAACAAGAGATCGTAGGGATGATCTCAGCCGAAAATGAAACAGTTCCATTCAATAACAAAATCTTCCCAGCTAAAGCAAAGGTACATCAATTTACTCCTTATAAAAATGGTTTTATTGTACCTTTTATATGAATCACAAAATGTGCCATTGGCTTATTAAAATATATTTTTTCGTTTGTATTGTATGATGACACAGCCCAATCAAGCCATCGTTCATGTAGTAGTACTGAAACTGTACCTTAATCAGTAAATTGCATCCTGTAACTAATTAAACTCCCTTGTTTACAGGGTATGGTTGAGAAATGGCTACTACAAGTGGAAGACACAATGTTAAGCAGTTTAAGGAAGGTGATATATGATTCTATTGAAGCATACAGTGTCACCCCCAGGAAGAAGTGGGTATTAGATTGGCCAGGTCAGGTGGTACTTTGTGTCAGTCAAATCTTCTGGACTATTGAGGGCACTGAAGCCATGAAGGAACCTAATGGAATGAAGGTATGAACAAATATTATCGTTTCAACAACCCAGTTAATAAGAGAGCGACAGGCTTATATAAAATAAATAGTTCATATTAAGCATATGGCCACAGTTTTAAGAAAGTTGTATTTTTTTTAAATTTATTTTCAGAATTTCCTGGAGAAAAATAAACTTCAGATTGACGAGATAGTTATGTTGGTTAGAAGTAAACTGGACAGTGGTCATCGTATTACACTGGGTGCACTTACTGTCATTGATGTACATGGTACGTACCATTTGTTACCAATTCAACTAAGTCATTTATTTATACTCGTACTGAAATATAAATGCTCTTAAGTTTTGAGTCTATGATATGGAAAAGACCAAATCCTTATGTTGCAACTATTGATCTTAGGTCTATACATATATAGAGATGGAGAGACTCGTGGTATTTGACAATCAAATATTATTCACTCCTCAATATTTTTCCAGCTCGTGATGTTGTGGCCAGGCTTGTTGAAGAGAAGGTGGACAGTCCAACTGACTTTGAATGGCTGTCACAGTTACGTTACTATTGGGAGGATGATGTCATTGTAAGAATGATAACAACTGACTGTAACTATGGTTACGAGTACCTGGGTAACACACCTCGTCTTGTTATCACACCTCTAACAGACAGGTGTTACAGGTATGTTATCTATTATCCCCCATGTGGAATTTTGATTACCAAAAGGGATTGTAAATTACCTAAATGGAAACAAATTTTTTAGGTTATTTTCTGTCGTATTTTACAAGATAGATAACAAATAAAATCCAAAGAAAGTACAATGCCCCAAAATAACTACAATATTGTTGAACTTATCAGAACCTTAATGGGAGCATTAAAACTGAACCTGGGTGGAGCACCGGAGGGTCCAGCAGGAACGGGCAAAACAGAAACTTGTAAAGATTTAGCCAAAGCTGTAGCTAAACAGGTTTGTCAGTTTTTATTCAGTTTTGCAAACTAAAACAATTTTTGTTTTAGTTGAATTTCTTAAGAGAAAAAAAAAAATTCTGAAGAATATTGATTTAACACATGATGTATGTTTCTATCAGTAAGTAAAATATTGTTGAATGTCCTTATCTTTAATGAATCTACAATGCGGTCAGTTTTCATTAGTGTAATATACCAGTGTTTGTCTCTATTTTCCAGTGTGTAGTGTTTAACTGCTCAGATGGTCTGGATTATAAAGCTATGGGGAAATTCTTCAAAGGTTTAGCCCAGGCTGGTGCATGGGCATGTTTTGATGAGTTTAACCGTATAGAACTAGAAGTGTTATCAGTGGTAGCTCAACAAATTCAAGTGATTCAGAAAGCCATCGCTGCTCACCTTAAGAAGTTCATGTTTGAAGGTACTGAGCTGTCTTTGAACCCAAGCTGTACTATGTTTATCACAATGAACCCCGGCTATGCTGGTAGACAGGAACTGCCAGATAACCTCAAGGTAATCTCCTCAAATAAATTCTCTATTATCTTCTAGCTTCTTCGCTTTGTTCTATACAATACATGCATCTGTTTTGGTTCAAGTGTCAGACTCAAACTGTTTTTATTTACAAATCTTGCAAAGATTTAAACATAAGCTCTACATATCCAACAATTATTTAAACAGCTCTACACATTCAACAATATCCAGTTTAGTCGTTCAATGATTTTCATGAGACAATTACACCACCCCTCCGTCCCCTTCCCCAAAGAAAAAAAATATGATCGAGAATTTTTTGGTGTTTAGTTATAAACAATATGTCAACTCTATTGGATTCCTGATTTCCTTGTTTGTTGGACAGGTCCTTTTCCGGACTGTTGCTATGATGGTGCCTGACTATGCCATGATTGGAGAGATTGTTCTCTACTCCATGGGATTCAGTGACTCCAAGAGGTAGGTTACTCATTCTATAACAATCATCCCAGAAAGGAAGCCTCATCACCCATGGGTAGATCAGTGGACCAACAATCTGAGAAGCCTTCCACCAATGTGTTAGGGTTCATACCCCAACTTTCTTATTGCATTAACATGAATGTGGCATAGAACATCAATCAATCAATCTAATTGCATTAACATGAATGCGACATATAACTTAAATCGATCAATCTAATTACATTAACATGAGTGGGATAATTGTCTGGTACAAGTAAATAATATTTTGGGTTTATCTTATTTATCTTTCCTCTTCCATTGTAAAGCAATAGTCTCTCAGTCTGAGAAAAAAATCCAATGAAAAATATGGAAAAAATTCTGAGTGGATTTTTCACTCAACCTACATGTTATTGTATGTATAAGAGTTGACAGGTAGTCACCAACAATTTCTGAGTGGATTTTTCGCTCAACCTATGTATAAGAGGTAGTCGTCAAAAGTTTGCGTTACCTCCGGACAAAAATCTCTGTTTCCTACGGTACCCCACTATATCTGGTAATTTATCTGTATTGCAACTTAAAACATCAAACAATAAAAAGCATAGGCACATACTTGATCTTCTGCTATTAAAGTATTTTTCTTATGATAATGTCATTTTATGTTTGTTTCAGTTTGGCCGGTAAGATTGTAGCTACGTACAAGTTGTGTTCAGAGCAGTTGTCTTCTCAGCACCATTATGATTACGGTATGAGAGCGGTGAAGTCTGTACTCACTGCTGCTGGAAATCTCAAACTGAAGTACATGGAGGAAGATGAAGCTGTTTTACTTCTCAAAGCCATTAATGATGTCAACCTTCCCAAGTTTCTATCACAGGTCAGCACTGTCTTCATTTTATTGAAAGTATAAACAGATAAAAATGTTGTAATAACAATATTCAACTGTTTGATTGTGTTTATATTTTAGGATGTGCCCCTATTTGGAGGTATCATTTCTGATCTCTTTCCTGGAATTGAACTTCCAAAACCAGACTATGATGTTTTCCTGGAGGCTCTTAAAGATAACATCCTCAGGAGAAAACTACAGCCAGTGCCTTGGTTCATTGATAAAATCATTCAGGTCAGTAGCTTGGTTCCAATTTTGCTGGATTGTTGATATCCATGAGGTTGTTCCTTTGATCAGTGACTATGATATTGTGAGGGTACAACCATCAATCCATCCTCTGATACACTTTCAAATGAAATAAAAAATTAGGGTAAAATGTTAATCAAATTTATGCAGACTATTTTATCTCATTTCCTTGATATGTTATTTGAATATGTATTTATCACAGTTCCATATACTATTTACCTTGGTCTCATCAATTATTAAAAGTTTCTTTGGGTTAACAGGTATATGAGATGATCCTTGTTCGTCATGGCTTGATGATAGTGGGTGAACCCCTGGGTGGGAAGACGATGGCATACCAATGTTTAGCCGACGCCCTCGGTGATCTACATGCAGCTGGTTTAATGGATGAATTTAAAGTCATCCACAGAATTATCAACCCGAAATCTATCACAATGGGACAACTTTATGGCTGCTTTGATCCTGTCTCTCACGAATGGACTGACGGTAAACCACTAACACCTTAATAAACACATACCTCATTTCCTACAGCTAACATACAATTGTTCATAAATGTCTTACCAATATGTCCCATGTGATTTCTCTGGTCGTCCATGACAAATTTAAGATACTTTCGATGAATTATATCAGTTAGATTAAAACAGCTGTAAGGTGGTATTAAAAGCAGTATGTTTGTTTATGTATAGGTGTTTTGGCGAACACTTTCCGTGAGTATGCCAGTAATCCCAGTATTGATAGAAAATGGATTTTATTTGATGGTCCAGTAGATGCCGTGTGGATTGAAAACATGAACACTGTACTTGATGACAACAAGAAGGTATTGTGTCTTGAATCTTTAACAATTTTATACTGAAATCGTTTGTTTCACACATTTGCCCTGATTGGAATGGTATGCTTTTGGTTTAGAACTGGTTTCTCTTCTACTAAATTTGGCATTCGTGCCATAACACATTAATGGATCAACTAAAATAATTTATGAAAAAGTAATTCAGTTATACTATTTTGGACTGTAGGCTTCTTAGTCCAAGTCATTTTATTTAGCGTTTGGATTTCCCAATATTTAGTTTGAATTTAGCTGCAACATAATGATGTCATTTTCTTTCCCGTTCAGTTGTGCTTGATGAGTGGAGAAATCATACAGATGAGTAACAAGATGAACCTGATCTTTGAACCAGCTGATTTAGAGCAAGCCTCCCCAGCCACTGTCAGTAGATGTGGTATGATTTATTTGGAACCAAGTCAGATGGGATGGAAACCGATGAAACAATCATACATGCAACATGAACTACCACCTAACCTTACACAAGAACACAGGGAACTTGTGGATGATTTGTTTGAATGGTTGGTTGAACCATGCCTGGAGTTCATCAGTCATCATTGTCGTATGTTCATCCAGACCTCCCCCATGCACCTCGTCTACATGTTACAGAGGATGTATACATGTCTTATGGATGAGATCATAGCTGAAGGAACCAAGAGTCATGACCCTGATGATCCTGATAGAGGAGAAATCCTCACCAGCTCACATGTAAGTATTATTGTCTTATGGATGAGATCATAGCTGAAGGAACCAAGAGTCATGATCCTGATGATCCTGATAGAGGAGAAATCCTCACCAGCTCACATGTAAGTATTATTGTCTTATGGATGAGATCATAGCTGAAGGAACCAAGAGTCATGATCCTGATGATCCTGATAGAGGAGAAATCCTCACCAGCTCACATGTAAGTATTATTGTCTTATGGATGAGATCATAGCTGAAGGAACCAAGAGTCATGATCCTGATGATCCTGATAGAGGAGAAATCCTCACCAGCTCACATGTAAGTATTATTGTCTTATGGATGAGATCATAGCTGATGGAACCAAGAGTCATGACCCTGATGACCCTGATAGAGGAGAAATCCTCACCAGCTCACATGTAAGTATTATTGTCTTATGGATGAGATTATAGCTGAAGGAACCAAGAGTCATGATCCTGATGATCCTGATAGAGGAGAAATCCTCACCAGCTCACATGTAAGTATTATTGTCTTATGGATGAGATCATAGCTGAAGGAACCAAGAGTCATGATCCTGATGATCCTGATAGAGGAGAAATCCTCACCAGCTCACATGTAAGTGTTATTGTCTTATGGATGAGATTATAGCTGAAGGAACCAAGAGTCATGACCCTGATGATCCTGATAGAGGAGAAATCCTCACCAGCTCACATGTAAGTATTATTGTCTGATGGATGAGATCATAGCTGAAGGAACCAAGAGTCATGATCCTGATGATCCTGATAGAGGAGAAATCCTCACCAGCTCACATGTAAGTATTATTGTCTTATGGATGAGATCATAGCTGATGGAACCAAGAGTCATGATCCTGATAGAGGAGAAATCCTCACCAGCTCACATGTAAGTATTATTGTCTGATGGATGAGATCATAGCTAAAGGAACCAAGAGTCATGATCCTGATGATCCTGATAGAAGAGAAATCCTCACCAGCTCACATGTAAGTATTATTGTCTGATGGATGAGATCATAGCTGAAGGAACCAAGAGTCATGATCCTGATGATCCTGATAGAGGAGAAATCCTCACCAGCTCACATGTAAGTATTACTGTCTTATGGGTGAGATCATAGCTGAAGGAACCAAGAGTCATGATCCTGATGATCCTGATAGAGGAGAAATCCTCACCAGCTCACATGTAAGTATTATTGTCTGATGGATGAGATCATAGCTGAAGGAACCAAGAGTCATGATCCTGATAGAGGAGAAATCCTCACCAGCTCACATGTAAGTATTACTGTCTTATGGGTGAGATCATAGCTGATGGAACCAAGAGTCATGATCCTGATGATCCTGATAGAGGAGAAATCCTCACCAGCTCACATGTAAGTATTATTGTCTTATGGATGAGATCATAGCTGAAGGAACCAAGAGTCATGACCCTGATGATCCTGATAGAGGAGAAATCCTCACCAGCTCACATGTAAGTATTATTGTCTTATGGATGAGATCATAGCTGAAGGAACCAAGAGTCATGACCCTGATGATCCTGATAGAGGAGAAATCCTCACCAGCTCACATGTAAGTATTATTGTCTTATGGATGAGATCATAGCTGAAGGAACCAAGAGTCATGACCCTGATGATCCTGATAGAGGAGAAATCCTCACCAGCTCACATGTAAGTATTACTGTCTTATGGATGAGATTATAGCTGAAGGAACCAAGAGTCATGATCCGGATAGAGGAGAAATCCTCACCAGCTCACATGTAAACATGTAGGACCTTGCAAATACTGATAATTGTGTTTATGTTTTTGTTTAGATAATGCTCTGGCTTCAAGGACTGTTTCTGTTTTCTGTGGTCTGGACATTAGGAGGTTCTTTACAAGGAGATAGTAGGAAGAAGTTTGACCACTTTTTCAGAAACCTCATCAGTGGTACAAACAATGACCATCCTAAACCAAAGAGTATCAAAATCACAAAGGTATGTTATACATTTACATATTACCTGACTCAATTTAAACATTCAGGAAATTAGACTGTCACACAGGCCTATCACAGCTGTACAAATGCTTCACATTAAACTGTTACACAGGCTTATCACAACTGTACAAATACTTCACATTAAACTGTTACACATGCCTATCACAGCTGTACAAATACTTCACATTAAACTGTTACACAGGCCTATCACAGCTGTACAAATGCTTCACATTAAACTGTTACACAGGCTTATCACAACTGTACAAATACTTGTAGTGTCACACAGGCCTATCACAGCTGTACAAATGCGTCACATTAAACTGTTACACCGGCTTATCACAACTGTACAAATGCTTCACATTAAACTGTTACACAGGCTTATCACAACTGTACAAATACTTCACATTAAACTGTTACACAGGCCTATCAAAGCTGTACAAATACTTCACAATAAACTGTTACACAGGCCTATCACAGCTGTACAAATGCTTCACATTAAACTGTTACACAGGCTTATCACAACTGTACAAATACATTATATTAAACTGTTACACAAACCTATCACAACTGATGCTATTGATACCATACATGCATATCAGCCTGTATACCTGTAAGGAAATGTTTAAATAACTAATGTCTTTTATAATATTTAGCATTTTTGTATAATTGAAATGCCTCTTTTTTGACAGAGTAATTCCATCCCTGAGCGAGGCTCTATCTATGATTTCTGTTTTGAGAAGAAAGGCAGTGGAAATTGGATAGACTGGATGTCAACTGTTGACAAAGCTTCTCAAGTTATTCCACCAACAGCTAAGGTAATAATTCTGATCTGGCATATTTTACTATGCTGTGTTGTTATTTTTCCAATATGGCATATATCTATGGAAAGAAGTAGAGGTGAAAAATATTTTTTATTTTACTCATATTATATCTGGAAGAGCGGATATAGGTACGATGACAAAGATAGATCTGTGTATGTTTATTAATTAACCTTTAAAATTTTAGGTACAAATGGATGCCTTATTCTCATTGTAAATTGATTTACTTCAATAGGCTCTATAAGTTTTAATTGCTAAAAAAAAGTTTTTAAAAAAGGGAAATTAGAGTTTAAATAAGACATTTAACCAGAGCCCATGTCATATCATATAACAGTGGCCACAGAACCAATGTGCATGGTTGGTGCCATGATGAGTCCCAATCCAGCTCCCTTAAACTGATTTAAACACAATAAATGTAGACTAAAACTACTCTGTAACAGTTATTGTTGATCCATACATGACAGGTAGACTAAAACTACTCTGTAACAGTTATTGTTGATCCATACATGACATGTAGACTATAACTACCATGTAACAGTTATTGTTGATCCATACATGACAGGTAGACTAAAACTACTCTGTAACAGTTATTGTTGATCCATACATGACATGTAGACTAAAACTACTCTGTAACAGTTATTGTTGATCCATACATGGCAGGTAGACTATAACTACCATGTAACAGTTATTGTTGATCCATACATGACAGGTAGACTATACCTACCCTGTAACAGTTATTGTTGATCCATACATGACATGTAGACTATAACTAACAGTTATTGTATTTAGTTGTTATTTTATTGACTAGGTGAGTGACCTGACGATTCCTACATCGGAGACAGCCAGACAAACATATTTCCTTCACCTCTACCTTACTCATGAAATTCCGTTACTGTTTGTGGGGCCAACTGGTACTGGGAAGTCGGCCATTACTAATGGATACCTTGTCAACCTGCCCAAGGATAAGTAAGTCATCACCTATATAAAGTCTTATAGACCCTTTCGGCTTAGAATGACGTTTTTTTGACGTTGTTCGAGTTGTATGGCATTGACGTCAGTTCTCTGTTGCGGGCGCTGTGACACGCCCCTTTTGCATTGCGTCATAGACGAAATGAACACGATTCCGACGTCAGATTGATCCAAAAACTCAATTTAGCGTCATTTTGCCATACAACGAGGCTTCTGCGCAAGCGTCAATCCTTAAGCCGAAAGGGTCTATTCAACCAAAACATTTGTATTTAATTATCTTTTCTTCACATTGTTAAAAACTAGTTGGAATATGTTCCGGTCTTAATAATTTGATATTGTTTGCCCTTAAATCTTAGTTTTACCTCTGGAAATCACAAACCAATAACAGAATAAAGATGTTTGCCTCTGAAATATTTTATGTCTAAATAAGTGTAGAAAATTGTCCTGGTGCTAATTTCTTGTTATGCTGTTATTTCAGATATGTACCGAACTGTTTGAATTTCTCAGCCAGAACATCAGCCAATCAAACCCAAGATATCATAATGTCCAAACTTGATAGGTATGCAATTATTTACGCATTGTAAAACAAAATCCCAAAAATAAGTAACCCTTCATTTATCTGGAACCTGCCATAGGTCATGTATATTTAATATTTATATTGATCGTGTATACATGTATGTAATGTGTATTTAGGCATATGTAAATTGTATTCAGGTCATATATATGTAAGGTGTATTTAGGTCATGTATATGTATTGGGGGGGGGGGGGGGGACCATAATTGTCACTGTCTTTTCCCATGACCCTATAATATATAGTCTGACGATATTCTTACCATAGCTTAAGATGCGTAAGCATTGTCAATGTAATACAAAGTGTTCCAAAAAATTCGACTCCTGTCAGTCGTCATCCTAATGAAATATCATAGGTTTACTTTATTATAACAATTTATGACGGGGTTTAAAGATCTAAATGATATACCTCTTTTGACACAAGAAGAAGATTTTCTCTGTGCCCGTGTGTTTTAGTGTTCATAAATATATGTATTGGGTGTTTAGGTCATGTCAATTGTACTCAGGTCATGTATATGTAATGTGTATTTTTAGGAGGAGGAAAGGTGTTTTTGGCCCCCCGATGGGTAAGAAGAGTGTAGTGTTTGTTGATGACTTGAGCATGCCAGCCAAAGAGAAATACGGTGCCCAGCCACCCATTGAACTCTTAAGACATTGGATTGATCATGGTCATTGGTATGACAAAAAGGACACCTCCAAAATATTCATGGTTGACCTGGTGAGAACTCTTTCTTACAAGCATTTAACCTCTATTCATCTATTCCGTATATTCTCCTTTGCAATATTTATGATAAATTACCATGTGTTTTGTAGTTGTTTGTGTCTGCTATGGGGCCTCCTGGAGGTGGAAGAAATGACATCTCTAGTCGTTTTACTCGCCATATGAACATTGTCTCAATAGACGAGTTTGATGATGACACAATGACGAGGATCTTCAACTCCATTGCTGACTGGCATTTCAATAAAGGATTTGATGGATCATTTGCAAGACTTGGAAGGGTAAGTTATCAATTTGACAAGTAACAAGAAGAAGTGTTTTTGTGAAAATACTCCATTTCTTTACAACAACAAAAACGGAAAAGGTACTGACTGACTTTTTACTCGACCACAGTCTGAGGAATCTTTGCTTCCAGGTATCATCAGAAGTTTTACTGGATTCCTTTTACTGCAATGCCCAATAATTATCAAGAGAAAAGTGCCTATTTAATTTGTTAACCAATTAGACAGCTTTCCATTATTCTAATGTTTATTTTCATTCAATTATAAATGTGTCTTGCGATAAAAGTGTGTATTTTCCTGACAGATGATGGTTCAAGCTACAATGGGTGTATATAAAGAAGCTATCACAAACTTCCTACCAACTCCCAGTAAAAGTCACTATGTGTTTAATCTTCGAGACTTTGCCCGTGTAATTCGGGGTGTTTTACTGGTGCCGGCTGCTAGTATGACTGACGGAGACAAACTAATCCGACTGTGGATTCATGAGGTGTACAGGGTGTTCTATGATCGTCTTATTGATGAGACTGATAGGTTCGTATTAATAGTGCCAGTCTTTTGATTAAAAAAAACCCTGACAATAAGAAATCCATTTTACTATTCAAATGCAAATAAAAGCAATTTTTCTTTAAAGTGATCTACTAACCTGTTAACTGGCAGTTCTAAATCAAACATTAAATGAACCTTTCTCTGATGAAGCCGGTATATCATGTTGGTGATGTTTGACTTACATTGTATATGTTACATTTATAGGGTGACATTCTTTAACATAGTTAAAGAGGAATGTGGACATCACTTCAAACAGAGTATTGACAAGATCCTTGGCTATCTCTCCAAGAGTGGTCATGTTATTGATGACAACATACGCAGTTTGTTCTTTGGCGATTACATGGATAAAGATGCTACAGATAGAGTTTATGATGAGGTCACAGATCTAAAGGAACTTACAGCTGTCATGGAACAGTGAGTTGTTGTTGTTGTTACATGGATCTGTCTGATATTTACTTTTATGATAAACTTTCAGTTATTCTCTGGGTCTTCAACTCCTGTCTTGTATGAAGTTTTACATTCACCTCAACCTAATCACTTACAGTATGAATATTTTACATGAATTTGTTCACTTGTTTGAATATTTTACCTGCATCCCAATGTATTCATTAGTATGAATATTTTATATGTATCTAAATTTGTTCACTTGAATGAATATTTTACTTGCATCTCAATGTATTCACTTGTATGAATATTTTACTTGCATCTGGCAATATTCACATGCATGTTTTTCTACATGCATCTGTGGAGTATTCACATATTGAGACATTGTTCTACATGTATATGGTTCACTGCAAGTATCTGTGTATCACTTAATATGTGTGAATGACATAAAGCATGATGTCCGATCAGTAGATGTTATATGTGTGTGTATTTTCACCTGTACAGTTATCTGGATGAGTATAACATTGTGAGTAAAGCTCCCATGAGACTGGTCATGTTCAAGTTTGCTATAGAACACATCTCCAGAGTTAGTCGAGTACTCAAACAGGACAATGGACATGCTCTTCTTATTGGTAAATATCATATCTACTCACCCTTCACCTATTTCTCCATAATGAAAACTTAACTAATCTAATATTTTGGGTATGCACTATCAGTATTGCATGGAGTAAACACTGGAATATTATGAATCTCTTTTGTCAATTCAAATTAATTTCCACAGGTTTATTTGTAGTCACATGTTCTGATACTTAACGTTTCCAAATGGATTAAGCATGTAACTATTTTGTTGAATTTGAACTTTAGCACCGCTTAATCATATTGGTGATGCGTTTTTCAGGAATGGGTGGTAGTGGGCGTCAAAGTGCGACCAAACTGGCAGCCTTTATGGCAGACTATGAACTCTTCCAGATAGAAATCACCAAGAATTATTCTAACAATGACTGGAGAGACGACCTCAAAAGGGTAAGAATACAATTATTTGGAGATCAGAGTTCCAACCAGCAACGACTTTCCATAACAATATAGATCTACCCAAAATTATAAAAATTCTCAACACATTCTTACTGGTTTCATACCACCTATGATAATAGTTGTTAGGTTTCCATGGGTACAACAGAACACATAATTTCTTTTTTTTTTCTAAATAAAGTAGATTTAAAATACTACAGAATTTCAACCATTTTCTTTGTTTGAATTCCTTATCCACATGGATTACTTGATTTCTTGGTGAAAGTTGTTTTAGCTTTTGTGTATGCCATGGATATAGATACGTGTTGTTTTTGTTTAGCTGTTACTAAAGGCTGGAGCTGAAGGTATCCGGACTGTGTTCCTCTTCTCAGATAACCAGATTAAAGATGAGTCGTTTATGGAAGACATCAGTATGATCCTTAACACAGGAGATGTTCCTAATCTCTATCCAGCTGATGAGAAAGCTGAGATAATAGAGAAGATGCAGGCTGCAGCCAGGACAGAGGTAAATCTCACAATATTATCACATTGTTTTTATTCTCTCCCTTCTTACATGTAACTCCATATTTTATACTTAAATTCTAGCTTTGGGTTAAATAGTACATCTGTTTATGCAATTATATTATATGCAACTGTTAATGTTATTGTTTTGTTAATTGAATCAGTGGATTTTACACGCTTAACATGTGTTATTGTGTTTACAGGGAAAAAAAATAGAAGCCACCCCTCTTGCTATGTACAATTACTTTATAGACCGTGTCAGACAGAATCTACATATAGTCCTAGCCATGAGTCCAATTGGTGATGCTTTTAGGAACCGTCTGCGTATGTTTCCATCACTCATCAATTGCTGTACCATTGATTGGTTCACAGTAAGTTCTTATTTACATTATTTTTGTATCCGACTTAAAATAAGTCTAACCGTTTTATTTCCACTGCCAATTGAACTCAATATGTAGCTTAAATTTGTAATGTACAATTTGTATTCTCTTTACAATAGGCATGGCCTGCTGATGCTTTAGAGATGGTGGCGAATAAATTCCTAGAAGAAGTAGACATGGATGACACTGTGAGACGTGAATGTGTGGTGATGTGTAAGCACTTCCATGAGAGTGTTAGACAAGCCTCCATGAGGTAAGAATGTGTGGTGATGTGTAAACACTTCCATGAGAGTGTTAGACATGCCTCCATGAGGTAAGAATGTGTGGTGATGTGTAAACACTTCCATGAGAGTGTTAGACAAGCCTCCATGAGGTAAGAATGTGTGGTGATGTGTAAACACTTCCATGAGAGTGTTAGACATGCCTCCATGAGGTAAGAATGTGTGGTGATGTGTAAACACTTCCATGAGAGTGTTAGACATGCCTCCATGAGGTAAGAATGTGTGGTGATGTGTAAGCACTTCCATGAGAGTGTTAGACATGCCTCCATGAGGTAAGAATGTGTGGTGATGTGTAAACACTTCCATGAGAGTGTTAGACAAGCCTCCATGAGGTAAGAATGTGTGGTGATGTGTAAACACTTCCATGAGAGTGTTAGACATGCCTCCATGAGGTAAGAATGTGTGGTGATGTGTAAGCACTTCCATGAGCGTTTTCTCATACAAAAACTATTTTCATAGCTTCCAATAGGGAATGTGCGCTATAGTGTGTAAAATATTTTCAAAACAAAGTTATTGAGATATTTTTATATCACAGTCGGGGAGAGTGTAAGACAGGCCTTCAGTCATAGTTGAAATGTATTGATTTGAATGTAATAAACAATGTGTGCTTTGATGTTTCAGATACTTTGCTTTATTGCGACGTCACAACTATGTGACACCGACGTCCTACTTGGAACTGATCCTGACTTTCAAGACGTTACTTGGTGTGAAGAGAGAAGAGATATCAATGTTGAGGAATCGTTATCTGAAAGGCTTAGAGAAGTTAGAGTTCGCAGCATCACAAGTATCCATTATGCAACAGGAACTACAAGACCTTCATCCTGAGCTGGTCAAAACTTCTGCTGAAACAGAACAACTGATGGTGAAAATTGAACAAGATACAGTGGAAGTGGAAGGCAAGAAGGAGGTTAGTATCTACCATTACTGTTTGGATTTATCATAATCATTACATTCTAGAGGGAGATATTCAGATTTCGGTATATTCTCTTTTGTCAGAAAAGGGCTGAAAGTGTAATGTGCATTACAAAAATGTGCTTAGATAAAGTTTGTGAAGTTTGACTTTTGTATACAAATTAATCTGTTTTTTCCGGTCATAATGATAGGTTGTAGCAGCTGACGAAGCAAAGGCTAATGAAGCTGCAGCGGCTGCCCAGGCCATTAAGGATGAGTGTGAGAGTGATTTAGCTGAGGCAGTTCCAGCATTAGAGGCAGCCATTAGGGCTCTGAATACACTTAAACCAGCTGACATCACTATGGTCAAAGCTATGAAGGTAAACATTCACAACTTATTCAACTTTTATTGTTCTTTTTACTCCTTTAACAGGAGTTTATTTTTCTCTATAAAAGTGCCAAGAGAGAAAGTGTCAGTGGGAACCTCAAGTCATAGAGCTTATAATTGACCGATTACTTGATGACGTCTCTTGAAATATAGGCTCAAAGCATTTCGGGGGATTGAGGGAAGGGTTCACATAATTTTTTAAAATGGCGAAAGGAATAATGCTGTATCGAGAAGAAGGCATGAAAGGTGCAAAGTTACCAGAAAAATGTGTGGATAAAAACATGTTATATCACCAATGTTTTCCAAAGAAGTGACGTCTTACTAAGCACAGGTAAACAAAATGGCGAACTGAGGTACACAGTTTACCCAGAAAGCTTTGCGTAAATCTTTGTGATGTCATCAGGCCCGGTGGTAATTCTGTTTTCCAAGTCTAAACAGGTTACCATATAGATGAAACAAGTCTTGAGTATTGATGTACTCATAATTCTCCTGACGATGACTTAATTAAAGTCGAAATATGGAGATTACACCATGAATATTTTCGGAGTTTCCTTACTACTTTATTAAGTCTTGAGTATATACAAAACAATTTACAAAACAGAACCCTATTTCATTGGGTATATGCTATTATCTCACCTGCTATCAAGATTTTGGTAATCATTTCTGCTTTCATCTGTGTTTTAGAACCCTCCTGGTATTGTGAAGCTCGTGATGGAATCTGTGTGTGTTATGTTAGCTGTAAAGTCTGAGAGGAAACCAGATCCCGGTGGTTCAGGGAAGATGGTTGAAGATTACTGGGGACCATCAATGAAACTTCTGGGAGATCTCAAATTCCTGGATCGTCTGAAGACTTATGACAAGGACAACATTCCTCCACCCATTATCAAAAAAATCAGAGAAAAGTAAGTCTTGAAATATTGCTTAAAAATTGGATTCAAATAGAGAGCAGCAGTTCTGTAACCAATTAAAATTCATTGTTCCTGTATTACTGATACCTTGTGAAGATGACATGATGGTTGGAATGTTCCAAAGCAATTGAATGGGATAATTACAATGTATTTTCTTGGAATTAATGATGTAAAAGTTGTTCTAATGTTCTGTTCCCACCAATTATACTCAAGTTTTCACCCGTTTCAGGTACATCACTAACTCTGATTTTGACCCGTCCATTGTAAAGAATGCCTCAACAGCTTGTGAAGGTATGTGTAGCTGGGTTCGAGCCATGGATGTGTATGACAGAGTGGCCAGGGTTGTGGCTCCTAAGAAACTCAAATTGGCTGAGGCGGAATCTGAACTGGCACATCAGATGGAGAAACTTAATGAGAAGAGATCACAGTTACAGGAGGTGAGAGTTGAACAACCATGGTTTTGTATGTAAATTGTGGAAATCTGTAGCTAAGTTTTGATCATAGCAAACCATACTTTTTCCTGGCTGAGAAACCAACATTCCCGCCTCACATAAGGATTAGGTTCATAATGATGGCTTAGAACCCAATCTCATCTGGTCTAGAGCCTCCAGGAGGCCATACTTTTTTCTGGCCTAGAAACCTTTCGCCTCCTCCAATAAGGATTACACACAAGTGTCTTTAGTTTATTTCTGTCCAAGAACCCAGCGTCCTCCCTTGATAGGTATTATCTGTAAGAGGATTGTGTTTTTTTCTGGCCTAGTACCCAGCCTCCTCCCCAGTATCTTTACAATGCTTTTGTTTATTGAAAAAATCTGGGGTGGGAAAAAATCAATCACATTGGAAACAAAGCTAAATAGCTGACTAGATTTCTGTTGTTTTTTTTCAACTCTTTTGAAGTTGAAGTTAAATGTTAACATGATCATTTTTACCAGGTGACAGATAAGTTACAAGCACTCAATGATGAGTTTGAAGCAATGACTCAGAAGAAGAAAGAACTAGAAGATAACATTGATCTGTGTCAAAAGAAACTGGAAAGAGCGGAGAAGCTTATCGGAGGTCTTGGAGGAGAGAAAGATCGGTGGACAGAAGCCGCTAAAACATTGGGAGAGAGATATATCAATATCATGGGAGATGTTTTACTATCATCTGGTCTGGTGGCTTACTTGGGAGCTTTTACTGTGGATTTCAGACAGGTTAATTTCTTTTTCAACCAGATGGTTGTTTATTCTTTATTACAAATGCTTGTTCTGAACGGGATATAAACTCTTCATAAAGATATTTCATCAAACCATTAATGTATACATTACACAAACATCATGTTTACCTTTGTATTTCAATCTTGTATCCTTTCTACAGGATATCACCAAAGACTGGCACAGTTTATGTGTGGAGAAACGGATCCCGTGTTCACCTGTCTTCTCGTTGAACAGTACACTGGGAGATCCTGTCAAGATCCGGGCATGGCAGATAGCTGGTTTACCTGTAGATGCCTTCAGTATTGATAATGGTATAGTCGTGTCAAACTCCAGACGATGGCCTCTCATGATTGATCCACAGGGTTAGTCCCCTTAATTTACTTGTAGTATCAGCTATGTATAATGCTTTAATGGAAATAGGTCTAATAAATACATGATTTCCATCTCTGTTAGACCTATTTGTTTGAAAGGGGAAATATGATATTGTTACATCTTATTTTTCATAAATATTGAATTTGACTGTCTTTATTTTATAGGCCAAGCTAATAAATGGGTGAAAAACATGGAAAGGAACAACCAGTTGGGAATCATCAAGTTGTCCGATGCTAATTATGTGAGGACATTAGAAAACTCTATACAGTTTGGTTACCCTGTATTACTGGAGAACGTCGGAGAAGAGTTAGACCCTCTGCTTGAACCTATCCTACAGAAACTCACATTCAAACAACAGGGAGTGGAATATATACGTTTAGGGGACTCAGTTATTGAGTATTCAGCAGACTTTAGGTTCTTCATCACAACAAGACTGAGGAACCCTCATTATTTACCTGAAGTCTCTGTCAAGGTAAGACCTTATTCATCTCAGTATCTTTGTCCTTCATTTATTAAGGTTTTACAATTACATGTGTGGTTTTAAATCCTTTTCTACTGTCTATATATACCGTTATTTTCATTGTATCACTACTCCTGATGATGGTTTGAGAATGAACGGAAATATTGAGTTAATATGTCTTACATGTCTTTCTTCGGATTGCTCACTCTACTTTACAATTTTTAATTTGACATGGTTTTTTTTCACCACCAGGTGTGTCTGTTAAACTTTATGATCACCCCACAAGGATTACAAGATCAGTTACTGGGTATTGTAGCTGCCAAGGAGAAACCAGAACTGGAAGAGAAAAAGAACCAGTTGATTC
Organism: Lepidochitona cinerea; assembly: GCA_963971465.1. NCBI lineage: Eukaryota > Metazoa > Mollusca > Polyplacophora > Chitonida > Tonicellidae > Lepidochitona > Lepidochitona cinerea. The sequence continues at coordinate 5,981,460 of OZ020551.1, forward strand.
TGGAAGGAGCGGAAAATAAAAAGCAACTTAAAGAAATTGAAGACAAAATTCTGGAGGTTTTATCAAGTTCTCAGGTAAGTTTGGATTATATTAAAGAGCTGTGATGTTGGTTTGACTTTGAACATATATTTTTTTTTTGTTGATGTTTACTATATCATCTTTACTTTTTACTGACTGGGTTTTCACTCGAACGACCTATGTGGGATGATTGCCAGTTACCAGCGGAAGGTCGTGGGTTTCCTCCCACAATAAAACTGGCAACGCCGCCATATAAGTAAAATAATCTTGAGCGCTGCGTAAAACACCAAACAATCAATCTTTACTTTTTATGTGAGGCTAAATTGTAAAAAACAAATAAAAAGTGTCCTAAACATTAGTCCTAAATGCCTTTCTACTGAATTTTTCAGGGTAACATTTTAGAAGACGAAACAGCTATCAAAGTGTTGTCCTCATCAAAGACTTTATCAGAAGAGATTTCCGCCAAGCAGGAGATAGCTGCAGCCACGGAGAAGGAGATTGATGAGACAAGAAATGGATATGAACCCGTGGCTGTTCATTCCTCCATACTCTTCTTCTGTATCTCGGATTTAGCTAACATTGAACCTATGTACCAATATTCTCTCACCTGGTTCATTAACCTATATCTACAGGTAAGTAATCATGACAGATTTAGCTAACATTGAACCTATGTACCAATATTCTCTCACCTGGTTCATTAACCTATATCTACAGGTAAGTAATCATGACAGATTTACCTAACATTGAACCTATGTACCAATATTCTCTCACCTGGTTCATTAGAAAATATTTTTTTTAAATTGTATGCATTGAAGAAACTTTTGAACAACAAAAATACATCATGCTGATTGATTTTACTTTCGACTTTATGAAAGCCGTCACAGATTTAGTTATCTTTTCACTATCTGAGAGTAAATTGTTTGGTTTATTTTTGTGTTTAGTCCATAACCAACAGTGTACCATCTTCTGACTTGGAGGAGAGAATCCACAATTTGAATGAACATTTCACGGACAGTATCTACAGAAATGTCTGCCGTTCCTTGTTTGAGAAAGATAAACTACTGTTCTCCTGTATACTGTGTGTGGGAATCATGAAAGGACAGTAAGTACTTCACTATTATTTATTATGTGTAACCTTCTAGAAAATGGAAAAAAGGGGTTGGGGTATCCCACACAATCAGTAATCTTAACGTGTAAGTTACCTCAAGGAATTTATCACTCATTAAAAAAAATGTCTTATTTTATACCACTTTAAGGTATATTTTATATAGGATGTGATAACATATTTTGATGATCTATTTTCAGAGGTAAGATTGACGATGACACCTGGAGATTCTTGCTGACTGGAGGTGTCGCCTTGGATAATCCATATCCTAATCCTGCCCCTGAATGGCTTGGAGACAAATCCTGGTCTGAAATAGTCCGAGCGGGTAAACTGAAAAACCTTGATGGCTTCCATGAACGTAAGTTAATTTTAAGTCTAGAAAAGTTTCTTATAATAGTTTTCTGATGGGAAATTCCCCTCCCGATTCGGCATACTAAATGGATCTTCAAATCTAAACAAATCTTCTACTGTCTTCAACTATACATGTAGTTAGGGTTTGACTAAAGTGTTCAATAACTACATGTACTTAAAAAGTGACATTGTTGATATTGTAGATGTTGTGTCTAATTTGGCTAAATGGAAACAGATGTATGATTCAGCACATCCCCATGAACACAAGTACCCTAAACCGTATGATGTGTTAACGGGAATGGATAAGATGGTTGTGTTACGATGTTTCCGGCCTGATAAGATGGTACCAGCTGTTCAGGAGTTCATCGTGGATAACATCGGCCAGTCCTTCATCGAACCACCGACCTTTGACTTGGCGGGTTCATTTGCTGACTCCAACTGCTGTGCTCCGTTAATTTTTGTGCTATCCCCCGGAGCTGATCCCATGGCCTCTCTTCTTAAATTTGGTGAAGATAGAGGTTATACTGGAAACAAAATTCAAACTATTTCCCTTGGACAAGGACAGGTATACTTAACTGATTCTATGTAAATACAACTTGTATGTAACATTTCCATGTTCCTGATGATAGCTTCAACCACCTGCCAATATGATATATACATTGTGCAAGCTTTTATTGGGTTGTTTTTAATTGAAAAAAATATGTTTGTAATGCCAACATTAGTGATGACCAAGCACTGCTCTATTCTCTCCCAGGGTCCAATCGCAGCTAAGATGATAGACTCTGCTCTCAAGGACGGGACATGGGTTGTGCTACAAAACTGTCACTTAGCCACCAGTTGGATGCCTAAACTGGAGAAAATCTGTGAAGAGGTAAGACTTTAAATTGCTTCAAACAAAGTGTTGCTGTTTTTCACATGATAAATTAATTATCAAGTAGAGAGTTGACATAGTTTGAATTCAGATTCTGATCCTGGTCTTCGGTGCAACATAGAACACGTCTGTCAACCAATCCAATTTCCCCATCTTGTCATTTTCTGATTACAGGTAATCATTCCTGAGAGTACCCACAAAGATTTCCGTCTCTGGCTGACCAGTTACCCGTCAGATGAGTTCCCAGTTTCTATTCTTCAAAATGGTATGGATATTTCAATAAAACATGCCACATCCAGTATTCAATGCCTCAAGATTGTAATGTTATTGATATGTGACTAATTGATACATTACTCATGTTATATGAAATCCAAGTCTCATTACATGGGGGAATCTGTTTTATCTTCCATTTTTGTGAATTCTTATAAACTTTTCCTTGATGCTATTTGCAGCCTTGAAAAGCCTGAAATCAAACTGAACACTTAAATTACCTTACGATATATGAAAAAGTCTCAAGCTTTGTACAAAAATTTATTTCAGGACTACAGAGATGTACATGCGTTTATTTATGGTGTTTTTGACTATATTAGAATTTTGGGCCCCCTTTAAATAATTGCTCTTGTTTTGTTCCAATGATGTATCATTGTTTGTCACATCAATACACCTTGGTGATTTTGAGTTCTTTCTTTACAACTGTTGTTGTGTTATAGGTGTGAAGATGACCAATGAACCTCCCAAAGGTCTCCGTGCTAACTTACTCCGATCCTACCTAAATGATCCCATCTCAGATCCTACCTTCTTCAACAGTTGCAATAAGGTACTTTCTGTTTGAATTGCTAGACAATATATTATTATTTCAACTGTATTTGTATATGTCTTTACTTTGGTATGCTAAATCATTATATATAGGGAGTGTAAGAATTTCCTATACTGGTTCTTAATGAAAAAACAAAAATGAGAAGCAGTTAATTCAACGGTTCAGAAAAATAAAATTGCTACCTGTGTTATATGGTTGAGAAATGTTTTTGTTTGTTTTTCAGCCTGAGCTTTGGCACAAGATGTTATTTGGTTTGTGTTTCTTCCATGCCCTCGTACAAGAGAGGAGAAAGTTTGGACCATTGGGATGGAATATTCCTTACGAATTCAATGAGTCAGATTTACGTATCAGTCTCAGACAAATGCTGGTAAGTCTGGTTTAGTCAAAAGATTGATTCTAAAACTATTAATGCGTACTGTTTAGTATTTTGATTCTGTGACAGTATTCTGGTTGCCATTGGGATATAACTGGTAGGGATTGGAGTTTGCTTTATTGACAGTATTCTGGTTACCATTAGGATATAACTGGTTGGGATTGGAGTCCGCTTCATTGACTGTATTCTGGTTACCATTGGGATATAACTGGTTGGGATTGGAGTTTGCTTGATTGACAGTATTCTGGTTACCATTGGGATATAACTGGTTGGAATTGGAGTTTGCTTGATTGGCAGTATTCTGGTTACCATTGGGATATAACTGGTTGGGATTGGAGTTTGCTTCATTGACAGTATTCTGGTTACCATTGGGATATAACTGGTTGGGATTGGAGTTTGCTTTATTGACAGTATTCTGGTTGCCATTGGGATATAACTGGTTGGGATTGGAGTTTGCTTCATTGACAGTATTCTGGTTACCATTGGGATATAACTGGTTGGGATTGGAGTTTGCTTCATTGACAGTATTCTGGTTGCCATTGGGATATAACTGGTTGGGATTGGAGTTTGCTTGATTGACAGTATTCTGGTTGCCATTAGGATATAACTGGTTGGGATTGGAGTTTGCTTCATTGGCAGTATTCTGGTTACCATTGGGATATAACTGGTTGGGATTGGAATATGCTTGATTGACAGTATTCTGGTTACCATTGGGATATAACTGGTTGGGATTGGAGTTTGCTTCATTGACAGTATTCTGGTTACCATTGGGATATAACTGGTTGGGATTGGAGTTTGCTTGATTGACAGTATTCTGGTTGCCATTAGGATATAACTGGTAGGGATTGGAGTTTGCTTCATTGACAGTATTCTGGTTGCCATTAGGATATAACTGGTAGGGATTGGAGTTTGCTTCATTGACAGTATTCTGGTTGCCATTAGGATATAACTGGTAGGGATTGGAGTTTGCTTGATTGACCGTATTCTGGTTACCATTAGGATATAACTGGTAGGGATTGGAGTCCGCTTCATTGACAGTATTCTGGTTACCATTAGGATATAACTGGTAGGGATTGGAGTCCGCTTCATTGACAGTATTCTAGTTGCCATTGGGATATACATGTACATGTAACTGGTAGGGATTGGAGTCCGCTTCATTGACCGTATCCTGGTTGCCATTAGGATATAACTGGTAGGGATTGGAGTTTGCTTGATTGACAGTATTCTGGTTGCCATAGACCCTATCGGCGCAGAAGCCTCGCTGTATGGCAAAATGACGCTATATTGAGTTTTTGGATCAATCTGATAACGGATTCTATGACAAAATGCAAAAGAGGCCTGTCACAGAGACTGCAACAGAGAAATGACGTCAATGCCATACAATAAGCTGAAAGGGTCTGATTGGGATATAACTGGTTGGGGTTGGAGTCAGTTTTGTATCCATTTGTATTGATGGGTATGTTTCAGTACATTTATCAATTATTTTGTATTTACATTGTTGAACATTGCTTACTTTAAGATGTATTTATAATCTAATTCATGGTTTGTTTTTCTTCTGTCCAGATGTTTTTGAATGATTATGAAGAGTTACAACTGACAGCCCTAACATACCTGACAGGAGAGTGTAACTATGGTGGGCGTGTCACTGATGATAAAGATAGACGCTTACTGATGTCCATCTTGTCTGTCTTCTATAACAGAGATTTAGTGGACAGTGATAACTACAAGTAAGTTTCTCTCATAGTAAAACACACTGTATTAGTTGTACTGCTACATCACACCTAAACCAGTCCAATTGTTCCCTTTATTTTATTATTTAACTTTAATAACGTGAATTATATTTTCAGGTTTTCCCAGAGTGGTCTGTATTTCGCCCCACCAGAGGGATCTTATCAAAGTTATATAGATTATGTACGTAGCTTACCGTTGATCCCTAACCCGGAGGTGTTTGGACTCCATGAGAATGCTGATATCACAAAGGACAACCAGGAAACACAACAGGTAGATTCACATCCACACGCTACGTTAACTAGGTCATCTTTTCTGAAATCCATGTTTTTAGGGAGTATTGAACATGCATTTGTGTCCAAAAGAAGGATATTTTTTTACGAGGGCATATATTTTTTCTTTTAGGCAATTATTAACAAATTGTTTTTGTAAACTCACCGAGGATGTATTGAGACATCACAGAGTTACATTGTATGCATCCATTAGCCTCACAGGACCCTTGTGTCTAGTCATTTGATCCTACAAACTAAGATTTTCTACAACATCACAGTAAACTATAGGATAAAAGGAAACAGCAAGGAAACTAAAATATTGATTTAGGCTGCTGTACAAAATGTTAGCGGAATTAATGAAGTTTTGATAGTGGTGAAATCTAAAACCTGAACAGCTACAGATTGAATACTAGGGGTATACCCTCTCAACATGACACAAGTCTTCTATCAATGGCTTTTAAGTTCAAATCCTGATCAGTTCTAATTAAAAAAAGTTTTTTTTACTCCGTGGCCCTAGGGTTGCTGGGTACCTGTCAAAGGTAGGGGTTCTTCTCTGAGCAATCACAGAACTACTAGATAAACCTGAATTTAACCCGGTTAGTTAGGGGTGTGCTCTCATCATCTTACAGAGTTTTCTGGCAGAGATCTTTTGATGTCAGTATATTGTGTTTTGTTGTCATCTAAAACATCATAGAAAGTAACTTACATATTTTATCTGTTGAATGTTGTAGTTGTTTGATAGCATTCTGTTGACTCTGCCTCGTCAGACAGGAGGAGGTGGTAAATCATCTGGTGACGTTATCCAGGATTTAGCCACAGATATACTCTCCAAATTACCACAGGATTATGATCTAGAAATGGTGAGTGAATTCTCAGATGATCTTAAGAAAAAGTATACTTTAGATCTTTTAAATGATGAACTTCAATGTAAATACTTCAGTCTTTTAAGACTTTTTTTTTCGGTTGTGGGAGGCAAATTATATCTGACAGTTATATACAATTCATAGAGGTAATAAAGTTGATGGAAATTTCACTTGATTATCCCCCGAGATATTCATTCTAACCCTCAATGCTGTGTAATTTACAGGTGATGAAGAAATACCCAGTGTTATATGATGAATCCATGAACACTGTCCTCCGACAAGAATTGATTCGCTTCAATCGCCTGACTAAAGTAGTCCGAAGCACGCTGCAGAATCTACAAAAAGCCATCAAAGGATTGGTAGTGATGTCATCTGAACTAGAGGAAGTATTTGAAAGTATGTTAGTTGGTAAACTACCTGCTGTGTGGGCTGCCAAGTCTTACCCTTCACTGAAACCACTGGGAAGTTATATCTCAGATCTTCTTCAAAGGTATGCATTCTCTTTATACAAATTTTATCAGATCAGTTGTTTAAAGCCTTATTATTCCAAGGAGTAAAAGCAAGATCTGATGATAGAAACAGCTTAGTAATATACACCTTTATTTATAAAATATTGGCTAATCTGCACAAGAGTTTAAAGTGACATGAGCTGCCAAATTTTGATTCTTTATATAAATTCTGATTTTCAGGACAAGTTTGGCGTTTGAAGTACCTAGAAAAACAAATAGATGGACTAAATAAAACATATTGGAAAAGCCAGTAGCCCATATGAATCCCAAATTGTGTGCAAAAAAACAAAAACACGAACAATATTCAAATAGCCTGGATAGTGTACATTAAAATAGTGTTTTTACAGAACTGAATATATGCTCATCTCGGTTATGTTAATGTTATTTTGGATTATACCAAACACAGATTTTATAGATTTTCCTTATTCTGGCTTCAATCATTTACAATAAATAACACCATAACAACATTTCGAAGTTGATGAATGGGTTTATTGTTTAATCAAATTTCAAACCTTTTTATTACCTTGATATTGATGCCACTTGTAGTGGAGTTTTACAAATAAAATAAGCTTACATGATATCAGTTTTACCCAATTTGGTATACTGCTTGGCATAAAAATTGTTTGAGCCATTTGATCACATTCTCTTTCATTGGTAGGTTGAAGTTCTTTTCTGATTGGATAGCTGATGGAGCCCCACCTTCTTTCTGGTTATCGGGATTCTATTTCACCCAATCATTTCTCACTGGTAAGTCAAGAATCTTCCTTATCTATCTGGCTTAAAAACATACATTTTCAAATTGTTCCAATTTCAATGAGGGGCCTTGATGGCTCATTGGGCAGACACAGGTCTTCAATAAATGCTAGGGACCTCAGTGGCTCATTAACAGTCCCTCAGCCCGACACAGGCCTTCTATCGATGCTAGGGGCCTTGGTGGCTCATTGGGCAGATTGATAGTCCCTGAGCCCGACACAGGCCTTCCATCGATGCTAGGGGCCTCGGTGGCTCATAGGGCAGATTGATAGTCCCTGAGCCCGACACAGGCCTTCCATCGATGATAGGGGCCTCGGTGGCTCATAGGGCAGATTGACAGTTCCTCAGCCCGACACAGGCATGCGTTGTGGGTTCAAATCCCACTCAGATCAAATAAAAATTTTTCAGTCTATTGACATATGTGGAAGAGTTGTTAGGTACTTGGTTTTCTCTTGTCAACGAGCCCAGTTTCCTCCCCTACTAGAGCCATATAAGTGAAATCATCTTCAGTGCTGCATAAACCATCAATCAATCAGCCATTTCTCCTCATTACCTATATAATAATTACTTCCATGTTTAGGTGTATCTCAGAACTTTGCCAGGAAATACACCATTCCTATTGATGAGATTGGTTTTGAGTTTGAAATAATGAGATTAGAGAAGACCGACATTGATAAGAAACCAGAGGATGGGGCCTTTGTTTATGTAAGTACAATTTGTTATGTCAATGTAAAGAAACTCTTAGACTAATTTCAAGAATGTTTATCAGTATGATTCAAGTGACAATTTGATAATCCTTGCCTTTTAGTCAGTGACGATAGTGTAACAGTGTTCTCCTTATCACTGGGTCTTTTACTGTTGCATTTAGTTCTGGGGATAGGTACACACCGAACCTCAGAGGGTTTTCCGGAAAAAAAATCCTTGTTTCATTCCCCACTAAACCTGGCAACGCCGCCATATAAGTGAAAAAATCCTGAGTGTGGCGTAACATAGCAATCAAGAAAGATGAAATCAAAAATAAAGAGAATATATTTCTATAATTCATGGTTTGGTATTGAAGTGTTAAATAATGTTAATTGTTCATTCTTCTGTATTTGATCTATAATTTAGTTTAATTCAAGTTGAAGTAAGTATTTCAGTTTTATAGTTCTGAATGTGTTTTTCACACCCGTTGAACATTGGGTTTCCTCCAAGCATTTAAATTTAAATTGACTAAAACTTCTTTTGAAGATATCAGAACTGTATTTGACATGTGTGTTTGATGACCTCTGTTTCAGGGTTTATTTTTGGAGGGTGCTAGATGGGACAGAGAGACAATGTTAATTGGAGAATCACTGCCCAAGATTCTATTTGATCCGCTGCCTATTGTATCCTTTTACTATTCCATATCTGAAATCAGTATTTATGACTTTGGTTGATTGTGGCGTTTGCCTGAACTTGTGACTGCTTTCACTTATACGGTTATTGTTGCAGCTTAGAAACTTTTAATATATGACCCAATTTGACAGTACCAGTTCCCGAATAATACTCCAATTGATGTGTGACTTACAGGGCCATATAAACAATTCCTATAATTTTTTAGAGCTGTGCCATGTAAGAGTCTAACGTGGAAAATTTGATATTTACAGGTTCACAAGTTGCTTTATTTTATTAAATGCTGAACCTTTTACTTTGCCAATAATAACCTTAACTCAAGTCTCAGATCTGGTTAAAGCCAAACCAGGTGTCCAAATTTCAGAAAGTTGCGTCGTATTCCACACCTGTGTACAAGACCAGTGCTCGGAGGGGAGTTCTATCTACCACCGGTCATTCCACAAACTTTGTACTGTTTATCCAACTGCCTTCAGATAAACCAGCTAGTCACTGGATTAACCGAGGCGTGGCCAGTCTCTGTCAACTCGATGATTAGATGATTTTTTAGAGTTTGGATATCTAGTCTGATTTAACACATCAGATAAGTGAGCTCCAAATGATGAATTGTAACGTTTGAAAATGATTTATTTTTGTTGATACTTGTTTTGAAGATCGATTCTTTTTCCCCATTATAAGTCAAATAAGCCATCCATACCCAGTATTAATTTTTAACATCTTGTTATATTTTTTGTTGTTATTTTCATTTTGAAAAAGTATTCCCTTTTTGCTGAATAATTATTTATGTATGAGGATAATAATAAGCAACATTTGGTGTGCAAATCATTAATCGTAATTACAGCAATATGTATATTTTGTAAGATTTTAATGTGTGTGTGATTTTACTGCTGAATAGTTGTAGATTTTAATGAGAGTTTGCCTGCCAAAATAGTCTGTGATTTCAAATACTTTATTAGAATATATTTATTTACCCAAATAAACCCGGTAAAATGAAAAATCACAGTGTCTTTAAGTATTTAAAGCTATTTACCTGATCATGTAAGAGGGTTGATTGATTGTTTTACACTGCTCTTCAAAGTATTTCATATATATGGCACTCAGGATTATTGGGAGAGAAACCCATTGAGCACCATATAAGGATTATTTGAGGAGAAAACAAGGTTCATATAAGGATTATTTGGGGAGAAATCCAAGCACCATATAAGGATTATTTGGGGAGAAAACCAAGGTTCATATAAGGATTATTTGAGGAGAAAACAAGGTTCATATAAGGATTATTTGGGGAGAAAACCAATGTTCATATAAGGATTATTTGAGGAGAAAACAAGGTTCATATAAGGATTATTTGGGGAGAAATCCAAGCACCATATAAGGATTATTTGGGGAGAAAACCAAGGTTCATATAAGGATTATTTGGGGAGAAAACCAAGGTTCATATAAGGATTATTTGGGGAGAAATCCAAGCACCATATAAGGATTATTTGGGGAGAAAACCAAGGTTCATATAAGGATTATTTGGGGAGAAAACCAAGGTTCATATAAGGATTATTTGGGGAGAAAACCAAGGTTCATATAAGGATTATTTGGGGAGAAAACCAAGGTTCATATAAGGATTATTTGGGGAGAAAACCAAGGTTCATATAAGGGTTATTTGGGGAGAAATCCAAGGTTCATATAAGGATTATTTGGGGAGAAATCCAAGGTTCATATAAGGGTTATTTGGGGAGAAAACCAAGGCTCCTATAAGGATTATTTGGGGAGTAAACCAAGGTTCATATAAGGATTATTTGGGGAGAAATCCAAGGTTCATATAAGGATTATTTGGGGAGAAAACCAAGGCTCCTATAAGGATTATTTGGGGAGAAATCCAAGGTTCATATAAGGATTATTTGGGGAGAAAACCAAGGCTCCTATAAGGATTATTTGGGGAGAAAACCAAGGTTCATATAAGGATTATTTGGGGAGAAAACCAAGGTTCATATAAGGATTATTTAGGGAGAAATCCAAGGTTCATATAAGGATTATTTGGGGAGAAAACCAAGGTTCATATAAGGATTATTTGGGGAGAAAACCAAGGTTCATATAAGGATTATTTGGGGAGAAAACCAAGGTTCATATAAGGATTATTTGGGGAGAAAACCAAGGTTCATATAAGGATTATTTGGGGAGAAAACCAAGGTTCATATAAGGATTATTTGGGGAGAAATCAAAGGTTCATATAAGGATTATTTGGGGAGAAAACCAAGGTTCATATAAGGATTATTTGGGGAGAAAACCAAGGTTCATATAAGGATTATTTGGGGAGAAAACCAAGGTTCATATAAGGATTATTTATGTGGAGAATCAAACCAGATCGAAGTTAGAGAAAACCAAGCTCTGTAGCAGGATTATTGAGGGAGACAAACTTCATGTCAGGATTATTGGGAGAGGAAATCAAGCTCTGTGGCGAGATTATTGGGGGAGAAAATCATGCTCTGTGGCAAGATTATTGGTGGAGAAAACCAAGCTCTGTGACAGGGTTATTGAGTGAGAAAACCAAGCACTGTGGCAGGGTTATTGAGTGAGAAAACCAAGCACTGTGGCAGGGTTATTGAGAGAGAAAACCAAGCAATGTGGCAGGGTTATTGAGTGAGAAAACCAAGCACTGTGGCAGGGTTATTGAGTGAGAAAACCAAGCACTGTGGCAGGGTTATTGAGAGAGAAAACCAAGCACTGTGGCAGGTTTATTGGGAGAGAAATCCAAGCACTGTGACAGGGTTATTGGGAGTGAAAACCAAGCACTGTGGCAGGGTTATTAGGGAGAACCCCAAGCACTGTGACAGGGTTATTGGAAGTGAAAACCAAGCACTGTGGCAGGGTTATTAGGGAGAAAACCAAGCACTGTGACGGTTATTGGGAGTGAAAACCAAGCACTGTGACAGGGTTATTGGGAGTGAAACCCAAGCACTGTGGTAGGGTTATTGGGAGAGAAACCCAAGCACTGTGGCAGGGTTATTGGGGGAGAAAACCAAGCACTGTGGCAGGGTTATTAGGGAGAAAACCAAGCACTGTGACGGTTATTGGGAGTGAAAACCAAGCACTGTGGCAGGGTTATTGGGAGTGAAACCCAAGCACTGTGGTAGGGTTATTGGGAGAGAAACCCAAGCACTGTAGCAGGGTTATTGGGGGAGAAAGCCAAGCCCTGTGGCAGGATTATTGGGAGTGAAACCCAAGCACTGTGGCAGGGTTATTGGGAGAGAAACCCAAGCACTGTGGTAGGGCTATTGGGAGAGAAACCCAAGCACTGTGGCAGGGTTATTGGGAGAGAAACCCAAGCACTGTGGCAGGGTTATTGGGAGAGAAACCCAAGCACTGTGGCAGGGTTATTGGGGGAGAAACCTAAGCACTGTGGCAGGGTTATTGGGGGAGAAACCCAAGCACTGTGGCAGGGTAATTGGGAGTGATACCCAAGCACTGTGGCAGGGTTATTGAGTGAGAAAACCAAGCCCTGTGGCAGGGTTATTGGGAGTGAAACCCAAGCACGGTGGCAGGGTTATTGGGAGTGAAAACCAAGCCCTGTGGCAGGGTTATTGGGGGAGAAAATGTCAAGATAACAGAGAAAAAAATCAAAATTTTCAGAGTTCTGTGGAAGGATTATTAGGGAAGAAAACCTAGCATCATGATTATTATGCAACTGGGGGTATAAGAATAAGAAAGTCAAGTAGTTTGTTGGCAGGGGTGATGCTGAGGATATGGTGTATTTTCATTATTGATATATAGAAAAACTAAATGGCTACACTGAAGTTTTTCACCTCATTCACACCTCGGGTATGTGGGATAGAACCCGTGACCCATTGATGGATGTGACCTTCTCTACCCAAATACATGTAGCACTATAATAACACTTCTGGAATAAATAAAAAACAATCCACCAACTAACAGTTTATAAATTTATTGATTCAATAAAAATACATTATTTTAACAATTGACATTGACGTACAAAATGAATTAGGACTTAAAGTCACATATGATAGCACGTTTGATTCAGTTTTCTTTCCATAGCGGAGTGAAATACATTTATACAACAGTCCCTAACCTATTGATAGGTTAACCGTTTATCCTTTTAACACTATTAAAGGATTTTTCCTATGCCCATGTGTTTTAGTGATCATAAATTTATGTTTTAACATTTTGAAAGTATTAAATTGTAGACAAAACAAAAAAATCAAATACATGATTACATTCATGTAAAAAAAATAAAGAACAATTTTCTGATGAGAAATTTATGATGCCAATGAATTGATATTCTTCACAACCATTACTTAACAGTCATTGATCAATTAGCCCTAAATATGGTCGAGGATTGTGATGGCTGGCAGATTTAACAAACTTTATAACTAACTATCCATGCCAAACATACTAATCCATTCGGCTGAAGTAAACATGTTTACCTCAGGTATGTTTAAATGATACCTCAGGTATGTTTAAATGATACATTTTGATTAGCACTTGATATACTGCACATGTATAATGCAAAAATCAATATAAAAATCTATGGCACAAGGGTCATTATATTGCAACTTTACAGGACTTGTAAAACTTTGTATCTTTAAAACAAAAGAAAAAAGTAGGTAGAATTAGATAAACACATTGAAATATTATCTTCGTCTTTTTGTTGAGAAACTCAACTCTTCATCTGAATCGGAATCATACGTCACTCCACGCTTCTTCTGTGATGTAGTAGGTCGTGAAGATCTTTTCCTACTTGATGATGGCACTTCGTTAAACAAATCAGTGTCATCGTCAGACAGAACAATACTGAAATTAATTAATTAAACAATGATAATAAATACTAGTGAGAATCACTTGGATTGATTGATTGTTTGGTGTTTTACGCCGCGTTCAAGATTATTTCCCTTATATGGCGGCGTTGCCAGTTTTATTGTGAAAGGAAACCCACGACCTTCCGCTGGTAACTGGCAACCATCCCACATAGGGAGAATCACTTGGAAATCTGTTTTATATCAACTTCCGCCTCTTTACATAGTTCAAAATGGTTAGACACAGACAAGCAACTTTCAGATGTTACAAATATCAAGATGCCTCCAAGCCCTTTCATTGGATGGGTCTAATAATTGTGAATTTTGCATATTCCCCTTCCAGAGATACAATGTATGAATTCTGCACTTAAATTGATTAATTGATTGGGGCTTATGTCGCACTCAACAGCTAAGGTTATATGGCGACAAAAGTACCAACCGACCAAAAGATCTTACCCACCCCCATCCCACCTAAATTTTAACATTAAAACCTCTACAGACCATATGAACGTCAGGAAGGCTAATGTATTTGGTATACTTAATTTTCCTCAATGCTAGGTAGGCGAAAATGGCTATGGCAAAAACCACACCACCCCCAGCCCGAGGGTCGGCACTTAAAAGAAATCTAGATAGTTTTATTTGCACTACACGTTTGTACTGTGAGCTGATCAAGCCATAAATTAACCTATTTTTGATCCATAGATTTATCTTTGTGTTGATTGTTAATGTCATACAGGTAGAGTGTAACTGCTTCCTCAGAAATTCAAATAAGCTGTATATAATTGTGAAACACCTCCCCGAGAATGCAAAGTGGCACCTACCTGTCTCCACCACCACCACTGGATAACTGTGAACGCCCCTGAGACGCCATAGAAAATACATCCTTTACAGAACGGACTTTTGTTTCTACCACAGGGGCTTTTCCTTTACCTCCACGACTCCCCCTTCCTCGGCCCCTACCACGAGTTGGTTTCACTGGAAAGTCAACATCATCCACTTTTTTCTTTCCTCCGCGCTCAGACTTTCCTCTCCCTCTTCCCCGACCACCCCTTTGTCCTATGGATGGGGAAATATCGCTACGACTTTCTTCTGATTTATCGTCCTCTAAATCACTCAAATGTTCATTTTGCTCCATGGAACTCCTCTCATGTACACGTTTCAATACTTCCTTCACTTCAGCTTCCTCCTCAAAAGTTTTCCTCCTCCGTTCTTCCTTATAGCGATTCACTTCACAGTCTATGGCCTCCTCATCTGCCTTACGACCCTTCAGTACAGTCTACAATACAGATTAGTCAGTTACATTACAAGATAATTCCATTTCAAAGTGACAATACATCAGACCATTCTAGTATTATATAGACAATGGATGTGGAATGATTCACTGAGAATCTTTGAGCAGTCTCCTGTAATATGTAACAAAAGGAAAAGATCTATCGCTATGCAGGCTGCCAAGAGTTTTAATTGGTTTGATTGGGGTTGAAGGTCACACTTCAAAACCAACGATATTTACATATGAAGCTAAAACATGTTAACCCCATCCAAATGACAACCCCACCCCAATCTCTGCAGACACAAAAGACTATGATATATAATAATATAATACATTTGGCATACTTTATGTTCCTCCTTGGTTAAGTATGATCTTTAGCTTACTTGTACTTTGTCCACTTGGTATTTGACCAGTTCCCCAATAGCATCTTTTTCCTCCTTGTCAACAAACTCAGACACAGCATCTCCCATACCTTTCTCTGAGAGAACTTGTAACTGTAAAGTCTACAACAGACACACATGTTATATCAACAAACTCAGACACCGCATCTCCCATACCCTTCTCTGAGAGAACTTGTAGCTGTAATGTCTACAACAGACACAAACATTATATCAACAAACTCAGACACAGCATCTCCCATACCCTTCTCTGAGAGAACTTGTAGCTGTAATGTCTACAACAAACACACATGTTATATCAACAAACTCAGACACAGCATCTCCCATACCCTTCTCTGAGAGAACTTGTAGCTGTAATGTCTACAACAGACACAAACGTTATATCAACAAACTCAGACACAGCATCTCCCATACCCTTCTCTGAGAGAACTTGTAGCTGTAATGTCTACAACAGACACACATGTTATATCAACAAACTCAGACACAGCATCTCCCATACCCTTCTCTGAGAGAACTTGTAGCTGTAAAGTCTACAACAAACACACATGTTATATCAACAAACTCAGATACAGCATCTCCCATACCCTTCTCTGAGAGAACTTGTAGCTGTAAAGTCTACAACAGACACACATGTTATATCAACAAACTCAGACACAGCATCTCCCATACCCTTCTCTGAGAGAACTTGTAGCTGTAATGTCTACAACAGACACACATGTTATATCAACAAACTCAGACACCGCATCTCCCATACCCTTCTCTGAGAGAACTTGTAGCTGTAATGTCTACAACAGACACAAACATTATATCAACAAACTCAGACACAGCATCTCCCATACCTTTCTCTGAGAGAACTTGTAACTGTAAAGTCTACAACAGACACACATGTTATATCAACAAACTCAGACACCGCATCTCCCATACCTTTCTCTGAGAGAACTTGTAGCTGTAATGTCTACAACAGACACAAACATTATATCAACAAACTCAGACACAGCATCTCCCATACCCTTCTCTGAGAGAACTTGTAGCTGTAAAGTCTACAACAGACACAAACATTATATCAACAAACTCAGACACAGCATCTCCCATACCCTTCTCTGAGAGAACTTGTAGCTGTAATGTCTACAACAGACACAAACATTATATCAACAAACTCAGACACAGCATCTCCCATACCCTTCTCTGAGAGAACTTGTAGCTGTAAAGTCTACAACAGACACAAACATTATATCAACAAACTCAGACACAGCATCTCCCATACCCTTCTCTGAGAGAACTTGTAGCTGTAATGTCTACAACAGACACACACGTTATATCAACAAACTCAGACACCGCATCTCCCATACCCTTCTCTGAGAGAACTTGTAGCTGTAATGTCTACAACAGACACAAACGTTATATCAACAAACTCAGATACAGCATCTCCCATACCCTTCTCTGAGAGAACTTGTAGCTGTAATGTCTACAACAGACACACATGTTATATCAACAAACTCAGATACAGCATCTCCCATACCCTTCTCTGAGAGAACTTGTAGCTGTAAAGTCTACAACAGACACAACATTATATCAACAAACTCAGACACAGCATCTCCCATACCCTTCTCTGAGAGAACTTGTAGCTGTAAAGTCTACAACAGACACACACATTATATCAACAAACTCAGACACCGCATCTCCCATACCCTTCTCTGAGAGAACTTGTAGCTGTAAAGTCTACAACAGACACAAACATTATATCAACAAACTCAGACACGGCATCTCCCATACCCTTCTCTGAGAGAACTTGTAGCTGTAATGTCTACAACAGACACAACATTATATCAACAAACTCAGACACAGCATCTCCCATACCCTTCTCTGAGAGAACTTGTAGCTGTAATGTCTACAACAGACACAACATTATATCAACAAACTCAGACACAGCATCTCCCATACCCTTCTCTGAGAGAACTTGTAGCTGTAATGTCTACAACAGACACAAACATTATATCAACAAACTCAGACACAACATCTCCCATACCCTTCTCTGAGAGAACTTGTAGCTGTAATGTCTACAACAGACACACACGTTATATCAACAAACTCAGACACAGCATCTCCCATACCCTTCTCTGAGAGAACTTGTAGCTGTAATGTCTACAACAGACACACATGTTATATCAACAAACTCAGATACAGCATCTCCCATACCCTTCTCTGAGAGAACTTGTAGCTGTAAAGTCTACAACAAACACACATGTTATATCAACAAACTCAGATACAGCATCTCCCATACCCTTCTCTGAGAGAACTTGTAGCTGTAATGTCTACAACAGACACAAACATTATATCATTGCATTTGATAACACTGTTTTGTAGTACAAATTTCATAGGATTTCCGAAAAGTTCCTCAAGACTTGCATCTCTGATATCCTGATATCTACTCAGTACACTCCCATATATGGTATACATAGTTCTCATATTAGAATCTTAGAGGAATTCCAAACAGCTTTGATATAACGTCTCTAAGCAAGCATGTACATAACTTTTTTAAAAGCATCTGACAAAATATATTGTAACTTCTAAGGAACAAAAGAGTCTAGGCGTGACGAGAGGCTACTTGAAAGGGCCGATTTAGAGGTTGTTACAGAAAAAATATTTATATGAATTATTTAAAATTGAAAATGTAGTATTGTCAGCAAAGTCTGAACCGTACAGCCCCTAACTTACGCTAGGCGTAATGTTATTGTTGCCGTTAGTCGTTACAACGTACCGTGGTACAACTTCAAGTTAAACTCATCACTATGTCAATTATCTTGAAAAGCTGTTAGTTAACCATCTTTATATTACTGTTTAACTAGTCTGTTGATTGTTATTGAGAATACACTTTTTTAAATGTTTAATCAGTTAAAGTAAACTCCGGTTTGACAAATATTGAGTGATGTTTTTTCTTCTTCTTGAAATATCGATTTTAAGGCAGTTGATGAGTCCACTGTTAATGCTCTTGTGCAGCATGACATCCCTACAGAAATTCCCAAAAAGGGATTCTCCATTCTCAAATAAATGTACATCTTTTGCTTTCCCTGTCAAAACACGATCATGAGCATTTGTTACGAAAACAGAAAGTTGTTATTTTCAAAGATTTTGAGTGTCACAGTCAGCACACCACAAAGTCATTTGAGGACACAGTGCATGTAGAGTTAAAAGCGAATGAATAAAATAAAAAGCTAATTTGGCAACTATCCGACAAAGTGTCCGGCACCAAGCCGTCCGTACAGGACAAATATAAATTTGCATCAGCCAATGTCCATGTCGGACTGTCCGAATGCTCATCTTCAGACTTGTCCAAGCAATTTACACTAAATTTGTTTTAGAACATCTACAAGCCAGAAAACAAATTGCTATTTACATATTAGCAGAAAAAAACATAAAACTAAATGCTTCTCATATGGCTGTACAGTCACCGCAGAAGTCCTAGTAGTTCAATTTCCTGACATCTTACATGAGCTCAACTGCAGAGAAATAATCAGAAGAGAGACTTCTAATTCAAGCTGAGTTGTGTCAGTTCATCTACATGATGGTTTTAACTCGATAATATGTGAAGATAAAAAACCTTGAATGTGTAGACATTGGTGTTTGTGTATGACGTCAATTAAGATGATTCTCAGACAAATTAAGGAAAATGGACTCTTTTCTCCTCGCTTTTCTTTCATTTCCAGCAACAAGTTTTTTTTGTTTTACCTGATTTCCGTATATACATTTAGTACATATATAGATATTAACACAAGAAGAAGAATTTTAGTGAAAAATAAAACAACCAGAAAGATGTTTGAACTGTCCCTGATTATGCAGTACCTGATCAGCCTGTGCAAAGTAATTTTTCACCATATCTTCAACACGAATACGTTCCACTTCACTAACTTGGAAACTCTCCAGTGCAGACTCGTCTAGGTAAAAAGAACATCATCAATTCGTATAGCTAAAAATTAAAATGTGCTGTGCTTTCAAGATTAGTTTAATTGACCATTTGCCAGTTTTGCACCCATCAGTTTAACATCAGACAAGCCCAGCAGTCATCTTGACATCTGTCATATTTGGCAAAAATCCATTCTCTTTCACTAATTTTTTCTTCTTATTTCTAGATTCATTTGGATATAAACTATCACAATATAGGTTTTTCTTTCTGATATATTTTGTAATATACCTAAAATTTTAGGTTAAAAACACATAGATCCATTGTCCGGGCTACCACTTAGGGCAGTAATTGTGACATAGCGCAATGTCTATGGCAATGCAGCTGACACTCACAGTTGGATAAGTAGGAATCCCAACACATACATCATATTTGGGAGTTCTTCAAATTCTGATTCCCATTGCTGGTACAAATCAAGTCTGAATCATTAATATGTTCCACAAAAGTTGACCATATAAAAACACATAATGTACCCAAACCCCCGACCCATTGATGGACGGAATGGTAATCAATTGTTCTCCTAATGCAGTGAAGCCATATTCAGATTAACTTTTCAAAATACTGGAAAATCAATCATAGAGGTGGATTTAATACAGCAATTTTGGCATAACGATGTACAAAAGCACCAGAACTATCTCCATCATTCTCAAAGTACCTGTCAGAATATTATTTGCAGGATTATCAAAGTTTCTTTGTTTATAAACATACCCAACTTGATATCTTTCTTGTCATCAAGTGTCTTCTTTCTTATGAAGTGGATTAAATCTTTGGGATTGGCTATTTTGTCAACAAATTTTTGACCAAATCTGAGGAAAACAGGATTATCAATTAGAGAGGATATATTTGAACAGAAATGAATAGTTACAGCAGCAATGCAATATAAAAAAGTCACAAAATCAATAACAAGTAGAAAGTAATTTAAGTTAATTTTATGGACAAAATGCTAATATGTAATGATATAGCCAGTATATATTGCAACTATTTCCTGAAATTGATATTACCTGTGAATACTGAAAGGTTCAAAACCTCCACTGTAGTCTACTCTGATTCGTATTAAAGGTTTTTCTGGCTGTTTGCTGCTCCCTGAATGGTCTAAAGCTGACAAAAAGAGAAATACTGATACTAAGGGTGTGCATTTAAAAATCAACATGAAATTGAAAGGGGTTAAAAATGATCAGAAAAAGTAAATTGGACGCTTAAATTAGACAAAAGAAATGATCTGAATATCAATAAACAAGAGTGAAGTATACAAAATTTATTTTCCTTACCAGCTTTATCTAATAGCATATCCACTCGTTCTTGGCAGTATTTTTCTACCTTTTTTCCAACATCAGGGTTATTGGGATCCAAGCTGGTTTCACATAGTATAATATCCTCCATGTAAAATGGCCGCACAGTCAACAAAGGAATTTTCTCAATTTTAAAGTTTTTCTCTTTAATCTTTAACAAACCAATATGCTTTTTCCGTGTTTCCCCTTCACTTAAAGACGTGGCAATGCTACTTCCAGGCTGTGTAACAAAGAAATTCTGAACACCGTTCCATTCAGGATCAATTCGACATTCATGTTCATGACCCCATACAATCAGGTCAAGAAAGTCATCAAGAAACTGTTCTGGTATGTAGTTTGTTGCTGAATGCTTGGACCGATTCTGATGAATAACGAACATATTGAACCAATCATCTTTATTTTCTTTCGGGCGAAGCATCAAGATATTTTTGTGAACGAACATTCTATGAAGTCGTTCATCTCTCACTGACCCTAAACCAAACATGGCTAACTTTGTCGAACCCTTTTGTAGTAAGAGAGGACTTATTTCAATTTTCTCTAAGGACGTGGTTTTACCAAAGTAATTGACGAGCCCGCATGAATGCAAAAGATCAAGAGAACAAAGTGCTCCTAGCCCTGTAGGGTCATCGTGGTTACCATGTATGCTGAACACAGGAATAGAGACGTTCAAATTAGGGTCTTCGTAGTTTAATGATGGGAATTTACAATGTGCAAAATCTACAGACTGGTCACTAAGTACTTCGAATTGGACTGGTCTATCTCCCATACAATACTGTCTGAACAATGCAATAGTTCCATGAATGGATTTACGAGAAGGTTTATTGTCGTGGAACAAATCACCACCTAACAATACAAAATCTACTTCATACTTTCGGGCATTTTCTAAAATTTCCTCAAATGTGACCAGAGAGTCATTTCCCCTGATGGGATCTTTTTCACCGTATCCAACGTGACAATCTGTTGCCAGTAGAATCTTAAAGGTGTCTTCATCCTCATCTGCCATTATGACTAAAACAACAGAAAAACATGAATACAGAGAAAGATAGTGTCAAACGTTGCATCACTTTACAAAATCACAATTTTGAATCAGATTCACTCTATTGGGTTTTTGTCTTCTTACAATAATAGTCACTTAAAACAAGATACCTCAAATATCACATAATCAATTATTAACCTTCAAGCCTATTTATTCAATAGGTTAAATGATGTAACTGGGGCATAAAAGTGCAGTTTATTTAAAACTGAATATGATCAGTTGTTTTTTATTTGATAAGTTCACTTAAATGTACGGGCTGAGTTGTTCAAAAGTGTGTTAGGCTTGGTTCAGGTCTAAATGACGTCGCGAAACAAGAAATTATATTATATATCTTTGATACAAGCATACCCACGTTCTATGCATACAAAAGAACATTCTAGACGGATGTCACTATAGGGTTTCTTCTTCACTGAAGAACTCTGTGACGCACTAAGACCTTATCAGCGTCAGAGAAAGTCGGAGAATAGACCCCGCCGATCGGTGGGTAACCTTTGGACAAAAAAGACGATCTCCTCCATTTCGGCCCTCTTTGCCGAACTCTGCAGTTCTACAACAACAGTGCATGTTCCAGCTTATTGCGAATGGCTAGTTCTACTGTACCTTCAAAGTGAAATTGTTGTGTGCACTGAAGCGGTTCAAATTTTGTAGTAGAAATTAAACCACTTAAGCTTATTAAATTAATATCCAAAGTTGAGAAATGAATATGTACATGTAGGCCTATAGGCAAGCAGACATATTATGTTTGGTGGGCTGTTGTCACAGTGGATCATGTGGATGTATATTGCAACAGTAAAATTATGTCCAAAATTGAGTTTGTTTAGCTGTGTATTAGTAACAAATCTTTCAATGGCATTTATAAGTTGAAAGGTTAACAATAAGGTAAAGAATTACTTATGGATAACAACTTCTTGGTTTATTGGGTGACAACGTTTCGATGTAGTTCTTACATCGTTATCAAAGTCAAAGTCAGGTCTCCAATGTACAAGAACAGATAAAAAAATGATTATATCGTGCCAACAGGCTCCCATATATTGACCGATAACATATACCACATTACCACTGCCAGTGGATGTCGATCATTTCTAAGCTGAAGACAATGGCTTCAAATTAACCTTTAGCGACAATGTATGGATACTTATATCAGCGTAACAATATAACCAAAATAGATAACAGTAAGCTGACTTTCGTTGTTTTCTTCTTTTAAGATAGCGTTTCGCTATGCGCAGCGACTGATACGCTGATACCACGAAAACCCATGACTCCATGATGGTCAGCTGATGGTACGGGTATCCGATCAGTTATCGTACACTTTTGCCGGTTTTTCAATGCTAAAATTTACATCAGTCTTCGCATTGACAAGAAATTTCACAGAAGTAAAGCTGGGCTCAGCCGACTTTTGTTATAATAGTTTAATTTCTCCCAAGACTCAGAAATAAATTTTTAGGGACCGGACATTCACCCGCTCGTTTGCGTGTTTTTGTAGAGTGAAGGGATCAGTTATCGTACACCCAACGTGAAAGCTGTTGTGACGTCATCTTTCGTGTTCGAAAATTCCCCGACACGACCAAAGGCGACTATTCTTGCATCGCCTGACAAATGTAACTTCATAAAAAGTTCTATTAATATTTGGAGGTTGAAATTTTGCAAGAAGATGCCTCAATGAGTAAGCTGGCTGTCATCGACGGGAAAACCTGATCGCTACGGTTAAATACGCATAAGTGTTGGGTGTACGATAATTGGTTCTGTACGATAACTGATCGGATACCCTAGTCCGCAATATGTTGAGTGGATTGAAGGATAAATTCTGATACGCCCGCACGGGCTTCTTCAATACCACGTCAACATAGGGTACATTTGAAAAATCTAAGAGTTGCTCTCGGAATTTTTAAAAAATGATAACTCGCAATTTTTAAACATTACTCACCTAAAATTTTGTCAGAAAGCTTCTTTGATAATTCCTTCGTAGAGCTAAACCATCATTTGTGCTCATACACATCGCCAAACAACGAAATTCGCTAAGTTTA
The DNA here is from genome assembly GCA_963971465.1 of Lepidochitona cinerea. NCBI lineage: Eukaryota > Metazoa > Mollusca > Polyplacophora > Chitonida > Tonicellidae > Lepidochitona > Lepidochitona cinerea. Next base: position 6,005,265 of record OZ020551.1, read on the forward strand.
AATTCCCTTTGTGTTATCACCGACTTTCCTTGACAGCCGTTACCGGTTGTAGTGGCGAGCATGATTTGAAAGTTCGCGGTAGATGGCGGTGTGATCGCCCGAGAAAATTTTTAGTCAACAGACGGAATTCAAACTTAGCGAAATTGGCTGCTAACAGATTTTAAGGTCACATATGATGGTTTAGCTCTACGAAGGGATTATCAAAGAAGCTTTCTGACAAAATTTTAGGTGAGTAATGTTTAAAAATTGCGAGTTATCATTTTTTTAAAATTCCGAGAGCAACTCTTAGATTGTTCAAATGCACCCTATGTTGACGTGGTATTGAAGAAGCCCGTGCGGGCGTATCAGAATTTATCCTTCAATCCACTCAACATATTGCGGACTACGGATACCCGTACTTTGACCAGTTAAGTTAACAGAGTTTTGATTTCTACAACCTTTCTTCTAACTAAAGTTCTTTGCCGATATCTCGGTGATCGTAGTGGTAGTTAAGCAATGTTTAAATAATCTTTGGATTGATTCATTGAAGTTTATCACCTATGATAATGCACCTTACCACCAGATATAAAAACTAAAAATAAAGTTTAAATATTGCGGCCATGATGTTACACAACCACTAGATGTCGCTTCGTGTGTTTCCGTCTGATCTGCTTTCAGTATCGTTTGTGTGAAAGGCAGATATTCCTCTGCTTTTGGAGTTCAAGAAAATAAATAAGAAGTAATTTATTTAGCTAGAAAAAAATGTCGCGAGAATAAATGTTGACATAAAGTTCGAACAAATGAAATATCGGGTTTAGGGTTAATAGCTGTTTTGCTAAACTGTTTCATGCTTGGACCTGTTAACGTGGCAGTGAAAGGAGATTGTCTCCATAGAAATTATGACAACACAAAATGGCCATCGATGTTCTTAATATGGCTTAGAGTTAACAGTAGGTTAGTGTGGGGTTTGTTTATCACTGTTTCATCTCACAGTTTAACTTTCGGGAATACAGCAAGGACATAGGTATTCCAACTACTTACCAGGTAATTCAATTACTAATTGAGTAAAAAGCAAGGTTAATGAATTACTATACCGGACTACATACACCGGATTCTTTTGCCCTCTGACGAGTCTGAGTAGTAGAGTACAGTTATTCTAAGTTATTGATTTTTCAGAGTAAAATTGTCATGATCTTCCTCACATATCTCCCTAAACTTAACTTATACATTATTTGTTAATATCGCTTGAAATGTCACACTCATAAATCGACCCATCAATAAAATAGCAGAATGTATTAAAATACAATAAAAATGTTGTAGTGTACTTAATATTTGTAATGTAGAAAGTCACACGTACTGCCTTAAAAGTTATATTTAATCGGTACACTTTTCGAAAAAGAGCCATTAGAGGATTCAAAATACAACACAAATCGTAAAATGTTATCGTCTGAAATTTATAGGATTTATTAAAGCACTAAATTATCCAATGATTTTGTTTTTCAAAGCAGCTTTTTTATTATTTCCTCCATGAGCAAATGAAATTTGTTTTTTGCACATTTTATGTTTTGTATAATACTGTAAACATTCAAAATCCATCTAAGCACTTCTAAATTTGAAAATGTTAGCTTGATATGCCTCAAAACACCCAGGTCATGATTTTGTCATGGCCTATGCAGTTTACAACAATGTCATAAGTTGTAAAGTGACTCTCCCAATCTCCCAATTTAGCATAAATTTGCTTTAATTTGGAAGTAATAGAATATTTGGGAATGTCTTGTGCCTTGGTAGATAATGATACGTATTAAAAGCAACTGAAATGGAGGTGAAAACTGCAATTTCAAGACAACTTTAATATAGTAAGCTGACGTGTACGTCAAAAGGTACCATAGTTAATAAAGTGGCTTTTCTCCTATTTTATAATTTGAAAATTGTTTGTACCTTGTGAAATATCAGACAGGTGAATTTTTTTGTAAGTTTTACCGGTAGGCTACTGTACAAGATTGAATTCAACTTAGTTTGAACAAAATATTCTGGCTACTTTCTTGAGCTGCCAGGTTAACCTAGGGGTACCAGTTATTGAAGGGTTAGGTACATGTATTATCAAACTGCTCCTAGAAATCAAATTTCATGCGAACTTACAATTCATTGTTTCCTTCCTTTTCAAAATGCGGATTTTCTAATTTGGTCCACAATGGTGGCATAAATCGATTGACAAAGTCAGACAATGCAACAAAAGCATAAACATCCTTAAACTTTCATAAAGGTCAGAAAATGACCTTGACTTTTCCTTATTCTGGTTTGTCTTTGTTCCTTAGGAGCTGATGAGACACTTGACCATTTTCTTATACACAATATACATGTATGTAATGATGGTATTATTGTTTTATTTTGTGACACAGGAGTAAGGCCACTTTTTATAGTTAATTGAAAAATCGGGATTCAGGAAAGACCGCCATCATGTCGAACAAGACAGATATGGAGAGGATTGGCATCTTCCAAGAGATGGGTTATGTTTCAATAGGAGATCGCTATAAGTCAAAGGGAGGTAAGTCTATTTGTAGTTTTTCTTAATTGATTTGTACAAGGATTCAAGTTTGGATGTTATATTGAAATAATCCCTAAAACACTTCATTGTTAAAAAATCTGAGATAACTCTCTTCAAATTCTTAAGATGAACCTCAATTTAAAAACCTACAGATATTAATTATAATATACTTGTATGAGGGGAGTTGATGAAAATGGCAACAATTTGAATAGATCATGATGCCTATCCACGGAAGATAAAATCAAGTATAAAAAAGTGTAGTGTACAGTATGATACCAGTGGGGTTTCTGGACTACAGGATCCCTGGGTAACAAATATTGATGTTATTGTGTTAATGTGACATTTATGTTATTTCAGTTCAATTTAACGTGTCAGCTGGAAAAGGCAAACAGATGCTCCCTGGTGGATTTAAAGACAGATCAGCGTTACAAACCGGATATTTTGATAATAAATTTCAAAGAATTCTAGAAGGGGAGGCTTACTCCGATCCAATCAAGTTACGGAGATTACACAGACTAGATGAATCCAAAAGAAATATAGGAAAAGCGTTCTTCCCTAGTAACACAGGCAAAAGGCCGTGAGTTTTCTTCTTGGTATTCTATATTTTTTACTTGAAATTAGGTAAAAGTCATGCAGTTTTTAAATGCAGGGAATTTGATGGCGCAATGGTCCAAGAGGATGCTTACGTCACATGTTCTGTGTTGTGTAACATGGTGCATGTTGTGATGTTATTGATTGTACACAGTGGCATCATCTTGATGGATACATTACACACCATCTAATAAAGAAATTGATTCCATTTCTACAAAGATCAATCTATCCTTACAAACCATGCTCATGCAGTCACCAAAAGTTAAAAAAAAACTCTGTGGAAAGGGTGTTTGATTAACCAAAGTGAGCCAGCCACCAGATACTAACTAACGGAAGATTGCGAATTTGTTATAGGCACTGAAACGGCTTTCCTTATCTAATGACCCTTGCAGCATCACCATATAAGGGAACAAATTATGAGTTAGGTGTAAAATAAAAGAAATCTATGGAGTATCATGACATACATGTATACTGTGTATGAACACACAATTATGTAAAATTATTTTCTTAGCTCAGCAGGAATAGAATTTCTGATTTCTTACTACTATATAATGTTGACATACATAATCACAATAATGATTTGTCTTTTTTTGTTTATGTGCAGTTCAGGGCTTGGTAATCACTATGGGACATTTGCTGGACCAGTGTCAGCATTTAGTCCCCTGGGTCAAGGACGTTCTCAGTCAGCCAAACAGGGCAGGAATTTCGTAACAAACCCTAGTAAAAAGGGCACAGGCTTTGGGTAAGTTTCAGCTGTATTATTTTAAGTAGCATTATAAATAGTTAAAGAATAAAAGAATGGTGTTACAAATCCCCTTCTAACTCATGTCTTATTCGTCAGAAGGTTTGAATCTTCATTTAGACTACATAGTCAATGAATGTCAGTCATCTATTCTGGTTTAAACCTGTGTGAGATAGTTGTCAGCTTACAACATGTATTAATCATCAACTATATTGCAGATCAATAGTTCATGTTTGTTTTTTTGCACCTTAAGAGGTTTAGTATACTTAGCTTTCCTTTTAAAAATTTATTGCCAACTTTAGGTAATTTATTGTCCTTTCAATTCAATTCTTACAAACACTATTACTGAACTATTTACAGTTATGTGAAAGTAACCTTAGGTGATTATGCTAAGCATATGACAGATCCTTTTGATAGTCACAAAGAAATGTCAAAGGTAGGCCCCTTTGGTCAGGTTATCACTGTGGCTTATAGCGTGGGTGAAACTATACCAATCAATAACCTTAAATGTCTAACAAAGGGTCATGTGTGTGTGCCGTGATTAAACATTTTTTTTATATCATTGTGGATAAATTTCACTGAGAAGTTATTTTCAGATGTGAGTTTCTGATGTGGTGATTTCATAATATATTAATCTTTACAGAGTGTGTTTTGTAATACTAACCCATGCTGCTTAATTTCCCTCTAGCTATGTCTCAGTAACAATAGGTCCATACCAAAAACATGAACCGGACCCCTTTGACAATGCTCGCTTACTTATGAAGGTGGGTTTATTTTACCTCAGTTTTTATACGGCCGGCTTGAAAAGCAGGCTGTATTCTCATCTCCGTCCAGCTGTCCGGCGTCCGCTTTCCCTTCCGCTCCATAACTTCCAAAGTTTTCATTCCAACTGGACAATTTTTTCTGAGTATATACCGTATGGGTAGAAGGTGTGTTGTGAACTATTTTTGACATCACTTGTTACATAATATGCCAGTCATATTGGATTATGTAATATTCCCTTCCGCTCCATATCTTCCAAAGTTTTGACTCCATCTTGACAATTTTTTCTGAGTATTTACCTTATGGATAGAAGGTGTGTCGCAAACTATTTTTGACATCATACATTGCGTAATATGGCAGCCATATTGGGTTATGTAAAACTTTTTCTCTCCATAACAAATATGATCCGATGTTTTCAAATCTTTCATGTTACATACCATATTAACAGACAGTGTGTCAAAAAAATTTTATTATATCAACTATTGCAAATTATTGGATTATGTGTATTCCCTTTTATTCTTACTTTCATTTTCATGAAAATAACCTTTAAATTGTAAAATGGCTTCTACTGCTCCGATTCTCATCAAAAAAGGATTTTTTCAAACTGAAATAATGTTTCTAAATTGATTAAAGCTATTCTTAAATCAATATATAATGTTTTAATGAAATGAAAAATACATATAAGGATTACAGTTTTATCTACAGACAAAGAGATTAGTAACTCAGCCTTGTTCTATTTACCATGTAAACATACATTAGCTCTTATCACAAGTGCTGAAACCTTTATTGCCTTCTCTACCACATGGCCTCTTCTCTCCATAAAATTAAATGTAGGCTTTGTATTCATGTTTGCCTTTTCATAGCCATGCTCAACTGATATATATTTTGTAGCCAAAGAATATAGATAAATGATATTATGAGAAAAATGTTCAAATCTACTTGAAGTGGTGTGAGCATGCAAAATTGCCAATTAATTACATTTGTTTAAGTATGATTAGTAAATTATGGACTGCTTTTCTAACAAATTGAAACATTTTAGTCCAACCTATATTGACAACAAACTGAGAACAAACTGAATGTTTAAGATCTCAATTTAACAGCAGCGAGAATTGATGACTTGTACCGATTACAAATCTAGTTAATGATCGTTGATCCAAATAGCCCATTTTAAATTTGATACAAATGGATTTTAAAGGTTTTAGTTGTAAGATTTCATTTTGTTGACATTACATCACCTTTTACCAAGTTTCAACCTTAAAAAATTAAATTCAAATAAATATGGAAGGATTTGTTTTGGTATGGCCGCAGTTACTTTGCCTTTTCGGGCGTATTTTGGTTTTCACGAAACTCTTGTTGTACATTGTCACTTAAATGGTTTTGATGGCTACCAAATAGAAAGTCAATGGTTTCTTCCCCAAACCTGACAATACAACCAGCAAAGTTTATATTGTCACCCATTTTGTTAAAAACACATGTATAAGCTTAATGTCCAACACAGTTTGAACCAAAATAAAATACTGCAATAAATCATTTATCATATTTTTCCTTTAGCAAATTATCTCACAAAGGGATTTATTAGATAAAATTAGTTAACTTAAGGGCATGGTTGGACCTTTCAGCAAAAAATCTCCTAAATTTTGACAAGAGGATGCTTTTATGATATCAAGTTAAGACTAGTAGCAAGTGTATCAAAGCAGATCGTTGTGACCAATGCTGTTTGACAATCTCCATGTCACGTCACATGAGACTTGCCAAATGTAAATCTCATTTATGAAAAACATAAAAAAAGCACAGAGCATTATAAGTATACTGATTTATTAAAAAAATTCTTTAATTCTTTCTGCTTGCTCTTCCCATTAAGCAAATTAAGAGGAACATTTTAGTGCTGGCATACTTGTTATCATCCTGTACCTTAAGAAACAATTGTGCAAAGACCTATAGAGCAATGGCAAACATTAAATTTAGAGACTGATAAAATCCACCAACCAAGCATTTTTAGTTCATCATTGCTGAAAAATTTTGAGCTAAATATTATTATACAGAAACGTATGTTTGTAAATTGTATTTCTTTTTTTTTTCTCAGAAAGAAAATGCATCGCACAAGTCCTCAATGAAAGGGGGTGCATTTCGGTTAAACATGCACCCTAAGGCTTATTTTGACAGTAACCCATACTTTACAGACAAACCCATGGGGCCCAAAAAGGAAGAATATAAAAAAGCAAATGTGGGCACATTCAAACCAAGTTCACCAGCTAAAAAGGTAAGTATTTCATATGCTGTTTAGTTACCAAATGGTCAATATTTAGAAATTCTCCTTAAGTATTTCTTTAATTATTTCAAAAGATTCTTATTTAATATAACATCCAAAAGCTCTGATATAAATGTATGTGATTCCTAAACCAGGAATGTTCAGTAGATAAAGGGGCCTTGGTGGCCCCGTCGATTAGAGTGATAGTCCTTCAGTCCTAGACCGACCTTCCATTGATAAAGCTCTGGATTGAATCCTATTCAGGCCAATAAAAATTGAAAAATTGTTGAGTGAATTTTACACTCGATCGCTGTATGTTGAAGAGTTGCCAGGTACTCGCCGAAGGTGGGGTGTTTCCTACGGGCAAAGAGCCCTGATTTTTGAGTGCCACATAAAACATCAATCAATCCATGGACAAACCAGCGCATATCCCACAGAATGTTCAGTGGACAAACCAGCACATATCCCACCTACATGGGGGCTGAATGATCAGTGGATAAACCAGCACATATCCCACCTACATGGGGACTGAATGTTCAGTGGACAAACCAGCACATATCCCACCTACATGGGGGCTGAATGTTCAGTGGACAAACCAGCACATATCCCACCTACATGGGGGCTGAATGTTCAGTGGACAAACCAGCACATATCCCACCTAAATGGGGGTTGAACGTTCACTGGACAAACCAGCACATATCCCACCTAAATGGGGGCTGAATGTTCACTGGACCAACCAGCACATATCCCACCTACATGGGGGCTGAATGTTCAGTGGACAAACAAGCACATATCCCACCTAAATGGGGGATGAATGTTCAGTGGACAAACCAGCACATATCCCTCCTACATGGGGGCTGAATGTTCAGTGGACAAACCAGCACATATCCCACCTACATGGGGGCTGAATGTTCAGTGGACAAACCAGCACATATCCCTCCTACATGGGGGCTGAATGTTCAGTGGACAAACCAGCACATGTCCCACCTACATGGAGGCTGAATGTTCAGTGGACAAACCAGATCATATCCCACCTACATGGGGGCTGAATGTTCAGTGGATAAACCAGCACATATCCCACCTACATGGGGGCTGAATGTTCAGTGGACAAACCAGATCATATCCCACCTACATGGGGGCTGAATGTTCAGTGGACAAACCAGCACATATCCCACCAACATGGGGGCTGAATGTTCAGTGGACAAACCAGATCATATCCCACCTACATGGGGGGGGGGGGGGGGGGGGGGGCTGCATGTTCAGTGGACAAACCAGCACATATCCCACCTACATGGGGGCTGAATGTTCAGTGGACAAATCAGATCATATCCCACCTACATGGGGGCTGAATGTTCAGTGGATAAACCAGCACATATCCCACCTACATGGGGGCTGAATGCTCAGTGGACAAACCAGCACATATCCCACCTACATGGGGGCTGAATGTTCAGTAGATAAACCAGCACATATCCCACCTACATGGGGGCTGAATGCTCAGTGGACAAACCAGCACATATCCCACCTACATGGGGGCTGAATGCTCAGTGGACAAACCAGCACATATCCCACCTACATGGGGGCTGAATGTTCAGTGGATAAACCAGCACATATCCCACCTACATAGGGGCTAAATGTTCAGTGGATGAACCAGCACATATCCCACCTACATGGGGGCTGAATGTTCAGTGGATAAACCAGCACATATCCCACCTACATAGGGGCTAAATGTTCAGTGGATGAACCAGCACATATCCCACCTACATGGGGGCTGAATGTTCAGTGGATAAACCAGATCATATCCCACCTACATGGGGGCTGAATGTTCAGTGGACAAACCAGATCATATCCCACCTACATGGGGCCTGAATGTTCAGTGGACAAACCAGATCATATCCCACCTACATGGAGGCTGAATGTTCAGTGGATAAACCAGCACATATCCCACCTACATGGGGGGCTGAATGTTCAGTGGACAAACCAGCACATATCCCACCTACATGGGGGGCTGAATGTTCAGTGGACAAACCAGCACATATCCCACCTACATGGGGCCTGAATGTTCAGTGGACAAACCAGCACATATCCCACCTACATGGTGGGCTGAATGTTCAGTGGACAAACCAGCACATATCCCACCTACATGGGGCCTGAATGTTCAGTGGAAAAACCAGCACATGTCCCACCTACATGGGAGCTGAATGTTCAGTGGACAAACCAGCACATATCCCACCTACATGGGGCCTGAATGTTCAGTGGACAAACCAGCACATGTCCCACCTACATGGAGGCTGAATGTTCAGTGGACAAACCAGCACATATCCCACCTAAATGGGGGCTGAATGTTCAGTGGAAAAACCAGCACATATCCCACCTACATGTACATGGGGGCTGAATGTTCAGTGGACAAACCAGCACATATCCCACCTAAATGGGGGCTGAATGTTCAGTGAACAAACCAGATCATATCCCACCTACATGGGGGGCTGAATGTTCAATGGACAAACCAGCACATATCCCACCTACATGGGGGCTGAATGTTCAGTGGATAAACCAGCACATATCCCACCTACATGGGGGCTGAATGTTCAGTGGACAAACCAGATCATATCCCACCTACATGGGGGCTGAATGTTCAGTGAACAAACCAGATCATATCCCACCTACATGGGGGCTGAATGTTCAGTGGACAAACCAGCACATATCCCACCTACATGGGGGCTGAATGTTCAGTGGATAAACCAGCACATATCCCACCTACATGGGGGCTGAATGTTCAGTGGACAAACCAGATCATATCCCACCTACATGGAGGCTGAATGTTCAGTGAACAAACCAGATCATATCCCACCTACATGGGGGGCTGAATGTTCAATGGACAAACCAGCACATATCCCACCTACATGGGGGCTGAATGTTCAGTGGATAAACCAGCACATATCCCACCTACATGGGGGCTGAATGTTCAGTGGACAAACCAGCACATATCCCACCTACATGGGGGCTGAATGTTCAGTGGACAAACCAGCACATATCCCACCTACATGGGGGCTGAATGTTCAGTGGATAAACCAGCACATATCCCACCTACATGGGGGCTGAATGTTCAGTGGACAAACCAGATCATATCCCACCTACATGGAGGCTGAATGTTCAGTGAACAAACCAGATCATATCCCACCTACACGGGGGGCTGAATGTTCAATGGACAAACCAGCACATATCCCACCTACATGGGGGCTGAATGTTCAGTGGATAAACCAGCACATATCCCACCTACATGGGGGCTGAATGTTCAGTGGACAAACCAGCACATATCCCACCTACATGGGGGCTGAATGTTCAGTGGATAAACCAGCACATATCCCACCTACATGGGGGCTGAATGTTCAGTGGACAAACCAGCACATATCCCACCTACATGGGGGCTGAATGTTCAGTGGATAAACCAGATCATATCCCACCTACATGGGGGCTGAATGTTCAGTGGACAAACCAGCACATATCCCACCTACATGGGGGCTGAATGTTCAGTGTTTAAAAACATGTCTTTTGCAAAGAAAATGCTGAAAAATTATCACACTCTATCAGATATTTGTAACATTTTCTGTTGTTTTTGTTGACTTTATGGTCAAATTATTTTATTGGATATTTCATCTTTCAGCCTGCTGGAATGAAGGCGGGAACATTTGACCCCTACCCATCTCACTCAGCCGACCCCTACAAAGTTCTACGTTATACACGACCTATTAATGTAGTGAACAAGACTGGAAAGACGTTTATGCCAACCCCTGGCCCTAAATCTACACCTGTTAATTCTATCGTTAATCAGAATGTTCACAGGTATGTCCACATTTTACACAATGTCAATCAGAATGTTCACAGGTATGTCCACATTTTACACATACAATGTCAATCAGAATGTTCACAGGTATGTCCACATTTTACACACACAATGTCAATCAGAATGTTCACAGGTATGTCCACATTTTACACACACAATGTCAATCAGAATGTTCACAGGTATATCCACATTTTACACACACAATGTCAATCAGAATATTCCCAGGTATATCCACATTTTATACAATATCAAATAGAATGTTCACAGGTATGTCCACATTTTACACATACAATGTCAATCAGAATGTTCACAGGTATGTCCACATTTTCACACACACAATGTCAATCAGAATGTTCACAGGTATGTCCACATTTTCACACACACAATGTCAATCAGAATGTTCACAGGTATGTCCTCATTTTACACACACACAATGTCAATCAGAATGTTCACAGGTATGTCCACATTTTACACATACAATGTCAATCAGAATGTTCACAGGTATGTCCACATTTTCACACACACAATGTCAATCAGAATGATTACAGGTATGTCCACATTTTACACACACACAATGTCAATCAGAATGTTCACAGGTATGTCCTCATTTTACACACACACAATGTCAATCAGAATGTTCACAGATATGTCCACATTTTACACAATGTCAATCAGAATGTTCACAGGTATACCCACATTTTATACACATACAATGCTTTATCTAACTTTAAAGTGTGTTTAGCACCCAGGAATAAGTCAGCAACATGATGTATTGTTAAGAAGTTATTGGACTAAAGAAAAAAATAGCTGACCAAAGATGGACCCAATTTTTTTGGTAAAATTTAGAATAAAAATATAATGTAACTGAAAATTTATATTTATTTTTTTCTTCCAGAGTGCTGAACAGTCAGAATTACAGATCATATACAACCATGTCAGCTATGTAAAACAAATTGTGTATATTCCATACTATCGTGTCAAAATTATGATTGTTAATTTTAAACTTTGACATCAGTTAAGATAAACTGTTGATCACATTTTTCTCATTGTATATACATCTATTTATTGAAAAGATATTTGTTACCTGACATAAGCAAACTGTGATAATTTGGAATCAAGGGACTCAAATTTTACATATTTTGTTATTTCGGGACTATGTCCATTTTGGAAAAATTATGTAAGTGCTTTGAGTGTAATTTTTATTTCTTTTTGTGCATGGTATGGATTTCCCTGTCAGTATTACATTTCTACAACCTTTAAGTATTTTGTTGTTGTTGTTGTAAATTTAACTAGCATATTGGAATAATCATTTAATAATCTGCCATTTTTTACAATAACACATCTGACATTCTAAATGCAAATATATATGTTTTCTAACCTTTTATTTGCTGTTTTGTTCTTCCTTGATCTTTTCTTTCAGCCATTTGGTTGTCAAAACACACCACTTACAATATGTTGATTGATTGTTTTGTGACAGGGTTCTTCTTTAAAAGTCAGAGGCCACTTAAAGGATAAATGTCAAGTTTAAGTCAATGCCTCCTATTTGATAATCAATTTGTTTAAGAACATGCACCGTATAAACTTACGGACGTAGCTGAAAGCAAAATGAGATTTCAGACACGAAACCTACACAGCTGAAGGCATTCTTTTTCTCTCTACAGCCTACATGTAGATACGTAAATTAATTAGCTTTAGCGCGGTGACGTCACAGTTGACATCTGATGTATACATTACTATTGTTGTGACGTCATACCCAAACAACGTTAAGCCACGACCTTTTCATGGTTGGTTGAAATGACGCCGAAAACGCTCCAAATGTCAACTGTGACGTCAAATACAAAGATATTTCCAATTTGTGACGGAAAATATGCATATTTTCAATCACTGTTTCTTTGACACCCTGGGACCTTACTGGAAGTTCGTTATGTTTCAATATTAAGTTTTTGGGTACATATTTACTCAATTTACAATAACTATCACCGCTAGGTGTTCAGAAGGAACTTGGTTGATTGATTGATTATTTGGTGTTTTATGCCGTGCTCAAGATTATTTCATTTATATGGCAGCATTGCCAGTTTTATTGTGGGAGGAAACCGGGCTCTGTGCCCGGAGGAAACCCACGACCTTCCGCTGGTAACTGGCAGAAGGAACTTGGCATTTATCCTTTAAGCTAAAAACAAGGCAGGCCAAGTGACAGAGGCACATATTGTAAGTGAGTTCAGGGGTTTTGTTTGCATCTATCACTCAGTACATTACATGTAATGTTGGACACAAACACCCCAATGTCATATCACTTGACCTATGTGGTATGATTACCACTGACCAGCAAAAGGTTGTAAGTATCCTCGGGGCAAAGGGCCAGGATTCTTTATCCAAAATTCTAGAAACCTTGCCCTAAAATGGCCTAAATAAAGGGATTGATTAATGTTTTATGATGTACTCAAGATTATTTCACTTAAATGGCCGTGTTGCTCGGTTTGAATGTGGAGGAAACTGCGCTTTTAACAAAATTTGGTAACAGCATTTAGCACAATTTTATAATGGTTTTCTGTTGTGTTCTTTTCACAAAAAATAAAGTGGTGTCAGTGCTTTACTGGAGTCCCAATAAAACAACCTGTCTTATAGCCCAGCCAAGGATTATACAAGCAGTACATTTTTTTCACACACTTACATTATTAGTTATATGACGCCCTTGCGTGGGTATACGGGTAGATATTTGGTGTCGGACATTAATATTTTCCTGAGGTGAAGTGTCAGACACCAAATATCTACCCCTATAAAGGGCGTCATATAACGAATTTATCAACATCCAGAACAGCTTGTTTACTTAAAACGGAGTATAATCAGCTGTTCTTTATGCGATAAGTTCACTTAAATGTATGGGCTGAGTTCTTCAAAAGTGTATTACGCTTGAGCCACGTGTAAATGATGTCACCAAACAAACAAATTCTATTGTGATGGGTTTCATGCTCTTTGAGACAAGCATAGCATACTTAGTATGCTTACGAAACAACATTCTAAATTAACATCACTATAGGTTTTCATCTTGACTGAAGAACTCTGTGATGCAAAAAGGCCTTCACTATCAGTGCGCGAGACCTTAACTCCGGGGTGATACAGAATGTATGGTCAGAGTATAAACTTTATATATATATTTATATGAAACATGCTTGTTGATAATTAACTTTCATCATGAAACCAGTTACATCAGAGTAAATCATTCCTCGGTTAAAAAGACCCAATCAAGCGAACTGAAGTAATTTAAGCATACATATAGTTTATTGTCCTTTACATAAATAGACTATTTACATGCCAACCACCGATTCTTCTATCATACAAATGTGAAATACTATACAGAAAATGTAGTTGCTATATTGAAAATGTAATGGAGCACCATTTTGAATGAAGTATGGAGTGAAAGTTACAGGATACAGGATTTTTTTTGCTACAACATCGATATTGATAATTCTACAAAGACTTGAAAAATACAAAATTCTTGGTTACAGTTTTACACATCTGGAAAATTAAACCATGGCTCTCATCTCTCTTTCTTTGATTTTAACAACCAATAAACCAAATTTAGATAAGAGGTTTCATTTCTGAACAGTTCTACGAAATATATTTAAGTCAAACAAAGGACACCGTATAGTGTCATTTTTTTCTTTTATTTTTGATACAATTTCAGAACTGTGTTATCTTCTGTATTCCATATTAACATTGAAAGGGAGGTAATTGAAATAAAGTAACTCAGTCTTTCAACACTGTGACAAATGTACATTCTTATGTGAGAGAATTAGATCAACCTGCAGGAATACAACAATCTGGAAGACTTGATCAGACTATGAAGTCCCCATTCTATTTATCTGACACAATGATGTGAGAAAATGATACTCTTTTGGATTTTGTCTGGCCAATTACATTCAATGTAGTCAAGTAGATACAAACCCTGCATAATTCTGTACAGTTTCATTGTACTAAGACACATGTTATTGTGGTCAAAAGATTACTTCTTTTCACTCGGTATTAAAAATAAAATAGATGGAAATCTATTCTGCGGATAAATTTATGCAATTTCTGTTAATTTAACTCATTTCTTTAGGATATCAATCAACCTAGACAATATACAGTAGACAAAATAAACAGATGACAGACCAATTTTCAAACAGTAAAATAATGCTTTTAAGATACAAGTTTATAATTAACTTTGGTGGCTTGAAATAGCTTCTTATAATAATGTTGAGATGACATTTTCTACAATGCAAAGTATTTTTGAAAACACTGCATTAAATGATTGATTGTTTGGTGTTTTACGCCGTGCTCAAGATTATTTCACTTATATAGCGGCGTTGCCAGTTTTATTGCGAGAAGAAAACGCGCTCTATGCCCGGAGGAAACCCACGACCACGATAGCTGGCAACCATCCCACATAGGTCATTCGACTGAAAACCCACTGCATTAAGTGATAATTGGCTAGTATTAAATTACGTTGACAAAATCTTTCATAATCCCCAACATAGTTCTTAAACTCTGAATAAGACATAAAAACTGCAACAATTCAAATAAAAATACTTCAGAATTCAATTTAAAAAATTTAGTAAAAGATATTCCATCTTTGGACTACTTTTATTCCTTGATATGAATTGAGGCAGTAAACTGAACTGTCATCGTCATCCTGTACATCATTGTCATCAATTTTCATCGTCATCATCATCATCTACATCATCATCATCTAAATCATCATCATCATCTTCTACCTAAAGTAGGTAATAAAAAAGTCAAATGTTGAAGTATGCCATAAAATTATTTTTCACAAAAACTTACTTACATGGGGATGTCCTAATTATTTCTTATTGGAATGTAACTTTAAGGACAGTTTCAAACAGTTCTTATTGGCCTTAAAATTGTTTAATATTCAGTCCTTCTTTCTCAAAATATACTCTATAGATTGCAGAGAGGTAACTCTTGGAAGATATTTTCTAATGTACATAACATGAGGAGATGTGATTGACAAGTGTCTACACAAGCCATATAAGGCAGTCTCCCTATATTGATCAGCACAGAAATGGTCTCCATGTGACTGGTTTGAACCAATCAAAAAGAAGTATACTGTGTGAGGTGAGATAAAAACGTTACCTCTTGGCCGAGTTCTTTTAACTTGCTCTTATAACTGGCTAATTTGACATCCTGATCAGCCAGGAGAACTAACAGCTCATCTTGTTCTTTCTTCAATGATTCTGATGATTCTACGGCTGCTTCTTTCTCACTCTCTAATTCGGATTTCTCTTTTTCTAATTCCTGTATGAAGGGAAAGTTTAAACAAGTAATGAATCCCTGACAAAGAGTTGATACCAGTGGAAACAAACATGATTAATGTGCAATGTATTATAAAGCAAGAACAAAATACTAATAACAAGTATACTCTTTACTTAGCGATGCTTTAAAAAAATGTCAGTTTCCACATCATAACTACAAATTACTAAATATAACAAACTCTGCACAGCTTATGTTCATAAACATATATTCTTAGTTATATATTTTACCACGTTGACTGCCGACGAGATAACTCGAAAGTGCAAGGGCTCTCCCATTTGCCATTCAAGCTTGTTACGCGTATGGCCAATGTCTGTTTACTGTGCTATTTTTAGCAACACACATAGTGGTTTCCCTTGATGCTTTGTGAGAAAACCCAGTACGAGATATGTCGTATATGGCAGTGTGATTTAATCGTTACATTCGGTACGCCAAAAAGTAAAGTTATTCAAAAAGATATCTATGTTAAGCCACGAGATAATTCGTACCAGCAGAATCCGGTGCGCCTGCCATTGCGAGATATCTCGTAGTCGGCAGTCAACATGTTAAATTCAAACTTACTTTAATTTTGTTGTTTAGTTGGCTTTTTTCATCTTCTAATGTTTTCAGTTTTTCCTGGACTGTTTCTTTTTCCAATTTAACATTCTGTAAATCCTTAGTTAAATGGTCAATTTGGTCATCTAACTTGGATGTATCCACACTTTGTGTTTGTTCTTTACTCTGGGTAGATAGCCTCTGATCCTAACAGATAATTTCACATATTAAGTTTGATCACAGAAGCATAGAAAAGTTAGTTACAGATATTATTACACCACAGTTAAAGTGACATGAGCTGCCAAAATTCACATGTTTTATATAAATTCTGATTGTCAAGAGAAGTTGAGTGTATGAAGTACTTTAAAAAACTAAAGAACTCAAGTTGAAAATAGTAACAGTTAACTGTACGAAACAAAGATGACCGACAAAATTCAAATAGCCGGGAAGTATAAATACATGTTTGGAAGTCTTGTTGCTTATTTAAAATTTTAACTCTGCATCAATTAAATCTTTATTTAAATATTTACGCTGATTTTATGCCATAAAGCCATGTACCTTCCATACTATTTACCTGTACACACCAAAAGCATGTTTATTACCCAACACACTGTTCACAACTATCCAAGAGTTAGAAATACAAATTTCCACAGACCAATTCACCTATCTGACCAATCTTTTAGGTTCTTAAAACACTTGGGCCCCCGTGATTGGAATGACTTAAAACATATTGATTCAATATCTTTATTCAAATCCAATCTTAAGAAGCATTTGTTAGACTCACCCATCCAATGACGAGATATTATTATTAGGACTAATGTTATTGTTTTCTTTTCAGCATTTTTTTTCATCTGTACAAGAAACAATAACTCCTGCATTCTTAACAAGTCAAATTGAAGGCTTACCAATTCTGTTTTTTCTGCCTGTAAATTTGATATTTGAGAGTTCAGTCTAGAAATCTCTTCTTGTCTATCATTAAGTGATTTCCTAGTTTCCTGTAGTTCTGTATTTGTTCTTTCTACTGTTGACTGTAAAACAGCTATCTCACTCGGATTATTCTCTTTGTTTTCTTCTCCATGGTTTTCTAACCTTAACTCCAGTGCTGATAAATCTGATCTCTACAAACATACAATAAACAAATGCTAAATGTAAAGGAAACATGAATTTCTACCGTAAAAACATTGACACTCATCCATTGTTCTGGTTCAGTGTATACATTTACTCAAATTGATTGATGATTTGACCAAAAGTTCGCAAATGTTAGATAAATTCAGCATAACAAGTTTGTATGGCATTTGTGACGTGACAAAGCCACCATGTCGGATTGGTCTAACTTTTTTATAGGAGGGGGTGGGGGCTATTTAAATAAATGATATTTCATAAATGGGAAAGAAAAAAGTTGCAAAGCATACTTATTAGCTGGTTAGTAAAATGCTACGGTAAATGACGTCCGAATCCGACCGATGCCGGATCCGACCGGCGGTGGAGATCACAGACCATGGTGATTAGCCACCCAGTGTGCTGCCGACGCCTGAGCTGACAGTTAGTCAAGCGCCTACATGACCGATAACTTACCGGCTGTCGACTGGTAATGGAGATTTCCGACTTGAAGTAGAAACGTATAGTCCCAAGATGTTGTGCATTAACCATTTTTATTAGATTCGCGAAAAAATAAATACGTGTTAAAAAATCAACCCGAGTTTTGTTTGTTTTTCATACCGTCAGCTTATGACCAAGCGTCAAATCATTCTTTTTCACAACGTCTATGAAATGAATTACTAAGCCGTAAGTAGCGTTTCTGTCTCCAAAATGACTTTGTTGTATACTGAAAGCCGTATTTTGGAAATTAGCCACCGTATATAGAAAGGAAATCATTTTGTATTCAGAAACCCGGACTAAGCCGCAAATCGCTAAATTGCCGTGGTTTCAGTTTACTTTCTGAATATATCGCGGCTTTTGAAGCCTTCGGCGGGAAAGATATCAAACATCGGTATTACAAAAGATCAAAATTCACGAATAACATGCACTCAGATCGAGAGATTTTAACTCACAAACTCCTGTTCGCTGCAGTCTATACATGTTCTAATTTTAAAACTTCGAGTTCTTGAAAATCACGTAGCAATATTATAATTTAATATTACTTGAAGTAAAAAACCACGTGGTCTGCGGCAGCTTTATCGATAGCATTGCAAGCATTACCATATACCGCAGGCGTAGAGCGACTTAGTATATAGTATATACTAAGTCGCTCTACGCCTGCGGTATATGGTAATGCTTGCAATGCTACTTTATCGATCGCTAAAACAGGTAGCCATTTGATTGGCTCTTATTTTGATTGACAGGTATGTATAGTCCAATCAGCAACCATAAGACCCAAAAGAAAGCTGAACAGCTCACTCTGGACTGTCAAATATATAAGATATTTTAGGCCTACATGTTTGAACGCCTGCTTTTAACAATAAAACATTACAAAATACCTTTTGGTCGTTCTCATATTTAAAAGCAATTCTCTATGGTTTTAGACGGCGAGTATAATTTAGCAACAACTCATTGAGTCTATGAAATCTACCGAATCTGGCTAGCGTCGTCAACACTCCCGTGAAGTTGGCAGCTTGACTGCTCAAATGGCGACGGGAAACAACAGATACGTGTACATGTAGTTAACCCATGATTAGTATGTTAATGATCGATTATCCTACATTAAGGAATAGCTTTTTCATCCAACTTTTTTTTTCTGGTGATCCAATCGTCCTACAAATATCCAAGCCCAGATTGAGTAAACTGGTGTGCATCACGGCACGACTGAACGATGGCCGCTTCTGTGTCACCACGTGTGTAGTCACTTTGGTTTCAGATAGAATATCTGTGTTTTTTTTACATAAATATATAATCAACTAACAAATGAAGTTGGATAGCAGACTACGTGTAGTTTATATATATTACTCATAGTGATATGTTTAGGGCCATACGCACATGTTGTAAGTTTGAAAGTTGTGTTGGAATCTCAGCCGCAGTGAACATCGAACAATACCGCTCCCTGGGCCGTTTGTGACGAAAAAAATATAAAATCCGGCATACATGTAGGCAGATTTCTCAGCTAACTGCGAGTTTTTGTAGGTCTACTAATTGATGTTGTTGTTGTTGTACCAAAGTGACAATGAAGACCTGCGTTTAAACTAAACTGTAAGGGTAAAAACGCTTCCGTTAAAAACATGTTTTATTAGCCTAAATAGTCTCATTGAATCGATCCACAGCCTTGGAAAGATCAAAGGCCAAGCAGACTAATCGTTTCACACATCCGCTGATTGCTCTATTCATGCGACTCAACAGGGGGTTGAACCAGACTACTACTCACTTTGGGTATAAAATCGGTCGGATTCGGACGTCATTTACCGTATATGTTACACAAAGATAAACTCTTTATGTTTTAACCCTTATTTTTCAACAGTACTGGACGTTTGTCTACAAAAGCTCATAATAGCATCTTGTCAATGTATGTACATTATGTATGATTGATGTATTCAAGACAGGTGGTTATCAAAATATCTTACAAGTTTTCCAATAGTCTTGTCTTTATCTGTGAGTTGAGACTTGAGGGAAGTAACTTCTTGTTCTAATCTATTGGTATCCTCTGTAAGTTTATTTCCATCAATCACAGGTACACCTTGAGAACCTACAATACATTAACAGGGGAATCAGGCTTAATAGATAAACTATTTTGCCCATAGTTTAGGATTTTAACATTTAACAAGGGTAAATAAATCAGGATGAAATTTCTCCCCCAAAACTGGTTTGACTATGTACGAGAATAATATGAGTGAGCGTAATTTATTTACAGAAATTCAACCACACAATGTGTTATCGACATGACATGTTTGGTTTAATGTAAGTTTCTCAGGGCTGCAGATAGGATGTACAAAAGCGTATATCAAGCGGAACCAAGGTTTAACCTAGGCATGATAGCATCACTGTTGCAATAATTTGTGAGCAAGGTCATTTAGCCTTGTTGAGAGTTATTGTAAAGCCAATACAACTTGAGTCAATTAATAAACATTGGCATTATGTCAAAATACTAGATGTACAACAATACCATGAAAATGAAGGTGACAATTTAATAACCAAGGGTTGCTCGTAAACCCAATGAAGTCCGTTCTGACCAAAATCTAACTCTGAAAACTGCAGATTGCAGAAAAACAGACGTACCTTTTTGAGCTTTGAATAGTGCATTTTGATCCTTTAATTGTTGTACTTGTTCTTTCAACTCTGTTAACTGTTGTAGGCAGTCAGAATGGTCCTGCTTTAATATTTCCAATTCACTCTTTGTTGAATTCAAGTGCTCGTCCTGCAATTGAGAACAAGAGTTTAAGAAACTCATAATACGCCCGCAAGGGTAAATTCATTGTAGCACACTATCTTAATATTCAATATTAAAGACATGCTTTAAACAGAATTTTGGCTGGTAAAATCTTTCAGTCACCTAAATAAGACTGGGGCTTGGTGGATTTTAGTATTTGACAGATCACATACCTATAAGCTGCTACCTATATCTGAAAGCTGTACCAAAGCTACTTGCAAAAGTGTGTACACTACATATAGGCATACAACAGCAATTTCATTTAATTACAGATTTAACAATAGAAAGAAGGTCGCAACTCATTTGGTCACCTTGGTTATCAAATAAGTTGTTTGGATATAACTAAGCTATTCTGTGAAACCGCATTTCCTTAATTACTGAGCCTAAAGGCTGTCCACACATATAGCGAGACTCCAATTTACTTTTAGTACTAGACACACCATCTACTCATAAGATAGTTATAACTGAAAAAAAATTGATAATCCATGCATTAAGTACCGAGTTACTCAATGCCAAAAGGCTGGTGACTGTTCTGGTCGCCACAAATATAGAGATCCCAAATTCAATTTTGTTACAGGACACATCGTCTAATCATAAGTCAGTTATAACTAAAAAAAATTTAAATCCATCAAATAGTTCCAGAGTAAACTCAATGCCAAAAGACTGGTGACTGTTTTGGTCGCCACAAATATCAACACTCCAACTAAATTTTGGTACAGAACACACCATCTACTCATAAACTAGTTATAACTAAAAAAAAAATGTTAATCCATCGAATAGTTCCAGAGTAACTCAATGCCAAAAGACTGGTGACTGTTTTGGTCGCCGCAAATATCAAGACGCCAACTTAATTTTGGTACAGAACACACCATCTACTCATAAGCCAGTTATAACTAAAAAAAAATTTCAAAATCCATCCAATAGTTCTGGGTTTACTGAATGTCAAAAGGCTGGTGACCGTTTTGGTCGCCGCAAATATAAAGACCCCAATTTAATTTTGGTACAGAACACACTATCTATTCATAAGCTAGTTATATCTGAAAAAAAAATTAAATCCATTGAATAGTTTCAGAGTTATAAATGCCAAAAGGCTGGGTGGCTGTTTTGGTCGCCAAAAATATTGAGACTCCAATTTAATTTTGGTACGCGACACATCGTCTACCCATAAGCTACATATATCAGAAGAAAAAAAATAAATTCAGGCAACAGGTTTTAAGTTATGGAGCGGACACGAATCCGGGACGGACAGACGGACGGACAACGGTATACCAATATACGCCCGCTTTAAGAGCCGGCGTATAAAAAGTACAGAGTACAAATTTAAAAAGAAAAACTGGAAAGATGAAATTATGAAAACATTTGATGTAACAAACTTATTATTTTATATATATTGCACACATAGAATCTATTTAAAAAGTCATAGGACCAGGTTATTTAATCAGGTCACCAAGGGGAGATAACTACTGTTCTATTTTCATTATGTCTTATAACATTGCAAGCATTACCATATACCGCAGGCGTAGAGCGACTTAGTATACAGACAATGTAACCACCATCTTGTTTTTTCGAGTGACTTCCGGAAGGATCTGTCAGTGCAATTGCCGATGTTCGGTCAGTTTCAGGTAATTTTCTTTATATTCGGCTTTTAGCTGGGGCGATTGAATGGGATTAGTATTTTATTCGGTGATAACCGAGTCTTTCTAAATCCTCATTTAAGCCGGACATTCTCTGAATTTCTTTCACGCTAGGGAATTCCCTTTTTACAACTAATTACGCTGTAAGGTATTTCCCCACTTTGAATAAAAAAAACATATGATCCAAATTCCGTGTTTTGTTGAAATTTGGCAGGAATCAAACCAACTATATGTAAAAACAATGAGCAAAGTTTGACATGAATACGCCAAGTAGAACTCATAATATATATGCTTAGTTGATAGCATCTCCAAATACACACCGAGTCACATTGACAGATATTCATAAATCATAGTTTACTGGGGTTTAGTTTCTTCTTTCACCATCTATCACCACAACTTTCTCAGATTAACCCTTTATATGTACAAAGTGGACATTTAAACAAAATTAGTGCGAATGGGATTTTTCATATTGGATTCCTGTTAATAGCTGTCATAAGTGGGATGGCTGATAGTAACTAACAGAAGGTTGAGCATTTTAGCTCTCCAGCAATATGTGCCACTGTGCAACTTAAGTGATCCTTTGTGTGATGTAAAAGACAAATTAATCAATCAATCATGGTTTAATATTTTCCCCCAAACTTATGGTATGGCAAGGGCATTTGGGATTCTACCAGCAGATACATTGGCCTGTAACCGTGTGTTTTAGTGTTCATGAAAAAATATATATAAAATAAACTACATTATTGGAAAAATCGCTCAGGGTTCGGACTTTTTTCTATAAAAACAACAAATTCTATAATTGTCTGCATATGATTATGCTGTAACAAATTTTAACAGATCCAGGTAGTTATACAACTTGGTTTATATACATATTTAATGATATTATATGTTTTAAGAGATGGCCAAAATTATTATTGAGCTTTGAAGAATAATAGACTGGTTAAACAGGAGCAAGTCACAATTAGACTTAGTTGCAGGACAACGCAAGTTAAATAGCTAAAAGTTTGAAAGATCAAAATATTTGTATTTCATTACACAGATGAATGTACAAACAGGGAGACAATGTTTTATTTTAAGCACTATACATGTACAAGATCTAAACATAGTACTGGATAGTTGTAACATATACAGCGCACATCAAAGTAAAATAATAAACTGTACTTTCTTATTTCTTTGTGTCTAAAACATGACTATAATGACAAGATTTTAAATATTTCAGTTTTGGTTTTTCATGCAGCAACCAAGGTTTTTTCATCCATTTTGTCGTCGCGATAAGATTGAAACTTATCTTCTCTCACCATTGGAATGCATAATGAGAAAAATTCACTAACTCATCTTTATTATATTTTGATCATTGATGTATCGGACATAGTGTATGTGGGTCAGGCCCGGTATGAACAAGTGCAGGTCCAAAAAGTATCATTCAAGAGATTCCATTTTTCCTAAGCTCTCGTTTACTAATTCAGTAATTTAACTGATGATTGTAGTTTGATAACTTTTTTTTAATTTTTCAGCATATTTCAAATGTTCATATTTTCTCTCCAAATATTTATCATAAAACACTTAAAATGATAAACAATCTCATTGACTTTGGGCACACCATCCTATTCTTGTAGATCTTTGGTCACACCATGCCATTCTTGTTGAAATATTTAACAAACACTTTGTGGTGAATATCATCTCCAGTCCCCAAATTTTGTAAATTGAAACTCTAGTAGAGGTTCTCCTATTTCTGAAAAATAATTGCACACTAATCCTTGAACGATTACGAATATCACAGATTTTTGATAGAAAGTGTAATTCAACTGAAAAGTGTAAGCAGGAGTTAAAGTCAAAACTAAATAATGATAGAAAATTTGTAATTATGACTTTTTATTCAATTTTGTCCACAGCCTCATTGCAAAATATTAGATAATTGGTTTGGACCAGCTTTAATAATTGATAAGCTAACGTTAAGAATATCACAGATTTTTCTTTAAAAATCAATAAATTATAAATGCAAGAAGAAATTGATTGAAAGTGTAATTCAAATGAAAAGTATAAGCAGAAGTTAAACTGTTAACTAAATAATACTAGGAAATTCGTGATTTATGACTTTTTATTCAATTTTGTCAACAGCCTCATTACAAAACATTAGATAACTGTTTTAAACCAGCTTTGATAATTATTGATTGTTTGGTGTTTTACGCCGCCCTCAAGATTATTTTCGCTTATATGTTGCCAGTTTTATTGTGGAAGAAAACCGGGCTCTGTGGCCCGAGGAAACCCACGACCTTTCAGTGGTAACTGGCAACCATCCCACATAGGTCGTTCGAGTGAAAACCCAGTCAGAAAATGTTCCATTTTTTTGGACTGAGTGGGATTCGAAACCCACGGCCCATTGGTGGAATTTAATAATTGACAAGCTAACTTTTCTGCACAAACACTTTTACTTGTGAATTAAATGTAATGATTTAACCCAACCTTCTGTTAGTTCCTGGCAACCATCCCACATATGACCGCTATTAAAGGCCCACTTGCCGCCGTAGCCTGTTTGACATTTGTTAAGAAAACCAATTTGCACGAGAAACCATTAAAATTAAACATAGCACACATAAAGCATGACCAATTAGGTTTAGAATGTATAAATGAGGGTGAAAAACAAACAAAGAATCAAAGCTCGATTACAACAACAACACTGATCAGTGTTGGTTAACTTAAGTGTTGGATTACCCTTACCACGCGTTTTTGTCTGTGGTTTGCACTCGGCAGGCTTTTATCTCGACCTTTTATCCCTCTTACTTGATCGTTAGTATGTATTTCTTAGATAAAGTTTGTAAAATTTTACTGTGTCGTTAGATCGCCCACACGGCTCAAACCCTTACGGCACTTGTGCACACGCTCAGGTTCAAAGTTTGTTTACATTGCGGGTACCTGAAAAATCTGTTTTTCAATTTCAAATTAAAAATAATAAATGATGTCAAAACTTTCAATTTCTGGTAAAAATAGAAAGTTCCTAACTTTTTCTGTCTGGGAAAAATACAGAAAACCGTCCACTGTTTTTAATGTAAACAGTCTTCTGGATTTTCGGGGCAAGTGTGCCTTTAACATGAATCCAGTATGAAAAGCCCCATCCCCACTAATATTCCACTTCGTACATGCTAAGGGTTAATCAGTGGTAGTTGTGGTGATAGCTTGTTGGCTTGATTTCTGCCAAATTTCAACAAAACGCGGAATTCGGATCATATGTTTTTTTAATGTCAAAGTTGGGAAATACCTTTCAGCGTAATTAGTTGTAAAAGGGAATTCCCTAGCGTGAAAGAAATTCAGAGAATGTCAGGCTTAAATGAGGATTTAGAAAGACTCAGTAATCACTGAAGAAAATAAAAATCACATACAATCGCCCCAGCTAAAAGCTGAATAGAAAGAAAATTACCTGAAACTGACCGGACCCTGACATCGGCGATCACACTGACAGATCCTACCGGAAGTCACTCGAAAAAGCAATATGGCGGTCACGGTTACATTGCCTATATACTAAGTCACTCTACGCCTGCGGTATATAGTAATGCTTGCAATGCTATATGTCTTATTGAGTAACTGGTCAAAAAGATATTGGGTTGTTTCCTTCGTTTATGACCTCCATAGTAACCTAATAGGTCACAGACGGAACCTGTACAAAACTACCTGATTTAAACAGACCAATATATAAAAGCAATCTATCTTATTATTCATTTAAACCCCCTGGACCTCGAGAATTGAATAAACTACCAACAAATAATCGAGCCATTAATTAAACTTCACTGTTCAAATCAAAATTAAAAGCACATCTGCTAAAACATCTACTATGAACTTAATATTATTAATATTATGAAATGTATATACACATGCATGTTGTATATATACTGAACTGCAAACGAAACGTCACCCTATTCAAATGTTGCTAAATACATATATTATGATAATTTTCAATAATTTTTCTCTTTTGATATCCTTGCTAGACCTGGTTTGAGGCCAGTGGTCAGGAAAGTTTGTTTTCTGATCATGTTACTAATATGCAAAACACATCATCAAAGCACAGTAACTAAAGTAATGATGGGGTGCTTTCTCGGTCCTGGTAGAGGATTGATTGATTGAGAAAAAGGTAGAGAAATGATGTAACAGCTGCCAGCTATATCGATCAGGCGCTGAGACCCTTCATCGTGCCCCATTTTGCTCGTCATGGAAAGTTCAAGTTCCTAGTTCCTATCATCTTTATCAACCGTCTCATCCACTCAAGGTTCCGACGATGCAACGCTGTAATCAACGCCCATGGTGGCCATACACCACCTGTCCTTACTTTCACTTAAAATTCTCTAACATTTGTCTGCCAATGATGATGATTGATCATGTCAAATTTGGAATCAATCCGTTGATAAGTGTGTTGTTTACGTCTATTTGAAATACACCGATTATCAATATCCAAAAAGGAGTGACCTTTTTTTTGCGGTTCAGTATATGTTGTATATATAAGCGATAATCCTTTCACCATTTTGTATCAACCTGTTAATTTACTTTTGTTATACTTGGGATAGATCAAGCTCCATTAGGCGATTTAACCCAGCCAAAGCCTTACTAAATCATCAGGTAAACATGTACAAATTTGTTATTGGTGAATAAAGATCAATGAATCAAACATAAAAAAGACGAGATATTCTTGTTAATCTGATTACCTGTTCTTTGATTAATCCCTTATACTGATCCACTATACTCTCATGTTCCTTGATACTGGCTATTTTCTTCCTCCTTTCTTCTGCGTCTTCACCTTCAGGTTTTAACGCTCTTAGAACTTCAACTACAACACACACGTGGATAAATACAGCCCTTCTTAAGTGCTGTCTGAAAGTCTCAATGGCTTCCATTATAACACGAAATGTTTAACTTTAAACAATTAGAACAAAAGAATAACAGAAATTTACAGTGGCAATTATTTCTCAGAAAATGTGGTGGTTATTTTCCGAATACTAAAATCTTATTGATATTATTTATGTTCATTATTTCTGATTGTATACTATTGATCAAGGTAAGTAAGAGTAAATTGGAGCAGTAGTTTTGAAGACAGATAGATTGATGCCACTTACTTTCTAATTGTTTGAAGAGCCTTGTAAACTCAAAGTCAAATGTAACTTCATTGGGGTGTTTATAGTTCAGATGAGGTTTCTTTGCTGCTTTTGTGTAACTCTCATTTTTGGTCACTTGATTTAATTTATCATTAAATGTCTCCATTCCTATTCTCTTCTCTATAATCTGTTGTAATGAGGCCCTGAGAAGAAGTTTAATTAATGATACAGTAAAGGTAACATCAGAGAACAGCTGGTTTATCACCGATTGATTCAATGTTTACAGGTTAAACCTCTAACATAATATGTGAACGTTTTTACTCCAGCTTTTCAATTGCAGTAGCTACCTTTTTAGTTGTACTGGGACATAATTGCATTACTCCAGGAAACATTAGATAAACAAAAGTAGGCTGTCACCATCAGGACCCCTTGAGTTGGGCCTTTCAATATCAATCCTTAAAAATTTTTTACATCACACAGACTTTCAATATGCTTCGGGTAATTGCTGAATCAAACTCCTGTATCAAGCTTCAGGGCTCTGAGACAAAGAGATAAAGCATTTACAAGAAATTTTATGGCAGCAGTTATAACCCATAACACCCTTCATACATTGCCGTATTAAGCAACTGACTGAAGTTTCAAAGTTGTGAGTATAATACTTTTTTAAAATAATGTGTTTACAATGTACAGAGGGATGGCGAATACAACAGCAATTCTCTTAAATAATGGGCCTTAACCTTTGCCTTACCTGTTAAAGGTGTCATTTTCCTCATTATTATAGAGAATGGATATCCCGAGTAAAAAAGCACAAAGACCCTGAGTAAGAACCTCTTGTTCTTCTCCCTCTGAAGATGATACCTGGCTAATGAGCTACACAAGTTAAGGAGATCTATATAGAAACAGCTTTATCACTGATTTATTGATGGTTCGATTGATTTATTACATAAACAATCAATCATGATTTATAACAATTTCTCATTAAAACTGAGCTGTAAAATCCCAAAACCAATTTAAAACTAAATGGTTGATTGTTGTTTTATGCTTCAGTCAAGTTTATTTCATTGACAAGTTAGTGCAAGAGGAAACCAAGATTTTTGTCCGATGACTTTTGCAGGGTGCCTGGCAACCCTACCACACAGGGCGATCAAGTGAAAACCCTGCTCAGAAATATGACAATTTTTCTTACGTTGATCCCACGGCCCATCAATGGAAGGCCTATGTTAGACTGAGAGGCTATCGCCCAACGTACTGAGCCACCAAGCCCCCCTCCCTACCCTTCACCCAAAATTAAATGATTCAGATGTAAAAGGATACATATGGCACATTGGCGGTGTTGTGAAGAAAGTGTGTGACAGCAATAGGACAGTCAGCCATCCAACCACATAGTAACATCAGTAAACCAACACGAGCTTGAATCTTACCACCCTGTTATACAGAAAAGAAATATTTTGACAATTCTAGAAACATAAGCAAAAGTTCTTTTTATAAAATATGATAATTACTAGAGAAAAAACAAACTCAGATCACAATAGCTGTGGCCTCAAGCGTTGCTATTGTTTTCGGGTTATATATATATATATTTTTAAAACACCATGTAGCATAAAGTTATGTTAACTTGCATGTGTCAAATATTTGAGATACTGATCACAGTTAAAAAGGGAATTAAGAAATATGTTTTAATAATAACAATAAAGAAATATCCAATGAAGGTAACAAGAGTCATCAGAAGATAATGTATCCACCCCCCTCCCCCACCCCACATTAGATTTATCAATGTCATATAAAGTGGAGATTATATTAAGAACAGAAGTACATTTGAAAATACTTACAAGATATTTTTATTCATAACCACTCTTGCTAACAACCATTCTCACCACGTTTCAACAATACTCAATGAAAACTATAAGTAGGAAATGTACTAACAAACTCCTACTGTCTACATTTTGGGTTACTCATTAACTCCAGAAATAACTGAACAAATTTCAACCAACATAACGTACATAGATACATGTAGAACTGGATGCATTGACAAACACTCACATGCTATATAGGTAAATACTGTAGAAAAAAAAGGCAATAACTCTAGAAATGATTGAACCAATGTAACACATATAGAGGACGCAAATCCTCCCATAGTAACTAGTATGCCCACTAAGTTTGATGAAAACAGTAGGGGGAGATACCTTGAAAAGCATTCAAATTCAACATACTCAAATATAGTTGAAAATGGGCAATTACTCTGGATATAATTGAAACAACGATACCAAACAGGAGATGCAACTACTCACATGGTAAAGAAAATGTCCACCAAGTTTCAAGATAATATGACGAAAACTGAAGGGTAATATGCGTTAAAGAGCACTCACATTGCATATACTCCCAACACTGTATAAAACCGACAATAACTCTGGAAATAATCGCAGCAACGCAACCCACATAGGAGATGCACATCCTCACACAGTAAAAAATATACCCACCAAGTTTCAAGAAAATCTTAAGAAAACTGTTATAGCAGATGCAAGCATTCACAATCTCTTTACAGCCGAGAAATAGAAATAACTCTAAATATATTTGAACCAACACAACCCAAATCAGGATGAACATCCTCACAGGGTCAAAAGTATCCCCCCACAAGTTTAAAAAACAAAACTGATCAAAACTGAAGGAGGAGATGCATTGGCAAGATTACGATTACAGACAGACAGACATGCTGATCGCTATATGGGATATTGGAATGTTCATTGGTTACTCACCTGAGCTAGCATGTTGCAACATTGTTGCAGAAGTGAGACAGGAGGGTTACCAACACTTGTTGCTAGTTGCACTCTGAGAAGTTGCTCCTTTTGAGTTGGGTTTTCTAGGATAGCATGTAATAAGGCCACAGCAGCAAACCAGTTAGAGAGAGAGTCAGCACTGAACAGCCCCCCACATAACAATTGACCTGCTGTTATTGTATTCACTGTCAACAAAATTAAGAACATGTGTATATATCAGTTTAGGACTGTCACAAAGCAATTATGCCTTAAAGATGAAGAGTCCAGCAGCAACCATATATTGAAGAGCCTGGGATGCTGTCGTTGGTGGCTTCATTTCTGACGTAACAATCTCAGTCTTATTGAGTCTTTCTTCGGACAGCCATTCTTGAAAACAGAGCGACGTCACATATTTTTAAGTAGAGCTGCCTTTTAAACAAATGAAACGCTGTATTTTATTTGTAGTGTGAAAAAAACATTGTCTAACTGGAGCCAGTGTGTTACAATTAATATCATTCTCGTTTATTAATTTTCAAAGTTTTTGAAAATGAAGACTGTAGTGATATCCATCGTAACACACTGTCCCTCGTTAGATAACCTCTATATAACAGTCCCCAGACTATTTCATACAGAGTATTGTTAGGAACTCACCATCAGCAGAACTGGGCAATAAAGTCTGTACAATCTGTGACTGACCAACTTCATTTTTAAATAAGAAAGACTGGAAGCAATACAAAACAGCACATCTCAAAACAAAGGGCTGTTTTTCATTCACCATAGACATCAGTAACACAACAATGGCAGGTCTGAAAAAAAATCAATAAAGGACCATTTACAGGAAAGCACTTTTTATGGCAGAATACAGGGTAAACCAAATATGACCCACACCACCTTGTACACTACATAGCCCCAGCTGTTTCATACGTACATTTAATAAGATTAAAACAGCTCAGGACCTCAAGCTGTAGGTTGGCATAACTAAAGTACTGTAAGATCTCCGCTAATTCAAGTACTCTAAAAAATTCAAGGGCCGGAAAAACATTAACAAAAGTACACTTAAAATTCAACTTTTTTCGTTGAGAGTCTTACCTCCTGGAGTGAGCGATCAGATAATCCTATTGAACGATCGATGTTGTTGTTTTTATAGACCAAATGTGGCAAATAGCAATGTAATAATTCGTTATTTTCACATCACTGGTCCTTGAATTAGCGGAGATCTTACCGTATCATTGTTATAGGGACAGCTTATAAACTAACCTTGGGGGACTACGGGGAGCCATGACAGAGGTAATGTCTCATTGTAATAGGAACACTTTATAAACTAACCTTGGTTTATTGATGGATTGTTTGGTGTTTTACGCCCCGCTCAACATTATTTAACTTATATGACGGCGTTGTCAGTTTTATTATGGGAGGAAACCGGTAAACTAACCTTGGAGGACTGGAGGGAGCCATGACAGAAGCAAAGTACTCTTGATTGGATAAATTTCCACGAATAACTTCCGACACTGTGTTGATAGTCTGCAAAAGAAACAGAATAAAATATACAATAACATTCAGCAGGAGTATGTGAGGGTATTTTGTAAAGATTATTGAAAAGGTTTGTGTGTTGGTATAGAAAAACTGATTTCTGGTTATGGTTGTACCAAAGACAGGATGTGCGGGCTATGGTTGTACCTAAGACCCCATTGCTGCCAAGTCAATGATAGAGATACATGTAGGACCAAAGACAGGATGTGTGGGTTATGGTTGTACCCAAGACCCCATTGCTGCCAAGTCAATGATAGAGATACATGTAGGACCAAAGACAGGATGTGTGGGTTATGGTTGTACCTAAGAGCCCATTGCTGCCAAGTCAATGATAGAGATACATGTAGGACCAAAGACAGGATGTGTGGGCTATGGTTGTACCCAAGATCCCATTGCTGCCAAGTCAATGATAGAGATACATGTAGGACCAAAGACAGGATGTGTGGGTTATGGTTGTACCTAAGACCCCATTGCTGCCAAGTCAATGATAGAGATACATGTAGGACCAAAGACAGGATGTGTGGGTTATGGTTGTACCCAAGACCCCATTACTGCCAAGTCAATGATAGAGATACATGTAGGACCAAAGACAGGATGTGTGGGTTATGGTTGTACCCAAGACCCCCAGGGCCGTATCTAGGGCCGTATTGCTTCCGGAAAACGATTGGGCGCCCAAACGGTCGGGCGCCCAAACTAAATTAAGAAAAAATAAATGGGGCTTTATTTTATGAAAAAGAAAAAAAAATAGGCCCTTAAGAACGTTTGCGCATGGCTTTGTAACACAAGGCGACTAGAGACACCGTATTCAGTCCGTTTGAGTTGCATCGCGCCGTTGGACGGTACACACACAGCTCCTGCCGGCACGCAATGTATTATGAACTGTAGTCTGCGGGACGAAACTGTTCCGATGTTGTTAGTTTGCCAAGTGGTCACCTGACTTGAGTGAAGTTTCCGATTGGTCTACATACGTCGTCAGCGTGGATACACTGTCTGACTTGACCAGGACTCCACCCGATTCTTAAACATTCTCATTCTGCGTTTTGATCCGTGTCATTTGAATTCCCCTCTTGTATCGTGTATATTTTTTAAAATATGAATAGGCAGACGCATTTATCACTCAAGTGACCTAAAAAAGCCAAACTACCAACAGTGTCTGTGTCACAGTTTTTAAAGAAAATGGCAGGAAAGAACGTCTCAAAACGTCGTGTCAAAATGAAATCTCCGGACCAGCCATCTCGACCAAGTTATATCACGTGACAATGAATGACATGCTATGTATTCGTCCACTCTAAAATGTTCATACGCTATATAACGTTTATAAAGATGTCAATCATAGCTGTTGGGTTGATTGACTGTTGGTGGGCTGGGCCAATTAAGTATTAGGACCAATTGATTTGCTAGTTTCCCGTTGTGGCCTTATTCACTGATTATCTGCAGAGTGCTGCAAAGTTTTCTCGGGAGAGATTGTGCTTTCGAAAAAGACCATAGACAATGATTTTACCAGTTGCACAGACTATGTGGATAGCAGCAATCTCAAACATATAATAAACAATCAACAGAAATAAAATTAATTTACGAAAATAAGCGTACAGTCTAATGATAAAAAATTATTAAAGACATCACCACGTCCTCAGTTGTTAAAACAACTGAGGACGTGGTGATGTCTTTAATAATTTTTTATCATTAGTATGGAACCCACGTTTAAAGAGAGTTTCAAACATTTCTTAAAGCGTACAGTCATCTGACTGCTCTGTATAGTAAGTGTTTGTAGCACGTGATCTGCATTCGCGCGAAGACTCATCGTCGACTAAACTGAAGACTGAAGGTCCGATGTTATTTAAATGTTTGTTTCTTTGAAAAGGTTAGATTTTGGAATTACTTTTTGTTGTAAGTTGACCAAAAATAACATTATTTAAGCGAAGCTGGTACGGGTATCCGATCAGTTATCGCACAGAACCAATTATCGTACACCCAACACGTATGTGCGATTAAGCTTTCCCGTCGATGACAACAGGCTTTTTATGGAGTAATATTTGTCCGCCGATCCAAGAATAGTCGACTTCGGCCGTGTCGGGGACTTTTCGAACACGAGAAATGACGTCACAACAGCTTTAACGTTGCATGTACGATAACTGGTTCCCGTCACTCTACAAAAACATGCAGACGAGCGGGTGAATGTTCGGTCCCTAAAACTTCATTTCAGAGTCCAGGGAGAAATTAAACTATTTTAACAAAAGTCGACTGAGCTCAACTTCACTTCTGTGGAATTTCTTGTCAATGCAAACACTGATGTAAATTTTAACATTGAAAAACCGGCAAAAGTGTACGATAAGTTAACTGATCGGATACCCGTACGGCTCGGCGTTGAGTTTTCTCAAAAACAGCGTTTTATACGTCCTTTCGGAAAAATATGGCATGTACAAACGGCTCAAACGACAAAGTTCTGCGAAAGAATCATTAACTAGAATGCATATTGAAAATAATGTCTTACACTGGTGGAAGGGTGGGGTGGGGGGGGGGGGGGGGGGGGTGCCGGCGAAATTTTCCTTTATATGAGTTTGGGATCGGAAGCTTGATTTTTTTTCTAGAAACGGCCCTGACCCCATTACTGCCAAGTCAATGATAGAGATACATGTAGGACCAAAGACAGGATGTGTGGGTTATGGTTGTACCCAAGACCCCATTGCTGCCAAGTCAATGATAGAGATACATGTAGGACCAAAGACAGGATGTGTGGGTTATGGTTGTACCCAAGACCCCATTGCTGCCAAGTCAATGATAGAGATACATGTAGGACCAAAGACAGGATGTGTGGGTTATGGTTGTACCCAAGACCCCATTACTGCCAAGTCAATGATAGAGATACATGTAGGACCAAAGACAGGATGTGTGGGCTATGGTTGTACCCAAGACCCCATTACTGCCAAGTCAATGATAGAGATACATGTAGGACCAAAGACAGGATGTGTGGGTTATGGTTGTACCTAAGACCCCATTACTGCCAAGTCAATGATAGAGATACATGTAGGACCAAAGACAGGATGTGTGGGTTATGGTTGTACCTAAGACCCCATTACTGCCAAGTCAATGATAGAGATACATGTAGGACCAAAGACAGGATGTGTGGGTTATGGTTGTACCCAAGACCCCATTACTGCCAAGTCAATGATAGAGATACATGTAGGACCAAAGACAGGATGTGTGGGTTATGGTTGTACCTAAGACCCCATTGCTGCCAAGTCAATGATAGAGATACATGTAGGACCAAAGACAGGATGTGTGGGTTATGGTTGTACCTAAGACCCCATTGCTGCCAAGGCAATGATAGAGATACATGTAGGACCAAAGACAGGATGTGTGGGTTATGGTTGTACCCAAGACCCCATTACTGCCAAGGCAATGATAGAGATACATGTAGGACCAAAGACAGGATGTGTGGGTTATGGTTGTACCTAAGACCCCATTGCTGCCAAGGCAATGATAGAGATACATGTAGGACCAAAGACAGGATGTGTGGGTTATGGTTGTACCCAAGACCCCATTACTGCCAAGGCAATGATAGAGATACATGTAGGACCAAAGACAGGATGTGTGGGTTATGGTTGTACCTAAGACCCCATTGCTGCCAAGGCAATGATAGAGATACATGTAGGACCAAAGACAGGATGTGTGGGTTATGGTTGTACCCAAGACCCCATTACTGCCAAGGCAATGATAGAGATACATGTAGGACCAAAGACAGGATGTGTGGGTTATGGTTGTACCTAAGACCCCATTGCTGCCAAGGCAATGATAGAGATACATGTAGGACCAAAGACAGGATGTGTGGGTTATGGTTGTACCCAAGACCCCATTACTGCCAAGGCAATGATAGAGATACATGTAGGACCAAAGACAGGATGTGTGGGTTATGGTTGTACCTAAGACCCCATTGCTGCCAAGTCAATGATAGAGATACATGTAGGACCAAAGACAGGATGTGTGGGTTATGGTTGTACCTAAGACCCCATTACTGCCAAGTCAATGATAGAGATACATGTAGGACCAAAGACAGGATGTGTGGGTTATGGTTGTACCTAAGACCCCATTACTGCCAAGTCAATGATAGAGATACATGTAGGACCAAGGACAGGGTGTAGTGGCAAAAGTGAGATAAGACAATTACCTCTGTAAGGACATCAGCTGGCACTCCACTGGCCATAAGGATACTACACAATAACTGTAATAAACCTGCAAAATAAAACATGTAAATAAAATACAGGATAGAAATATTACATGAAGAAATTTAATATAAGTTTTCAACCTGGTCTAACAAGCTGGTTTACTGATTTGCATTGTTTAATTGGATTTGTCAATATCTTGGATCACAGCTCAACAGAAAATGTTATCAATAAAATTTAATAAGTATCTAAAATATCTAAAACTCACCACAAGTGTTCATAACTTTCTGACAGGAGACAGTTTGTTGTTGGGGGTTGCTAGGAGACACAAGTGTTCGAACAACCTGGAAGAAAACAAAATCTTGGAATAAAAAAAATGAAGACAAAAAAAATAATTGTGCAGGCATGTGAATGAATGTGAATTTATTTTTGATAGACTAAGTCTAACTAGGACATTTGATTGCATGTGGTTTGTCACATGTAACGACTCAATCAAACCCATTTCCCAAGTTTGTTTCCGTGCATTTCAGAAATGGGACCTTCAAAATACCTTATGAAACCAGGCATTTGATGTCTGAAAGTAATTTTTTTAGCTCTTACTTACTGGGGAGACCCATCGCTCTGTGCCCAGAGGAAACGCCTCGGTTTTCTGTGGTCTTAAGTAAGTACTACACTTGGGTTGAGTGGAATTCAAACCTGGCAACCGATCGCTCGGGCATTTGCCAGCATGAACCAATGAACAGACGGTTAAATCGGAAGATATCAGATATAAAAACCCACCTGAAGCATAAGGTGAATATTGGTGACCTTTTGGGCTGACCATCCCCCCTGGGTGTTCATCTCACCAGAATCCAACTCAAAAAACGGTGTCAACTTCTGAATAAAACTACCCTCTTTAAAATAGTTTTGATTTGAGGAGTTGTTCTTGAGTAAGTTAGTCAACAATATCATACAATCTTCCACGACAATACCTACAAAGAAAAGTTATTTCACTTATATGATAGCGTTGCCAGGTTTAGTGGGGGGGGGGGGGAGGAAACCGGGGTCTTTGCCGTGAGGAAATATTCCACCTTGCCCGAGTACCCCTTCCAGATAAGGCGATCAAGTGAAAACTTAACCCTCAAATTGAATATATAGAAGAGACTTCTATCAATCCGTGAGATTCGGGACTTTTTTGGACGCGAATTATAACCCATGTTTCATTTTGATAAGTGACACATCTTATAGAAGTAAACTATCATTTAAAATAAATCTAAATCAATGCAGCAGTTGTTTAGTGATCAGATGGAAATAGAATTTTTAAATCATTCGATGCATAAAAGTCAGATGACTGTTATGGTTGCCAAAAAGATAGATGTCAGCTCTAGTTTGGTAAGCAACACACCATCTACCAATAGCTTAGAAAAATAAGATGGAGGACATACAAGGGCATGATACTCTGGATCTTAAAGCGGGCACATATAAGACAGAAACATTGACATTTTTTTAAGGGATTGCTCTAACAAAGTGTCTCAATCATACTTATATTCATCCTATTACTATTTTTTGTGAAAAATTCTAATTAAATATGCACTAACTCTTTAAAATGAAATTTTGATAATTTGGGTAGGGGGTGTCTTTTCCAGACAAAAAATTATAATCTGCTGAACATATTTTTAGCTTAAGTGATAATGAGGTAACCAAATGGGATTTTAATATAACTGTAGAGATAGATTGATGGTTTACGCCACACTCAAGATTATTTCACTTATATGGCAGCGTTGCCCGGTTTAGTGGGGGATGAAACCGGGCTCTTTGAAAATATAACTGTAAAGAATCTTCATCAGAAAAAATTCATCTAAAATTTACAAGAAATGTCAACCAGTAATATGCTATGAAATTTCAAGGAAGCTCCACCTAAAAAAATACTTACTTACAAATGATAAAGAAATCCCAAATGTGTTAACTTACCCCCATCACTGTTTCCTTCCTCAGCTATTATATCTAACAATCTACCAAAGGCATTCTCAAAGGCCACAATTTTCTGTAAGTTGGCATTTCCCTTTGTCAGCTGTATCAACAGTAATAACGCCTGGAGTAGAAAAAGTACAAAATAGAATATTGATATGCATATACTTGTGAATAGCACTAGAATCAGGGATGTGACAAACCAATATCTTATTTTATTTGACTTCCAAACTCAATACTATAATTCAGCATCGATATTCCATAAGTGTCAAACAGAAATTTTAAATAATCAAACATGACTAAGAAGAGCAACCAAACCAAAATGTTATTAGAAAGATAAATTCATTTTGCGTACATCATTTCTGATAATCTCTCTACTGTCGGCCAGGAGGTCCATCAGTTTATACACTCCCATAGGGCTGACCAGCACGATTTCCTGCATCGTCTTACCGCGATTTGTTAACAGGATGGTTAACAATTTCACAGTAGGCCATCGGACATGGAAATCATATTCCTGGTAAAACAACAAAAAACAATGACATTTTGAACCAAATTATACACAATGATAGTCAAATATGTATTTTAGAAATACACTGTATAAGTAAATGGACAGGATAGTTAACAGAAATTTTAGGACAATGAAAACAACACTTACGTATATTGAAACCAAAAATAATATCAAAATGAGCAAACATTGAGAAAATGAAAGCAGTGAGACATAAACATGAGGAGGAAAACTACTAAATATTGATGGCAACTTCTTTGTATATTGTGAGGCAATATTTGACCCAGCTCCTAGAATCTTTGGCTCGCTCAAAAACAATAGAAATAAAGAGAACAAAATAATTTACCTCCAAAAGGGAAAGTAACAAAGAAACATTGTCTGCATTTTTAATGAAGATTTCAGTAAATTGGCCCCCTAAATCTTCTGGTAAATGATTTGGAATTTCACCCTCTGAAAAAACAAGATATTCATTATAATGAAATTACAGGTGTCAAATGAAAGAAAAGTATAGTACAAACATTAAATTGTTCTTAATGAAAATAATATAGTTCATACCATTTGGTTATGTGTTTTTTGTTTCACTTAAGATTATACCACTTCTATGGCATGTTCTCAGGAGAGGAAATCAGCCTTTTTTGTCTGAAGGTGACCCAACTTTTGGCCAATTTTTCTTGGCCTAATTGGGATTTGAGTCCTTGATGGGAGATAAGATTAGGATCATAAGATTTAGGAAACACCTGATTAGTATCCTTATTCTAATTAATATTCACAATGTTTAGGTAGTACTTCTAGGGTTGTTTTTCAAACTAAGCTCAATCTAGACTTTAAACAAATTGAGGACATTACCTTCTTCTGAGGGTTCATTTGACATAATGTTACATAGGGTGTCCAAAGCATAGCCTGTAATCTCAGCATCATTCCTGTCAAATAACACAGTTATTATTACACTATAAATAATATACATCACATTTCATTTTAGAGGCAATATCCTCCTGACTTGGAGAAAGCTTTGGGTTATATTTTTTGACATCGACTTGCTGAAAATAACACTCACTACTGAGGTATGTTACGCTGTCAAACAAAAGATTTTTGCTTTGGATATCTAATTTCTCCCACACATTTAGAGTTTAGCCTTTGCTTAAACACGACAAAACTAAATAAACAATTAACAGAATTAAGTCAAAAAAGCAATAAGGTATCAATCAATTCCTTATACTTCTGCAGATAAACAGATACATATTGTTTTTAAAATGGAGTTTAATTTATTTTAGCCAACGTGTTCACTTTAACAAATCCCTGTCAGGAGCCCTTAAGACGGTAGAAAGAATCAAATAATTTAGAGCTGAAATAGGCAATCGGAAGTGGCTACGCCACTACAAATGTGCTTGTCAAGCCAGAGCCATTCAGTTGGCTCTTGATTACTCGCTACGGTTTGTCTTTAGAGATCATAGGACACACTTCAGACCCATATTTTATCACATGTAGAATTAAAATGAAATTATCAACAAATCATTTTGTGGATTGATAAACATCCTAAAAGTCTTACCAAACGATAGTTTTAATGATGCCACCTTTTTTTTTACTATTTTCCATGCCGTATTTCTGGGTATAGAAACGATTTCCCAATTTGATGCAAAGACAACTACAGCAGTTAGTGCAACATAAACTGGCTACATTCCTATCAGTTTAAGCACTAAAATAAATTGTATATTTGAGTATGTTACGTAAGTCCCATTGGGATATACAGTGTACTTGTTTTATTTTTTTTTATACAAAATGTAATATACATGTAGAACCCACCTGTCTGTTTCCAAAACATTTTTTATAATTTCCATGGCTTGCGTTCCCACTTCAAGACGAAATTTCTGGTACCAAAGACAAAATGAGCAAAATAATTAAAAAATTGTTTCAATTCATAATATTTCCAATGCATTAATGTTTAGTAATTTGTAGATTTGAAGTGATGCTTTCAACAACAAAAAATGGAATAAAGAAACATTTCTAATATTCCGATCTCTGTAAGAGTAAATAATTAACCAATGAAACAAAGAAGAGACAAGATCCAATTTTTTTTAAGTCCAGATTTTAGAAGATTACCCGTGAGAGAGCTTTAAGTGCCCGGACTGCATCCCTTCTGTCATCCAATAATGTTGAGGATTGCGCTCGATCACACAACCTTTCCACCTGGCAGAAGAAAAAAAGGCAGTAATCCTTATAAATATTAACTTTCTAAAGTTTCTTTCTAAAGCTTTGTTTCCACAAAGGTTACCAAAATCAGACCCTTAAAGAAAACCTCAACTCACCACTGTCAATTATTTATGAATGCAGTTAGGATTATTTTTTAAAATTGTTGAATACAAACGTAATCTGTTTGAAAACTACCTGACACATGACAGTTGTCGGCGACTATCAGATCTGGAATTTGGTATGCTTAGGTTACTTATTATACCCCTTGTCAAGGGTTGCAAATAATTCTGGTTTTAATCTTTTCTTATTGAAAAATTACTGACCATAAACATGTTTATCTAAAATAATGTATTTATGAACACTAAATGGATCTTTTAAAGTGACTTGTCAAGTCTTTCTTTTGTACGAAAAAGCCTGTTATCAAATTCCAAAACGCCAGACGGTAAAACAGAACCTTGAACAGTAGCCTACGAAACGGTTGGCCATTTTATGTTCGGTCTATGTTTAACACTTACTGTAGGGATACTAGGATATTCAACTCATTGACAGTTCCCTGCTTCATTTCCTGACCTAGATTCTAAAATCGCATTTCAAACTCAGTTCCAATCAAATTTGAATATTATACTTTCATGCGGTATATAATTGTTATTGATTTACGGTAAGATCTCCGCTAATTCAAGGACCAGTGATGTGAAAATAATGAATTATTGCATTGCTATTTGCCACATTTGGTCTATAAAAACAACAACAGCGATCGTTCAATAGGATTATCTGATCGCTCACTCCAGGAGGTAAGACTCTCAACGAAAAAAGTTGAATTTTAAGTGTACTTTTGTTAATGTTTTTCTGGCCCTTGAATTTTTTAGAGTACTTGAATTAGCGGAGATCTTACCGTATGCAATGCTAAGAGCTATTATTTTTCCAATTTACCCACACTGTTATGATTTTAAAGGCTTCTGTTTGATCGATGACAACATAGTCTGCTCAAACATTTTTTCTTTGGGAATCAAATTACAAAATCGTCTTCTCAAAAAGAGGGAAAACACTAATTATAAGTTTGTGTCATATTTGTTTCATTTGGGGGAGCAGTTTTCTGTCTACAGACGGATAATGGGCCCACATAACATCTAACCTTCGATAACTGACCGGGGGGGGGGGGGGGGGGAACTTTTTTGTCTCTCTGGCTTCACCGATTGAAACATGGTGGAAGGATAGTGAATTCAGATTAGAAAACAAGGAGGCAGGTAAGGAACTCGCTGTTGGTGAATTAATGAAACCGTTAACTCGACCAGGTTGACTGGAGAAGGCCATTGGGCGCATCAGAAAAACTTCACTCAACTAAACATAATGCAGACTAGAGATTTTATTTCATCGAGTAAAATTATCAGTAGTCAGCAATGTGTTGAGTGGATTGAAGTTATTCTGATACTAACGATTGGCCTTCTTCAATACCACGTCAACATAGCGTACATATTAGGTAAATACAGAAATAGGGGTACATGCACAAGTCAATTGTTTGTTTATACGACGAGTGACGAGTGATTGACACTGACACTGAAACTGTGACAGGTGATCGGAATGTCGGTTGCCGGTACAATAAATGTTTGATGTAAAGTAAACAATGCATTGCTTAGCATGTCTTAACGCCAGTTCATTACTTGGCAATATGACAGTTTTAGACAGGTTACCGTTTCTGCTCCACTTGGATGACCCTCGGCCTGAGGGGTTACTAAATATTTTCTCAGATAGTCCATATTCGTTTACAACACCGACGACATTCGTGGAAGTCTTGTTGTCGTGTTTCCGGTGATATGAGCATGCGCACACACGTGGCGAAACAAATCTCCACGCAGGAATGTTTTTTTCAAAGGATGGGCGTCGTCCAATTTACAAATTGATCCCTTGCTTCATATGCATTGACATCAAGAAAGTAACCTATATCGAGTAGCCAGCCTGCGTAGCACGAATTCAATGTTTTAATCGTCTATATGATTTGTTAAAACAGAAATAATCGACCATGTTTTTTCTAATTACCTCCCCTTCGAGAACTTGACGCAGAGTGTTTTCGAAATCGATTGTTATCATCACAGAGGGGTCAATTTTCGTCATTTCGTGTTGATGCGAATTTACAAGCCAAAAAAAGTTTTGTGCGCCTTTATTTCAAAGTTGTCACTGGAAAACAAACATATCGTCTGACTGTATAATGGACTGTTGATTACTATCCACACTGCAAGAGAAAAATTAGTTCAAACATCACAATACTTTGTGACAAAGTGAGTTGGACCTTTTACGTTTTAGTAGTTCAAGTTTTCATTTCAATTTAATAAGCAAACAAAAATGGCGGACGACAGGCGCACACGTGTGTCTCTCTCCTGCTATACTGGGAATTGCAGTCAAGTTGACAAACAACCAACTCGTCCTATGCAATTCTTATGCAATTCATCAGACAAAGGTTGTTGGTCAACTCGTCAAAGCCTTTCAGTTAAGGCGTCAAATACTT
This sequence comes from Lepidochitona cinerea, assembly GCA_963971465.1. Classification (NCBI taxonomy): domain Eukaryota; kingdom Metazoa; phylum Mollusca; class Polyplacophora; order Chitonida; family Tonicellidae; genus Lepidochitona; species Lepidochitona cinerea. The sequence continues at coordinate 6,048,465 of OZ020551.1, forward strand.
CAGTCAACTCGTCAATGGTTTTGGTTAACCCAAATTATACATGATTCCAATAATCAAACATATTATTAGAAATAGAATGGTGTTGCTTAAATTTCCCTATGTTAATTACTCTGGTCGATCTTAGCCAATGGATGTCAGTATGTGAATGTTGGTAATGTTGTAAGAGTTCAAAACTCCAAAATATATAGATATAGGGCTAATATCCCCGTAGTCGCACTCGTGTGTCTCTATCCTGGTTTACTTACTTTGCCGGTCAGGTAGAGCCACACATTAAACTGCCATTATAAGGGTGAGATAACTCATGTAACCTCATTAGGCCAATTTTTATGCTATGCTTTACAAAGAGCGATTTAACAGTTTAACAACGGATTTCGAGGAAATCACCTGGTTCAGTGAAAAGAGGAATGTTTCAAAGATATAATAGGCGATAATAGCTGAAAGGTAGTTGAGATTAAGGATAGTTAAGACTTAGCTTAAATCTAAAAATCCGAAGTCCTTCCAAATAATTCATTTAAAAGCGGTAACTAATATCCCCAGAGTTAAAGGGTTTCTAAAAGGACAAACCCTTTTTCTCATCTGATGAATGAGTTAATAGCTTCAATTCAATATTCAAATAACCCAGATGCAAAAATTTGACTAACTAAGAGACTTCCAAGCTCTAGCAATGCATAACCAGGATCAAACTGCATATTTTTGGCAATTTTTTTAAAAAACAGTAAGAACTGTAGATAATGTGTTTTCCAAGACCAAGTTTCTTACAAATATAAATCTTCAGATCTGGTCTGACACCCCACACTTAGTATAAAGTGGCATTTCTGTTCAGAGTTACCAGATTTCAAATTTACTTATTTCAAGGGGGCCCTCCGTGGCTCAGTAGATAGAGCGTTGGACGCTCAATTCGAACAGCCTTCCACCAATGGGTCACGGGTTCGATTCCCACTCAGTCCAAAAATTGGAAAATTTTCTGACTGGGTTTTCACTCGAACAACCTATGTGGGATGGTTGCCAGTTACCAGCGGAAGGTCGTGGGTTTCCTCTGGGCACAGAGCCCGGTTTCCTCCCACAATAAAACTGGCAACGCCGCCATATAAGTGAAATAATCTTGAGCGCGGCGTAAAACACCAAACAATCAATCAATCAATCAACTTATTTCAAGTATCGCATCCAGACAACTAACATCAACAACAGCAGACAAATTACATGTTCCCAAACCCAACAGCAAATACCTTCTCCAAAGTTTAAGCTATACAGGCCCCAAGATTTGGAACTCCCTTGAAATCAATTTGAAAGAATCTCCATCTACACAATCTTTTTGAACCAACCTGACGAAAATTTTACTTTGACAGCTACATATACTAGACATAATGCCAACTCTTCAGATACTTTCATCGACCATAGATAGTTGGTCCTCTGGTAAATACCTCCTGGTTACATGTATATACATTGTGTTTCTTATTTTTTCTATGCTGTTGTTTTAGTTTTCTTTTTAATTTTTGTACATAGATTTTCCTTTCATTCATGTTATCCTCTTTATTTCTTATATGTACATGTATACTAAAGTATGTCCTCTGCCACTATGATGTTTTATTCACTTTTGGATATATCTTATATTTTTTTATACATTTTGTCTATCTTACGATAAAGAACCAAACTATTAAATCTGCATGTTAACAAAGGGAGTTAAAATTTGTCGGGTGAAATATAAAAAAAAATTTACCTGAATTTATCAATATCCTGTAACCCCTGAAAAAATTTGTTGAATTCATTTTGTGTGTTATTATCCTATGATTCAACTTAAAATATGCAAATTTTATTTCTATTAACAGGTAACCATGGCCATTACAGCTGAGAATGTCATGTACATGCTGAGGATAACAATCAATCTGCAATCGTTTCCATTATTTTGCTTGTATATCCTCTTGGTGTTTTTATCATCATTATGGCAAAAGCTGGTACCTGCCCTTAACCTCAGACCTGTAAGTTTCAATTGTCTGTACTAAACTTGAGAGCAGTGTAAAACAGCAATCAACCATGCACTGTATTCTCTGAACAAAATGGCGCATGAAAAAACACCCCAACAAACCTGGCTACGTGTGTGTGTTTATGGATGGAACCCATTATCGTAACTTCATGTCCAGTGGGATATCCCTGAAATAAATAAACAACATAATTATAATAAAGTATGCCTCTGAAACAAACCATGATAGCTTCCTGTGCACCATATTAAACCACATAACTGTATTTTTTTTTTTTTTACCAGAGCCTCTCTCCTTGAAATTCCCCAAAAAGGTCTTAAGAAGAGAGTCTAAAATCAAGCAATGAATAATAATAACAAAGAAATAACTCTATTCCTTTGACTCGAAAATACTCACAAATGTTCTTATTTTTTTCCAGATATTGGTTGTATATAACTTTACCTGCAGCTGTATCAGTGTCTACACTCTGATTGGCTTCATCTATGCTATTTATGAAACTGGCACCACATTCCATCTTCAAGTGACGCCCACTATTGTTCCTTTCTTCAAGGTCTATTGGTTAACAAAGATCCTGGAACTTTTGGATACAGTGTTCATGATTTTACGTCATAAAAATAGACAGATTTCCTTCCTACATATTTATCACCATTCTTCAATGTTACTTTTAAGTGACTTTTCATACCACTTTTATCCCTGGCCAGCTATTGCTTGGTTCTTAGCTGTCAATTCCTTAGTACATGTTATACTTTATTTATATTATGGGTTGACCGCTTTATTTCCCTCTAACCCACCACAATGGAAAAAACAACTCACTCAATTACAGATATTTCAGTTTTTGATTGGCTTTGTTCAAGCGAGTATTGGTTATAAATATCATAATTTTTGTCCATATAGTATTTTATATGGAATAACAATGACTACTCTTTTTTCCAACTTTTATTATCAAGCTTATGTAAAGAAATCCAGATCTCTTAAATACGAAACAAAGAAATCCGAATAAAACGTAATGAGGCAGCAAATATATATATTTTTACTACATTTTAAGAGATTCAATTACTCAGGAACAAAGTTATTGACTATTCTTTTAAAGTGACATGAACTGCTAAATATTGGTGGAAATGTTGGTGAAACAGTATTAGCTAATTGTTGGTCGTTTGTATCAAGAAATACAAAATAAGAGCTTTCCGCTGATACTAATCTTGGTTAATGTAGTTTTTATAAGCATAAAATATACTGATGTATCCCTGCTATTTAAATTTTGTACTTTATTTAAAAGCCCACATCTTTGTTTATGTACAGGTTACTGGCTTTACCAATATTATTATTTCAGCATAAATCTTTTTCTTTTCAAGATACTTCAAACCCTCTTCTCTTGACAATTAGATTTTTATTTTAAAAAGTCTGAATTTTACATATGTACAATAAAATAATATTTATATAGAATAAATTATTCCTAACTAAATCAACATCAAATCCATTTCTCTTTGTTTGATGAATGCAGATATCAATATGTTTAAAATCAAAAATGAGATATTCATAATATTCAGTTTTTTTATTCACTTTTTGGATATGTCCTAAGCCTTTTATACATTTGTCTGTCATTGATTTTACATTTAACCTTCATTGATTTATCTCTTTAGACTTTCTTCATGAAATTCTAATTGTTTGCTGTTTTTATCTTCTCAGTTTTGCTCTCTGTAGAATAGTTAAAGATTTTTTACCAGTCCACCCATATTCAAATAAACTACCCTACAGAATGATCTAGACTTAAAACGTAGCATTACATGTATTAGGTTAAAAAACATGAAATTATGGTAAATCAAACTGTAATGGAACAAACATTATCAAATGCATGATTTATTTTGATTTCAACTAGACTGGAACTATTTCTGTTTTTAGTTCAAGTCTGGACATCTTTTAGACTATTCTGCGGTTTTGTAATGTTTCAATTCCCCGAAATCAACAATAAGGCATTCTATCTATGCAAAGTGTTTACACTATGCTAGTACACTAGGAGCCTGTTTCACAAAGCGGTGTAAGTTTTTCCATAACTGCCATAGCAACCCATACTGTACAAATACGTTGCTATGGCAGTTACGTAAAAACTTACGCTGCACCGCTTTGTTAAACCGGCTACCGGACCCTTCACCTGTCGTACCGGATTCTTGATTAATAGATTGGCGAACAAACTCAAACAGGGCCAAAGTAATACATGAACCTATGTGGTCAATGACTTGGTAATGGCCAAATATCCGTAACTTGAAAACATGGATGTCAGACGTTGTGATGAAGTTTGTGAAAATAACCAGTACATATATATTGTTGAAATGAATCGAAGTGATCTCTATTTTCATTTATAATGTATTGGCAAACCATCTGGAGTTACATGGCTTTCTTTTCATTGCTTAATCAAATTTATTGGCTTAGCTATTCTGTGGAAAATTCATTATTTACATTTGCTCTTGGTTTATTCCTGTTCCTTACAATTATATTTGACTTTAAAGATTATATAAATATAGAGGATATTTTCCCCAAATTACGTACATTACTCATTATGTCATCCTCGGATACCCAGGGTTAAATTCTCGACAAGCTCACCTCTTACTGTGAGCGTAAGCGGAATTTTTAACCGTGGGTTTCGACGATGTCATTATGTATGAAGCACATGTTGTTGGTACAGCCTTTGTACAAAGAAGACAGTATACTGCCACCTATGCAACTTATTTTTGTAACCCTGTTGGTAACTGTGTTCTAACTCTTTCTATTTTTCATAATAAACACCTTTTCCCATTAGTCTCTGTGTGTTATATTACTGCTTTGACATAGATTAAACAGCCATTTCGTGCCACGAGTGAATTAAGTCGGCCATACACGATCAAGATTTTCCACAAGAAAGCCCCACCAGAATTTTCCGGACTTCCACACGTGGGTTTTTGTTTAGGTTACTTACTAATTCACAGCCGAGATTTGCCAATACTTTTGCAGAAACATTGTCTGAAGTGTCTACCTGAAGCAGTTGCTTCTGACATTTTAGCCAGAAATCTTGACTAAAGATATAACTACACGCCTACAAACAGCGGGTATTTCTCCCATTGTTTAACACATCCGCGGCTTTACTTTTAAGCCTGAGAGCCTTCCACCAATGGGTAGCGGGTTCGAATCCCACTCAGTCCAAAAATTGGAAAATTTTCTGACTGGGTTTTCACTCGAACGACCTATGTGGGATGGTTGCCAGTTACCAACGGAAGGTCGTGGGTTTCCTCCGGGCATAGAGCCCGGTTTCCTCCCACAATAAAACGGGCAACGCCGCCATATAAGTGAAATAGGCCTAATCTTGAGCGCGGCGTAAAACACCAAACAATCAATCAATCTAAGCCTGAGATGTCGCTGGCCAATAAAGATATTAATCGATCATATTTAAGAATTCCGAATTTCTGCTATTGAAGAGTTTAGGCCAGGTTCCAATAGCTAAAATCACCCAGTGAAACGCGCGGCACGAGAAAGCGCCAAAACGGCAATTTCTCTAGAGATATTGCCGTTTTGGCGTTTTCTCGCGCCGCGTTTTCTCGCCCTGGATAAAAAAGTTATGCGAGAAAACAAAAAGAGCAGATTTTTAAAAATCTCGAAACATTTCAATTTAGCGTGTTCTTATTTTTTAATAGGTCGAGAAAACGCGGCGCGAGAAAACGCCAAAACGGCAATATCTCTAGAGAATTCGCCGTTTTGGCGTTTTCTCGTTTTCTCGTGCCGCGCGTTATTACAAGTCGCCAAAACGCGGCGCGAGTGTCATCCGTCTTCCATAGGGGGGGGGGGGGGGGGGGGGCAAGGACCAGAACAAAGTGTTTGATGCGGCGCTCCAGATTGTTTCACTTACATAGTACCAGAAGGAAATGAATGACTCGTTTACTTCTGATAGTCTGTGGGAGGGGGAGGGGGGGGGGGGGGGGGCAGAAATCAGGCTCCGTGTCCAACCAGGAAGTGTTACATTACGGTTTGAGTAACCAGTCATCAAATAATGAAGAGGCTGTAAGTGTCATCGTATGTATAGCTACGTACATGTATATTTCAGTCCTGGAATTGCATCTTTGTGCACACTAGCCCAGTAATTCGTCCAAATAATGGCCCAGTAATGAAAATGATATCATGTTAGTATCAGGATTGACATTTAATCTTTCTTTGCCATTAAATGGCTTAAACTTCTATTCTATTGATATTGAATTTTATGTACACCTCACCAAGTCAGTAAGATCTATAAACTGCTCACAATAAACTTTTGAACGCGCTGCACAAAATTGCTAAAAATGAATGCTTTTAGAAAAGAAACGTGTATTTCATATGCACATTTGAGTTAAAACGTGTACATGTCTGTTATTATTTCATCATCAAACATAAAATTATTGGGGTAAAACAAACTCATAGGGATTTATTCCGTCGTTCTTATTCTGGAAAATGTTTTGTTACAAACATTGTTACTTACTTTTTCTACCTATCATGACATATTTACCGTCAAATAAAAAAAACAAAGCTTCGGGGGTAAGAGAAATTATAAGTTTATGTGTAAAAGTCGGGTGGGAACATTAAATATTTAAATTTAGTCTAAGAAATTGTCAATGTTGGTCTTCCCAGCTGCGGACCGAGAAAAAATATCTGAAAGTAAATGACTTCAGGAAGAAACTGATTAAATCTTGCATTTGGGCGACTTCGTTGAGGTCAATATAATCACTACGATTGATTGATTGATAAGAGGATAAAGTCCTATTCTTTTCGACGGTAGGTTTGTTGCTGCCAAAGAATATTTCTTTTCTTTTTTCGCAAAGCTATCGTATTGCTTTCCAGTCATATTTCTGTCTCCCAAATCATAGGGTATGTCCCCCCCCCCACCCCCACCCCGTCCACCGCCTGTTGACGCTCATGGACTTCAGCGCCCTTAAAATAGAGAATATTTTTTAAACTTATAAGATTAAGGAAATGAAATTGCTGGTTGTGTTTTTCATGTAGGTCGAGGCGGATTTAAGAATGGTTGATAATTATTTATCAAGAGATAAGCTTAACGCCATATGTACATTCTCAGGATTGGTTGAAAAGACTGTTTAATTTATGTAGTTAAGTCTGGACAAATTGACTTGTTTCTGGTTTTTGTACTTCATCGATTTATATCGGCTATCACATAACTGATCCCACCTTCATTTGTACTCGACAGAAAGACATAAAGTTCCGCTGAGTCAAGTATACCCCTGACTTTCGGAGCCATACGCCATAATTCATCCATCCAGACACTCTTCAGGTGATCGTGTTCGCTCATTTTAACGACACTCGCAAGAAATAATGGTTTTATTTGATTTGATGTGTTTACTTTCGCTAGAGTTCGAAATCTAAATCAATCGTTGAAACATCTGCCCAACTCTTCATTACGAAAGGATTATTGTTGTTTTCTCTGAATTCCACTTTTTTGGATATCGCCGTTATGAACACAAGCTTGGAAATGGTCTGGAATCAAACTGACGAGAAATGTATTGCAGGAAGTTTTGTGGTCCGTCCTGATATTGATCCCCGTGTAGTAGAGAATATCACATCCCCATTATTACCACCGGAATACCCCGACTGGGAAAAGGCCTTGAAGATTATCTTTTATCTCATATCATTTACTGTAGCAGTTTTTGGAAATGGAATGGTCATACTTACTGTACTTCTCAACAAGAACATGAAAACGACTACCAATTGTTTGATCTTAAACCTTGCTCTGTCGGATCTAATGGTGGGGATATTTTGCATGTGGGTTCACCTCGGTAGTAAGATATCCCCGGAATGGCCATTTGGACCTTCCGTCTGCAAAGCCAAGCAATTCATCCAAGGTAAGAGTAACAAGGCACATTGTTTCACCTCAGCCCAACCATTTGACACCGAAACCCTAAAATCTCATTCTGATGTGACCTGGCCCACACAATGATGATAGCTGCAATACGTAAAGGAAATTTCTGAATTCTTCTGAAAACATACCCATTCCAAACTGAACAAGGAACATTTTACTCCTTGTGGATTATAATTTATCTAGAATAAACGTTGACCCCCATCATAATATGCAAGTTCAATGTTATCCCAGTGCAAACTTCAAATGTTTTCGGAATCTGATTCAAAGTACCAAAGTCCCAAACCAGAAATAGTTATCTTGAATGTTGGTATCAACAACAAAACTAATGAGCCAAACGTTCAGGTAAACCAATAGAGCAATATTCTGCTTGGGGTTAGGAAAACCTTCGACAACTCGCTGATCTACTTTGTAAGAGATCCAATCATCCTCTAAATTGCCAGTGAAGTTTCAGTCGTAACAAAATAAAACTGCTGCTTACATGATTAAGAAAGTTGTTGCTATTCCAAAATTGAACAATCCAAATTTAGAGTTCCCTTTTGCAGAATTCTCTGGACTGACGGTACAGGAAATTACTTGTATATACCCATCGGCTCGATAAATTAGATTTTAACTTGAAATATGGGACATTGCATACGCCATCCTAATTTCGACCTGCGTACCAATGTTGTTAACTTGTGCAACCTAAGCTGACAGCATCTGGTTTGTCTTCAATCAGTAGAGGTCTTTCCTTCATCCCATCTCCAAAACATGCCCCCAATATAGATTGTGCATGTTATAAAACATCTTGCACTGATATCGATTCCAGAGCACTTGATATTCATAGGGACTTAAGTGGTGTAAAACCCCATTTAACATCATCAAGTCGTTATAATCCACTTCCTTATTTATATGACCCTGAAATTGATCTCAGAAAAGCTTCGGTTTTAAAATGTACATAACTAAAAACAAGTAATATTCTCACAAACATATTGAAGTAAAAATGTCACTTTGAGTGTGTAGAACACATTCCTAGAGCAGAAGGTCAATAGCGCGTACAGCCTCCAGCCTGCGTTTCATCCCTCCAGTGAGACGTTGGATCTGTTCAAGGGATAACTGACGCCAATACCGATGTAATGCGGCTTCCAATTCCTGTAGATTTTGTACAGGAGGCTCTAGGGCTTGAATGTTTCTGCTCATCCTATCCGAAATGTGCTCTAAAGGATTCAAATCCGCGCAGTTACCCCTTCAACAGATCCAACGTCTCATTGGATTGAATTGGGGATTTTTGGTATGACTTTAATTCTCTTCATCTTGAAAGCAGCAGAGTTATATAGGTTCAGGTTCGAAACTTCACTGCCCGGTAAATTAGTGGATGACTGGATCCCTACAAAGTAGATGAGCGAGTTGGAAAAAGTCTTCCTAATCGCTGTCATCATGTTGCGCATTTGATTTAACGAAATGTCTGGCTCAGTAGTTGTTTTGTTATTGATACCAATATTCAAGATAACTTTCTCAGGTATGGTACCTTGATACTTCTGAATTAGAGTGCGAAAGGATCTGAAGTTGGCACCAGGAAAACATTCTACCTGCATACCAAGGTGGGGATCAAGGTTGCTTCTAGGTATATTAGAATCCCCCTGCAGTAGTACTTTCTTCGGCACATTAGGAAGGTGCCATTTAGAGGAGGTGTGCCGAAATTTCCAAAATTTATATTTATAAGTTATTCCGAGGGTTGCACTCAATGTTTATCAATTAGCCCTGATATTCTATAACTTTCAGTACCATAATCTGAGATAATAGAACGCCCTGGTTGGGGGGGGGGGGGGGGGGGGAGGCAGAGAAGGTCTGGACCATTTTTCAATTTGTTTGTGAATTTTCGGAAAAATATAGAATATCCTGTTTTTTTAGAGTTTAGCTCAGATTGCAAATAGTGATACTATTTTTCATTAAGATAGCCATTTTCTTCAAGGGAACGAAGAATGTTCAAGCCACATTTTCTAATCAAGTTTTTGGTAATGAGGAGGGCTGCTTAGCTGCCGTTATACCACTTCAATAAAATCCTGTCAAGACATAATGACTGTTGCCGAGCCTTTATCAGCAGGTTTAATAACTATGTTCGGATTCCCCTTATCTTAAAACTAATGTTGATATAGAAGCTGGTCCCAAATCTATTGAATTAGCTCTTGAGAAATTTCCTGACAAAAGGAAACCACATGACCAAATTCTACTAAATGTTGCCGCCGTAGCCTGTTGAGCATTTGTTAAGAAAACCAATTTGGATGAGCTTACTACAACTAAAACCACTAAAATTAAACATGTGACACATCAAACATGTCCAGTTAGGTTTAGAATATAGAAATGGGGGCGAAAAACAAACGAAGAATCGAAGCCTGATTACAACAACAACAATCAGTGTCGGTTAACTTAAGTGTTGGATTACCCTCATTTCAGGCCTTTGTATCAGTGGGTTATACACTCAAAAAATCATCGGCAGACCTTTCGTGTCCCTCTTACCCGATCGTCAGTCTGTATTTCTCAGATAAAGTACGTAAAATTATACTGTGTCGTTAGATCACTCAAACGACTCAAAGAATTACGGTGCTTGTGTGCATGTTCAGGTTCTGGGTTTATTTGCATTGCGGGTACTTGATAAATCTAATTTTCAATTTCAAATTAAAAATACTAAATGATGACAAAACTTTTAACTTTTAGTGAAATAGAAATTTCCTATCTTTTTTTGTCTGGGAAAATACAGAAAACCGCCCACTGTTTTTAAGTAAACAGTATTCTGGATTTTCGCGGCAAGTGTGTCTTTAAACGTTTTTAGGGAACAGACCAAAGTTCAGTTCGTAATGGCAGAAGTTTTATCATGTGATTCCTCTTATATCATTTACCTCATCACGTGCACGAAATGCTTAAAGTGACCCAGAATTATCTACGCCAAAAGCTACCAATCTTTTGTCAGACATTTGATTAAACATGCGGTACCAGTCGCCGGATCATTTATCCTATTCTGACGATTCTCTTTAAGGACCACTTGCCGCCGTAGCCTGTTGAACATTTGTTAAGAAAGCCAATTTACATGAGCTTACTACCACTAAAACCCCTAAAATTAAACATAGGACACGTAAAACATGTCCAGTTAGGTTAAGAATGTAGAAATGGGGATGAAAAACAAACGAAGAATCGAAGCCTGATTACAACAATAACGATTAGTGTCGGTTAACTTAGTGGTTGGATTACCCCAATTTCAGGCCTTTTTATCTGTGGTTTACACTCAAACAATCATCGGCAGGTTTTTCGTGTCACTCTTACCCGACCGTCAGTCTGTATTTCTCAGATAAAGTACGTAAAATTATACTTTGCCGTTAGATCACTCACGCGACTCAAACATTAAGGGCGCTTGTATGCATGTTCAGGTTTGGGGTTTGTTGATAAATCTAATTTTCAATTTCAAATTAAAAATACTAAATGATGCCAAAACTTTCTATTTTTGGTAAAAATAGAAAGTTTCTAACTGTCTTTCTAAGAAAAATACAGAAAACCGCACACTGTTTTTTCTGGCTTTTCGCGGCAAGTGTGCCTTTAAACATCATTTCGAAATTATGCCAATTGAGAAAAATCTCCCATTTTGTTCAGCTTTAAAAACAAAGCACAGACGTTGGGAGAGAGAGATATATTGAATTCACACTTTACAGATTAAATACCCCAATGCAGAGCCTGATAGATGTAAGAAGAGCATAATGCCTTTTCTTGTTAATATACCTGGTTTAGACAGTGCTAATATAATAGTTGACAAATACAAAACACTTCAATCAGCGGCCCCCTTACTCAAAGGCTGGTTGTAGCTTTCAAGAAAAACAGAAGTCTCGTAGACATATCAGTGAAATCTCGGCGACCTTCAATATCTAACAGTTTTCCCCTATCTTTAGTCTTGATTACATATGGTCTCATCTCCATTTTTTCCCATAATTTGAAAACAGTTTTATACCAATATGAACTATGATTGTGACAGTATGAGCAAATCGTGACAATCTTGTTTTAGACTAGTGCGCTCGTTTAAACAGATACGATTTGTCGTGAAAAAAATGTATTTCTCCCTGATGATAGATGTCGTTCTGGTCTGTCTCATATAATATATCAGTTGCGTTTTTTTCATGCTTTTTAACAAACATTTTTTAGATAATGCTCAAATTTTAAATTGATATCATTTACATGAATAATTTGACACGACATAATTTGACATAATTGCCATGATGACTGTTTTACAACAACATTGTCAATATAAATTTAGCGGCGTCAACATTTATTCAATGAGATCAATCCCTACATGTAGGTCATCGTGGGTGCATTGATCTTGTCGCGACTGGATTACTGTTGTGAAGCTTTCGACTCCGCCACTATTTGGATTTGCTTGGATTCGGTTCATCTGCCAGGATATTCCAGGTGGAATGTCGGAAAGGTTATTTCTCTTTATATACCAGTGTGTCGTGACGCCAAAAGAGATTTCCAGCAGTGCTGCTCACGTTACTGAATACATGGACAATACATTCGTAAAGACAAAATAAAGAGACACAATTTTAAAGTGGCATGACCTGTCAAAACGTGGACCTGTTTCATAAATTCTGATTGCTGTGAGAAGTTAATAGTTTGAACTAAATGACTGACGTTGAAATAAACAAAAATATTGGTGAACCCAGTTAGCCGTACCCAATATTTGGCAGCTCATGCTACGTTAAGGACCGTGTAGTCAACGTTTCCTACTTGTTAGCCTATGCAAGCTTAAATGAGTGCAATTGGAAGTGATTTAAATGTAATGTTTTAAATTGTCTTCTATTTATTTATATGTTGTTGAAACATTTGTGTTTCAGTTTTAGTTGTGACATCAAGTACTTTAACCTTAACGGTGATAGCAGGAGATCGACTGGTAGCCATAGCTTTTCCTTTACACAGTCGACTTTCTGCTTGTGCCACGGGTTGCATGATGGGCCTGACATGGTTTGTATCAACTGGAACTGCCCTACCTCAGCTAATTGTGATGGAAGAGAGACAGCTATGGTGGAAGAATCGACACGAGATTTGGTGTGAGGAATCCTGGCCCCGGTATTTTGTTAACGATAGATGCGATACGTCAGAACCAGGGCGGAAGATCTACTACACAGTCTATGTGGTGGTCATTTACTTTTGTTCTGTCGTATTCATGGTTGGAGCATATTCCCTCATCACTGTTACCATTGTGAAGAGGAAGTTGCCAGGAGCTGTCACAGACTCCACCATGGCTGTCCAAGACAAATCCAAAAGAAAGGTACAGATCAACCTCAGTAGGCCTATTTAATTATGATTGGCTTCACAAATGTAGATAGTTTCGAGCAGGATTTCTTGGATTTGTAATTAGGGAAATTGTTGTCAGGTAATATATCAATGTAAAATCATAGGTTTCCTCCACACAGTTAATCCGCTCCCATCTATATAAACATCCCGACGTGCCGCTGGTATGAGGTTATTAACTAGAGTAAAATCAGTGATTTTTAATTTTCGAGTCCTGGTTGGGTGGAATGTCCGTATTGGACGAGATGCCACAGGCTATAAATCTAGCACACCTAATTAAAACATGCTAAAGGTGACCCATGTCAAGGTAACCCATGTCGTATGCATTTTGTTTTTTTTACACTTATGTAACGGGCGTAATTAGAAGTAGATCAGTCAGGGTCACCAGTCAGGATCAGCCTGTAATGACCAACATACATCAGACTTATGACCGGATTAACCCAATAACTTTTCCTGCAAGGTTTTCTCTGCTCGTTATTTTGATTGGATTATCTGATATTTTTGTAACAGTAACAAGAAACGCATCCAAGAGAGAATAAAACTAATGAAATGGATACTTTGTAAGGGAGAATATACGGTTATTAGGGGAGGGATTTCGTAGTCTCGACAAGTACGACAACACAATAAAAATGCGTTTTCCTTTGTCTAATGTACAGGTCGTTAGGATGTTAATGGGTGTGGTAATAACGTTCATTGTTTGCTGGACACCTCAACAAATTCTTCTTCTATGGGACGTATACAGAACGCCCGGTCAAGTAAGAACCTACAGAAATACCATTTTAAGTTCATTGAAAAAACTAAGACGTTGGAATTAAATATAAATCATTAATTAAGCCATACGTTTGTAGCCGAAGCTTCTGAATGTTTTATTTCTTTCTTATTAACTTTCTATTTTTTCTGCATTACCTTTTCTCCATTATCATCCATTGATTAATCATGCCCCCGTACAGGAAGTGTAAGCGGGGTGTATACTGATTTCAGCTTGTCCGTCCGTCCGTCCGTAAAACAATCGTTTCCGGAGCATAACTTAAAACATACCATTCGATGGTCTCCAAATTTCGTATATAGCTTTTACACCATTAGACCTCGTTTGGGACTTTATTGAGGTCATGTGCGACAAAAGGTTGCGCCACTCCAAAGTTTGTACATGGATTCTTCACCATGCGACCTCGCTTGGGATTGTTTTGCGGTCATGTGCGACTAAAGGTTGTGCCACTCCAAAGTGTGTATATAGCTTCTACACCACAAGACCTCACTTGGGATTGTTTTGCGGTCACGTGCGACTAAAGGTTGCGCCACTCCAAAGTTTGTACATGGCTTCTTCGCCATGAGACCTCGCTTGGGATTGGTTTGCAGTCATGTGCGACTAAAGATTTCGCCACTCTTAAGTTTGTATATACATGTAGCTTCTACACCACAAGACCTCGCTTGGGGTTGTCTGTGGGTCATTTGCGACTACAGGCGGCAACACTTATGAGTGCAATTGGTCAAAAATGAGCATACTCTTCTTTGTTTCCCGAGTCATTGCAGGTTTAACCTATAGCTCCTCTTCTGGGAAAGTATATGTTAACTCGGGTTTTCAGAGGCTGACCGCTTATGTAAGTTTTATAAAAAGACTTATCCACACAGTTATTTGGCAGGTCATCTACCCCCAACAACGCAAGCTCGACACCCATACAATATCCAGAACGCCAATTTAAAACTATTTCGCCGATCATTCAATCCTTTAACTCTCCGTGATTGGAATGCCCCTTCCGATCACTATTAGAAACCAGTCTACCTTTGCCTTATTGAAAAAGCTTTTAAAACTTGTACATGGAATCCCCGCCCCACCGGCAGGGTATTACACGTGTCAGAGTGATAGCAACATCACGCTTTGTCGTTTGCGGAATTGTTGCAGCAGCCCCAAAAGATATCTTATTTCCACATGGCCAAAATGTAATTGTTGCATGGTATCATCATATCCGGATGGGAATCTAGAACATTTCTTCACTGTCACTGCCCATTATACTGCGAACAATATGTTTTGTGTGGGCGTGTTTGTGTCAGCGCTTGTATGTGTGCGTGTGTGTGCGGGTGGGGGGGGGGGGGGAGGCACCACATATGAGGGTAATTGGTCGTAAATTAACATATTTGTTTTCCTCAACATCATTTCACAACAACTGTTTTAAAAAATTCTAGTACATGTACATTCTGTTCTAACTTTAGTCAACATAATGATCTTTTTGAAAAGTCTGTGTATATGAAAATGTTGTTTCAGTACCCGCAGTATATCGATGGATTGAAGTACGCTGCTCTTTACGTCGCTTATTCTAACAGTGCTGTTAATCCTATCATCTATGGGGGCATGAATGAACACTTTAGGAGAGGCTTCATACAGTTATGTAAATGTTTGCGACTTCGTAATCGAAATCGAGTTTCCCCAGGTAAGTAAAAATATCCCCTAAGAGAAGTCCTTCACTTAATTGCCCCTATGAGAAATCGTTGCCTTGAATTTGCCAAAGGTTGGGGATATGGTTCATACCCCCCCCCCCCCCCCATCCCACTTAATCTTGCTGGAAACCCCATGAAGTCATTATGATTAAACCAGTCTGTGGTGGTTTTATTTTCAGACACAGTTCCGGATGTAGTGGAGACGCACGTGGAAATGAACCATGTTCCCAAACCGATGTAACCATGGGGAAATGGATCATGTTCCCAAGCCGATGTAACCTTGGGGAAATGGATCCGTTTTCCAGCTGATTTAACCATGGGGAAATGAATCATGTTCCCAAGCCGATGTAACCTTGGGGAAATGGATCCGTTTTCCAGCTGATTTAACCATGGGGAAATGAACCATGTTCCCAAGCCGATGTAACCATGGGGAAATGGATCGGTTTTCCAGCTGATTTAACCATGGGGAAATGAACCATGTTCCCAAACCGATGTAACCATGGGGAAATGGATCGGTTTTCCAGCTGATTTAACCATGGGAAAATGAACCATGTTCCCAAACCGATGTAACCATGGGGAAATGGACCAAGTTCCCAAACCGGTGTAACCATGGGGAAATGGATCCGTTTTCCAGCTGATTTAACCATGGGGAAATGAACCATGTTCCCAAACCGATGTAACCATGGGGAAATGGATCGGTTTTCCAGCTGATTTAACCATGGGAAAATGAACCATGTTCCCAAACCGATGTAACCATGGGGAAATGGATCGGTTTTCCAGCTGATTTAACCATGGGGAAATGAACCATGTTCCCAAGCCGATGTAACCATGGGGAAATGGATCGGTTTTCCAGCTGATTTAACCATGGGGAAATGAATCATGTTCCCAAACCGATGCAACTATGGGGAAATGAACCAGGTTCCAAAGCCAATGTAATCATGAGAAAATGAACAAGGTTCCCAAGCTGGCGAGAGCATGTAACTGCGTGGAATTGAACCGGGTCCCCGACGCCGATGTAAACATGTGGATATTAGCCATGTTCCCAAGCCGATGTAACCATGTCAAATGAAACGGGCTCCCCAGCCGATGTAACCATGTGAAATGCAACGGGTTCCCAAGCCGATGTAATCATGTGGATATGAGCCATGTTCCCAAGCCGATGTAACCATGTGAAATGAAGCCGGGTTCTCAAGCCGATGTAACCATGTGAAATGAAACGGGCTCCCCAGCCGATGTAACCATGTGAAATGAAACGGGTTCCCAAGCCGATGTAACCATGTGAAATGCAACAGGTTCCCAAGTCGATGTAACCATGTGAAATGGAACGGGTTCTCAAGCCGATGTAACCATGTGAAATGGAACGGGTTCTCAAGCCCCCGTACAGGAAGTGTAAGCGGGGTGTATACTGATTTCAGCTTGTCCGTCCGTCCGTAAAACAATCGTTTCCGGAGCATAACTTAAAACATACCATTCGATGGTCTCCAAATTTCGTATATAGCTTTTACACCATTAGACCTCGTTTGGGACTTTATTGAGGTCATGTGCGACAAAAGGTTGCGCCACTCCAAAGTTTGTACATGGATTCTTCACCATGCGACCTCGCTTGGGATTGTTTTGCGGTCATGTGCGACTAAAGGTTGTGCCACTCCAAAGTGTGTATATAGCTTCTACACCACAAGACCTCACTTGGGATTGTTTTGCGGTCACGTGCGACTAAAGGTTGCGCCACTCCAAAGTTTGTACATGGCTTCTTCGCCGATGTAATCATGTGGATATGAGCCATGTTCCCAAGCCGATGTAACCATGTGAAATGAAGCCGGGTTCTCAAGCCGATGTAACCATGTGAAATGAAACGGGCTCCCCAGCCGATGTAACCATGTGAAATGAAACGGGTTCCCAAGCCGATGTAACCATGTGAAATGCAACAGGTTCCCAAGTCGATGTAACCATGTGAAATGGAACGGGTTCTCAAGCCGATGTAACCATGTTGAAATGAAGCCGGGTTCTCAAGCCGACGTAACCATGTAGAAATGAGTAGGTTCCAAACCCGACGTAACCATGTTACCGTGTGGAAATAAACCGGGTTCCAAAGTCGGGTTCCAAAATGTAATCATGGTGAAGTGTGTCCATATTGCGTGTCGGTATAGGTTCCTTCGTATATTCCTATAAAACACAGAATTAAAACGCTTGTACGCTTCATTTTTACAATTTAAGCTTGCCATGCAATTCGGAAAATTTAAGTCTACAAAAATTTTGAATCTGCCCTAAAGGTTCTATTAGTTAACGAACTTCGTACTTTTTTCTCTCACTTTTTCTCATCCATTTGTTCAATTCGCGTAGAGTGGTTCAGTTCATGTTAACTTTGTTTATAGCTTTCAAATGGCTGTATAAGGGATGTAAATATGATCAACATTTTGATAATTCTTTTGAGTTTCTTGCTGAACTATGAAATAGTAAAATAACAATAAAAGCCATACAATGCCTTTCACTCCTTATTTCAAGGGGAATAACTCTCATCGCCTTTTCACTTTGTACCACAGTTCGGCAAGTATTTGTCATAGCATCCTCGAATTCCCAGGGATAAATTATCCGACGATGTTGTTATCGTCGATGGCGATCTTGAAACGTTGTCTTTGTCAATTAATGGTGTTTTATTCCCCAAATTCAAGAAATATTGGAATTTTGGCTCAATGTAGAGAAGCTATAAATGGGATTGTTAAACAATTTATTTTGCTATGGAGCAAAATAGCTAATGGGTTTATTAAATGACAACTGTTGAATATGTCCTGATCGTAATCTTGTACATATAACATCGGCTATTCTGAAAGGAAGGGAAACAATATTATTATTCAAAACAGATTTATTGTGATTGTAAAAAAAAAAACCTTTTGTTGAAAATTCCCATTCTTGTGATTTAGAACGTGTATGAATGGTCTCCCTTACATCGAACACCAAATGTAACGGTAAAAGGATTTAAAAAAAATAATTCATCCTTAAATCAAAAAAAAAATGTTTCAATAAGTAATGGATTGCTAATTGTTGTCTAACTGTGCAAAAACTTTTTTTTAAATTATATTTTTGTGAATAGCTTCGTGAAAAGATTGAGATAAATCAGGCGCATTATTCACAGCCAGGAATTATTTTGTCAATGCTTTCAAAATTTTCATGTTTTCTCAACCTCAAAGGTAAAGTGAAATCTGACAGCTTCAGTTCTTCCTAAAATAAATGCAAAGATGTTGTAAATGTCCCAAATATCTACCGAGACTGACACCGCTATGAGACCTAATACCTCAATAAACGCCTATATATTTTCAGGTAGGGTAAAGTATCATATCGATGTATAAACCGTATGGACAGTCAATGTCAACTAGACTGATTTCAATTTATGACCAGAGTAAAAAATTGACATGTATTTTGGTTACGAATGGCTTTGATGCATTACATGTTACAGAAAATTTTTCAAATGGCCTTAAACGTATTATAGACCAGATGGCTTCCGGGGCCCAGGCGGCCTTTGTCGTTTGATGTAGGACAGATAGAATTCTCACTGCCTTTTTTAATGTAAAATTTGTATATTGAAGTATAAAATATTTTCCGATATAGATCATCATTAATTGCAGGACAGCCCTTAAAACGCACCTCCGGCCATCCAAGACCTCGAGTTTCCGGGGTCTGGGTGGCCCCTAGACTGTGGCCGTGTGCTGGTACGAGAAAGATTAATGTTTTACGCCGTACTCAAGATTATTTACGTATTTAGTGAGGAGGAAACCGGGCTCAATGCCCGGGGGAAACCCCCGACCTTCGGCGAGTTAGGTCTCAATGGGCTTCGAACTCGCGCCGCATCGATGGAAGGTCTGTGTCGGGATATCCGTATCTTCTCTTAATGTAAAAAAAGCACATAACTCAAGCTTGTGCAGGGTCGTTTCATTTCCTGGATAACTCTTCAGACCCCAGAACGTTTGTGACCTGGTGGTCCCTGGAACCTCGTTTGTTCCTCATGGATAGATAATGAATGCCCTCAACTTCACCAAAAATAATGATGGTTTTATAGACGGTGTACCAGCAGCTACTAGTTAGATTTGGTAGCCTTGGTGCTGCCTGTAGAGCTATGTACGCTCGACCCGTCATCGATGTATTGCGGGTTCGAAATCCTCTCACACCCATGGTGTGTGTGTGTGTGTAGGGGGGGGGGGGGGGGGGTAGAATGTTTCGGTAAAGGGGTTGGGGCGTACTTGATATTGTCAGATCTAAAATCAACGAAAATAGGCGATTCCTCCACTTTCAAAGCGTGGATCAAACCTGGCAACAACAATGATCTCTTTTTACATGCAAATGCCTTAACAATTTTAGCGAATATAATTGCTTTCCCACTTCATGCTAGTGGAACGAGCTGACAAAAATCAGATTGTTTTTCTATGAAAACAGAACCAAACAATGCTTCGCTATTTTTGTCAACCTTCGTCAAACCATCGTTTAGAATTACCGGTAACAAAAAACTAAAAGTAGAATAGGCATCCCGGTTTTTGGAATTTGGGCCTTAATATAGTTGTACACCCAACTTGCTACAGACTCTTTATTCTAACGTTAATCATTACTAATTCGATGACCTTCTAAACGCTGAGATTCTCCACAATCGCATTCGGAAGGCCCCGTTTTTAGACGTTGTTTGAAATTTGCTTTTGCATTCAAAGAAGTATGCGCAACATGTGTAAATATATCTAAAATGGAATAAAAATAGCTGAAATTTGGTTGATACACAACTGAAACTAAAATTTGGTTGATACACAATAAACTAAAACAAGTACAAAATAGGAGCTTTTCGGTTAATATTCTTGGAGATAAGTTTTTATCACCAACAAAAGCCCTAAAATATACTCATACATCCGAACTTTGTATGTTGTTAACGCATACGTTGGATTTCTTACCGGTTACAGGCTTTGACGATATTTTTTAAAATGTTAACGCCAATCCTTTAAATTTATTTCAAACGTTAAACTTTTCTTTTATGAAAAAAGCCATAAATTTTGGCCACTATAAGGTCTGGTCATATTTTTCTTCCGCGAAATTTTCATTTTCATAGAATGAAAAAGAAATCTAGCTGAAACTTTTTAAATTTGAACAAAATCGATTTATTACAATGCATGGTTGGGTTTTTATAAATTATTCTTGATGAAACCGGCCTCCCATTTCTCCCTACACTATATTGGTTGCTGGAGGAAGAACGCTACTAAATTAGCCATCGAATAACATTTTAAAGTGCAATTATTTCATATGATTGATAGATGTTTCCTTTGTTTTTGTTTATTCACACTCATATATTGTTCCTGTAAATGGTAGCTATATGACATGGAGTCTTAGATGGACTGAGTAGACTTTGAAGCGATTTCCTCAGTCTGCCTCGGAGTCACATCTCTTCAATTACGCACAGGTTTCTTTTAGCTTAGTGTCCAGTGGGCGTGAAATAAGAGAATTCGGCAATACCAACAGGAAAAAGGAAAGCGTCCATCCAGTGTTCAACGTTAACATTGCGCTACGTTGTGATAAAGTATAATGAAATTAAGAAAACATGCCCATAATCATAATGCTGTAACAACACAACTTGTCAAAATACACTTTCGTAAGAACCCAGTACCAAAAGAAAAGTATACATAGCTAAGAAATAACAAAAATAATCTTTCCGTCCTGCTTGTTGAAATAGGTCTACTTTGGATACTATTCTTTCATTTATTTATGAACCTTCGTTATCCACTTTCTGTTTACAAAAACACGAAAAATAAAAGGTTTGACACTTTAAATCGCTTTAAAATGGTCAACTTTGGAGAAATTTAGACAGACAGAAATCATCGCAATGAAACACTATCACTGGGTCTGTCAAACTTTCAACATATAACGACACATTGCTTTAAATATTTGTATATAATACAGCTAAGACTTTTTATTTGAATTGATACGTATGCCTGTGTAGTAACTTAAAGCGCTGTAGTTTAAATACTGTATATTTGAGCGAAATAATTCTTCTGTGAATGCGATTTCTATATTAAAATACACTTCACAAAAATGATTAGAGTTTGATGTACAAGGACATAGCCCATCTTCATTTATTATTTACCATTAAATTGGAAATTACCGGAGATCTAAAAGGCTTGTCTGATTTAACGAGAAGCAAACACTCCAACACATCCCTCAGTGCAAACGTTGTAATTACATGGTGCGAACCTAAGCTCAAAACATTAGTTTTATTTGTCTCATTTCT
This sequence comes from Lepidochitona cinerea, assembly GCA_963971465.1. NCBI lineage: Eukaryota > Metazoa > Mollusca > Polyplacophora > Chitonida > Tonicellidae > Lepidochitona > Lepidochitona cinerea. Next base: position 6,070,303 of record OZ020551.1, read on the forward strand.
TGACTACAAATTTTTCTATGTGCTATGTAATTGATTCGTAGAATTAAAGAGTAAGACAGGAAATTTAAATCACAGCTGTGCCTCCCCACAAAACTCCAGACTTGAGACTCTTCTCTATAGAATTGCCTGGGTAAACTGACTGATGCTTAAATCTCTTTTAAACTCCATGTGTGGAAGAAGTGTCCCAAAAGGACTCTATCTCATTTCATTCGACACTAGAAATGTTCCCAAAGAGATGATTCCTTGGATCGAGTCGCTCCTAGTCAATTACCATCTTTTCGAACCACGCGTACATCCATCAAGAATTTACGAGGCTGCTTTGGGATGGAGGGCATCACCAGTGACCACAAACCATTCATTGCGATTGCTTATTGGTCTCAACAGACCAGAGCAGTAAAATAGCTCGTTGGCTGTTGGAGAAAACTTTACATAATGTCTAAACAACAGATGGATACTCGAGCGGCAAACCGTCCCTGGAGACAACCGTGTAGGGGCCCAGACTGTCTTTAAGAACAATTGCCGACGGTGAAAATTCTGATACGTTTGAAAAACTGAATTAGCCGTGTAAATAGAGAAAATAGTGGCAATTAGAATTGAAGGACTAACCCACAAACCCAACACACAGAGGTAGTCGTGCGTAAAACCGGAAGTTGAAAAGAAATTACGGAAAAAAGTTAATTTAGAATATCACGCTTGGTTTGTAGTTCTCTTATTCGTAAACACAAACCTCAGCTCGTTAGCAAAACATGTGGCCATAAAGTTAATGGATAATTTGTAAACATCTGGTAGTTTTTCAGATAAAATTAAGAAGATTTTACAAGACCTTGCGAATTTCAGTAGTTTTTTAAAAAGCAACATTCGACAGTGTGAAGTTGCAATGCAGTAAAAAGGATTATTAAGCCTACGAACATCACAACTTCACGAGGATGTTTATTAATATATAAACGGTCACAGTTGAGAAAAATCCTACAATATTGTAGTTTTACAAGATGTAAATAACCGTGAATAAAGACAAACCGTTAAAACCGATTTAAATACAGGAAAACATGAAACATGGCTGAGATGCCAGATATATCAATTTTTTGTAATCTAGCTTTAAGAAAGGGCAAATGCTACCCCAGCATTGCTCATTTGTGATAATATCTGTGTTGTCAATAGCCGATCTTGGCGAGTGTTTCTCCAACAGATGGGACAAATGGCTCACCAATAGAACAGCCAATATCCCTACATCACAAAACCCGTCAAAATGCTTTCTTAGAACATCTTTTTGTTCCAAGGTAGTATTGAATAGAGATTACGAAAGACGTCTCTGAAATTGTGTCATTTTATAGCAACCCACTTAACAAGAAGATGTGATAATGTCAAGGAATATAAAGTAGAAAATTCGCAAAGTTTATGTCACTGGGGCTTATCTTAGACTTCAGTGGTCTGATTTCATAGACGATATGGAATTAGAAATTCTCTTGCCATTAGAAATACTATCTGATTTTTGCAGACGGAAAGATAAAATGACTAGCAATCTGATATAATTAATTAACTAATGTCTGCGAAAATAGCCGAGAAGTTTTTGATGAATATCTGAGATTTCCACAGCTTTATACCAGTTAGTTTTTCAAGAAAGTTAAAACATTCCATAATAGAGACAATGGTTTGGTAGTAATTCAATATGGTAGCACAAGCTTAAAAGCACAGACTGTATTTAGTTCATGTATCTAGGTGCTGGTTATGCATTTGGCTGCTGGTTATGTCACATGTGCTGTCAACTGCACCCTATTATATGTCTCCTAATTCTGGAATGAAGTTTCCTTCATGGGGTAAAATGCTGACGCCATTCGAAATTTGGAATGCATTTTTACAAAAGTATACGGTTCAGTCATAGGTTAAGGAGAAACGCTCGCCTTTAACAACTAATATGTTTGTTTTAAAAACATTATATTTTCCTCTCGTGTATCATAGAAATATTTTATAACAAAATTATTGTTTGTTTGTGTAAATGGATTTTAAAAATGCTTTTATGAAATCCAAGACTGTATACCATTGTTAATAAACGTTTCAAAATAAACTTTTATTATTTTGTCATTCTACTAGAGGCCTGATGGATTTCATATGAATAGACCCGTATTGCTCGTTAAGTCGATACGGTTAGATAGATTTCAATAAGATCTAAAGCTATGGAGTAAATATATATTTTGAATTCGATTACATAACGTTTTTCCTTACCATAAACATTTTCAACAATGTAATATATTGTCTTAAAAATGAATGACACTGTATTTTAGTAAAACTAATCACATTAAAGCCAAAGGTATATATGAAAGTTTGACTTTTTATGACAACCCCTTAGCCACGAGTGGTCAAACTTTACACTAATTGACCTGCCAATTGTCACCTGACCACCGGTCATCCTTCAATTTGTCGGACAGAAATAAAAGACAATTTAATCCTATCCGTGGACATTCCAGGTATAAATGTTCCGTGCCTCTCCATTCATCAGGTCGAGTTTTACAATTGCTTGTCACTGGCCACAACAACTATCAATCCGAGAAGTGATTAAATTCCGACAAAGGCTGCAAAAGCACATAGTTAGAGGACGTGACCCATTAACATATGTTCTTGATTGCAACAATGGCATCATGGAATGTCGTGAACAACTGATACATTTTGATTCAGGTACACCGCTTAATAGGCGATTCATGCGCTCTTTTAAGATGATTTATACTATTGTGTTTTGGTAAATTGTATAACTCTGCTTCCGAAAAGAAGTTTTTTATTGTTAGAAAAAAAAAGACATTTCAGCATTTGATAACTTCAGAGAGTTATTTACATCTCTGCACCTGGTCAAGTGCACCCTTCATGCTGCATGGGTATCCAGGTCGTGTTGGTATTGGGTGTTATCAATTGATTTCCAGATGTGTTTCAATTGTCATATTTGGAAGCACCTGTGAATTCAATTGACAATCCACACCCAGTGACCAGTCACACCCGTGCATGCCTTACACGGACAAATCAAGACATTTAGTTTAACTCTCACCCAGGATTAAATGAGGATCAACTAATTAATTTGAGGACAGGGTAGACATAAGAAGGTCATTGCGTCCAGAGATAGACGAAGGAGACACGTATTGTGGACCGAAGAACCAGTGACAGGTAAACTAAAAACCTATCTTTGGTGGCTGCGTGTACTGACAAATGGCCCGTAAGGTCAGAGGTCGATGTAGGTATGTTCTTGTCACTGTATCACTCGATCTTGACACGTATACTTGTCAGTATAGTCACAGTCACTCGCACAAACTACCTAACCGATACTAAACGATTCCGTTTACTCAGAGAGCCATGGTGAACACCAAGGAAGAATGGTTTTGGATGTCAACTACCATATGGAAAAAGTTGACAGTTTCATTTAAACATCGGTGTGCTTTCGTTAGTGACTCCCCTTTTTAAATAATTGTTAGAATAAAACTAATGAAATATGGCATACGTCATCATCAGCCAATCAATCGGTATTTGTTCAAGTCAAGTGATTTTCATCCAGATGTAATCAGAAAGATTTGAACAGCGAGAAAATAGAAAATTCGTGCATCAAAATACATTGGCATATTATTGTGGCGCACACTTAGAACCAAAGTTTTAGTAAATCAAATGACAGTAATTTGTCAATCCTGGCGATTTTATTCGTCTTGGATTTAGTTACTGATTTAATAAAATGTTATTCTGTCCTGCAGACCAACCTTGTCATTTCGTTAATGTGTCGTCATCATATGCATATATGACATAACGTTATAATGCATGCAGTGACCATGATTTGACAAAAACTAAATGTTTATATTCGTGTCCATTTTGCCATTAGCATGAGCTACCAAATATAGAGAAATCTCGTTGAAATTGGTTATATTATTTGTCAATTACAAAATAATAGCTTACGTTGATCCCAATCTTGGAGATTTTAGTTTTATAAGCCACAAAACGTATGTACTAATGTATCCCGGCTATTTGGATTTTGTCCTTCGGTTTGTATGGGTTACTGGTTTTAATTATATTTTTTATTTTAACATTTATCCTTTAGTTTTTCAAGTTACATTAAATTCTGAACTTATCTTGACAAAAGGGAATTCATGAAAAATCCCGAATATGGAAGCTCATGTCACTTAAACTGTTTTAAACAGGTTTTATCCGAAACAAGTTATTCCTTTATTTCACATTTGCAGCAATCTTATACGTAAATAAGTTTCGTCGCCTTTCTCCATTTCTAAATATCATTTTACAGCACTTTAACAGAACACATATAGGTTTATCATCTATATTGGTCTGGTATTTTATTTGGATGACAACCAGTTTAAATCGCCATTTGATGTGTGATAGTGGATATCTGTAGCTGCTTTCATTTTCAAGTTTTTAACTCACTTCATTAGACGTCACTCTTTTTGTACTCGACTATCCACTATCCTCCTTGGTAGACTTCATGTATTGTGCTTTCGGGTACATGATTCCATATAAAACAAAAGAGATTAGTCCACTAAAATGCTTCGCTTTCCCGACAACAATATGAATTCAGCTTTTTTTAAACTAGCCGAAAAAAATGCTGCTCATGAACAGAAAAAAAATGCTGCTCATGAACAGAAAAAAATGGTCTGTCATGAACAGAGAGGCCAAGTGTTGAGTTAATGTCCCTTTTTTCTCACGTATTATGCTGTTAAGTTTTAAGGTCGATATATCTTTCGAGCAGTTGTCAGCATTATGGTTACTAAAAATAGTAAACCAATCAGTGTTTCCTACATCTGAAACTTGTCATTGCATACTTCCCCCATGTCCGTACAGCCGACTGTACAAAACTCACTGAGTGTACAAAAACACACCCTCCGTTTTCCATCTTATTAATCTGAAATTCAGCATTCATAAGATAAGAGGAATAAATGAGCTTAAAGTGACATGAACTGCCAAAATGAGGGAACATTTCATAGAAACAGAATTAGCCAGATGTTTGTCAACAAGAACAATATGAGAGCTTTTGGTTGATTCCACCCTAAAATGTATTCAAACAGACAATTTTGTCAGTTATTATTCGATATGTACGGGTTATTTATTGGCTTCACCGATACATTTTTATTCAACGTCGATCCCTTTTCAAGTATTTCAAACCGCCAACTTATCTTGACAGTCCGAATATTTTCAGATGAGGCTTCGTTATCCCTCAGATCAAGCACATACCTTCAATGAAACAATTGGAATCTCCATGCAGATATAGCGATCAATAGTTAAATAGGGTACTGTGTAGGTTGTATCTGAAATAATTGGCCAGCCATTTAGAAAACTCATCAGATAAATGCGTAGTTAAATTCATACACCTCAAAGTTCGGCCAAAATTCGGACTATTTTGATGAATTGCGATTGTCAATAGAAGCTGTACGTCTGGATTACTTTGAAAAACTCAAGGATTTTCCATAAAGAAATATCGGTAATACCAATAACGCAGACGAACCGAGTATATGTCTGCCTTTAAAGGACACAATTCAAATCGTGGTGCATTTTAGGAGTTTTGTTGCTTATGAAAGCTGTTTTAACGTACACTTCCAAGATTGGTATATGTATCATTGGAAATTTGTCATTTTGTACTTAAAATAACGAACAATTTCACTAATTGTAAAAAATGTAAGTATATTTGGCACCTCATGTTACTTTAAACATTATATAAAATATATGTTTTACAGGAAAAATAAATAATTTTTAAATAGTGTTTGTTTAAGTCGGGAATTTGAACCCGGATTGGAGGATAAAGCTGTATATTTGAAGAAGAAAGAGGAATATATTGATTCTGTAAACTCCGAGTACTTACAGAGATATCGGTGAATCGTTGAACATCCATTCTAACCACATAGCGCTGTTGACTATAACATCAAAGGAAGCTGCATGTGAAAGAAGAACCGAGTTTTATCGGCTTAAACAAGACATGATGCTGAGAAGACAAAGTTAGCAAAGCGTCACTGTTAAGAAAGGGTAAAACCCCACAGCTGTATCTACATAGAAAATAAAGATTATTTACTTTATAAAATAAAGACAACCAACTTAAATAACCAGATTTGTCTTAGGAAATAATTTTCTTTTAAACTCAAAATATAGTAAGAAAATAATCCTACATATAGCCTCTATATTTTAAATGAACAACTCCGACATGTCACGCCTGATCAAGACTGATGATCTTAGTTAACAAATCAAAGAATAGATAAGGATGATCAGTCAGTTATAGTATCGGGTTGCTCTTAAAACAAAAAATGATAAATCATTTCCACCAGGGGAGAAGAAATAACTATTACGATATCATATGTAGTAGATACAATTATTTCTATGACTACTATAGACTGTGATGGATGCCGTGATCATTTTCAAATTCCTAATTGAAAATAAAAACATATGACACCCTAAAGCTATTGTGGCAGAACTTGAGTCCTCAGAACCGAAGAAAGTCAAACCCAATTTAATAACTTGGAAACTTTATTCTTGAATATATTTTAGGAATCAATATATATCGTTTTGAAGGCCGAACGTTTAAACAAACGGATCAATGGCATTGGTATTCCAGTCTTTTATTTTTACTGTTGACGCGAGACCTTTACATACGAAAATATAATTTAAACTAAATATAATCTATTTTATTTAGGCAGAAATATCTTTTTTGATCTAATAGTATGGAATGCGTTTAACGGGACGATTTCCATTGAGGGCAAGAGATTCATTGTGTTTACACCTGGCGGTAGAATTCATCTGCCTTTGATGTTCTCTCCCAAAGGTAGAAGAGATTTGACAGATTAGATGTGTGTTTTATCGTATAAACAAACATCGGCTCCCTTTGAGAAGTTGAGGTGCAAATGAACAAGAATGTATATTGTCTCACAGGTTCCCAAAAAGCTTTTTCATTCCAATTTCGTTCCAGGTAAAAATGACGCCATGACGACAACTAAAACGAACCCTTCTTAATATAATCAAAGAAACATATTTTCAACACAAATGTGCAATCAAGGTGCAGTCTGGAACATTCAGTTTCAATGAAGTTTATATTACTTATTTTTTTTGTAAAATTGTACTGCAAAACCAAATCACCATACTAAATAACAAACAAAAAAACGTCTTATTTTGTATTTTTACAAAACGAGTTGCTAAATATTGTATTTTTCATTGATTTTTTTCTCAAGGAGTTTGAGGCTTGGCAAAAACTAAATCAAACTCATTAAAACTTTTTTAAAAAACCCGTTTTTTTAGCTGGTTAAGCTGCGAGATCTATGTAATGTTAATTTCTGACGGCGGACATGGACGGGGTGGGGCTATTTACGAAAGCAAAAGACGGAAACTGACTATTTAAAATGGTTCTTTGTAATTTGAATAAGGTTTGCCAGTATCAATAGTCAGCAATACCTAGTCCATGGTAATACAAATGATAACAATAATTGGTGGCCAGTAATTGGTATACGGGCTATTTATTTGACCCATCCACTTTGCTTTCAATTCAAAATAACAGGTTTGCTTCTACAACGCCGCAACCTGAAACTGATTTACAATTATAACAGAACATACGTTTGGAAGCTTTTAAAGGCGGGTGAATCAACGCCATTTTCTTGAATTCCATCCGTTCAGCGATGATCAGTCAGCAGATTTCCATTCAATATAATTATTATATTGCTTCCAAAAATATGCTTACTGTTTATATTTATGAGCACTATTTATACATATGGAACTAATAAGGTTGGCCAGGGATTGCATAATTTGGTCATCTGACAAACGGTTGGAATACTGATAAGGGCGTTGGAAAAAAGCCGACAGACAGACGGGGTTTGGGGAATGCGGGGGAGGGTTGACCCCGGTATACAGGTCATGTCAAAGAGAGGGGGTTTTAGCCCACTGTTTGGGAATAAATACACAACCAGATATAACGGGATATAGACAAGGCCACATTGGCTTAACGCTAATCTGACTCTGGCCTCACGAGATGCTTTTTGAAGAGGTTTTCAATTGCTGAAAGAATCGTAATATAGCGCCCTAATAAGCCCGATACTCAAGCAAGGGAACAAATAAACATTGAGAGTGAAAAATAAACAGACCTTCACAATGCAAACATCTCTTTCTCCAAAGAGTTTTGAGGCGTGAAACCACATCAATTCTACTAGGATATATTTGGACGATAGCTCGTCTTCAGAGCAATCATTTTATACGTGTTGGTCATACAGCAGTGTCAATTGTGTAGGAACTGTACAAACACAAACAACACTTCTAATAACGGACTTATTATGAATTTTGGTACATTCTAATCCGTAACTCTACCTCTCTGAAGTTCTTCTAGTCTAGAGAGTGAACTGCCTGAAGGCTTCGTGTGACGTCATCTCGTTGGCAGGTAAGTCGATGAAGTGTGTAGAATATAACCAACTGATATACCACTTTTTAACACAATTAGAAACTTGTCCCCGTGGTTATTTTAGACAAGAAGATTTTCCCTGTGCCCGTGTGTTTATAAATATACACGTTAGCCAAGATGAAGACAGATGTTCTCGAATTTTTCCATCTATTGAAAATGTATATCTTGACCCTGCTAATTACAATGTTCAATTCAATAAAATGACTATATTATTTTGTTGTTTAGTTTAGAAATCCTGTTGTAGCAACATTTCCAAACAACAAATTGATAACCTCTTTTCCGTGATATTATAAACTTTTACAGTTTTGTTTAAAAAAAATCTTGTAGTTTAATTTGCATTCGACGTAATTACGACATAGAAAAAATCTTCTTGATAAAACTAACCATGGAGACAAGTTTCTAATTGTTTTAAAACGGGGAATTGTCGTTTGACTTTAATATTATAGATTTAGCTCCAGGTATACATTCTGCTAAGCCTAAGGTATAGTTAATCATTGATTATCGCCCTTGATTTCCTTCCACCTCTTCGACACAAAGTAATCAATCCTGATAATTTGGAATGAAAATGAGGTTTTTGTCGATTCACTATATTTTTAAATTATCACCAGCTGGCTACTTTGACAAATTAATAATAACAATATAGGAAGCTTTTAGAACATTTTTCTTCGCTGCCAAGAAGGTAAACTTGTATAGACACTTGTTCGTGGACTGTACGAATCAAAATAATGTTCGAAACGTGGAAACAATTTAAATAACCCACAAACATTCGTTCATTTCAGGCCTAAATTAGTTCAAAACACTCTTTAAACTATATTCTCGAGACTAGTACTCCAAATAGTTTTTGCATTTAATTTTTTTTAAAGAAATAGCCGTTAATTTAAAACTTTTCCTTAAAGGGTTTTGATGGACAGGACTTAAAGCTGGTTTATGTTTGTTTATGTAAATGTATATTGGAAAAACTACGGAAACCCAGAGGACTCATTCGAATTTCGAATTTCAGATTTTGAAATTAAAAATTCACATTCCTAATTTCGAAATTCAATATTCACACTTAGTTAATCAAACAATCACATTAGTTTTCACCAATCAAATTATTGTTAACACTAAATAGATCTACATGTACACTGATAGGTCAGCGATTTCATTATTGAATTTAAATTTTTTTGAAACTCAGTTTCACATTTTGAAATTCTAAATTCTAAATTGGAAGTTGTTTCGAATTTCGAATTTCAAATATTGAAATTGGAAATTGGAACGTGAGTTTCGAGGTTTCAAAACGAAAGCGTCACATTTAAGATGGTCGTCTAGATCTCAAACACTCATTTCACCAATGAACTATATGGGTGGAATAGAGGTCAAGTCTTATGCGATGAGGTCCACAGACATTATCATGGATCATACCTCTTATGAAATAAAGTCCACAAACATTATCATAGTGATACCTCTTATGAAATAAGGTCCACAAACATTATCATAGAGTCATACCTCTTATGAAATAAGGTCTACAGACATTATCATAGATCATACCTCTTACGCGATGAGGTCCACAGACATTATCATAGAGCCATACCTCTTACGCGATGAGGTCCACAGACATTGTCATAATCTTACTTCTTATGAGATTACCATTAAGTCATATTTGTTAGGAGATGAGGTCCACAGACATTGTCATAATCTTACTTCTTATGAGATTACCATTAAGTCATATTTGTTAGGAGATGAGGTCCACAGACATTGCCATAATCTTACTTCTTATGAGATTACCATTAAGTCATATTTGTTAGGAGATGAGGACATTGTCATAAAGTCATATTTTATTAGGAGATGAGGTCCACAGACACTGCCATAAAGTCATATTTTATTAGGAGATGAGGTCCACAGACATTATCATAGAAACATACCTCTTATGAAATAAGGTCCACAAACATTATCATAGAGTAATACCTCTTACGCGACGAGGTCGACAGACATTGTCATAATCTTACTTGTTAGGAGATGAGGTCCACAGACACTGCCATAAAGTCATATTTTATTAGGAGATGAGGTCCACAGACATTGCCATAAAGTCATACTTTTTTGGAGATGAGGTCCACAGACATTGCCATAAAGTCATACTTTTTTGGAGATGAGGTCCACAGACATTGCCATAAAGTCATATTTGGTAGGAGATGAGGTCAACAGACATTGCCATAAAGTCATATTTTATTAGGAGATGAGGTCCACAGACATTGCCATAAAGTCATATTTTATTAGGAGATGAGGTCCACAGACATTGCCATAAAGTCATACTTTTTTGGAGATGATGTCCACAGACATTGCCATAAAGTCATATTTTATTAGGAGATGAGGTCAACAGACATTGTCATAAAGTCATACTTCTTTGGAGATGAGGTCCACAGACACTGCCATAAAGTCATATTTTATTAGGAGATGAGGTCCACAGACATTGCCATAAAGTCATATTTTATTAGGAGATGAGGTCCACAGACATTGCCATAAGGTCATTTTTCGTAGGAGATGAGGTCCACAGACATTGCCATAAAGTCATATTTGGTAGGAGATGAGGTCCACAGACATTGCCATAAAGTCATATTTGGTAGGAGATGAGGTCAACAGACATTGCCATAAAGTCATATTTGGTAGGAAATGAGGTCCACAGACATTGCCATAAAGTCATACTTTTTTGGAGATGAGGTCCACAGGCATTGCCATAAAGTCATACTTCTTTGGAGATGAGGTATACGGACATTATCATAAAGTCATACTTGTTATATCATAGTTTTTATCAAAATGGGTCCACGTACATCGCCATAACGACATTCTTACTGTGAGATGAGACACACTTGTTTAGGTGAGCGGCCAAATGGATTCTTAATGGCCCTTACTTACATACATAATATGTTCTTTCTCACATGTATGATCCAGATATAAACGTAAGTCGTGACTCTGTATCAAGGGAATTTGATGGTTTAGCTGATCCTAGAAACCAACATAACCGTACTTATTCAGAACGACTTGCCTTAAGTAAGCTAAGAGGAAATCAAACCATATATAGTTATAAAACCTGCTGGGAAATGCTCTGCAATAGTTATTACATGTATGTCTAGGATTATATTGAGGAGGTAGAACCGCAGCTAAACAACCCTTTATTACCTAAAACTTGATAACGAACTTAGACCTGAAAATGTTGGAAATTGCAATAAAATTCTTCGATCTCTCGAAGAAAAAGGCTTTCTTAATAAAAACAGCATTGCTATTTGGAATGTGACCTTAATTCTAAAAACAGGGTTCTCTATATTTCGAAAATACACAAACCCATTGAAAAATGACTCAAGCCTTCAATGCCTCCACTGGGGCGTCCTATTATCTCGGATTTTGGTTTTGAACGTTAAAGAATATCAGAGCTAATTGATTACCATCTAAAACCTATACCAAATCAGCATGTTAGCTTTATCAAAAATACTGAGGATTTTTTGCCAAATTGTTCCAGAAAATTATACTGACTGAGGCCAAACTCCTGCCTGCCGTCTACTTTTTAACACAATAAGAAACTTGTCTCCGTGGTTAATTTAGACAAGAAGACTTTCCCTGTGCCCGTGTGTTTTAGTGTTCAAAGCTGCACAATGAAATACAATAGAAACAATTTAAACTATGCTGTGTTCATCTTACTCTGACTATGGGATACAGTTGAGCAGTCGAAGAAGCCGAGCATGGAGAATAGGAAAATGAAACAATGGGTGGAAGTAGCGATATGGACATGTTTTCATATGAAACGAAAGAAAGGAAAGATGACCTCGGGATTTTCCGGTCGAGCTCAGTTCTCCATCGCGTCGAGTTTTTACCCGAGGTTTGGTTTCCTAGAAACCAGACAACGAAGATGAATTAGTGATATTTCGTTAAACAAGTCAAACCTAATTTGAAAAAAAAATTGGCAGAATGAGTAACTGTAAGGATCTATGGGGATTTATCCATTCGAATTACTTTTATTCTTTAATTACTGGCTTTGGTCAATCGATATCAAAATAATTGGGCCAATATATCAAAACAAAAAATTTCTTCTTGCGTATCTTTCATTCTTTTTGCCCACCCGATATATCCGATGGTACGATAATAGCTGCACATATATGAAGAATTCTCAGATAAATATCTGATGAGATATCATCCTTTGTCAGAATTCTACAACACGCTGGTACAGAGAAAGTCGTTTTGACTGAAAAAATATTGAGGAAAACTTAATTAATGTTTTATTTTGTACATTCTATAATATATAGATGGATATAGTAAACTAGCTAAGAGACGATTCCATATATCTGTGTTGTTAGTTTGTTGGCAAGAATTATTACCAACTAATTGAATGCACTATATCTTGTATTGCTGTGTGTTATATGGAAGTAATCGTAAAGTAGTTTACTACTTTTTATTCTACATTTAATTACACTATTCGCTGCTTTTGTTGTATTAAATTGTTGAGCAATGAGCTTATTAAGAACTGTATTCCATCAAATAACAAACAATGTAATTGTGACCCCCACCCCCTCCCCGTTAGTCAAGTGAAATATCCGTTACCAATTAGCCCTTGAAAGGTGTATATATTATTAATCTTGGACAGAAACAAGGGTGAATGGACATGCTAAAAAACTGTACATATTTATCGGATCCAGGTTAATTAACTGTGTCGTTTTAATTTTAGAGTAACAAGGATCAGTTTCTTAATCGTGACCAGACTTTGTTGAGCTTCATTAAGTTATTAATAACACTTTATTTACAAATCGCAAATGTCTTTTCTCCTTTGCTCTTTTAAAAAATCCTGTATTTGTAAGCGACAAGAAAAACTGTCTTTAAAAACTTTAGCAAAATAAGAAATAACTCGAACCGTGTGTGTAATAATGTTTTCAAACTATTTTCCTATGCATTTCCTTCTTTTTCGGGCTGTGTGTGAGTATGTTTTTGGGGTTTAAGGTTTATGTCCTTCTGTGCTTACTATTATGTCATTGTGACCAAATGGCCCTTATTTGTTACAGAATTTTAAGGAAGCTATAAATCAAACTCAAGTTTTGTTTAATTCTCCATTTGTTTTACTAAATCCTCATTTAATAGATGAAGTTAAGTACAACCAACTGTGCACATTTTGTTTCCTGAAAACTTTGCTGGATGAATGAAGACCTGGATGGTTTCATGTGATTAACCCTTAACCTACCGCGTCATAAATAAACTCCTTCTGACCGCCTCAATATTTTCCAATTTCCAGGGTCGATAGAGCGTATGAGCAACTCCAAGCGGACTCCAACACATGATTATGGTTTCTAGTTAACAGTGAATGGAACTTTGAACGAAGTTTTTCCTTCGTTAAGTGCAATAATCGCCTTTAGATAATCCCTGTTCTCTCCCAGTTTAATCCTCAAAGATCCATGTGCTCATTGTTTCTGGGGCAGACAAGGCATCACATTTTCTTCGTAACTAGAAACAAATTTTATATTCTGCGATGGTGGATTAAAATGGCGTCTTTATTGGCTTATGTGAAGTTATAATCTTATAAAGACTGTCCACTTGAAGGGCAAGTGAAGGCGAGTAAGAGGGTATGCAATACAATAGGAAGGAGTTAATGTATGGATAGAATTGGTTTGTTTTCTATGGCGGTGTATCAATCACATAGCTCTCACTGCCAGTAACCCTATTGTTCACACACTGTCAATAGAGACGTCATTAAGGGGAAATTAACAACTTCGTCACAAGCAACCTCCACCGCCTCACTCGCTAACGTTATTTACAGATGAAATACCGCCATTGAAACAGAGTAATTGAGCAAAAATATTGTGATGTTAAGAAAATCATTCATCGAAGTTTATTAGCAGCAAAGCTAATCATCTGTTCACAGGGAGAACGTCAATCCAGACGGGATTACTGGCTTATTAATAGTTAATACCGGAAGAGGTTAGCCATGGATGGCGGACGAAGAAATAAACCAAACTCATACAAACTCTCTGAAATCATCTACTTATTAAAGTTCTACTCAATCTACTTTTTCTTGAAACAATCTGTGAACTAGTTTTCAAATCCGAATGTCATTACAATTAATCTAGGTACTTTGTCCATACTTTCTGTTTAGCCCAGGCTACAGAGTTTCTGGCTGGGAGACAGTTATTATTTATGCTAATGAATTGGTATGATTGTAATTTCAGTGAGAATGGATCTGGATAAAGAGTCAGGGTTGGAAGGCGTAGTGGGTGCTATCTCACCAGAGTCGCTCTCACCATCACGGATTCCTTGTGTCTATCCGACGCATGACCAATCGGAGTCGGGATTGGTGTCGAATATTGACGAGTCAATTCCGGTATCTGCCCACTGCTCATCTATGTCACTGACAAGCACCAGTAACCATCGCCCTATACAAATGGCTTCATTAAACATAACAGGTAAGACATAGACAATTTACAAAATTACTTTTTATGTTGAAAAATTTATCATGTTGAACTATCCTCTATATATTTTGTTGTTTGTAAATATTTATGTGTGGGGATACCTTATATTCCGAGGAATTCGCTTTTTGATCATGCAAATCTTGCAAAAACATATTGAATGTTATATAAAAGGGGCAAATATAGTTGACCCTGTCATATGGATTTCAAAGTTTGCCAGCATATTTAATCCCGTATAGGCCTACATTTAGCATTTTTGAATTCATATAATATACAGCCCTACAGAAACTAGAACAATATACATACTGTGTCCCATGAAATAGTTCTAGACATTACACGCTTTCGGGTGATATCTGTCTGTTGTGAAATTGGGAGAAGTTACCAAAGGTAAATATGTGTTAATAATTGAATGATCTCTTTAAAGCGACAATGGAAACAATCACCTTGAATTTACTTGTATGGGAAATAATCGAAATTCCAATATGTCGATAAAAGACCCAATTGCAATTTCTCGATAACCGGAAGTCTCTTAAGCCACTTGCAGAAATATGATATCATTTCAGGCTAACATGAATATTTTATTACAAACATAATCTTAATTGCGAAATCTTAAAGCCCGTGAAACGATTTTGAATTTTTGTTAAAAAAAAATAAAACATTGTTCAGAAACTTTATACGTCCCAACAAAAACAATTTTCTTTCAAATATTTATTTTTTGTTTTGTTTTTCCAATGATGAAGTTGTTTCATGAAGCAACAACACAAATGATCCGGGTTATAAGAAACTGTATTCGTCTCAACAAAGCCTTTTTCTTTCAAATATTCTGGAGAATTGTTATTTATTTTTTCATTGATTATGTTGTATCATGAAGTAACAACACAATGAAGAAACCCCAAGCTGGTTCTTGGTTGCTAGAAAATACAGGTGTGTAATATACATTCCTTTGCTGGGTTTTCATTTTGAGCTTGTAGGTTGCCGAATTTAGTTACTCACTTGTATCCGATTTAAATGGCTATTACATCATATGTAAATCTGTGAATGATAAGGTGACTTGAACTGCAACACGAATCATTAATTCCAATTGTCAGGGAGACACTGAAAGTTAGATAATACGTGGTTATCTAAAATAATATTGAGTTTGTTGGAAGTATAGTAGCCCGTAATCAAAATTTTTCCACTTTCCATATTTTACTTAAACTCAATAATATTCAATTCTTATTAAAGAATACTTCTTATTTCCGCTTTTGTCAACTTATACGACCCAAGTTTACACGTCTTTTTGTTTTGCTGTTTTATTATTGAATGGTTTGATAACCTATTGTTTTAAATTATCCGATATGTCACCTAAAATTCAACATATACAAAATCAATTGAAAATAAGTGAGTTAAATGACGCTGGTTGTGATTAAAGCTGCCCCCACTACTATACTAAGTAATTACTGACGTCACGTGGAGACTGTGCGGAAGAAATGAACGGACAGATGTTAGGATGATTTATGCACTTGATTGCCTAACGTTAGTTTTTCAGGTTGGTGGTTCAGAAATATAAGCATTAATATCCCTACGTTTTCCTCCAGCTAGAACTGCCAGACATGCAATAAAAATTAAAATATTCAAATTGATAGGATATTGTGAAGTGTCTAGAAAGTCATATAAGAGTGATTTATCTTTTCTACTTAACTCAGAAGGCGGTATCTTTGGAATTGGCCCGGTGGAAAACACATTGATGACGGGCTGGTGTTTGCTAACTCCAGGCAACAAAATCTTGTCAAATTGGCCATTCAAAACCCGTTCTTTCACTCTATTCTATTTTCTGCCAGCCAAATGGTCTCATTTGTATGCGAACAAACTGTCTTTTATACCATCCATCAAAACTTTCTAAACGTTTTTTTGCGAGGCTATCATAATGTCTGATCGGTAAAAAGAGATGTCCACTTCCTATCACTGTAGTCAAATGGCATTCATTGCCTGTATCATCAGACGAATGTCGCCGTCTCCCATTATCTAAGCCAGGGCCAACTTTACCTCCATGGGTTAATAAGGCAAATATTACATCAAACTCGCCATTTCTATTTTGTTTATAAATGAGGACCTATATTTTTGTAAATATTGAGATATTTTTGGCACTTTGCGTTTCTGTTATCCATAATCATGTTATATTACAGTAGGCCCTGTTAAATCACAAAACTCTTCTCCATAGTTCTTTTAGTCCGGAAGGTATTGTAGGGGAAAAAAAACTATATAAGTTATATTAAAACACAGTTTAAGTCAATTTTGTTAATATTTAATGTGCGCTCAATTGTTACACACTCGCCGTGGTAGTCTTTCTAAAATATGTGAATAAGTCGTATTTACATGCGGCTGACCGTACAATAAATCTAATCATTTAAGTTGTGCTTTCAATGACCAAATGGTTCGTTCATGTGTTAATCCATATGTCAAAGTAAAGTCCAAACTCCGATCAATCCCAAATCGTATAATTTGTACTCACACTCAATTCAGGGGTTTTCGTTTTTAGTTAACTGCCTCGAATCTATCAACAGGCTTTTGTGCCCTTAAATCAAATACTTTTTCTAACTTCAAAGCAAGTCAATAAATTAAGTCAAACGTTTGCTCGTTCAGACGACACAACTGCTCTTCATAGAGTTCTTGTGTGCATGCTTGGATTATTTTGCTATGTTACCTTGCAATTAAATGTAGAAATTAAAATTGATAATGTGTTATGATTGCAAAACATTTGAATCTTAGAAATGAAAAGCTCTTAATTTCTTCCGTCTCAAAAAACTCTTTTTTCTGTGTTCTCGAGTTTAAACCTGACAACTTTGAAATCCGATTGGAACAATTTTGATCAAGCTCAAGATCTTTGTCAATATCTTTTAAAGTTCATAGTTTTGTAAATGTTATTTAAGATTATTGTTAATGTCATTCAAATCCCAGATCGTTTTCAATATTACTCGAACGGTAAATCTTTCCTAACCTAATACAAGTTCCCATCTTAGTCAAGGATACTAAAACTAAAATTCCAATCCGGATCCTAACCAATGCTCTAAAATCCGATGTCTTGGTCAATGCTCTTTAAAATCCCAAATCCCAGAATTCTGTCAATCGTATTCAAACCCCGGATATAAGTTTATGTTGTTTAAATCCCAGAACTGTGTCAATCGTATTCAGACCCCAGATATTATATATTGTTCAAACCCCAGATATTAGTATATATTGTTCAAATCCCAGAACTCTGTCCATCACATTCAAACCCTATATATTATATTGTTCAAACCCCAGATATTAGTATATATTGTTCAAATCCCAGAATTCTGTCAATCGTATTCAAACCCCAGATATTAGTATATATTGTTCAAATCTCAGAACTCTGTCAATCACATTCAAACCCCCGATATTATATTGTTCAAACCCCAGATATTAGTATAAATTGTTCAAATCTCAGAACTCTGCCAATCACATTCAAACCCCAGATATTATATTGTTCAAATCCCAGAATTCTGTCAATCGTATTCAACCCCCAGATATTAGTTTATGTTGTTCAAATCCCAGAACTCTGTAAATCGTATTCAAAGCCCAGATATTAGCCGATGTTATTAAAATCCCATATCTCAACCAATCATATCCAAACCTTAGAACTATGTCATCTTTTAATGAGAAATAATTAGGGTATCACCAGAAAGTAAGTTGATCTTTCGACGCCTGTGTTGGTGTCTCTATCATTTTCAATAAATAATAATAATATTAAATATGCTAAATAAAATTAATGGATGCCTCCTTAGAATGGCACCCACGTTTAAAGGTTTTATGAACAATCTTTGGAAATATTTTCAAATTTGCATCAAGTGTGTTGTAGAACAAATCTGACCAAAAAGAATTTCGGTCGCAGCACATACAAAATTCTAGCTACATTTGCCTTTGACTTATGACGTCAGACACGACCTACGGTGTGAACGTACCCTCACAGTGATGACGTAATAAACGATTTATGTTGTCTCAGTACGTCTTCGTCGCAGTTTGTACACACCGAAGGTCGTGTATGACGTCATTTTCCCGAATAGTTACGAAAAATATGCATATTTCCTCCCCATTCTTTTTTTGATCCGGGAACTAACGCGAAGTTTGTTTCGTTTCAGCTTATGTTTTCAAATATACATTTAGTCCATAAACAAACACAAACCAGCTTTAAATCCTGTTCATAAATCATTTAAAGAGAGTTTCTAACAGTTCTTATGTGGCAATCGTTTACAAACCGCAGATATTAGCTTTCAACCTGCGTCTCATATCTCCAGTGAGACGTCGGATCTGTTGAAGGGGTAACTGCGCGGCTTTGAATCCTTTAGAGCACATTTGGGATAGGATGGGCAGAAACGTTCAAGCCCTACTGTACAAAATCTGCAGGAATTGGAAGCCGTATTACATCGGCATTGGCGGCAGATACCCCTTCAACAGACCCAACGTCTCACTTGAGGGATGAAACGCAGACTGGACGCCAATGGAGGCTATACCCGCTATTGACCTTCTGCTCTAGGGATGTGTTCTACACACTCAAAGTTACATTTTTTCTTCAATATGTTCTGTGAAGTCAGATGGAAGTATCTTTTTATTTTGTTAAAATACACTTTTGATTTCACAAACGATATCCTGAATAAATTGTACAGCTTATTGCCATTAATGGTGATTTCTTATCGCCAGAATGTTGCCCTTTATGCTCACAATCGTTTCTGCAATATCAGTTTGCCAACAATCTCCATACACCAATGATTTTAATGGTCGGTGCAGACTTTCCAAGGGGTGCTTAACTTTTTTCTATGTGTATATATAAGTATATTAGAATGTGTTCATAGCTGTTAGTATGTGCTATGTGTCAACTGTTTAGAACTAGTATCCTTCTAATACTGAATACTGGTCTGAATGTTGCCAAATCAAAATGGTCGACATACTGAAATACCGGGACATCGGTTTATTGCTGGTTAATAGTATAATTATACAAATTCTACATAATAACCTCCCATTTCGTAACTTTTTCTAAATAGAGGTTAAAGTGTTTGTAAGAGAATATAAAGTTATCCGATATTGTTAGTTTGGAAGGAAACGTTTGCATATTTAGGCGATAAAACTGTTGGTTCTGAATGGGTTTATTAGTTCAGTTGACGCTGACAAGCCATTTCTTTGGCTATTACTAACGGCAATTGATCGAAGTGGCGATTCTAAACGGTCGGGTAAATGCCGGTTAGAAGATAAGGGTTGGTTGTTGGGACTTGCCGTTTAACTGTTCAGCGATCAGCCAGAGATAGCTCTCGCTCGGAGAGGGAACAGAAGGGAGCGGCTTGCTGTGAGAATAATACAGACGTCAGAACTGTGGAGATCTTGTATGGTGAAGCGGTATTGATGACCCTGCTATCAATTTACCAATGTCATCTCCTCTAATTAGCCTTTTCCTTCCTTTAGTTGGCCCTAGTCTAGGACACAGTTTCTATAGGCGCTATATGACCATTTAGACACATATTAATGACAAATGAGAGTTGAATTTCCCCCACACATATGGTACAAGAAAATGAAACAACCCATGAAGAATAATTCCCATTGCTTAGAGTTCTGATAACATCTTGAAGATCATAAATCGAATTTCTAAAAGATATAATTATTCGAAACTACTGCTAGGTGAATATTTGTATAAACATTAATATCATTCTGCATGTTTACTTTAAATTGGGAAGAACTAACATAGAACTAACGTAGAATTTGCATATTGGAAACCATTTTTTCTCCTCAAAAAGTACAAATTAAACCCATCCTATGCAATGTACGTTAAATATGTGTCAAAAAATAATCAATATGTAGAATTTTAAAACTTATCATCTTGAATGTTTTCCATTTGAATAAAGAAGCTACAATTGTGACTCTCCAAGTTATATTATTTTTTGTCGATAGGCCAATTACAAGAGGCTCTTATCCTATATTTAATTAGGCGTTGATTCTTTATTAAAACCAAATGGGTTTATTTTTCTTACTCTTTTTCTATTAATATAATATTCTCATACTGTATCTAGTTGAGTGGCTTTGCAACCTTTTCATCTCCCAGTTAGAGAAAAAACATTGTAGATGACACGTTCTGGCATTGATTAAATGAGAGGGAACGTGGCTCGTGTGCTGCTAGGTTTACTGTCAACAGCACGAACGACAGGGCACATGGAGTGGGAATTTGGCGCAGAGATATTATCCCTCGACTGTTTAAATCAAACCAGTGAAATATTTAACCGAGTGAAGATAGAGAGTGTTACACTTTAGCCATCCAGCGAGTGAAAATGATACGTATTGCTCTGAACACGTACTGTCAATAGGACGGGTTAATATGGACGGGCATGAAATCCCCAGGGTGAGGTGGGCTACTCCGAGGACTGATACATACCAATTAGACAGCCCTCTCTCACTCCACACTCTCCCATATCTCAATTTACATAATGTAGAAGAGAGAAATCTGTTCAATGGCACTTAATCGAAATGCAAATATATCGTTAACAGTGGAGGGAAAATCACCCTTTTCTACCTCATTGCCTTCCGTGACCTAACGTGAATTGCATAAAAACTGCATAGTTTTTATAGACGGAAATCACCTTTAACATAGTTTCGTATTTATGGAGATACCAAAAATATCTTTGTAATATATTTTCAATCAAAGAATGGTAATTGTAAATAAAAATGTTGGACGTATTATTCTGCCAACAAAACCACCAAATAAACTTGGTAACTATCGGATTGACAGTTGTAGCCTTTTCAATTCCAATCTTTTCAAAATGTTATTCATAGGAGTCACTTAGAAAAAAGAGTGAAAACTTTGCAATTCTTGTACTGGGTTGTTTTGGTCATCACAATACAAGGATAGGAGATAAATGACCAAAGTTATTAATCAGTTTCATTTAACGGAGAATTAATTTACCGACATTAACAATTCGTTTAAGTTAAGCGAACTTATTACGTTATACGTTCCTTCCAATGCTGTTTGTTTACATTCGTTAATCCACACGTTCACAAAATTTCGTTACACAAATTAGATTGAATGAAAACGTATTGTAATTTCCTTTGATATAGAGAAGGTCAAGTCCTCATGTAAAAGTGGAAATAGAATAGCCCAGCTTACTCCACAGCATTATGTTCAATTCCAATCAACAATTATGGGAAAAGAATCGTTCGCGGATCAGTGCGTCTCCTTGTAGCGTGCGGTAAACTTACGATTCTCCAATTTATCCTAACACGTTTTGAAAGGTTGGTGAAAGGAGAAGACATGATTGCATGACCTGTTGGCCTTTTGTTAAAGAGACAGCATTCATTTCTAGCAATTTTACGCCTCCTTAGCTCTCAATCTGGCTCAGCCCAGATAAAGGATGACAGAAAATTCAAGACCATAACTCTATATAGAAGTCCGTTTATTTGAATAGAAATCATTGGATGATTGTGGCAACATTTGTTAATCCTAAAATACTTGAAATAGCTCTGTAATGAAATCTACCCATAATATCTAAAAATGACTTAAATCGGGATTTATACCTGGTCAAAAGTCTACAAGCGGCTTCATAAAAGGATATTCGTCATATACCCTGTGTATGTACATGATAAAATAATCAGAGAGAACCCCTTGAATTTATATACTGGTTATGTTTCTATGTAGTATGGCATCTAACATAAATCAAGGTAAGTAAAATATAGAAACCTTCCTTCTTTGCCAAAAATCGAAAGTTTTGGCATAAAAAGTTTGAAATTAAAAATTCCACTTATTGTTTCCCCGGAATCGTTAGACCTACTTTATAGACCTAATGGGAGAAATACATACGCAGGTTTTTATACGAGGACACAAAAAAGCCTGTGCGTAAATTTGAGAATGTAAACTAAAAACATAACAAATAAGTGTAATCCGACATAACCCTCTTTCTGATCTATCGTGTTCGACTTATCGTATCTTGTGTGATTTTACATGACCCGAAACATATCCAATGTAACCGGTGCTGCATGTTTAATTTTAGTAATTTTACTTATCATAAAACTATGTAAATTCACTTTATGGTGGTAAAGTCTACACCAGAGAGTTCGCATTTAAGGAACTCTTTTGTATGAAATAAAAGTTTTCACCAGTGTAGATTCATTGACTGGGGTCCTTAGCGTTAATAAGCTTGTCATTAATCAAGGAATATAATACAGGGACTTAGACGACAAGGCGAGAAAATAAGCCGACAATATTGCTATTTTACGTATAATTTCACCTCGGACGTAGATCATTTATCACCGCCTCTTGTTCTCTTATCGGCGTCGATAGAGTCCTGCACATTAAAGGTATGACTTCAGGCAACCAATTGTTAGAGAAGCCAGGCAGAAGATTTGGGGCGTGAATCCAATGAAAACACCATGTTGAAATGTGTCACGGTAGACCTGCTCGTTTGACCCTCGAACTCAAGCTTGGAAACATGCGCACTAGACCAACTCTCAAGAGGCTGTCTTCTCGCTTTCCAGTCTGTCATTAATTATGATTTATGTATCTTTTATGCCGCCCATTGCGGTGAGATCTCTAAAGCGTTTGCCTTTCCCCGCCAAGACCAACTCAAACACTACCTTGGGACCAGTAGTTGGAAGATCTTCATTTGCGCTGTCTGTTTTTACAAATTACACAAGTTGTGATAGTAATAACGGGGTCGACGTGTCAATTAGCGCCGAAATTGCCCACCCAAGCCTAATTGACTTCAATTTCTGAACACTCGCAAATGGCAAAACTTTTTCGCCGGCAATAGTGCTCTTTGATTTAAGGCTAAATCAGTCTTAGAATATTGCTTAACCAAACTCCTTTCAATGCATACTTCGAGAGAGTACTGTTATTTACAGTCTAATCTTATACAAAGAAATATTATACAAGTATTCAAATAGAAGGCAGAAGGACCTAATTAAAAGATTTTACTTTACTCTAATTAATTCTTTTTTGTTTGTGTTCCTTATATATCTTACTTACTTTTACAGTATGCATTCTCGTTTATGCATTTCTCAGTAAAAGATAACTAAATTTAAGCAGTATTCAGATATCTAATTTCAGTTTTAAGGTCTGTTTCCCCTCATAAACCATTACATTATGTACTATCATCTTTAATATAACAGAATATGAATTCTCTTTATTTTCATCAATTATTCATAGAATATGATTTTAGGGTATGGATGAAGAATGGCGATCCCTTTGCTTTTGCTAAAATTAAATTGCAGAATGTAAATTCTCTTTTCTCTGATGTAAATGGGACTATATACATCTTTATTTAGTAAAGCTAGTGTTTATTTGCTCTATTACGTTTCGAGATTATCAGTTTTTCCTGCTGTTGATTGGAATACTGACTTTACCTATTTATCTTTACATATTTGCACAGTTCATCGACGAAAAAGATGAAAGGGTATTAACTGTTTGTTATAGGACAACATCCAATAGAGAGATTAGCTTAGAGAGTACCAGGCCACGAATCTTTGTTATTTCTTTTAATATGAGGAGAGAAGTTAAAATCATGTAGAGATGCTGCCTTAAGTAAGCAATCTATTTACTCGGTCTGTATCGAGCACGAGCCGTTTGATACGAGAGTCGAATTTCACCGGGGGTCCACTAGCTTTTACCATCGATCTCCGGCAAGCATTACAACAACCAAGCGAAATAGTAAACAGTTTTGCAGAGTAAAATTCCTATAAATGAGTGCACATAGGTTTGGTTTTAGGCTTCAAAGATTGCAAAGAGCTCTTCGAAAACAGCGTTTCAAAGAAATGCAAATTATAGAGAAGAAGAGATTACATTTTCCTTACCCCAGAGTCCGTGTTGCTAGACGGGGAATTATCCACATACTACGGGCACGATTCAAGAATGTTTATATTTACTGATTGGGGGGAAAATAACAAACTCAGGAAGTAGATTTGGGTTTAAGCCCATTTCTGTCACTAGCTTTGGTAAGTTATTCAGAAGTCAGTTGACGGTGTGTCCAATGCACACGGGAAAATAATTATAAAATACAAACAAAAGACACATACAATTTCTATTCCAAAAGAGGGTGACATAACAATGGTTTCGGAAACAAAGTCAAAGATAATTCTCTCCAGTCGTGAGAGACAAAATAAAATGCGGTCCTTTATCACATTTTTGTGGAGATGAAACCATTTCTTTGGACGCCTGTTTGTTATTTTTGAAGCGCTCAGCGACAAGCATATTACTTCCGTATTTGCAATCAAATAAAAACCTCGGCAAATATTTACCAATGCTTCCCTTATTCAATATGATATTAAATATGATAATTAATAATCATAGTTAAGTTTTACAAAAAGTCAAGAATTGTTCATTATTCCCGTTATTAGAGTGTTATTGTTAATATCCGTTATACGAGTTTGTCAACCAGGTGTCGCCATTGAAGCGTTGATTTTGATTATATCGCCATTAAAAGAAAAGCAAACGTTTATATATTCATCAATGTGTATATAGTAATTGGAAGTGCAAAGCACACACATTGTAAGAACAAATAAAACTGAGTAATAGCTAGCAGATTAATAGTATCCCAACTGTATAGTTTGTTGGTTAGGATATTCGGATGCAGAGTCACGGTCACCATCTGGGTGGAAGAGGAAAGGGTATGGAGCAGAGTGAGGGTGAGCAGATGGCATCGTCCCCTGAGAGGAGCCGCCCCAGACAAAAGCTTGCCCTTCACTCACTTCCATGTTACCACCAGTCCGTTCTCTTCAATGTGGACAGGAGTGCCCGAATCGTGTTATTGTGTGGCCTTAGAATGACAGAGGATATCATTGAAGACCTATTATTCTTCAACCAGAGGTAATTGTAAAATCTGCTGGCCATGTCAATGGTGGATAAATCACAGAGGAATACTGGACGCGTGCCTCTTCTTATTTTCTCCTTCCTTGTCCGCGGATATTTTCAGGACTTGTGGCTAACAAAACTCTTTCCATGCAAAAGAGCAGTCGTCTTTAAACAGGCAATTCCAAACCCTGTTTTTTTTCACGATGTCCCTAGAATTAAATTGTTCTGTGTGAGTGTGTTTATGAGTAGGACGATACCTTGTTCTCACACGTGCCTAACTGCACTGATGCTGTTACCAGAGTAATTGTTATGGCCTTGGAATGCCCTTATGAAGGGCAAACTTTATTAAGTAATTGACAGTTGTGAAGATAGTAATGTGACCGGCCACTTGTCACATCTTCATACCAATCCGTTTGGGGACAACCACGGTTCTATTACAAAAGCTGTAACATTTATATCAACGTCTTTTAATCCTCTCAAGTTTCGTATTTTACTGATTGCAGAGAGCGATACATTATCTAATTAGAATGCAAAGAGTGTGGCGTCTTATTTTTTATTACCAAAACATTATAGAATAGGTGCTCTTTCAATATATTGACTAACTTATGATTTATAGCGAAATAAGCTGTCGAGGTTTTGGATTTTATTCCATATATCCAAATTGTCCAGTGAAAGAAATGGTATTTTACAAAACCGGGATATTATTGGCTGTCAGTTTGAAGCTCAAATTAGAAACATTGAAGAAGTACGAGTCTCATAAATTCCCCTGTACACCTGCTTCCACTCATTGCTTTTCAATGACAATAACAGTTGTATATATATTGCATTTATATTGTGTATGCCTGAGAAAAAAGTTTACAGACTATAACTTACATTTATATATCTCTCTCTAAATTACCTCCTCGGTCGCCGTATGCGGAAGAGTTGCCAGGTACTCGCCGAAGGTCGGGGGTGTCCTCCGGGCAATGAGCCCGGTTTCCTCCCCCACTAACCCTGAAAACGCCGCCATATAAGTGAAATAATCTTGAGTGCGGAAAACATCAATCAATCAATCTAGATTAACTCCGTTATTTACACTCTTTGGCGAAGAATTGTTATACTTTTTGTCTTGAGTATAAATTCAGTGTTCAGAAAAGTTCATTATCAAGCGAAATGAAACAGGCGGAATTAAAGAAGGGGCCTTCAAATCATTTCCATGTAGTTCTAGAAGGCGGCGAGAAATGTAATTAGTGGCAAGATATTTAGGATTAGCCTGGAAACCAAGAGATTTTCGGGATTAATGTAACCAAGTGGTAAAACCCATCATTAGGACCATTTCCACGGACTGCTGCCATCCTTGACAAGTTGCTATTGTCAAGAAAAATGATCAACATCAACTCCAAGTTCTGAAGACTTAAGATATATTGTATTTTTGTTGTTGTCATTGTCAAGATATTTATCAATCTAATCATTTTTCTTTATTCTTTATTGTTTCATGTAAAACTCGATAGTATTTGAAGAGTCTCTTGCTGCTGTAAGCTCCATGCCCTAAACGTTTTGTGTCTGTCTCAAACTTTAGTCTCATATCTTCAATTCGATCAATCGGACTTTTTCCCATCCAATTTTTAAGAGGGGTGCTGCCTCTCTGTACGATTTATGGATTGACTGACGTAATCCACTAGATTGTCACACTGTCCATTTCCCACTGAGGGGAGTTTGGGTTCGTTTACAATGCAGGGACACGCGACTTATAAAATTACGATACATCCCCTTATCCATCCTGTTTTTTTTTCTAAATTGCAATTATACATTGACAGGGTCGATATTAAAGTAAAACACTGTAAGGTTGAAATGACGGGATAGCATAACGATGATATTAAACCGATCAGAAGGGCTGAGAGGATACAGAAGACACCTTCTAAACGCATCATTAAGTTTCAAAGGAGGGTAACTGATTCGAATTTAATGAGCCAAGTGCGTCCAATTATTTTGGAAAAATTCAAAGATGTTCTTGGAAAACAGCTCTTTAAAAACATCCGTTAGATTCCAGCTCCTGTGCAGTATTCAAGTCTTTTGGAGAATAGCGACTGAAGCATGAAGAGAAAAACTCTGAATTTACAGAAAGAATATATTTTACGGTTTGTTAGACCACTGTGTCACAAGATGCACACGTCAACAGTATCAAAATAAAAACAAATTAAACCCCGTTAACTAAGTAGATACTGGACTGTAGACCCTTTCTGAGTAACTGTTGTATTTATACTTTGCTTTAACCATATCTAGACGATTGAAGTATAAATTACGTATTCTCCCTACAATTTCCAAACTTTAAATTTGTATTTATCGATGTTTTTGTTATCTTTGTTTTCCCAGATTTTTTATCCAGTTAATTCCTTGGTTCTTGACAAATTTATTTCCTGCATGCCCAACAAAATAACACATCTTAGTATGATGGATATAATATGTATAAATGGATATAATTTATCTGGCAACAAAATTTCTTGATATTTTTTAAAAAATGCCTAACTTAATTACAGTTGCTTTCGAGCTACTTCTCAGTCTCGGTTAGGTGGTGATTTCGACTTATTGATTGGTGTTTTACGCCGACTCAACACTATTTCACTTACATGACTGCGTTACCGGGTTTAGTGGGAGAGGAAACCGAACTCTTTGCACAGCGGCAACACTCGATCTGTGACGAGTACCTGACAACTCTTCCCCAATGGGTGATCAAGTGAAAAAACCCACTCACAAACTTTTAACTTTTATTCGAGCTAAGTAGGATTCGAACCCGCGATCCATAGATGGAAGGCTTATGTCGGACAGAGATATTATCGCTCTGCCGACTCAGCCACAGAGGACTCCCGGACATTTCAAATTCAGAGAAATTTCTAGGCCTTTTTATTGGTCGAAAAGAAAAAGACTCTGTAATCGAGTGCTTTCCTTGTATATATTTGATTCTGCATCGCCCTAGAGTTGTCATGCGCTGATATTACCACGGAGGGTCACAAATGTCTTAGTCAAGACGAAATCCTATCGTGATGTCATTTTAGAATGTTGTTTCGTAAGCATAGAACGCTTTGCTGGTCGCTCCGAAACTTCGGGGATTTACGTGCGTGGAATACCCTCTGATAGATAGCATTGCAAGCATTACCATATACCGCAGGCGTAGAGCGACTTAGTATATAGGCAATGTAACCGCGACCGCCATCTTGTTTTTTCGAGTGACTTCCGGTAGGATCTGTCAGTGCGATCGCCGATGTCAGGGTCCGGTCAGTTTCAGGTAATTTTCTTTATATTCGGCTTTTAGCTGGGGCGATTGCATGTAATTTTTATTTTCCTCAGTGATTACTGAGTCTTTCTAAATCCTCATTTAAGCCTGACATTCTCTGAATTTCTTTCACGCTAGGGAATTCCCTTTTACAACTAATTACGCTGAAAGGTATTTCCCCACTTTGACATTAAAAAAACATATGATCCAAATTCCGCGTTTTGTTGAAATTTGGTAGGAATCTAGCCAATCATATGTAAAAATAGTGTGCCAAGTTTGACATTAATGCGCCAAGTAGAACTCTTAAAATATATGCTTAGTTGACAGCTCCTCCAAATACATACTGAATCCCATTGACAACTATTCATAAATCATAGTTTACTGAGGTTTCCCACCACAAGCTATCACCAAAACTTTCACCGATTACCCCTTAGCATGTACGTAGTGGAATTTTACAAAAATATTAATGGGAATGGGATTTTTAATATTGGATTCATGTTAATAGCTGTCATAAGTGGGATGGTTGACAGGGACTAACAGAAGGTTGAGCGTTTCTATCTCTCCAGCAATTTGTGCCACTGTGCAAATTAAGTAATCCTTTATGTGGTGTAAAAGACAAATCAATCAATCAGTCATGGGTTAATATTTTCCCCCAAACTTATGATATGGCAAGGGCATTTGGAATTCTACCAGAAGATTGGCCTGTAACCGTGCCATGTGTTTTAGTGTTCTTAAAAAATATATCTATATAAAATAAACTACATAATTGGAAAAATTACTCAGGTCTATTTTCTATTAAAACAACAAATTATATAATTGTCTGCATATGACTATCCTGTGACAAATTTAAACAGGTCCAGTTATAAAGCTTGGTTTATATACATATTTTATATATTTTTCATATTTTTTTTTCAGGTCGCCAACACTAATGATGGATAAGAGAGGGCCACAATTGTTACTGGGCTTAAATTTTGAAATATAATAGACTGGTTAAATAGGAGAAAGTCAGAAGTAGTCTTAGTTGGAGGACAACGCAAAGTTAAATAGCTAAAACACAAGTTTAAAAGATCAAAATATTTGTATTTCTGTACACAGATGAATGTACAAAAAAGGAGACAAATGTAAATATAGTACTGGGTACTTATGTAACATATACAGTGCACTACAAAATTAAAAAAAAAACTGTTTTTTTTTCTATTTTTCTTTGTGTCTAAAACATGACTGTAATTATGAGATTTTAAATATTTCAATTTTTAGTTCTTCATGCACCAACCAAAGGTTATTTCATCCCTATCGTTGTTGCGATAAGACGGAAATAATGTTAAATCTTCTCTCACTCACTCATCCATATCCTTCCATTGGAATGCATAATGATCAAAATTCACTCACACGTTTATTAGAATTTGATTGTTTATGATGTATCATTGGCAGGTGTGTGTGGGTCAGGCCTGTTATTTGCAAGTGCGGTGGGGGAGGGGGGGTCAAAAAGTATCATTTAAGAGATTCAAATTTTCCTGTGTTCTCGTTTACTAATTCAGTAATTTCCCTGATGATAATTGCAGCTTATGTTTTTTAAGTTTTCAGCATAATTCAAATGTCAATATTTTCTCTCCAAATATTTATCATAAAACACTTAATATGATAAACAATCTCATTGATTATGGGCACACAATCATATTCTTGTAGATCTTTGGTAACACCATGCCATTCTTGTAGAAATATTTCATAATTCAGTAATTTCCCTGATGATGATTGCAGCTTGATGTCTTTTTTAATTTTTCAGAACATTTCAAATGTCCATATTTTATCTCCAAATATTTATCATAAAACACTTAAAATGATAAACAATCTCATTGATTATGGGCACACAATCATATTCTTGTAGATCTTTGGTAACACCATGCCATTCTTGTAGAAATATTTCATAATTCAGTAATTTCCCTGATGATGATTGCAGCTTGATGTCTTTTTTAATTTTTCAGAACATTTCAAATGTCCATATTTTATCTCCAAATATTTATCATAAAACACTTAAAATGATAAACAATCTCATTGATTTGGGCACACCACTCTATTCTTGTAGATCTCTGGTAATACCATGCCATTCTTGTAGAAAAATTTAACAAACACTTCGATGTGGTGAATATCATCCCCAGTCCCCAAATTTTGTAAATTGAAACTCTAGTAGAGGTTGTCCTATTTCTGAAAAATAATTGCACATTTATCCTTTAATGCTTAAGAATACCACAGATTTCCATTTCCATCAATAAAGTTTAAATATCAGAAGACATTGTTTGTAAGAAAAGTGTAATTTAAGTTAAAAGTATAAGCAGGAGTTAAACTGTTAACTAATTAATACTAGAAACTTTGTATTTGACCTTTTATTCAATTTTATCAACGGCCTCATTGCAATACATTAGATAATTGGTTTAGACCAGCTTTAAAACGAATTGATAAGTTAACGTTAAGAAAATCAGTATATATCACAGATTTTATTTCAAAGAAAATCAATAAATTTTAAATATAAGAAGAAATTGTTTGGAGGAAAAGTGTAATTCAATTTAAAAGTATAAGCAGGAGTTAAATTTTTATCTAAATAATGATAGAAAATTGTATTTATGACTTTTTATTCAATTTTATCAACACCGTCAATGCAATTCATTAGATAATTGGTTTAGACCAGCTTTAATAATTGATAAGCTAACCTTTCTGTACAAACACTTTTACTTGTGAATTAAATGTTCTGATTTAACCTAACCTTCTGTTGGTTACTAGCAACCAAATATTACAGCGATTAACATGAATCCAATATGAAAAGCCCCATTCGGACTAAAAATTCCACTACGTACATGCTAAGGGGTAATCGGTGAAAGTTTTGGTGATAGCTTGTGGTGGGAAACCTCAGTAAACTATAATTTATGAATAGTTGTCAATGGGATTCAGTATGTATTTGGAGGAGCTGTCAACTAAGCATATATTTTAAGAGTTCTACTTGGCGCATTAATGTCAAACTTTGCACACTATTTTTACATATGATTGGCTAGATTCCTACCAAATTTCAACAAAACGCGGAATTTGGATCATATGTTTTTTTAATGTCAAAGTGGGGAAATACCTTTCAGCGTAATTAGTTGTAAAAGGGAATTCCCTAGCGTGAAAGAAATTCAGAGAATGTCAGGCTTAAATGAGGATTTAGAAAGACTCAGTAATCACTGAGGAAAATAAAAATTACATGCAATCGCCCCAGCTAAAAGCCGAATATAAAGAAAATTACCTGAAACTGACCGGACCCTGACATCGGCGATCGCACTGACAGATCCTACCGGAAGTCACTCGAAAAAACAAGATGGCGGTCGCGGTTACATTGCCTATATACTAAGTCGCTCTACGCCTGCGGTATATGGTAATGCTTGCAATGCTATCTGATAGACTGCAGGTCATTTTGAATGTGGCGACCAAAAAGGTAGCCGTGTAACGTACAATTTCCATATCCTCTTCAGGGCCCATCGAAAGCGTCCTCGTGATAATGTAAGGGACCGAAATACTCTGTTTGTTAACTATCAGGCGCGATCAGTTTTATTGTTGAAGTATTGGAGGATTCCTGGAATGTACCGAAACTGCGTCTCTTCTTTGCGTTACACAACATGTGCGTTACCGGGCTAAATATAATATATAAACAAATATCTTTCTAAATGATATTAGCAATTAATAAATTTATAATTATTTTTATTTTCTTTTTTCGTCTTGGTAAAACATTTTGAAATTTACTTTCGACGCCATTTTTATTCAGCCCAAAAATATGGTGATTTACCGTATAAAAATCGCAGACTGTCCGTGTCAAAGCCGACCGGTAGCGAGCGAAGATAGCCGAAGGATGTTCCGAGTGTTTGCTGGTCTCAGAGATCGGTTAAACTTTGCAACGTCACTATAGAATTTCGCGACGTTATTTAGACCTGTGGTCAAGCTTAAATGATTTATGAACAGGATTTAAAGCTGATTTGTTTTTGTTTATAGACTAAATGTATATTTGAAAAACATAGGGTAAAGTTGAAACGAAACAACAAAAAAGAACGGAGAGGAAATGTGCATATTTTCCGTACTTTTCGTAACTACTCGGAGAAATGACGTCATACACGACCTTCGTTGTGTACAAACCAATGAACTATATTCGTGGAATGGTCACATTGGTTAGATTGGGTCTGGCGTGTTAAAATCGTCGTCATAACTTTGTGATGCTGTCGAAACGCAAATAACGTTCTTCTACAAATTTATGACATCTCGAATTAACGGTCAAAATTGACGCCACAAGAGTGATTTGTCATCGTGTTATAACGTTAATAAAGGGGCCGTCGTGTCAGGGCTAATGACGTCGTTCTCTATCGCTTCCTCTCCAACGTCAACTCAGTAGTGCCATCGCATAATAATGGCGGCACTCGCTACAACTCAAACGTCACGTGATCTCCATTCCACGCATATAGTTCATTGGTACAAACTGCCACGAAGACGGACTGAGACAGCAGAAATCGTTTATTACGTCATCGCTGTGAGGGTACGTACACAACGGAGGTCGTGTTTGACGTCATAAGTCTCTGAGATAATTAACTTTCGTTAGCATTGTAGATCGGCAAACGTAGCTTGAATTTTGTATGTGCTCCGACCGAAATTTAATTTTCTTTCTGGTCCGACTTCTAAAGTACATGTTCGACAACACACTTAACGCAAATAAGAAAATATTTCCAAAGGTTGTTCATAAATCCTTTAAAACATAATTGTTTCTTTAAAACCTTTAACACATTCGACTCAGCCAATTTTTTACTAAATGAACTTATCGAATAAAGAACAGCTGATTACACTCAGTTTTAAAAATGGACAGTGGTAAACTTTTTTCTCCTGATTAATGGCGAGTTTAACACGACTTTTGGGTTCATTTGCAGCTGTTTTGTTCATTTAGTTTTAGCTAGACAGGATGTTCTAGCAGAGGCCCCACAGCGGACAGTGTACGCTGACAGTCTGGTCTGTTATTTCGCTGTCGTCTAACATTTTTGTGGGTTTGTCCTGATTCCATACTGCACATACAGTAGGTGGGCACAGTTTATCAGATAGATAAATACATGTATTAGGTACGCTTTCACAACTCACTACAGTATAGGGTTGACCCATGTAGGACCTCTGTTTACATCCACCAGAAACCGTTTGTCGGGCAGTAAACAATGTAACACGGAATTGCCACTAATTACTCGTTAACAGTACAGTTTTGGCTGAAAATCAACCTACTACCTTTTATCCAAAGTTACACCAGTCTTATTTTTCAAATTAGTAGAAATATTATGAGACATGTAAATTGTAATACACAACTAGTCCCTGTAAAGGGGCATGAGCTGCCAAAATGTTGATATTTTGACGTAAACACAGAATGTTGAAATTATCGGCTATTTTTCTCAAGACGTATAATTCAGAAGCTTTTTAGTGCTTCTAGTCTCGAAAATGTACGATAAAGTATTGTTTTGAACTAACTTTGGCTTAGAATGAATGAATGGTCGTCCCGGTTATTTAAATATTGCTACTTTTCGAACACGTTTTTGGTTCGTACAGGGCACATACTGTATGGATTTTCCTCATTCCAACGCCAATCATTAAGTTTTTCGATGGCATTCAAAGCCTCTTACTGTCGTGACCATCAGAGATTATGAAAAAAGTGGGAATTTCGGCAGCTCATGCCACTTTAAGCGAACACGTTGCCCTAGGTGGTGATAAATTCGTTATTTGACGCCCTTTCGTGGATATACGGGTAGATATTTAGTGTCTGACAGCTATTTTTCCTACGCTTCGCCTCGTCAGACACCAAATATCTACCCTTAGGCCTATATCCACGGGATGGCGTCAATAATAATATACATAGATTCTTCTATGGTGTGTTTTGGTTTTAATAATATACATCTTGGAGATCGTCGATTGTTTCTGTGAATAATTACTGCGCGGCCATCGTATACAGGATTTATTTAAAATACTTTCAAATTATTTCTAAAAATTGTATTTCGATAACATATATTTGACATCTGTATGTTGTCTTTGCCCTCTGTCTGTTCTGGGGTTCAAGTTACCTATGTGTGTTTTTTTCACAGGTGGATATTAGGTTTACATTTCATCCGTCTAGGTGATTTGATAAAATGGAAGATTTGTATTTTCTCTCACCTTTCTTTGGTTTTATCCTAATAATCTTGACAATATTTTAAGGCGATAACAGAAACAAAACTAAAAAAACCGAACACGTTTCACGAAGTAAAAGCATTTTTTTTAAAAACTTTTTGTCATACAAATGTAAATACACTGTTAGATCCGAGCTACACAATCGGATGTTCTAACGAATATTATTTTATATTTTTTCGTATCCCAAAACTGTATGCAATTGCAACTATTTTATAGATCTAGATATATTCATTTGGATTTAATATTCCTTTAAAGCAATTGTCTATAGCTATACGTAATACCATAATTAAATTATAACTTTTCCATATGGCAAGCTATGCTATCAGAATGAAATAATAACTTTTCCTTATGCCAAGCTATGATACCAGAATTCAATTATAACTTTTCCTTATGGCAAGCTATGATACCAGAATTAAATTATAACTTTTCCTTATGGCAAGCTATGATACCAGAATTCAATTATAACTTTTCCTTATGACAAGCTATGATACCAGAATTAAATTATAACTTTTCCTTATGGCAAGCTATGATACCAGGATTCAATGATAACTTTTCCTTATGGCAAGCTATGATACCAGAATTCAATTATAACTTTTCCTTATGGCAAGTTATGATATCAGAATTAAATTATAACTTGTCCTTATGGCAAGCTATGATACCAGAATTCAATTATAACTTTTCCTTATGGCAAGCTATGATACCAGAATTAAATTATAACTTATCCTTATGACAAGTTATGATATCAGAATTAAGTTATAACTTTTCCTTATGGCAAGCTATGATATCAGAATTCAATTATAACTTTTCCTTATGGCAAGCTATGATATCAGAATTCAATTATAACTTTTCCTTATGGCAAGCTATGATATCAGAATTAAATTATAACTTTTCCTTATGGCAAGTTATGATATCAGAATTAAGTTATAACTTTTCCTTATGGCAAGCTATGATATCAGAATTCAATTATAACTTTTCCTTATGGCAAGCTATGATATCAGAATTCAATTATAACTTTTCCTTATGGCAAGCTATGATATCAGAATTAAATTTTACCTTTTTCTTCTGGGAAGCTATGATAACAGAATTAAATTATAACTTTTCCATATGGCAAGCTATGATATCAGAATTAAATTTTAACTTGTTTTATATATAATCAACTTAAGTCTATTTTAACAAAGTAAAGCTGATATTTTGCCAAAACTGAAATGAAATGCTTCATTTTTAGACACTGCTAATGTATATATCTTTAAGCTGGGTGTATTTTAGGGTTTAAACTTTGCACAGATACCACTGTATTTGGCTTTTAGTTCTGTTGCAAATTGTGACTGGTCATTTCTTTTTGGAGGTTACCATCATAAATGACCAAAGTGATTTTATCCCCTGTCTTAGATCCTGGAAGTTTCTTTTAATCGTTCAACTAATAAAGCAAAATTACATTTTTGGTTGATAGGCAGAGTGATCTGTGTGTTAGTTTCTGTTGGCTTTATTTCGTTTAAATACGAGAGTGAAAAGAGACTATTCATGTTTCTGTTTTTATTTGAAAACCCCAGAGCTTTATTTTTAAATTATGAAACATCTAAGAATAACAAGAAACACATTGCTTCCAATGTTTCTTGAGCCCGTAACGGTATGTCATTGTTATTTGTAATGCTTTGTTGCTTTTAGATTTACCTTGGATTGCCTAGGCAGTCGTCGGTTGAAAGATTTATAATAAGGAAGATTTGGTTTTATTTTCCACTCGATGTTTTTCAATGGGTAGAAAACCAATTCTGGGTTAAAAGCAAGAATTCTTAAAATAATTGATGACGATAGTTTTTCAATGGCCGTGGAATTGTCTGTGGGAGAAGGGGGTAGGTTAGACAACTAATCCCGGGCAATTGCTCTCTCATCATGTCTTAAGGTCATCCTACTCCGATGAAATGAGCAGAATGAGAGCATATCCAAACGGACTGAAACTTTCTGCTTCGGCTCACGTTCATTCGAATGTAGAGGGAACAGAGATTGAGTTTTTAAGGGAGCACGTCGCCTCCCCTGGGAAAGGGTGGCTATAAAGCCAGTTCGGGACTACCACCATTTGATTACCGGAAAGCCATGGGCCACTGGCACGCAATTCCATCTCGATTACGTTTAGCTCAGACGAGAAATGTAAAGTGGTCGTCTTTTCTCCATTTTTCATTACATTAGTAAATTAATCTCTTTGTGTTAGACGATAATCTAGAATTATTCCTCTTGTGAAAGCATACCGTTTTCGTCTTCTTAGTAAACTCTGTAATCGGGATGAGCAAGGCTTTCCAATTTGACCTCTTCTTTAACGCTCTAAAACATCTCACTTGTTATTGTTCGCCTGCATCAGTCTCTGAATTAAGTAGGATTGCTGAGAAATTTGGGGTCTTGCTCCTTCTTAAAATCACAAGGGAAACTTAGCCATAGTGCTCAATAAGATTTCTGGCTACCATAAAAAACAAACGAAGAGAAAACAACACGCGGACCTTTGCAAGAGATTTACATCAAAATAAAATCTGTTCAATGGCGCTTTCAGAGTTTATACAATACATGCAGCGTCCTGTATATCATCCAACTTTGTGCTTCGTCTGTTTATGGTTTTTAGGTTTCCAACCTAAGGCTAGCCCAGCTTGCTGTTGAAGGTAAATTGGTATCGGTTGAGAAAAAACTTGTCCAACTTGGCACTGTCCCAAACACCCGCTACTGTGACCGTCTTCATTTTGCCTCTCCTTCCTTCATCTAAAGTCTGTCTGCCAGGATGCTGGCCCGCTCTCCCCAGCACTCCCAATAACTCCATATTTGTTTGTGTCTCCCTGTCAATTTGTTTTGCGACCACTCACCTGTGATTAAGGGACATTTTTTGAGAGTTTTAAACCCTTTGAAGTTGGAGGAAAACTGTTTGCCCAAGCTGCTTCTTTGAACCCTAAAACCTTTTTGTTTGAGTTATTTCTTGATTGTATGGAGTGTTTTTTATTCCTTGTTAGCCCAACGCTGGAAGGAACACTCGTCTCTTGTTGTTGAGCTGGCCGTCATCCGGGCCCTTGTTACACATGTATCTATTTCAAAGCCGTCAGACTACTTTGAGTTAACTACAGGTGTTATTGCAGTTTTAATCTATCCCTGTAAACTTCCATAGCGATCATTCACTCCCACACTGTTTGGCTTTGTCTACTTTCCTCACTTTCACTTTCTATTTACTCGTTACTCTCTTGTCGTATTCACCCGGCACGAACTAATTTCTCACTTAGGGACGGTCCATACTTGTGGTGTCGGATTTATATTTGACCTTCGGCCCTCGTCCACTGCCGGGCATGAAATGAAAAGGAGATAGGATCTGATACTGAAACTGTTCTAAAGTTTCCACTCCTATTTGATTATCTAAACAGACCAACTCTCTTCTCCAAATCGTGACCTTGCCCAAAACCTTTTTCCTAGTGTCATCAATAAGAGTTGTACATCAAAGTCACCTTATTTAGGGCAACTTGGATTTCAAAAAGCCCTTTCCCAAACAGAATGTCTTTGTGCTACAGGATAAGAAATGTATTGATATTTTTCTTTGTGATCGTCTCGCCTTCCAAATATCTCTCGTTTCTTTAACTTGACACGTGACATATCATTTAAGATTAATCCGTATTTGATAATGTGTAAAGCAAGCCCAACATACACTTAAACAGAAGATCTAGTTAGTGTGGCCCCATTGTTGTATTAATCCAATCATGTTAAAAAAAAGATATCCATATTTTGATTAGATATTAAGACTTATTTGATTCTCTCATTGCTAAAAATACAATTATATTGACATGTTTATTCTATATCCTCTACTAATAACCCACGTGCGATAAATCGTTTATTGGGTACCCAAGCCGTAAACTTAGTTTTCTTGCGGGCTTCCAACAACTTGAATGTATGCTACACACATGATTTTACAGTTAGTAGCAGGAACAGAGTTCTCAATATTACCGGTTGGGGGTAGCGGTCAAAAAGGCAGCCACCATTGGTACAAAATTATCCAGCAGAAGAAAATTGTATAGGCCGATGTGTGTTCTTGTTAACGCAATGTTGGTGACTTTGTTTTAAAAAGTCATAGAAAATAATGTCGTTGGTCTAAAAGAATTACCTTTGATGATTAACTCGGCTTGAATTTAAATGACGGCGCGGGGGGTGGGGGTATTTGTTTTTACTAGAAAAGCTATTTTATTGTGACAAGTTTCTATAATTGTTTTGAATAAGCAAGTCACCATTGGTCTATAAACCTTGAAAGTTGTTGGCAAATTCCAGATTTGATTGAAAGGATAGAAATGCTACAGAGAGACATAATCCAATCACCAGTCCCTGCCCATCCAATGATTCTGGCTCTTTGATTAATAAGATCTGTGAATGTTTAGAAATGTGTGTTCTGATTTAACTCTGGTTGAGATTCATGGTTGATCACAAACAAGGCTTTGACTAAAATGGCGGTAAATAATGACAAAATAAAGGCCGGATTTAATATTTGATTGTTTTCAACAGCATTGTGATTTCTCATTCCAACTCCACTACCTTTTTCAAGTTAAACTCGACTATGGAGTGGTTTTACCAAAGCCAAAACACATAGGACAACTCGTACTATATTGTACATGATGGTGTATATTTATGAGCTTTCGAGAGTAGCTACTCTCATCATCAGATATTATAACACACAGGCATTATATATGTAGAGAAAAATAAAACACAGTTAATACTTTTAATACTTATTTAATACTCATTTTAAAATATTAACTGTGTTTTATTTTTCTCTATATATAATGCCTATTGTGTAAAATTGTCTATTGTTTGCTGTAATATCTGATGTTGAGAGTAGCTACTCTCGAAAGTTCATAAATATACACATTCATGTACAATATAGTATGAGTTGTCCTATGTGTTTTGGCTTTTTCAAGTTATATGTGGAAAACTGCCAAAGCTATCAAAGGATCCAACCACAAATGAATCGTCAAATTTAGGCTAAATCGAGATACATGAAATATCAGGAATATAAAGTTATCTTTTTCTGAATTACCTTCCAAAGACTACATTTAATAATATACTAGGCGTTAGTCGTGTTCTGCGGTGAATTCACAATCACAATTAGACCACGTGCTTCTCGTGCGCAACAGAAGTGATTTCCGTCTACTGGGCATCATGCACATGATCGATACAAATATAAACGAATACTTTCCACTAAAAATCGTTAAATGTAATATTTTCTTATATCTTTTAAAATCACAAAGTATAGGGCTTTTGAAGAAACATTAATGTTGAATAAAGACCAGCACCAAAAATGGAAGCTGAAATAAGCCGGTATTTTTAAATATTCTCTGAACGATTTGCTTTTGCTATTATGTTAGCCCCAAGAATAAGAAAAACTATTTTAAAAAATGACTCGTAAAAACAGGAAATTTTTATCACAAAGTGTTTGCATATATATTTATGAACACTAAAACACACGGGCAAAGGGAAAATCTTCTTTGCATATATAGTGAATCACTTTTTTCAGGGTCAAGATTCAGAAGAAGAAAAACTCAATCCGACGAGTCCGTTTCTTCGTATTATACAGAATACATTCGTAACTTGAAGTATCCATTTCATCAAATTCCATGTGTTGAATAAGAAACACTGAAGGACTGAAAGGTTATATTTAGTTTAATCTTAATGAAATCAAATCAGATTTAACTAAACATTATGTCTACGGACAGATCCTCAGCGTATTTTCACCAGGGTGTTCATATATAGTGGTATACAATTTCTAGCAAGTTTCCAATAAAATACTAATAAGCTTTATTTACCGTTATCTTTATAAATATTTTTGTCTCCGTTTCTATATATGAAAGTATGAAAAACAAAGTATCTCTTATCTGTTTGAAATTATAATCATCGGTGTATGATTATTTCTTCAGCAAGTGCTAGGCAATTATTAGAATATTGTAGTTTTAATCTATCCCTGTAAACTTCCATTGCGATCATTCGCTCCCACACTGGCTTTGCCTGCTTTCCGCTCTTTCGCTTTTTATTTACTCTTTACTCTCTTGTAGGCTAATGTGATACAAATTTCCTCCTCACCCTTTCTCTGAATTGTCTCGGTGATGTATCCTCATATGAATATATGACCTTTAATATTTCGAAAATCATATAGCAATCGTTCTGCATATTGTGAAAATTGAGGCTGTTTCCGACCGATGAAAATAACAGAAATACTTTTTCAGATATTTAAAGTGGCCTGAGCTGCTAATATTTTGATGTTTTTTCGATAAAACGGAAATTAAAAACTAATGGTTATTTTTCCCAAACAGTACAAATAAAGAACTTTTCGTTAATATCAGCCTTAGACTTGCACGTAAAGTATTTGTATAGAAATATCAAAAATGAACTCCAGGGTGAGTTAGACATTCAAAAACCAGGGGGCGTGTCGATCACCACTATATAGATCACTGCTACATTGTCACCTAAAGCAACTTAAGTCCAGTCATTCGACGAAAACAAGGCTTTAAAATCAGTAAGATATACCGGGGAAATGGTCCAGGACATTATAAAGTATACTCGGTGGGCTCTGGGGGCGTACTTGACAAAGGTCCGGTAGGGAAACTGTTTGCAGAGGATCAGCCAAATCGCCTGGTACTTATGAAGCAAAACAAACAGTGATCAATTCCTTCGAGTTAATACAAAGTATAGACTTGTAGTATAATTTTGGATTCTGTGTGGTTGGTTTAGTTTTTCAATGAGCTGCCAATTCCCTCTTTATCTTAAAATCTGAATTCATGAAAATGTCCTCATTTTTGCAGCTTTTTGCCCCTAAATACTCGAAATATAATCGAAATGTAATATTATTATCAACGAACAAACTTAGCACTAATCTAGTAATAAACAATAATTCATTTATTAGGGTGCAAATTTCAGAATCATGCAACTTTCAGAATATTTAGCTTTAGGTATGAATTAGCTAAATTTTCTATATTTTTATATAGAGGTATAAAATAAGAGTTTACCGCTAAATTTCCCGCTGATACCAATCTTAAGGATGTAATACATAAGTTTTTATAAGCATTAAACACCTTGAATTTAGCCCATGCATTCCGGCTATTTGAATTTTGTCCATTATTAGCACACTTCTTACAGTTTCAAAACAAACAGCGATAAATTTCTTCAAGTGAATGCAAAGTATAGGCTCATTGAATAATTTTTGATTCTGTGTGACAGGTTCAGTTTTTTAATCCCCTCTTTCTTTTGCAATCTGAAGTAATAAAAATATCCTAATTATCGCCACTTTAAATGGTATACTGTTGCATATTTACATTAATGATTCGTGATTTTATGTGTCAAACTACGAGATCTATGATGCCGTCTTCGTCCTTTTCTTTTTTATACGTTTTTATAGCATTTTAATCCTTTTATAATGATCGTTTGTTTCCCTTTCTTTGACATGATCAAACAAAAAGGAGTTTTTATAATCATGGGAATTCAATTATGTACAAGGGAAACATAAATCAGTGGTTCGCCTATAATTAAAATCGTTTCAGACAGTTAACAAATTTTAGTAGTAATTTTTGGCTCTAAATAGAATTGTAATTAGAACTTTTCAATTGGGATTTTACCTGGCTTTTATAGCTACGAATACCATTTTCAAACATTGTATTTGTTACATATGAATTCAATCGCACTAGTTTGTTTTCTTTCTCTTATAAAGTATGCTCTTTGTATTTGGAGGCCCTGCCAGGTTTATCGGGGGTGGGATGAGAGGAGGGGGGGGGGGCATCTTTGCTTGGAGGAACCCCCAAACTGCAGCGTGCCCTTGTAACCCTTCCATATACGTATCCAGTAAAATCCACTCAGAAAAGCATGATGAATCGTTACTTGTTAAAATACAACACTTTATCATATAGACAATAAAATTTTAAAAACATTAGTAAGATGAACGCCCTCTGCAGGGCATATTTTATAGTTTCCCGCCGAATCAGATATTCTGTATTGCGTAATCTGGACTAATTGGTTCAAAGTGTACAAATATTATGAGAAAG
The DNA here is from genome assembly GCA_963971465.1 of Lepidochitona cinerea. NCBI lineage: Eukaryota > Metazoa > Mollusca > Polyplacophora > Chitonida > Tonicellidae > Lepidochitona > Lepidochitona cinerea. Next base: position 6,113,423 of record OZ020551.1, read on the forward strand.
GGAGCAAAATTGATTAACAGATTTTGACTCCTATCTTTTTTTATATATTCTCTATATCTATATTCCCTCGTCAACAAATTACACTAATAATTACAAGATATATAATCTTTCCATTTCATTTAACACAACGCATCAAGACCGGAAGAATTAATATTTATGCTTAGTCCAAATGTGAGAAGATACAAAAATCTTTTTATCTACATTTTCTGGCTTAACTAGTGTAAAGGTCAAGTTATTTTGTTTGTAATAAAGAAAGTTTTTCATCCTTGTTTGGAGCATCTTATAGTTGTATATATTTTGTCCGTCAAGTCCCGTTGACCCATGTTTTGTTCCTGCATATATCACGTCAGGCTTCGTGATTTATTCAATGAATATTGGTATACCAAAAAGCATTGTCTTCTTAGATTGTCGCGGTTAAAATTTACAATTTATTTACAATTACTTTGAAGACGAAATACTAGAAAGAATTAACACCTATCAAAAACCCTAAGTATATAAGCACTACGTTATCGGATGAGAGTTCCCCTTTTGTGATGCGCGTGAGATGATGGTTGATGAGATCATGGAGAATGTGAGAGAGAGATAAGGGATGGTATGAGAGTTGTTTGTTATTCTTGTTTAGGCGGCGTATTTTAACTGTGCTAGGTGTCAACATGAGCCAGGTGGTATTTGTCTTGATTAGGTAACGTCGACCAAGTAGTGTTAGCTAGTGTTTGGTCAAGTTAAACGACTTCAGGTAATGTGTCGTTAAGCGCTCTACAAGAAGATGAAAACTGATGAAGCTGGTTGTGCAGGTGTGTTGTGCCCGTAGACAGGTGAACTTCTGTCATGATGCCGCCGGTAGAGAGGCTGGGGAATAACTGGCATACCGCCCATACGCCACACTTCAAACAAACTGTTTTAACTTCGTCCAACAGACGTTTTCTTTCGGTTCCTCTCGCGATCTTTTGAAGATAGTGTAAACTTCTTCTACCTTTTGCCTTGCTCCATTTGCATGCCGGATGTCATGATGCTGACCTAGATTGAGGCTCAGAGTTAGTAACACCTGGGAATTCTTACAACACTTTGTCAACAGAAATTCTCTCTTACCGGATATGGCGAAATTTGTGAATGAACGCTTGTCTCGGCCCTAAAAAGAATCCTTGGGAAGTGTTAAATGTAGACAGATTTTTTTGTCACATTTTTCTTTCTATAAATCTTTGAGTTAAAGTAAAGTTTTTGAATGTTTAGGGTCGGAGGAGAAGAATAAAAATCAAATTATCTTGTTTAACTAGTTTTAGATTCAGATCTAATTCAGATGCATTGCAATTAAAGTTACGGATAAAAGATTGGGAAACAACTGACACGATCGATCCACTTACTAATTGAAGGTAATGATTATAGTTGAAGGTATGTGTAGTTAGGTACTATTGCAACTTGAAAGATCGGCATCACAAGGCCGATAGGAAATTGGTTAATTAAAGAGAAGGAAGTCACTTAGACGACTGATGTCGGCCTCTCAAGACTCCACACCTGAGTCCTGCAAACATTGGAGCTTCATTCTAGATGTACTTAGGTGAAAAGCTGGCCCATTATCCTACAACTTTAGACCAATATTAGCCTATTGGAAGCAAATCCGCTATATTAATTGTGAGTTAGGTAGATATGAATAAATACACACGCCAGGCGTGTACCTCGCTATATAGAGCTTTTAAATAAAAGCCGCTCCACAAGCATTGGGAGAAGAATATGTGAAATCAAAAGTCCTCTCTTTCGGATTGTGTCAACATAAGGAAATCAAACTGATGCACAAATGTAGAAGTGAGTTTTTAATAGAGCTGTAGAGTCTGTGAAACCTCTCCAAGAGCGACTTTCCATTGTCAATATTTGCTAGAGCACGAAGATGTGAATGAAAGATACAGACTTCGCTCAAAATTAGCCTTCTCTTTTATTTGTCTTGAGGAATTACTTTAGCAGCCTTTGTTTGACAACTTCCCTTTTTCAAGATTAAATTCTTGAGCTTCTATTGTTCAAACACACGTTTTGTAATTAAAAGTAGTGTTACGACTAGTGATCTGTTCGTCACTTTGGGGGATAGTACATCGGGAAGGTATAGAACCAGCACGCGCCTTTACTGCCACATCTTAAAAGCCACATTGACGGCCACATAAGGAAATCTTTTAGCCTCCCGAGCTGTGGATGACGAGCTTTTATTATAGAGGATGATTTTTAATTACTTGTATCTTCGTTGCACTAAAATCCGTGTTGTAATATTGTATCGTGGTAAAATCACATGAGTTCGATATTCAGCAAATGCTATAACATCTGATTTGGTTAAAAAGATCCAATATATTTGGATAGAGATGCCGTCAACCAACTTGCAAGAATGGACCAAAAAAACATTAGCAGACCCAATATGGCTGAGAGAAAAAACGATTGGACGAAAAGTTGTCGATAAATTTGCACTTGTTGAAAAAGTGTTTGCAATCGTCTATTCTGTGCAACTACCATAAGTTTGACACAAAATTACAGCAAAACTCATAACACTTCACCCGAATTCGTTTTAAAAAAACACCAACGATCGCTTTCAGAAAAAAACGATTCCATCTGTATCGTTTTTCTGTTGTACATAACAACTCTCTCATTTGTTTTATTTTTCTCGCTTGGTTTTTCGTATGCATTTATTGCCTACGTCCAACAACACAGCTAATTCCCTAGATCATCTAAGTGTTAAAAGTAACACAGATTCAACCTGCTTTAATTGCAATGTTTAGAAGTATTACCTAGTCAATCAATACGTCAAACGAAATGATGTATTAAAAAGGCAACAAGTAAATTTCATCCGAATAGTAAAGAGGATAGTTATCTAATTAGGTAATCTTTGAACTGTATACAGGGATCCTGTCCTACAAGCCCTGTTTGTCCAGTGATATAGGACAACACTACGGGCGGCTAAACCGTTCCACTACAAAAGGATAGAGCGTTTAAAGAGAGCTTCGCGGCCAAGTTCAAAGTTGGAAAATCCTGCCGTTCAAATAGTGAAAGAACTGAGAGGCGAATGTGACAACAGAGATCACCCTTTTCTAGGCGATTTCCTGCTCTCCAGTTATCCTCGCTTTGAACTCTTGCCAGAATGCAAGAGTAATCCATATTATTCAGATAACCAAACTACCATATTACATCTAGAAGCTTGACTCCATGGTTATTTTAGTTAAGAAGATTTCCTTTGTGCCATTGTGTTTAGTGTCTATAAATATATAGCATGCTATATATAAACAAACCGAATCCTATCATTCAGTTAACCAAACTACCATCCCGAATCCTATCATCCAGATAACCAAACTACCATCCCGAATCCTATCATCCAGATAACCAAACTACCATCCCGAATCCTATCATCCAGATAACCAAACTACCATCCCGAATCCGATCATCCAGATAACCAAACTACCATCCCGAATCCGATCATCCAGATAACCAAACTACCATCCCGAATCCTATCATCCAGATAACCAAACTACCATCCCGAATCCGATCATCCAGATAACCAAACTACCATCCCGAATCCGATCATCCAGATAACCAAACTACCATCCCGAATCCGATCATCCAGATAACCAAACTACCATATACCATGCTATATACAAACCGAATCAGCAGCGATTTTCCTAAAAGTGCTTATTGATTGCGATAAACTTTTCTTGAAATGTATTGAGCTGTCGTCAATGACGAATGAGATATCTTAGTAAAATAAAGCCGAAAACTTCCAATGAAACTATTTATTATCTATTCCATTCTAAGATACAATTCCTATCTTTTGGCTATTTTCGCCATTAACAAATTATGATTGAATAGCATCCATTTATGATGGCAGTTGACATTAAATAGCATCTAAGAAGTCATGCTCTTAATATATAAGCACACTTGTGAAGACTTACATGAGCTTATTGTATGTAAAATCCCTAACGGGCCAATTAAGCCTAAATGTCCAAATGAATGAGTAAAACATATGTAAAAATAAAGTCCGTACACCAGTCAATCGATTCGAAACCGCTTAAACGAGGCTGACTTCATGTGATTTTGTCTATAGTTTCTAATCTAAAATTTATCAGAAGATGTTTTGGTGTCCTTCTACACAAACGATCTGTCTTTATTTCTCAGAATACGTCTCTGAAATACGTTAACTCTGTTAGACTATTCAAATCATTAAGCCGCATATTCAGGCTGGTCGTTTCTTTACATTGCGGGTACCTGACAAACTAAAATACAAAATGATTCTAAAACTTCTACATTTTGGCAAAAACAGAAAGTTCCCAACTTTTTTTTATCCTTTTAAAGTAAACATTATTATGAATTTTAGCGGCCGGTGTGTCTTTAATTGTTTAGTTAAGCCTTAGCTCCAGTAGATTACTCACATAATTATATCCCCAATACACAAATGTAAAATAACTATATCATATCAAAGCCCTATATTTCTGTTTGCTTTTAATTTTCTGATAAATAAAGGATCATAGTAAACAATTTTATAGAACACTTGTTCTTTTAAAGCGTTTGCGAACTAAGCGTATAATGTCTTTGAATTCTATTTCAGATTTTCAGTTAAATTATTTTTACTGAAACCTTTTTACCTGACACTGAAAACAGCTTTATCTTACTGCCTGTTATAATTTATAAATCTTTTAGAGAATTTCTTGGAAAAATTTAATCAGAAATAAATTTTCGAAATAAAGCAGCCGATGATGTTATACTGATTTTGGTCACTCATTACATATACATAATATATATGGGATATAACAAGGCTGTGACTTTATTCCTGACAATATTTTGTTTTAATTTAATATACCGTTCATTGTTCATTAGGGTTTGTACATATTTGGTGGAATAAAGAAACAAACAGACAAATATGACGTTGGCGGTACGAGATTTAACGTTAACTTCTAGATATATGTGTTATGATTGCTATCTATCCCCGTATACCATCATTGTAGAGATAGGAATTGATTTGAAGAACTCTCGTCATGTTATTCTTCCGACATTAACTATTTCAGCATTTCAGGAAGACGCTTTTTTCAACTAAACATTTTCTTCAATATTTTTTTCAACTAAACATTTTCTTCAATATTTCTTCAATAAATTGTTTATATATTGTTTTCTTTCTATCTATGCTGATATAAAAACTTCCGCTTATATGAATTTATTGTGTAACATGAATAAATTGCTATTACAGATTTCACAATGACAAAATTATAGTCGATATAGAAACTTTGCATATTAACACCTTATTATACAATTGTGTATTTCAAATCCGTAATTGTCATATATGTGCTCTTTATTGAACAAGGGATACAATGGTTTTATTTGCGTTTCGGTACTCAAAGAGTACACGTATCGAGTGGCTCTCACACGTGTGTACGGTCAGATCGGGGCGATTTAATCAAGTCGGTCTCAGCCTAAATTGTAACAAAGTCAGGGAATAGTGTTTAGTAGATTTTGATGGAGTAGCCTACGATATGACGACTGGCTTTCATACGGCCCCATCCATATCAAATAGTGACGATGTGACCGTGTATCTCTTTGTACAAATACTCACACCTCTAAACGTCATCGGATATCTGCCCAGCAAGTGACGGCACTTCTATTTGGTCGGTTTAAGGTTTCTTATTGCTCTTTTATTTGACCGTCTCAATTGTATGGGGCGATGAAGTGTTTCAATGGCTCTCGCGATGATGTACAGTTATAATACGATATCCCGTCTTTTAAAAACATTTCGCTTCTTCCTAACTGACTTTATTAACCTGGAATTAGAGGCAGTTATAATTTTATAAAAGCATGCTTTTGTTGGTGAGTTGTTGCCCTGGCTAAGTTTGACACCTCATTACACCGTGCTGCCATCATCCTGTCATGTCATTTTCCCTGGTTAATCCTCTAGCAGGGAGATGACCAAGAAAACCCAGTCTTCACTGCTCCTCAATTCGACATTTCACTACGTTAATTCGATGGGTTCGCCCAAAATACTGAGTAGTAGAAGAGAGTCGGGTTAATCGGGTGATATCAATCATACTGTTGGAAAGCCATCTCATCACACCAGATTCCACGACCAAAAACACTTCCACTTAATTTCCCTTCAATAAATGCCATTTTCGGTCAAGGCAATCTGAAAGAGTTTCTACGCAGTTGGTTAAACTAGCGATAGAGTTCAGACGGTTTAAAAGCATCACCACAAAATCCACCCCATTCTAGTCAAAAATCTGTATTTACCTCACGGTAGACATATAAGAGGATGATTCTAGAAGAGCCGTGCAATAAAGGCGTGGTTGGATAGAGACGAACAAGTCTGGATGAATACAGGTTATCGGATCTCAATAGAAGGATGTGTCCTCGCATTTTATTCACTTTTGTCTGTTGACATTCTTCACTACAACTCTATTAGCAGCCCTTTTTACTATATCTACTACTGTTACAGACGCTCTCAAATCCTCTAAATACACCACAGGAATGTCAAGTTTACCTAAAATATCAACCATTCATCTTCTCTCAGACGACCTCTCTCTTCAGCGTTAACCCTCCACTATCTAAACTCTCACTCTGAAAACATCTATAACTTTTAACTGATTCCGATGGTAAAGAACGTTGTTTGCTTTCATTTAGAGTGACACAAAAAGAGAAATACTGGTTTATTATGAGTTGAATTTTTTTTTTGTTTTCTGCAACTTTTGTATAAGGTTATTCATAATGAAATTCGTACTTTATTTATGTTAAATCTAGATTCTAAATGTCACCAAAAGAAAACAAGCGTTTGAAGTTCAAGGAAAACTAAATAACGTTGACATTAGGAATGTTCTTATACGCTGTAACATATACGGATAGTTTTGTTAAATCGCCAATGTAAATTCTAAGATTTGGCAGATTTTTTTTCTTGTAATTTTTGTATAGTATATTGTAAGAGCAATTCTCGGTAAAAACAGTCATTTTTGTAAATTTGTAATGTCAATTTTTAAGTGTTGAAAGATTCAATGGTCTCTTAGTCTAATTTTTCATTAATTTACCGAAAAATATTGTATTTGACATTTGTGACTAAATTCGGTACTAAAATCCCTTAGAAATCGTATATATCACAAAACAGTCCAGTGTATGGTGGCTTGAGCTGCGACAATGTCAATTTTTTTAAATTACAAAAGCTTGACAATATGGGCTATATTATTCTCAAGATCTACAAATTAGAAGCGCTATATTGATACTATCCTGAAGTGTTAAACATTAACATCGGCCTAAAATCTAAAACATGAATTTCACAGGTTACAGTTAGAATATTTCCCAAAAGAACTTGAAGTAGATTTCATTGTAAATAGTTACCGTATTGTGTTTTTTTGCGTTAAAATAACTAATACTGGTCAGTGGAACCAAAAATAACAGATGTAAAATCTATCTTCCATATATCCCCACTTAGATCAATCCATGTAAAATGTATCCACCATATACCCACACTTAAATAAATCCATGTAAAATGTGTCCACCATGTATCCCCACTTAGATCAATCCATGTAAAATGTATCCACCATATATCCCCACTTAGATCAATCCATGTAAAATGTATCCACCATATATCCACACTTAAACTAATCCATGTAAAATGTATCCACCATATATCCACACTTAAACTAATCCATGTAAAATGTATCCACACTTAAATAAATCCATGTAAAATGTATCCACCATATATCCACACTTAAATCAATCCATGTAAAATGTATCCACCAGATATCCACACTTAAACTAATCCATGTAAAATGTATCCACACTTAAATAAATCCATGTAAAATGTATCCACCATATATCCACACTTAAATCAATCCATGTAAAATATATCCACCATATATCCACACTTAAATCAATCCATGTAAAATGTATCCACCAGATATCCACACTTAAATCAATCCATGTAAAATGTATCCACCATATATCCACACTTAAATCAATCCATGTAAAATGTATCCACCATATATCCACACTTAAATCAATCCATGTAAAATGCATCCACCATATATCCACACTTAAATCAATCCATGTAAAATGTATTCACCATATATCCACACTTAAATCAATCCATGCAAAATGTATCCACCATATATCAACACTTAAATCAGTCTATGTAAAATATATCCACTATATATCCACACTTAAATCAATCTATGTAAAATGTACTGAACTACATTCAGGTGTATAAAAGTTTTCATTTTCAAAACAAAAAAAACCTGACCTAAAACGAATAAACTTCCCTCCCTGATTTTTGTTATTTTATTTACTTTTCGAACACTTTTCATGTTCGCACAGGCCACATGTATACATTTCTCTAAACGTTGATCTTCAGTTTAATGAACTCCAAACACTCTTATATCGTGTTGTCGAATGTTGGCAGCTATGTCGTTTACCCTTAAATGCAAGGATACTTATAATACTTATTTTAGACAAGAAGATTTTCCCTGTGCCCGTGTGTTTTAGTGTCCATAAATATAATACTTAGATTGTTGTTACAAGCAGTGGGTGAATAGCCAACAGGCGTTCTATTCAAAGAGAGATTCTTGTGTCAGAAAGGCCAATATCTATAAAAAAAACAAAGACAAAAAAGATTTGTAAAACATATTCAAATGGAATCATGTAGCTTTTTTGAAATAATCAAGTAGTGTGTTTTGGAACGCTGTCTCTTAATAAGATGAACCGTTTGGACAAATCAAATTGATCCCCCCCCCCTCCCCATCATTTACCCCCTGTAAATAAAACACATCTAATAAATTAAGCGTTCCAGTTAAGTAAAAACAGCATCAGCAGTCGGTTTGATCACAAAGTGTCACATGCAGCTGAATAGTTTCACAAAGACGAGGACGATGAAAAGGAAAACAAAAAGAAATTCAGATAACCAGAGGATGGTATACGTTATAGTCAATTTAAAAGCAAATCATTTAAAAGCAGTTTATTTGTTCATATCAAATTTTGAGTTACAAGGTTTTTTCTTCTTGATTTGCGAACTGATTTTAATAAACCCATAAACTACAGCGTTCCTTATCCCTACCAAAAAGCACTTTGTGCAAGATGTAACGCATAAAGCATAAACTGAAGGATACGGTGAATACATTAAGTAGGATAACTAATGGTTTCGGACATTCATATCGACTGTGTACATTGTTGTACGTATTTTATTTCGCCGATTGTCCAGTATTGAGTATCTTTTATAAACGGGTTATCTGAATTTTACAGTCCGTCGTCAACGTTTAGACGATCACCCATATGACGTTTTTAGTCTTCTTCATCTGTGTATAAAATTATGGCACTCCTGAACCTTTGTCTGTGTATTTTAGACCCAATTTTTTATTTGGTAAATTGCCATCCTCTTCGTCTGTGCTTTTAAGGGCACGATTTTGCATTTAGTGCATTTCGATATTCTATGCTCGTGTATTTTGGCACGCTTTTGCATTTAGTGCATTCCGATATTCTATGTTCGTATATTTTGGGCACGATTTTGCATTTAGTGCATTCCGATATTCTATGTTCCTTTATTTTGGGCGCGATTTTGAATTGGATGTGTTGCAATATTGTATGTTCGTGTATTTTGGCCACGATTTTGCTTTCAGAGCGTTGCAATCTACTTTGTTCTAACATCTTGGGCACGCCTTTGCATTTGGTGCTTTGCAATTTTTTTCCGTGCATTTCAGACACACGATTTTATTACTTAGCAGCAGCTTGTACCAAGTACCAGTTAACATCTTCACTCTCTGTTAATATTGATTGATACAATCAAAACCACGAGATTCATATTCAATCCATTAATATCAAATTTATGCAAATAAGAATAGTTAGATGTTTATTGAGGCAGTAAATCGGGTGTTGTGCGTTCTAGTATTGTTATTGGATAGAAATAAGGAAACAAATATGTATTCAACGGGAAGATAAATCATAATTTTACTGGGTTGGTTTCGGGTTGGCCGAGGTTGTTAGACAGACAGGTCATTTTGGCATATATATACATTGACCACCCAAACATTCCAGACACTCTGATTGCCATTAGTTTGGCTGGGCGATTGGATTACAAACACAAACGTCCAATAGAAATTTCATTATAGATAAGAAAGAGAGCCACGGCGGTCTAAAATAGGACAACTCCATTGGCCCGGTTATGATGTCTAACTACACTCTCTATATTTTTCCGTTTAAAGACACAATGATTCCTATAGGGTATTCAGTTGATTGTAAAAATTAAAAAGTCGCCTATTATTGGATATTGGATCAAAATTCATGTATAGTGAGTGTGAAACATATAATCCATTAGTTCCACTGATTAGTTTAACGTAGTACACAAGTAGTGTTATTCCGAAAAACGAAAACTTCATATTGACTCAATATTTCGACTTTTATTCAGTCATCATCAGGAGTAATGATACTCCTGATGGTGACTGAATAAAAGTCGAAATATTGAGTCAATATGAAGTTTTCGTTTTTCGGAATAACACTACTTGTGTACTACGTGAAACATATATGTTTGAATATATATATATATAGCTTTTCAATGAAACTATACTACGAGTGAAACATCTGAGAATTTTAATGAAAGAATTATTGGCTATTTTTCTAAAAAAAAAGCCAAATAGTAGCTTTGGGGTACGTTGAAGTAGTATTTTGGTCTAGCTTAAAATCGCCTGAAATAATAAACATCCGTTCATATTGCTCATTTTATGCCATTCATTAATTCGTAATCCCTATGGGTTTAGGGTGTGTGTTTTCATTTATCTTTGTAAAATGCTACTTTATAATCGTTTTAAACTTTTTCTTCTTTTTTTTTCTTTGTAAAATTGTTCAATTGTAACAGTGCTTAACATTGTACATCAGTACATCGGGACTGAATAAAGATAATTAAATGATAAATCTTTAACTCAGATAACCTGACTTATTTTATTAAAATTTGAATATTCGAATATTTTGATAATTTGTTCTGTCGTTTTGAATTAATTGTGTATACAAGATTGTTACCAATCAGCCAAACCATACTTTTGTTACCAAGTATAAAGATCTACTAACCTTTTGTCTATCTCTTGCCTGGAGTTTGGAAATGTGTTTTAGCTTAAAACTTACGATTATCTTAAAATTAAGACCAGGTGCCAAGGCTGGTGATACAGAAAACTGAAATAAACCCAAACTTAATCACAAAACTGTATAATGAATCAGAGCTTAGTGAAAATCCTTATCCTGTCTTTTTTTATTCGGTGTTTAATTTGCTAGTACATAAATGTTTCTAAATTGTTATACATCGAGTATTGATTTAAAAGGTTAAAAAGGGTATCTACAAGCTAGCCATATAATCAATAAAGCAAAACATGAATAATTACCTTTGCGAAGTGTCAACTTGCAACTATTTCTGATTCTTAAACTTGATCTTTTATCTAGCTTTTGTGCATGTGTTTTCGGGGTTTACGAACACTTTATGTTCTCATAATGTTTAAAAATAGAGCGTTTTGTAGATAGAAATTACGATTGGAGCAGTGATCTCTTTCTAAGAGTGATTATTTCTATCAACTTATAGCGCTTGACCATCGTTCTCTCTGGGCTAACAACGCTTAGTAAATAGCTTTATTAAGATAATTGTTCCCTCTCTTATATACACAGGCTGAATTCATATTGTATAAGGTTATTGCCGGTAAGGGGAATGAAATCCTGACCTTTGAAAACACGACCTTGTAATTAAGTTTAGTGGCTGAGTTTTTTTTCTTCCGAGTCATTTCTACCTGAACTGAGCCCACCTGGTCCGGCGGTCTCCTTTGAACTTCTTGACGGCGTTGTTTCCACAAACACATCGTATACATAACCCATCGTCGAGAAGTTGGAAACTCTTGAATAGGTTTGGAAATTTAAACACAGTGTGTAGTTCATCATCAGACAAGTTAAACAATCGCCAGTTATCAAGCTTTCAAGTCCCTTGGCTCTCTACTCCAGTTCGAACGACATCTAAGACATTGTTAGAAGTCCGAGGACCTCAGCCTAGTTGTAGACATATACTCTGAGTAATACAAGGTTTTAAAAACGGCCAAACTATAGAGTTTTATATTCAGTATTATCGCAAGTTTAACATATAATGCCTTTAACGCAAGACGAAACTTGATAAAATATCCTTTATTTATCAACAATCAAACCTTTTCTTTTTTCAAGAATTATTCAGTAAACGCGGAGCTGTATTTACCCATCTGATAAATGATCTGTTAAACTCGATAGGAGTAGAAGTCTTTGGGTAGGGTAGTGTGTGAAAGGGTAGTTTGATTTTGAAATTGAAATAATATGTGGTTAACAATAAATGCATATTGAATTGGGATTTCAACATTACCCTATATTTGCTTTTTCTGTGTTGCAGAGTTTGTCTTATGTTATTTTCATGTCTGCTTAATTGATAATGTATTACCTTATTAACTACAGGTAGAATTTAGGTTAGTTTTAAGGAGTCAAGAAGGTGTAATTTTCATTAAAGACACTTTGCGAAGTCGTAGACGCGATATACTGGCTAGTTTGAGGTCTAAGTTTTACCAACGTGTTACAGGATTGGTCTTTAAAAAGGTCACTGTAGTGTTTTCTGACTGCCTGTTGATTGGTGGTATTCTCAGTTCACTTTACTGTTAACACTAAATGTCTCCATGACTTCAGGTATCAACGTTCATTTGACAGTTTGGGTCAATAACTTCACCAATCAGTATTAAATGATTATGTAAAGAACAAATGAGATCAAATCAGGAACACTTTTGGAAATTGTCATTTGGTAGAGCCACTCACTCAATGCATGCTGGGTAACCTGTACACATATCAAACTGTGTGACGTCAGCAAGGATCCTGGCTCAAATAGGCATAGTAGTGGTGAGTCCCGCGCATACTACAGCCCTGTATAGACAGTTAGGGGGATTTCTGAAGCAAGGGCTTAATACACGAACTGCTCCAACTGCTATATTTACATGTCCACATTTACATATGCTATCGCATGAGTTTGTATTAATTTGTGGGGTTAGAAAACAGAAGTTGTCAGTAATGAAAAGTTTAGGAGTGACTTCAGTCGGAGTAAGTTATCTATGAAAGCAGATCTGTATCGGACGGAGTTAAGAGCGAGGTGGAACTGGAAGGGAGAAGTCAGTCTGCAGTCGGGGGAGACTCTGTGATTAACGGAAGGTCTTTTACCTGCATTTTAGATGGACCCTTTAAATGACTCTTTGTGTCTAGAGGAGTTTGTATCAGGTTGTGATCCCTCCCAGGCCAATATGACTATGCAGACTCTGGATACAATATCGGGTAGTGTCGGTAATACTGTCATGAACAATGTACAATGTCATATACCTACTGACCAAGGTGATAGTGGCTTACTCAAATCATACTCAGGTAGGACTACCCGTTAAAGTTTAACAATAGAAACTTTTAAAAAGTGTTTTGTTCGATTTCCTCAAATTCGCTTTGATGACCGATGACAGTTTAAAAAGAAAAATTATTCCTTCTTCTTAGAAAAATGTAACCATTCGTATGTTATGTAATTGAAACTTTTAATAAATAAGAAATAATTTGGAACGTTAAGGTATGAACTGCAACTAGAGAAGATTTACTGAAATTCCATGTACCTGGCTCTGGTAAATGAATCACATACCCATAACTTTTGAAATTAAGAATAAAATTAACGATTTCAATAAAACGTGGTCCCTCTTAATAGCTGACTGCTTTCTTGTACTAAACAACCATGTGTTCATAAATTGTAAAGCCTTTGAAAAGAAGATTATCGGAATTATGGCAATGTATAAACTTGTCTCCGTAGTTATTTTAGAAAAGAAGATTCTTACCTGTGCCTGTGTGTTTTAGTAATACACAAGTGATTTTAGTGTTCATAAATATATATTAGTATGACCTATTTATTTGATTCAATGTCAAGGACGAACCATTACTCTATAAAGCTGACCTTGATAAGTTTCATACATCGGTATTATTATTTATTACGTTCCTTGCCTATCATTCTACAATGTATTTGGTTTTAATTTCCTGAATTGATTTTCTGTGATATTTATCTAATAACACTTGTGTATCATTTTTAAATACCTTTTTTGGTATTCAACAGGACTAAAAATTCCAAATCAGAATCAGCCCATAAATCAAAGTTAATTTTAGCATCGGGGTTATAGGTGTGAGATTGACTGCTAAATAATACTGCTATTTTGAGTTCGTATTGTTCTTTCTTTAAAGATATGCCCTTACTGATTTCGATCACTGATTTTCAGAAGTTAAATTTATTAAAGTCTGATATATGGACTAAATCTTTTAAACAAATTTTCTTTTGGAAATTCGGGCTACATGTATTTAAAATACCAACCTCATCATTAAACATATAAGCAATTTCTTGTCTAAAAATTGCATTGCTGTTAAGCTGTTTTTTTGTTCATCGTATACCGAAAACTTAAAAAGTCACTCTCGTATATGACTTAAATCTCGTATTATTTCCATGTTCCATGTTTCAAAATATATTTAAATCTAAAGGATAGTCAAAGTATTTTGAAAATTACAAATTTGACCAAAATTGGTATTCAATATTTCTGATAATTTGATCTTTAGTCTACAACACATTTTGATTTTTAAAAAAATTTTCATTTCGTGTCAGAACTAAATTCTAATGTTCTATCGTTTTCCTGAAAGTCTTTCAAACTATGTACATGTAAGTATAAATGAAGTAAAGAACATTGATTGTTGGCAATCGATATTATTGAAGTTATTTAAAACAACATATACATGTAGATATTTTGGGAAACTTCATGTTTATATTTATGGGTGAATGATACTGGAAAGAGTTCAGTTGTCACCATGGTAACACATGGGGATCATAACCGGATGTTTAATAAATTTCCTCTATTGGAAAATTCCATAAATGTTATTATTTGTTGGTATGGGCGTGAGATCAAACATGGCGGCACGCCTCACAGCTCTTGTTCAACTGTAACCCCACATAATCTAATTGTTAACCAACCAGAAAATGATTTCATTCTGGTGGTGGGAGTTAATTGTAATGTTACCCTACACTTTTTAAACAATCTTTGAAAAAATAAATACTCAATCTTATCTGTTTTAAAAAGTGCCAAACTTATCTATTCAGTACTAGTTTTATTTTCTATAGAACTAGTATATGGGTGGTGTAGTCACACTTACACCATTATAGTACAGTGGATGATTTCATTTTTTCATCAGTTGTCCGTTAACATCTTGCAGTTTTTTAATAATACAGAAAAAAAATCGTTTCATGTAAATAGTTTGTATGGGCGATGAAAATTGTTGAATTGTATAGGGAAATCTTAGGTGGGAGTAAATGATCCGTGTGGGTATTTCGCAACACGCTCATTTTTTCTTTTCGCTTTTTGCTAATAATTTACTCCGTATTTCAGAACCTAGTGATGATAAAAAGAATGAAGATGTGGGCTCGGATGACGAAAAGAAAAAACGCCGACAAAGACGGCAAAGAACCCATTTTACAAGTCAACAGTTACAAGAACTTGAGGCTATGTTTGCCCGCAATAGGTACCCTGATCTGGCTACCCGTGAAGAGATCTCTGCATGGACAAACCTTACAGAAGCAAGAGTTAGAGTACGTACATACCTCTTTTTAACACAATTAGAAACTTGTCTCCATGATTATTTTAGACAAGAAGATTTTCCCCTGTGCCCGTGTGTTTTAGTGTTCATAAATATATATATCTTTCTAAACATGCCTAACCAGATGGACTGTGAACATAAAGATATCGGTTTTATGTACTAAGTTGATCATAGATTAGAATCAGACATTCTCTCACTCATACAAAGTTAGTAGTGTACAAAGGTAATTATTTTACATGCGGATTTTAAAACAAATGTAATGTTGACCATGAACATACAATTATGTAGTTTTGACCATGAACATAAAATAATGTCGCTTTGATCATGAACATTAAATAATGTCACTTTGACCATGAACATTAAATAATGTCACTTTGAGCATGAACATTAAACAATGTCACTTTGATCATGAACAAAAAAGAACGTAATTTTGACCATGCGCATAAAATCATGAACATAAATTTATGTCACTTTGATCATGAACATAAAAATAATGTTATTTTGATCATGCACCTAAAGTAATGTAAGTTTTCAATAATGTCACTTTGATCATGAACATAAAGTAATGTTAATTTCATAGTGAACACAAAATAATGTTATTAGTGTTACCATTGCAAACATAAACTTGTTTTTTTTTTCATTTTATTAATGAAGATAAAACAATATATAAAAAAAATAATATTTCACTTCATTTTAACTAAATAGAACGAACACACTGGGACAAGAAAATGTCTTATAAATATATGAGCAAGTTTTAGATATTTACACGCAATCATAAATCAAGATTTTAATAAAATTAAACCTTTCAATTTTATAAATGAACGCAGAGAATTAGTAGCATTTTATTATATATATTTTTTTTTTTGAGAGATAAGGTGTGCAAAATCCTATTTTATGACATGGGGAAGATACTGTATCAAATTGCCTAAAGTATGTTCTCCCGTTCCATTTTTCTTTTTCGTATATATAACACAGCTGAGTTTTTGGTGCATTTTTCTGGAGAGCAGTGAAATAAGTTTTATATTTATGTTGGTCTTTGTTTGATGTCAACCAAACTTCTGACTATATTTCGAATGCTAAAATTTCCTCTACTCTCCTAATTTAAAAGAAAGTCGACTTTGGTGACCAGAATATAATAGAAAATGTAAGTACATGGGAAAAAGCGCACTGCTTGTAACAAAATAATTCTAACCATACAACATCACCTGTATTGAAAATGGAATTGGATTATTTTAATGGAAGAATTTGGAATGAAGAAGAAAGCAGTAAAATCTTAACTGTCGTTAAAAATTTCGGGTCATGGTTAAAGAGAATTAAATGGTGGTTAGTTTTCCCTTGGTTCTGTGTATCCTTCCTTCATCTCATTAACGTAGAGGATTAGAGGGGATTTCTCCGCCCTGACGCTCACCGCCCTAGGAGAACAAGCCGCTTAGTCTGCCTGATTGGAAGCCAGAACTCTCCCCGTGTTTTATGGCCCACTGATAGACGTCTTCTCGCTGTTCTCTTACTTTACCTGCCCCAAAGGAGGGTCATTTCACGGACACATGACATGGTGTTTCAGACAATTCAACCGAAGATCTTCCGTCTTCGAAACACATACAGCCTTGTCTATTTCAGTATAGACTTATTTTGTCTTGAATACTTTAGAAAATGCTTAAAGCTAAAAAAAAAGTCAATAAGATGCAATAAATAAAAATAGTTGAGCCATTTATGGTATACGGTAAAATTCTTGTAAAAAGCAAAATTATCAAATCATCTTCTGAGTAGTGTTTATTAAAAAAATCAAACGTTAAAGGGTTTAAAACGCTCATATTATTGGGATAGGATTTCAAAATGTTTCAATAGAGAGAAATAAAGACAAAACATTATGTTCCAGGAGCTATTTTCAATTTATGTTTGAAACATATTTTAGGGAATTATAAACAATAATGTTTAAAAATAATTCATCTATACAGATAGATATATATATATATACGTTTTTCTTTTTCATGTTAACAATTTTTTCCCTTAAATGCTGCTCCATAGTATAGATTAACACACGTTATAAATTCTTTTATTGCATATTTTTTCTGGGTTTGGAGGAGGTTGAGATTTAATGAATACAGAGTCATGTCTCCGTGCATTTTTATAAAAGAGTCATTGATTTTATGACTAAGTGGACATAGTACTGTGGAAATCCTAATATTTTATCGAGTTGAATCATTCAGATAGTGTTTCTCTCCGAACCTTCAAGCGAGACAGACAGATTTCCAGGGACCCAAGACCACAGTTACAATACAACGACCACCTCAAGACGCTCCACTCTGTTTATATTAGACAGTGCTCGCATAATTGCACTAACTTAGTTTGTATTTGTTCAAGTGATCGGTTAATGGTGTCTGCTATGGGTGGATAGGGCACACCGTGAGGGAACTGTTGGAAGAGGGCAGAAGTTACAACTCTTCTCAATTTATTTTCCGTTTTAAATAGAATAGATGCTCAGTCAATAATTCAGTTGGAAAATGCTTGCAGTTTTTATATTTTTAGGTATTATAAAGAGTGCTGCTACTTACTTGACGGATGCTTTCTTTTATAGCTCCAAATTCAGGTGGTTTATTAAATAGATACTAAACAATACACCTTCTGCACAACTTCTCCCCCAATGAAATTTTCCGTCTTAGTCCTGTAAGAATCCAATAATTTGACAAGTAATTTCAAAACTCATTTTAGTCGGTCCTAATTATTGTCAAACAACTTGTAAAGAGGCGTCGAATTCGTTAAGCAAAAACAAGGTTACAAATGAACAATAGCAAACATATTCAACATATTTACAAACAACGTTCTTATGAAACAAGATTTTTGAATAAATTCCTCTATTATACAAGAAGATTTTTTTAAGAATTCAGCAAATCTACTCGCTGTATTAAGTTTAAAGAATTAGCGTTGAAATAAAACATATAGATAAAACCAGTATAATCGGCTTACTAACCGAAGATGTGTGCTAATAACTGACAAAATTTAAATAACCGGGATGTATGAGTACATTTTAGGGACTTCCATGCTTATAAAACGAACTTAACGTATATTCTCTGATTGATATCAACAGATCGCTCTTATTTTGTACCTTTTGGTAAAAATTAAAAACAATTAGCCAATTCTGTGTCAACAAATTTCCCCCTGTATTTAGCAGCTATTTGTCACTTTAACCGATTGAGATTACTAAATTTGATTTATGAAGAGAATTCCCATGTATTTAGTTCTAAAATAAAAGAGAATCAGAATTGCTAAGGTGTTAAAAAAACACTGATTTATATGTAGTAAATTTCGTTTTTTCGTTGTTTTCTCGCCCGTGTCCTAGCAATAATTAACTATAGACTTGAAGCTCATCAAAAACTGCAAAATGCTGAAACACGTTAAATAGTTGACATTTTTGTCTGATACTAAAATGGGACTACTCCGTATATTTGTATTAAACTTCCGTTACCATAGTTACCAGTCTCCGTGATTTCCAAGTCACTGGGATTCGTGGTATATTTAGTCTACATGTATTTGTGGTTACCCGAGCGACATTCTGTCTAATTCTGACGCCTTAGATGTCTATAAAAGATCAATCCTTCCACCTACTATTGTACGAATTGATCCATCTCTATGTAAAAACGGGACGTATTCAGTTAAATCATGTACTAGTTAGTATTCAGAAGGTTGTAACCTAACGTACGTTTAGAATCCTTAATACCGTCTGTCGGCACACCATACAACAGTATACTTTACGTGGGAGTGTCAACAAAATCAGCTTTAAACGTTAAATTCAGCTCAAACAAATAAATTCATAGTTCAGATTCGACTTACACGAAAAACAAAATAAACCATAAAACTTTGATTCGGCTCAAACAAGTAAAAACGTCTAACCCGTAACGTTTTTAAGTTGGTCAAAACGAAATAGACAAAACTAAAGCGCGAGAGTAATTGTTAGATTTAAATTCAACCCAAACATAAAACACAAAATTAACCATAACGTTTAAAATTCAGCTCAAAAACGGAAAGAGTATACTTGTTCTTTTGATCGTCTTAAAGTCTTACGATAATTTCTTAGTTCTCTTTCTCTTTAAAACAAACAATTTATAGATTATTGGAGAAAAACCCGGACAAGTGGATCTATCTTTTTACCTAATAAGCAGGATTAAATTATACGCATTAGAATTGCTATGACGGATTACCAATCAAGAAAAACAGTTATAACATTTTTTTCATTTTAAAAAAATCCTAGTTCAGTTTCATGTGGAAATTGTATATTTTGATTTAGAATTTGTACTTAATCTCATTTTATCAGATTATTGTATAGCTTCTGAAGTTTTATAGTATAATACCTATTGTCTTCAAACTCAAGATGTCCCTTGAAACTTCCTTTTCGGGTACATCTCTACTTTAGTCAGATTCTATTTCATCTGGACACTATTTTGGAGAAACTAATTATAAGAAAAATCACAGGACAATATGATACGTTTTCTGAAGTACACTTAAAATATTACCATATTTTAACCAAAAAGTAATTAATAGATCGCTTTTTCTTCTGATTAAATGTAACTTATATACATGCTTAATTTGCTATTGTTGGTTAACCATCCCTGAATGTTAAAGCCTAGTTTATGAATTTTCTGTAGCGGTTTTTTTAAGAGTATAAAACATGATCATTATAATATTTTATACAGTTGGTATATACAATCATTAAAATTAAACTTCCATATATGTAATAAGTAGTAATTCTTTAATCTTATATTTTTAAAGAATTCGTTTTTTTGCAAGATCTCAATTTAGCATTTTAAATAAGTTTATTGTTGAATCTTGTACATAGCCATTGTGTGGTTAACTATCAGTACATGGTTAAGGCAGCCGAGTATAGGTTGTCAAACATACAGTCATCACCTGTGGATATTCTCCCTTTACACTTCCAGTACGGTATATCAAACTGAGAATAGCACCTATCTGACTTATGTGTTCTCTGATAATGAACCACAAACCAGATATATATTGAATTGGGCGTACACAAATACACGGCTATTATCATTCTTTAGCAACAACCATTGGTCGATTTAGTAAGTGGGCGGGTTTAAGTCAAACTTGTCTATCAAGCTGTTTTGGGAAAACCGTTAATACCCGGTAATTTAATATCTTTCTAAGCACATGATCTAACGAACATCATAAGTCTGCCAAAGTTTATATTCTCAGTTGTTTTAAATAGAACTTCATCTATTACAAGTTTTTTATCACGGCAAATTCTGCAAACTTTTATGCAAAACAAACCAAGTGTATATGGTGACAGTATATCCTAACTCATACTTAAAATTAAGTTAATGGGAAATTAGTATATCAAACCTTTAAATGTTAAATGAGCTACCTTTCAACAGTCTAATAAATTCATTTTATTTTTTCAGGTTTGGTTTAAAAACAGAAGAGCTAAATGGCGGAAGAGAGAAAGAAATATGGAACCCTTTAAACATGGTTTTGGGCCTCATTTTAACGGACTCGTTCAACCTTTTGATAACGGACTGTATGGAGGATATCCATCCTATAACAATTGGCCAGCAAAGGACCCCTCTCCCCTTGGGGCCAAGGGTTTTCCATGGGGCCTGAATTCTGTGAACCACCTTCCGTCTGTTGTATCTAGTCAACCTGTATGTTTCCCAACACCTAGCAATAGTATTAGTACTAGCAGTATGGTTGGTTCAATGAACGTTCCCAGTGTACCCACGATGACGGGCAATATGAGTAGTCCAGCCCCATGTCCTTATGCTCCCACCGCTTCACCATACATCTATAACAGAGATCAGTGTTCCAATAGCATCGAGTCTTTACGGCTAAAAGCAAAGCAACATTCTACATCATTAGGTTTTGGTGGCGTTCCAACCAGACAACCTACACTATCTGCATGTCAATATGCTTCCATAGGTAATGGCGGCCCGGTCTAACATCAACAAGACGTCATACTAGTCAACCTTCATCATCAATCAACATATACCTGTGCATAATACGGGATCTTTCATCAACTAGATTTGATATTGTGTACGGTAAAACAGCGGATTGGATAGACAGGTTGTTGAAAAACGTCAAAACTAATTGGGAACTTTTATTATTTTACTCCCAATATTAACCATTCCATGTGTGATTGCTTGCCATAAATGAACAAACGTGTATATAGAATTATCTCCCTTTAAGTTTGGACCATGACTTGATAAGTTGTCGTTTTGTGTACGTTTCTATTTAATACTTATAATATATAGAAGGAAGCGAAACTCTCTAGTCTACCTCTGCGATGACCTCATTTTCTCTCAGCATAGACTTCATCATTACAGCTGCATTTCACCACCGAATTGAGACAAAGGACCCTGATATTGAGATTTCTGACTATGTTTGATATAGTGTTGTAACAAAAACTGATATTCCCTTTAAATAACTATTCCATAACGGCTTTTGAAAATGATCCTCTGCCACATTAGCCGAATATTTGACGTAAGTATATATTAGGAATTTTTGTCTGTGTTGTTTTTATGCATAATGTTCCTTGTGTTTTTATATTCTTTTTCCGTTCCCTTTATTTGGTGGGTGAAAGGCATTGGGGAATGAGGGTATGGAAGGGGGGGGGGACTATCGTATTTTTGTATAATAATCCGGATTAATTTCCAGACGATCACGATTTATATTCAATATTTAGAATATAACGAGCCAAAAACAAAGTTTGTATTCCATGTTATATAGAGAACCGTAAACGCCCTTAAAGTGGCATGAGCTGCCAAAATTTCATAATTTCTGGTCGCCACGACAGTAAAAGGTTTTGAAAGCCATCGAAAAACTAAATGATTGGCGTTGGAATGAGGAAAATCCATACAGTATGTGGCCTGTACGAACCGAAAGTGTGTTCGAAAAGTAAACAAACTTTAAATAACCGGGACGACCATTCATTCATTCTAAGCCAAAGTTAAGTCGAAACAACACTTTATCGTACATTTTCGAGACTTGAAGCACTAAAAAGCTTCTGAATTACTCGTCTTGAGAAAAATAGCCAATAATTTCAACATTGTGTTGTAACGTCAAAATATCAACATTTTGGTAGCTAATGCCACTTTAAATTGTCTAATCATTCAGTGGGTCTGTTTCTCGACATATTTCCTCCCGTCGTTACTTTGAGACTGGTCATAACGTAATGTTGATGGTTGCCATGGGAGTTATGGCTCACGGTTCTGCTAATGACTCCCGCTAACTTCAAATGATTTATTGGCAGAAATGAGACTATATGTGTGGTGCATTATTTGTTGTCCTCAAAAATGAAACACACTTCCAAATTCAGACTTTTAGTGGTAATTTTTCTTTTCAAACTGTATACCAAATCTTTATTACATATATGAACAGAAATTAGCATTGAAATCGCAGCGTTTTATTTTGACCAAAAATATATATCTTATACATGTTTTTGAACATAAAAGGATTAGAAAAGCAGGGTATAAATTACAAACTAACCAAATTCAGTATTTCGACATTAAGACTGGTTTATTCAGCACAAAAATAATGTCTGATTCTACATGAAGGTTTAAGAAATCGAGCTGTCGAAATGAGGTTATATTTCATTCTTTCCTGACATGTAAGCAAAATCTAACCAAGTGAAGGAAACACAAATGATTTAATTATATATTGCATATATTTTTAGACATTGTTAGACAAAATACCCTTTAACCACACTTTAACAAGGGCTAAACTAGAGACAAAATTCTAGCCTTTTTTTTGCGTGTGTGCGGTGTTCAATTTAACTCGGTCTTATCTATAACTTCTGGCCTTTTCCATCTTTGTCGCCTTTCTAATTATCTTTTTCTGAATTTTTTGTCTTGTGAATTGCTGATGTTCTGTTAAAATAAGAGGATTTATAAGCCGGTTGTGTTAATTTTACTTTTTATTTTTCTGTGTTTATTCACCATAGATAAATAGTGGTATTTACAGACACATCCAGTCTGAAATAGCAAAATTATCAGATTTTAAAGCTCAGTCATATACAGTACAATTCCTTAATGTTATATTCAACTGGTTTGCCACTTTACCTTAATAAGATAAAAAAAAGTCTTATGTCATTTTTGAGCAGTTAACCAAAAGCCCCATCTACTTAGAGAAGGAATTTTACTGACTGATATTTTCCTTGCTGTCAATGCAAAAGTTTATGAATTGTGAATGAGAAGGAGCTTAAAACTTCCCGTAGCATATTTCCTGTTTCTAGTAT
Source organism: Lepidochitona cinerea (assembly GCA_963971465.1). Lineage (NCBI taxonomy): Eukaryota > Metazoa > Mollusca > Polyplacophora > Chitonida > Tonicellidae > Lepidochitona > Lepidochitona cinerea. The sequence goes on from OZ020551.1 coordinate 6,137,280, forward strand.
GGGTTGTCTGTTGGGGATAGAGCGACCAGTGACGGAATATATTACGCTCTTGTGTAAAAAAGTTTCCTCGGACTAGAGTTCGATTTGTTGATATTGTGTAAAGTTTGAAGTGGAATGCCTTGTTGGCGTGGGCGTTTTCCTTGTCAACAGCACCCCCTTTGATCTGGCAATAGCGTGTTATATGAAGCGCCAAATGCCGAGAACAAACAGTGGACATTGCCTAAATTCGTCACATGCTTCCAGGCGTTTGAAGTATGTTGACATCTGCTCTCCTCTCTCTACATTCAGGGATTCGTTGGGAAGACATGAAACGATTTCCTACATTCGTCAAAGCCTCTTCTACACCTGGTCGTTTTGGCCCAAACCTCACTTGCCAAACACAGGTTTGATGGAGAAGACACCTATCTAACCTGGCCAGTCTTTTCCAGCAATTCTCTATTGTGTTAAAAATGTGAGATTTGCTCTGGTCCCGATTTGTGTACCTCAGATTAGCTAGGACATCAAATCTACGGCAAAGAGCAAGGTCACACGCTTTGATGTTACACGAAAATCGCCTTCATTCACAAGAACCACCAAATGCTACTTGATTATCCCCAAGAACTAACAGAGAAGTCATTGTGATTTTGAGACGACCCCTTAGCGTACGCTTGGGGCACTCTAAAGTCTTAAGTAGGCTTAATTTAAGTGGGACGTAAGCTTTAGTACATATTGTCCTGGATTGTGCTTCTTAAGGACAGGCTTGTTTTACAAGAGTAATTAGAGCCTCATAAAAGACATTTACAGTTGACTCAAGTATCCTTTAAATCCGTTTAAAAAAATTTTTGTTAGCAATTAAAAAAACTCTTTATAAAATATCATTCACAGGGATACAGAATAACAATGGTCAAAATCAATCAGTGATTGTGCCTTGTTGAATGATTATGCTCAACTGAATAGCTGTCCATGATTGTGACATAGTTGTTGTATTTCTTGGTTTAAATGTATTTAAAGATTAATTTATTAGCATATTATCATCTAGAATGAAATGGGCGTATGAAAAATGCTAAATTTATGTTTATTTGATGGAGCAACATACCTATATAATCAAATTACAGCACCTTCTGCACATTTCTCCGTTCATAACTATTTGTTTTCTAGAAATCATTCGGGTATACTAAAACGTAAACTTCTTCAAACGCTGAAGGGGGCCTCCGTGGCTCAGTGGGTAGAACGTTGGACGCTCAATCCGAACAGCCTTCCACCAATGGTCGAATCCCACTCAGCCCAAACAAAAAAAATATATATTTTCTGACTGGGTTGTCACGTCGTGGGTTTCCTCCGGGCATAGAGCCCAGTTTCCTCCCACAATAAAACCGGCAACGCCACCAAATAAGTGAAATAATCTTGAGCGCGGCGTAAAACACCAAACAATCAATCAATCAAACGCTGAAGCTAACAAGTCTTTATTAATTATGCTGGCTTGTCTTGCACGTGTAGTTGAGTGTTACTACTACTTCTGTTTCATGTTAAAATAATGTTATGTTTTCTGTATGTTTCAGGATCCAAGATAACTTGGTGATCCAACATCTGGGCTTACATGCAGTGTTCATGTAGCCAACCCCTCTGATTAGTTCAAGTAAGTAGGAATGTTCAACTATCATACGAAGGGATATTACCAATGGCACAGGTATACGAATGGACGCGCCAATAAGCTAAAACAACCAACCAACCTATGGCACAGGAAAAGTTGTAATCAAAAAAACACATTATTTATCTTTCTAAATTATTGACAGGGCAACTATATTATTTTACGTTCGGCGACAGCATTCAAATGTTCTATAGTAGATATGATTAAGATTCTCGATTATTTAAGCTATAGGATTTATTTGCATGTTGTTATTGCGTTTCCCCCAGCATCATGTTAATTGTTCTGTTTCTCTTCCAGGATTGGACCGAGTTAAGAGGATCCCCTGTATCAGTATTATTAGCTGTAGAAAACCACAACTACGATTTGTCATCTGCACAGAGGTTTACATTAAATTTACCGAAAACTATTCTCTATACATTGAATTCTATTTGCAAATGTACACAAGAACTAAATGTTTGTGAGATTCGTTTTTTTTCTGAAAGAGATCTGACATGTCATGTTTGTTTGTATACTTTGCCATATTGTCATAAATTGTGTACTCAATAACTTAAAGAAGTTATTATTTATACGATAATAAACCGAGCGAAATACACATTTTACAGTTGTGTTTTTACAGCAATCTTTTTATTTGGGGGTTTGTAGAAATCAAAAAGTACAAGTTAGACAAGCTTATACATGTGAAATTATAGAAAATGAATTAAGATTGATAGACTTTCGTTAGGAAGATAAATCAAGTTAATCTTGTTTTCACATGGGAAAACACGTTGCCATTAATGGGGTAATATATCTGCTTTAAATGGTTCAATTATGTATAGAAATCAAACAGCTACAATTCAGGTGAAGAATTACTTATAACCAAGAGGTTGTATTCTTCATCGTAATTGTGTCGGGTTTTACTTCTAACAATAACATATATAGAATCCACCATTAAAGTAAAACAATGGCATATATTCTCATCGATTAAGTGGCAACGAAACTCTCCCAGATAAACCAAAAACGGGGTTGGGGGAGGGGGGACTTCTTCTTGTTCCCCGACCTGTAAAATAGGATATAGATGAGGGTTTGTCTGGGGAACTGGACATGGGTCAATGGAAAATGGCCGGGGAGTTGAAGTCCCCATGGTCCTGTATGGAGGTGCCACAAAACCAATCCTTTAATCCCTGTAATTTTAACCGCCTTCTAGACGTGTAATCTTGTTATCAGAGCAGTAATTAGACAGACGAAGCAGAGTGATGGAACCTATTTACACTGACACCGCAAGGGAAATGCTCTATAGACAATTTCAACTGATTGTGTATTGATTGATTTTTCGTCTAAAATGCAAACGCTTTTCACAGCCAGAGCGCGGGATCTATCATTAGTTGAATCCCCTAAGAAGGCAACTACATGTATAAGTATTATATTATTATTACGCGGGATGGTGAAGAATGGGGAGTTTGATTCACGTGTTAAAAAGTCTTGGATATATATGATACATATAAACCATAAAATAAATATCCTTGACAAGAGTATTGAAATAAAATACTTGAATTAATAGGCACTAGGTATGCAAAAGTTTCATGTGGTTTTAAAAGATAAAAACGGAGCATGAGTTGCAAAAAATAGATGTTTTCCGTTAAAATAGAATTTCAAAACTAATGACTATTTTCAGTTCAAATGAAGAACTTTTCGTTAATATCACCCTCGGCATAGCAAGTAATTGTATAGAAATATCAAACACACAAAAATAAACTCCTATATCCAGGCTGAGTTAGACATTAAAAAACCAGGGGGCGTGTCGATCACCACTAAATAGATCACTGCTAAACTGTAAAGTTCTGCAAATACAACGATACAAAGTTTAGATTCATCGAAGAATTTTTGATTCCGTTCGAATGGTTTAGTTTTCCATGCACTATACAAATTCCCTATTTCGCTTGACAATCTGTATTTATGAAAATATCGTTATTTTGGCAGCCACTTGAAATATCAATTCGTTCAGGACAATGGTCAGAAGTAATATACAGTTATTGAATGTGAAAATACATACATACATTCAAGAGAATTCAACAAACAAAAAAATCCTTAAAATTATAACTGAATTCCAAGTTGAATGAATTAATATAGAGATAGGGAAGGCAGGTTCGGCCAAACTTTGACGTTAACGTAATTTAGACCTAAATGAAGGAGTGTACATCTAAGTTTTATTTTTCAGTTTAATATTAAGTCGTAAATCAGTTTGTTTTTCGATAAATTCCATGTATATTATACAAAACTCATTGCCAGTTTTAATTGCCTATCAAGGGTTTAATCTCATCTTTTATTTCTAAAATCTTAAATATTATTTCTATATGGTAATAAATCTAATTTCTGCAGTGTTCTATACAGAAAATAGGATTTCCCAAATAACTATTTGACTCAAACTATATGACCATGAGTACTGGGGTAAATTCGCTATGCAAATCAGGTAAAACCTTATTACCGTGCTCCTGTACAATTGATGTTCATTTCATTGGTTGGCCAAACGCGAGTGCAAACCCATCGAATTTAATGGGAACATTTTCCATAAAAAAATACCCTGTTGGAATTGGTTTGAAAAAAAATCGTTAATTTCGGTTCTGGGTTTAATGAAATGGAACGATAAGCAATTGCCAACATCCATTCTATTCGGAGGTCCAATATTTAGCAGCCGTTATAACCTCTGTCACATTCTATCCCATTAAGTGTTGCATGGTAGAGTACTGAGAGACGTCTAAATCCAATTCTATATGAAGCGTAAAAACTGTCTATGGACGTCGACTACTCTCAGTTGATAACCATCAAAACGCTTTTCAAAATGGGCCAAATTTTTGCTGAGATCGTTATCATGGCTGCTGTCACTAATCAGCCTCTTGACCATTCGGCCACCCACAACGTTGGTGTCAACAACACCTCTGACCATCATGCCAAATCTATCTAAACGTTCGAATTCATTCAGAAAATATCATATAGTTTTCCTTATTGTTTTCCAGCATTATCAATTCTGCGTTTGTTCTTAAAATGTCATAGATTTTCTTCTTCACTTCTTCCTCGAAAAACAATGAAGCTTTTGTTTTTTCCCCGTTATGCATGATTAACATTTTCTGTCAAAAAGGAAATTACCCTAATATTATTTTTGTGGATTTTTTGTTGTTAGTAAAGTTTCTGAATATAATGGCTTTAAGTTTTTGTCACACTTATATAACCTAATAAATAAAGAATTGGCGATGTATGCGTCTTATTGATAAGCCGTTACCAAATGACCCGAGACAGTGCTTGTGGCAAACATTTGTTGACCCCTGTTGTATTTCATAAACTTCACCATTGGACCAAAACAGCAAAATAGGTTAGGTCTACTGTTGGATTTAAACAGTTTTCAAATTTCTTTTTTACGCAATATCCACCGATTCAGAGCTCTAAGCTTGTGTAAAAAGACGTCATCTAAACAAGAGTAAATGCCTACCTATAAGATGAAGCTTTTAAACCAAATGGTAAAAGATTGACAAATGCTCACTTCAAACTCAATATTTTGGAAATGATTTGAACGAATAGCAAGGAATTAAATTCAAATAATGTGTTTTAAATGAATGGATTATTTATATATAATAATTGAGATTAATGTTATCCGTGAGGGTTGATTGACCTAACTCAGTCCCGTGGGAAAACCCTTCATTGGTTCCACATGTCATTAACAGGCAGGATTACCGGCTTACGCAGCCCACCATCAACACGTGTGTTGACGTTAATCCGGATTTCGTAATGGAGAGAACAAAGTATGTTAGTTAATATCCTGCTAATGTCATAACGTGTTGCTTCCTATATATGCTCTTCCTATAAGGTTAGAATCCGACAAATATTTTCTTCAGCAATATAGACACAATTTGTTATCAAGATTTTTTTTATGTTAGATTGTTTTATGCGGTGTACGTGTTCTAGATAGTCGTTAGGAGTTCGAAGTATCATCTTATTTCAGATACATTCTCCAGGGGGAGATAAATTCAGAAAAAGATAAATTAAAAAACGTGGTATGTCAATATTGTGAGAATTCAAGTAGAAACAAAATATATCCCTATGAAATATGTAAATAAAGCCTTTAAAGTTAGCAGAGTTTGACAAAAAGTTACTAAAAGTACATGCCATTGAATGTGCGAACGCTGCAGTGGTACTTTCGTATGTTCCCAAAATAAAAAAATCTGCATTAATTGAGATACGAAAACAAATTAGAAAAAAAGCACGAATTAGAATTGTAAGAATTAGAAAAAGAATACTGCGATGATTTCATTTGCTGAAGTATAACAGTTCTTATGGGTATCTGTAAGAATGAACACAAGTAAAGCATTCAAGGAATTAAAAAAACTACTAAATGACAAACTGCGTGATGTTCTAAAATATTTATTTGCAATTGGGAATTCCGAGATTTAACCTCTCTTTACATCGCACACCCACCCAAGAGGAGTCAGGGGAGATAACTGGTGCAAACTCTATCAAAAGACCTGGTAAAATCGAAGAAAGCGCTCATCGTCTAAGAGTAAGTTTTATCACTGAGCAAGAATCCCGTTGTCACGATGCATTCATTTTGACCATAAACAATACGAAATCATATTTGAAAAACAAATGTTTAGGATGTTAGGTTTTAAAAGAGTGTTTCTTTTATTTTTTTCATTTATTAATTTATTTTTTCATTTATAGTGGTATTAGTTCGTCAAAGCGACATTAGCTCATCAAAGCGGCATTAGCTCATCAAAGCGACATTAGCTCATCAAAGCGACACTAGCTCATAAAAGTGGTGTTAGTTCTGAATAGCCACCTTTGTAAGAGAAACGAAATACTTCTGGAACTCGTTGTAAACAAACGTATTCTCGTAGAACAAATATATGTATCACACGTAACGTAAAGGAAGGAATTTGAATAAAAGTTGACACTCGTCGCCAAAATTCAGAATACTGTTCACATTAAAAATAAAAGGCGATTTCTGTATTTTTTTATCCAGACAAAAGAAGTTAAGAACTTTCTATTTTTTCTCAACAAACGAGGCTGAGCATGCGCTAAAATGATTTGATTTGGGATTGTTTTTCTAAACGAGCTAACTGTCGAGTTATTTGTGTGACTGGGAGTAATATAGACCAATGATGTGCTTGAAGAACACAGAAAAGGCCAATAAATTTGAGGCTGTAAAATAAAAACAAAACAAAAAATTAGATAGCACTGAACTTTGATCTATGGGTTGGTGTTCTGGCATCAATTGTACATATTCTTGTAGATCATCAATTAGACTGTATAAACTGCACACATATTAGATTAACTGCACATATATAATGTGTCCCATTCTAAATTTAACTGATTTGCCTGATAAAAAAATCGTGTAAATTCACTTTCTTCATAAATACCAGAAGGGCTATAAGACGACCAGTGTACCTTAAAGACATTCTCACTCGTCGTCGTAATCTTTCTTACTTTGTGATTAGAACGAATTTAGAGCTTGAGATAAATATATGGCTTTGACAGCATAACTCGCGATCACGAAATTTGCATTGTGGGCTGCATTTTAGAATATATTTATGGACACTAAGACATAGGGAAGCACTTCTTGATGAACACAATTAGACACTTGTGTCCATTGTTATTATATGTCATTTAGACCTTCATTTAGACATTTATACCAAGGATATTTCATTAGGTTGAAGACAGACAAGAGAATTTTCTGAAATACTTTTTAACATTATGGCAACAAGTCAGGTACTGAAATTAAACAAAATATAGGAAAAGAAAGTGAAAATATGTAATTTGGTTTTTAGGTAGAAGACAGACATGGGAGTGTAGCTCTGAGTAGTAGATCTTTCTTACTCTTTTGATAAGCAATTTCGGGTCTTTGTCTCAGAGGTCGAACCATTTTACTTTGAAGCCGTTTGTATTCTTCTGTTATAATGGGTCATATTTATGCTGGCTTTGTTGTACTGAAACACAATGGTATAATGCTTTTTTCAAGACACTTCCCGGGTCCAAGTTCAAGCCCAAACGGTAAACAGTTTGCTACGTTTCTTGGCAAAAAGTGTCTAGCCTTTTCTATCTGAGAAAAATATAGAATATCGTCTACTTTTTAATGTAAACAGTTTTCTAGTTTGAGATAACCAATGTGTCTCTTAAATAGCTATTTTTTAAAGAACTTTTTGCCTCATTAAAGTTGGACATTTAAAGTACCTTAAAAAACTAATGGGTTGACGCTGAAATAAAAAATATTGGCAAAGGCAGTAAAGCGTACGAAGCGAAGATATGTGTTAATAACGGAAACAATTTAAATAGCCGGGATGTATGAGTATACGTTAGGGGTTTTGTTGCTTCTAAAAACTACATTAACATACATCTCCAAAACTGGTGTCAACAGAAACCTCTTACTTCTTGATAAAAATAATTATGTTTTGGTAGTTTTATAACGATTCAAACAAATTAAGCTTTCAAATTTTAAAACTAGATCCTGGTTGAAATGTATTCCTAAATAAGTTATAGGCTATACATACTGCTCGGGTGTTTAATGCGTGAAGTAAATTCCTCTCTCTTAACTTTCTCAAACAAATCATTTTTAAAGGAATGGATTTCCAAGCCCTGTCATTTTCTTTTCGACAATATAAACCTCATACTGTGATGTCATATGCATCACGTGACTAACACCGGATTTCTCAAAATGAATCTTTAAATCTCGCCTAATCTCGAGATTTCGTTGATGTCCTGTTACGAGAGGAAGCAAAGAAGGACAAAGGGTGTGAGTGAGACTGTCAGTAGATGTTACTCAGAATCAATAAGCATTACTGTCGGTGAAGAAATATTTCCACATGTCTTTTTAAGATAAAGGGGAAAAAATAAAAATAGAATAGATAGTACGAGACACGCAAGTCTGTATGACTCGTCCAAAGATACTTTGAGTTACTTTGGAAGGAAAAGTATTTAAAATACGTTACGAATTTGAGCCCGTACATAATACATATATACGAGACTATTGTCAATTCAATAGACATATTTTGTAAGTGGAAACGAGTTTCACGGAAGCGCTCTCGGTCAAATTGGTATGTTTATTTTGTAGGACAAAAATATTTCTTAGGTATGGAAATCGTTTAGAACTCATATGTGTGGGTTCCACCTTAGTAGAGGAAGATTTTTCTGGTTTAAGTTTGGTTTTCTTTCAATTAAAGCGTTTAAACAAGAGTCATTAATGGATCTACATTAAGGTTTGGTGGTCAGGTCAACAGATGTGCTAAGGTGAGTTTGGAGGGGAGGTTTTATTTGTGCTAAATGACAGTGTGAAGACAATGTCTACGATCAATAGAGTGTTCATCCCTATAAATATGGTAATGTTATCCTCATGTAGGAGACGAGATCTGTCAAAATCACATTAAACCAATGTAGAATTAGCCACTGACGGATTTAGATAGCTTACAAAAGACTAGCATACCAAATCCAAACCGGCGATGAACTTTGAATCTGATAGGCAATATCTGAAATACTTTTTGAAATACAGGAGAAATCATTAGATAGAATCTTGGAAAAGTTTTGCAACAAATTTCACAATGTATGGAAGAGATTTAGAAAGAACAGCTTTCCCGATAAGGCTGTTTAACTGATAGGACATTATCTGGAAATCGACTGAAATGAATTGATTTAAGTTTTCGGGTTGCTTTTCAAAATGTTTTGCAATTGCTAAGATTCGTATCTGTTATGAACGTTGGGAATATGCTGGCTTACCAAGTAACCGAATAGAGGGAGGAGATTGTGAATGTTTTTATTAAACAAGTGGAGATAAGCGAGGCTGAGTTCGACATCGTCGATCCGGGGATTATACCAGAAAATATAGTGGTAATGTTAATGGGATACAGGGTTAATCCCTTTTAACTTCAGCACAGAGGATGCCGAAATAACAAAGAGAAATTATTTTATCAATATTTATAACCCAGGAGATAGAAGTATGATAAATAAAGGGTATGCTGTCATTTGGACTGAATTATTCCCCTCAGGGGGGTTTGTCTGCTGTAGATGCTGTCATCCTTAAATCCCTGATCCTATAGCACAGACCTCTTAAAACTCATATGACAAAATGACTGATGTGTGGAGATGGAGAAAGTGTTAATCGTCTTCTAATTGAGATGCCCCCAAATATCGGTTATGATGAAACACTACTGCCAAAAACAACCCTAGATCATCTTTCACAAATGAGAGTTCTATATATTGAAACACCCCAAATACGGGTTATGATAAAACACCTCTACCAATATACACAATGTATATATCGTCATTCACAAAAGGACTTTTAATTGAGATTCCCCAAAACAGGGAAGAATATTTCTGCCATTCTCCTAAAAACAACCCAAGATGATAATCAAGTACAAACGTAAAATGTATATCTCACATACTTTTTTCCAAATAATAGTGTATACCTTTAAAGTACGAACGAGTTCAATCGTGACACTTTTGTTGTACTTTTAACAAAAATCATGGTATGAGAAAATGACAGAGCGGCTATATTTGGAGAAAAAATGCCGTTTGTGATATGGCCTTTAATAACCAAAATAAATAAATTACTTCAGTGAACGAAATCACTATGGAATTTTTATGGATGAGAAAAAAAGTTACATTTTCAAATTTATCGGTAATAATCGTATTTTTTAATCCACAGCCTTGATTAGTTGTGTTCAGGTGAATTAATTTACACAAGTTGATATATGCAATGTGTTTCTGTCGCCAACGATCAATTAACCTCGGTATAATTTCTCTTTTAGTAAATTATAGCCTTTATTCAAGGTTTTTTTATGAAGTTCAAAGGCTCATTTGAACGTTCAGAAATTTTGAGCGAAGAAGTTTTACATTTGATAGCTGATCTTCTTTTAATAAACAATGACTAACTCGAGGAATAAGTGAAATGTCATTAACATTGGCTTTATTGGATGATACACATAAATACAATTCGTTCAAATCAATGCTGCATAAAATATTATTACAATGTAGTTTATGATTTATAAAATAGCTGTTAGTTATCACCTTTATCAAAGTTTAGAGAGAAAAAAAGAATACCAGAAGAGTAGTATATATATTTAAAAACTACTTCTCACACTGAGGAAAACTTATAGGAAAACGTACATGGTGAAAACGAACACATGCATTTATAGCGGGATTGTTTACTATAAAAAAACACAAATTACACTCTGAAAGTCATATCTAACTAGAACTTATTTTCGTAGCTTAATGTCAACTTTCATGAAAATTTAAGGCTTTGAGGGTTAATAGAATTAATCTTCGTTAAAGGGAGATTTTGAAAGTTGACCAATATCTTTAGTGGCTATGGAGATATCTTTGTTTGAAATCTATAAACATGGGCATGAAAAATCGAAACATTTGGCACAGTTGGATAGGTAAATTGAGCACAATTTGATTGAAGGGAAAAGCGAGTCATTTTTATTTTTACCTTTGTTCAGGGGGGGGGGGGGGGGGTGTTTGTATTTGTGTCCCAAATGACCATATGAATACAGTGAATGAATACAAAGAGAATATCAATATATCACTTTGCCTGACAGAACAGAAATAAACACGATTGCTTTATAGCTATTTAGTTTGTAAAGTGAAGTGTTACAAGGGATGAAGAATACAATAAGACAAGTCCTTATTTAGTGAACATCCGTAGAGTGTTAGAGGAGCCCTTGATATGGACAGACTACAATAGATCAGGGCAAAAAGACACGGTCAAATGGTTACCAATAACTGTTGGGATTCACACAATACTGGGCTCAAGGATCAAAGGCCAGAGTAAGCTGTTAATGTGCATGGCTCAGTAAGGGTATCCCCCCTCCCCTCTGTAGCTCAGGCGCACAGAATCAGAGGTCATAAGGATAGACGCCCAGGTTTGGTACCCATTTCGTCACCCCACAAATAAAGGCCGTAATCAAAGTAAACGCAGCCATCGTATAGGTAAAGTGACCAGGAAATCGTTCAGCCCATACTCTTAACACTCCAGTTAATCTCTGTGTCATCACTATCCCGTCATTTCATATGGTGGCGTGCTGACCAATCCAGCAATCAATCGGTTTTAGTTTATATTTACACCGCCTTGACACCAAGCATACTCCAAACCTCTTCATCATAGAATCCCGTACAGACGCTGTTCCTCAGACTCAATTATTAATATAAGTGTTTGTTAACACAGAAATTGAAAATGACATTTGAGAGGAGGATAAATTGACAAGTATATGAAGGTTAATGAAAACTATGAGTAAACAGTTTCTTCATACTTGGCATCCAAAATGATCAACCCAAATTAAAAGGCTGGTTTGAAAGAATGAGTCACCAAACGTTGTATGCTGTATTTGAACTATCCCGAATGACCAGTAGGCCGTTATCGCTAATTCTTAGAATCATTCATTTGTTTTCAGAAGTGTAAATAATAGCTATTCCTTCGACTTGATATTTTACGATAAAATACTTAAAAAACCTGAAAATTTTAATTTGTCCAATAATCGAATTCATTCGGTCACCTTGAAAGCATCGTTTGTCTACTATGTGCACGTTATCATTTGACATGAGTTGCCAAAATTAAAATATTTTTATGAATTCAGATAGTCAAGAGAAAGAGAGAATTTGCAGTTCATTGAAAAATAACCCATTCACATAAAATAAAAAAATATTCAATGGGTTTTTTATTAACCCGAACAAATTGATCGCTGAAACTGAAACCCTAAGAGCACTTATCTTGGCGATATATGATTAGGTAGTTTATACCCATGCCCGTTTCTCGGTTATTTGAATTTTGTCCACCATTAGCACACACCTTCGGTTCATACAAATCTTTTCTTTATTATTTCAATGCCAATACTTTTGTTTTTCAGAGTACTTCAAACACTCAATAGTTTTGGTAGTTCATACAACTTCAACGAGCAACTCCGACAGTGATACTTACTAAAAGCCCTTTATTTGTACTGTTCGTGAAAAACAACCATTAATTTTAAAACTCCATTTTAACTGAAAAATCTATTTAAAAAAATTGGCAGCTCATGCATGTCACATTAAAAACACAAAATACAAAATTACAAAATACAAAATTTACAACGGGAAGGCTTGCATATGGATATCAACTTCTTATCAACTTCCAAAACGTCGCTAACTAGTAAATGAAGAAGTTGATATCCATATGCAAGCCTTTCCGTTGTACTTATTCCAGCTTCTAAACAACAAATACAAAATTTATTGAAAACAGGACTTTGTGACTTTTAAATTGGTATGTGCTGCTAAATATGCCTAGATCATCGAGGGGTACAAAATAAAAGCTTTCCGCTGATCTTAGAAATGTACGCTACGTTCGTTTTAATAAGCATCAAACCTCCAACAATTTCCCCCTTGTGCCATTTTTTAACTTTATCCCTTGTAAGCGTGCATCTTTCGATATTGTTTTATTTCAACGTCAATCTTTTAGTTTTGAAGATGTACTCCAAACGCTCAACTTCATTTGACCATCGAAATTTAATACAAAAGTTAGATTTTGTTGGCACCCCATGTCTCTTGAAGGAGCAAATGATAATTTCAGCATGACAAAATACATGTCGTTAACTTAATTATTCATATTTTATCTGTGAAATATCTTCGATCTTTATTTTTAATGCGGTTTGTTTGAAATTTAAAATAGAAGATATCTGTTTCTTTATCTGTATCTTTTTCTTTACTGTCACATTTTGCTGAAGATGACAAATGCACATGAGGATATATTGAGACTGTCAATATGCTTTCGTTTAATTCATTTAGTTACTTTGCTATTGCATTATGCTAAGTTAATCAGAGGATCGGGAAGAGATTAGATAAGAATGTCGCAATTTTCTTATGTTATTTATTTCAACAAATAAAACATGTGAGTTTTATGATGCGATTACTTGTATTTACAATTGCATTTACTGGTGACAAAGCAAAAAAAAAACAGTACGTCAGAGCGATATTACTATTAAGATATAGAATGTATCTGTTGAGGATAGAGTGGCCAGTTAAACAACTGGGCTTTAAAACAACAAAAACAAAGCCCGGGCTAATAAATCCGCCATTACCTTAATACTGACAATTAACCAATACCCACGTCCAGCCCATCGAAGGTGAGAGAAGGCCTGTTGGCGTGTTTTGTTTAACGTTGACTGATAAGCTGGATCTAGAGCCAGTGGAATGTGTCCAATCACCACTTCGTTCTCACATTGATAGGGTGACGAGAAGTTCACTGTTGGAGCGTATATTAATCACATACAGAAGAGCTTACCATATAAGTCATCATGTACTGGCCCTCACTACGTAAATATCTTACAGTATATATAGTAAGCACATACTTTAGACAGATTTTATATACTCTGTATTCAAAGTGAAGAAACAACTTTAATGGGAATTATGTTAAGGAGGATGGATTCACTAAGAGTTTGTCCTTGATAAGGATTCCAAATGAGTCAACTTGTCACAGAACGGTATCCATTAATCTTCATAGTTTTCTTTGAATAAGAGACAAGAGATGCGAACAGCCGTGGTCCCATTACAATGCAATAAAAAGCCTAATGAGCACAGTCGATTAGCCATTGAAGACCTTTCCACGCTTTCCTGGCCTGGTGAACAAAGCATAGGGGAGAATTAACAGGTGTACGTCGACTTCTATCTGTCCATCTGACTGGCCCGATATCAACTTGTTTACACAGATACACCATGACCAATCAGCGATAAGACTACATTATTGTTGCGCTATTGTCCCCATGACAGTGGGTCCGAGGTGTGACAAATTGATGATAACGATCCATCTTTGTCATCTTGATTAGGATGTACTTTGCTCTGAATGACAATCATGACCAAATCCAAGTCAAGAAATAAAAACAAAATAACTTCATTTTGCTTAACAACGGAATTTCTTTCCGTTTTCCTTATTTAGTTGATCTCAAATCATTCAACTAATCATTGTAGAAATATGAAATCCCGTTCGGTTGAAATTTCTGGCAAAAATATCAAACTGAATTTAAGTATTCTCACAGATTGACGGATATTTTTGCCATGTTTAATTCCAAGGATGCACTCGATGATTCATTAAGAGCTTTAAAAAGATGTTGGTTTGTTGGTTGCTTTAGCGTATTGGCGCGTTCATTTATATGATTGATGTACGCCATATCTAACGAGATGTAATTGTCAGTCTGAGCAGGCGGATAACACATGCATCTTTACGGGAAACTGACCAAAATTTCTCAAGAATGAATTGTTAGCCAAAGATCACAGAAAGAAATGCTGTTAAATCCTCTGTGACAGTGCTATAATTATTGATGAGGTAAATCGTTGTTTATACGACGTCTTGACAAACAGCCTAAAATAAAGTTTTTGTAATTTAATTGCTTGCTGTTTTTTTTTTAGAATATTATCTTTCAAAGCCTGAAATTTATTTTATTGCTTAGGATCTGTGAGTAAAATGTGAAGATAAAAATTTACGTCTTTATGGGAATTCCAAAATAAAGGTAATATTTTGGAATTGGTCACACTATTTTTATCCGATACATTGCAGATCAAAGTTTTCTCTTGGTCCTTTGGTGTTAAGTTGGGCTTGGCTTGGACACTTCAGTAAAGCATGGGGGATTTTGTGGACATTTCCGAAAGATTGGGTCACGAGGAGTGATCAAATGAGAATATGAGAAAAAGAAGACAAGGAAAGCCCGGTAAATTGAAACATAGTTAGTTAGATAGAATTGAAAGTCCTGCACCAATCCCCTCTGCCGGTTTTCGGTCTTTGCCAAAGATGGTGGAGATAAGAGGAAATTCACAGGCCTACGGTCACAGAGATAGAAGCAAAAATCCGAAAAGCCTCTGCCAAGCCCGTCGACTGCGTTTAACTACATTATACGCTTTCCGGCCCATAAAAGGGTTAAAATAAGGATTCGGCGAGTTTATCAGTATTGAGTGGAATACATTTATTTTCAATTAATACATGACAAATAGATTGCTTTGTAGCTCTTTGATTCTATTAACTGAAAGTTCGTATTTTCGGCCAGCTCATCAACCTAAAAGGTGGTTACTATTGCTTCAAATCTAGTGGTTTAAAGTTGGCAACAGTTAAAAGGTTGTGGTTTGGCAGGAGAAGATGCGCATACACGATCATCGGGTTGATCCCGCCAGGTGGCGCTCACCCCTCATCTCTTAACTTCGCCTTTCTTAATCATGGAAGTCAAAATAAAGCCTTCACAAAGAAATCAAACTATCAATTCCATATTCAAACTTCACTAATCTCAGACAATCAGCTAATTAAGAAATGTATAGATTGAAGACAATTGATATTCAAGGCTGTGTAGACAGGTTGACTTTTCTAAGATATTGTTTCCACCCTTTCGTGAGAAGAAATAAACCCGCAATTAATGAATTGCAACAACATTCATTGGTTAATTAGACTTAAAGACGCTCAAAATCAGTGATTCATAAATGTACAACATAAATAATTTCTCACTTCAATAGTGAGCGCAAGTCTCATAAGAATTATTACGAGATTTTGTGATATTCGCTAACAGATGACGCCATTAAGAACGTTTTTGATGACGTTGCAATTCCATGTGACGCATTTTGTTCCATAACTTCAGATTAAAACATCATTTTGGAACGAAAAACACTCAGTCCCATGCGCAATGCAGTGCCGGTGACAGGAAATTTGTGGAATTCACACGTGACTTGCGCTCCGTAATAGTTTAAGACCTTTTAACGTACATTCTCGAGATTCGTGTGACTTTGTAGATTGCACTTCTTCAGAAAAAAAAACGATCATTTTTTTAAAAAAATTCATTTCACTTTAAACATGCTTTTCCAACCAAACAATTTATTGACCAAATTTTTAACTCGCGTTTACAGTGTAAACATTCTGTATTTCTTTGAGTTTAGCTCATCCATAAGTTTTAAAGTTATTTTTCTGTGTACAGAGCGAAGCTTATATGGTGTACATTTTAAACAGTATAACATTACAATGTTTTTTTTAAATATTTTCAAATGGAAAAAGAGACATTAAAGGAAGCAAAGATCCAAATAGTTAAATTACATTAGCTGAAACCGTTGAAGATGCGTAGGTCATAGTGATGATTATTGCGCAGCTGAGATTCATGCTTACTGGTTGGGTTGGCGAAGGCGTGGTTCATCAGGGCCTCGATTTATTACTTACGAAAATCGTTTTGAGGAAGAAATAAAGGCACAGACTGACAACATTATGCTAATATTTTGCGAGTTACTCAGTACTGGGCTACCATAGTAGTGGCACTCAGTGGCTCAATACAACCACAAAGTAAAACAGAACGTAACATTTCATTTCGCTGAACATTGAACCTCGGGCAGACCAAGACCGAGCGAACTTTAAGGGACGTTAACTTCTAAAGATATATTAACTTGAAAAACAGTTGCAATTTATCGGTGATGATAGCAGTCACGAAAATGTTTCAAAGTAACTTAGAATGGACGTTCGTATCAGTTATTGGAACTCTGTACGCACATATTAGGCCGTATAGGCTATTGGAATAAATTGATTGCTTCAATCATTTAGTTTTCGAGTGAACTTGAAACTACTATTTTGGGTGACGGAATTTATGAAAAATACAATTTTGTAAACTCATAATACTTTGACAAATGCCTTTATCATAATTTTTGGCCGCTCTGTTATTGGACTATAACAAATCGCTGAACATTTATAGATTATAGCATTCTAGAATTAACGTTAACTCTTTAAAATTCTCTTCAAGCCATCTATTTCCTCCACTTCTTTATTGGACGTCCATCGAATATACATGGTTTTAGAAACTGAAACGCACTCGCACAGAAGGTAATCGTTTGAACAACATTAATAACAAAACTAAGTACTGAATTAGTAAATTAACCGACACTGATTGACCCGGAAAAATTCCGGGCCAGGGTGAGAATCGAACTCACGACTTTGGGTTACCGTCCCACCGCTCCACCAACTGAGCTACCACTCCCTGCTTGGAACGGTTCGCCTTTTAGATTCGCTTATATACACAGAGCTTAAATCCATTAGAATATGTATATTTATATTTTCATTCGTGGTGAAATCCGTGTTTCGAAAGCAGGCTGCAATCATCATCAGGGAAATTACTGAATTAGTAAAGTAACCGACACTTATTATACAACGAATAAACAATAAATGAATAAATCCTTTACAACTGCAACAAAAACTCAGAAAAGGCGGCCTCATTATTAGAAATCAATTACCCGCTAGGAAAGTTAACCAAGGCTAGAAACAAATAGAGTCAGCCAAGTTATATGTGAAGCATTAACATTGTTAATATGCGAGATTTATATTCGCTAATTAGTGATTCCGTCACTGCAGGACCGATACATACAGACAAAGAGGCGGCAGTGATATACTCGGTTAAATCTTTTTACCATAATTTCAAATGCTTGATCCTATAATCCTACGTGTGCCTATTAGATGATGATGTATAGAGGAGTATGGGAACTTCAGTATGACCTTCACCTATAGCTGAATCCAGAATCCATCCATCACTGACCCGGATTCCATCTCAATTCTCTCACTATAATTACCTCCTCAGTATAAAACTCAAACGACAACTTCGAACAGAGGCCGACACGAACCAGGTCACATTTGCCAGGGATTGGAGAGGGGTGGGGACGGGCAAGGAAAACCTAATTAGCATAATAATTGAGTAATTAGTGCCCCTAAAACCGTAAAAAGATATTTAACAAAATTTGGTCATCCAGTATGGGAGGCAATGCGGGATAGACTTTTTGAGAGTAGGGGGTGCTCCACAACCCCGGCCCCATGCATAAAGGTAAAATCCGGAGCACATTGATAAGAACACCCAATTTGCCTGTGTTGAAAGCATAAGTCATCGCTGACCAGTTTATACAACAGCATATGATCTGTGTAGAGCATTGCAAGCATCACAAATCATCAAACTATTAAGTATTGTTAATGGTGGAGAACTGTAGCGTTGTTTGATTGTTAAAGCAGATTACAGAGATCTACTTCAAATAAAAAGGACACGGTGGAAATGATAATAGAGCCCAAAAATAATACAAATAAAACGACATTTCCTTCTGTTCTGAAATGGACTATCTTGCATGATGTAATGTCCCTTGCTGCATTGGCGTTTTGGTTGAACATTAAAACTGCAATTTGTAGCCAATAAAATAAACTTGTATTTGTATCTACATATAAAATCACCAACAAAGGATTTACTAGCTTGTCTCAAAAAATGTTCAAATCTAGCGAGATTTTCTTCTGATGGAATTAAAATAAGTGTTTAAATAAGTGTTTTAAATCGAATATAGAAGAGCACAAATTTAGAGCACAGGTTTTCTGATGGTATGAATAAAGGCTTTAAATGTCTTCATACCGAATAAAAAGAAGTGCACAAATTTAGAGAGCAGGTTTTCTGATGGAATGATGGATAATGAAAAGCAGTGTTTAGATTTAACGAACCGGTCTTCTGGTGGAAATAAAAGCAGTGTTTAGATTTAGTGAACCTGTCAGGTTGAATTCAAAGCAGTGTTTAGATTTAGTGAACCTATCTTCTGGTGGAATTAAAAGCAGTGTTTAGATTCAGTGAACTTGTCTTCTGCTGAAAATAAAAGAAGTGCTTAGATTTAGTGAACTTGTCTTCTGTTGAAAATAAAAGAAGTGCTTAGATTTAGTGAACTTGTCTTCTGGTGGAAATAAAAGAAGTGCTTAGATTTAGTGAACTTGTCTTCTGGTGGAAATAAAAGAAGTGCTTAGATTTAGTGAACCTATCTTCTGGTGGAAGTAGAAGTGTTTAGATTTAATGAACCTGTCTTCTGGTAGAAATAAAAGAAGTGTTTAGATTTAGTGAACCTGCCTTCTGCTGAAAATAAAAGAAGTGCTTAGATTTAGTGAACTTGTCTTCTGTTGGAAATAAAAGAAGTGCTTAGATTTAGTGAACTTGTCTTCTGGTGGAAATAAAAGAAGTGCTTAGATTTAGTGGACCTATCTACTGGTGGAAGTAAAAGCAGTGTTTAGATTGAGTAAACCTATCTTCTGGTGGAAGTAGAAGAAGTGTTTAGATTTAGTGAACCTGTCTTCTGGGAGAAATAAAAGAAGTGTTTAGATTTAATGAACCTGTCTTCTGGTAGAAATAAAAGAAGTGTTTAGATTTAGTGAACCTATCTTCTGGTGGAAGTAGAAGTGTTTAGATTTAATGAACCTGTCTTCTGGTAGAAATAAAAGAAGTGTTTAGATTTAGTGAACCTGCCTTCTGGTGGAAATAAAAGAAGTGCTTAGATTTAGTGAACCTGTCTTCTGGTGGAAATAAAAGAAGTGTTTAGATTCAGTTGAATCTGCCTTCTGGTGGAAATAAAGAAGTGCTTAGATTTACTGAACCTGTCTTCTGGTGGAAATAAAAGAAGTGCTTAGATTTAGTGAACCTGTCTTCTGGTGGAATCAAAAGAAGTGCTTAGATTTATTGAACCTGTCTTCTGGTGGAAATAAAAGAAGTGTTTAGATTTAGTGAACCTGCCTTCTAGGGAAAATAAAAGAAGTGTTTAGATTCAGTTGAACCTGTCTTCTGGTGGAAATAAAAGAAGTGCTTAGATTTAGTGAACCTGCCTTCTAGGGAAAATAAAAGAAGTGTTTAGATTCAGTTGAACCTGTCTTCTGGTGGAAATAAAAGAAGTGCTTAGATTTAGTGAACCTGCCTTCTGGTGGAAATAAAAGCAGTGTTTAGATTTAGGGAACCTGTCTGCTGGTGGAAATAAAAGGCGTGCTTAGATTTATTGAACCTGTCTTCTGGCGGAAATAGAAGTGTTTAGATTTAGTGAACCTGTCTTCTGGTGGAAATAAAAGAAGTGTTTAGATTTAGTGAACCTGTCTTCTGGTGGAAATAAAAGAAGTGCTTAGATTTAGTGAACCTGTCTTCTGGTGGAAATAAAAGAAGTGCTTAGATTTAGTGAACTTGTCTTCTGGTGGAAATAAAAGAAGTGCTTAGATTTAGTGAACTTGTCTTCTGTTGAAAATAAAAGAAGTGCTTAGATTTAGTGGACCTATCTACTGGTGGAAGTAAAAGCAGTGTTTAGATTTAGTAAACCTATCTTCTGGTGGAAGTAGAAGAAGTGTTTAGATTTAGTGAACCTGTCTTCTGGGAGAAATAAAAGAAGTGTTTAGATTTAATGAACCTGTCTTCTGGTAGAAATAAAAGAAGTGTTTAGATTTAGTGAACATATCTTCTGGTGGAAGTAGAAGAAGTGTTTAGATTTAATGAACCTGTCTTCTGGTAGAAATAAAAGAAGTGTTTAGATTTAGTGAACCTGCCTTCTGGTGGAAATAAAAGAAGTGCTTAGATTTAGTGAACCTGTCTTCTGGTGGAAATAAAAGAAGTGTTTAGATTCAGTTGAACCTGCCTTCTGGGGGAAATAAAGAAGTGCTTAGATTTACTGAACCTGTCTTCTGGTGGAAATAAAAGAAGTGCTTAGATTTAGTGAACCTGTCTTCTGGTGGAATCAAAAGAAGTGCTTAGATTTAGTGAACCTGTCTTCTGGTGGAAATAAAAGAAGTGTTTAGATTTAGTGAACCTGCCTTCTAGGGAAAATAAAAGAAGTGTTTAGATTCAGTTGAACCTGTCTTCTGGTGGAAATAAAAGAAGTGCTTAGATTTAGTGAACCTGTCTTCTGGTGGAAATAAAAGAAGTGCTTAGATTTAGTGAACCTGCCTTCTAGGGAAAATAAAAGAAGTGTTTAGATTCAGTTGAACCTGTCTTCTGGTGGAAATAAAAGAAGTGCTTAGATTTAGTGAACCTGCCTTCTGGTGGAAATAAAAGCAGTGTTTAGATTTAGGGAACCTGTCTTCTGGTGGAAATAAAAGACGTGCTTAGATTTATTGAACCTGTCTTCTGGCGGAAATAAAAGTGTTTAGATTTAGTGAACCTGTCTTCTGGTGGAAATAAAAGAAGTGTTTAGATTTAGTGAACCTGTCTTCTGGTGGAAATAAAAGAAGTGCTTAGATTTAGTGAACCTGTCTTCTGGTGGAAATAGAAGAAGTGTTTAGATTTAGTGAACCAGTCTTCTGGTGGAAATAGAAGAAGTGTTTAGATTTAGTGAACCTGCCTTCTGGTGGAAATAAAAGAAGTGCTTAGATTTAGTGAACCTGTCTTCTGGTGGAATCAAAAGAAGTGCTTAGATTTAGTGAACCTGTCTTCTGGTGGAAATAAAAGAAGTGTTTAGATTTAGTGAACCTGCCTTCTAGGGAAAATAAAAGAAGTGTTTAGATTCAGTTGAACCTGTCTTCTGGTGGAAATAAAAGAAGTGCTTAGATTTAGTGAACCTGTCTTCTGGTGGAAATAAAAGAAGTGCTTAGATTTAGTGAACCTGCCTTCTAGGGAAAATAAAAGAAGTGTTTAGATTCAGTTGAACCTGTCTTCTGGTGGAAATAAAAGAAGTGCTTAGATTTAGTGAACCTGCCTTCTGGTGGAAATAAAAGCAGTGTTTAGATTTAGGGAACCTGTCTTCTGGTGGAAATAAAAGACGTGCTTAGATTTATTGAACCTGTCTTCTGGCGGAAATAAAAGTGTTTAGATTTAGTGAACCTGTCTTCTGGTGGAAATAAAAGAAGTGTTTAGATTTAGTGAACCTGTCTTCTGGTGGAAATAAAAGAAGTGCTTAGATTTAGTGAACCTGTCTTCTGGTGGAAATAGAAGAAGTGTTTAGATTTAGTGAACCAGTCTTCTGGTGGAAATAGAAGAAGTGTTTAGATTTAGTGAACCTGCCTTCTGGTGGAAATAAAAGAAGTGTTTAGATTTAGTGAGCCTGTCTTCTGGTGGAAATAAAAAGGAGAGTACAAATTTAGTGAACCTGTGTTCTGGTGGAATGGAAAGGAGTGTACAAATTAAGTGAACCTGTGTTCTGGTGGAGTAAAAAAGAGTGTTCAAATTTAGTGAACCTGTCTTCTGGTGGAATGAACAACTGTGTTCAAATTTTGTGAGTCTACCATTTGATCAAATGAAAAAGGGGGCTTTGGCACAAAAATATAAATACCAACATTGACTGTGAATGTATGCACATAATAGCAAAAGCTAAGTGAAAAATAAATTGAAATGCAGGGTTTGGGGCCCACGAAAAGATTTTTAAGGCTTGGTTTTATCCATGAAGGCGTGGCCTGGGTGGAGGGACCAATCATAAAGAGTTCAATAACGATATACTATAAAGTGTCACAATTTAGCCTACATTTTATTTAGCACATCTACAACTGGGCTTTTTTGTAAGAAGTTCGATCACTTCGTTATCGTTAAAACACAGTCAGCTGCATATTTTAAATTGTAAGTAAAACTAAGTCTCACTACAAGATGGATGGTTTAGTGGGATTACTACATTGTCTTATATCCTACATGATTTTAAATACATTTATAGATAAAACCCATGTATCCTTACAATTGCAAACTTTTAAACGGCACGCCGAATGACAATATAACTGTGAATAAAGATAGGGTCCATCACTTGTCAATATACGATTACCATGCGGATCACATACCTAGTGGCTCGGTATAACATTTCACAGACTGGTTATAAAGGACCGAGGTGGATGTTCTGGGAGAGGGAGGGGTTGCTTCAGACCGGTACATGGTACACATTGTCAACTAGTAATTACTCAGTAACAGTGTTAAGTCCCTCCTTAAACAAACCAATCATCTAGGTTTTGTTTCTTTCCAGACTCACTCTTCTTTCGACTTCCCTTCAACTTCTCTCCTTATTTCGGTATTCATCGTACATAGGTGAACAAACGCGCCGCCGTCTCTTTGATCTCAACTCTATCATTTCACTCCGTTTCGAGTTCGTCACGCGCACCAAAAACACATAGGCGCAAGAAAAATTAGATTTCCTAGCAAGAGGAATATTTATATTAGGAAAATGGTTGGTTTAAGGATTGAGACTGTGAAATTAGCCTCCCCGAGTTAAAAGACAAGTCGTGTAAACGCATATTTATGGGAAGACTATAGACGGAGAGAGTGTCTTCTGTCTATTTCAGATTAACCCGACAGACAACACCCTTAACATTAACTCTATAAACAAAAATTTGCTTAACTAAAAACAGGATTCTGGATTTCGAAGTTCAAACGAAAATTAGATATCAAAACCCTTTTTAAAAAACTAGAATCAAGTTCAGATTTAATGGAGAAGAATTTTTAATATAGTATCATATAACAAGAAATTTAAAAAAAGTCTTTGATGTTTTCAATATAATTATCAGTAATGTATAACTCTTGAGATACCATTTCACTCGAGCACTGTCTGATTTTAAAAAAAATGGCTTTTTTTAGCATCCATAGACATTCGGCTTTTTAATAGAAGACCTTTAACAAAGTGTAAAAATACAATGAATAATTCGGATAGCTTTAGCCGCCTGTCAGCTAATTTAATATCATGTGTATACTCATTAACAGCGATTCTTCTGTTCGATGTAAAGGGATTTTTCAGTTGACAAATTTTAGTATGTTTCTTGTTAGCTATGAGATTCTCTTGGAGACACCCAGACTGGGTCTTATCGCATTCACTGCTCTCCTGTTTTATTGTGGGGTTTTGTCAGGGTGCCATATCTAGCACGTTCTATTATGCCGACACCACACAGGGCTCGGTTATCACCACCCTTTCGATCAGCTATAAAGTACAAACAATTTACGGCTTTTCCAAAAAGGAATTAATACGATGCTGTCACATAACTTGTGAGGTAAACAAGACTGTGGATTACTTAAAAACTCGTCAAAATGTCACAAAAGATATATGATGATATAGAGTTGATATAGTTTTCACTAGGTTAATGCCTTATCACCTTTTGTGTGACGCTATTGTATAATAGGTTTAAAAGCGTTTGCCAAACGTCTTAGTTTAGTTTTAGTTTAATCTCAGAGAAAATATATGTCTTAAAAATATTCAACCGTTCGTCTTTGTCATTACACGCTATATGTATATTTCTAACGTATCTCATATATATATATTCCGGAAAAAATCTCCACATTTAGGTGCTTTGAATGTAATCAAGGTTAAATCAAATAAAAGAATGATGATTAGAAATTTGAATTTTCTTATTCAAATACAAATATATTGATTTTGACAAACAATATCCTAAAAAAGGTATAAGACATAATAACTTTAGAATTGTATCTATTGTAAAAGGCCCACTTACCGTTGAGGCCTTGCTGTCAGTTATGAAACCACTAATAATAAACCTTAAATCTGTAAAATGACCAGGCTCGACGTTTGTTGATATTGCGCTACCTAACTAATCAATTTTATCAGTCTTCTTTTTTCATGCAAATTTTGTTTGCCAAGACAATAAGAGGGTTGAAGTTCAATGAAAAATCATTGGCTGTGGAATAATGAGAATCTATATATGTTACATATATGAACCGAGATAGTGTTCTAAAAGTAGGATAAACCAAATTGAAAGCATGAGCTGCCAAGTATAAGCAAGATTTTTGAGACCGAATTAGCTGATCGTTCGTCATTTTTATTAAGTTGTACGAAATGCTTTCCTGTGATACCTCTAGGAGGTGTACGTTAGGGTAGTTTTTATAAGTAACTCAAATTCTGAACAGCACTCATACATCCTGGCTATTTGTATATTGTCCGTTATAACCACACATCTTAGGTCTCTATGGCTTTACCAATATTTTTTATTTCAACGTCAATCTTTTTGTTTTTCAAGGTATTACAAACTTTCAACTTCTCTTGACAAAAAGAATTTTTGAAAAAAAATCCGGAGCTCAAATTTTGGATGAACGATCATACTTTTTTAGACTAAAAGTAAATCTATAGCTGGGTGTACTTTTTGTATTGAATTGATATATATAAATACATGTATGTGTATATAATTATGGACACTAAAATACACGGGCACAGGGGAAATCTTCTTGTTTGTATGTATATATATAGATTAAATAACGTCACTGTGCCTTGCTAATAAAATAAATAAAATATATGTACGTGTATTATGGTGGCAATACCGTATCTGAAAAAGCTACTCTTTAATAAAAACGTCTCATGAAGGTAATACATGTTATAATTTTTAATTAACTATCAAATGTGATATAATTGATACTATCGATTTTACGTGAAGTGAGTTATTCCCACACATAACCACAAGATTATTAACTATGTTTGCGTATATTTCAGAATCCAATCTGTCTGTTTGCTTCCTAATTTCAGCAGTAACCACAAGCCTTTATCATTATCCACATGGATTGTCTCTCTCTCGTCTTTCTAATTCCTTTAAGTTTCTGTAAACGGGACAGTTTATTCGTTCCTGACTATGTTACGGTAAAACATGAGAATAAGTTAGAAAACTCCCTTCTTTTCTTAGTCCCTAAGGGCCTATCTTATTTTCGAAGAACTGCCCCGCTACTAACCTGTGCTGAGCCATCTTAAGTGTAAGATTCCTGCCAATAATCATCTAATTTTGCGTGAAGGACGTGCCAAATGAAGACAATTAATGCACGTCCACAGAATTCGATATACAGTCTCTTAGAAGCAGCTTGAACTTGTTCTCTCTAGAGAACACCCTGATCTTGGAGGATCTTAACAAATATTGGCAAAAGCATGGCAAGAGTAAGAAGACCAACAAGCTGTACATAAGTCCCAGTCAGTTCTTTCCCAATCGCTTTAATGTATCCCGTCTAGTAGAAAAGTTAGGAATTATAAAGGGATAAATACAGGGTCAGAGCAATTATCCTTGTCGAATCCCTTCAGAACTTGATTACTTTGCGTTTGCCTCGAGCTAATAGGATCATATTCAAAGAATGGACGTTATTTCTTGAGCTACAATGTATGCAAACCTTTCTTAGTGTACTTCCATGGAACCCAATTAGAATTAAAACATGTCAAAATAAAAACTTATTGGCGATAAAGTCATTCAACAACCGCATACCTGTTTTTATCAATTTGTATATCTAATTATTATTTTCCACATTACGGCACTGTAAAATTTTATTATTATATCTATAGTAAAATGTTTCAAAAGAATGACCTTGTGCTTTTTGTTGAAACATTACGGAACAAAATGTCGTCTTTTTACAAATCATCTCATTCTGTAAAACAATGTTGTTTTGTCTTGTTAGTCGACTTTCATTTGCAATGGTAGCCAGGTCTATACTATTCAGTAAAACTATATCACTATAGTCAACTATTTCAACGTACAGATGTTAATGAATTTCCTATTGGAAACAGAAGTTCAAAGAATTAAGGACCGCATCCACTCTCAGGTGGAATTGTCTATCAACGACACTGTTTTATATAAATTTAAATCAGTTTTAGTAAAATATCATGGCATTTGGAGGGGGAAATATACCAAACGTTTTCTTGTACATTTACAAACATCTTTACAAGTAAAGAGCATTTTTAGGAAATGAAACGTTCAAGATGGCTTTTATGAAGTTAAAATAAAATGTGGGTGATACACCTAAATATATATATGAAGAAGAAGTAATTTCCTAAATAAGTACGGGAGAAAGGGTGGGATATAGATGAAAAGAACAGACCTGGCCACTTCTCACCTTTTCTACCAGCTTGTTTGCTGCATATCCTAGCATATATCGATTATAGAGATCTTTTCCCCTTCTTGGTTAGGACCTAGGTTTAGAGGAGATTGGTGAAAGATTGTGAGATTTTCCGGGGCTCTGACAGCGGATTGTCCCGGGTTCCTATCCGACTAGCACGGCCTTCCACCCATCTTCGACAAGGATGCCACCTTATTCAAATGGTCCAGTCTCATGTGATCATTTTAAAGAACACGTGAAGATACAAAGACGGTAGGCTTAATCTTCCAACGAATTATAAAAGTTATGTTAATAGCTGGTAAAATTCAAGTATCTCGCATTCAGATTTGATAATAAAAAATCAAAACAAAGGTATTCCTAATTATTTTTCAGTATAAAACTCTCAGAAAATTAGAACTAGGGTTTCAGCAGTTCTCAGCATCGTAAGAATCTAATATTTATTTTTAAAAAGTAAATCCGTCCAGTGCAACTCAGACGAAACCATAAAAAATGATTAATTTTTGTAAAATAATAAGGCTTATTTGTTCCCTTCAAACAAGTATAAATGACATATAGAATCATCCATAGCCGTCCAAAAGTAACGAAAATTCTTAGATCGCCAGCTTACAGCCGCGGCTACATGGATATATGAAGATGATGTTTCACAAATCACAGATAAACAAAGGCAAATTATATAGACACATTTAGTTCAAGTTATTTTTGTAAAATAATAAGGCTTATTTGTTCCCTTCAAACAAGTATAAATGACATATAGAATCATCCATAGCCGTCCAAAAGTAACGAAAATTCTTAGATCGCCAGAGAATTTCGTTTGAGTAACATGGTCTGTAATTTATGCTTTATGTGATTCCAGTTTAAGCTTAAAGTGGCATGAGCTGCCAAAATGTTGATATTTTGACGTAAGAACAGAATGTTGAAATGTTCGGTTATTTTTCTCAAGACTTATATTTCAGAGGCTTTTTAGTGCTTCTAGTCTCGAGAATGTACGATAAAGTATTGTTTTGAACTAACTTTGGCTTATAATGAATGAATGGTCGTCCCGGTTATCTACATTTTGTTTACTTTTCGAACACTATTCCGGTTGGTATAGGCCACATACTGTATGGATTTTCCTCATTCCAACGCTAATCATTTAGTTTTTCGATGGCCGTCAAAGCCTCTTACTGTCGTGCCGATCAGAAATTATGAAAAATGTGTGAATTTTGGCAGCTCATGCCAATTTAACAAATAACATCTAATTATATTTTTTTAAATACTACGGGCACAGGGAAAATCTTTTTGACGAAAATAACCATGGAGACAACATCTAATTGATGACAAAAAGCCAGAATCTTGGTATATATATATTTTTTAAAGTGCGCTGCCAAAATGTTGATATTTTGACGTTGAAACAGAGTGTTGAAATTATCGGCTATTTTTCTCAAGACGTATAATTCAGAAGCTTGTTAGTGCTTCTTGTCTCGAGGATGTACGATAAAGTATTGTTTTGAACTAACTTTGGCTTAGAATGAATGAATAGTCGTTCCGTCTATTCCGGTCCGCATAGGCCACATACTGTCGTGCCAATTTAATTTCATTTGACTATGAATTCTTTCCTTTGGGCAAATTTTGCTTCCTCCATTTTGTTTTCATCCATTCCAAAATACATTGTTTTGAAAGTGCGTGAAAAGGGATGAATAACGTTTTTATTGTTTGATAGGGTTTACTCGTGCTAAAGTGTAAATAATATTTATTTATCAACTCTAAAACACACGAGTACAGCAATATAATCTTCTTGTCTAAAGTAACCACGGTGACAAGTTTCTGATTGTGTTAAAAGAGCATTTAGAACTTTATACCTGACCATAAGTTGTTGTAATAAACTGAAACCCATGATGTTTCATTATGGCAACAGACAGGAGCTGGGACTAAGCTGGGATGAATATTCATATTCATCCCAGGACTAAGTCAGTAGAATTTTCTGGAACACTTTGTAATATATTGTCAAAAATTTCACATCTTTATAAATATATGGGTGGTAAGATTGTTCAATTAGGAAAATAATAGCAATAGGGAAATGGTTTTTAGGATTGCAAATTGTAAACAAACGAGATGATTAACAATAATAACGTTAATCCGGAAATCAATGTGCAGTCCATTGAAAAAATACGTTCGGCAAATGAATTCTAAAATTGCTGGACATACAATGTATTACGAGTGATAAAACAATTAACTGGAACTCTGATTTAAGTGCGTATATATATATTATAGTAAACTGGATGTACGGTCATTATTGTTTGATTCGCTGATGTTTTATTAGGAAATTGTTTTTGCAAAATATGTACTATTGTGTGTTTTTATTAAGAGTCCATAATTTATAATCTCTCTTTAATCTCAAAATTTACCCTTCTTTATGATTGATAGTATAGCTTATATATAGGTAGCGTTATTTTTTTAACACAAACCTGAAGTTGGTGATATATCGGCATTCAGTATGTTATAGACGCGTAGACGAGGAGGCCGTGATATTCCCTAGAAATCCTAACTCTTTTCACTTTATTCTTTTTCGTAACTTCCGATTGCCAATTTAGACACACATGATGTTATTTTTACTTGAAATAAAAAAGTGTACATATCTGTTGAGCGTTCATCTTCTACCGATCATAGCGCGCTAATAGACAAAATTCATATTTTAAGTTTTCCTTTCTTTCTTCGTAAATTTATGAGGCTGTAATTTGTATTTCTTAATAGAGCTTGAAAACAAGTCCAATATTCTGTGTTAACTAGCAATACCTTCCAATTTCAACAAAGTGGGATCGGATTTATCTAGCGTTTTTCATGGACAATTAAGCAGCAAAATTAATTCAAATACCTTTAATTGTTTCTCAATTTTTTTGTCAAATAATTTTGAAGATAAAAAAAAGACGTAGCACTTACCCGTCCTTGATGTGTTAGCAGAACGATTCTTGGTGATTAAAAAGAAAGAATATTTACCAGGTTAAACACTTCTCCATATCACATCCAAAACTACCAACAAATATAGTCAGTACTAAATATATCGTTATGGTATTTTCACTGGAGAGTATATTTTAGGTTTAAAGTATGTATGTGATGTATGATTTAGTTAGGGTTGTTGTGGGGTTAACGGTCAACATGGCTCGTCTCGTTAATAGCAATCGAAACGGTCAGACATTATTATAAGCCCTTGACCGACGTTAAGTGCAATTAAAGAGGCGAGAAATAGTAGGTTAAGTAGGTTGTTACATTTGACAAGAAGGTCGAGCTAATCTGGTAACCGAAGAAGAGTATTACGTGATATACCCCAAGCCGGGCCAGTGTCTCTGTCCTCTCAGGCAACGTTAACGGTATGTTGTGAATTAGATATGTTTATTTAATGTCTATACTAGAACATATCTCACCATCTTGTCTGTCATGTGTGTGTTGTTTAGATAGAACTTCTTATTGCAACTATACTTAAATCAACAGCTAAAGAAATACAACACTAAACATAAACTTGCAACGGAGGTATAAACAGTTTCACCAAAAATAACAGTAAACAATTGGCAAAATTTTTTCAAGAAAAAGAAAGAAGATCAGCGTCTAAATATATTAAAATGTGTAAATATGGTACTTTCAAAACAATTTTTTGATTTTTTCCGGAAAAACAAAAGTTACTGTAGCATATCAAACATGTTTTAAAGGATACTTCATTTTGATGTTGTTGTGATTGGGGTCATAAAGTGTGGAAATTCTTTTAAAAAACTTTTACAACGTATAGAACATTTGTGGTGGTTTAAACGTGGTTTACAAGAGGGCACCTTTGATTAATATTAAGATAGTTTTACCCCATAATCACGATAATTTATTTTATAAATGGCGGCTTTGTCAGGTTTGGCAGGAGGTGCTCATTGCCTGGAAGAAGGCTCTGACTTCCGGTAATCTTGTGAAAACCAAGTCAGATATTTATTTGGGGACTGAGTGAGGTTCGAACCAGCGATCAATCATGGAAGGGTTGTGTCGGCGGAAAAGGTTAGATTTTCCCAAAACTGAAACCTTTTTTTTCTGACCTAATGTAACAAGAAAATGGCCTGTTCCCATGATTTTATATGGCTCAAGACTAGCAGATTGGAAATGGCTTCATCTTTTTCAACGCCTTCAGATGGCTTCAGAAAACTTTCAAGGACGTAAGCCTCGACAAACTTTATTATATATGACCATGAAGCGTGACAAAGTTGTTACCAAAATTCCTCCCAGTATTTTTGTATTTGGTCCTATATATATTTATGAACACTAAAACACACAGGCACACGAAAATCTTCTTGTCTAAAATAACCAAGTTTCTAATTGTGTTAAAAAAGCTCATATCTTTTAGACCTTTATACTTTATTATAAGTTGTTGTAATAAGTTAAAATCCGTGATAATTTATAAGGTTACAGCAGACAGGAGCCTGGCTTTAGACTGGGTTTTTTTAACACTGTAATTTATTGACAATGTTTACACAATCTTCACTGATGGCTAGGATATTGGTAAAGAGAGATTGAACCCAAAAGGATCATGGGAAAAGACAGTGAAAATTTTGGTTCTCCCCCCACCCCGTTAATACCTAGGTAGAAGACAGGCAAGAGTGTTCAGCCCTGACAGTATATCTTTCAAACATTGGTTCTTTTTATAAGCAATGGCTGCCCTTTGGGTAGTTTTTATTCTTGTAGTATGATATGGGGCATATCGATGCTGGCCTTGTTATACTCAAACACAAATGGAATAATAGTTTTTTCACGACATCTTATCGGATCCAAGTTTAAACCCAAATGATAAACAGTTTGTAATGTTTGAATCCAAAATAAAGACTTTTGCTTTCCAAACGTTTGTTCGGTATCTGCAGTGGGAGCGAGAAAAGGGATTTTTTCAATGGGCGTGATTTCGAAATGGCCCTTAACCGAACCTAGAGTGTTGAAATACTGTGCCACGGGCACATCATGTCTAATACCAGATAAATGGTTGGAGGGGTTTTGTCGCAGAGAATTCGGAGTTTCGCCTACATATCACTTGCGACATTTTTTGCACGTGGGTCTATATACTTTTAATACTTAGACCTCAACTTAGTGCCCGTTGGTTTTCCTACAAGATGAGATTAGTTCTGTTTGAATTCACTACCAGTGTTAAGTGTTAGGGTTAACGCGGGATTTATGAGATTCATAAAACAGGAACTAAAGTCCACGAACTTAATCTGTTGATACCAATGTCAAGTAACAGATTATCACCTAGCTAATAGTAGTACGCACGCGCAATTTTATAGGCTGTCCCGTTTTGAGATAGGTACAGGGATGATTTTTCTGTAGACCGGCATACCCGTATAACAGAGCTGTTTTTTGTTATATCACGAAAAGTTTCCTCGAATCAATATTTCATCCCTCTACACTCTTGGTATAACAAAAAAAGACTGTCATACATGACTAGCTTTCTTACATTGCGGTTATGTCGGTTTTCAGAAAAGCCGCATCTGTGTATAATGAGCCATAAAAAAATAATATAAAATAATATACAATCCTATTCAATCTATAATCTTTCGCGCTTAATTTTACCATCTGCTTTTTAAAAGACTCTTCCTATGAAGTGCCATCATTATATTATTTCACTCTAAGACTTTTTCGATGAGGTAGATATACACAGATTGTCCTGTATCATTTATCCAATGAACACCTGGTTAAAATGTTTTCATTGTACCTGCATGATAAACAAAACCTTGGAACTTGACTTTTATTTTACATCTCTTCTGTTATCTAGCATTCTTGAAATACGGGAAACGTCTGTAAGTATGTCGGTAGATTTTAGGAGGATGAACCCAGACAAGCCTTTCCGTTTTTACAAATTGCCATAACAAGAGCTATTTTTCTAGAGGGGAAAATGTATTTTTCAACAACTAGATGATTGATTCGATGTTGTTTAAGTAGTTCGTCCACATGAAAATGAATGCTGAGCACTAGTTTACTTTGACCCACGGTATTTCAAAGAACAACTTACTGTTTATACTGGACACTGGATACTACAAGGTAGTTCGTGAAACGTGATATTTGTGTTATTCAACCAATGATATCTTCTGTTACATCTGTCCTAGACCTGTTGGATCTATCAGTCACTTAAGATAATTGGCTCTGACAAATCCTAGATTAACGGATTAAGCACCTGACCAGTTCCTTGCAGCTTAATAGATAACCATCCCACAATTCTGTCATCTTGGTGTAAAAATATCCAAAACTTTGGACATGTGTTTCTTTCAGAAAGCCTTGTATTACATTTGATCCGATGTGTAAAATTAAGAAGGCCCTGTAAGACTGATTTTTCCAGCTTTCTCTTCAAATTTGTCAAATCCATTCTTATTTATGATCCAAATTTATGATTAATTGATCATGTTAGTTGAACACTAGTATCTGTATCGAAACGCCATTACCAGTTTAAAGAGAGATATGGTATCCAAAATGTATCCATAATTGATTGTAACTTATAAAGCTGAATTTACAAAAAAAATCTATTTTTGATACCATACTCATGTTAAATACTGAACAACAATGAACAATTCTTCTTGGTAACTAACAATCAAGAACATTGAGCACGTCCAATTGCGATCGTGTATCTATATTTTAAGCAAAGTCATACCTCATAGTTTATTTTTTTAAATATGCACACTCATTGAACATTGGAAACGATTGGTTAGTATTTCTCGTATAACGTAAATTAGAACAAACTGCTCCTGATTGGTTGATTCGGTTCTACTTCTTACTTACTGGTTAACTGGTAGATTGGGTCTTTTAAGACGCTTGATGTCCAAATTAATACTTCTGACTGGTTGGCTAGTACATTCGGTCTGAGGGTCTAAATCCAAATTGATACTTCTGACTGGTTGGCTAGTAGATTCGGTCTGAGGGTCCAAATCCAAATTGATACTTCTGACTGGTTGGCTAGTACATTCGGCCTGAGGGTCTAAATCCAAATTGATACTTCTAACTGGTTGGCTAGTAGATTCGGTCTGAGGGTCTAAATCCAAATTGATACTTCTGACTGGTTGGCTAGTAGATTGGATCTCAGGGTCTAAATCCAAATTGATACTTCTGACTGGTTGGCTAGTACATTCGGCCTGAGGGTCTAAATCCAAATTGATACTTCTGGCTGGTTGGCTAGTAGATAGGATCTCAGGGTCAAAATCCAAATCGATACTTCTGACTGGTTGGCTAGTACATTCTGCCTGAGGGTCTAAATCCAAATTGATACTTCTGACTGGTTGGCTAGTAGATTGGATCTCAGGGTGTAAATCCAAATTGATACTTCTGACTGGTTGGCTAGTATATTGGGTCTCAAGGTCTAAATCCAAATTGATACTTCTGACTGGTTGGCTAGTAGATTGGGTCTCAGGGTCTAAATCCAAATTGATACTTCTGACTGGTTGGCTAGTAGATTGGGTCTCAGGGTCTAAATCCAAATTGATACTTCTGACTGGTTGGCTAGTAGATTGGGTCTCAGGGTCTAAATCCAAATTGATACTTCTGACTGGTTGGCTAGTAGATTGGGTCTCAGGGTCTAAATCCAAATTGATACTTCTGACTGGTTGGCTAGTATATTGGGTCTCAGGGTCTTAATCCAAATTGATACTTCTGACTGGTTGGCTAGTAGATTGGGTCTCAGGGTCTAAATCCAAATTGATACTTCTGACTGGTTGGTTAGTAGATTCGGTCTGAGGGTCTAAATCCAAATTGATACTTCTGACTGGTTGGCTAGTAGATTGGGTCTCATGGTCTAAATCCAAATTGATACTTCTGACTGGTTGGCTAGTAGATTGGGTCTCAGGGTCTAAATCCAAATCGATACTTCTGACTGGTTGGTTAGTAGATTCGGCCTGATGGTCTAAATCCAAATTGATACTTCTGACTGGTTGGCTAGTAGATTGGGTCTCAGGGTCTAAATCCAAATTGATACTTCTGACTGGTTGGCTAGTAGATTGGGTCTCAGGGTCTAAATCCAAATCGATACTTCTGACTGGTTGGTTAGTAGATTCGGTCTGAGGGTCCAAATCCAAATTGATACTTCTGACTGGTTGGCTAGTAGATTGGGTCTCAGGGTCTAAATCCTAATTGATACTTCTGACTGGTTGGCTAGTAGATTGGGTCTCAGGGTCTAAATCCAAATCGATACTTCTGACTGGCTGGTTAGTAGATTCGGCCTGAGGGTCTAAATCCAAATTGATACTTCTGACTGGTTGGCTAGTAGATTCGGTCTCAGGGTCTAAATCCAAATTGATACTTCTGACTGGTTGGCTAGTAGATTGGGTCTCAGGGTCTAAATCCAAATCGATACTTCTGACTGGTTGGCTAGTAGATTGGCTCTCAGGGTCTAAATCCAAATTGATACTTCTGACTGGTTGGCTAGTGGATTGCGTCTGAGGGTCTAAATCCAAATTGATACTTCTGACTGGTTGGCTAGTAGATTGGATCTCAGGGTCTAAATCCAAATCGATACTTCTGACTGGATGGTTAGTAGATTCGGTCTGAGGGTCCAAATCCAAATGGATACTTCTGACTGGTTGGCTAGTAGATTGCGTCTGAGGGTCTAAATCCAAATTAATACTTCTGACTGGTTGGCTAGTAGATTGGATCTCAGGGTCTAAATCCAAATCGATACTTCTGACTGGATGGTTAGTAGATTGGATCTCAGGGTGCAAATCCAAATTGATACTTCTGACTGGTTGGCTAGTAGATTGCGTCTCAGGGTCTAAATCCAAATTGATACTTCTGACTGGTTGGCTAGTAGATTCGGTCTCAGGGTCTAAATCCAAATTGATACTTCTGACTGGTTGGCTAGTAGATTGGATCTCAGGGTCTAAATCCAAATTGATACTTCTGACTGGTTGGCTAGTAGATTGGGTCTCAGGGTCTAAATCCAAATTGATACTTCTGACTGGTTGGCTAGTAGATTGGATCTCAGGGTCTAAATCCAAATTGATACTTCTGACTGGTTGACTAGTAGATTGGGTCTCAGGGTCTAAATCCAAATGATTAGCTAGTTGATTGTGTCTCAAGGTCAGTCCAAATTGTTAATGGCGATTGCTTGGCTAGGCTGGTCGGAACTGGTCCATGTTTGTAGCCGTATGTGCATCTTTTCGCCAGTTTTGTAAGACAAGAACTATCGATGACTTTCGTTAGTCACTGTTGGAACTTGTTTGATATTGGATCTAGACTTGTTGGATCTAGAGAAGAGTTTTGATTAAAGTGCTTATAAACGTTGTACGTTTTACTTTTATCATAAATCCCGATTGCCCCCCCCCCCCCCCCATGAGAAATCGAGCGTTGAAATAAAAAAGAATAAAGGATTGGCGAAGTAATAAAAAATGTAGTAATCCTGACTAACTGCATTATACTTGTTGTTACAAAAACTACTGTAACGTACATCTCATTTCATTTCATTTCATTTTATTCCAAGCTTGGCATTAGCGGAAAAGGCTTATTTTGTTCTTCTTGGTGAAATGATACTTCTCAAACATTAAAGCTTCCACTGCCTACCTTGTCGTAATATATTACAGTGATGATGTTTTGTTAAATATTGAGTCAATATGTCTTGCATGTCTTTCTTCGGATTGCTCGCCAGCTTGTTCTTTTTCAAAGACATTTTCTTTGGCAGCTCATGCTACTTTAATATTTCTTGTGGTTCTTTTGAAAAACTTTTCACAATATGTAATCTCCACGATTGTTACTAAATAACTGCCGAAATTCGGACTTTTTTCTATCTAGCGAGAACAGATGAAGTTCACTTAACAAAAAGCTAGGCATTGTACGCTTTAAGGTATATTCACTAAGCAGAGAAAATGTGATCTTTGTAAAAAACGATGCATCCATATAGTAATTCTGGGGAGAACATTCAATCCATGCCATGTTTATTAAGCACTAACTACTGTGGATTATCTGATTGCACATTAAACCATATTGGCAAGACATTAAAGATTTTATAGAAACAATTATAGATGATTATTTGAGAGTTACCCGGTGAGTTTATACATGTAATATCTTGAAGGTTTTGTTAATTAACAGTACCAATATCTTATTGTATACATTCTACATTGAGACTCCTTCAAAAACACGAACATTTAAAGTTTAGAGGAATATTAATCTGTTTGTTGTTTATGGATAACCGTCCCTTTGAGGGTAAATCCTCGGGTTTTAAGATCAAAGAACATTTAAAAGCCGACGAGTTAATCGGTAAGACAATAGCGCTTGTTTTGCCCATTTCACCGGTAATCTCTTTTTCCACAGAACACGGATACAGCATTTTGTTTCTCTCCTTGTTTTGTGTATGTTATTGTTAAAGGTTGCCAAGTGGAGATTAAATATCTCCGTCACTGCATGGCAAAAGATCACCATTCGCTTCTTGAGATTCGGAAGGAAATGTGATTCGTTGGTACGAGATTGTAAGCGATTAGATGTGTTGAATTGGGAATTTCAGGAATCGCTGTTGAAGTTGAGGTATAAGACACAGACTTTCTACCACCGATGTCTTTTTTCGATTTGGCAAAAGATAACAGTGAAAAGAAGAAAGACCAGCCCGAATAGTTGACACCCGAGTAGAGAGTCATACATAGGGTCAACATGTACCCATCTGTTAACTGGACTGCAGGCATGAGGAATTGGTGTGGGAGGGGGGTGTGGGGTTCGTTTCAAACGCTCGTCTCCGCATTGAACATTCTGAAATCCTGAATTGATACTTTCAACATTAAAACACAATATTTAAGTGTTTTTTTACTAATATGTTACCCAGACAAATGGGAGAATCCAATAAGATTACACCAGTAGGTAAACAATTCCAAACAAACACAGAATATCTTCAATGAATCAGTTATTATTTAATTTGTTTCTATAAGAGAGAATGCTGTGTGAAACAGTCGTCGAAGTACAATACATATTTACAAAGGGGTAGGCCTATGGGTGGCGATAAGTAACCAAAAACACCCGTTTCTAAAGAGGTCTTTCCCTGGTCATAAATACAGATCTAACTTGTCAAAAAAGACTATATCATTACATATTTGATGAACTGGATTAAAATATCGTTTGCCTGTTGATAAATAATCAGCCAATTATAACAAGGCGCGATCTTGCAAGACCATTGAATGATATTAGTTCCAGTTTTAATATAGGTTTATGAACAGGGTCAACAGGTGGTTGGTGTTTGTATATATCCGAGTGATTCAACAACATAAAACAGCATTAACCAGCATATGGAGAGGACTAGACAGCTAATCGGTATCATCAACTACAAAGATGTTCGTCTGATTTCTGTTTTACACAGATCATTGCAGTTATATGGTAAAGGCGGACGGATGAAAGCCCAGTCTGGTAACCCCAACCAATAAGAACAATATCAACAAACATTTGTAGGGAACTCCAAAGTAGTATTTCAGCTACAAAAAACTGTTCTATTTGTAAATTCATCGCTAATGATTATTTTGTTCGATCTAAATCGACCCTCCCAACCGTTTCTTTTTGACTGTAATTGACAAATAGGCCTACTACTTTTTAAAATATCAGCTTGGACTACGTGAGATACGCAATAGCTTTATCTCTGTAAATATATAATTGTGTTTTGGTTGAAGCTGGACATAGTATCTATAATATCACCAAATCTATGTATGAAATAACGCAGCTACTGACCTCCGTTGGAGTTCGCAAATGTTTGAATGATGTAGACATAACAAATATACGAATTACTTTCCTTGCACTTTAGAGATCATTTGGCATAGGGTGGGACTTCATAACCTCTCGCACTCATATCGCATATATTCATAAAATTCAAACTATTATATATAATATATACATTCTATCATTATATAAATAAGTAGTTTTCATCCATACAAATAGCGTTTCTCCGCAAACAAAAAAAAAACACGTTATAATGTACATTTTCTATGACAATATGGCACAATGTAATATAAAATAAATATAAAGGAAAATATCAAAAAGGTAACAACATTATACCCTTGAATGAGGATTGCTAAATGATAATAATGGGTAATTATGAAAAATGCATAATTATGAGTAGGATAACAATGATTTCAAAATATGTCATGGAAGTTGGATTAAAATGGAAATCGGATGTGCTCCCCTTCTTGGTCTTGGAAAACGGCACTAAACGCTTTGGAGTGGAAGACCAAAAATCTTTATAGCAAGATGAAACTAAACATACCTTAATCCTACAATAAGATGCTAAATGTAGGAAATCCATTGTGGATTATATTCATACAAAAGCCTTTCCACACACGTGTAATTAACACTACACAACTCATACATTTGAGATTTCTTGACCCTATTGGTTCTTGATAATACTTATTGCCAAATATCCTCAGAAGACCCTCATCTCAGGTAAGGAATCAATGTTGTTCAAAAGTGTTCCGTTTTCAAACTGTTCCTCCGCCACCTACGGCAGCATACTGGCAGGCAGACAAAGTACTTTGTCTCGGACTCATGGGAGGATAAAAGGAATGGTGTTTTGCCTTTAGTCGTAACGACGCTATGCTACTGGAACATTGGTCCCGGTTATAAATGTATGGTGAGGCAGAAGGTCCATATGGACAGGCTGCGCTGGAGCCGCCCATATTGGTCGCCATACTGGGAACACTTGGTACAGTCATGTTTCCTACCATACTGGAACTTGCAGAGCTGGGTGAGGATGAAAAACACATAGGTTGACTTGTGACGACTGATGATAGTGGATTTACAGAGTTCAAGGTCCATGGAAAACCCTTTGTCCCCAAAGCCGTTGGCATCTTAGCTGGCCAGTTATTATATGCAGGGTAACCACCATATATACCGTCGTCGAAGGGTTGCATAACGGGAAGACCATTAAACTGACCAAAACCGGTTTTGAACGTATCGAAATTCCGTTCTCGTTTCCTCCATTTAGCTCTTCTGTTCTTGAACCATACCTGAAAATGTAAAAACCTAAAAGTTAGTCTGAGTTTCAAAGCACAGAGCTACGTTCGTGGACTAAATATACCGGTGTGTGATTTAAACAGGGTTGTACGTTAACAAGATGCATTGAAACACAAAAGGAACGCAAACCAGGTTCATTTATAAATCTGTATTTCTCTAAACAGCTGTAGCCCTGATTCTTCCGACGTTCTATGTCTTTAAAAAAAGGAAATGGAATGAAAACCATTTTAAGGGGTTTTTTCTCCATTATTTTATAAATATTAGCAAATATTTTGCTCTTGTGGCGCAAAAAGGGAAATTCTAGTTGAAACCGAATTAGTTGTCAATATTTTTGTTTCAAAATACTTCAAACGATGAACTTCTCACTTTTTGGAGAGAAAAAAATCGAAATTCTGGCAGCTCATGTCATTTTAACGCAAACCTATACCATATACACGCACGGATAAATAACTTGTGCTTTAACCGATTGGTATATGGTTGTCCAGTTGGATTGTGAAATTGATGAAATATATTGAATGCCTAAAGAATTTTTTTGGGGGTAAAGGATAACCGTATACAAAAATTCTGTTAATTTTCAGCAAAACGTTATCGATTCCATGATCAGGATTAAATTATACACGAATATCATATTCGTTACTCACTTTATATTTAATTCTATTAAAAACAAAAATAACGAATAAACATGTGTACCTGTTGATGTCCAGTCAATTGTACATCTATAGATTTAACAGTTAACGAAAATATACCATTGCAAAGTCCCAGATATTCCACTGAACTTTATAGATGAGATTCTTAGCTTCTATTGGTCGCTGATATCCTTCTATTTCGTTTAAATCGAGTATACAGTATAGGTTTGGGGTTTCAGCTGAAGGTTTAAATGGAGCGTAAGGTGTTTGAAGTTCATAAGAGATAAGATAAGGCGGGTATAGTTGAAGTACAACCAGGGTATGAAGTGACTCGCCAGCTAAACGCCTCCCAAACCTAACAGTTCTACCAATCACTATCAGGCCAAATGGTGTCGTCAGTTAGCATACAGCTTGGTGTAACGTGTTAAACCAACGCTATTTGAAATTAGTACTCGCTATATCTACAT
Source organism: Lepidochitona cinerea (assembly GCA_963971465.1). NCBI lineage: Eukaryota > Metazoa > Mollusca > Polyplacophora > Chitonida > Tonicellidae > Lepidochitona > Lepidochitona cinerea. The sequence continues at coordinate 6,178,474 of OZ020551.1, forward strand.
GGGATATTAAAGCCCCAAAATATCGATATGTTGTTCGGAACATAGATTTTATAGAAGAAAACAATTGCAAAAACGTTTAAGTAGCAAGGACACAAACATTTTCAAACAAATGTTTCAAGACGTTATTTATTTATGAACACTAAATCACAACATTTATTTATTTGTATGTTAATATTTTGTACAATTAGAAACTTGTCTCCATGATTATATTAGTCAAGAAGATTTTCGCATGTACCCGTATGTTTTAGTGTTCATAAATACTTTGATTTATCATATAAGATGAACAGTCACAAATATCGTTAGTTTTTAACAAAAAGGATTAATTTGCACGTTATCGAATGGGCATATTTATAAAAAAAAAAGATAATATTATGCACTAATATGATCATAATATATTCGGTCTTTTAAAGTTTTTAATTAGAAAATATTCAATAATTAGAGTATACACGTATTTAATTAGATTTTCCTATTTTTGAGTCGTATTCAAAAGTAAATGAAAAAAATAACACAATATTTATGATTTGGGAAAACAAGTACATTTTAGTTGCGACACTTAAAAGTAACTCTTTTTAAAAGTTTGTGCATCTCATTTTGTTTCAGGAATTACAATGCGCGTGTCATCTCTTTGATTTGTATATACGAATATAGGAATATTTAGAACAAAGACTTCTACATCATGGAAATGAGAGTGATTGTACAAAATAGGGCTCTGAGGAAATTCTCGTGATAATAAGTGTTAACGATTCCAAAAACCAGGGGTATCCTTTAAATTGACTAGAGTTTAACCTTTGATTCAACCTTATAGGTAAAGGTGTAATTACTGTCAAAGTTCAACAAACCACTAACAACATTTACATGCTAAATGAAATCATTAAAGCACGATTATAACAATCCACTCAATTAAATGCTAACAAAATAACCTTAAAACGAATAAAATGGTTTTACATTAGCCTTTTTTTATTTTTGTAAAAGTTCCTCTACTTTTCTACAGGCATTTCTAATCGGCGTTAAATTTTGAACGAAGTCGAATCAATTTACGTTGTAGTTTTTTTTTTTGGAACAAATTTTTGTTCGATGATTTGCTTGGCTTATTTATTTATAGATTGATGTTATTATTATTTTCTACTGCAAGTGCTGAATTCCCAGTCTAAGTGGCATGAGATGCCAAAACTCGCATTTTTTTCTCCTCATAAATTCTGATTGTCAAGAACTCAGCGTTAGAAGTAAAATGAGAAACTATCTAGGACTTTCGTTGAAATGAGAAATATTGGAAAACTCAGCAGCCCCAACCAAAGATGTGTGCTAATAAGGGACAAAATTCAATTAACTGTTTATAAAACTATGTAAAACGTCGTACATCTTCAACATTGGTATATCAGCAGAAAGCTCTTGTTTTGTACTGTTTGTTTTTTTTTAAATAAAAATGACCCACAATGCGCAATTTGTGTTACTTTCCACGAAATTTTCCGTATTTTTGGTAGCCCATGCCATTTTAACGTGATCAACTAAAACGCAGTTAAACTGTGTATTTAGTCTAGTGAATTTAGTTGAAATGGGTTCAAGTCACATTGAATGTCGTCGACGCGTCCAAGTTACATTCCAAGCTAAGACGCATTCCAATGCATAGTGATTTAATTAGGCAACTAAATTAAGACGTGTCTTGCTTCAACCTATTCTAGTTCTGTAGGTTACAGGCGTTCTGTATTCTTATATAAGTGTTAATGCCTATAGCGCATCACAGCTCGGTAATCAATCCAGGAACTCCCGGATCTTTACACTCAATAGACACCAGATAAAAGTAATTACCTTTAATTTTTTCAAATTCAAACACAAACATTTCCGATTGAGGAAAAACTATCGCAAAACAATCCAATTAGATATTCGTAAAACATCTAGCCAGTTTCAGATTTTCTCAACAAAAAAAATATAAAAAAATATTCTATATGTGTATTTTAGATTACTAAAGGAGAATTCAATTATATAGATGAAATAATGAAATCCATAATGAGATCAATATAATAGTGAAAATCAATACTTAATGGCATACGTTCCAATGTTGAAAATCGCTAAAGTGAAAGGGCTTATTTTTTTAAATTCAGTTTGAGACTCATTCTTTCGTGAGTACAGTCTAACACCTGTCCATTAATATTCTGTCTGCATTTTCACACCTGGTCAGTAACATAGCGCTCTATAGTATCTTTATAAAGCCAGGGATGTTCGCAGGGTCATAGAATACCGGTTCACCGTGAACACTTGGTACAGATGACTTCTGTTGATATAATCCATGCCTAAAATACACAGCTTAATGCAGTACCTGTGACAACTTTATACTTAAATTCGTCTTTTTCAAGTACTGGCTAGATTTTCACAAGTATAATTAGGCTATAAAATGCTTATCAACAGTTTTTGAAATCGTAGGATAACATTATGATTTTTATATATATATTTTTATTTGGAATTTAATTCAGTTGATTGGGAATGTTTCTTGGAACAGACCAAGGCTTTGTATTTCTGATTATTTCATGATAACTTTTTATCAATCTTTTTAGAGTCCAATTCGGCATTAAAACATTTAAAAATAAAATATTACCATCTAGGATTTCCTGATATACTATTCAATAAAAAAACAAATCGACACAAAAATGAAATAAAAAACAATTACTGTATATCCTAAGTGATGGATATATAAGATAAAACTTAATAAATCGAATTAATCAATGACACTGCAGACAATATTGTACAGTTTAATGTCTCAGTTAATGAGATAACTGCGCGGATCAAATTTACACATCGCCAATTAAATACCATAAGCTGATTTCAATGTTTTCAATTTTTAAGTTAAACATTTGGTGATGATTTTTTTTTTTTGAACTTGCGACTTGTGAACAATTAATTCAAAAACTAAAGTTGGTAACCAAAAGAACAGAGTAATGTCACAATACTAACTATCGGTTTTGCTTTTCTCTCTCAATAATTTATGCGGAATTTCGAAAGTGTTTAGTGTTTTGTTAATCCAGTTTTGAACTGTTTCGTTAATTCTTATTACAGATGACTTGTATGAAGCTTATTTGGTGATGATAATATCGAGACTTTCCTACGTTAGGCATTTCTATTCAAGAACTGTGGCGTGAACACCTATCTATAAGCCAACTGAAGGATCAAGCTGATTTTGACGCGGACGCGCCTTTGGTTGGCAGTAAAGGGATTTGGCGTGTTAGACGGTGTTAAAAGGGACTTAAGTAAACGGCATAGCAAGCATCATTTCTGACCGCTCCTGTCTTTTCGCTTTGAAGAGTTTCGGTACAGCATCGTCACACACAAAGGTATTCGCCAGAGACCAGTATTAACAAGTGAGCTCAGTCACCCATGCGCTGGCCGTGTCAACTTAGTTCTTAAGATATAAACAATATCACAGACCTGTTTTAAGTTTAACCGGAAGCCAGACATTTTGTATCTCAAACAATTCTAAGTATGCTGAGAGTAAATAGATTGGGTTAATTCTACAGACAGGGATGTTGAATATTTTAATTCCCATTGTGTCACTGTCAATATGGTCATAATTTGTAAATCTTAATATCCTAAACATTATCCCATTTTCTCGATATTTGAAAACAACACATCAGTCCGTTAATATGGTATTTTATTCGACACCCATCATCATCTTTAGAAGGACACCGGTCTAAAAATCATTTCTGTTAGACTTTCACAAAAATATTTCCTAGGTCGAGTCAGAGATTAGTTGTCTTCATTCTTTAGATATTTAAAATTACAAAAATTAAACCATCTTGATAATTAGAATAGTAACTGACCAAAATACTTCTGATTGTCTTTAAAAACAGGAGATTTAAGGTCATAAAAAATCTATAGACCATTCGAGTTGACGCGTGAATTTTCTATTTGACCTGAAGTCTTCGCGAATCGATTAACAGGCAAAATTAAAATAAACGGAACACATAGATTTAAACTATAGAATTTTTTTTGCCTCAAACCACTACTTTAATCTATATATTAAGCATTAGTCTCAATTAACTACCCTGTATCCATTACGTCATTGTGATTAAGTTAGCCGCCAGTAGAATTTTAATGATGCAATATCTTCATTTTTTATGATAAATTACCACGAAATCTTCTAACACTTTATTATCATTTTTTATCAAATTTTAAGCTAAATTTATTTTTATTTTATGCAGCCTTTTCGTATATTGTTGGAAAAAAAGACTGAAATTCCCTGCAAGATATTTTTCTGTAAGTCCGTGGGTTGTTGGTGATCACTAAGCTGACCAAAAGTTTTTAAATTTCTGATCGTTGTGACCGAAAACGATAACATATTAGTCAACTCTACAAAGCCTTCAAAGGTGGGTTAAACTGGTATATTGGCGAGTTAGACAAGCAATGTGTGTTTATTCTTGATCTAGAAAGGTACACTTACTCTAACTCTTGCTTCCGTGAGATTTGTCCAGGCTGCGATCTCCTCTCTGGTGGCCATGTCGGGATACCGATTCCTGGAGAATGTAGCTTCCAGTTCTTGCAACTGCTGACTTGTAAAATGAGTCCGTTGTCGTCTTGTCTTTTTCTTCTTTTTATCATCATCAGAAAAATCGTCCTCTAGTTTACTTTTCTCGCTGGAATCTACATTAATGAATTAAACATATTTTTCACATTAGTTGAAACTGATTTAATGCTGATCAATACTATGTGAAGTGTTATGTTGACCAACAACAAAGATGTATCTTTTTTAAATGAATGGATTTTAACAGCGACATTTTAAATGACAAGGGGTTTGTACTACTTATATAGTTAAACTAGAGAACCAAGCGTTCTTGATATTTTGAAGTAGATTTACATATAGAGCTTATAGTTGAGTAAGCAATCCGAAACAAGACGCGTAAGACATATTGACTCAATATTTCGGTTTATTTACTAATCATCATCAGGATGATGGTTTGTAAATAAACCGAAATATTGTCTTTTTTCGGATCGCTTACTCCACTTTATTATATCAAGATAGTCCATGAAAACTCTTATATGTATAGCACTTGTGTTTGTTTGAACGATTGACGAGCCAATTAACGCATCTATTTACGTCCCTTAATCAAAGCTGTTAAATAGATTTTAAATCTTAGAATATTTTCTAAATAACAGCACTTGATAGACCAGTTCAGTTGATAGGCCAGTTGAAAAATGCTAAATTTGAAAGTGCAGTATAATGGTATTCAACAGAATCCCAAGTTGTACACTTTTACATTAACGAAATCATCTTTTCGGAAAAATTGAGTAAAATCGATGAAGAAAAGAGGTTGACATTAGTCTTATCGCTAAATTAGAACATAAGATTCAAATAATATTTTGTATAAAAAAAAAAATGTTTATAGACAATAATGACAATTTAATACTGACATGCCTGACCTGGACTTGAAGTCTTGTCTACACTGTCCATGGTGGGAGAACAATCACTAGAGTTGATGGTAGCTGAACCAACCGAAGAAAGATGCATCCCTATTGAGTGAGCGTTGGAACAATCACCCACAAAAGACTCTAGGCTTAGTGGGTCGCTTAAAGAGTCCATGGATAGTGACTAAAACAGTCTAACCGCGGAATCTCGCCAATTCTCGCGTAGATAAGTGACAAGAACGTCCTTGGTAAAGCCAATCAGATTGAACGTTACACAGTTTGATCTTGCCCGTCAACCTTAAAGTTTTTTCTCCTGGCTACACAAATATTAATGAAATAAGTTGTTACTTCTTCCAAAATTATCCTTCAGGTAGTTATCTAGCAGCTGCAAATGGTAGATTTAGACCGGTATCTACAGAACAACTCTTTCTACAGCGGTCCACATGCTTCCGTTGGTCAACAATGCTACTGTTTGTTATTGGCTTTATATACGGGATTGTAGAGTCGGAGCATCACTCACGAATGGCCCCTTCTGTCAAAGTCTTCCATGTTAAGGCAGTCGATGGGGGCGTGACGTCACTGGGTTCTCTCCCTTCACTGAGCTGTACAGTAACCTGATAGGTCGAGAGATAGGCCAGCCTTCTGATAGGATCGCAACCCGATAATTGTAAAAACAACGAGTGTTTCAAATTGTCTGATTAGCCTCTTCACGCCACGGATGTTTAATGCTTGTCATTAATTAAAACAATTTATTCTGGCGACCATCTCTGTAATCTGGCAGACAGAACAGTTGTAGAAAAGTCTGCTATTCTCAATAAAACATAGTGAATGTAGGGGAAATATGGTGAGAAAGATTCGGTAGAAGTTTAATCTTTCAATCCGTGGGATAAAATAAGTCAATTAGTTAATGGTTTGTCGGGGCATGCGATCACGACTTTTAGTAGGCTTGATCTGACATCTCGACACATCGCATGGGGAATCCGGAACGAAGATAACACCATTCTATCACTTTAATCAAAGCTAATAAAAGTAAGATGATTGGCCACTTGTCGTTGGTAAATCCTTCCTGAATACACACATAGCTCCTAGAAATCTCTTTATTGAATCATAACATTTAGTCTCATTTACACAAACAAACTTAATAGTTCACCGCATCATACAACATCACTTATCTCATTCTTTCCCTGCACCTATTCCGCATACTCTCTCTCTCTCTCTCTTCGATTCAATTGAATGGTAAAATATTCTGACTATTTTCTCGTCAGTTTTCTTTATTGATCGAAAAATATTCCCACTATATTGACATCACATTAATAATGATATTTCAAGTTGATATTATATATAACAGCGCCAGCAAAAATAAATCCACACTGAAATTTTTCCCGCAACAAATACATTTTTTACAGATTCCACAAATCTTAATTTTTGCAGTCAAGGTAATGAAATTCTTGTATTTTCTCCTGTCATTTTTCCAAACAAAACTAAAAAAATGAATACCATTGGGAGGTATTTAGAAGAAGGATGTAAGAAAATGTATTCTTTGAATAAAAATAAAGCAAACCATTATAGTTCTCATCCCAAAAAATACAGTTGTCGGTATTGAGTTTTGCGTTGTCATTTTCACTGATTTTTTCTTAACTGAATTGGTGCAAATTCGGCATAACTGAATGAGCCAACATTATCCTCCTGTTCTAGAGTCTGAGTCAGCGGAGAGCAACAGAACTATAGGCATATGTCATTCGGACAATCATTTCTGACAAAGTGTGAAAATGCACAAGATCAAAAAATCTGAAAAATATAATTTAAAGTGGCATGAGCTGCGAAATTTCGCATTTTTTTTTCTTCATAAATTCTGATTGTCAAGAGACTAAAGAATTTACATTGAAATAAGTAAATATAAGTAAATATCGGTAAAGTCAGTGACCCCGTATACGAACCGAAGATATTTGCTAATAGTGAACAAAATTGAAATAGCCAAGGCGTATGAGTATACATTTTAAGGTTTTTCTTGCTTATAAAACTACCTAAACACTCTCTGAGTGCGGAAAGCCCTTATTTTATAATTCTTGATAAAAATGACAAGCTAATTCTGTTTCAGGCAAATTTTTCCAACATTCGGTAACTTAAAAATACCTTGCAAGGACTGATTGATTCACTGACTGTTCACTCTTACTTTCTTTACGCTTTTTATTAAAAAACGATCGATAATTTGACATAAATATAAAGTTTTTATTTAACGTGTTGAAATGGTTAAAGTGGCATGAGCTGCCAAACTTAGGATCTTTTTTTCCATTATTTTTGATCGTCGTGAGAAGTTGAGCGTTTGAAGTACCTTGAACAACTGAAAGATGTGCGTTGAGATAAGAAAAATATCGGTAGAACCAGTTACCCGTGCGAACCGAAAATGTGTACTTATAGCGGACAAAATTTAAATGACCGGGATGTACATTTTAGCAATAGGGGTTCTTTGTCGCGTATAAAACTACGTAAACAAAAATATGGTAGTTTGGTATCAACGTAAAGTTCTTATTTCGTACTTTCTGATAAACTGGCTAACAATTCTGTTCCATCGCGAGTTTTCCTATATTTGGCAGTTCATGCCGCTTTAAATAGAGAGAGAACGGAATGCGTACTATATATAGTTAATAAAAACAACACATACGGATAAAACAAGGGACATTTTCATTTCCCTATGTATCTTTACCTTCGCTTACATTTTATTAATGAGCCTACATTGAATAGACATTGTTATAGATATATATACATTTTCTTTTTAAAAAATCAAACTGTTTTGAAAACGACGTCGTTAATGGTCTGGGTGATAATGGGCATTTTAGATGACATTTTGTATTCATTGTATTCATTTTAGCTTTATTTTTCGCCCAATTGCTGAAAACCAGAGAAAAACAAAGCAAAACCGAGAATGCTCCTGAATTCCAATCTATGGTCGGGAAAAAAATTCCAATCCGTATCCCAGATTTAAGCTCAAAGGCAATCACTCGACACCGCTCGAGCCAGTTAAAGTGGTATTTGCCGAACTCTGAAAGGGCTAGCTGACGACCGAGAGACCGTTATACCTCTTTGCCGAACTGTTGGTCCCCTCCTCCTGTCTCCAACATTTCGATGATACGATTTTAACACTTTTTATGAGATTGGCAAGGTTATAAATAAATAGCTATGTGTAAGCGTTTCATACTCTTCTTAAATAAACAAGGGTTTTCGTAAACTATAACCAAGCATTGTGTGGATTTACCAATTTCCTGATATACTTATCTTATCTAATTTTTTGCTTTACACAGGCACGGATAGTTTTTCTCCACCTGTTGGACTAAATATTATGCAAATGTGAGTTTATGTGTGTGGCTGTGGTTGGGATAATCTCATGCGTTTCTTTCACAAATAAATAATACATATCTAGAAATCAGGTGTGCGGGCCTATATAGGTACTTCTTTACCGGGGTTACCTAAAGAGAGTGAATTTGAATCCGACGTTTGCGTACTTATGTGGGAAGTTTTGGTTTCAAAAAGATCAGAATTATTATGTCTCATGTCCAATTTAATGTTATTGGTTTGGCCTATCAAGTCTGATCTTAACAACCGCACTATTTTGACAGGATAAATTGGCGGACGATATAGACTGTAATAATTGTGTTTATCTAGAATGGCTTTTAACGCTGATTTACGCGAGAAGAGGCCGTTTAGTGGAAGGCGTTAAAGTGTACCATATAGATCACAAGGCGTATAGGAAAACGTTCATATAGTCTACAATATAACCATGGAGGTAGGCTTAATCCACAAGTTGATAGCAATTATCGTGACGCGAGGACGTTTTAACCTTTTGACAAGTTTCTTAAGATCCTTTCAGACCAATAAAGTGATTGACATCGATTGTTGCCGACACCTCTTACTTGGATATCTGACTGGATGTAAAATGCTCAATAATAAATCAGCGAAGATCACTCGACGCGGTGATATAACCACTGACAGAATGCAATTAGAGAAGTCATTAACACGATAGCAGTCAATTAATTTCATAATCCAAAATGTTCCCGTTAAAAGTAAAATTAAAACTTTCCCGTCTAAATCGATCGAACGTTCGTCTCAGCTATTTAAATCAATACAACTTTTCGAACGGTTTCTAACTTCGTGCAGGTTCAAACTAAAGCTAATTTGCACGAACTTAATATAAATGAAACTGCTAAAATTAGATATAGTGCACATGGTGTATATCCAGTTTATTATAAAAAAATATATGTATAAAATGTCTATATCGAACCGATCGACCAGGAATCGCGTAAACTTAGTTTTGGATTACACCAATGTTAGGGGTTGGGGGTGGAGGCGGGTTGCTTAGTTTACAGCAGGTTTTTTGGTGTCCCTCAAATCAAAACCTTGTGTTTGCAATCCGTAAACAACGCCCTTAAAATGGTTCTACCGTTATAGTTCAGGTAGACGACACAAATTTAAAGTGGCATGAACTGCCAAACTGTTGACATTTTGAGGTTTAAAGAGAATGTTGAAATTATTGGCTATTTTTCTCTAGACGTACAATTCCTAAGCTTTTTAGTGCTTCTGGTCTCGAAAATGTACGATAAAGTACTGTTTTGAACTAACTTTTGGCTTAGAATGAATGAATGGTCGTCCCGGTCATTTTGTTTACTTTTCGAACACGTTTTCGGTTCGTACAGGCCATGGATTTTACTCATTCCAAAGCCAATCAATTAGTTTTTCGATGGCCTTCAAAGCCTATTAAGTACTGTCGTGATGATCAGAAATTATGAAAAAGTGTGCATATTTGCATGCCACTTGCAGGACTGGTAATGTTCGGAAGTAATCTAAAGTAAAAAAAAAAAGTTTAACAGCATGTTATTCAAAGTGTGTTGGTGTCACAAAACTTACATGTTCATAAATATTTCTTTAAAGGGTAGGAAATCTCTAGAGATACATAGGGATTATCGTCGATAACAACCACCAAAGTACTTAAAACATTTCACGTTAATTACCCCCAGTGAACATCAAGCTAATAAAAACAGACAGAAGTATGTCCTTTCAGTGGCATTTTTTTTTCAGTTTTAAGATGACGTAATGTTGCAGTAGCTATTTTTAGATCAATAATGACGTATTTTTACCGCTCTTTAATGTATGATTTTATTCACCAATAAATGGATAAAACTAATTTTAAAAAATGGTAGCGGCCTTGTGAATGGCCTATGGAGCTTGTTCTCTATTGTAACGCCATATTCAAATTTCAATTAATCGCTTACGGGGGGATAAAACATACATTGAACGATTGTTTTAGACTAAATGAACTCTACTTTCAATCTAAACTAGTTTAAAGTTTAAATTTTCTTTCCCTTTAATAATTTTTTTTAAATGTCAAAAAATAGTAAAAGCTTTATTCATATCAGAAGGTTATTGTCTTAAAAATGAAATGTTGTGTATTCTTTTTATGAAATCTTTACTTCTTAGTCGCTTTGCCAATCGGTCAGCTTTGCTCTTAAAGCATATAATAAACAGGCCCAACATACATTTATGAACTCAAAAGGACACAGGCACAGGGAAAATCTTCTTGACTAAGATTACCATTTGACGTTGGCCGTATTGCCTTCAAATAAATACACATGCGTTTGATTCAATAATTGGCCCATCATTTTCAATACTTGTCTTATCACCAGAACCGTTGTGCCGGTTAGAGTAGCATTTGCCTAACTCTGAAACGACTGGCTACCGACGACTGTGAGACATTTATCCGCATTCGCCGAACTGTTGACGCCCTTCCCTCCCGCATGAGTCTAATACTGTCCGTGCGTCCCGCGATCTGTCATTTCAACGATTCACAAGGATATCAGCACATTTATTATCTTTTCAAAATCTTCGAAATCTGTTAAAGTAGACAGTGGACAAAATATTTTTTGATTGTTCATTCATTCATTCATTTGTGTGTATCTATATGAGAGAATTCTGAACATGTGTAGGCCTATGCATGGCGTTCAGCTTTTCTTTTACGGACAAAAATTTTGCTTGAAGCCAACATTTTGCTGATGCGATCCAATTATTACGATTGTTGACAAAATAAGGCTGCAACAAGCAGGAGAAAACTTACCACATACGGTATTTGCCTAACTTTCGAGAAGTTCTTCGCCGAACAAAGCGAAATTTCATCAAAGAATTAATTGATGAATATTTGTAATGATGGGCAACCTTTTCTAAATACTTTTTATGTTTCGTCATATATTATATAAATAAAAGAGTTAAATTAAAGCTGTTACATTGATTGCGTGAGAGTTATAACTAACTGGTGGGTATGAAAAGACGCGTTACTTTTATCCAAAACTAAAAAGATTCGGTATTTCTGAATAATAATTTCATAATAGAATTAATGATATCATCTATTGGTTGACCTATTCTATAACAATCCCCCACTGGCGGTGTGTAATAGACCCTAACTGTACACAAGTAAATACCAAGCTATATGTTAAAGTGGCATGAGCTGCCAAAATGTTGATATTTTGAGTTAAAACAGAATGTTGAAATTATTGGCTATTTTTCTTAATACGTGGGATTCAGAAGCTTTTTAGTGCTTCTAGTCTCGAAAATGTACGATAATGTATGGTTTTGAACTAACTTTGACTTAGAATGAATGAATGGTCGTCCCGGTTATTTAAATTTTGTTTACTGTTCGGACACTATTCCGGTTCGTATAGGCCACAAACTGTATAGATTTTCCTCATTCCAACGCCAATCATTCAGTTTTTCGATGGCCTTCAAAGTCTCTTACTGTCGTGACGATCAGAAATTATGAAAAAAGTTTGAATTTTGGCAGCTCATGCCACTGTAAGTGGAAGCTTATACTTACCTAGAGTTGATAAAGAATTTAGGCTTAACTCATAGTTCTGATAAGCCATTCAATGATATCATTATAGAATTCATGATATTCATAATAGAATTCATGATATCCATAATAGAATTCATGATATCCATAATAGAATTCATGATATCCCAAATAGAATTCATGATATCCATAATAGAATTCATGATATCCTAAATAGAATTCATGATATCCTAAATAGAATTCATGATATCCTAAATAGAATTCAAGATATCCTAAATAGAATTCATGATATCCTAAATAGAATTCATGATATCCTAAATAGAATTCATAATATCCTAAATAGAATTCATGATATCCTAAATAGAATTCATGATATCCTAAATAGAATTCATGATATCCTAAATAGAATTCATAATATCATAAATATCATTCATGATATCCTAAATAGAATTCATAATATGATAAATGAAGTTCATGATATCCTATCAGAGTTCTTAAGAGTTAGAATTTCAAACTGAAACTTGACCATAATGTGAGGACCGCTGGTCTTCTCAACCTGCAATATAAAAAAAACGAAATACATTATGCATTTTCAACATCATTGAATGTACCCGCTTCTTCAACGAAAAAATAAATGTGGAATGCTAGAGAAATAGAAAAACTAATCCGGTTGAGTAGTAATTTGTTGATTGATTGTTTGGTGTTTTACGCCGCGCTCAAGATTATTTCACTTATATGGCGGCGTTGCCAGTTTTATTGTGACAGGAAACCGGGCTCTATGTCCGGAGGAAACCCACGACCTTCCGCTGGTAACTGGCAACCATCCCACATAGGTCGTTCGAGTGAAAATCCAGTCAGAAAATTTTTCCAATTTTTTTTTTGGACTGAGTGGGATTCGAACCCGCGACCCATTGGTGGAAGGCTGTTTGGATTGAGCGTCCAACGCTCTACCTACTGAGCCACGGTAGCCCCTGCGAGTAGTAATTTGTAGTGCGTTACTTCTGAAGCGTAATGTTATATGTGAAATTCTGTTACCAAATCGTCGCAATATGACTGAAATAATGATGAAAACAGTGTTAAATGTTCTCTCACCTAGTCATTCACTTTGTCTGCAACAAAAATCGCTTTCAATATGGACAAATGCTGCTTACTGTTGAAACAATCTAGAAAAACAAGATCTCGAAACACTTAATCTACTAATGCGTTATGGTTGTTTCCGAAACTATATATTATGAAACTATTTTGTAAAGTGACATTGAATGTGGATACAATATAGGCCTAAGCAGGTCCTTGCCAAAATGATATAACAGGAAATGGACTGATAACACATAAACGTTCAATGACTGTGGGAGAAGCACAGTTGATAGTTTTGGGCGTTATTCTACAGCATCATTTCACTTTATAGCTGAATTATGGATGGGCCGACAGACTTTGGCGTCCTTGTTTGTTTTAAACTTATTTTATTGCAGCATAGTAAAATGATCGGGGGACAAGTTCTTACAACTTAGATTGTCCCTTTCCGTACTTTTAAATCCTAATACAGAGAAAAGCAAGTACCGGTACATAATACAATTCTTAATTACTACATACATTTGCAAACAAAAGAAATAGAGCATTTGGATAAGTGCATGTGTGGGGTATATATGTACAATATACAAAGTATAAGAAACAGAGACGACCGTATGAGCTAGATGTTAGGTATATTGAGGGTTATTGAATGAAGTCATGGAATCTTGAGCTGTTATGTATGAATCTTAAAACAGAAGCAAAGATAGCTTCATTTTGAGCATTTGTTAGCATAGGATTACCAAATATAGTATGTCATTTAAGTTGAATGTAGTTGGTAACTTTGACAAGAGATCAGTTCTGATTTGATCATAGAGAGGACAACGGAAAAAGAAATGATCGGAATTTTCATCAGAACTACCACAGACACATGATGGACTTTCTACTAGATTAACTCTAAATAAATGAGGGTTCAAGAAGCTACAGGAATGTCGTGGTTTGGTAAGAATAATGGTAAGTTTTCTGTTTCCTCGCAGAATATAGTCAGGGGGCCTGTCTAGGTCCGGTACTACCCTGGGTTTAAAGTTTTTAACAGTAGGACAGTTACGGGTTTCGTCGTCAAGATTGTTCCAAGCAACAAGAGCTGACGGTAAAAAAGAGTTGTTATATAAGGTGAGACTGCAGCGAGGTGTGCGATAATGTTGAGCGTTTCTAAAATTGTGTCCTTGTCCTCACAAAATGTTGAATTTACATACAGGCGGTATCCTTTCAATGACCTTTGGTCTACATATATAAAATTATAAAAATAAATGTTCATAGCACAACGCTAGCAAAAATTAAATCTGTCTAAAGCCTTTAAACACGCAATCGTTTCCCGATTCGATTGTCCAATTCAGAACGTTGAACCCTCTAAACTGATTTCCAGGTGCTGGGTTTTTTTTTAAGTGATAAATTTTACTCATGATGTCGAGCTCAACAAACTTTAATCGCCACCCACCATATAGCACGAGATTAAATAACAATCTCATAAAAACTATTGGCACAAAATATCCACCCAAACATAAATTCTATATCCACCTCAAAAGAGTAGACCTACTTATATACTCGTAATTTTTCTGCACTGAGTTTTCAAACATGTTGATTGGGGGCGTTAAGGTTTATAATGAGGGAAAGTAGCTGCATGGACTCCGTCTCCGTCTCAGGTATAATTTCTTTTAACTGAGAAATGAAACTTCTGAAAGAAGTAGACCTACAAGAACATTTCTAAGTGTCGCTCGTGTATAGTCTAAGTAGACCAACATCTTGTTTTTTTCGGTTTTCTTTGGATCAGATTCAACGACACACCACAAAACCTGTTTTACTTTCTTATTCCATTAACATTTGCCTACAAAGCAACGAAAACAAGCACAATTATTTAAAAAAATAAAAATCCCTACTAAAGGTTTTTCCTGCCCAAATATAGAGGCCTATACTGTATATCGCACAGCTAAAAAAGCGGTACTAAATTAGAACTTGAATAACTCAATCAATTCGTAAGATGCAAGAAAAGGTTGGTCCAGTATTGGAGAACAAAATGATATTGGACAACTGCCGTAGCCAGCATTTGGAACAACAACAAAAAACATATAAAAGAGTGAGCACCAGAGAAGCTGAAAATTCAATTTGATATCTTTTTTGTTTAAGTGGCATTTAGAAGTTGAGCATAATAATGAAGGAAAGAACTCTTGCGTATATGGATTTACAACTTTTTGGTTTTTTTGGGAACACGGCGTTTCACTGTAGCTCCTAACACCGTTATCAAGTGATGAGTTATGGTGTGTTTCCACGGACCTGCGTTAACGCGTGCGTTGACGGATGCGATTGTTTAACGGATAGGATGAAGTGTTTCCACGGACTTGCGTTAACGCATGCGATCGAGAGTGCGATCTGCCATAAGGTTACGGTCAAAAGTCAAGGTCATATCCCTTACAACATTTTTTTTTTCGGTTTTGGGAAAGGATGTGAATAAATGGACATCTACATAGCCTTTCCATACAAAATCCATTGATAACACAAACATAAGTCAGTAAAAACGAGTAAAAAAAATCACTCAGTGTTTTCTGTGGATTTCGATCTGACAGCAAAAGGTCATCGGGGTCGGAAAACCCTTTCAATGACGTCATTATTAGCGAAATCCTTCGTCCGATGCGTTAAAAATGGGACAAGCTCCATTCTCTGTCCGTTAACGCTTGCGTTAAAAAATATCGGACTGGCCGTGGAAACACTCTAGCGTATTTCTGTAGTTCCCATTCATTGCTGAAAATCTCATCCGTCAACGCACGCGTGGAAAACACACCATAACAAATATGCAAGATGATTATTTATACTAAACTATAACAAAGGATATAACAATAGACTCTCAAGTTCAAGATCATTTTATTCACTCTAAAACCACTCACGGTGGCAAGGGAGGTTACAATAAACATGGCGAGACTTTAAATAACATTTGATAATACAAATATCACGGTATGACAGAGAAATAACGAATAAATATAATAGATAGATCTAGACCTGACTATTGCATTAGATTGATTATGATCATAGTATATCTTATAC
This sequence comes from Lepidochitona cinerea, assembly GCA_963971465.1. Taxonomy (NCBI): domain Eukaryota; kingdom Metazoa; phylum Mollusca; class Polyplacophora; order Chitonida; family Tonicellidae; genus Lepidochitona; species Lepidochitona cinerea. The sequence continues at coordinate 6,194,798 of OZ020551.1, forward strand.
ATATTATTATTAGGTCTATAACAAAACGTCAGTTCTATTGAATTTCATTCACTAATTCATTAATTGAAGTCCTGCGTTTATAGAGTTGATTGGACATGTCTGTTTTGAAATAACTCTCTGGTAAATCGCGGTAAGTATTTCTGGCGATATGGTAACAGTCTAGTGTTTTAGTGATCATAAATATATAAAGGATACACACCCATCTCTCCATATACCATAACATTTGGGGTACTCATTTTGACACCAAGCAAGTTTTTACACCAAGCTTTAGGAAAAATCTCTCAATTTATTCATTGTTTTCATATAGCCTTACAGAGCTATTGGTTTTACCATTTGTTTGAACCGTTTCAACTGGAGATCAACTGGTAAGCACAAGTGGTTAGATTTTTTGTATACGGCGAATAATGCTTTGTTGGCTTGAGCTATAAGTGCTTTTTTTTGAAAGTGTATATTTACCGGAGTGTTTCATCAGAAGGCCAAGATAGTTATATTCATTTTCTAATTGAATTACATGTTCTCCAAAATTGAAATTACATCGGTTTGTTGTACACTTTCCAAAAACAACTTTTTTTGTTTTTCTAGGGTTTACTTTCAGTTTCCAGTCTATACAGTATGATTCAAAGACAGACAAAGACGCTGTTGGAAAATAGAACTGTATCATCTGCATAGAGCAACACAAGAATTTGCACAAATATGTGCACTGCAACATACATTACCTGAGATAATTTTGAATTCCAGCTACATCATTGCTTTTCAAAAAATTCTCTAGTCATTTAAGTAAATAGAAAACAGCAGGGGTGAAAGATTTTCCGCTTGGCGTACACAAGTTTCACAGAAGAAGAAATCACCCTTTGAATTAGCACCAGCTATACATTACTTAATCGAATGGTACAATTTTTTAATAATTCTTAAGCATTTTCCATTAATACCTTCATTAATGAGTTTTAATAACAGACCACCTCTCCATACAGTATCAAAGGCTTCTTCAAAATCTATAAACGCACAACACAATTAAGCATTGCCATTAAAAGGGTTTAAACTCTGTGGGGTTCTCTTAAGATTAATAGATCATAAATGTTAGGGATAGATAGTCCTTGGTCTCATTATTGACTTAATCCTCTTTTTGCGAATGGCTTCAAGTAACTTTCTTTTCTTCTAGTAGCTTTGGTTAGATTCTAAGATTTGTGTTTTATCCCATTGAATAGTGTGTGTGGGGTTTGCCTGGATATGGTCTGAGATGGTTGATTTACCATTTAATTTTAACACAGATGTTTGGTGTTCTTTTAATTGTATGTTGATGGGCCTGGATGTTTCTCCTGTGTATATGTTTCCACAATTACAGTTGATTTTGTACACAGAACCTTTAGGTGGTTGTGGCGTGGTCATTGGATTTTTCCCAGTAGCATTAAAAATGTTTTTTTTTTAACTTTCCGGAAGTGGAGAAGCTGGTTTTGATACCGGCTTTTCGTAGGAGTCTGGATATGTGGTAGGAGGTCTTGCCTATATGTAGGGTATTGATATTCTACTGTTCGGTTCATCAAACTTGGTATTGGGATGCTTTTTGTTGTTCTTTTGTTCCATTGTGTAAAGCTTGACTGACGACTTGTTCAGGGTAATCATTGAAGGTAACAAATGTCAAATATATACTGTCTTGAGATGTTCTCGTTCGGTTTTGGGGTTGGTAGGCTACTGCAAATGTCTCGTTTAGTTAGGGGAGCGATGATGCCTGTCTTAGTTTCGGTTGGATGGTTGGAGTTGAAATTTAAATATTGACCGGAGTGTGTCGGTTTCCTGTAGACTTCGGCTGTAAGGTTGTCTGCTTTACGACATGCGAGAACATCTAGAAATGGCAGTTTCTGTTCCTTTTCCTCTTCCATGGTGAAATTTTGTAGGCCTATGCGCAAGTTTTGTTGGTTGATGTGTTGTAGGAGATGTTGAGGATTGGAGGTTTCATTTAAGATAGCAAATGTGCCGTCAACTTTTCTGATCCAAAATAGAGGTTTTATGGGTGAGCTGGATAAGGCCTGGTTTTCAAATTCTTTGATATACATTTCTGAGATAATTGGCGATAGTGGGGAACCTATCAGGAGTCCATGGATTTGCTCGAACAATTCATCACCCCTCGTGAAGTAAGTTGACATTAAACATTTCTCTAATAATCAAATAATTGCTCTCATTGGTTAGCTTTGTTGAAAGTGGCGTTGATGCAGTTAGTTTTTCTCTAATTAGATTGGTGGCATCAACTGTAGGGATGTTGGTGAACAGATCCACAATATCATAGCTTACGATTTTACATGTGTCAAATTTTACAAAAGTGGGAAATTTACTTTTTGATACGGTAGGCTAGATTGGGGATGAAAATGGTTATCACTTTTTTCCCCCGGCGGACCCGATATTGCCTATAAAATATATAATTTAGGCCTAGTTGGTTGAAACAATCGCCATTTCACTCTGCTCTGTTCTAACTAACCCCTTGTGTATTTACGATATCGTCAGCATTGGAATTATAGCGTGTAATTTTGGTTTTAATATTGTAAAACAACTCTCCATCCATGTCGATGTGCTACTAGCTCACAATCAGATACGAAACGAAGGATGAAGATGCTGAGTTCATCTTTGTACGCGGATGCGGCTTCATTAAGCAGAAGTCACAAGGCGGCTTTTTCAGAGAAAATACAAAACTCGTTCTGCTAGATTTTTCTGATAGCCTCGGGCGAAGACAAGTGTGTGTCAAAAATAGCGTAGAGGTTTTGTTTTTTCATAATGAGGTCGATGAATAAATTAAGTACAAACGTTTTACAGGTTTGTCGAGCTGAGGTGTGGTGTGTCTTCTTCATAGCCCAGCATCAGAACGGTTGTGTCGCACCGAGCGGACCGGGGGATTTTACTGGTTCAAGAACGTTTTCGAAGTGCCTAGCTGGTAGGTTCTGTGATTACATATCCTCTTATTTCTGGTATCTAATGATCTCTTTCAATTGTGATTTGTGAAAGAAAAGATAAAAAGGCTTTGATTATAAGCTATGTGTGTTATTTTATGTAATATATATTGAATGTATTGTCCGCATATAGGCCTATTCATAATGTAAATGTTGTTAAGTTCGGTTTTATAAGTTTTCTGGCACCCGAGTTATATTATTTATAATTCACTTCACATCATGAACAGTGAATTCCTCTTCAAGGAAGACCAGCAAATATCAAAATGGAGATAATGAGTTGGATTTACGTGGTTGAAGTATAGCTGTATCATATGCCAATATAAATATAAAAAGATGAAATGTAGTGTACATGTAGTTCTTTAGTTTACTGTTTAACATACAAATTACAATGTATTATGTAGTGCTTACGACTATAATTTAGACAAATCATTGGTTATTTTGGTTTTAATCAGTATTATGTAAACAATAGGGATTGCATCTTGTACTTAATAACTTACGTTATTTTTGATAGACCTACAGTACTCACCAAGGTTGCCTTTTTGTTTATATCAAAACTTTTATTTATTTATAAAAGAATATGATGCAGTTGCTATTAATAACTTAAACAAGTTTTGGATACTGGGTTGATTTTATTGAACTAAATATTTCAATTTTTTCTTGGGTTTTACAGCACTTACTGTACAGGCTTTCAATTTTTTCAATTTCCAATTAATTTTTATCATAAAAATCAATATTTTTACTCAACATTTTGATATAAAGATTAAATGTATTCCCAAGAAAAAAAAATACATCAAAACATTATGACTTATATGGACACTTTTTTATGGATAACTTTTAGTATAGAAAACAACTTTTCTCAATTGCTGCTCTTTATATTATAACTGACTAAATAGTATAGTGTTCATTTTAATAATGACCTAGAATGATTTCCTAGAAACTTTTTTACAGTACCATATTGATCTAGACTAACCACAAAATACAACATTTCCGAAAAGTATATAGGTGAGAGTTCGATGGAAACTGAATTGGGCAAAGTAAGAAAAACGTACTTATAATATAAATAATACATACAGTCAGTATAATATAATTAGTACTAAAATGAGCACAAAGCCTAAAAGCATACATGTTTTGTCCCTCTTTCTCTTGAGTCTTGGTATGAATAAATATTATATTGATATAACATGTGGATCTATGAATAGATATATTAAAAAAAAAAAAAGAAATGCTGAGAAAATGTCACACTGAAGGTCAGAGACTAATAGATGGAGAGATTCATTATCATTATATCAGCTACAAAACTACAAGGAAGTTTAGTGAGTCGGAAGAAAGTACATGTAGATATATCTATCCAACTGTTATCTTATCATTTTATATATCAAATGGAAATGTCTCACTTAACTATTCTAATCCTCTGGATTAACATCACTAAAATATAGACCATATTCAGAATAAATTATTCTCACAGTTTAATAGGTTTATATTTTTGGCAATTAATAGTTTCTAAAGTGCTGGATATATTATAAATTGATGTTTTACCTGTAAATGACTGTTTTATGAATTTTTAGTTTTCTTAAAAAAATTATATCCCACAATAACTTCCATTGTTCCAATTTGATCAGTTAAATAAAGTGATTTTCAACCAGCCCTTTACATGTATCATATAAAACTTTCTTTCAAACTGAGCAATATATGTACAATATTGTATAATGTCAGTATGGACAGATATTTGAATGGGTATTTTTTTAGTATAAGTTTTAATATAGCAGGTCTGATATTTTTTAATGTTACCTTTTTTTATTTTTTTAAATCTTAAAATAGACTTCATTTAAAAGTTTTTAATTATTTATTTATTTATTTATTTATTTTATGATTCATTGTTAAAAAAGAGACAAGGATGAATGAGAGTTTCTTGCATTGTGAAACCAGGGAGCTTCGGAACAATGAAATTGTAGTATGTGTGCCCGACATTGATCGATTATTTATTGAATAACTATACAAGGTCTTCAATTTAGCTTTTTGATTTCAATCAAGATACTGATAAGATACATTGAATCAAGATACATGATAAGCAAGTTATTGATTTTTAAATGCAATCTTTAATGACTCATTATCTTGGGATTGTCAGAGCATTGTGTTTGTAAGATGTGACTTCAGGAAGAGTTATATAGCGGCTCCCTACCATCCTCAGTGTCTGTATGCACAGGTAGATGGCTATCTTTAACATTACCCTTCTGGGCATGTTGCAGCCTTTAGGACAAGGTAGCCTCCATATTTGACTTGTGGGACTGCCATTGTTTCTAATATGGCCCCTTCCTTGTCAGACAAGTTTTACCCAATTCAAACAGGTTTTTTGACTATCTTGTTATACAGGAGATATTGTTGTTGGTGAAGGAGTTAATTCTGTCCTCATGTTCACTTTATGTAAGCACTCAATCTGCAGCTGTCTTCCAACACAATATATACAAAATGTACATATCAAACCATTTCATAGAATTTAGAGTGAAAGACTGTCTCATTGTTTTAATTTCTTAGATTTAACCTACTTTAGTTTAGTGACATGAGCTGCCAAAATTCATCTTTTTCCATTAAAAGTTCTCTTTCACAAACACGTAACAACAAGAAAATTTGTACCTGTTTTGTTGTCTGACGAAGAGTTTCTGGTAATGTGAACAGAGATCCTATATGGATGAACACAACTCACAGTGATTTGTGGGAGGGGTTATATACTACATGTAATATTTATCCTGTAACAAACTGCGCATAGTACCCCCCCCCCCCCCCCCCCCACCCTTCCCCCTTCCCCCTCCCAACTTGTGTTCAATTAAACCAAGAAAGTTACCATTGACTATCCAAGAATATGCTCATTACATGTATGTACAATGTATGTATATGGCAGTAAAATGGGAGAATTACTTATTTTTATTTCGATGCCCATTTAAGCTAACTTACTTCTCACTAGGCATAATCTTAAACAATATGACTTCACTATTTCTCATGTTAATTATGTACAAAGTAGTTTCTTGTTAAAGTTGTCTGACGTAAACTTTATCATTCAAGCACTATGTAGTTAACTGTGTACCAGGTCCACGTGTGCTAAAGAGATCTTAACTTGATAAACGAGTTGGTAATGACTATGATTTTTCATCTGTCAATTAGCTTTACAGGTGCTTCAAATTCTTTAAATAGTTCTTCATTAATTAAGTACATTGGAAAGTTAAATTATCGTGAGCATTTAACAAGTGAGACTCATGAAGCAAATATAACCTGCTCAGATTACATTGAATGAAGTACAAGATGTCTGATTAAAGTCTTTCAACTGTAAAGTTTTTCATGTTTCAGAAAAAGAAGTATTGATACAGATATTTTTTATGCAAGCGCAACTCCCATGCACAGTTGTAGTTAAGTCAAGACAGCCTTCCATCCCATAAGGTTGTCCAGGGGTATTCTGTTATGTAGCCCACAGAATTAACCACTAATTTGACAAGAGGCTATGCTGCATTGATTGCTGCAGCAAATTCCACAAACTAATACCATAGAAAACCTGAATTACGTGTGTTTTAGTGTTCATAAATAAAAAAGGCTGCATTAAATCCTTTTTCTCAGTTGCAGAAAGCCTGCCAGTCCATGGCACATTTTCACCCCGATGAAAGTCTAAATTGTGAATAAGTTGGGCTAACTTCTGGACACTACCCTAAATTATCACATTTTACAATAGATTCATCGTCCAGAGAAATCGTGAACATATTTGCAACAGCTACATGTATTGCCAATAATTGAATATGTTTGAATTTGATAATTTTACTAGTTTGATAAAAGCATTCCCTGAATAACACCCTAACTTTCTGTTGGTTGAAATGAGCAGACATAATTGTAACTACATGTAGATTGTACCAGACTGTTCTCGGTGTAAAAACTACAATATACATGTACTGTCAGATTCAGACTTGGGGTATGGCAAGGCGTCCCACAACGAGAATAAGATAAAAAAAAGTATTTAATTTGCTTAGATTGTCCTAGTTTGTCTTTCAAATAAACTTCCCTGGGTAAGCTTACAAAGCTCAGGCAGGCCTATTGTATCCTTGTGAGCTTAATAAGGCGTGTTCTTACCTCTCTCAATATTCAGAGATGGAACTTAAATAAACCACAGCTTAGCAATTACTTACTTTAAACAGGAGCTTCTAATAGTATCTAGCACAGTCTCCACAAATACATTTTTTTTTTTCAATTTAATTTTGAAAGAGATAAGGTCTGCAACTTGAGAAGCACGGTTTTTAAATGATGCTTAATGTTCATAAATTGTTGAAATATCTAATTTGTAAAGAATTAAAAAAAAAAAACAAGTACTGCAAGGATTAGAGCAAATTAAGGTTTGGTTTTCTAAAAACTCTGAGGGCCTCCGTGGCTCAGTAGGTAGAGCGTTGGACGCTCAATCCGAACAGCCTTCCACCAATGGGTCGCGGGTTCGAATCCCACTTAGTCCAAAAATTGGAAAATTTTCTGACTGGGTTTTCACTCGAACGACCTATGTGGGATGGTTGCCAGTTACCAGCGGAAGGTCGTGGGTTTCCTCCCGGGCACAGAGCCCGGTTTCCTCCCACAATAAAACTGGCAACGCCGCCATATAAGTGAAATAATCTTGAGCGCGGCGTAAAACACCAAACAATCAATCAATCAATCTAAAAACTCTGAATTTTGAAATAAGATGGTCATTACTTGGCATGAGCTGCCAAAATATTTGCCTGTGTGTTTTAGTGTCTGTAAATATATTCTCCATCGCAGCAAAATTTTTAAATTCTCACCTGCTTTCCTCAAAAAGTGCAAAGCTTTTTAATGACACTATCCCTGAGAATATATGTTGATGAAGTTTTGGTAATTTCTTAATTCAATGTAAGTCATTTAGTTTTTCTCTTAATTAATTGTCTTTATTGTCTTATTGAATTTTTTAAAAAGGTGTGAATTAAGGCCGCTCATGCCACTTTAAAGTATATTAATTTGTTTATTCTATAGGACTTCTTACTCTTTCTTGACTTCGCATGCTACTTACTGTATATATGATCATTATTGCTAAAATAATAGCTTAAATATTTATTTGAACAGATTTTTCCATTATATTCCTTGTGCATGTGTTCAACTCCATGGTTGGAACAATAACAGGTGGCAAATCTCTCATTTTAATATTAATGTCTGTGAGACCAAATGTCTGATCAGATAAATGTCTGTGAGACCAAATGTCTGATCAGATAAATGTCTGTGAGACCAAATGTCTGATCAGATAAATGTCTGTGAGACCAAATGTCTGATCAGATAAATGTCTGTGAGACCAAATGTCTGATCAGATAAATGTCTGTGGGAGCAAATATCTTATGGGGAAATGCTGCAAATATCTGATGGGGTAAATGTCAGTTGGAGCAAATATCTGGTGGGGTAAATGTTCATGGAAGCCAATATGAATATCTGATGGGGTAAATGTCCATGGAAGCCAATATCTGATGGGGTAAATGTCCATTGGAGCAAATATCTGATGGGGTAAATGTCCATGGAAGCCAATATCTGATGGGGCAAAATTTTCATGAAAAGCATTGAAAACAAATATCTGATTGGCATTGGAGCAAATATCTGATTGGGTAAATGTCTGGGAGCCAATATCTGATTGGGTAAATGTCCATTGGAGCAAATATCTGAGGGGATAAATGTCTGGGAGCAAATGTCTTATTGGGTAAATGTCTGTGGGAGGCAATGTCTGATGGGGTAAATCTTTGATGGGGCAGGGTGTAAATGTTTGTGAGATCAAAAATATGATCTGATAAATTACTGTCCTTGGGAGCTTAAGAATTTTTCCTAACCCATATGGCTTATGCATGTATAGAGTATCTTTAAGTGGCATGAGCTGCCAAACTTTTGATATTTTTCGTTTAAAACAGAAATTCAAAATTTATGGCTATTTTTCTCAAACAGGTCAAATAAAGAGCTTTTCGTTAATAATGTCTGATTGGGTAAATGTCTGAGTTAATTCAAGTGCTGGAAAAAAGTAGAAGAGTGTAAATTCTCATCTTAATTCAAGAGAGAGCTCGTAAAACATTCAATGATTAACTGCTGGTCAATCATCTCCCTGGACTGAGATGTGTTAAAAGTTTAAATCTCATTCAGAACCTTTTTGTTATTGAGGATTTAGCAACATACATAGTCCTCCAATTAACTCAGGTATTACCGTAAGCCTCAGGATTGCACACAAACAATTTTTTTAGAAATATCAAACACACAAAAATAAACTCCTCAAAAGTCAAGTATGGCCATTCACCGAAAACAAGGCTTTAGAATCGGTCAGAAATACCAAGAAAATGGTCCAGGACAGAAAGTATTCTTGCTGCGCTCTCAGGGGGGAACAGGACCAGCAAGCGAAACTGCTTGGGAGAGATCAGCCAAATCCCCCTGCTCCACCTACTTTCAGTTTCAAAACAAACCGCCAGAAGTTTCTTTAAGATAATACAAAGTATAGACTCATTGAATATTTTTGGCGTCTGTGTTTTCTCTCTTTCTCATGACAATCACAATTCATGGAAATATCCTAATTTCAACAGCTTATGCCACTTTAAATGGATGGGCACTATTTTAAAGAAAGTTAAAGCTTTCTTTTTTTAAAAAAAGTTTCTGGGGATAGGATGTTTGCCAATAACAGTTACACATGTGAAATATATGTTTGGAATATAGAAATTGAGCCATCACTGTATCAATTAGTTCCAGTAGCCTGCTGTTACTGTTGTTCTAAAACTACAGAAACAAAAATCTGTTACCCATCATGAAACCAATATTTGGTATGATGTATAACAAAAATAGCGTTGAACTGATTTGATGTTTCTTATTGATACTGAAATTATCAGGCTTGAAACAGGTGCCGTTCTTGTGTGTCTGCTATGTCCTTGTCTGTTGGTTGAACTGCTTTAAGCATTTAATTTGATGTGTCTTCACCTATTGTTGTCAGGGTGACAAAACTCCTGATAGTAAAAGAGGTTAGCCTTTGTAGAAGTGTCTTTTTATCGTTTGAAATAACCATCTACAATATAGGTCACAAACTGAATTTCTTTTCAACCTTTTGTACAAAGATTGAAAAGACAATTTTCTGGCACGTCTGGCAGGTTGCTGCAGTTGGGATTGATGGTTTATTGAGGGGTACTGTGTTAGTGAATCTGGTAAACTTTGTAGCATGGTTGGCTGGTTGCAGAATAACACTGTTTTTTTATGAATGGGTCAAGGTGTGAATTGGCCCTATGGGGTCACAGAACTGCTCTCCTGGGACACCCACTCCTGGCACAGTTACCTATTTGGCCATATCTACAAACTACTCTCACTCAACAACTGTTAGGTGTTAGGAAACATCGAACAATCATACAGTAGCATAGTCAATGCTTATTTCTGTCTTCTTTTGGGGAGACCTTGGCCACTTAAGATCATTTAAATAATTTACCCATTTATAATGAGTAAGGTTTTGTCATTTTGAATATAGCTTCTGTATTGATACATTGACGTTAATACTTGGCTTTTGACGTGATATTGTCTGGGGTTGACTACAGAAACTATTTGAATTTGAAGTAAGGTGTGCACTGTTGGTATAAAAGAGGAATGTTGCTGAACGACTTGCCAGACAGCTCATTCACGTTAAAATAGATCATTGGCTCATGTCTGTTGGGTTTGTCTACCTGTTTTTTTACATGTCATCTTCATCTTAACGGATTTATCTACCTGTTCAGGTAAGATCTATTTATTATCTATTTCATGGGTCCGCCTTAATTATTTCAATACATATTGGGATTAACTGAGATTGTGTTAATAAATCTACACATGTATTATTGGTTAAGGGAAGTCCCAATAATTGGTCGTGTCATCTATTACATGACCCCATCTAAGGTGTGTTTAATGAGATTTTCACACAGGTGTACATGATACTAAGTTATACTTATCATTACTTCTAACTCATTAATACCTCATTTAATCCTCCAAATAGACATTTAGAAATTAAATCCTAGCTATCAATTACATGAATTTTTCAAATAAACTTGTGTAAAAGGTGTGTTTTAATATAAATTAAGATGACACAATAAGTTTCCATCTGTTGGTTAACAAGTCACATATTTTCACATTTATTATAACGTTTTCTGGTGTCTAGAGCGGTATGTACAATTTATCCAAGTAGCAACATTACACATTTAGTGTGTATATTTTTTACAATAAGGCACACTGGCAATGTCTTGCATAATTATAATCGATAGGCTTGATGGTTATTTGAGGCATCTCGGACCATTTTTATTGGCTTATGAATCGTTCATCTCATTCTGGATCTTTAGATACAAGACAATGTTTATGATATTTATTCAAAATCTTTTTTTTCGTGTATTATTTCTGCCTGTTTGGTTGGGGGCAAATGTCTGTTGGGTTTATATTGTTTTGGCAGCCACCATTTATATGGTGATTATGTATGTTATAAAAGTAGAACATTTGTGTTGCGAGTTGTTTCTTTTACTGGCTGTTTTTGGCCTAAGGGTTTATCGCTCATTGTTCAAGAATTAGGCGACAAACCAGTAATAAACGACAAGTGTGGGTTTTTTATGCTTCATGTATCACGAAACGTCTGATGATAGATGACCTTACTCATGGTCTTTTCTCCTCCCTTATTCAGCTTTGTTTCACTCCAGAACTTTCTTATATGAAACACAAATACAGACATTAACTAGGTTAAGATGATGTTTAGTCTTGGATCAAACCAGTGATCTGAAATATGTTATATAAACTTTAACTCAGTTTTAGTTCTATTATTCTTGCTGCCTTACATACATTTGATCATATTATAAAATGATGTGAAGATGTTCTTATAAATAGTACCACTGTCTTCTAGAGATAATTGCAATTGCCCATGTACTCTCCTAAATCATAATAGCTATTTTTGTAAGAAATATTATGTTTCATAATTGTTTGTCTTCATAAACCTAAAATTTCTGAACCTCTTTAATCTAGATTTTAAACTAACGTGGAAGTATGTAGCTCACTTGTAAGCCTACATTTATTTATATGTCCTTATTTAGAAGCTTTTTGAGATAAATTTCTGAAATAGATGAATGTACTTACATGAATGATGTTAAATGACAATTGTGTTATATTTTTGCAGGTCTAGCACATATAAGAGGGCCCTGTGTCCATAATAGCCTGCATAGAGATGCGGCGACCTAACTTACATACCCTCCTTCAAGGGAGTTTATTCCTGGTGCTGGTCATCAGGGTATTCTCCCAAACAAACCGTAAGTAATTAAATAGGACAGAAATTTACTCCATTGAGCTTTTAGATGTAATTTTTCTTAAAGTGGCATGGGCTGCCAAAATGTTGATATTTTGACATTTAAACAGAATAATATAATAATAATAACAGAATAATAAATATTGGCTATTTTTCTAAAGACGTATGATTCAGAAGCTTGTTAGTGCTTCTAGTCTCGAGAATTAACGATAAAGTATTGTTTTGAATCAACTTTGGCTTGGAATGAATGAATGGTCGTCCCGGTTTTTTAAATTTTGTTTACTTTTAGGACACTATTTCGGTTCGTATAGGTCACATACTGTATGGATTTTCTTCATTCCAATCGTTTAGTTTTTCGATGGCAAACAAAGCCTCTCACTGTCGTGACGATCAGAAATTATGAAAAAAGTGTGAATTTTGGCAGCTCATGCCACTTTAAATAGAGTAATATAATAACTTTTCCTACTGTCCATTTAAATTGGCCTAATTGCTAAACTCCTACATATGGACAGGTGGAAGCATAGCTGGCTAACCCATGATTCTCCCTTTTTAGAATTGGACATTATTGGTCATTAAATATAATAATTCATGATTTCTTTGTTTTCTTGATCAAACATTTGTGTTTTTTTGTGAAGATAGATTTATTTTTCTATTCAATATGGTTAATATGATTAATTTCTAATATTTTTTTCCCTGATTCTGGATAAGTATTAATACACTTATTGATTAGGTAATTATACAGAGCTTTTATACACATGTACTGGTAATCATACAGAGCTTTTATACACATGTACTTCATTGTTTGAAAGCATAAATAAATCCTGAATCAAAAGGCTATAAGATGTAAAATCTGATGTACTTTTTTGTTCTCCCTTCAGCTTGTGATCAAATAATGGAACCAGGTGATTCCCCTGGAATTTACAGAGTGACTTTCGAGGAATCAGGTATATTTTGATTTTAATATTTTGTTTAAGTATACGTAAACTGGGTGTAAACAAACCAGAACACTTTGGTATGAGACATATACCCATAGGCAAGGGAGTTGTCAGAAAAGTTTATTATTTTAATACAATATCGGTACATGTCCTCCTCCTGTAGGAGAACTCTCTAGTAGGTTAGTTCCTGTCACCTATCCTACTTTCACAAAACATGAATCACAAGGGTGTAGAGACCGCTTCATTTTAATAATATGTACAACATATATATTTGTTCCCAAAATATCTATCCAGTTATTCAATCTGCTGCCATATACAATAAAGTAACCTTGTATGTGACATAAAACTCCAATCAAGCAATCAATCAATCAATCTTAGAGATATGCCAACCATTTATTGATTGTGAACCTGACAATTCTCTGAAATTAAATTCTTGCAATTTTATTGAACAGACATTCGAAGCAGTATTCTATAAATATAATCATCTAGCGGTTTGATATAATCATTATTTGATAATCATTCAAAAGGCTCGGAATAGATAAGATGGCATGTGTATTTCAAAAATAGTCTGTCCTTATAAATGAGTATTAAGAGGCTTAATCCAGCGTTTTCTCCGTCTGTACTATATTTAACTGACGGGTTAATGGTTCAGTGGTATTATTTATATGAGCTACCTTCTCAGGTTTATGAATGTCCATGGTCAATCTAGATTATTGATAACGTTAAAATGCCATTTGTTGATTTCCTGACCCTTAGGCTGAAATCTTTTATCAGGTTATCAATGGTGTGAGATAGAGACGATCAAATGTATGACCGTGGCTGTTTCAGGCAAAACTTGACAGATCTCTCTAGACAACAATACTTTTGTGTGATAGATTTTAGCAACTTCAATGGAGACTACATTGTATAACAAATTTTAAGCCTTGGATTTACTGGCTTATGATAATTCAGGGCACCCTTTCTTGAGTCCAGTTTATATCAAACTTTGGGGAAACTTTTGGGGAGCCCAAAAGGGTGGGAAATTAAGGCCACTGACCATTGTGGCCTCCATTAAAATTGAAGCATTGATTTCGTAACAGGGCTGCTTTCAGATCAAAAGAATAAATAAAAGCACACCTGAAGTGTACTCTTAAAATACCTAATTGCTCTTTATAGATAATCTAAATGCTTGGACTCTGGACTTCCAACAAGTGACAAAATAAAAAAAATAGGCATTTTTCATCTGAAATTTGAAAGAAATTTTTATTCAGATAGCTGTGTTGATCCTGTTTAAAATTCAGTGATGTTATTTTTCGAACATCTTTATTGGTGTTTCATAATAGTCAATAGTTAAAGTCCATAAGGAGTTTCTTCACTTAAACCTATCCCTTTAATCACGTTAGATGGGATCATCATTTCCCATAGATAGGATATCAGACAAGTCAATCACATAATGCAGAGGTCACTGAGGCATGACCGTTATATACCTACATGGTCAATAACTTACACATATGATCTCTATTTGATACTGGCGGATCCATTTTCATAATTTACTGTAAAAAAATAACTGTTTTTGTATGTCTCACATCTCAAAGGATGCTAAATAGGCAAAGAAATATGTATTTTTTATATAAACCAATAACCTGGTCATTCTTATAAATGTTTCTCAATGCTGGAAAATAATCATCTTCATTTTGAATATCATCTTTTTATGACTTCATCAGTTAACTTATATTTGCAGAGAGAAAGAAAATGAGATTATGTAATGCAAATAATATGGATCAAAAACCAAATTTCTTAGTCCATCTTCAGTTTTCCTTTATGGATTTATAACACTAAATTGCAGAGTTATTTGAGTTCATTCCACAATTCCCACTAAGTGAGTAACTCAGCTTTTTAGAGCATTGAGGTTGAATGCAGAAATTAGGTTGAATCTCATGTGGAGCCCGTTCACTAGAGGGCGTAGAATCACATTTTTACATAACTGTCATATTTATGAGTTGCCATAACAGTTAATACGTAAACACTTACACTAGGCCTCTTATAAGACAATAACCTGAATTTGAAATAAAGTCGCCTTGATAGGCTTGATGCTACTTATTTAACTGTCTCAACCAAGATGTATTTTTTTAGAAGCAGAATTATTTCGTCTTGAAAAAAGTCAACATTTTTATAATGTCACGGTTGAATCATTGAGTTCAAAGAGTGTATATATAGCCTACACTACAGTGTAACTGTCTAGTAATGCAATCATGAAGAACATGACTTGTAAACTGTTAGCTTTGAATATATTATCATGATATTATTATTGACGCTATATCTGGATCAATATGGGACAGTAGGACTTGATTTAGGCCAGTGTGTACAGCTATAGCATATATTAGAATATACCTGTTCATGTAGTTTAAATCTGTGTTAGCAAAACCTCTCATTCATTATGAACAAAAAATTGTATATTGAAGTTTGGATATAGTAATACAATGTGGGGACATTAAGTAGATTCATATAGGCTCCACAAAGTATACAGGTGAAACTTTCACTTGACTTGACAACAAATAGTAAGAGTTAAAAAAGAAAAAACATCAACATAAAACCGTAATCGGATGCACCAAGAAGATGTTTTATATGGTGGTCCGCACTCATTACCAACATAGTGTTATACTTCACCACAGGTATTCACATAATCAATCTTAAACCTTTTGAAAGACATGTTGAATGTTACACTATGGTGTTGACAAAAGCATAAATCTATTGGCTGTTATAGTCTCTTTCTAAACCCGTTTATTCTCATCAAAACACACAATTGAAAAAAAGAAAAAACTGGTTAGGTTGGGTTTACTTTATAAATACACAGGTAGACTGTATGCTTCAAAGTTACCCCTCTTTTATATAAATATTTACCATACAAAGTGACCTGGAACATTGAAATTACCCCAAGCTTTACCATATTGTTGATATATTATCTATAACATAAATGTGAGGCGATGAGGAATATCAATATGTAGACACTGATAAAACAATGATTTCAGCAGTGGTAATTAGATTGACGATGTCTCAAGCAAATTAACTCTTGATAATTAACTCTTGATACCAAAAACAGCAATTCACACTAACTCCCCACAAGTACAAGATTGCTTCATAATACAGCATCTTCCTTATCATATGTCTTTCATGCTTGCAAGTTTCGTATTAAAGGAACATAACTTATCACCTTATCAGCCTATGTAATTTTTCTCCCTTTTCAGACACAGTAACAAATTTTGAAGTTCAGCGTAGACAGCTGAAAATAGTTGGAGTGTTAGGTCAAACTGTGTCACTAACTTTACAACCTCCGAGAGGGATTGATGCTAGTATTGTCTCACTACTGCCAGTAGACCAATACTTCCAGATCGAAAATTATAATAGGGGCATCTATATCCGGAAGTTACAGCCTATCAACAGAGATGTAAGGTGGTCTTTTGTATAACTAATACATTTAATATTTGTAGTTATTGTTACATAGACTTGTATGTAGTGTTATTTAACAAGAAAGTGAATTGATATGGAATTATTTTCAGTTTTCATCCGTTTGTTTTTATGAACTATAAAAACAACAGCCATATGTGACTCTAGCTGTGTACTTCATTTACCTTAATTTTACCTGGCAAAGAACTAACGATACTTTACATGCAATTGTAATCATATTCTTCTAACATGCATACCCAAAACTGAAATCATTGATTGGATTGAATTGTGGATATTTTAATCATGTTTTGACCTTTCTTGTTAGGGTAACTTACCGGCCATCAGTGATGATATAGATGAGGTAGATTATACATTACTCTGTGCAACGTTTGATAATCCCCCGAGAAGGGTAAGTGCTTTGTATCCTCAACTTATCATTCAATAACAGAAATTCAGATGTTATTTTATCATGCAGCATCATTCAGTAAGAGAAACTCAGATGTTATTTTATCATGCAGCATCATTCAATAACAGAAAATCAGATCTTAGGCAGCATCATTCAATAACAGAAACTCAGATGTTATTTTACCATGCAGCATTATTCAATAACAGAAATTCAGATGTTATTTTATCATGCAGCATCATTAAATAACAGAAATTTAGACGTTATTTTATCATGCAGCATCATTCAATAACAGAAATTTAGACGTTATTTTATCATGCAGCATCATTAAATAACAGAATTCAGATGTTATTTTATCATGCAGCGTTACTGTATTCAATAACAGAAATTCAGATGTTATTTTATCATGCAGCATTACTGTATTCAATAACAGAAATTCAGATGTTATTTTATCATGCAGCATTACTGTATTCAATAACAGAAATTTAGATGTTATTTTATCATGCACCATCATTCAATAACAGAAATTCAGATGTTATTTTATCATGCAGCATCATTCAATAACAGAAATTCAGATGTTATTTTACCATACAGCATCATTCAATAAC
This sequence comes from Lepidochitona cinerea, assembly GCA_963971465.1. Taxonomy (NCBI): domain Eukaryota; kingdom Metazoa; phylum Mollusca; class Polyplacophora; order Chitonida; family Tonicellidae; genus Lepidochitona; species Lepidochitona cinerea. Next base: position 6,212,386 of record OZ020551.1, read on the forward strand.
AGAAATTCAGATGTTATTTTACCATGCAGCATCATTCAATAACAGAATTCAGATGTTATTTTATCATGCAGCGTTACTGTATTCAATAACAGAAATTCAGATGTTATTCTATCATGCAGCATTTCTTTATTCAATAACAGAAATTCAGATGTTATTTTACCATACAGCATCATTCAATAACAGAAATTCAGATGTTATTTTACCATGCAGCATCATTCAATAACAGAATTCAGATGTTATTTTATCATGCAGCGTTACTGTATTCAATAACAGAAATTCAGATGTTATTCTATCATGCAGCATTTCTTTATTCAATAACAGAAATTCAGATGTTATTTTATCATGCAGCATCATTCAATAACAGAAATTCAGATCTTATTTTATCATGCAGCATTACTGTATTCAATAACAGAAATTCAGATGTTATTTTATCATGCAGCATTACTGTATTCAATAACATATATTTATATGTTATTTTATCATGCACCATCATTCAATAACAGAAAATCAGATGTATGTCTTTTTCTTATCCATACTAAGCCGAGCTACGTCTATGGGATGGTCCCACTCAGACCAAAGAAAATTTAAAATTCTCTATTGCGTTATGGGGAAGAGTTGCCAGTTACTTTCGAGGATCAGGCTTTCCTCTGGGTAAAGAGCTTGTTTCCTCCCCCACTAAACCTGACAATGTCGCTGTATAAGTGAAATAATCTTGAGTGCGGGATGATTTTTTTGTATTGTCTTGTTCATAAACCCTTTTTAAGCCTAGGTTTTTCAGTGAACAGAACCATTTGTCTACCCTGAATATAAAAGAAATAATCTTGGGCACAGCATAAGTCATCAGACAATCATCAATACTTGTAATAATTTGTCTTACTTTCTTTTCAGATTTTTGCTCCTTTAAAAATTACCATAACAGATATCAATGACAATTCCCCCCAGTTTATAGGAGCTCCTTACAGTGTTGTGGTCAATGAGGTGAGTCGAGATTGTTAGAATTGTTTAAGTCATCATTTTTGTGTATAGGTAATGTATGTTTTGTCAGAATTTCATGAAGGTTTTGTCTCTGATGCTGTAATAGCGCATGGGGCTGGCTGTTTCTTCATTTTAACTTAACAATCAGTTTTGACATTGTGTAATAAAAAAAGTCAATATGTTTGAATCTTTTATACTCAACTGATCCATGTCCCCCAAAGAATATGTGTCCACTATTGAATTTCTGATATGTGTATGTTTCTTCTAACAGTTGACCCCAGTGGGGACCACAGTCTTTCGTCAGCTTAGTGCTACAGATCTGGATTCAGGGCCCGCTAAAAATGTGGATTTTTACTTCATTGACGGGGATGGAACAATTGTAAGTTTATGACTGGAGATCATCTCCAATGCTTTTCTAAATTTGACATCGATTCTGTTTTAAATTTTATGACAGTATTTTAGATTAAAACCTATGTAAAGGCTGTTATTTTTTTCTTGTGTTCGTGAAGTAAAATCTAGGATATAATGGGTATATACTTTCTACAGTATTTGATTGAATTGTCTGTATGAATCTGTTTGTTGTAGAATGATGGGACGACTTTCTTTGCTATTGATGCCCCTAGGCTTGGATATATCACTCTCAAGAAGCCCCTTGATTTTGAGGAGATGTTTTCTCAGCTTCAAAGAAATACCTACAATCTCTCAATAGAGGCTCAGGTAATCTATAACTGTTTATCACGAGGAAGTTTTGGGGGAAACATAATAATTTATTCATATTGCCTTGGTTTATATTGCTTCCTAAATGAAAGCCACTATAAAATCAACGGGATCAAATTATTGAATCTTTCTCATTTGTCTCATATTGTATATTGCCTTTTTCTCCTCTATAAAACGAGTGTATATTGGCCATCACCATAAATGTTATCAGATAAATGTAGTTTACCTTCATGTTTAAATCTGTCATATCTTGCAATCACATAAATTGTCACATTGGTGAAATAAATATCCAAAATAAAATGTTGATTATGTAGGATAATGGAGTACCTCCAAGGACGACTGTATCCTGGATTGAAATCACTATCAAGGATAATGATGATTTGGGCCCGGTTTTTGAGTACCCAGGCTGTCTGAATATCACCCAATATGTACCAGTGTGTATTAATCCACAATATACAGCCACTGTCAAGTCCAATGAAGTAACAGTAAGTCACATTTTAATTAATCTACCAAAACAAACACAGATTTACTTTTTATCCAATGACTTTTGTTAATAAAGTTGTCCAAGGACCCCAAATATTAATTTGTTGATTTTTTTTTTAAATTTTAGTTATTGAACATGTGCACATTTTACTATATTGACATCTGTGTTTATCAACATTACTAACCCAAGTTACTGTCGGTCATCTTTTAACCTGTGGACAAGAATCATTTCTGCTGTTGTTACTGTTGTAGGTGGGCCCTTTAACAATTTACCCGTTCACAGATGATCCTGTCTCACCTGTGGATATCCTTGCCATTGATCAGGATACCATTAACAATCAACTCAAATATGAAATTGTGTCCAGTAAGTTGAGATTCTTTTTTTCTCCAAATGTACTAGAAATGCTTCATCTGAACTCCATTGTTGTATTATCCAGAGATTTTTACTTACTTAATAAGATTTCTCTGACATCTCTTCACAAAATTGAATTATAGATTATTCAGGTCAACAAAAGCTACTTGCAGTTTTAATCCCCCACTCTTTCGTCCAAATTAAAATAAATAAGTTTGGACTGGGCTCTCATTTTATCAAGTACTTGTGAAAAGCTGTGAGCTTGTTTTTCTCCCTCCCTAAACCTGTCATACTGGGGAAATACTGTTTTGTGTGGCATTAAACATTAATCAATCACTTTGTTAAAGAATATGAAAGTCTTGATACTTCATGTGTAACATTTGTTTCTCTTGACAGCATTTCCTTCCACATACCTGTCTTATTTTGCTGTACAAACCCAGACCATATTTCGTGGTTCAGATGCATATTACCAGGCATTACTCACACAACAACAGCCTATACTAAGAAATCAGGACAGAGAAGTTACAGTGGTTCTCAAGGTGAGCTTTAATTCATTATTTATATCTTACACAACAAACAATGATATTACAACTGTATTGTGCTATTACGGCAAAATTCTGTCTTCGCTCATTATTATTGGAAGTTGGGTTGTTTTTATGAGACTTTCTTTGAAATGGCAGCAATAATCAAAAATTGTGATTTTGTTTTAATCCTCATAAAGATTGAGCGAAGCAGTTTAAACCCTAAAGTAGGCCTAATCTGCATTTCAAATTTGAATAATTTTAAGCTAAATATTTGCCATGATGAATGTTGCTCAAATTAATATATATGAAGACAATCTTAGGAATGAGTGTTAATGAATTTATCATTTTTTTTATAAAGGCCCAAGAGGTGTCTGTGAATAAACGTTATGAGACTGCTGTTGTAAGAATTAAAGTGGACTCAGTGAATCAATTCAGCCCTGAAATCACAAACAGCCTGGGAACAGGTAGAGGGGTTATCAGAGAAAACTCCCCAATTGGTACACTCGTCACCAGTGAAGATGGAACACAAAGACTTCAAATCCTTATCTCAGATGCTGATGTGGTAAGCTACATCTGAAACCTCTCCTCTTCAATATTTATTTATATTTCTAGATGATAAAGAGTATTTGAGTATAAAGAGTATTTTCCGTGTATATTGTATTCAATTTAGCCAAAGCATTTCAAGCATTCTGCATTTTACTGGTACATCACGATGACATCACGACGCCACACTCATGATGATATGGCGATGTTACCATGTTTACTAGAGGAGAAACTCAGGCCTTTTGCCAGAAGGAAATCCCCTGACATTCTGGCAACCCTTCAGCGTATAAAAAAAATTTGAGCAATTTTTTAACATCTCTCCTTTATTGTTATTTGTTTTCAGTTAGCTGGTGATCCGATTCCCCCGTATGATATCACCTTGTCGAATCCAATCTTCTCTGTAACCCCTGATGGCTATATCAGTCTAACTACACCAAACCTAAATTATGAATCCTTCACAAATCCGGTTCTTCCTGTCACGGTAAGGATTATGTCATACTATATTCTATGTAGCCAAGGTATTTAGTTATTGTCTTTTGGCATTCTGAATAAAATATGTCTGTGCTAACTATACAGAAAATTTTGCTCAAGGGAATCTACAATATATAATATATTTTAAAATGTTGTCTTTAAACTGAATGGGTTTGGGTTGATTGCAGTTTTCTGACTTATGTCTTGACTTGTGTCTTGAAGTTTTGAGCATACAAGGAAAGCTTTTTGTCTATTTTGTTATTTACCAATATGATATTTATTTTCCCTATAGGTAACAGTGAGGGAGACAGATACTACAGAGAGACGACAATCCACTCTCACCTTGTTTATTGAGGTGCAAGATGTGAATGAGTTTGCTCCAGTTTTCCCTGATGGTGACTACAAGCGAGAATTAGAAGTCGGAGGCTACGAACAAAACCCACAGACTTTAATCATTGTAAGTATTCTCACCAGTCACATATCTACAGTATTTTCACGCAGAAACTGTAAATTGACACAGCTTTAAAAATCAAGCGAAGTTTCTGATGTGTTATATATGTTGTAGTTGTTTTTATGGGTGGGGGTGGGGGGAAGACATATGTTTTGGTACCAAAACCCTTTAGTTGAATTTTGTTTTACAAATACACATAACTTTTGATGGTTGATTCTATTTTTTCTAATTTCTTTATGATTTCTAGTTGTCAGCATCTGATGGAGATCGTGGTCTGAATGGTTTGGTCAGATATAACATTGAACAGATAAGTGCAGGAGGAGAGGGGAAGTTTTCCCTGCGAGATAACGGAGATGGCTCCGTCACTGTACTGGCTAATGGTACATTTCAAAGGAACGAAGTACATACAATTGTAGTGAAGGCTGAAGACCAATCTCCCAATCCTCAAGAGAGACAGTAAGTAAAAGTTACTTTAGAAACAAACTTTTGAAGAAAAAATCTCTGTGTGAATGAAATATTTCCAAGAACTATTTAAAACATTAAAAATATCCTGTCAGATTTTTGTGCACAGATTTGAACCTCTTTTCAAATTTTTTTTTTTTTACATTTTGTGTAAATTTTTTGTTTCATAGGAGTTCCACATTGTTAATGATTGTGCGAATTGTGAGCCAGGCTAATAACTCTCCCAGGTTTCCTGGTAGACTTTTTACTCAGCAAGTCAGTGAAGGTTCCACACCAAACTCTCAAGTTTATGTTGCGGTGGTAAGTGATGCAAACAACTAGTACATTAATTTGAAATATTATTAAAATTTGTAAACTGTCTGTTGCGAAAGAAAATTAAATTGTGTTCGTATTCTACATTTGAAAACAAATATGATTATTAACTAATTGAAATATAATATTTTTGTTATATACAATATAGTGTAGTAAAAACAGCCAAAATTTCTTGCACTTCAATTTAGACATGGTTTCCCAATACTTTTTACAGGCTCAGGATCCTGATAATGAACCTTTGACTTATGACATCATCGGTGGAAATCCAGGCAATGTTTTCAGAATCAACTCAACGTAAGTAGCTGGTATTGAAATATTCACTCAAATATGAATCTCTGTTTTCTCTTGTATTGCAAAGAAAATAGATTTAATCAAGTAAAGCCCTTTTTTTTTCGCGATAAAAGTACCAAGTACAGTGGAAACTAGAAAGAACTTTACACTTAGAGAATTGATATCTGTTTTGAACATTGTTTTCTCAACATATCAAAGTGGAAACACACTAAATGCTATGTTTTACTATTGCAAAATTTGTTTTTGTCTTTCGTAGAACTGGAGTTGTGTATCTGAGATTGCCCTTAGATAGAGAAACACTAGACAGATATGATGTTCAAATTCAAGCCAGAGACAGAGCTGGGCTGGTAAGTCCAAATATCTGTTTCTAAACGGAAGATTGTGTCGGTTAATTTACTAATTCAGTAATTTCCCTGATGATGATTGCAACTTGCTTTCGAAATACTGACTTTGTATGAACATTTAAATAAACGGAAGGTATTTTGTGAATTGTCACCTCTTTTTAACCAGTTTAGTCCAGATACTTCTAATGTGAATGTTATTATCATCTTACAGACGGACTCTATGACCGTGAGATTTCTAGTAACAGATATTAATGACAACACACCTGTGTTTGACCGAGGAAACTACACATTCACTGTGAATGAGGGTTCACCCCCTCTCAATGTCGGCAGAGTACAGGTAAACACAATTATATTTGTTTTCTTTTACCTGTTTTGTATATATATACTCAGTTTAAATTGAATTTACCCACCAACTTTGTATCGGTATCTTATTTATGAGGTTTTCTTTCTATTTCCTCAGGCCAGTGATTTAGATGCCCCTAACACTGTAAATTCTCAGGTATCCTACAGAACTAATTCAGACAAGTAAGTTTACCTGGATTGTTAAAGTAATTTTCAACTCTCTGTAGGAATAAAAAATGTTTACTGAAGATCAATCCTATTTGTTAGTCTCTAAGTGACCCAATACAGTCAAATCCTATATTGAAATTGACCTTTATTGCCTGGTGTTTCGTATGTTTTTTGTTGTTTTTTTCTCGATCAATATTTGGTCTGCTTTCAGAAGTTATTCACAGTCCAAAACGGGGCTTCTAGAGGGATAGTTAACATATTTTATGTAGTGTGTTAACTTCATACTGAATATTTATTTCAGATTCCGTGTGGATCCAAGCACGGGTGAAATCATTTCAACGGCTCCTTTAGATTATGAAACCCAGCAGGTTTACGTCATTGTGGTAGAAGCCAGTGATTTAGCCCCAGACAGTAGAACAGGCAGTACCATTGTGACAGTGTCTGTCAGAGATGTACAAGATTTTGCTCCTGTCTTTATTACAGCTCAAGTTTCTGCTTTTGTCCCAGAACAGACCACTAACTATTTAGTGGCATCTTTAAGGGTGAGTATATGGAATGTGTTTCATTCATTCATGTTCATCTAACGTTTAACTGTTGCAACTAGATAAACAGGTATAATATTATATAAGAATAACTGATTGCAATCAAACTTCTCAACAACAAACTATTGCTAAAGAACTCCAGGCTTATAGTTATGTGATCAAATGAATTCCTGGGCCAGACTCTTCTGAATATTTTGATAATTCTAAGCTTTGAGTGGATATTTTTTTACATGTTATTACAGGCTGTGGACAGGGACACCCAACCAAATGTTCAATATCGGTTTGTCCCAGGGGCTGATACATCTAACTTTCAAATCCGTACAAACGGGGACTTGATAACTCTACAACCATTGGATTTTGATCGTAGAAATTATCGTGTTCTGGTAACAACAACGGATGGATCATCTCTTGTGCCTTCTTCTACAGCTACCGTGGACATAACCGTCCTTGTAAGACAACTGTTCTTCTTCACTTTTCTTATTCTGCACATTACAGTTATTGTTAGACATTTTACGTCATGCCACTTATAGGAAAGCAACTAATCCTAAAAGTAAATCACCAGATGAATCACTAAAGGGAAGGATATCTGAATTTCCTAATTCTATAATATTACATTTAGTATCTAAATGATACAGAAATACATCTTTTTAATTCTTCTGGTAATTATTGTTTTAACGATAGACCAATACCTAACGTAACCTATGGATTAATAAATTATAGTTCAAGGAAATTTACTTTTATCAGAAAATGTAAGATGTAGGTAATTTACTCTTGTTGATGAAATGTAAAACTGTATTTAAGACGTGTTTGTTTCTCAGGACATTCCTTCTATCAACAACCTGCCCCAGACTATTCAAGTGGATGAGAACATAATTCAGGGAGAACCTCTGTATGATGTGTCAGCTGTAGATAGAGATCCACCGGTCAGTTATAAAACTATACTACTCCTCTTAGCAACTACATCATAATGTTACCAAATTTAGTAATTTTACACAAAAATGATTCTAATTGAGAAATAGGAAAACATTTGGATGAAATATGCCTTTATGTTTTTGTTTTTTCTTTGTTTTTCATTCAGAACACGGAGTTTAGTTCAATCCGCTACAGTATCACCGAAGTATTCCCAGCCTCTGGTCAGGGTTTCTTTTTTATTGATCCTCAAAGTGGTCAGGTGGTATTACGTGAACAGCTGTCAGCAGATATCAACAAACCTTCATCATACAGGGTCAGTCAAATCTTTAAAAAAAGTAGAGTTTGGACTCGATTGAGCTTGAAATTGTGTTGTGTACATATGTCAATTAAAGCACAGAACATCTTAAAAATTTCCATCAATAAAGGTTACCAAGCTATCTCCTGACTAAATTACTCATGGTAACACAAGATTAACTTTGCTATCTTTTTAATAAATTTGGGATGATAAAAGCTGTCTTTAGTTTAACAAAATTTATATAAGAAATCAACAAATGCAGTCACTGGGTAGTTAAATAGTTCTGGTCGTAGCAGAAGAGATAACAAACTTGTTTGTAAACATTTAGGGCTCCTCATCAGGAAAATGATGATGGAAACACTGCTTGTTTTGGTAACCATTATACTTTAATTTGTTTAAATTCCCGACTTACATTTTCACCAAATGACATAATTTGATTTCAGTTGACTATTGAGGTTAGGAATGGTGGATCCCCTCCGTTATCATCAACAGGTGTCCTTACCATTAACGTCAATAGAAACAGTCGACCACCAATCTTCAATACCACTGTTAACCAAGAACGTATCAATGAGACAAGAGGGGTTGGGTTTCTTGTCATTCGTGTCTCTGCCACAGATCCTGATCCAGGGGTAAGGAACATTTATTCACTTTGATAAATGTGATATATATATATCTGGTATCCATTTAAAGGTGGGATGTATTTGGTCACACATAGGAATAACAGGTTTGATCTCTGCCATGATATGTTTTACACTTGTACCATGGCCTTATAATTTTCTGAGTAGTATTTGATTGTTCTATAATTTTTTTCTTTTCTTAATAAATCATGCATTGGGAAATAAATCTTATTACCTGTATGTATTGTGATTTCCCCAGGTGTTTGGAAAGGTGACTTATGAGCTGATTGGTGATGGAAACTCACCTAACTTCTTTACCATTAATGAAAACACCGGTCAGATTACTATCAGAGATAATCTATGGAAAGATGACAACTTACAATACACGGTAATTTATTTCTAATTAATGTCTCGTGATGACTCATTGTTTCAACCAGATATTTTTCATTATTTAATTTTGTGGGAATTATTTCTTTTACACTTGGACTTTATTGTTTATCTAATAATATTTGATTTAATTTTTAGCTTCGTGTTCGTGCCACAGATGGTGGGGGACTAAGTAGTATAGGTGTATTTACTGTGTATGTTGATCGTAACCTTAACACACCATCGTTTGACAGACTTGTTTATGACTTGGAGATTCCAGAAACACAACAACTTCAAACCCCTCTCCTGAAGCTATTAGCCACCGATCTTGACAGACAGGTAAGTCAACATCTGACTGATAATATTCATCCACTTGACAGACAGGTACGGCAACATCTGACTGACAATATTCATCCACTTGACAGACAGGTACGGCAACATCTGACTGATAATATTCATCCACTTGACAGACAGGTAAGTCAACATCTGACTGATAATATTCATTCACTTGACAGACAGGTAAGTCAACTTCTGACTGATAATATTCATCCACTTGACAGACAGGTAAGTCAACATCTGACTGATAATATTCATCCACTTGACAGACAGGTAAGTCATCTGACTGATAATATTCATTCACTTGACAGACAGGTAAGTCAACATCTGACTGATAATATTCATTCACTTGACAGACAGGTAAGTCAACATCTGACTGATAATATTCATCCACTTGACAGACAGGTAAGTCAACATCTGACTGATAATATTCATCCACTTGACAGACAGGTAAGTCATCTGACTGATAATATTCATTCACTTGACAGACAGGTAAGTCAACATCTGACTGATAATATTCATCCACTTGACAGACAGGTAAGTCAACATCTGACTGATAATATTCATCCACTTGACAGACAGGTAAGTCAACATCTGACTGATAATATTCATCCACTTGACAGACAGGTAAGTCAACATCTGACTGATAGTATTCATCCACTTGACAGACAGGTAAGTCAACATCTGACTGATAATATTCATCCACTTGACAGAAAGGTAAGGCAACATCTGACTGATAATATTCATCCACTTGACAGACAGGTAAGTCAACATCTGACTGATAATATTCATCCACTTGACAGACAGGTAAGGCAACATCTGACTGATAATATTCATTCACTTGACAGACAGGTAAGTCAACATCTGACTGATAATATTCATCCAAACTGTTATACTTATGTACCAATATATTGAGTTGTGTAAAGAAGGAAACCAGGCTCCACCCACAATGGATTCGCCCTGGACTTAATAGCTGCAACATGGCTATCAACTTCCCTGTGAAGCTCTAAACTATAAACCATTATTTTTCATTATAATAATAGACTGATAAGGATGGTATGTTGTATTTTATAGTCAATCTTGCCATATTTTGTGATATTTGTTTGAAATGTTTATCCACATGTTGACTATACTGTGTGGTTTGTAGGCTCCCCATAACACTCTGATATACACTATCACTGGGGAAGGTATGTCTCAGAGTTACTTTGGTGTGGATTCTAGTGGATACCTCACTTTGATTCGATCCCTCACACAGAATAGACAGCTGGATAGATTCACTGTAAGTCAATAGCTTTGATTCTAAACGGGTTCACCCATTAAATTGGCTGACAGGGCAGATGCTTTTGAGCCTCTCGTCTCAGAGACTTATTTACTTATAGTAATTTGACTAAATAGTTCAGTCTTTTCGTAATTTTCTTTATTATCAAGATAATTTTTGAAAAGTAATGTAGAGAATGTCAGTACAAATATGAATCATCCCTTCAGTTAACTTCGATTTGTACTTGTATTTAATTCTACATACTACCTGTATTGTATTTGATTAGGTCAAAGTTCAAGTGAGTGATCAGGGTTTACCCCAGGCAAGAGTCTCTACCCAAGAAGCTACAGTAAATGTCAGAGTTACGCGGGATGTTATCTCACCTATTTCTTTCAATCGTACTTATGAAGTTGACATACGAGAGGATGTTACAATCAACACTCTGGTAGAAACTGTTCAGGCTCTCAGCTCAGACCCTTCTGTAAGTTCATCCATATTTTGCTGATTTGCTGATTTTTAAATTGACTTTTTTATTGATTTGAATGTTTTGTATTTTAGAATACTGAAATCTCAAAAATTACAATGCAAAAAAGTGTTGTGATGTAAGATAGACACTGTTTTTATCCAGAGAAAAACATTACAAAATGCCAATTTTGTTCATTGCACAAATAAAATATACTATGTATGATCTTAAAAACTAGCTCATTTTTCTGAAATACTAAAACAAACAAATATTAAGGTTTTGCTTTTTTCATTTTCTTGCTGCTGTTTAGCCCATACAGTATTTCATAACTGGAGATGGCCGAGCTCCACAGTTATTCTCCATTGATCCTAACAGTGGTGTGATTCGGGTTAGCAGAGATTTGTCACAGGATCCAAGCCCATTCTACATGGTAACTTTATTTTAAAGTTTTCAAAACCAACTCTTTTCATATCAATAGAAGTGAGCTGATTATTTGAAGATGTTTTCCTAGTTTTTGCAGTCTTTATATGTCTAAGTTATCAAAATCCGGTTTCCATTAATTCAAAATTTAGCAAAAAATATTTTTCTCTTTCACGCTTTTTTAAATTATAAAAAAATTAATTGATATATTAAGATTAACTATGTAATAATGGAACTGTATAACAGAAGGAAATCATTTTTCATTGCACAAAATCTATACAAAGCTCTGTTCATTGTCCTGTGTGGAAATGTTTCTGTTTTAGATTATTGTAGAAGCCAGAGACAACCGTAACCCACCTAGACGAGCACAGACCTCTGTCAAAGTTAACGTACTTCGTAACTTCTTTGCCCCTGTTTTTACTCTGCCTGTATATGATTTGCCAGTAGATGAAACCCAACCATGGGGAGCGGTTTTCTTCACATTCTCTGCTACAGATGAGGATAAACAGGTTTGTAACAGTAACTTTCTTAAATCTTTCTATGGCGAAAAATGTTGGTCACAGCATCCATTTTTAGAAATTATGATATATGTTCCATCAAATTGGCAGCCGATAGCATGTCTGTCTTTCTGACTTTTATTACTAATGTAAAACTGTAGCAATATTTCTCATCCCCAACATTGTGGCTATAAAACTGAAATAATGTTGAGAGCTACTTTAAATGATTTCTCACTTACTCTCTCACTCTAAGTATTCTTGCTGGAAAAATTTATGGAAACTATTTTGATTTTATTTCAGCCTCCCAACAATATAGTTCGTTTTAATCTGACTGGTGACAGTCGTGTGATGAAATACTTTACAGTGAATGAGATAACAGGTGGAATAAGTGTCCTTCAGTCCCTAGTCTCGGATCCAGATAAAACTACCTACCAGGTGAGTCCGTCAGTCCCTAGTCCCTGACCCAGATAAAACTACCTACCAGGTGAGTCCTTCAGTCCCTAGTCCCTGACCCAGATAAAACTACCTACCAGGTGAGTCCGTCAGTCCCTAGTCTCGGATCCAGATAAAACTACCTACCAGGTGAGTCCGTCAGTCCCTAGTCTCGGATCCAGATAAAACTACCTACCAGGTGAGTCCTTCAGTACCTAGTCTTGGATCCAGATAAAACTACCTACCAGGTGAGTCCGTCAGTCCCTAGTCTCGGATCCAGATAAAACTACCTACCAGGTGAGTCCTTCAGTCCCTTGTCTCGGATCCAGATAAAACTACCTACCAGGTGAGTCCCTCAGTCCCTAGTCCCTGACCCAGATAAAACTACCTACCGGGTGAGTCCGTCAGTCCCTAGTCCCTGACCCAGATAAAACTACCTACCAGGTGAGTCCGTCAGTCCCTAGTCTCAGATCCAGATAAAACTACCTACCAGGTGAGTCCTTCAGTCCCTTGTCTCGGATCCAGATAAAACTACCTACCAGGTGAGTCCGTCAGTCCCTAGTCCCTGACCCAGATAAAACCACCTACCAGGTGAGTCCTTCAGTCCCTAGTCTTGGATCCAGATAAAACTACCTACCAGGTGAGTCCTTCAGTCCCTAGTCTCGGATCCAATTAAAACTACCTACCAGGTAAAATTTAATAATGTAACTCCCCAGTACTAAGGTTAAGTCAAACAAAGCTTTTTTGTGAAAAATATTTTATTTAAACTTACAAAATTGAAATTTTTTTTTTTTTCTGAATATTTTAGTTATTAACTTTCACAAGTATACATTGGTGACTTTGCTTCTAGTTTTCCTCTTATAGATGTTCATTTTACATCTTGTTTGTTTTAGGGTGTTTTATATGCGTATGATTTGGGTACCCCAAGTCGTGTGAGTAAAGCACAGCCATTCACAGTGACTGTTGGCCGTAACCAGTTTGGACCAATGTTCTTGAACACACCATATGATACTGAGATAGATCAGACTCACCCTGTAAATACACCAGTATTCAGGGATGGGAAAATTAAAGTCCGAGATGATGACGCTGTGAGTATAAACAGTCAAAATGTCTCATTCTGAAAGATGATGACGCTGTGAGTATAAACAGTCAAAATGTCTCATTCTGAAAGATGATGACGCTGTGAGTATAAACAGTCAAAATGTCTCATTCTGAAAGATGATGACGCTGTGAGTATAAACAGTCAAAATGTCTCATTCTGAAAGTCTCTATTGAAGATAGTGAATTTATTCTCAAATCCAGGAAAATTTCCTTTTTTTTTTGTAACGCGAATTTCTAAATTTCCCCCAGTTATGAGTGATAAGAGTGTACCTCAGCTGATAGGACCAGGCCCTGCATTTTAACCTAGTTTCAAATATTCAGCAAAGCATTCCCTCTTTATATTACAATTCAGTGGAATCTTCGAATAGCTGTATCCCTGGTATACCCAATACAAGGTAGTGTTGTATTTGCCAGTTTCTTCTCCATACAATTGTTTCTTGAATGTTTGATCTGATCTATGTTTTTTTATTGTAGGTCTATAATGAGTTAGAGTTTAGGATAATTGGTGATGATAAATCTCAAGGTTTATTTGACATTACCAAGTCTGTGATAGACCCTACAACTGCCATTATAACACTCAGGAACAGCATACGGGCAGATCCAGATAACTTATACAGAGTAAGTATTTTCCCACACTCTTTCAGTCAGCATAATTACTCAGTTATTGAGTTTAAATCATAAAATTAATTTTTTGTTCATAGATTTAAATATATTATTACACAAACTGAATAATTGTATTCATGGGCTTGAAGAAACACCAGCCTGCACCACCAGAAGCACTGTGAATCAACCTCGATTCTGACTGCTTAATTATAAATTATGTTAGTTCTTCTTCTGATTATTGGCCAACATTTTGTTTTATTGAATGAATTTTAAGTGAAAATATCTTTCAGATAGACTTAACACAAAACATGTTAACATGGAAACCTTTTTTTATTTTTTAGATTAGGATATGGGTGGGTGATAATGGCTTTCCCCAGAGGACAGCTGTAACAGTGGCTGAGGTGACAGTCCGTCGTAACTTGAACCCTCCTAAGTTTGTCCAAACTACACCCTTTGCAGTTACCATTTATGAAACTCAGGAACTGGGGCGTCCATTCCTCACAGTTCAGGCCACTGATGGGGATACCACAGTATGTTTCTTAACATCTTGATTTAAGGTTTTCTTTTAAGAATTAGTGGAAATTTTTTGAGTGTAAGCTTTTTCTTCCCACATTGTCAACTGGAACCAAAACACTGTTATGCTTAAAATGTTCCCATTATTGGGCCTCTATGACAAATATTGAACACCTTGACACTTCTCTCCATGTTATTCTATTTGGCTGAAGAAAAACATTACAGGTGATTTTGTTTTTCATCATTGCATTCTCACTCGAACAATAACTTACACAATTTTCTGACTAGGTTTTTATCTGATCAGCCTAAAGCATATGTAGAATACAATGCGGTTATTTCCAACAGGTGTACAGCTTCCCCCATCCAGAAATATGGCAACAAAGTCTAATAAATAAAATATCAGTGAAACAGCCAACAATCAAACAATTTCTTGTGACTGGTTGTATCTTATTATGTAATACATAATTTATACATTCATTTTTGCTTTTGCATGGACGAAAATCCAAATGTTGTTAATTTCATTCAGGCTCCTCACAATGAAGTTAGATACAGTCTAAATACCAACAGTCAAGGTCAACAATACTTTGCTGTGAATGAACGCACTGGAAGCATCTATGTGTATAAACCACTCACTGATGACACTCTCAATCGGAGACAGTATATGGTAAGTATAATCTTGTTCCTTCATCTTCTAGATACCTGGCTTCTTCACAGAGGCTCAATGTAATTCTAATATTTCCTTTTTTCCAAAATATAGACTATGTCAACTAAGTGGTATTTTTTAAATATTTGCACGCATCTTGTAACTGTTTTATGAATTTATTTCCTATGTTTTACAGCTATATGTGAAAGCTCGTGATTTAGGTCTGCCTTTATCGTTGGAATCTCCAAATGATGCGATTGTAAATGTGACAGTAAAACACAATCTATATGCGCCTGTTTTCCCGAGCTCTCAATACCAGACGAGTATACCTGTGGATTCTGTGGCTGGTCTTAATGTCTTTACAGTCAGTGCTACCGATCAGGATGAGGTATGTCTTATCTCCATTTACCTTCAAAACTTGTTTATCATATTCTGATTTCACTTTTCTTTAACTGTTTAATATTTGTGATAGAACAGGCTGTAGGGAACCTTCAAAACAACAACAGTTTTCAGTTCATTTTTTTACTCTCTCCAAACTTTTCATGTACTTTTTGTTGGTGATGCCAATATGGATTGGCATTAAATCTTTCAATGGCATTTAGAAGTTGAAAGGTTACAATAAGGTGAAGAATTACTTATGGATAACAACTTCTTGGTTTATTGGGTGATGAGGTTTCGATGTAGTTCTAAACGTTGTCAAAGTCATGACTTTGATAACGATGTAAGAACTACATCGAAACGTCATTGTTATCCAGAAGTAATTCTTCACCTTATTGGATTGGCATTGGTACATTCTGCAACATGTGTAATCCATTCATTGGTATCAGGAGTTTATCAACTACAGGCTTGGATTTTATCTGATGATTTCTTATCTGTACTTTACAGCCTCCCTTCAACAACATCACTTACAGTATAGTTGGAGATACAGGGGCTGAGAATGTGTTTTCTATTGATGCTCTTGGCAGGATCACATTGTCCCGCTCTATCATCTCAGATTCAGTACCAGAGTACAGGGTAATGTTAAATATTCATATATTTCGCAGGGAACGTCACAAGCTTTGTCAATTAAGCTACAACAGTAAATTACCTATTATTATTTTGAAATATCTCTAAGACCACAATCCTACATTAATAGGTTATAATATTTCTCATTGAAATGAATGTAGTTGATGAAATGAAGGACCAGATGACCTTTATATGGATATTTAAGATGTCTTTCCAAGACCATCCAAGCACCTTATTACACCAAACTGGACTAAAGATGTTATCCATTGAAAATTTAATTTGATGAAGTCGTGTTTATTTATTTCACTATATTGTCCATATAGTTGTAACATGACAAAGTTCTAAGTGTATCAAAATGGTGTCTTATTTATCTGTATTTTTGTAGGTGCGCGTACAAGCTGCAGATTCTGGGCGTCCAAGTAAGCTTGGTTTCACAGTCGTCGTAGTAACAGTATCAAGGAATCGGTTTAGACCGCGGTTTGTTAATCCAGGAGGTGTAGAGAATACAGTGAACATAACTGTAGCTGAAAACGTGGACTTTAACTATCTCATCTATGATGTAGATGCTGTTGACAATGACGCAGTAGTAAGACTTATTTTAATTCATGTTCGATCAGATATTGTCAGGTTCTTAGGCATTAAATCGTAAAAAAATTTGTGAACATATTTTTTAATCAATATTCACTATTATTTTTTTAAAATGTTTGTAATGTAATATTTGTAAACTACAGATGATAGCTGATATTGTTTCCACACCCAGTTTGTAATAATACTCTCATGTTTTCCTCCTGACGTTCAAAATCATCTTTCTCATTACAGGCGCCATATAACAGTTTAAGATATGAAATAGTTGGTCATGAAAATGCTAGGAACTTCTTCCAAATTGATGAAATTTCAGGAGAAATTCGTCTTCGTCAGTCTCTTCTACTTGGCAATGATGTCTATTACAGGGTAAGGGTTCTATACTACAGAACTGCTTCTCTGTAAATCAAATAGTTTTTTTCTGTTTAAACTTTGCTTTTTTTGGCCAGTGAAGATACAATTGAATTCTACGTAATTATTATATATTCTTTACTTGCACCTGTAATCTTCCGTATCAGGTCAGTTTCAAAGTTCTATCAATGAATCCATTATAATAAGATTGTATCAACATGAAGATGTCCACTGGACTCATTTCGGAGAGAGAGAGAGGGAGAAATATAAATAACTACCTTACATAATGATTATTTCCTAGAAAACTATCAAATGTGATGACTTTTTTTTTTTAACTCAGTTTTATTGTATATTTACATCTTCATAATTATACTATGAAATATTTGATCAGCATTTTGACATAATACCTGTTGTAGATATTAGTACAAGCTGAAGATCGTGGTAGCCCACCTTTAAGGGCTCCTGGCCATGGTATTATTATTGTAAGGGTTTTGAGAAACCAATATGCCCCAGTTTGGACCCGTGTCTCCACCAATGATATCCCTGTATCTGAGAATGTCCCTGTTGGAACTACCATCTTCAGAGTGGAAGCGAGGGACCAGGATCTGTCTGTAAGATAATCATCAGTTTTACTTCATCGGGAACAGAATATTATAACTGTATGTAAAGCAGATAATGAAAACTAATTTTGGCATCAAGTTGCACTTGTTTCTGTGTTGCTTTTGAGAAACTTTTCAAAATGGTATTTGAAATTGATTATTATGTAATTGAACTTGTTTCTGTTTTTTTCTAGGAATTTTTCAACCAAGTTTCCTATGAGATAATTGGTGATCCTCCTTCCCCCGCTTTCTTTAACATCTCTAGTCGTGGTGAAATCGTTGTCAGAAGAACTTTAGATGCTGATGTCCAGACAGTTTACTTTGTAAGTAAAGGTGTTGCTGTCATTTCTGATGATGAGAGTAGTTTCTCTCGAAAGCTCATATTAAACGTCACCATGTACAAAGTAGTACAAGTTGTCTTTTGTGTTTTGATTTTAAGTATTACTATATGTTGAATTCAATAATTCAATCTTCTGATGTGTTTGATTAGATCATTGGGTTGATTGTTTTCTGCCAGACCTAACATTATTCTACTAAGTGGCTGTGAGGTATCAAGTGAAAGAAATCAAGCTTTAGTCTCAAGAAACCCCTGACTATTTCTCATATCTGATGTCTGTTAATTTACTGTCTACTTGTCGGTCTGTAAGATTCAAAATAAAATAAAAAAAGTACTATTTTATTTTATTTATAAAACCTGAACTTGGTGGACTTTTTCCTTTTAGATACGAGTAAGAGCATTTGATAATGGCAGTCCCGCTAAGGGTAACACTACCCTTGTACGTGTGGTGGTAAACCGTAATCAAGGCGCACCATATTTCCTACAAACTGAGTATAGCTTTGATGTTGAGGAGACTCGTGGTGTTGGGGATGGTTTTGGTTCTGTTGTCGCCCAAGATGATGACGTCCAGGTTTGTGTGCAAAGAAAATATGATTTTTTCTTGTAAACCCAATTATTGAACAGGCAAATGTGGGAAAACTAACCATTTAAATGTCTGTTTGACACTTATTACATTGCAGTAAGCTTTCAAATTAAACTGGCTAAAAAGTCTTATGTCATTACTTCATACATGTATGTATATTTGAAAAGGTGAATAGAATAGTAACAATTTTCTGGGTTATGTATATATTTTGATACTTGGTTTTTCATTCAACAATTCTTTCTTTCAGATCCCCTTCAACCAACTGAACTATGAACTTACAGGCACCCTACTTGGCATGGATTACTTTCAAATTAACCGGCAGAATGGCTTAATCTCTGTCAAACGTTCCCTTCAACTAGACACGCAACAGAGGACACAATACATTGTAAGAAACCTACACAAGACATTAAATTTAGAGTTATTATTCCAGAATCATTAAGAGGAACTAGTAGTCAAATTGTACCTTATTGTATTTCTCTTATAAATAATGTTTGGTTTTTTTCACCTGTAAAACCACTTATTTTTTGTACAATTAATAATGTTATTAGTCATTTAGCATTGATTTAATGATTTTTTTGTTATTTTTTTTTTTCACAAATTAACAATTAGAGAAAACTTGTTAATTGATAAATGTACAGGGGTTGATATTTTTACAGATGTTATTCAATGCTGGTAAAATCAACCCAAAAGGTTACCTCTCTCTTAGTATCTCCGACTTATGTATCTGTATTCTTGTTTTATTTAATCAGCTGAATGTAAAAGTGTATGATCTTGGAACACCGAGTAACGAAGGAACTAATACAGCCACTGTAACAATTAATGTCAACCGTAATCGGCAAGCACCATATCTCTTTGGTAGTCCTTATCGCCTGACAGTGTCTGAGAACACGACAGTTAACAGTCTGGTTGTTACAGTTACACCTAGGGACGATGACACAAGGGTAAGGAGATACATACTTATTACATTGTCGTACTGAAATACTGTAATAGTTGATGAAATGTCGGTTTTTAATTATTTGTAAACTTAGTCTAGAAAGAGAATGGAAATAATTTTCTGATAAAATCATGTAAAAGTTATTTGGTTTAATTATAATATATATATATATATGATATTTGTAAAAAATCTTATATAGCAATTTAATGTTTGTATTGCTTGATCTAGGCTCATTTCAGTGTAAATATTTTCTGAAAAATTTCATGAATTATTTCCCTTATCAAGCTGCAATCATCATCAGGGAAATTACTGAATTAGTAAATTTACTAATTCAATTATTTCCCTTATATCTTAGCAAAGAAGGAAAGGTAGGGGGTGGGAGGGGAGGGGGTATGTCAGATGCTTTACGTGAAAAAAGTTTGAAAGCCATTTCATCCACTTACAACTTTGTCACTTTGTTGTTGTCTTTCCTTTAGGCACCTTTTAACCAAACAGAGATGAGAGTAATAGGAAACCTTTCCCTAGAGGCTTTATCTTACTTCACATTCAACCCATCAACTGGTGAGGTTCGAGTCAGTGGAGATCTTACACAGGCCCCTCAAAATGTTTATACGGTCAGTGCATTTTATAGTCACATTATAGTTAGTTTCTGAAAAATAAAAGCATTGAAATTGGCGATATGAATTGGTCCCAAAATGTTTGTATCAGTTTGGGTAAATGGGATTCTTTTGTTTCAGATTTGGATTTTTGTTCAGGACGGAGGTAGGCCCCCATTATCTGATGTCGGTGTTGTAGAGATCACAATTCAACGTAATCAATATAGACCCCGTATCACCTCGGCTACTTCAGTGACTTTGACAATATCTGAAACAGAACCTGTGGGAAATGTACTGTATACAACAACAGCAGTTGATCTTGATCCACCTGTAAGTCTTTATAACAGCTTCTTGTATTTTGCATTATTTGTGAGATTTCTTTTTATGGACCAGTATGTGTTTTATTTTTATTCTTTGGAAAAGCTTAGCTAGTTTATACACTTTATCCCCGGACATCGTACAGGGCTACAATTTTCAATCTGTTTTATTTGTGTTTATCAGGGTCCAGGAAGAGAAATAAGATATTTCATTGCTTTGTCTCAATTTGGTGGAGCTGACTATTTCCGTGTGGATGCCATTTCTGGAAATCTTACTGTGGCTCAACTACTCACATTGGACACACAGCCCCAATATGAGGTGATTATGTTATTCCTCTCTAAACTATTAATCAACATACTACATGGTGATGTCTTAATTTTTTATCATTATATTATTTCTGCCTGCTATCATTTCCTTGTTACTTTTAACAAAATAGAGTACACATTATTTTATATCTTATAACTGTTAAGCTAATTCATTATATTTGATATGAATATACAAGCATGAATAACAATGGGTATTCTTTCTGACCAGGTGAACATCAAAGCTCGTGATTTAGGAGAACCGTCCCTTGTGAGTGATAACACAGCCCAAATCATCATCAATGTGGACAGAAATACCTACACTCCACAGTTTATAAACTCAACTTACTCTGTGATGATCAATTCAACATTCCCAGTGAATAATCCTGTTCTGATAGTCAGTGCTAATGACCAAGATACTCAGGTGAGTGAGAAATTACTTCCTCAAAACTTCCCACTGATTCAGGAGTCATTCCTCACTTAATGCACAATTCTGGTATCAAGGTTATGTCAAATGGACCATATTCATCATATTCCTTGTTTTCATAACATTTAAACTATTGATATTACCTTTTTGAGCGTAAATGTTATGAGAAACCGCCCCTAGTCCACATTCATGTTAGTTTCTGATTTTTTTGTAAACTTGATGATGAGGAATATTTCATTCAGTAACAATTTCTTGTTTCCTGGTTCAAATATTCATTAAGATTTATGTGTTTCTTGATTGAACAGGGTAGCTTTGGTCAGCTGACATACAGTATATTACAAGACCGACCTGATGCAGCCTTCTTCAGTATTCCTGATTCCAGAACAGGTCGAGTTATCCTCACACAAAGTCTCAGATTCACCACACAATACGAATACAGGGTAAGTATACAGATTCACCACACAATATGAATACAGGGTAAGTATACTAGATTCACCACACAATATGAATACAGGGTAAGTATACTACATTCACCACACAATATGAATACAGGGTAAGTATATTAGATTCACCACACAATATGAATACAGGGTAAGTATACAGATTCACCACACAATATGAATACAGGGTAAGTATACAGATTCACCACACAATATGAATACAGGGTAAGTATATTAGATTCACCACACAATATGAATACAGGGTAAGTATACAGATTCACCACACAATATGCATGAATACAGGGTAAGTATACTACATTCACAACACAATATGAATACAGGGTAAGTATACTAGATTCACCACACAATATGAATACAGGGTAAGTATACAGATTCACCACACAATATGAATACAGGGTAAGTATATTAGATTCACCACACACTATGAATACAGGGTAAGTATACAGATTCACCACACAATATGAATACAGGGTAAGTATACAGATTCACCACACAATATGAATACAGGGTAAGTATACTAGATTCACCACACAATATGAATACAGGGTAAGTATACAGATTCACCACACAATATGAATACAGGATAAGTATACTAGATTCACCACACAATATGAATACAGGGTAAGTATACTAGATTCAACTGTCTAAATGGTTTGCTAATTTAGGCCTAAAATTTACAACAAAGTTGTTTTTTAATTTTAGACTACGTTTTGTGATCGATATCTCTTGATTATTGGATGTGTTCATTCTCGTTATTGCATCTGTGATCTGAAAAAGAAGAATCATATTGGACTTTATTTCAGTTTGAAGTACGTGCCCAAGATGGTGGAAGTCCTCCTAAGTTCAGCACAGCCCGTATTATAGTGCGTGTAAATGGTAATTTGTTTGCTCCCCGTTGGCCGGTATCTCCTCCACAGATTGACCCCATTCCTGAGACATCACGGCCTGGTAATGTCATCACCACAGTACAAGCTGTTGATGGTGATGTTGTGGTGAGTTACCTTACACACAGTCAAATATATCAGTTTATAGATATAACATTTTTATAGGTTTTATATTGTTTTATTGCATTTAGCTTTTTGTATTTGTAATAAGTGACCACATTTACATACCACCAAATACTGTCTAGCTATATTCAACTCTTCTTTATATGCTTGGTTAAATTGAAAACAATACACTAAGCTTTAATGTTATGTTGTAGGCCCCCAACAACGTGGTTCGTTACCGTGGCAGTACAAATGAGTTTCTGGTGGATGAGATGACTGGTCAGATAAGTGTGCGATCATGGCTGGTTGGTTTACAAGACACCACCTACACTGTGAGTGGCAATATACTATAAACAGTAACCATAGATTTTCCTGTGAATTAATGACTTTGATATGCTAATTGAAGAAGAAGAAAACAATTTGTTTGAACTATTACTTCTTCTTTTGGAAATCTTCCTTTAAAATGTATTCACTAAAATTCTGATATTGAAATTCATCGCATTGATGGTTTCTATACCCCAAGGTATTGTTTCTAAATAACTAAAGTACAAGGCTTTAATCAGTAGAACTTGCAGCAAGTTTTTGTTACTTTGTCTCTTGGTATAATGGGCTTTGTTGTAGTTATTGAGCATGTTGTTTTGCAGGTGAATGTTGTTGCATATGATCGTTATTGAGCATGTTGTTTTGCAGGTGAATGTTGTTGCATATGATCTTGGTCAGCCTCAATCATTAAGTAGTCCGCCGTATCCAGTTGTGATTCGAGTGAGGAGGAATAATAAACCACCCCGGTTTATTGGTGAGCCATATCAGACAGGTGTTTTACTGACATCCTCTCCAGGAACCCCTGTATTCCAAGTACAGGCTGAAGATGATGACTTGGTAAGCTATTTGTTAAATGACAGGAAAACTGACTACAGTTATTTACAAGTTGTTTGAGTGGCATTCTAGAAGTTGATGAAGACATGATAAGTATTTTAATAAATATAACTTGTTTCCCCATCAATTTGTGTTACTTATGAAGTTATTTACAAACTTGACTTCTTTTATTCTAATACATATTCTGTTTACCAATACCAGTAATGAGATGTTTTTGATGATTAAAACTTCAGAGTAACCAGCTGTACTAATTGTTATAGGAAACTTAACTTAACGCTCCCATTTTCTCTGTAACAGCCGCCTTTCAATGAATTGACGTACAGTATCATTGGTGATGGACCTGCTGAAAACCTCTTTACAATTGATTCTCTGAATGGAAACATCACAGTGAACAGATCTCTTATCATTGATAACAGCACTAACCAATATAATGTAAGTGGATTTTTAAATCAAGAGATTTGACAATTCTTGGTGTTATATATATTCTTGAACACTAAAATACACAGGTACAGATAAAATCTTCCTGAAATTATGATGAGTGAGCAATCGAAAGGAAGACATGTGAGACATATTCTTCTGAAATGAATTGATCAAGTGAAGACTAAAGCTTTCAAATCTTACATATCCATGAGCCTACAAGGAATTCTGGTGTTGAGCAAATAAGATTGTTACCTCAATGATTTATCTTAGTCTAATGTTAGAATGCTGATGATTTTCAGATCCGTGTTCGGGTAGAAGATAAAGGTGTTCCCAGTTTGTCTGATGTGACTATAGTGTCTGTAGAAGTCAGTCGCAACCTTTACCAGCCCAGGTTCCAGCCAGACAACTATTTAATAGAAATCCCAGAAACACAGGTTGTTGGAGAGATATTTGTCCGGGTTACAGCTACAGATAATGATGTCACGGTAGGTCACATGACTGATTATGTTAGGTGGTTTGAGTTAGAGTATATAGATTTATATTTGTCTATCATATGTTGATTTAGAACCATGTGAATGTACAATATTTGTAGATTAAATCCAACACAACTTTTAACATGTACTTTTTCACAATTTTCACAATCTATCTGTGGTGGTTTGTACAACTGAGAGTTTCCATACGTGTATTATTTTTGTTTTTCTTTTCAGGCACCCAGTAACCGTATTGAATATTCCTTTGTTGATAATCCTGATAACCTGTTCCAAATTAAAAGTGACACTGGTGAAATCAGTCTGAGAAGATTTCTGGGAGATTTACCAAATATCCAAACGGATTATCTGGTAAGTTTTTTAGTCCTCCCTCCTGATCGTTCTTATTTAAAAAATAATTCAAAATGATTGTACATACCTTTATTATAGTTGATTATCCTTTTCTCAATCAGTCCCTGTGTCACACAAACCGTCCTAGCTTCAGGTGATACCGTGATATTTGATTAAAGGGATATTTTGTGGTAAATGTATTTGGAAATGGCTTTTATTGCCATTGTCACTGTCTCTCTAGGTATGTTCCTTATCAGTAATTTTTTTTTTTTTTTATATTTACAGTTGCGAGTTGTCGGTAGGGATGGAGGTCAGCCACCTAGAGTGGCATCCAATTCTGCCCTTGTTCAAATAACCATCAATCGTAATAAGTTTTCACCTGAGTTTCTAAGAACTCCTTATACTACTGCTATACCTGTCAATAGTACCACAGGTACCGCTGTCTTCCAGGTCTTTGTCAGGGATAATGATACAAAGGTAGGCAATATTACCCCAAGTAGGCTTAAGCAAATTTTTGTAAAAAGCTAAGATAAAAACATATGAGACAGTCTTTAATTGATGTACAGAAGACTCATCCAATCAGTCTCTGGAAAATGGACCTCTCAGCTAGCCTGACATGAGCCTACGTCCAACTTGCGAAACAGTTTGACACATACAGCAAAATGGCTGTGATATTATGACCTTTATAATGTCACAATAATGCATCTCCAATGCAATAATTTCTCTCCAAGCTTCACGTGGCCGGGTGGGCCATCAACGAGGTTGATTGGTGGCAGAATAACTAATTGCATAACATGCACATGATAAAGATATTGGCATAGGTGTAGAAAGCTATTGTTGTTTGCAAAGAGAAAAAAATTTCCCATTAGTATTTGCATGTTTTTATGTAATGGAATTCATATAATTTTTAAATGTTTTATTGCTATTTATTTGATAGGCTCCATTTAATGAAGTAACAGTAAGAATTGTGGGAGATGACACAGCACCAAGTTTCTTCCGTCTTGACACAGATGGAGTTATTCGGGTTTTAAACAGCGATGATCTTCAAAGAGATACCAACACAGTTTACAGGGTATGTAGATACTTAGTTCAATTTTACCGAAGTTATGGTTATATTACATATACCAACGTTAGGTATACAAATTTTGAAATGCAGGGTGTCAAAATCCGAAGAAGTCCGAAGATCTTTGGACTTTACCACCCCTCATTTCAAAGTTTGTATACCGAATGTTGGTATTTGTAATATAACCATAACTTCGGTAAAATTGAAAACTAGTAGATGCTGAGTCCAATTTTGTTAATATGAAGAGTATAAAGGTAACTTTTTCTAAGCCTGGTATTGAGGTAAATTGTATTTTCATTTTCTTTAAACATGATTAAGCGGAAATAATTATTAGAAACAAATTTTTCATGTTTGTTATATTTTCGTCTTGAATAATAGGATTTTTTTTTTCAGATTCGTTTAATGGCTTCAGATGCAGGTCGGCCATCTTTAACAGCCATCACCGTGGGAACAGTAACTGTATCCCGTAACCTTGAAGCACCGCGCTTTTCTCATGGGGATATCTCTATTACGATTCCAGAAAGTCAGACACCATTTATAACTCTTCTCAGAGTGAATGCTTCTGATGGCGACACAGCTGTGAGTTTAACATATAGATTACAATTGTTTCTCATGGTTTACTCTTGCCTTTACAACAATGTCAGAAATTGCATTGTATATACCAATTTAAAACCCACTTAAGTAGGTAATACCTTCTTGACTTAAGTTCCATTATATTTTTGCCAGAGTAAGAATCACCCAACAAAGTGTAAAGAGTGAACATTTTATGGTATTCTGGAGATTTTCATTTCTATTTTCAGTCACCTAACAGTGATTTTGATTTTAACCTAATTGGAGACGGAAACGCCAGGGAATATTTCAGTGTCAACCCAGAGACAGGGGAGATAATGCTGATCAAACTTCTCTCAAATACAGCACAAGCTGGTTTCCTGGTAAGTTATTGGCAGGATTTGATTATCCTGAAACTTGATGGTATCAGATTACCCATTTGTTATACCACTACCACAAATGAGATATCTGTGTTTAAAAGAAAAGAATATAGCTTTATAGCAACTTTTACCGATGCATTTTTTTTTTCTGAAATGTTTATTAATTATGGATGTGAATTTCATTTTACAGCTTAGAATCCAGGCTAAGGATTATGGAGTACCAGAGTTATTTAACACAGTGGTAGTTCGGATTACAATTCAGCGTGATGGCAGTGGCTTACAGTTCCAAATACCAAACTATGTTGTTCAACTCCCAGAAAATGCTCCAGTCAACTCTCTTGTAGAAACTGTTGAAGCTACTCCAGGGGTATGATAATTATGATATTTTTCAAACTTTTCTCTCAAATGATTAAGCTGTCACTTAACGCTGAAACTTCTGGTATGACACAGGTCAGTAATTTTCAGACCTGACTAACATGTGGGTAATATATTAGGGTTAAATCAAGCACAGCTAAAACTCAAACCAAAATGCTTCAAATGGTCATTATGTCAACAATATGTATTTCAAACATTTGTATGAAACTTCCTGTTCCCATAACTGTTGTGTAATTGCTCATTGTTGTTTTTGCAGCCTGGTATTAACTATTATTTGGTTGGTTATGGAACTGCTCCACAGTATTTTCGAATTGATCCAAACACTGGGAGAATTGTTGTTCAGAGACAGATAACGCTGGATACTTCCAATCTCCCTACTTATCTGGTAAGAACGCTGCATATATATATCTCAAGAATACTTTTATGAACGTTTCCTATAGAAGTTCATCATGATAGGAGTTAATTTGTCCATTGATCAACATTGATCTTTATTTTTTGTAGCTTCAAGTGCAAGCAGTACGTACTGTTGTGTCAACCAGACAAGAAGCCTTTGCTAACGTTACAGTACGAATTCAACGGAACCCTAACCCTCCACGATTTGATAGACGACGTTATGAGTTTAACATCACCGAAATCTGGCCCATTACTCAATCTGTAGGTCAAGTGATTGCTTCCGATCAAGATCAGGTAAGATCTTGTATGCTTTTACAGGCTATGTGTGGGTTGTGTGTAAACACTATTAGCATATTTGTTGCACTTACAAACTGAAAGACAACCTAGACTGTCATATACTTGATTTGCTCTTGTCTACTCCTTAGAAATATATACCTATATGTTTATCTTTTCCTATAAAGTTTTTTGTTTATTATTTTGATATACATTATGTCTAATAATTTTCTTTTAAACATTATTTTCCAGGACACATTATTCTTTAGAATAGTGACGGAAGCAAATAACCCAGCCAATAATTATTTTGCATTGACTCCATCTACTGGTCAAATTTTCCTTACAAATGTCCTAACTGGTACCACAGTTAACAGATTCCAGGTAAGATTCTGACCAATGTCTGACCGTCACTGAATATAGAGTGTACCTTGCCAGGTACATGCACCCATCAAAGTTCATGGGTTTCATCTGGCCACATATATAAAGGGATATAACAAGCCCCCTGGTGTTTTACTCTCGCCAGACTTTATCTTAATTCATTCTGGTGAATAAATCAAATCAATCAAATAACAGGCTTTCCTCCAGCCGCACTCTTGTGTCTCTATCCTGGTTTACTTACTTTGCCGGTCAGGTAGAATCCTAAGTCCTTCCAAATAATTCATTTAAAAGCCGTAACTAGCTTTCCTCCCCCTTCAAAACTTGGCCATTGCCACAATACAAGTGAAATAATTAAACATTTGTACAAAATGCTAGATTTTTCACACTAAATTTATCCCTGCTTGATGTTTATTCTTTCCTTTGGTTTTAACATAAATGAAGAACTTTGGGAGATCTCTCTGGCAATTCATTCAAGGAAACTGTAATATGTTGTATGTTTTCTTAGAGTTAAGTCCTATGCCCCAAAAAATGGTAGATAAGCTCTTTTGAACTAACGTCTTATCAAATAAAACATAATGTTTGTCTATGTTAAACAGTTCCAGGCATCTGTCAGTGACCAGGGAAGCCCTGAACGTACAGATGCAGCTTTGGTTGTGATCAACGTGAACACTGATGATGAATTACCTATTATTACTGGAGGACCTTATGTAGTGAATGTGTCTGCTAACTACCCTGTGGGAATCAACAATGCCTTCCTCACTATCACAGCCAGAGATCCAGACTTAGTGGTACGTTAACTTCTTAGTTAAAAAGTCATTTAAATAACCAAAATGTCAGGTTTTTTTTTTCAACATTCAACTTAGAAAACCTTTACCATTTTTCTCAACATATGCAATTCATTTAGTGTTACGAAATATGAAATAATCGTAATATAAAATTTGAGGCTGTAAGTTGTTCAAACACAGCCTGTGGTTTGTACAAACTCTCTAGGCATCAACATGTACATAAAGAAGATTACTTGTTTGTTCAGGGTCAGTTACGGTTTGGAATAGCTGGTCATGGAACAGGACCCAGTTACTTCACAGTCAATCCAATCACTGGTCAAATCTACCTCATTCGTTCTTTGACGACAGACTTTACATCAGTGTATACGGTAAGACATTATTCTTTTTCTCTCTCAGATTCCCTAGACCATTACCTGTGGGATAACTCATCCTTGTTGTTGGGTATTTAACCAAACTACAAGCATTGACTTTTTTGTAGGAGGTGGGGGGGGGGGGGGGGGGGGAGTGCAAAATAACTTTTTGACTCCAAGCTTAACATCAATTTAACAACATTATTTAGTATTGATAGTTTGTGGCTAAGTTAATGTTTGTGAATTTGTTTACAGTTGGAGATCTATGCCTATGATACATTCCGTCAGTTAGCTACAACATCTGTCAATGTCACTGTGTATACTGATAGAGCTGATAGGCCTCCTGTGTTTGAACCCGGTTCTTACCAAGCCCGTGTTCGTGAAGACGCGGTTCAAGGAACTTTCTTAACCACTGTTTCAGCCAGGGATCCAGATGGGGTAAGATTTTTATAGGTTATCATAGGCTAAGCCAAGGACACAGTCGATCGTACAATAGTATATTATCTGAAGATATGCACCATTTAAAAAAAAGTATTGGGATCAACATGTATTTTCTTATAATTTTATCTTAGCTAATTTTTTAATAAAAATTAGTTTCTAACCAACATGTTTATTTTTTCTTAGAACCTGGTCCGTTACTCTATAAACCGTGCAAGAACAGCAGATTCAGTGGAATCCCTGGTATTTGTTGACCCCACATCAGGACGAGTTTCAGTATCTGGACTTATACGTAACACCACTGGGTCAGACATATTGGTATGTACTATGGTATATTTTGTCTATAAGTTATTTTATTGCAGTTTTAGTGATATTGTTAGAAGTTAAGAGACTTTAAATTATTTAAAGATTTCTTGAAACCGTTTTAGGTCAAGTTCCCTAAATTGTCCAATTTGATTTGGTTCTTTATAATAACATTGTTATCTCTGTTATCAGGTTTACGTTGATGCCACAGAGCTCAGTTTAACCGGTAGAATGTCAGAAAATCCTGCAGTCATTCGTCTCATTGTGGATCGTAATCGGATCACGCCTCGTTTTACTCAGACATTTTATAATGTTACGATAAATGAGACCATCACTGTGGGAGAAACAGTGATACGATTCTCAGCCACTGACGGAGATGTAAGTCTTGTTGTATTCTCATCTAAATCAGCCATTGCTATAGGTCCTTCTGTCACTAAAAGTTTGTATAAAAGGTCATATATTCGAAATACATTTCTGTATAAAAATCCACCAATAATTTTAGTTTCAGTTATTTTTTTGTAGTTTATTTTATTGAATGGAATTTGAATCTCAGGCCAACTTTTGTTTTCTAAGCATGATAAATTGAAGATTTTCCCTGTGCCCATGTGTTTTATAAATAATATAAAGGGTTTTCTATTCTGACACAATTAATCCAACCCAATGATACCTCTCTTACATTTGTAAGAAATTAAATATGAACCAGGATGAACTCCCAAAAGTAGCAAAGTGGATTTTTCTTGTTTGTTTTAGTCTGGTGACTTTGGCTTAGTTCAGTATGACTTGATAGGAGATGGAACCACACAAATTTACTTCTCCCTCAATCAGGATTCGGGTGTATTATCAATACTTAACTCACTTCTTACTGAAAGAACAACCCTCTACCAGGTAAGCTTATTCCTTTTCAATTTAATTGTTGGTTATCTAAAAGGCCTTTTCAAAATTCATTACATGGCTCGTGTTATTTGTCTATTATCACCCAGTAACATTCTACTTGTTTTCGTTGTAGGCTCGTGTTATGGCACGGGACAATGGAGCACCTCCTAAAACATCCTCTATTGTAGCTTACATAAATGTGAATCGTAACTTGAGGCGGCCTGTGTTTGCAAGAACTTCCTACGATGTACAAATCCTTGAAGAGCATCCAATAGACACATCCATTGTGAATGTTTCTGCTTCGGACAATGATAGATGGGTAAGCCAATTAATTGTCTCTATAGACAGGTTTTTATTTTTACCTTTCTTTATTCCTTCATTTCACTGCCTTGCTATAGTTACAGAGACTGTTCTGTATCATGCTGAATTGAAACATCTTTAAAGCACATATAGTTGTTAAATTTTGCTCTTAGATAAGCGACATAAGCTCTTAACATTATTATCTATTAAACTCTAATACAGTTTGAAAATCAATTTGAGTGTTGGATGCACATGTTAAGAAACTGCCACAAGTAATTGAGTCTTTTTTTTGCATGTCACCCATTGTATTAATTGAGATAGGTTATAAAGTTAAAGTGAATTCTCATACAATTGTCTTGCAGGATCCGTACAACACAGTGAGATATGAACTAGTGCAGACAACTCAGTCTAATTATTTCAGTATATCCAATACTGGGGTGATAAGTGCTCGTATTCCCCTGACTTCAGACACAACCAACCCTGATATGTATCAAGTAAGACAAATCTAACTATGAACCCTCCTTTTTTTACAGATAGAATCTCAGCATAATTGACAAAATTCACTCTTTTTTTATATTTTCTCTAAAAAAGCCTTGCCAATCACTGGAAATATTTGTGTTTTCAAATCAAATTATCAATAATAAGTTCATTGCTAGTAATATCAATAAAAGATATTTGAATAAAACCTGTTATATGTTTCCTATAGCTACAAGTGCGTGCTGTTGATGGTGGTGGTCTGTACTCCCTGCAAGCTGCTATTGTACAGATAAATGTTTGGCAGAACAACCCCCCTGTGTTTGATAACCTCCCTAACACCACAGCCATCAGTCCAACAACAGGTCCAGGGGTGAGAATCTTCACAGTCCGTGTCAGAGACCCGGATAATGCACAGGTGAGGACAAAAACTCTGACCTTAACTCTGGACCAAAAATATGGAACACCTTAGGAATTCTGACTTAATCAAAGCTTTCCGCTAACATTAACAGAAAGTATTTTAACAAATAACCGAATTCCTCAAGTGTGACATGTTTTGTAAATATTTAAATCAGATTTAGAACTTTCTTGTTCATATATTCTTGTTATTCCTTACATTAATCATTTGTTTTCCATTGTTTTTTTCCTTTACTATTGTTATTGTTTGAGGGCCTCTGGGCAGAACAGTTATATTGAACTGACAGAGTTTACATATTGTAACATTTTACCCTCAGTAAATAAAGCTATATATATATAAGTTTAAGAAATGGTGTTTCATATTTACAAGAGCTTGCTTCATCTTGAGAAAGGAAGGAACTTATATTACGGATTCATAACCAATACAGATGAACTTAAGAAATGTATTTATTTATTGTAACGCTGTACTTAAAGGAAATTTTATCTGTTTTGATATGTATATATTTCTATTAATCCAAATGGTTTATTGTTTGAAGATTCCCCATGGAGTTATCCGTGACCTGAGGCTGGATGTTCTTAGTCAAGGGGCTGGTGTGTTTAACATTGATAGAACTGGCATCATTACAACAACAGCAAATTATCAAAATGACCAACAGGAAAACTATTTGGTAAGCCTGGATTCCCTTGTGATAGCAGACAGAAATAACTCCCAAGTATTGAACAGATCATACATTTATGTAAACAAGTTATAAATTCTTTAATTTTTTTTATTTCAGCAGTTGTGCTTTTTTTTGTTAAATATGGAGATAGAAAATTAAAATTGTTGAAAAAAAGTTTGGCTTTCGCTATGTGATAAATGTTATTTGTTTGTTTATCAGCTGCGTGTGATAGCTGCTGACAATGGAAGTCCAAGTCTATCAGCTTCCTCTACCTTGACCATCAGAGTAGAGAGAAACCAATATAAGCCAGAGTTCCTGCTAGATGAATATAATGTGTTTGTGGAGGAAACCCGTCCACTTGGTACACCCTTTGTGGTGTTGTCGGCCAGAGACAGGGATACTGTGGTATGTAGTATTTCATCTCTTACAATATAAGAACACTGATGTTAAATGATCTTTGTAAACAGTAAGCTAGCTCTCCTATAAGCTCAAATTTGATTGTGATTGTGTGTATTTTTGTCTTGGTTTCCTCACACCGTGTTGTTAATGATATTGAAATGTAATAATAAGCTGAGGACATTTGTTTTTTTCCAGGCACCATTTGGAGACATGTTTTTCACAATTGTTGGGAGTGATGTAGCTGAGCAGTATATATCAGTGACAACTCAGGGGATGTATTTGAGACAGTCTCTCACAACTCTAACATCCACGGACATCTTACAGGTAATTATATCTCAAAGTCTGTATTAAAGAAATCTTACCAAAATAATTAATGGACAATGGCTACAATTACAGCCAATAAGCCCCCCCCCCTACCCACACGCACTCTTTATATGGACAACATGAAGTTAGCAGTAAGCTGTGAGGAAATAGTTTCAGAGTTTCTTCATTCTTTTTGTAATATTACAGTCATAGAATTCAGGTTATATCATTATGGCTAACTCTTTATTGAAAAGCCCGCCTTTTTGTTGATATCTAGGCTTTCGGAAAACTCGTATTATTTCATTCATACAGTTCTAGTGATTTTGTTAATGAATATTCCAAAAAGGAAACTCTAATTATACATTTTACCATTAAAAACTTCAGGGAAGATCACTGACTTGTCAAGTGAATTGACTGATTGCTTGATGACGCCACTTTGAATTTATGCACAAAGCATTTTAGGGGATTGAGGGATGTTTACATAATTTTACAAAATGGCGAAAGGAATAATAGTGTATCGAGAAGAAGATGTAAAAGGTCATCAGAAAAATGTGTGGATAAAACAGGTTATGTCACCAATGTTTTCCAAAAAAGTGACGTCTTGCCAAGTACTGGTAAACAAAATGTCGAACTGCGTAAATCTACGTGACGTCATCAGGCTCGGCAGTAATTGAAGCCTAAAATATTCCCCAAGTCATCTGGGCAGAAATGCCTGAGTTTTAAAAGAAATAATACATCAAAGATAGACTTACCAAACAGACAGAGCGAAAGCAAAAATAACAAACTGAAAACGGGGTTAAGGGTCTAGAAATTTAGTGAACCAATACACATACATGTAATATTGCTTATAATCTTGTTTTGTTTGTCATAGTTTAATGTATCTGTTTTTGACGATCAATATAACCATCTTCTCCTTGCAGTTTAATGTATCTGTTTTTGACGATCAATATAACCATATTCTCCTTGCAGTTTAATGTATCTGTTTTTGACGATCAATATAACCATCTTCTCCTTGCAGTTTAATGTATCTGTTTTTGACGATCACTATAACCATCTTCTCCTTGCAATTTAATGTATCTGTTTTTGACAATCAATATAACCATCTTCTCCTTGCAGTTTAATGTATCTGTTTTTGACGATCAATATAACCATCTTCTCCTTGCAGTTTAATGTATCTGTTTTTGACGATCACTATAACCATCTTCTCCTTGCAGTTTAATGTATCTGTACGTGATGGAGGACAGCCTCCCCTACAAGCAGATCGTCAAGCTAGGGTCACAGTGAATATTATCCGTAACCTGTACAATCCTCAGTGGGTACCCCATCAAAATACTGTTGAGAACCTGGCCAGAAATCTAACTGTTGGCAGTGTTATAATGACACTCACTGCTACTGATCAAGACCGTGGGGTATGCTAACACATCATCAGTCTCATTTTTAAATTCTATGAAACTGGCTTTTTATGAATTCAACTTTTGTCTTTTATCCTGTGCATTTTTCGTTTTTTTTTTAGTTAAGAGTAAATTCAGTATACATTAAAAATATTCAATATTCAATTCAATGACACTTCAATTTTCATGGTTGGTTTTATTAAACTGGCATTTAAATGTGTGTTATTTCAGTCCTATGGCACAGTGAACTATTTCCTGACTGGAGATGGGGCTGGTACCGTGTATTTTGGTATAAATCCATCTACAGGTGTGATCACTTTGAGGAATTCCATTGCACAAGTGGACAATGGTCAATTCTTTGTGAGTACAATTCAACCATTGCTACAATTGAAATACTTCTGTAGATCATATTTATATGTTGATTGTTAAAACCCATATATTATCTTAGTCTGCAATCATTTGGTTTTGGTATTTGGTATTGTGTCCTGCTTAAAAGAATATGGGATAGTTGTATAGAGTTTAGTTATAACCAGGTGTTTGTTGGCAAACTGGAGAAATCTACAACAAGCCCCAGTTTTATATAGTAAGACATCTAACATCTTTCTATGATGGACTTGTTGGTTTCAATATGTTGTTGTTTGAGAGGCATGTAGAAGTCGGTAATAGTAAGACAAAGGAAGAGATTTCTGAATAAAAACTTCTTATTTATTGATGTTGGTACGTTTCGGTATAGATACTAATACCGTTTCAATATGTTATTCTGTTTCAGTTACGAGTGGAAGCAAGAGATGGTGGAGTTCCGTATCGCTTTAACTCAACTCTGATTCAGGTCACATTACAATCTTCCACTGATCGACCCAGTTTTAATGATACGGTTTATAGTGTTAGTGTGCGAGAAGACAGGAGTGTTGGTTATGAATTTGTTCAGGTTGTACCATCATACAGTTCAACCAGGGTAAGTTACATTTTCCATATCAAACCAACAGTCTTTTCATTTTTTACTTTGGATTTTTGCTTGAATATCAACAAATCTATCTGTTTACCCATTCACTAGGCTTACTCAAGGTAAAATGTTTAATCCTTCTGTGATGAAAATGTTGTTAGACTGCCAATATTCAGAAATACATGATCTAGTTTCTGTAATCTATGTTTAATTTTGCAGCCATCTAGTCGAAACCTTCAATACACTCTACAACAGGGTCTATTTGATCCGGTGTGTTTTGCGATTAATGAAGTGACTGGATGGATTCGAGTGAGATTGTCTCTCCTCAACTCACCATGTACCCAAGACTCCTATAATGTAAGTTGTATCATCCATTTAGTTTTTGAAATACAGAAAAATTACACATCAGGCACTGTATCTGTTATAACTGATCACACTCATGTCTGGATACCTTCTGAACATTTGTAACTTTGTTAAATGTCTATTAATTTTGTAATACTTTTACTAAAGTTATTGTGTGTTTTTCTTTAAATATTTGTTTAGCTTCAGCTGACAGTAACTGACCTTGGTCCACCATCACAAAGTATCAGCACACAAGTGAGAGTGACTATACAACGTAACAAGTTCACACCCCGTATATCCAACCTACCAGCCAATCAGACTATACCACCAGACCAACCAGTGCCCTCGCCCATCTTTACTGTCCGGTCTATCGATGAAGACACTGTGGTGAGCTCTAAATATCCTATCAGTTTATGATTTGAAAGTAGAATTTATTCACTTTTGTTTTTCTCAGAGCTTGCATAAGACTAAGATCTATTTCTGTTTTTATTAAAGGCACCATTCTTTGAAGTGAGTTATAGAATCATTGGTGACGGAGCAGCTACCAGATTTTTCACCATCAGCCCTCAAGGTCTCATAACACTAACAAGCCCTGTTTCCAATCAACCAGACTCAGTATACAGGGTAAGAATAGCCTTTTGATCTTGTCAATTATTTTACTTATAATTATTTTTTCTTCTCGTCTTTGACTCCAAATGGTGGAAGACATATTTCTATACCAGTGCTGACTTATTTATTGACAGTTGAGGATTGAGGCATCTGATGGAGGGAACCCAACCAAGACTGATGTAGATTTCCTCACAGTGTATGTACGCTCAACAACAAACCTACCATTTATTCCACAAGGTCAGCGTAATCTTGAAGTTACCATTCTGGAAACCCAAGAACTTGGTGTGGCATTTATGCCTGTGTTAAGGGCTACTGATGCAGACACAGAGGTAAGTGTATTGGTGTTTGAGGGGGTGGTTGGGGGAGTATTCCCAGTTGCAAATGTCCCACCCAGTTCAAGCCAAGGGAGATAATTTGTATAAAGGGGGGATAATTATTGTCTGGATATCCAATATGGTGTAGAAAAATTATTTGAGCACAATTTCAAAGCCCAAAGCCTAACAGATTTTACATTTACTTCCAAAAAATGTCTTTTCTTATAAACGAACTAAAGATAACTTAGAAGTCTACAGCTGACTTCTGAAATTAAAATTAGAAAAGTAAAAATAAAAATAAAAAAACCACTCTGTCAATTCAGGTATTATATATTTTAATCTAATATTTTACATATGCAGTGTATTACTACTTTCTGTTTTGATATTTGGTTTTGTCAGCCTCCTTATAGTGTTGTGTACTTTGAGTCGTTCGGTAACAGTCCTGCTTTGAACTACTTCAGTGTAGAGAGGGATGGATCTGTGATAGTGAAGCGAGCTCTTACTGCAGACAATGGTACCAGATATGTGGTAAGACCAGACAACTCATTATGTCATTTGTTCTTCATTAAGACTTTGCAGGATTCAAAACATTTTTCTTTTTGTCTCTGTACATTTATGTTAAATAACAATAAAATATTTCATATGGAAAACGCATTTTACATAAGAATAACTGTGTTTAGAGTTTAAAGAAGGAATCAGAAAGGTTTGACTGGTGTGCCTACAGAGACATGTATATTTCCGTACATGTACCCGACTGCCATATCTGATAGACAAGTATTTATTTCTGTATTTCAGTTTAATGCCAAAGCGTTCAATGAAGGATCACCACGTCAGTACAGTTTGGAGACTATTACAATTACAGTAAATGTCATCCGGAATGATTACTGTCCACGGTTTGACTTTATGCAGTATGAAGCTAACATTAACATTACAACTGGTCCTGGTTCTCTGGTTGAAGGCTTCCAACTACAGGCTATTGATCCTGACCCACAGGTAACACACTCGGCAATTCATTAAACACCTGGTAATTTTCAAACTACATCAGCAGTTCTTGAAAGTAGCAGAAATTCATCTACAAATTTTTGTTGATGACCAGATCTGGAATAGAACACAGTCCAAGCATTTCCCCAGTAGAAGAATTTCTACCATTTCTCAAGAAAGTGTAATCCCCAAAATAACGAGAATATTGTTATATTCACTTTCTAAAATACACAAACAAAATTGCTTTTTATCCCCTATTCCATACATTCATTTCTTTTTTAAAGGGTAAACTGAACAAATATTGAATGTTTTCCTCTTATTGATAAAATGTTTCTGACTTCTTCTTTTTTTGCTTCTTTTTTCAGAACCAATTTGGTCGAATTGAATATCGGGTAATTGGAGATGATTTTGCTCCGACCTATTTTGATATCACTGCTGGAGGTTTTATCCGTGTGAATGATGGTGTTGACTATCGACTGGATGACTCCACAGAGTACAGGGTAAACTTCATGTTCCTTTTCTCTCAATTCATATGAGGCATCTTATAATGATTCCAGCTGTTTACTTAATTACGGTAATTGAACAATCATTGTATAATATTACTAATGGTAATTTAACAAGATAATGATAACAAGTGATGACAAGATAATCTCAAGTGATGAATATATAATGTATGTCTATTTGCAGTTAAGAATCCAGGCCAGTGATGGTTTCTGTACAGCAGTGACAGTAATTCTCCTGTCAGTTCAGAGAAGTTTAGTTGCCCCTCAATGGAATGTCACGAGTCCAGTGTTGGATAAAACTGTCTTAGAGATCCATCCACTCAATATACCCATCATTACTTTGTTAGCCACAGATACAGATGCTGGGGTAAGTTGATAATAACAAGGAAGGAAAGGGGGGGGGGGGGGGAGGGGGGCATCAACGACATCAAACTTTAATACACATCTATGACTGACAATCTTAAGTATACCTAATAAAGACTTCCAAGTATTTTTTGGGGTATAAAACAGAGATTTTGGTTAAATTGCTCTAACTTGTTGCACTATTCATTTGTTATTTTTAATTCCTGCGTGTAAAGTTTGTGTTATTTTTAATTTCAGGCAAGAGTGCGGTATGAGTTTTCTGTTGGCTCACCCAATCAGAACTTGTTTGACATTGATTCTATTAATGGGGGTGTATTCTTGAGAAGATCTCTTGTAGGAACTACTGAGGATGTGTATACAGTAAGCTCTATTTTTGCAATGATCTTATTTTTAATAATTTTTGATGCCTCTGGCTATATTATGCTCGTTTACAGCAATAACTTAAAGAAAAAGTCAAATATAAAGCCAACTGTAAGTAAGAATTCTGTGTTTTCAGATCAATGTTCAGGCCTATGATAATGGTAATCCACCATTGTCTACACCGGTTCAAGTTGTTAGAATTCGGGTTGTGAGAAACACAGCTCCTTACTTTCTACGGCGTATAGTTGAGGTGGAAATCCCGACCTTTGTACAACTCAACGTCCCCATTACCACAATGGTAGCCAGAGATAATGACACTCAGGTAAGCACACCTTTATCCATCCTCAGGTAAGCACACCTTTATCAATCCTCAGGTAAGCACACCTTTATCCATCCTCAGGTAAGCACACCTTTATCCATCCTCAGGTAAGCACACCTTTATCCATCCTCAGGTAAGCACACCTTTATCAATCCTCAGGTAAGCACACCTTTATCCATCCTCAGGTAAGCACACCTTTATCCATCCTCAGGTAAGCACACCTTTATCAATCCTCAGGTAAGCACACCTTTATCCATCCTCAGGTAAGCACACCTTTATCCATCCTCAGGTAAGCACACCTTTATCAATCCTCAGGTAAGCACACCTTTATCCATCTTTTTTATTATTTATTTATTTATTTATTTTTTTTATCCATCTTTGATGATAGTGAAACATATAATAGGAAGTGATAATGACTGCCAATAAAATTTTTAGTTTATATTGTTATATTTTAATTCATTGTAGGCTCCGTTCAACACTCTGTCATATGATGTGATAGGGGATGGAGTGGCCGCCACTTTTTTCATCGTTAACAATGGTCAAGTATATCTAAGACAACCATTGCCTAGCAACCCAGAGGATGTATATTACGTAAGTTCTTTATTTTACATTTTTATGTAACAAAATGAAAATCATTAATTCTAATTCTATTTATTTTAATTTTTAGTTTTATATCATTGGAATAATTACTGTCATTTTTGTTTTTGTTGATTGAAAAACTTTTACCGTTGCAGGTTCGTGTGCGAGTTCGTGATTCTGGTAACCCACGACTGTCAGATACTGCTGTGTTAGAAGTGAGAGTCAACAAGAATAACTTTGAGCCTGTATTTGAACGGAATCTTTACAACTTGACTGTATTTGAAAATCAGCCGTTAGGGGAAGGCATTATCACATTCAATGCTTCAGATAGGGATACAACAGTGAGTACAACTTTCAAATTGAGCAGTCCGATTGAAATAATATTTTTATTATACCCCCCGCAACGAAGTTAGGGGGGGGGTATACTGGAATCGGCTTGTCCGTCCGTCTGTCTGTCTGTAGACACAATTTTGTCCGGTCTACTCCTCCTAAGATTTTGCTTTGATTTCAATGAAATTTCACAAATATGTTACCAATGGTATGTAGATGTGCATGCCCAACTTACAGGATGATATTTCCTTTTTTCACATTTTTATGACGTTTTTGACTTATAGGACTTTGCCATTTTTGGGGTCTCATTCCATATGAAGACAGGGTTATCATGTTATCGCCCCTCCCTCCTCCCTACCTTCCCCCCTCCCCCCCCCCCCCCCTTCTACTGCCATGAAGTGTGTATGTACGCTCATACATCCGTCCAATCGTTGTTCCCTCTGTCCGTCTGTCCGTCCGTCTGTCTGTAGACACAATTTTGTCCGGACTACTACTCCTAAGATTTTGCTTTGATTTCAATGAAATTTCACAAATATGTTACCAATGGTATGTAGATGTGCATGCCTAACTTACAGGATGATATTTCCTTTTTTCACATTTTTATGACGTTTTTGACTTATAGGACTTTGCCATTTTTGGGGTCTCATTCCATATGAAGACAGGGTTATCATGTTATCGCCCCTCCCTCCTCCCTACCTTCCCCCCTCCCCCCCCCCCCCTTCTACTGCCATGAAGTGTGTATGTACGCTCATACATCCGTCCAATCGTTGTTCCCTCTGTCCGTCTGTCCGTCCGTCCGTCCGTCCATAGACACAGTTCTGTCCAAAATACTCCTCCAATGGGTCTCATTCCATATGAAGACAGGGTTATCATGTTATTGCCCCTCCCTCCCTACGTGAGTGCTGGTAACATGATCAGCAAGCAGCCTCATAGTCTACTTTCTTGTTGTCGATGCTAACTAAACATGACCAGCAAGGAGTATTTTGCATGATATTTTGTCTTACTCCATCATTTGTCACAGACGTAGCATTAAATCATGCCCAATTCATGTGTCTCCTCCTCTTGGTGCTGTTCCACCCATCCAACTCACTGTCTTAACACTAATACCCGCTTACACTTTCCTGAATGTTATTAATTTTTAGACCACCATGATCTCATGGTGGTCTTATCAAATCGAATTTTGTCCGTGGTCCGTCGTCCGTCGTCCGTCGTCCGTCGTCTGTCGTCCGGTGTCTGTAAACTTTTCTTGTGATCGCGATTTCAAGAGACCTACTGGTCGGATCTTCATCAAAATTCATAGACATGTTCCCCTTATGGTCTAGTTGTGCAACATCAATTTTGTTTGCTCATTTGCATAATAAAATGGCCGCTGGCGGCCATTTTGTGATTTTTACCTACATAGTTTGTGATCGCGGAATCTAGAAAACCACTTGACCGATCTTGATGAAATGTTTTTGTGTTGATTCCCCATATGGTCTAGTTGTGCAACATCTATTTTTCTGAGCTCATTTGCATATTAACATGGCCGCTAGGCGACCATTTTGATTTTCTATTTTTTAGCACTTTTCTCTTTTGTGATCGCGATTCCAAGAGAAGTGCTTGTCGGATCTTCTTTAAATTTCACACGCACTTTCCTCCTATGGGCTAGTTGTGCAACATCTATTTCGTTTGCTCATTTGCATATCAAAATGGCCGCTAGGCGACCATTTTGTTTTTCTACTTTTTATCACTTTTCTCCTAAAGTAATGGGAGGATCTTCGTAAAACTTTGTACGCAGGTTAACCCTATGGCCTCGTTGCGTACTATGTACTTTTTTGCTCATTTGCATATTAAAATGGCCGCTGGGCAACCATTTTGTTTTTCTTCTTTTTGTCACTTTTCTCCTAAAGTAAAGAAAGGCTAGGATTTTCGTAAACTAATTAACGCACGTTAGCCCTATGGTCTCGTTGCGCACAATGCACTTTTTTGCTCATTTGCATATTCAAAATGGCGGCCACTAGCCATTTTTTTTATCACTGTTCTCCTAAAGTAATGAAAGGATGTTCGTAAAATGTTATACGCAGGTTAACCCTACGGCCTCGTTGCGCACTATGTACTCACTGCTCATTTGCATATTAAAAATGGCGGCGGGTAGCTTTTTCTGTGATTTCTATCTACATAGTTTGTGATCGCGGAATCAAGAAAACTACCAGGTGGATCTTTAATTGATGAATTTTTTTGTATTGCTTCCTCATATGGTCAAGTTATGCAAGATGTATTTTTTTTGTCGTTGATGTTTTCATTTAACACATTCGGTACCGCTGTGGCCATATGGCGTTAGAGTGCTAGCCTGCTTCATTACCGCAGACATCGTATGGCGACAGCAGAAAGTCGGCTAAAACCCCACTGACGCCGTATGGTTATTTTTTCTTACAATTTCAACTAATTTTGAAAATGAACAAATAAAATCACATGTTGCATCTGTTGGTTGCTTTGTGTTTTGTTTTTCAATCTTCGAATACGGTTAAGAGGTTCAATTTACTTTAACGGACGCGTAATTCACTGATAACTTCCAACTTTGTCTAGGTTAGAACGGACACCTCAAGCATACGTATATAACAAGAAAAGGAATTCCTTATATTTACAGCTTCAGATCTTAATATGTATTTCTTTCTCTCCAATATACTGACTGTAAGTGAGATATTTAAATATCTATGATTAAAAAGTGCTAAATTCGGGTGGTGAAGTTTGCTAGTGCGAGTTCCCGCTGTCAATCACAGGGCCCCTACCAGGCATTTTAAAAGCACGACCCAGTTAAAGCTATTTTTGGCGCTGAGGACGTTATTTTGGAATTTCCGAGTCCAGAGTAGTGAAAAACAAGACATTTATCGGAGCTTTTATAAACCCCAGAGTGAAATTGCAATCCTCGGGTCATTTTAAAACGTATAAAAATCGACTCCTTTCAGAATTCCAAGGGCGACTATAAGTATAAGAAATAGTTTACTATGCATGTTGCCGGCCGCCACGGCTTGTTCGAAGTCGGTAAAATGGCCTTCTCGAATTGGGATTTTAAACGCCTAAATTCTTTCCAAAAATGTAACAATAATAAATATTTTTAAAGGAGAGTGTTCCCTAAGACACTTAAGAAGATCCATATTGTATT
Source organism: Lepidochitona cinerea (assembly GCA_963971465.1). NCBI lineage: Eukaryota > Metazoa > Mollusca > Polyplacophora > Chitonida > Tonicellidae > Lepidochitona > Lepidochitona cinerea. The sequence continues at coordinate 6,256,302 of OZ020551.1, forward strand.
ATTCGGAGTGTGAAAGGAAGGAATATTTCAAAATGAAGTGAAATACACGGCAACGTACAATCACTATTTTGCCGATCGAATTTGCATTCAGGCAGCTATGTACAGCAACTGACTTCGCAATTGTAAATGCTATTTACCAATAAAGTAACTGAAATGTTTTTATTCAATCATATATTTATATCAAATCGTGCATGAAGATTTTTTTTATCAGAGTTTACTAATTTCTGAACGAATCGGGACATTTTTTGACATTAATTTTTAAACTGACTTTCGTCATGTGTAAATTTTTACTCATCAGACGAGTGATACGTCACCCATTCTTCACTTTTCACGGGCTAATTTTGACAGATATACATTATCTTTTGATTTGTAAACAAACACTAAATGCATCTTAGTAACATGTGTACAATCGTTTTGGATTTTGTAAATTTTAATTGTGTACAGGACTCAAACAAGCGATATCACTGACTGGCCTGTGTGCATGTACATGTAGGCTACTACTATGTAGCTCCGGTAAGTAGCGTTAATGTGCGGCCTCCTTGAAGAAAGATGGTTTTGAGTTTTCAGATAACAGCCACTATCTACCGAAGAAACTTTTTTCTTGTCCAGCCAGCCACCAACCGAAGAAATAAATTTTACATATCAAATTTGCGATCCGTTTACAAGCAACCCCACTTTCTGATAGTGTTCTATGGTGGTCGCCTAGATCAGTTTAACTGATCTCTTGTTTCATGTTGTTGATAGATGTTGGCCTTGGTTGGTGCCAGTTCCTGCAATTTTGATGCAGTCTGCTGCTGTCATCATCTGCTCATGTAAATTCATATCTGCATCTCATAGCTTGTTCTCCTTGCTTACTTGCCAGCAGAATTATCATCATATTCTGTGTTTTTGCATTTTCAATTTCATTGTTGGTTTTCTCATCACTTATCACTGACCATTATATTATTGTTTTGATGCTACAATTCTCAGATAGGCCTACTTTTCTTGCAGAGTGGGGGGTATCTCAGTTATGTCTAGTTATAGCTTGTTTACATTGTTTTTTTGTTTTTTTATTTGGGGATTCTGCGTTTATACTATAGCAACAACTTTCCATATCTTTTTCAGTTCCCAAGTAATTCTGTGAGTTTTTACCTATCTGGTGACAGTGTGACTCTGTCATATTATGAAGTTGATCCCAGAAGTGGAATGTTGTATTTAAAGAAACCCCTCTCTGACGACACACAAAATAGAACACAGTATACAGTAAGTTTTCAAATGTCTGAGTATCTTTGAAAAATCCAATCAGGTGCTGGGTACACTTGAAATTACTATTTAGAAAAAAATAACTGAATTAAGTATACTACAACCATCAAAGCTTCATTTTTAGAACCTCACTGCAATTTACTGCATGATCAGTGTTATGTTCATTCAAAGCTTAACCTATACATGTAGCAATAGGAAACCATTTTATTTTGTATTAGAGTGCTTGATGTTTTTGTCGCACTCAAGATTTCCCCTATATGGCACCCTTGCCAGATTTAGTGGGGGAGGAAACCGAGCTCTTTGCCTGGAGGAAACACCTGGCCTTCTGCTATTATTCTTGGACTGAGTGGGATTCCAATCTGCGAAATTTTGAATTAGGCCATTGAATAGGTCATTGTTCTTTTGCTGATTTTTTTTATCATTATTCACTAATAGAAACACCTGAAGTTAGATACAACAACTTTATACTGATTTGTTACACCTGAAGTTAGGTACAGCAACTTTATTCTGATTTGTTACACCTGAAGTTAGGTGCAGCAACTTTATTCTGATTTGTTACACCTGAAGTTAGGTACAGCAACTTTATTCTGATTTGTTACACCTGAAGTTAGGTACAGCAACTTTATTCTGATTTGTTACACCTGAAGTTAGGTACAGCAACTTTATTCTGATTTGTTACACCTGAAGTTAGGTACAGCAACTTTATTCTGATTTGTTACACCTGAAGTTAGGTACAGCAACTTTATTCTGATTTGTTACACCTGAAGTTAGGTACAGCAACTTTATTCTGATTTGTTACACCTGAAGTTAGGTACAGCAACTTTATTCTGATTTGTTACACCTGAAGTTAGGTACAGCAACTTTATTCTGATTTGTTACACCTGAAGTTAGGTACAGCAACTTTATTCTGATTTGTTACACCTGAAGTTAGGTACAGCAACTTTATTCTGATTTGTTACACCTGAAGTTAGGTACAGCAACTTTATTCTGATTTGTTACACCTGAAGTTAGGTACAGCAACTTTATTCTGATTTGTTACACCTGAAGTTAGGTACAGCAACTTTATTCTGATTTGTTACACCTGAAGTTAGGTACAGCAACTTTATTCTGATTTGTTACACCTGAAGTTAGGTACAGCAACTTTATTCTGATTTGTTACACCTGAAGTTAGGTACAGCAACTTTATTCTGATTTGTTACACCTGAAGTTAGGTACAGCAACTTTATTCTGATTTGTTACACCTGAAGTTAGGTACAGCAACTTTATTCTGATTTGTTACACCTGAAGTTAGGTACAGCAACTTTATTCTGATTTGTTACACCTGAAGTTAGGTACAGCAACTTTATTCTGATTTGTTTGTGTTTCAGTTTGAAGTAAATGCCAATGATAATGGCTCACCTCAGAAGTTTGCTACACCTGCCCGTGTGATTGTCAGGTGTATTCGTAACGAGTTTGCACCTGAGTTTTTACCTACGTCCTCTTATATTGTTCCTTTAACACAAAACCAAGCTGGGAATACGGTCATCACCCAAGTCACGGTCAGAGATCAAGACACAAATGTAAGTATCAGTAAGGATATATGTTTTGTATTAGTTTACTCTCAGGTCTATTATAACAGATCATATAGTCATTGTAAAGTGATATGAAATCTGCCATGAACGTATCTTTTGCTTTTCTTTCAACATCCAACAAGTTTTATGTCTTTTAAATGTCCATCTCTTTCAAACACAGGGAATTTTGTAAAAGCTTACATGAGTTACTATTATGTTCTGTTAACAGTCTCCGTTTAACGAGGTTACGTTGTCAATCATTGGTGATGGTGTATCAGCTGGGTATTTCACAATAGACCAGAGGGGTGTTATCCAAGTCCGACCAGGCATTGTACTACCTGTTACAACCAACTCCAGATATGTGGTGAGTACAGCATCTAATTAAGATGGCAAATACACCTTTTTAAAACACCTGTACGCTTCTAAATTTTACGTAACTTTACAACACCAGAGACTCTCTCGTGTGTAGAAATCAATATTAAATACATTGCTGTATTATGTCATTAAAATGGACCACAAGCTAGGGTTTTCTCCTAAACATCGTGCTAATTATTCATCGCAGATTTTAGTCAGAGCTCAAGATGGTGGTCGACCTCCTTTGAGTACTGTTGCCACGGTGATTGTATCTGGTCCGGACGGTCCAGTTACACCTGATCAGACATTGCAATTTAATGTAACAACAAGCGTCATCACATACAGCCTGCCGGAAAATTCACCAATCAATACATTTGTACATCAGTTCTTTGCTGTGGATCAGAACAATGCTGTAAGTTCATTTCTTCTTCATACATTGTATCTACCTGGAACACAATCAAATTGTTTACATTTTTTTTAGTTAATCCTGAATCTTTGATCTTATATTCATAAATTCTTCATCCTATATTCACGTAAAAATGGGTCACTAAAAGTATGAAATGAACTTGTTATATCTTAAATTTGCACAGGAAATTGGTGTTTATCTAATCACTAGTATACATTAAAATAAAATGGGGGTAGTTAGTGTAAACACCCATCAATGGAAAGTATATATGACTTCTTGATACTGTTCATATGTTGATCTGAAATTTTTCCGGCAGCCATTGACCCGACAAGTGTTGTACAGTCTTACTGGTGTAGATGATGCCACAGCATTCTTCAGAATTGACAGCAACACTGGAATAGTTAGACTAAGCCAGCCATTAACAAGAACCAACAAGACAAGTTTCTTTGTAAGTTTACCTGTATTCCCTCACTGTTTGAACAATAAACTATTTTATATTTATTTATTTCTTCTTGGCTTTGAAACCTTGTATTATTGAGCAAAGCTTCCATCTAAGTTAAATAATATTGAGCGTTAAACTTCAATCAATCAACCTTTCTAAATAAGACATTGTTCAGAAGAAATCTCTAGTTGACTTTGAAGTATATTCAATTACTTTCACTGTATAGCACAATGTATTGTTTTTTTTTTTTAATAATTTTTCGAAATTTTATAGAAATAATGTTGAAAGCGACGTCTTGTCTCTCTCTCTCACTCATTGCCTTATTTTCGTCCCTCTTTAGATGACGATTACTGCTACAGATAGACGCAATCCGCCCACTACAGGATCTGTGTTCTTATTGGTGAATGTTATCCGGTCAACTACGCCCAATTTCTTTGAGTTACGATTGTTTTCTGAGACCATCAGTGAAAGAGATCCAGTGAATGACACTGTCTCTATAGCTGTGGCCAGTCCTGGGGTAAGGTGTCTTTATTCATATTATCTTTTTTAAATGATATAAAACAAGGTCTTTTCTTTTAGATTTTAATGTGTTCTATTCTAATTTCAAATTATACCATTTGAATTTTTATATACGTACACATAATCTTATCACACATCTAGATTTATTTCTGAATTTATTACGAGATAGTGAATTACAAATTTTGCAGTTAGGACTATAACGGAAAATAGTATGAAAATAACAAGAATTTTGTCCAATTGTTTTAGGTAAATGTTGAATATTTGCTGGATGGAACTCCATTAGCTGAGAGGTTTTTCTTCATAAACCGTAGAACTGGGGTTATTAGGATAAAGTCGGATCTGAGATTAGATACTCTCAACACAACTACTTACAATGTAAGTATATTCAACATATCTTTAACATGTTTCTAATTATAAGTCTACGGACTGCTTATGTTCATATATGTACCAATTTTCCAAATGTTTATAATAGAAAATATTTACAAATAAATTGGTGAGAATTTTAAAAAGGATATATGTATGCTTGATTCCAAGTTCTGTATTGTATAATGATGATTATTGCTTTGAATAGCTGAATGTGGTGGCCACCCGTCAAGATCCCCAGGATGCAAACCCAGTGACTGTAAGAGGAACCCTTCCTATCAATGTCCGACGGAAGGAGGGATTCCCACAATTCATTGAGCAAAGCTACAATCAAACAATCAATGACACTCATGAAGTGGGGACTACAGTGTTAACTGTGTCGGCTGTCGACAGCGACGGTGTATGTATCTCCTCTTTTCAGTGCATTTGGCTCTTAATAATCTACATTCATTCTATCAATTTCTATATAAATATTTTCATAAGCATTAGAGTGTTCTAGGTGTACTAAATATCAATGGGAGGGAAGACTTTCTGATGGAATATCTTTGGATGAAATCTGCATTTTTATAGAAGATTTTTTTGCAGCCGACTCCTGTATTAATGGCCATTAGTATATTAATCGTTATTTCCTATAAATCGATTAAAACCGTCAACTAATGTTCTGTGTATTTTAGGATCGTGTTGAATACACCATTCCCAATCAACCTCCCATCAATGAATTCTTCTTCATGAATCCATTCTCTGGGGAGATTATTCTGAAAAAGTCACTGGTACCAACTCGCTATGGCAGTTTTGAGGTAAACTTCTTTCCTAAAACCAATTCTTGACTTTATAACACTGTTTCAAAACATTTGCATTGAAGAAAGATACAAATATATCTGAGTTTTTTTGTATACCTTGTATTTGAAATCTATTTCTGAATTTGTTATTTATAAGTTTTTATTTTATTATTTACAGTTTACTGTCCTAGCCAGCAAAGCTGGGAGTCCGAATCGTTCAGGGCGTGTTCAAGTGATCATTAAGGTTGAACGAGATCAACGGAGACCAATTTTTGGAAACACAGTGTTTACCTATAATATTACTCAGAACTGGGTGGTCAATAGACAGATTCTCATTGTTTCAGCCACAGATGCGGACAGAAAGGTAATCATCTTAGAAACAGCATTGCTTTTTAGTAATATTTTCATAAAAAAATATGTACGGCTAATGACTGTTTAAAACCTTTCAGTATTAACTCTTACCTGGAATTGTTCTTAAGGATTTTACAACGTACGTCATACATATGAGTCTTATTTATGAGTTGACAGAAAGAAAATCCAGTGAAATAATAGATTTCATGTGTTGTTTTTAGGGGGATATTATGTATGAACTGATTGGAGATGGTTTGAGCCCGGCATTCTTTGCTGTCAATAAGACTACTGGAGTGGTGACTTTTGTTGGAGGAGAAAACTTTTTACGAGACACAACCATCCAATATGTTGTACGTTTATATTTTTACTATGTGTTTATTGCTTGTTAGTAGATAATAGTGATACGTTCTGAAATCAACAGTGACATAAATATAAAACACATATTTTAACTATTTTTTGATTTTCACAAAATATACTAATCGTGGTCAGAACTCTGTTAAAGTCATGTTTGCAGTTTATTAAACTATACATATTCTGTTTTTCAGCTACGTATAATAGCCTATGACAGTGTTTATCCTGAGAATACTGTGACACAGTTAATATTGGTGAACGTTTTACGGAATGAGTTTCGCCCTAGTTTCAATCAAACTACTTACACAACACAGTTACCATTAAATAGTCAACTGGGAAGTCCTGTTGTACAACTATTTGCTACTGATGATGATGCCAATGTAAGTTCATAGCCTAATTCTAATTTGACAATAATTAGATAAGGTAAAAGGAAGTTATAATGAAAAGCGGTACAATATTCAGCCTTTACTTAAATAGCTTATCCTTTCATTACAGTGTAGTTAGCTGTTGTTTTGCTTCTTGCTTCTATGAAATAATTTACAAATATATAGCGTGTGGAATGGTTTTATTTTGTAGGATACCCTGGTTTATCAGATAGTTGGCAATCCTGAAGCACTGAGATTGTTCTATGTTAATCCTGATACGGGTCTCCTGAGTCTGAAGTCAGCTTTACCCAGGCTCCCTACGCCATACCAGATTGTTGTAAGTCTCTTATAAACTCATCACAAATTTTAACTTGTTAAATCTACAATAGATTTTCTAAATACCACTGAAAGAAAACCTTATAACATTAGTTACCAAATGTTACAGGGATAAAATGGTATGGCTATAAAAGTTACTCAATTTCTGTGGATAATCAAAACTTCTTGTTACATGAAATACTAGATAGGCCCAGATTCGTCGTTTTTTTGACATTGTGGCAACCTAACAAATTAAATATATTTAATTTCAAATACAAAATTAAAGTCAAAATGGAATGTTCAGTATTTTTCTATCTGAGAACATATACCCAAAACTGTTTTCTTTTTCTAATGTAACTATTTTAATGTGATTCAACGATGAGTGTGCTTAGTTGAATAGGCAAAATACACTTACATCCTTAATACATCACAATATAGGTGTTTTTAAGCCAGATACACTAAGTGGACTAATTGACAACATAACTATGATATATTTTTAGATATAGGATGAAAGCCCTTTGAAATTGTTTTTTTTTTCTAGCTTGTGGTTCAGGTTCGAGATAACGGAAACCCATCTCGCTATGGACAAGCAACTGTGAGAATTTCAGTTGTTGACAACCAGCAAATTACGTTTATCAACACACCGTATGATAGGCAAATTGACAGAACAGTTCCCGTTGGCTTTCCTGTCCTTGTTGTTCAAGGGCGCTCAAATGTAGTCGGGGTATGTGGACAGTTCTTTTTCACAGCTTATCAAGATAATTGCATGGTATACACATGTCAGTAGAAATATCCTGCTTAATAATGTTTTTACTAAAGCACATGATCTCTTTTATGAATAGTTATTTAATGATGTATTGATCTATGTTTTACGACGCACTGAAGATTATTCTCTTCTATGGCGACATTGCCAGGTTTAGTGGCAGAGGAAACCAGGCTCTTTGTCCGAAGGGAAACCCCAGACCTTCATTGATTACCTAGTAACTCTTTCTCAAACGGCGATCTATCCCACTCCAAAACTTATTTAATGTATTTGTTGTACATGATTGTATTTTGACAGCAGGTAATCCCTTTCCTAGAAATCAAAAGATGAAGCTAAGTGAAAGGATCATTATGAAAATTACCAACCCCTCGTTTGGTTTGGGAATAATATATTTTTATATTATTTATACAGTCTATTTTTGATATTACATTGCAATTCTCTGATAAAATCATGGCTATTTTTTTTTTTGGTAATAGGCTCAGATACGCTATGAAATCACAGGAGAATTCCCCACACCAAACTTCTTTCAAATTGACAGCATTACAGGGCAGATAACTGTCAGTAGACCACTGGGTCAAGATGTTGTTCCTCAAACAAGATATGCTGTCTATACTGTAAGTGACAGAATTCTTTAGTATGTTGTTTTCACTCAAAATACTTTTGTCTTGGAAAGTTTTTCAAAACATTGTGAGGAAGTTTTGTCTGCATTCAAATTATATCAAGGAGATAGCATGCTGCCGGGTTAATTGAAGAAAGGAACCATGACGTGTGCAAGGAGGAAATCTCCGACATTTCTTTGGAACTCAGCAACCATTCCATATTGCTGCTCCAGAAATGAAAACCTACAGAAATATTTTTAGCTTTTTCTGCAATGAATTTGATACGAACTGACAAGCTATTGTTGGAAGGCACAACAACAATTGCTTTCCTAGAATTTGTAAGTTTTTAAGCACAGCGTGTCAATTTGTATGAAAAGGGTGGGGCATTTAACAGGATGACAATGAATGGATATTTCATTTAAAGTTATTTCTGTTTTTCAGGCCACCATTGCAGCTTTCCTAGAATCCTCCCCTGAGGATCGCTCTCTTGTATCTGCCCGTATAGAAGTGGACCGCAATCCTAATCAGCCTCGTTTCCTCAGTACACAGTATGATGAAATCATCAATGATAACCTGGTCCCTGGAGACACGATTCTACCCCTGTCAGCTGTAGATGATGATAATGTGAGTACAATCCAATCAAAAAGTAAAATGTTATGTTTTTATTGTAAATTTAGTGATTTATTTTTTGTTTGTATTAAAAATTAAGGATCTTTATTCAGCTGTTGGATATATTCTTGTATAAAAAATATGTTTTTTTCCTTATTGCCTTTTTCAATTATTTGAAGTGGTATTTGTGATATTTGTTGTTCTTAGGACACGGTTCGCTACAGATTAGATGGTTCAACCGAGATTCTAGATCAGTTCTATGTGGACCCTGTGTTGGGTGGAGTCTATTTGAAAAGGGCTTTCTCTTTGACACAGACAAGACAATATCAGGTAAAGAATTCTACTTTGCACTGCCTTGTTTGATGTCAACCAATATGTTCTATCAATGTACTCATTTTACTCAGCCTGTGGATTTATGATCTGAAGTGTGGCATTAAATATGAATGTTCATCTGTTTTCAGTTTACTGTGACAGCGTATGATGTGTTTGTGCCCAGCCGTAGCACCCAGATTAATGTAGTGATAACAGTACAAGCTTCCCAAACTGGTACAGTCACCACTCCCACAACACCAACTGAAAAACCAGATAGGGAGTTTTTCCTCAATGTTACAGACATCACTCCAATTGGATGGATCATTGCAAATATCAACGTCACTAACACTGCCTGGACGGTAAAGCTAGCAAACTTTGTCTTAATTAAATGTCACTTATTACAAAGCCTAATGGATTGTAAAATCAAGTACTGTCTAATTTGCAACCAGTTATACATTTCTATTGTTCAGCTCAGATTTGGGGTAAGGTGAGAATATTGAATAAAAGAGTCAATGACTTAAATACCCCCCCCCCCCCCTTCCCTTTTCATACAACCATGTTTTATTTTTGCAATGTTGTTTGTTTTACTTCAGGGTCCCACTCGATACAATGGTACAGGAACATTTTCTGCTCAGAGGTTCTTCACAATTAATAACATGAATGGAAGTATGACAGTAATTCGTAATCTAAGGGAAACAAGCCAGGCTGTCTATATTGTAAGTTTATTCTGCATTTTGTGTTTCATTGCATTAAAATTTTTGTTGATAGTTGCAAGAAAATTGTAATTTATTTAAATTTAAAAACTTTATATTTGTGACACATGTACATGTATGGAACATCTTTGTAGAGGTGGGAATTGATATTCAAAATTTGCTTTTTATTTTCCTCAAAGCCAAGACACGGGGATGTCTTGGGATTAAGCTAGCTTGTATTCTAAAATATTGAGAAAGGGTTGAAAAAGGAAAAATATATGAGCATACATGTAGCATTCTTAGACTTGATCACATTATAAGTTGTTTAAGATTATTTTGAACTTGTTTTGTTAAATATTAGTGATCACAATAAAGCTAATTGCTGTAAATCAACTTGTTTCAATATAAATGTGACCCCAGCTGTAGACTTGACGTTATCTAGTATTGAATGTATTTCTGTTTCAGTTTAACATATTGGCGTATGATGCTACCAACCATTCTCGTATATTGACCCTGAGAGGAACAATCAACATCATTCGTAACCCTAATGCACCCGAGTTTTTCAGACAGAATATCACCACAACCATCAAAGACACACATCGTCTCTCAGAAATGGTGTTGAATATCACAGCCTTTGACAGGGATCAGGTTGGTATTCTTATCAATTATTTTACAGAAGTGACCAACATGTAAGGAGGGGGGGGGGGGGTCATTTGCTTCAAATGTACTTCACAAATGGTATGGGAGCCTCCCAATATATAACGTTTCCCCCAGATAGTCACAGTGACCAATTCTGCTGATTTGGGTTGTAATTGTGATGAATAGTAAATATAATGAAAATATAATATTATTTCAATATGACAAATAATTACGCCCATATTACTTTTTTTTTCTAGGATCGCCTGACATATGAGTTGTCACCCTCTCAGAGTATCCCTCCTTCACTCAACTACTTTGATATAGATTCCCTGACAGGTATCGTCTTTTTACGTCAGAGTCTTCAGTTTGAACCGGCCCGAGGAACTGTCTACAGAGTAAGCCTTACTTTGATGACATCTTTCACAATGTGTACAATATGGCTGCTATAGTCATCCAACTATACTATTCAAGGAGCCCTATAACTAGAATAATATTTAAAAGTGTTAGTAATTTATTTGAAATATTGAAATATAATATTAATATTGTCTATTGAATTGAATTATTCACTCATTTTTATCGGGGTTACCTTTATAAAAAAACATTTATGAAAAGATTGAAATCTTAACTAGTGTGGTTTATAAGCCATGGTTTATTGTGCTGCAGCTTTTAATGCGCTGTTTGTATTTATGTTGTTTAGATGACTGTGCTAGCACGAGATAACCACTTTCCTGAGAAAACAGCCACAGCCTCTGTTCAAGTAAATGTGTTACGAGACACTAGCCGTCCTGTGTTTGAAAGTAACATTTACAGAGCTAATGTGTCATCGTCAGCACCCAATAGAACAATTGTGATTACTGTCAGAGCTACTGATGGTGACTCCTGGGTGAGATTGATATTTACTTCATGAAAATCACCGTTCAAACCATATCTCTGTGTATTTTAATTTTCTCTGGAAATATTTAAAAAAGGGGGAATTAAAATCAAACCATTATACTTCGTAACATGAGTCATTTCATGAGTTTGTCACTAAATAATTTGTTTCTCTTACAGGCTGGTCTTGTTACCTATGAGATTATCAGTGATGCTCTTGCCAGGTATTATTTTGGTATTGATCCTCAACGGGGTATTATCTATGTGCGTAATGACCTGAGTACAGACAGCAGTACCATATACACGGTCAGTTCACATCATTTTCCTTTCCTATCATTCCCACTGAATAAATTTACCATAAATACCCTTGTTACAAAATTCTGTTAAAAATAACTTTTTCTTTAATCCCCTCCATCACTTATTCCACTTGGTTAAAACAATTGCTCTGATTGTTTGTGCATTTTGATTACAGTTGTTGGTAAGAGCTTATCAAACGGACTACCCAGAAAATGATGTGACATCTACAGTAATTGTGGAGGTTGAGAGAAATCGGTTTGCCCCTCAGTTTATTGGTCAGTTACCATACACTGGGGCCATAGGAGAAAACACTCAACCTGGAAGTCCTGTGTTTAAAGTGACAGCTGATGATGGTGATGGGGTAAGACATTCTGATATTAGTAGAACTCTTCAAAGGGGAGGTGCATTTGGTGGTATGAGTGGGGCCTCATTCTCGTTGTAATGCACAGGAATGCAAACGATAAAAGAGATCTATTTACAGATATTTTCGTTTTAATGAATTAATTCAACGCTTGAATTTTTATTTTAACTATCTGAGGTTAAATCCAAAGAGACATTTTATCTTATGACCTGTGTACAGTTTTCTGTACAATTCCCAATTCATTAAGACAAGACCCGTCCTACAAATCTGGTGAGAGTGGAGAAATGCTCCCTTCTTTCAATAAAGAGCACAACAAGGTGGGGGGGGGGGGTACCTTTTTTTTTATGGAAATATAACGTATTGTGTATCTGTTATATAGCTTGCTCTCTTTCTAATCAGAATTAGAAACACATATATGTAAACCTTTAGATCTGATCTGTTTTTTTATCATCCGTCTGGTTGATAATTTGATTTAGTCAGGTGTTTGAAAATGTAAATATATGTGAAGCAAAAAGAGATTCAACACAGATGGGATTTATATGTTTATTATTGATTCTGATATGGTATGAATGTTGTGTCACCTATAATTTCAGGACATGGTGATTTACTCTATTGAATCAACAGTACAGACATTCTACATCCAACCTAATACTGGTCAGATCTTTACTACTAGGCTGCTACCACAAAATGTCACTCAGTATAGGGTAAGACGATTTAATACATTACTCTGCTTAAAACATTGAAGAGGCGTGTTTGTTTTTACTTTTTTAGTGAATTTTTTAAGCAAAAAGGATCAGTACGCATTGAAAAGGCGATTTTTGTGTCTGTTTTTGTTTGGTCGTTTATGATAAATGAAGTACATTGCTTTAAAGTGTTTAACGAAAGAATTGAAATTGTACCCTATTTTCAATTTAGTCTTTGTTTCTACTCTGTGACCAGTGCTATTATTACATGTATTCTATTTACAGGTGAATGTAACAGCCACTGATCAGGGTAATCCTCCCCTCTCCTCCTGGACTATTGTCACAATGAATATAGATGCTGATAGGTTCTTACCTCAGTGGCTTAATGTACCTAATCAAGTGAACATAACAGAGGGGCAACTTGTTGGCACAGTCATCTACACACTATCTGCAACAGATTCAGATCTGCAGGTGTGTATTCCATCTAATCTACCTTTCTTACGTTAACTGTTAAAGCCGAAATATATTGGTGCACCACAAGATTTGAAAGGACCACAGTTTGGGCCGCAATGAGTTTTACAACTAAAGCTACCTAACCTCATCCCAGTGAACCGTTTTCTATTAAGAAATCCCAATTAGATGTGAGACTAATTGATTTCCCCACTCAGTAGATTGTCGAACCAACCAACCTAGACTCAAGTAATTGTGAACCGTTACGTAGAATGGATAAACTTATGTAGCTTAGCATGAAAGATTTGATATGATTTTTTCATTCACCATAACAAAAAAGAATACAAAGGAATGAATAGGTTGTAAGCTATGGAAAAAAGTGATATTGAACAGTGTTTCTTTTGTCTGGAAGTAATGATCAAGACTAGGATTACTTATCAATGACTTTGATAACGATGTAAGAACTACATCGAAACGTCGTCACCCAATAAATTAAGAAGTTGTTTATCCATAAGTAATCCTCAACTTGATTTGTACTTCCAACTTCTAAATGCCACTGAAAAATTTGGAAGTAATGATGATGACCCATTTTCATAGAAATTTTTTTTTTCGGTCTTAGTAATTTCTATGTGTCATGGTACTATTTCACGCAGTGTGCCTTGCTGGAGGCTTTTCACCAAAAGATGAACTTTAATTAATGATATTTCATTAAAGAATTGAAACTAATAACAAATGTTCAGGATCCTGTGACTAGTATCTATCGAGGGGATTATCTTCACAAATTTACTGTTTATATTTCTCTTGTAGGGAGCCATTGAGTATGGCATGCTTGGAGATTCAAACACATTATCTTACTTCAGTATAACACCTGGTACAGGTGAAATCATCTTGACTGTACCACTTACTTCAGATCTCACTGATACAACATTCTATAATGTAAGTAAATCCTCTAGACTGTACCACTTACTTCAGATCTCACTAATACAACATTCTATAATGTAAGTAAATCCTCTAGACTGTACCACTTACTTCAGATCTCACTGATACAACATTCTACAATATAAGTATTCCTATTGACATATTGAATGAACCTGTTAAATATGTGAGATTCATTAGATATTTTTATACTGACTTTTGTTCACCATCAGAAGGATAAGTCTGTTGCTTATTTGTCAACATTAGCTGTTAAGGCCCAGGACCCACTTGCACAAAGCATTCTTAACTTAATAGGACTTTTAGCATATCTCTACAACATGTGAAGTTTACAAGTCCCATGTTGTCGACATACGCTAAGAGTGCTCTTAGTTAAGAGCGCTTTGTGCAAGTAGGCAGGACCCCAGAAAATAAGAAGTGTTGCATTGTAATTTCAGGCTGTTGTGTATGCTTATGACAACCGTCGACCAGAGGGACGTATTCAGGGTATTGTAAGGATAATGGTAGATCGTAACCCCAATGCTCCCACATTTGGAGTGTTTGATCGTAATGTTACCATCCAAAGATCTACACCCGCCCTCTCACTACTAACCAAGGTTATCGCCACAGACCCTGAAGGAACGGTACGTACTGACATTTTACCAATAATTTTTAAACATAGATGAAAGTTACCTGTTGTTTCTTACAGTTTTTTTTTTTTTAAATATTGATTCCTCATGGAATCCCTTAATGGTCTTTGTACTGAAGCAAAATTCCAAATAATATTCCTGGCGCTCACTTCACTTTGTTTTCCAGGAGGTGTTTTATTCCATAATCAATACAACGCCATACCTGTTCATCAATTCAAGAGGAGGAGAGATCATCTTACAGAGTCAAGTGACAGATCCTACTATTATAGCATTTAATGTAAGTCATTTCACATAACTTTATTCAGGCCTTTGTTATGATCTTGAATTAGTGCTTTCATTGATATGCAGTACTAAAAGAGTCTTTATTAGATTTAATTTATTGTATTATCAAATTTTATTTAACTTTAATAGATGTGTATTGTTTCCGATGTTCAAATAAGAAAGATTTTGTGGCCAAGAATATTGATCACCTGTTAGTTGTGCAAATGAGTAGCATATAATTTTAGATTAATAGTTTCCATAATTTCCATGTGTGTTTATTTTTATGTTGTTTAGTTGAGAGTACAGGCATGCGATAATGGTAGCCCATTCCGCTGTGTAGAAGGGACAGTTATTATCAATATTGATGACGCTAACAAGAACCCTGCATTTGAACGTAACGCTTACAGTACTCGTATACCTGATACTCAACGACTGGGTTCTATTGGATTGAGACTCTCAGCTTTCGATGAAGATCTTCAGGTAATGCAACACCTGTAATTTACCTTGATTTCAAATATTGAACAATTTCCATACTGCTGGAAGTCATCAGCTTTTGGATAAGATTGTAGTAGTGTCAAGTCTGCTACTCACTAAAGCATTAATAATCATCATTTAAACTGGGATTCTGTTGTTTTATGGCATCTCCAAACCTACTACTAATCACTCAAATTTCTTGAGAAAGTCTTATTATAGTATTTGTTTTTGATTGAATTTTTTAAGCAGCTTAATGCATTTTTATTTTTTTTTTAGAAAAGGGTAAAATATATGAATGAAACTATTATTTTTCAATTGTTGTATGTTTTCCATCAGGGGTCTATTCGTTATGAAGTTGTTCTACCTAATCCAGCTACGCAGTTCTTTGGTGTTGACAGTAATGGTCAGGTTGTACTACTACAGAGTGTTCAGACTGAACAGCTCGCCCAGTATGATGTAAGTTAATATACTTTAAAACTTCATTGCCTTAAGGACAACTCTCAGTCATAACAGAATACACTCCAATTTGTTAAATTCTCTTTTGGTGAGATAGAAAATATGCCCTTTGAGCAGGCCATTTTGGTGGAAATGGTTGATTTATATATTTTTTTTTTTTTATTTATGTCCAATAGCACCAAACGTACAGAGCAGTTAAAGCTTTGAAGAACTTATTGATTGACATGCTCAAGATGATAGCGGATTCTCTGACTTAATCTATAATTGCATCAGCATAAGATAAGATGTTCAGTCAGCACAAACATTTAAGTTACTTACATTGTATGTTAAGACGTTGAGTATACATGTACATGATAACTGTGACATTTTCATACTTTTAGTTCCAAGTGGCCGCTTATGATTCTGCTTTCCCAACAATGAGGGCTTTTGCCAGCATAACAGTATTTGTAGATAAAGATTCTGTAGCACCAAGTTTTGGACAAGATCTTTATACGGTATATAAGAATGAGACAGCCACTACTGGGGACCTGATAGTACAAACTGGTGTCACTATTCCATCAGTAAGTATACAACAACATTTAGTTCATTTATTTTATCCCAGGATAACCTGCTGTTACAAGTTTCATTAGCCTGTACTCACTCACAGAAATATCATTTGAAAATTCTGCTTTTAAATACTTCTGCTTTTGAAATATAACTGATTTTAAAACAATATGGATTTGCAAGTTACTTACAAGAACTTGATATCCGGTGATAGATGATTCTTATAAGAATATTTTACTGATGTTACAATTCTATTTGGAGTATTTTCCTTTGACAATGACAGTGCCAGTGACAGGAAATTTGTGGAATTCTTTTAAGACCTACGCTCCCTATTGTAAATGAATGAATATTCATAAAAAATGTATTGAAACTATAATTTGTATAATTTTGAATAATAAGGCTCTTGGCAATAACACTTGTTTGTGATGATGTTTCAGAACTCGTTGGTGTACAGTCTGGAGGGTGGAGATCAAGACAGAAATACATTCTATGTCAACCCTACAACTGGTGCCGTCTTACTCAATAGACCACTTACAGATGTCTTCATCAGAAATGTCAACACTTTTGTGGTAATTCTTATTTACACATTCACCCAACCAAACTCCCAAATGCCCATTTAAGGCAATATATTTTGATACTTAAAATTGAATGCTTATGTAGTTGACCACCCTGTATCTTAGTTTAAGACATTTGAGGTGGATATTTTTGCATCTTTGAATATTTTTCACTGAGATGTTGATCTCTTTTTTTGTCAACAGTTTATCATCAGAGCCACTGATTCAGTTTCTGGGAAATCTGGAATTGCCACTGTGATTGTCAATGTCATCCGTGACAGATCAAGGCCTACTTTCACACGCTCTAATTTCACAGTCTCTGTAAACGAAACAGACCCAGTGAACAGAGATATAATCACAATTATAGCATCTGACCCAGATCTTAAGGTATGCATGAGGATTTTTCTTTTTATTGGTTCACTTTCAACCTTCCAATTCCAAAATATTTAAATTTCTTAAGAAAATACATATAAATTGATTCCTGTCCAAAAAAGTGTTTGAAAAGAATAGGAAAAATAGAAAGTTGATTTGATGTTGGTTGATTATGTTTTTGTAGGGAAGAATAATGTATGTCGTAAACAAGGTGTATCCAGCCCCGGAGTTCTTTGGAATTCGTCCTGATGGCAGAGTTTACATTCGGAGACCACTAACAGAGGACAGCTTACAATTACGTACATATCAGGTGAGACTAAAAATATCTACATCCAATTTCATAGTTTTCCTGGAGTTCCAGAACCTTTTATAGCTGTTCTGTTTGGTTTACTTGCTCTCTTCCAAGATGGCCTTCAACTGGGTTCTTTGGCTTGAAGTTCAATAAGGTTAAGAATGGAGTAAAAACAGTCAACTATTATTCCTCGATTGGGTTGCCAGGTACCTGCCAAAGATATGGGTCTCCTTTGAGCAATCATGAATGTGACGTTAATCATCAATCTATGACATTGTTTTGACTTTTTAATAATTTTTTTTTTTTGTCAACCTTTCAGCTCATTATTGAAGCCTATGATTCTGAGTTTCCTCAGAACAGATCTGAAGTGCTGTTAACCATATCTGTTTCACGAGGAGCTGGTGGTCCATCGTTCCAGCCCTCTGCTAATTATGATGTTAGTTTGACGACCTGTACAACTGCCATAGGTATCCCAATCATCACTGTCAGAGCTCTAAACAGCAATGGAAATAGCGTAAGTATTTATTGAGTAAATCGATATTATGTTAACAATTTTGTTGCATAAAAATATTAATCTGAACGGTTGGTTGAGAAAGTTAAATATATTATTATGATTTTGTGATTGTTTATATGTTTCAGGCTGGAATAAGCTATTCCTTCTCTGATGCAACTGGTATTGCTCGTCAAATGTTCAATATCAACCCAACAACAGGGGCAATACTAAACACAAGAGATCTCTCTCAGTCTGCCACAAACTCATACTCTGTAAGTAATACATGATTCAAAGTAATTAAACAACTTTTTGACTTGTGCTCACAGTAACGTTTTTCTCTCTTCTTTCTTCTAAATTTGATAAAACCTAGCACAACCTACATGTACAAGTGATATTTCTTTAAAAACAAATAATATTTGATAGGTTGTAAGTTTTGGACGTTTTTTAATTCAAAATTTTAATTTACATTATGATGTGTTTCATGGTCTTCTGTACAATTATGGCAGATCTTTCATTGAGATTATATATTCTGGTTTTCCCCAAATGCTGAAGGTTTACATTATGCTGTGTCTTATGGTTTTTGGCACAATTATCGCTGATCTTTCATTGAGATTATATATTCTGGATTTCAGCTTATTGTTCAAGCAACAGATCAGCAGGGTCGCTCATCTCTGGCTGTTGTTAATGTGGCCTTAAACTGTGGACCAATTCCCCCTCAGTTCCCTGACAATACTGTCACTATTGACATCAATGTTACGGAGCCAGTGAGAAGCATTATCCGTAATCTGACTGCTGTAGATCCAGACTCACCGGATGTAAGATCTCACTTTACATGTATACACATTGTTCTTCTCCATTTCACTTGTCTTATTCTTTAACAATAATGCGATATATAATATGTTCTAGGTTTTATTCCTGTTGCTTTTTTTACATAAAAAAAACAAAACAATAGACATATTGTTAATTATGGTGAATCAAATTCCAATTAAAGTTAATTACTCTCAATCTGTGAAGAAGTCTATTTATCAATGTTGTGTTATCAAACGGAATCTTCTTAGAACTGATACTATTTGAAATGTTATATTATCAAATGTATCAACTGATAATTCTGTATATAAGTGGAAGGATTTCAGTACCTTATCTGATACACTGTTGTCTATGCAGGGTGAAGTTCGCTATGAGATAGTTGGTGTCAACCCAGCTCAAGACTTCTTTGAAATTGATATCAGAACTGGTGTGGTTTATATCAAACGAGATCTCGCCACTGATCCCAATCAACTTCAACTCTATGTGGTAAGAAAACATTTTTTTATTTTAGGATTTTTTGTGATCTTTACATAAAATATGCTTTCATTTTCAGAGTATTTTTAAAAGATTTCATCCAAGGAAAAATATTTGTGCTTTAATACTGATGTTTACATTATCACACTGAGAGCAAAGAACAAAGATATGCCTATTGTAAACCTAATAGATCAAAGACATCGCACTATTTATACCTGTTTTTGTTTTAAGATTCGAGTAGAGGCTTACAGTACATCCAACCCCAACAGCCGATCATCTTATGACTTGATAGTGAGAGTAGACCGTAATCCCAGTGGACCTTTATTTGCCGCTAAACTTTATGAAGCTACAATTCCTGATAACTACCCACTGGGAAGAAATGTACTTAATATCTCGGCTTCAGATCCGGACCAGGTGAGATAAATCGTTTACAATCTGCTCTGTTATTCAATGAATTAATGATTTCTGATCCGCTCAGACAACTCTTACATTTACAATATGCTCTTTTATTTGTTGAATTAATGATTTTTAACCTTTTAGTTGTTATTTGGGATCAGAATTTGTAAGTGTTTGAAAAAGTTTAAACTAAAATCTTTCTCACTGAATTACAAATGTTAATTACACTAGATAATGAATTGCTGAGTGTTATTGTGTTTAAGGATGCTGTATGGTATGAGATTTACACTGAGAATAACAACTTACAAGGTCTGGCTGCTGCTGAGTACTTCTACCTGAACCCTGGCACTGGAGCTATCACTGTCAAATCACCTCTCTCTCAATCCCAGTATGATCAGTTCTCTGTAAGTTACAACAACAACTTATATATACCGTCAAGTTCTATAACCGTTTGCCAATTTGGATTTGATGTCAAAAACTCAGGCAGCTTGATCCTGTTGCTTTAACTACAGTACCGTCGCCGTTAAAAGGAAAATGCCTTGACCAGCTTTAACCCGTAAAATGTTTTAACAGGCATTAAAAATCATCTTGGCTGTGACTGATCACGCCTGCAGATTAGCTTCACTGCGCCATAAAGAAATAGTTCGCAGGGTCTTAGCATTAAAATCATATATATTGATATTTTTTTGCACTTTAAGTTGGAGTAATCGTTCACATATATGCTACTGATGCTATTCTTATCAAAAAGTTTTAGTTGGCTTGGATTTTAGAACAGAGAAGAAACCGTGGTGAAACTTTAGTTCAGCTTTGAAAGTAGATTGTCCAGCCACCTGTCTGGGCTCACTCCGCTGTCTCTCACAGCGATGTATGTTTCAGTCTAACCATGCTATGGTCCTTGGAGCGAAAATAAATCGGCTAATTTCCCACAGTTTTATTATGTGTGTAAATTTAAATATAGGTTTCAAAGATTATGAAGATTTTTTTCAAATCATGAAGTTTTACAATAAATAGGTATTTCGTTTTGTAACCCCACTTTATGTCATATATGAATTAGCAAAGTTTGAATTACTTTCAATTTCCTCATTTTTTTCTTTAAAAAATGATTGTTTGAATTATATCAAGAAACAAAACAAGATTGTAAACATAAATTTAAGCCGAAAACTGATTGCCAATTTGAATCTTAAACGGATGCAGTGCGACCAAGGTAGACGAAAAGAGACTTTACGGGCGAAGTCTATGCGTCTCTCAACCGAGTCGTTTCAGGATATTTCCGATCGGATAATATATGATAATTTTTTTCAATACAAAAATGATAGTAAAAATGAAAGTTTTCTCCCCAAAACTTGTCTTATGAACAAATGAGATCAAGGACACAAGTAAATTATACATTGCAACTGACCATTTAATGGATATCGAATGGGTCTGCAGTATTGTGATAGAAGTCAACGAAAAGTGTCCAGGGGTTTAACCGGTAAAAGTTACGGCTGTAACCCGTAAAACCTTATCGGGTTGATATGTAGCCATTTGAGGACTTGCCATTAGACGATACCCGTTTTATTAACATTGATGAGATTAGAATAAATGTGATTTTCTTTACAAATTATTCTGATGGATTAATATAAAGAAAACTTAGATAATATTTTTTTAAAGGGTTTTTTTCTGGGGTGAAAGCCGTTTTCACTGGTAAAACTAATGCCTTGAGGATTGATAGTCCTCTGCCATTGCCAACAGTATGTCTTGATAAATTTATCCATTTTTCTGTAATACATATGGTATATTTGATATTTATAAAACAATCTACAACTCTAGCGGTACAAGATTTTGTAGTGGTGAACATTTTGAAACTGGTGAGAATCGGTGACTAAAGGAGTTTGACGGGCTCTAAGGCAACGTTTTGTTTTGTACATGGACGGAATTTCAGTTGACTTTTTTCGGGGTTGTTCTTTGATCAGAATGTTTGTAAATGGTTATTATCCACTAATCTCCTGCATATCAAATTACAATAATTACCGTCATAATGAATAATCAAGATTTGCTCCGGGGGCTCTTTGAGTTTACGTGAAATTCACGGGGAGTTGTCCAAACCCAAGCCGGCGTACATCGAAATATTCTATAAGTCACACTGTGAAAGATGAAGACTGTCCCACAATATACATCTATGTTGTTCCATTTCACACAAACTTTAATGAGTCTTTCCTATTTAGTCTGTTTTTTATTTACCGTGACGATTTTTAGACAGTTTTACATTTTTGCCTTAGTTGCTTTCTTATCTCCTTCAAAACTGTACGGCCGTACTGTGAAATCTATCATAAATGAACAAAAACACCCAGTTGTAAAAACAATCATATTTAATTCTCCTTGCCAATACCCATCCAACTGTATCTTTTTTTTAAACAAAACCCCGGTGATTTTGTTTCAAGTCACCAATAGTATATATCTGTTGTGAACAATGTTGACATGGAAGGAGTCGGGATGTCTACTCTTCAGATGTCACTCAAGTCAATATAACCAAACAGCCAATCAAATCCCTAGTTACTTTACTTCTCATTGTTATTCATTGATACATTAACTGGACAAACCAATCCACAGCTGTTCTGCTGTGAGTGACATGGACTAAACTCAGTCACCTCTTGTGCAGTGTTCAGTTCAATCGGCAATTGTAAAGTTTTGGATCCAATGACAACTTTAGTTTACTCAAATTGTGAGAAAAAATCAACCACACATGGAATATATTATACATTTTTGTTACTTTGTTTTAAGCACATAATTATTAGGTTTTATTCACACCGTATAGTACTTTGCTAGTTTTCATCACGGTCACGTCGAACAGATCATCGGTCTCGATATTTCATTTCTTGTACACTGATAAGCATCAAGGCAGATTCTGATTGCCATGTAAAGTAGGGTATATTACGTTGTGGAAAATACTTATATTTCCAAGGAGTATATTGTGTTTTCACACAATTATAAATCAGAATCAAAAACAAAATTACGGCTGGCTAGTGACGGCCCGCCAGAGCACTGTAGACCTTAGAGGACTACTTTATCATTCATGCGCTGTGTTCACCCAACACCTGCTGAGACCGTCGCTGAGCCGAGCTTGGCTTTTACTAGTAAAGGTTTCACTAGTAAATTTCCTTTTATCGGCGACGGTACTGTACGTACAAGACATACATGAATTAATATTAGGAGTAAAGGATTTATTGATTGATGTTTTACGCCACGCTTAAGATTGTTATATCTGGCTGGGTTAATTACCCCTCCACATAGGGCAATAGTGTGAAAAATCCATTCAGGAACTTTTCTTTGGACTGAGTGGGATTCATTGATGTCCTATATCAGCCCTGGAGACTATCACTCTACTGACTGAGCCACCAAGGCCTGTGTCGGACTGAGGGACTATCACTCTACTGACAGAGGCACCAAGGCCTGTGTCAGACTCAGGGACTATCACTCTACTGACTGAGCCACCAAGGCCTGTGTCAGACTCAGAGACTATCACTCTACTGACTGAGCCACCAAGGCCTGTATCAGCCCTGGAGACTATCACTCTACTGACTGAGCCACCAAGGCCTGTGTCAGACTCAGGGACTATCACTCTACTGACTGAGCCACCAAGGCCTGTGTCAGCCTCAGGGACTATCACTCTTCTGACTTAGCCACCAAGGCCTGTGTCAGACTCAGGGACTATCACTCTACTGACTGAGGCACCAAGGCCTGTGTCAGCCCTGGAGACTATCACTCTGTTGAGCCACCAAGGCCTGTGACAGCCCTGGAGACTATCACTCTACTGAGTCACCAAGGCCTGTGTCAGCCCTAAAGACTATCACTCTACTGACTGGGGCACCAAGGCCTGTGTCAGCCCTGGAGACTATCACTCTGCTGAGCCACCAAGGCCTGTGACAGCCCTGAAGACTATCACTCTACTGACTGGGGCACCAAGGCCTGTGTCAGCCCTGGAGACTATCACTCTGCTAATCCACCAAGGCCTGTGACAGCCTCAGAGACTATCACTCTACTGACTGAGCCACCAAGGCCTGTGTCAGCCCTGAAGACTATCGCTCGGCTGACTGAGCCACCAAGGCCTGTGTCAGACTGAGAGACTATCACTCTACTGACTGAGCCATGGAGGCCCCACTTGAATAAAGAATAAATAACATTGATATGATAAATCGAAATATGTTTTAATTCAGAAATAATCACCATAAAGCATTTAAACTTACATATACATTGTAAATAAACTTTGTGCTATTCTTTGTATATGTTAAAGTTTTGAGAGTTGTCTTCAATCTCTACTTTACTTGTTCTAGTTTACTGTGGTTGCCAGTGATCAAGGTTTGTCTCCTAAGGAAGACACATCTGTTGTTCGTATTCGACTGGAAAGAGCAGTTCCCGTTATTGTGGACATACCAAGTATTACAATACGTATCAATGAGACAGAACCCATCAACCTAAGGGCCATTCATACTGTTCAGGCCAGGCTTTTAAGAGGAACGGTCAGTAAACTATTTTACACTTGTAATAATACATCACAATATTCATTTGCCCTTGATAACAACCACTTTATTCTTGAGTTTTAAAATGTTGGATTTCAAATTACATTCCTTGGCAAATGTTGTATTTAAGTTCAGAGAATGTATTTTACACACAGGTTTTTAAAGTTGTAAGTGATATAAATATAAAGGATTTCTTGCAATTGCCATCATTATATACAGCTGGGATCTAGTCCGATATAGTTAAACACAACAATTGCTAATTTTAATGACATATATTTGATATCTATTTAATAATTCACCCAATCAATTTGTCTATAATGCTTGCAGGCTGTGATGTTTTATGAGGTCATTGGAACCGGGGCAGCCCCTCAATTCTTCAGGGTCAATCGTCAAACTGGTGGGGTATTTGTCAGTAGAGACCTGAAACTGGACACACTTACTCGATACGAGGTATGCTCTACAAATACATCTCCCCCCACCCCCTTTGTTGTACTTAGATATGAACTGGCAAAATTTACCAGCCTTACGAAATAAAATCCCCCAAAATTAGCTAAAATAAAAGCATTTATATGGAGTACTGAAGGTCAAAAACGTTTTTGTGGAGGATTGTGTGAGTTGTACTGAACATTTTTCCAGCCAGTTTTGTATAGAACCATCCCAGAGGTGTTTATAGTATGATTATACCTGTGATGTTATATTTTAGCTTCAAGTAGTGGCCTACCAGGAGAAATTCCCAGAGACACGTGGTACAGCAACAGTTCTGATAGAAGTCGTGCGAAACCCTAGTGCTCCACAGTTTGTTAACAACACTTTGTTCTATGAGACAACTATAGATGATATATACCCACCTGGTAATAAAGTGATATCAGTACCAGCCTCTGATCCCGACGGGGTGAGTCTAACACATGCACTACATGGTACTACATGATATACTACATAATGTCAGACACTAAAGTATTCACCATGTAATTTTGAATGAAGGCTAAATTTACCAAATGAGTATTTGTAACTTTTGGGTATGATTCTGATGCCCTTTACAAAAAAATACCATGGTCTGCCTTCCAAAACATCATGGTTTACCTCACAATACCATGGTTTATCATGCATTGTAATATTATGTTTACCATGGTTTTTAAATTTCATCTTTCATCATACAATATACCTATGGTTTTGTATGGTTATATATAACACCAGGGTATTTTTATCTAGGGAGATTGGTCTCATCTTGTTCAATATAGCAATATAACATGGTGGAGAAAGGAATCAATTCACATACCCATGACATGACAAACTCTTTATTTTTTATTTCTTGTCTTTCTTTACCAGGATTTAGTTCAGTTTACACTAGAGGGTCCTCAGGTGGTTGGAGATTACTTCTTCATTGTACCAAGAACTGGAGACATCTTCCTGCAGAAGTCTCTCAGAGGAACTAATATCCTAAGATTTGCGGTAGGAATATTGATCTATTTTGCCCTTGGACTAAATGTATCAATCTTATTGGTTTCGCGTTTTGTTTATTTCCCATGTTATCTGTTTGCTCAATTTGGATGACAATTGTTCAGTAATGATGCCAAAGAAATGTTTTAATGATGTATATTTGTTGAATGTTGTTTTCCAGATGTCTGTGGCAGTCTCTGACCTGCGTCCTAACCCTCGCACTACGAGAGCTGACGTGGTGATCAATGTACGACCTGTTGGAGACGGTCCACGTTTCCTAGATCTACCATTCACTGCATCAGTGGGTGAAGAGGCTCCAATAAACAGCAACTTCTTCCAAATCAGAGCTGTAGATAATCTACCTACTGTAAGTTAATCCCACAATCCAGAAATCATTGAAGTATATGTGAACCTTGAAATTATAAAAAAGGAAATTAGGATAATCCATAAAATATCCCCAAATCTTGGTACATCTTTTCAATCTATGGCTCGGAGATCAGCCTCTCAATCCATGTGCCAGTTTTCTGATCCTGTAGTGAACATCAACTTGTTTTATCCCTTTAAAACCTGTTGCTCCTAAAGAAAAGACACAAAGGCTTAAAATTTCAAGAATCTGAATCTTTACCTAATTTTGAACCTGTACGTCCAGTGCCAGTGTTCCAGTCTGTCAGATAACTGTGGAACTTTATGATAATGTTACTCAGCAACTCTCACTTTCTTGTCTAATATCTCTAGCTATATTTGTTTACAGGGTACAATAGAGTATGAAGCTGTGAATAACATCCCTGTGTCCCAGTTATTTGGTGTCAACAGGACATCTGGTAATATCTATGTTCTCCGTGATCTGAAATCCGACAACAGTCAGGACTATCAGGTAAGCATACATGCATCAAACATTATTTATTACTGGGATCATTGATGGGAAGTGTGAAGAGTTTTTTTTATCCTTTATTGGGCTTTCAGAGATGATGTCTTTTAAACAATGATGGTATTTGAAAAATGAATATTGGAGCCTAAATTGGAGCCTAAGTAGCTCAAGTCTCTAGAGCTATAGTCTGCGACACAAGCCATGATTCGTCAGGTGTTCAAATCTCCGTAGACAAAAAGTAAACATTGTGTGATTTTCATTCACTCACGATATGCAAAGAGCTACCGGTACTGGCCGATAAACACAAGTTTCATTCATTCATAGTTTTCTACCTGACATATAAATGAAATAATCATCAATCAATCCCTGTAATTAATATTTAAATGGCCCCACGTTTTCCTTTATTATTTCGTACAGAAATTGTTTTGTTTCTGATTTGTATGTATATTGTTTACAGCTAGTAGTAAGAGCATATAACACTGATCGTCCCACAGCAGTTGCAAGTGCTACAGTAACCATCACAGTTGAACGTAATGCTGAAGCACCAGTCTTTACACAGAACTCCTACTCTGTCAGGATCTATGATAATCATGAACAAGGAACACCTGTAACCTCTGTACAAGCTTCTGACCCAGATGGAGTAAGTAAAATTATCTCCCTTTAATTCTGAGTTATCTGCCCTTCGTATATCATATGAATCTCATTTTGAAATTGTTGGAATATTGTTGATTTTCAAAAGTAATCTGACTTTTACCTTCTATTTCAATCCACAGTTAAGATATTCTATAACTGGTGATTCCACAGCTGAGAGTACCTATACAATCAACCGAATTACTGGAGAGATTCTCTTAGTGGCACCGTTAACCAGACAAGCTTACCAGGTACATAGATGGTCTCAGTAACAATTCTATAAAATTGCGTTTATATAAAAAAGAAATGGTGTTTCTTGAGGTTTTTTTTACATTAAATAACAATAACATGTAGAAGAGGATTGCAAAGAAATGAGAGGGACAACAATAAAGTAACTATAAGTCAATAAATAGGAAAGTTAAACCTTTACTATATTAACCATGTTATTTTCTTGTAGATAATTGTCACAGCCACTGATCTTGGTCGTCCCCAGAGGTCTAACACTACAACTGTTTTTGTCACGGTTGTACCTGACCCCAAGCCTGTTTTCTCAGAACTACGATATCAACGTAACATCTCGGATAGTGTACCAGTGGGATACGAGGTCATCCGACTTCTAGCTCAGGAACCCAATCTACAGGTATCTGATTTTAGTCCTATTGAGGAATAAGTAAGGTTATTCATCTAAATCGTTAGGATAGAATTAGATGGGGTTTGCTATTTAATCAAGAAAATCTCATATTGTTTCTGTTTATTTTTTTAAATATTGCATGGTAAAATCTAGTTGCTAAATTAGATCTTGTTATACTACAGTTGTTCATTTTCTACAAATCAATCTTGTATCTTTTGTTAATTTGGTTACACAGGTAAAAATCAACAGTGTTATATGCCAATGAGAAACAGTCTATCAATGTAAGATTTTATAATAAAGACGTTGTTTTTGTCTTACTTTAGGAGAGAGTTGTTTATGAAGCAACAGGATTTGGAATCAGTCGGCTGTTCTTTGATGTGAACAGAAACACAGGGGCTGTCACAGTGAGAGAAGATTTGAGAAGAGATTCATATGCCAATCGCAATTATGTTGTATGTATATAGTCTTCATTCTCAACTCATTTATATTATCAACATTGTCTGTCAAGGGGTGGGGGGGGGGGGGGGGGGGGGGCACTATTTTATACCAAATTAACTCTCAACTAAATATTGTTTTTGGTATGTTGTTTAATAACAGTTGTTGTTTACAGTTGTATGTTGAAGCTTTTGACACGGCAAATCCAAGCAATCGTGCTCGTGTGGAAGTATCAATTGATGTCAGTAGAAATCCAAATCGACCTCGCTTTGCCAGAGACTCATTCTCCACCAGAATTCAGAACAACCATATTCCTGGTCGCTGGGTTTTCAACATGACTGCCACTGATGATGATGGGGTAACATACTTATTTATTTAATGTGATGTAAACAAAATATACTTTAGGTACAATAACCATTGAGATAACTTTATGATTGGGCTTTAAAGTCATTTTTGAACTTTTAGATATATGTTCTATTATTTTACATTTCTGATTTTTTGTCAATCCATTCTAAAGATAGATGTGATAGTGATTTTTTCAAGTTATTTAAAAATGTGAGCTTTTTTGCTATAGCATTTATGTTCTGTATTTTATAGGATAGCATCACATACAATCTCCTGCCAAGTGGCACCACTGGAGGATCGTCTCTTGTATACTTCTACATCCAACAAGATACAGGTTCTATTTTACTCACACAATCTATTGAGGATACTACAGAGACTGAATTTTCTGTGAGTCAAATTAACAGAAATAGCCCAGTTTTATTTCTTATGTAACATCCCTCTTAGTAAAGTGTTTAGTGTAGTAAAAGTTACTCAACACATTAATGAAATTATATTTTAACATAAATTAAATACATTATTTATTTAATTGATGTATGACCTTTTATTCAATCCCATGTAGAAAATCTGCTTCAATTCTTCCTTATTCCATTAATTACACCTTTTAATTATCTTTATTTTAAATAGAGGTAATTGAACCAACTTGGTTAACTTTCATTCTGTCTCAGCTTTCAATGATTTATCTATTATATGCCACATCAATTAATCAACTCTGTGTGCATTGTAGATGAGAGTACGTGCTACAGATAATGGGTCCCCTCCTCGAAGTGGTGAAGCAAATGTGATTATATATGTGGACACGGATCGGCCTCCCATTCTTCAGCCATCTTATAGCGCCTTAGTTAACCAGACAGATGCTCCGGGAACGTTTGTCATCACTATCTCAGCCACGGATCCCGATGCACAGGTGACAAATAAGGAACAAAATTCTCTGAAGCATTCAAATACTTGTCTTTGGAGCCTCATTATCTACTTATTAAGTTACGATCAGTAGTTCCTATGTTTCTTCATTTTGTATTCCTAATAGTTTGGAAAAAAATACCCCAAAGCTACTGGTAAAAATACTCTCTACTCAATAACAATGTTTTAGAAGCATTTGTTCCATGTTTTACATAGGGTCCAGTGTGGTATGAAGTTATAGCTAATGGTATAGCCACTCGACTGTTTGATGTGAATAGACGTACTGGAGATGTAACAGTTATTGGAGATCTGTCCTCTGACCCTAGCCCTATCTATGTCGTAAGTATTTTATATGCAATTTTCTTTTTAGTAGACTAATTTAATACTTCGTTTTTAGGCCTTATTATGCCATAAAATTCATTAAAGGAATAACGAGGTAGGGGAATAAATGAATCAGAGACAACTGACTCATCTCATCGGGTACCAACAGGGGACATCAAAGGGATAATGAACACACATACAGTTTCCTTTGTGCAACTCATCACTGGTATCATATAGGTTTTTTGGTTTAAATTTTAATGGGTATTTTTCACATTGAATTCTAAGTGGGTTCAGGGGCACATATTAGTAAAAATGTTTTTTCTTTGAATTACTGTTGGGGCCCTGTTATCTTTCATTAAATCTATGTTAAAGTCCAGTCTGGTCAATCTACATCTGTACTGAAAATATATGTGTGTGTTTCTGTACTGCTACATTGTCACAGCTTTAAAAAGTAGTCACAAGGGTTCTCAGTCTATTGGTTTTAACACTTTTTTTATAATAAATATTAAATCCTACATGTTTTTCATTTTGCTTTTCCATAGTTACGTATCCGAGCTTACGACTCGGCCAATCCTAGCTCTGACAGTACAACTGATGTGGTGATTTCTGTGAATCGTAACAACAACTCACCCAGGTTCAGAGATAATGTGTATAGGATAGATGCGGGTGATAGGACAGAGTTAGGTGCCATTGTTATCACCATCACTGCTACAGACCAGGATGGGGTAAGATTCAACCTTCTTAATCACATCAATGTTATCATGGACATTTTCTATATAGAATATTGTTATTATGAGAACACCTCAAAAGTGTTACCTTAATAAACCAATGTCAGAAGATATATCTGGGATATGGCACACAGTTTTATTTATTATACCCCCCGCAACGAAGTTAGGGGGGGGTATACTGGAATCGGCTTGTCCGTCCGTCCGTCTGTCCGTCTGTCTGTCTGTAGACACAATTTTGTCCGGACTCCTCCTCCTAAGATTTTGCTTTGATTTCAATGAAATTTCACAAATATGTTACCAATGGTATGTAGATGTGCATGCCCAACTTACAGGATGATATTTCCTTTTTTCACATTTTTATGACGTTTTTGACTTATGGGACTTTGCCATTTTTGTTTGTCCGGACTACTCCTCCTAAGATTTTGCTTTGATTTCAATGAAATTTCACAAATATGTTACCAATGGTATGTAGATGTGCATGCCCAACTTACAGGATGATATTTCCTTTTTTCACATTTTTATGACGTTTTTTACTCCTCCTAAGATTTTGCTTTGATTTCAATGAAATTTCACAAATATGTTACCAATGGTATGTAGATGTGCATGCCCAACTTACAGGATGATATTTCCTTTTTTCACATTTTTATGACGTTTTTGACTTATAGGACTTTGCCATATTTGGGGGTCTCATTCCATATGAAGACAGGGTTATCGTGTTATCGCCCCTCCCTCCTCCCTACCTCCCCCCCCCCCCCCCCCCCCCCTTCTGCTGGCATAAAGTTTGTATGTACACACATACATCTGTCTGATCGTTGTGCCTTCCGTCCGTCCGTCCATCCGTCCGTAGACGCAATTTTGTCCAAAATACTCCTTGTAAACACATTATCTAAAAAAGTCTTTAACTTACAACTTTGAAACTTCACATATTTGTTTAATACAGCAAGTACAAGAAGCCTATTGAAAATCAACGCGCTCGGATGTTTTTTTCAAGAGTTATGCCCCTTACATTGCCGACTTTTCTTGCAGAGCGGGGGGTATCTCAGTTATGTCTAGTTGCTTCTGATATATTTCATTTTCACGCTTTTAGTCATGATAATTGTAATAACGAGGTGGATTACAATGCTCATATTGCTGTTACTTTAGGATCAACTGACGTATGATATAACTGGAGATCAACTTTGTCAGCGTCATTTCTTCATTCACTCTTCGAGAGGGGAGGTGATATTAAAACAGTCACTGGCTGGAAATGCTGGGAGAATTCTTAATGTGAGTTACACCTCTTAATATAGAACTAGATTTAAAGCTCCATATTACTATCAAAACTACCCTCAACAAATTACCATTTAAAATTATATATGTAGTGCAATGTATATTAAAAGCTTTTGATTCATTCAATTGTTAGAACAAAAATAACATTGAGTGATCAAGCTGGTGTTTTTTTCCTTACAGTGTATAGTGAGGGCGTCAGACAATGGGTTCCCCATCAGTAACTCTGGCTCTACATCACTACTGGTGAATATCACTGGTGTGATCTCTCCCAGGTTTGAAGACTCCACTTATAGACTAACTATTGATGAAACTAGACCTGTTAACAGTACCTTATTACGTGTCCAAAGATTTTCTCCTCCTGGTTCAGTAATACCTCCGGTAAGTCCTCAGTACATCACTCATTCAGTCACACGTCACTCATGTTATTAGGAACTTGTTGGGGGGAAATAAAAATTTACACTTATTACAACTGATGTAGAATGAACATGTATGGAGTAAGCAAGATATCATTTGGGATTGACAATATCTTTAGTCAAACAATATAAAGCCTTATACTTATATGCAATGATTGAAATGACAATTGGAGATATCTGTTTTGTTTGTCACTGAACAAATGATTGTGTTTTAGACAACTCGTTATGAACTGGTTGGTCAGTACCCAGCACAGGACTTCTTCTGGGTGACAGCCACCGATGGGGCAGTCAGAGTGAAGCAACCCCTGACACAGGACAGTCTGCAGAGGACTTCCTATGTGGTAAGTAAACAAAAACTCCCTTAAATGTACGAGTTATCTCTTAAAACTGTTTTTGAGCGTGATTTTGCTTCTGCAGTCAGATTTACCTTGTGGGGGTTGCTTTAATTATTTCTCATCAGTGTTCTTATAGAAAGCAGAAGATAAATGGTTCAAATTTTATTGACATTGAAAAAAAAAAAGTAATAAACACCTATGTGACATTATTTTCATGAAACGTATAAATCATATATAGAAATATTGATATAATGTATTTATTATATGTTTCCTTGTGCAGTTGAACATCACTACGTATGACACAACCTCTCCCATGAATCGAGGCTATGCTCAGGTGTTTGTGACAGTTATCCGTAACCCTGAACCCCCCTTGTTCAGACCGGACTTTTACCGACCACGTATAGATGAGACTTTACCCACAGACTCTTCTGTTGTTCAACTCACTGTCACAGATCCAGAAGGGGTAAGGACGATTCACCAGTATTACACCCATAGAGAATCTTTTATTTGTATAAAGTCTACATTTGTACCCATTACATTTAACAAAAGATTCTCTGATTCTCCAAAAAGATTTTAGTTATCAAGGCCAGATCAAACATATGTTTTATTTTGAATGCTATATCCTAAAGATGGTCTATTTATTAAGGTTTTTTTTCAGAACAAACCAACATGTCGTATTGTGGGTAATCCAGAATCTATCCCATACTTCAAAGTTGATCCTTCATCTTGTCTTGTTAGAGTGAATCGACCCTTGACTGAAGATACCAGCAACAGAGATGTTTATACTGTAAGAGGTTTATTTATAACTTTAGATGGAAAATATTAACAAAGCATCTCAATCTTTTTTAAAAAATTACAATGCATCGTCATATCTCTTTAACGTCCAATGCATATCAACATCTTGAAATGTGCATCTCTCTAGATTGTATAGTTGTTTTGTCATTTGATTAACAGGTGATTGTGGAGGCAACAGACAATGCTGGAATAACACCTAACAGAGCCAATGCGACTGTGTCAGTCCAAGTTACACGAGATCTCTCTAATCCAGAGGCTATCAATCTACCAACCACAATCCGTATTGGAGAAAACCAGCAACTTGACACAGTTATCTTTACTGTTCAGGGACGAGACAATGATCTGAAGGTAAACTTTTAACCAAACCTTTCATGATGTCCATTTTCATTCATTTTGAGTTTTAATACAATCTAAATACAGAAGTTGGGATATTTTGGGTTGCACAGTTATTTAAATTTAATCGCAATCATTTTTATAATTTAGGGTCGTCTCCAATATGAGTTGATGGGTGTGTATCCAGCTAGGACTTTCTTTGGAGTGCGTAAGGACACTGGTCAGGTGTTTGTCAGTACTAATCTAACAGCTGATTCTGTGGAGAGAGACCAATATGAGGTATACATTAAGCTATATTTCATTCTGTATACTCTTCAAGCAGTTTTATCTTTAAAACTTATTACTTATTTTTGGACTTATTGCTTAATGACCTATAGCTTTATTGTAAATTTACAGCCTTTTTTGTTAGAAAGATAGTGACAATTTTTTAATTTTCTTGAAATAACTTTTTGTTTTCCAATAGAATTCCTTATATGACTAAGAATACTTTATGTTTACAGTTGGATATTCATGTATATGACAGCCAATTTCCTAATAACAGAATCTCTGGTCGTCTATTTGTGAATGTATCCCGCAATGCCTCCCCGCCACAATTCAGTCGTTCTCTTTATGACACAACCATTTTCACAAGTGCTGCAAGAGGTTCACTTGTTGTTCAGCTGTTAGCCTCAGATCCAGATGGGGTAAATCTAAATACATTCTACTGTTTTTAATTTGTAAATATGTTATCATTTGTGGAATGGTTACTACCAGAGAAAGTGGGGGTGTTCTTCACAATTGAACCTCGTTTTATCCCACTGATAATGCCATCATGTGCAGTCAAATCTGGAAGTGAACAACTACTCTAAGAGAGCATACCATTATGGTCCTGAACTAAATGTTGAATTTAAGACCCAACCATAGCCTGGTGACAAGCATTAAAATGTGTAAATTTGTATGACCAAACTTTATGAAGAGGTCACTTGTCTTAGGTGGACATGTAAGTGAAATAAGTATGAGTGTGATGTAAAAAAAGAATTCAATAAGTCAATGCAGATTTTACATGAGTAAGCCATGCTTGGAGTTTTAATTAGTTCAAGACCATTTTTGTTTTAAACTTTTCACACTCATTTTGATCAATAGGAATAAATCAGTTAATCAAAGTTAAATGTGAAGTATCACTTTTGCTACAAATACCAGTCTTAACTTAGCTGTATGTTATTGTTATTATTATCAAACATCTGACTTACAATGAAAGAAATCTTTCTTTGCCCTCAGGACTCTCTGAATTTCCGTAGCCTTGGTAACCAGACAGTGAGGGAATATCTATCTGTCAATCCAAGAACAGGGGCCATAACTCTGAACAAGAAACTACCTTTTACTTCTCGGGCTGTTTTTGATGTAAGTATTATAGTGTAAAAAATGATGTGTTGAAGAATTCCTACAGAATGCATCATGTAGCTTTAGTATATGCAATGATATTCCCTGGTAGAGACTCCTCTTATTCTGTCACAATTACCTTGATACCACTGGTATGAGTTTAATGTTTTTATTATTCATAGTTTGAGGTCGAAGTGGATGACCAGAGAAATAACCGTTTGGTTGACAAATCTCGAGTACTTGTTACTGTGGCTCTGGCTAGTTCTCCAATCTTCACCAGTCCAATGATTACTGAAGTGAGAGTTACGGAACTAATCAACGTCAGTATCCATCAAGTTGTGGCAATCGACCCACGGGATCAGGTCAGTAGTATGGATAAGTCAATAAATACATCAGGTCAATAGTATGGATAAGTCAATAAATACATCAGGTCAGTAGTA
Source organism: Lepidochitona cinerea (assembly GCA_963971465.1). Classification (NCBI taxonomy): domain Eukaryota; kingdom Metazoa; phylum Mollusca; class Polyplacophora; order Chitonida; family Tonicellidae; genus Lepidochitona; species Lepidochitona cinerea. The sequence goes on from OZ020551.1 coordinate 6,292,030, forward strand.
TGAATAAGTCAATAAATACATTAGGTCAGTAGTTGGGATAAGTCAATAAATACATCATTACACAATCATACACAATGCATCAACAATAAATGTATATTACTATTACTGTTTTCCAGCAAGCTGTTATTCTATATAAGCTGGAAAATCTGGAACCTGATAGTTCATTCTTCCGACTTAATGAGAGAGGTCGACTGTTTGTTGCCCGCAACTTGACTGATGACCCAATTAAGAGGCGTACTCAGTATACTGTAAGTCCAAATCTCATATTCCTTCATTTATGATTCTTCGAATTCTAAATACAAAATCTTTTACCCTTTGTAATATTACGCAGTCAAATCTTTCAATGGCACTTACAAGTGACTCATTTACAATGTTTGAACTGCATCGAAACCTCTTCACTCGATAAATCAAGAAGTTGTTATCCTCAAGTAATTCTTCACCTTATTACACAGTCAATCCAAACTAGCTTGAACTCATCGTTCAATAGTTTGTGTTACTGATAAAATTTATCATCTATTTTGATTTTGTGTTTTTAGTTGATTGTGACAGCTTACAAAGAGTCTAATCCCAATCTAGCCACATCAGCTTCGTTCATCGTCCAAGTGATCCATAACAATTTCTCTCCAGTATTTATTGAGAGTATTTATAGAGGAGAAGCTAATGACTATGATCCTGTAGGACAGCCAGTTCTCCGAGTATCAGCTTATGACAATGATACCATTCAGGTTAATATCACCATATCCTCCTCTTTCCTACACTCTTGTATTAACTGATAATATCTCATTCATATAAAACTTCATTAAGTGGTCTATTGGGACATTTTATTTTCATCATTTTCAACCTGAAATTCCCAACAGTCAGATCTATTAATAGTTCTATTGGCATTTTCCTCATGATGTTAAACTTTTTCAAATAACGCCTCTTATAAAAAGAAAGGTGAATTTTCTCTGTAATGATATGGCATTTAGAAGTCGGTAATAGTAACACAAAAGAAGAGATTTATAGATAAATAAAAAAGAAGTTGTTATCCATAAATTTCTTCTTTTGTGTAATGATATGGTTGTTTTCTATCTGCTCTTATTCAGTAAATTTGTTTTACAGAGCCCTGAAGGACAGGTGTTATATTCCTTCCCTGTGATGAATGATTATTTCTACATCAACCCCTTCTCTGGTTTAATCAGCATTAGTCAGAGTCTTTCCAGTGCACCAACAGTCCGCACTTACAGGGTTAGTTCCCCTTACCACACTATTCTCTATCTTCTTTTTATTTTCTAAACATTAAATAAAAATATTTGATAGTTGTTGTTAAACTTGTATACATGGAACATAATGTTAGGGAAGAATAATGGGAAATACATTTGTATGGTTTAAGTTTTGTCCGCAACCCATCTATACTTAAATTGACTATCTGACGGAAGTTTTGTTTCAAGTATTTTTCTCAGCTATGTTATAATACTTGCCTGTTCATTTATTTGCTCCCCAGTTTTTTGTAACAGCTGAAGATCAAGGGTTTGACCGACGGACAGCCACATCCTCTGTTATCATTACAGTCAATCATAATGAATTCCCACCCGTCCTTCCTGTGGAATATCGCAGAGTTGTGAATGAGACGTGGAATATCAACGATGTTCTCATCAATGTAACAGCCACAGATGGAGATAGGCCGGTATGTAGTCTGTTTTGTCTGGATAGTCTACTCCATATTGCATACCCTCTCAATCTGGCAAAGCTGGTGTATAAGTAACTATTTTATAGCTGATTGAAAATCTATCATTTTTGTTTGAATAATTTTCTATGTAACATACATGTTAATAGAGGAATGTTGATGATTTTGTTTCCATGAGTCTGATGTTTGTATATTTCAGAACACCCCTAACAGTGATTTAACCTACAGAATTGTGGAACCACAAAGTGCCCTCAATTATTTCTTCTTAAACTTGAAGACAGGAGAGATATTTGCCAGAACCAGTCTCACAGAAATCCCCAATGATAATATTCAGGTATTTGGCTTAATTTTAATGATGTTGCATGTTTATTGGGAAATAAATGAACATATATAGGCAAATTTGTCATTTGATTTCAAGCTGCCTCGGTCATCTATATTTACTACAGTGTATTCTGATATATGATTTTTGCTGCCTGTTCAATTGTCTATTTTTATTTAAATTTATTTGAGTTTTTTATTTGATTGTCAGTTCATTGTTGAAGCATCTGATAATGGGGCCGTCCCAAAGACAGCCCGAGCACCTGTCAACATCATTATACAACGTGTGTTTGGGGATGACCCATATTTCCAACAATCTTCTTATGAAAGGACCATATCCTCTGAAGAGATTCTTCCTCATAATGTTATTACACTGAATGTTAAAGATCCATCACCAAAGGTAACAACAATTCCACTTCACCTCCTAGTTCATACATGTTTTCTATTTTCCTTCATTATGTATGTGTATAACTGTTTTTAAAATCGCCACAACAATTATTAAATGTATATTAATGATTAAAACTTGATGCAGCAGGGTTGTTGTTGTTTTGCTTTGTTAACTTTATTTATTTTATTTTTAAGGGTCGTCTTATTTTCAATATAATTGGTCGTGGTTTAGCACCTACATATTTCCGTTTGGCTCCACGTGGAAATGGATCGGTAGATTTGGAACTGTACACCTCAGTACAAAACATTTTAGCCGAAGTCTTCTATGTAAGTCAACTTTTTATTTTATAGGATAGGTTTGTGAAAAGACTTACTTTATCTGTGTTTACGATAAATGATTATCAACAATGTTGTTATACTGTTTTTAGTCTAAAGTAATGTGCAATTATATTAGTTCAATGTTTTCCTTTATAATAGGTTGATGTAGAGGTATATCGTGAAAATGCTCCCAAAGAGAAAGGTTCCACAGTTGTCCGTGTAAACATTGATAGAAACCATGCTCCAGTCTTCAGTCATGGTACATTAAACTTTACGATACCAGAGAACCAGGAATTAAACTTACCATTTGGGGGCGTGTCAGCCAATGATGAAGATGAGGTATTAATGATTTGCTATTTAAGATTTGTCCATTGTTGATTTCCAAAGACTTTATAGTGGGATGATTGTATAAAATGCATCATCAACTTCAGGTTTTATATCTGCTGTCTGTTGAGCACTTTTTACATGATGGTTTCTTGTTTCCATTTTGCCATTTTTGTTGTTTTCAGGGAGAACGTGGTCGTATTAACTATTACATCACATCCGAGAATCCAGTCAGCTTGAATAATTATTTCTTTGTAAATCCGTACAGTGGGAATCTCTCAGTTATTGCACCATTAGAAGAAACAGCCGTGGAAAACTTCAGGGTGAGACTTGATTTTATATTTGACAAAACTAATATTGAAACAAAAAATTGAATTACAAAAATAAAAAAGATATGAATAACACTAAAAAAAAAAAAAAACATCAACAAGAAATAAGTGCAGTGCTACGAAAGAAAAGTAATCAGATTTTTATCTTAAAAGTTTACTATAAATGTACGTAACTCTATAAAATAATTTAAATGAGTTTTCAACATTTTATGTTCAAAAGTTTAAACTTATTTCAAGTTCATTTACACTGTATTTTTCATTGCTCTAATGGTATTTTTCTTGTCAGTTGACTGTGGTTGCCCGAGATAATGCACGTATCCAGAAAGAAGATCGAGTTTCTGTTGGAGTTAGGATTTTAAGAAACAACAACCCACCTCGCTTCAGTAAAACACTTTATGAAGGATTTGTTAATGCCACCTCTACACCGGGTAGTTTTGCTGCTCAGGTTAATGCTTCTGATGCTGATGGAGTAAGTCTTATTCTCACACTACACCCCCAATATTTCCACTTCCAGGCAATGTGTTATTGTTGTCTACTGACACTACACCCCCAGTATTTCCACTCCCAGGCAGTGTGTTATTGTTATCTTCTCACACTACACCCCCAATATTTTCACTTCCAGGCAGTGTGTTATTGTTTACTGACACTACACCCCCAGTATTTCCACTCCAAGGCAGTGTGTTATTGTTATCTTCTCACACTACACCCCCAATATTTTCACTTCCAGGCAGTGTGTTATTGTTATCTTCTCACACTACACCCCAAATATTTCCACTCCCAGGCAGTGTGTTATTGTTATCTTCTCACACTACACCCCAAATATTTCCACTCCCAGGCAGTGTGTTATTCTTATCTTCTCACACTACACCCCAAATATTTCCCCTCCCAGGCAGTGTGTTATTCTTATCTTCTCACACTACATCCCAAATATTTCCACTCCCAGGCAGTGTGTTATTGTTATCTTCTCACACTACACCTCCAATATTTCCACTCCCAGGCAGTGTGTTATTGTTATCTTCTCACACTACACCCCCAGTATTTCCACTCCCAGGCAGTGTGTTATTGTTATCTTCTCACACTACACCCCAAATATTTCCACTCCCAGGCAGTGTGTTATTGTTATCTTCTCACACTACACCCCCAATATTTCCACTACCAGGTCTGTTTTGTTATCTACTCTCACTTTACCCCAAATATTTCCACTCCAAGGCAATCTGTTCTTGTTATCTTCTGACGCTACACCCCAGTATTTCCACTCCCTGGCAGTGTGTTATTGTTTTTATGATCAACATGTGAAATTATGGCCCAAGCAACTCTATGACCTCACATCAGAACTCTCAAAACTGACTTCACAAAATAGCTCATCAGTAATTATGACGTTAAGATGATCGGTATGTTCGGTACCAATGATATCTTCAGTGGGTCAAATGTTGGGAGGTAATGTTTAGTGTAGCATAGTCCATAGTCTCTCTTCAAAGCATGACAGAAGACTTTTTTTTAACAGAGCAGCATTTTTTAATAAAATCCAATGTGTTCTTGTGCAGTGTGATTATCAATCTCATTCCGTTCAATATCTGTAGAAATAAATAAGTAAATGTTTCTTATATTTCTTTCTCTCTTGTAGGATAGTATTGTATATAGTATAGATGCAGAAGGATTAGATCGACTACACTTTAATATGGACTCATCAACTGGTGTGATAACATTGAGAGCTAGTCTACAACAACAGTCAGCAACAGAGTATACAGTGAGTTTATAGACAGCCTTTAAGCTTACTATTTTATAACATTGGGATGATATAATGCTTAAGTTTTTCCACAGTTCTTTTCCACAGTGTTATATTGAGATATCTGTTATTGTTTCAGTTCACAGTCCGTGCTACAGATTCCGGCACTCCGCCCAAATTTGACACATCAACTGTTAAAGTGGTCGTCACAAGAAACTTCCATGAACCTGTCTTCCAGCAATCGTTCTACAACATAACCATATCCGAATATCAACCAATCAAATCTAAAGTGTTAACAGTCATGGCAACAGATCAAGACCTTGATGTAAGTCACTTTTTTATTTTTTTTTTTTTTCATAACCGTTTAGCTGTTCAGTTTCAGAAGGACAGTTAAGGCTTTTTAAGCTTTAAGCTAATCGTAGCTGGTTTACAACTACAAATGATATGGTCATCACTACTACATTTAACAGACAAGTGAAGTGATGTAGAGTTGTTTTACTGTGTATTACTTCATGTCTTGTCTTATCTGTTTTTCAGCTCTCACTGGTAAGTTATAAGGTTGTCTCACACAAGTTGAAGGCTTTGTTTGGTTTTCCTATTTTTCTTTTCACATTTTGTTCTTTATTTGTGCCTGTGTTTTGTCTTCACTTTTTGCTACTATTCTCTTCAACACCTTTACAGCGGTAAACTGCTTTGTGTCTGTAGCACTCAATTACACACTGGATATCATGTCCCATTGGTGTTTATATTGGTGGTTTTCATATTCTTTAAGGTCTTTAACGATTTGTCATCACATGTTTCTCATGGTTTTCTGTTAATTCACCTTTCTTCATTTAGTAGACACTGTGTCCAGTTTCAAAATTTATGTTGGAAATTTAGAAATTGTATATTATTTTAATCTCAGTTTTGACAAAAAAAATTGTTCTTAATATATATGATCATATGTTATCCAACACCTCCAACAAAGAAAGCAATAGATGAAATAATCTTGAAATGGTATTAAATATAAATGTAGTTGTAGATGGATGTTTGGAATGATTGACATGCTGTATTTCATTGCAGGATAAGAGTCGTTCAGTGGTGTACAGTATTTTAACAGATACCAAATATTTCTTTATGTCTCGTCGTGGTGGAGAGATATATGTGGACAGTTCTCTGGCCACACCTGAAGCCAATGATACATTTGTTGTAAGTTCATCTTTATCTAATGACAAACTGGGATTATCTCAGTGGCCCCATTTCATTCTATTTTGAAGCTTTGAAATTTCAACTGTTGATGTGTAGTTTTAGATAAAAGGGCTGCAAATTTTTTTGCCTACATCTAAAATGATGTTCAGGTTTTGGTTAATCTGTTAAATGGTTGATTTTTTAATTAAATGGCTTATGTAAGGCTAAATTTATATTTATATCGTTGTTTAGTGTAGGATTTATAACAATCTGCTGTGATTCTCATGGAAGTTTGATATAGTAGACCACCATTCCTGATGATGGTTTGATGATAACACCGGTATGGAAACTCTACATGTTTGTGATATCTTGTCTGCAATAACTGAAGAAGGGATAACTGTAGGCTAACGTTATTTTCTATTTACTTTTAGTTGACAGTAGAAGGGCGAGATGAAGGTACCCCCTCAAGAGCCTCCACAGTATTAGTGACTATTAAGATTCAGCGTAACTTATTTGCGCCTGTAGCGGACCCCACAGTGTATAATGAAAACATTGTAGACACTTACCCCGGAGGATCAGCCATCTTGTATATACTGGCCACAGACCGAGACTCTGATGATCCACTAAACAGAGGGGTGAGTATCTCTCTCTCAAATTTGTTCAGAAAAATAACTGGTCATTCAGTAGATTTATATTTGTTCAAAATCCTATTGCCATGCACTACAATATGGGAAGCTATTCTCAACAAATTGGGTTTCCCTTTCATCTCAATCTTTTCAATTCCCTTCAAGGGCCTGTTACATTACCAGATTGTGGAATCCTACCTTGTGTGTCTTCATTGTAATTGACACACTAGTACAGGGATTCATAGAAGTCCAAAATTTACGAACCGAAATTGAAAAATTCAGTTTTTTAGAAGGCGAAATTCAGTTTTTTTTTAATTTACCGACCATTTTAGGGTTAAAATTGAGTTAAAATCTATGTTATAAACCAGTTCCAATTTAATATTTCTTTTTTTCATGAATGTATGAATTCCAAGAAAAAAATCAGGTTTGACAAAAAACTAATGATTATAATATATATGTAATGTCAAACCTAGATCAAAGTTATCCCTAATCTCTTCTTCATGTGCAACAATAAAAAAATACACAATGATTTAAATGAATTGAACTATTTGAGAACTATGATTCAGGGGAGGTAACTAACTTATTATCTTGTCTCCCCATTTATTTTCTATACGACCAAAAGCAGCTGAATAAATATAACAAGTCGCGAATTATTACGATTATTGTGGGTAATACTCCCCAAAACTCCTCAATTCAACAAAATCAGCTTATTTTAGAAATGTTTAGGTAATTAAAAAGACTTCCAAAGTGCAAAATAAGCCATGTTGTGGAGACACTGAAAACGAAACAACAACAACAAGAGAATGACGGCCATGGTCGTTTGACGGCGGTTTCGAAATAAACTTTTCCCTTGAACTTAGATTTTTTCATCATAAACAGTGGATATCAATCAAACAATATTCAGTTTTTCACGCCCAAATTGAGTTCGGAAATTTTAGTTTTCAAAAGGAAATTTTAAACTGAAAATGTTGAGTTTTTCAACACCAAATTCAGTTTTAAACTCAATTTTACGAACCGAATATCGGTAAGTAAATTGGACGTGTATGAATCCCTGTAGTAATGGTAGCAACTTCATGTTAATAAGTATGTGTTTGTGTGTTTCAGACGCCCAATGCCCTGTTGAAATATTCTATTGACTCTCCAGAAGCTAGCCTGGTATTTGATGTAAACCCAGCTGGTGCTGTTGTTGTAAAGGACAGTTTAATCCGATCCTCAGATTCTACTCTATATACAGTAAGTAAACACTAGACATTATTTAAATATCATTGAGTGAAAAAAAGCAAAATATTAGTGAAATTTCAATGCTGAATCTTAATTGATGTTTTTTCTTTTTGCAGTTTAACGTAACTGTAAGTGACCAGAGTTGGCAGCCGTTATCAACAAGTGTTTCTGTAACTATTTCGGTCTACCCACCTACTCTTGAACCAACCACACTTAAGTTTGCTCAAAACCAATATTTGTAAGTATTACAATGTGCTTGTTCTATCATAGTCCATTTCAAAGTATAGTTGGCAGTTACTCGCTGAAGGGCTGGTAGTCTGTATTAGATATGTTCTTCACTGCATCACTATACATAATTATTATCCCTCAGAGTAGTTTCTCTGCAATCTGATTGGTCAATTGCCATCCGATAAATATTCGTATTAGGTGTCCTACACACCCGATACGGTAAAACCTCGTTTTCACACACACCCGATACGGCGTCGCGCAAACGCTATTTTGAACGTTTGAACGTTGTTTTGTGACGTCGTTTTATGACGTCATAGGGCATGCTCGCATCACTCACCTTTTTCAACTATACTGTGGGTGACGTGCGAACGTTATGTTGACGTTTTTTTGACGACGTCGTTTGATGACGTCGTAGCGCGTAGCGCGTGCTAGGTCACCATTTGCAACTATTTTGTGTGATATTTTGGCTGATTTTACGCAAAAGTAAAGCTCTTCGAGATAATAAAATCGTTATCATGGTTCGTGGAGGGGGGATACGAAGTATTTACATGGTCAGCGTGGTAATTGATAGCGGTCTCGCCTAACGGCTCGACCGTTATCAATTCCCACGCTGACCATGTAAATACTTCGTATCCCCCCTCCACCAACCATGATAACTAATACTACAACCCTCTCTATTTGTGTTGGGTAGCACAGAGATTCATCAGAACACATCAGACAACACAATGGTAGTCTGTATTAGATATGATCTTCACTGCATCACTGTACATAACTACAACCTTCTCTATTTGTGTTTGGTAGCACAGAGATTCATCAGAACACATCAGAGAACACAATGGTAGTCTGTATTAGATATGATCTTCACTGCATCACTGTACATAACTACAACCTTCTCTATTTGTGTTTGGTAGCACAGAGATTCATCAGAACACATCAGACAACACAATGGTAGTCTGTATTAGATATGTTCTTCACTGCATCACTATACATAACTACAACCTTCTGTATTTGTAGCACTGAGATCTATGAAAACATTGAAGTGGACACAGGTCTGGTGTTCCTGGATGTGATTAACCAACAGAAGAGTGTACAGGTTGTCTGTTCTATTGTCTCAGGAGCTGGACAAGGTAAGATCATTTACACAATTATTAGCTATTTAACCCCCTGATTGGGGTATACGGGTAGATATTTGGTGTCTGACAGTAAAGGGCTTCAAATAACGAATTTGTCACAGTCCAGCTAAGCGTATCTGCTTAAAACTGAGTATAATCAGCGGTTCTTTATGTGATACGTGTACTAAAAGGCTTTCACTTCATAGTAATATCAGCGCGTGAGACCTTGACTCCGGGGTGATACAGAATCGGAAAGCACACACATACAGACTCACAATCTGGCCATTTTGACCAATGAAATGCTAAGAAAAGTCTCTGGCTGGTGATAATTGCTCCACATTCATCCTTTTATTTGCCATTATATATAAATTTGTATGAAAACAGATTTTTTTATCCATAGTGTGCCTATTATTATTCTCTGTTTTATTTGTGTGACTGATTTAAAGGGACTTATTGTATATAATTTTATTTTCAGATAAATTCACTATTAAACAAGATCCGTCTAAGAAGAACTGTAACTTGACATTAGCCAAGGCTATAGACAGAGAAATACAAGATTTCTATCGGCTTAATGTTTCTGTTACCCATGTCAATGCACAAAACAGTGAGTTTCTATAAACCTTATCAATGTGCTTAGAAGGAATACGTTAATAAGGCCTGAGGATAAACCTCATGGCTCGCGCCACTTAATGTTGCACTGTTGATTGTGTGTTGTTTGATAAACAAAATTGAAAAGAGTCCCTCGTATGCACTTAGAGCCAGTTATTATTCAGCTAAATACTAATGTTATCACAGAACATTGTCTTATGGGATCTAGGTGACTCTACATCTTCTATTATTTGTTTTTAGCACCATTCAGCCGTGCAGGTTATTCAGAAGTGATCATCCGTGTGTTGGATATCAATGATAACACACCACAAATACAAATCCCAGTCTACCCACTACAGAACCTGGCAGGAGAGGGTACAAAGGGTAAAATCTATGGTGTGGTAGAGCAGAATTCCCCCTCTGGCACAGTCATTATGAGGATACTGGTTAGTTAACACTCACTTTTCATCATCAGTCAGCCATCAGCAACAGTTCTTGATAAGGAAAAAAGAGTGAAATTTTCACTGGATCATCTTATGTGGAAGAGTTGCCAGGTATTCGCCGAAGTTGGGGGGGGTCCTCCAGGCAAAGAGCCCTCTTTCCTCCCCCACTAAACCTGGCAATGCCGCCATATAAGTGAAATAATCTTGAGTGTGGCGTAAAACGTCAATCAATCAACCAACCCACATTCTGCTATTTTCACACTTGGAGGACTCTTCATGGAGGCGTACAGTTTTTACAAATATAGCCTGAAACCAATTAATTTTCTGGAGGTTGGGATTATCAATTGAATGATGAAATTGACAAATACTTGACTGATTGTAGGCCACTGATCCTGATTTAGCTGAGAATGGTACAGCAGGAATTGTCTACTCAAACTCCAGTGATGCCTCTCCATATAGAATCACAACTGGCGGAGAAGTACAGGTCGCTGATGATATTGGTACAGTTCTAACAAGGGTGGAACTGGATGCACGAGATAGAAACAACTTTGGAAACACTGGCAGAGTAACACTTGTTGTAAGTCATTCTTATTGGGATTGTCTTTTTTTCAAACCATGGAATGGTTCAAAATTTGAAAAAGTATTGTTTGCCATCCGTTACAAACCAGTATTATTCTCTCTGTATCATATGTGTATCCTATCTAATTGTTTTCATTTTAGATCAATCGATACAATGAGTTGAACAAGTTTGCCATGCAGATGAGAGGGAGACCCGAGATTTTTGTTAATCTCATTGAACAAATTAGACGGTAGGAGTTGTTTATATTTATGATCACTAAAACACACGGGCACAGGGAAAATCTTCTTGTCTAAAATAACCATGGAGACAAGTTTCTAATTGTGTTAAAAAGAGGTATATCATTTAGACCTTTATACCCCATACATTTTTGTAACAAACCAAACCTATGAGTTGTATACATATTCTTTGACATGTACAATGTAACTTACCTTTTTTCATTATATTTGTTACATAATTTTGTTAGATTTTAATGCAGCAATCCTGTTCTTGTTTGTTTGTCAGAATTCTGCAGGATGAGTTACAACATGTTATTGTTATTTGGGGTTTTGAGGCAGCAACAGTTGATGGAATTGTTCAACAAGACAGGTATGTCAAACATTCATCAGTCAGATTATCAAGCAGTTTCGTTACCATCAAAGGATGTATAGTTTGATTTCAAAGTAGAGAGCTAAGAAATACCAACAGTACAATCTATGTACTATACACAAAGAAAAAAGTTAAGCACCTTACCGATAAAATCATTGGTGTAGGGAGACTGTCGGCAAACTGATGTTGCAGAAACGATTGTGATCATAAAGGGCAACATTCTGGCGCTAAGAAATCACCATTACTGGCAATAAGCTATACAATTTATTCAAGATATCGTTAGCCAAAGCAAAAGTGTATTTTAACAAAATAAAAAGATGCTTGTAAGTAACTTCAGAGTCCATCTGGCTTCATAGGGCGAACATATTGAGGTAAAAATGTCACTTTGAGTGTGTAGAACACATCTCTAGAGCAGAAGGTCAATAGTGCATATAGCCACCATTAGCTTCCAACCTGCGTCTCACCCCTCCAGTGAGACATCGGATTGGTTGATTTTTTATCGCCAGAATGTTGCCCTTTATGATCACAATCGTTTCTGCTACATCAGTTTGCCAACAATCTCCCTACATCAATGATTTTATCGGTCGGTGCAGACTTTCCAGGTGCTTCACTTTTTTCTTTATGTATATTTACTTACAAAGCTAGTTGCAATTTGAGTAACATGATTTGTTCTATAATGTATATGTGTATTTTTTCCAGCACTGATGTGGTGTTCTTTATGATTGACCCCATCTTTGATAACATTTTACAAAGGGAGACAATCCGACGGTAAGCTCCTACAATTCTCCTAGTGTGAAAGCACAATACCAGCCCTTCTATATCAGTCAAGGGGCTTAAGTTGATAGGGCGATACTCTCTCTCTCTCTTTCAGTGGGTTTGATCCACTACCAGTCCACATCCCCCAAAATTCTGAATAGGTTTTCTCTCTATTACTCTATGTGGAATGGTTGCCAGGTAGCTGTCTATGACATCAGGGGGGGGGGGGGGGGGGGAGGGGGGTGCTCTATGGATAATGTCTGTATTCTCCCCCTGGCAAATGAAATCATCTTGTCGTGTAAAACACCATGAATCTTTGGAAAAATGTTGATTGCCGTATGGTCTAGTCTTTATTACCTCGTACCAAAGCTTTAATAAACATAAGTGGTGATACAGGTTATATCATATGCCTTAATCCTTCTTGTTACAGGTCTATCAATTTTCACTGCCAAATTTATCTACATCTTTCTGTTTTAACTTAGTTTTTGTCATGTGATTGTGTGGAAAGGTGGAACTTTAGTAATCTCTGATCTAATTTGGCTCTGATTTATTTATCTATGGAATTACATCATATTTTTATAACAGAAGAATTGACGGAGCTGCCCAAGGTAAGATTCAACTAGAGTTGGAAGAGAAACTTGGCGTGACGTATGAGAAGGTTTATGGCCCCGTACTGGCAGCGACTGGAGGACGTGTCAAGTCGTATGTATGGTGGTTAGAGGACCCCTATGCAGCCCTCCTTGCTCTGGCAGCTATTATCATCTTATTGGCCCTTATTGGTATTATCGTCCTCTGCTTTGCCTGGGGAAGGTGAGTTATCGCACATACATAGTTTGTCTGAAGTCAGAAATTAAAAACATTTTATAAGTTGTAAAGAGGGCCTTCTATTTTGTTAGTTTTCCATTTGGTGTTGTGGAAATTATAGACATAAAGGGTGTGATAACATTTCTTCCACACTACACCCCTGATATTTCCAATCCCAGGCATTGTGTTATTTGTTTTCATAATCAACGTGTGAAATTATGGCCCAAATCAATGCTATGACCTCACAAAAAAAATGTCAAAACTGACGTCTCAAAAGAATGTTGTCATGAGGCGTTGTGGCTTTAACGTTGAGTATCCATGCAGCAGCAGTCATGTCATGAACAGTCCGGGCTGTTGTTGCTGATAACATCATTTTACAATGCACTATCCAGTCTTTCTTCAGAGACTCATTCTTGAAAATAGAACGTTGTCAGATATTTTTTCCAGTTGAGCAGGGTTTTGAATTGAAACGCTGTATTTTTTGTGTAGTGTGAGAAAAAGATTATCCAACTGGAGCCAGTATATAACAATGGATATCACTCGCCTTTATTACGTCACAAGTCCAGTGATATTCATCGTAACACACTGGCTCTCATTAGATGACCTCTATATAATGTGTATGTAATTCAGTTCAGTGGAGTGTGATAACATTTCATAATGTGAATGTAATTCAGTTCAGTGGAGTGTGATAGCATTTCATGGTGTGTATGGAATTCAGTTCAGTGGAGTGTGATAACATTTCATGGTGTGTATGGAATTCAGTTCAGTGGTGTGTGATAACATTTCATGGTGTGTATGGAATTCAGTTCAGTGGAGTGTGATAACATTCCATGTTGTGTATGTAATTCAGATTATGTGGAGTGTGATAACATTTCATGGTGTGTATGTAATTCAGTTCAGTGGAATGTGATAATATTTCATGGTGTGTATGGAATTCAGTTCAGTGGAATGTGATAACATTTCATGGTGTGTATGTAATTCAGTTCAGTGGAATGTGATAACATTTCATGGTGTGTATGTAATTCAGTTCAGTGGAGTGTGATAACATTTCATGGTGTGTATGGAATTCAGTTCAGTGGAGTGTGATAACATTTCATGGTGTGTATGTAATTCAGTTTAGTGGAATGTGATAACATTCCATGGTGTGTATGTAATTCAGTTGAGTGGAATGTGATAACATTTCATGGTGTGTATGTAATTCAGTTGAGTGGAATGTGATAACATTTCATGGTGTGTATGTAATTCAGTTGAGTGGAATGTGATAACATTTCATAGTGTGTATGTAATTCAGTTCAGTGGAATGTGATAACATTTCATAATGTGTATGTAATTCAGTTCAGTGGAGTGTGATAGCATTTCGTGGTGTGTATGTAATTCAGTGGAGTGGAATGTGATAACATTTCATGGTGTGTATGTAATTCAGTTCAGTGGAATGTGATAACATTTCATCTCTCTCACAGGTATTACAAGTACTGGCATAAATACCAAGCTTTGGGTGGTCATGGTTTATTAATGGAGAATATGAATATGCATGGGATGGAATTCACAGAAACACCCAGTATGATCAGAGAATACGAAACACAGGTAACAAAATCGATTTTAAAACCAAAGTTTTCTATTTTGCTTCAAGGTTTTCTTATTTTAATTTTTTCTATAAGTGACTTTTTGCTAATGTTTTATGTTCCCGTTTTGCTTTCAGTCCTTAAGTATGTATGTGCCAAATGATGAAGCAATGTTAGACCAAGCTGAAATCAACATGGCTATAGTGGGAGGAGCTGGTGGAAGCGGAGCAGCTCATATTACCCGTACTTCACACGGTGTCACAGCAGCTGTCAACCCAATATTTGGAACGTAAGGCTCACACAATTTAATCAAATTACGCATGCAAACTTCGTTTGGGTCTGCCACAGCTTTATGGGAGAAAAATACCGAATTTGTCTGTTCATTACACATGCTAGCAAAGAACAAAACGGAGGTGAAGACTTTCCTATTGTATGCAAGAAGTCTTTCAAGAGACAACAATTTCTGAACTTTTGAAAGGGGGCGAGACGTCTATCTCTTTTCACTTCAGCTGAATTCATCCTGTTGATGAAAAGTAAGGGGGGCATACTAAAGTCAAGCAGACATTTCAGGCTGTCCATTGTTGACAAGTCTCTGTCAACTGGTAAGGTTATCTTATCGCCAGTCTGATTGGTCTGTCAGTGAAAGGGCCTTCATGATGATACAATGTTTTTTCATTCAGTTTGCCCAGGGGTAAAAGTGAGTTGACTTTAACCCTGGAGTCCTAGGATGCTGACTGTGGACAAGTATAAGGTTATTTATATGTGTTTTACATCACACTCAAAATAATTTCACTTGTATGTTGCGAAAGATGAAGCAATGTTAGACCAATCTGAAATCAGCATGGCTATAGTAGGAGGAGCTGGTGGGTGTTTAGCAGTTCATATTACGCCAGGTAAATTGGTGAAGGCTCTGTGCTTGGAGGAAACCCCAAACCTTGAGTGAATACTTAGTAACCATCCCATATTGGTTGAGCCTAAACTACATGGCTTGATAGACCAGTCTTCTCAGAATAAGGAGGGTGTTTTGTGTAGGGAGCTCCGGTGTTTAACTAAATGTGTTTATGTTCTTTTATCAGTGGTGACGGTGGTCTGGGCAATGGACAGAACTTGATGATGAGTGGAGGAGATATGCAGGAGACTTCTACAATGAGAGTTCAGGAACATACCTACCAGTATGCCTCACAGGGTTATTCTGTTGACGGAGGAGGGGGCGTTGGTAATGGAGGCGCCACAATCATCACATCAGGAGGCGGAAACGCAGGTGGTGGAAGTGGTGGATTCTCCACAACAGAAGGCGGTTATTCTTCAGCTTACACAAACGGTGGAACAAGTAACGGATTTGTAAACAGTTCAGGTGGTGATGCATTTGTATCTGGCCCTGGTGTAATAGTTAGCAGCAGTGGAGGTGGTCCAGGTAATGCTGGGGGAGCCTACTCCAGTTCATCCTCCTACATGGTACAAAGTTATTCCAACGGTGGAGGAGGGGGCAGTAGTGGTGGCTATGTCAACCAGGGCTACAGCACATCCGGTGGTGACCAAGGTTACAGTAACTCTGGTGGAGGAGTGAGCCAGGGTTATAGTACATCAGGCAGGGGTGGTGGGGAGAACACTACCATCCTCTAGGGATTTCTCCACCAATCCTCTGCATACAATATCATATTATAGACTTTCCTCAACAAAAACCTCACTTAATCTCTATGCAAACTCACTTGCCGAATATTTATAGCATTGTTAATTGAGTTTTTTTCTGGGGTTAAACCCCCTTTGTTTCTGTTTTATACAATATTTACAATGTATAGTGCTTTAGAACAGTTTTGATACAAAACCACTCAACCATTTATTATGAATAGGTTTTTTTTATAAAAATACATTCCATGAAATATTAGGCCACATGGGGTAACACGGTGCTAAAACAGCTCATTTTTTACAACCTTTATATTTAATGTTTCTTTCTGACTCTCTACTTATACACTAATGTCTCTGAGTTTACTTGATAATGTACTTAAGGAATTTTGTTCTACAAATAAGTTGATATTAAATCTGCATTCTTGCTTAGATTTGTTCATTTCTCCAATTTAAGTGATATTAATAAATATATTGCTTTTGCATATCAGTCTTTTTACTTGTTATTTTCATGTCCATTAGTGTGAAATTATGGAGACTTATATACTCGCTGTTATTACCTTGTGATTTCATGTAGTCTAAATGGATATTTGACTCTCACAGGGAGCCAAAATTAGGACTTTTTTTTTTCATGAATTTTGATTGTCCAGAGAAGTTGAGCTTTAAAAATACGAACAAAAGCAAACCTGCTTTTAAGGTAACATTTTCTTAATGGGTGTTTGTGGGGTTCTCAATTACTCCCCCCCCCCCCCCTTACTTCTTAAAACAAGAGTTTAAGAAACTCATAATATGCCCGCAAGGGTAAATTCGTTGTAGCACACTATCTTCATATTCAATATTAAAGTACCAAGTAACTTAATGGCAAAAAGCTGGTGACTGTTTTGGTCGCCACAAATATCAAGACCCCAATTTAATTTTTGTTCAGGACACTACATGTATCTACTCATAAGCTAGTAATATGTGAACAAAAAAATTTAAATCCATCTAATAGTTATTAAATGCCAAAAGGCTGGGTGGAAGAAGAATCCGGGACGGACAGACGGATAATCAATGGTATACCAATATACACCTGCTTTAAGAGAGGGCGTATAAAAAGTGTGATTAAACCCTGAACTAAAGTAAGCAGTAGTCAGTCTCAGTGACAAAGAGATTGATTGATATTTTACGCTGCACTCAAGATTATTTCACTCATATGGCAGCGTTGCCAGATATAGTAGGGGAGGAAACATGTCTCATTGCCCAGAGGAATCCCCTGACCTCTGACGAGTACCTGGCAACTCTTCCACATACAGCAACCAGTGAAAAATCTACTCAGAAGTTTTTCAATTTTTATTTGGTCTGAGTGAGAAAAAGAAGAATGACTGATGATCACTTTTAAGTATCAACTTAATTTTAAAAGTTGTTGTGTTCTCGAATCCTTTCAGTTTAGCGGTGATCTATTGTATATGGAGACCGGCAGGACCCCTGTTTTTTTAATGCCAGGAGATACAGGAGTTTATTTTTGTGTCTTTGACATTTCTAAACAATTACTTAGCATGTAATTCTGAGGCTGATATTAACGAAAAGCTCTTTATTTGTACCGTTTGAGAAAAATAACCATTAATTTTAAAATTTTGTTTAAGGAAAAATATTTGCAAAATTTGCAGCTCATGCCACTTTAACCTCCTAGTTTGGAAGAGTTGGTATGTTCCCACTGAAGGACAGGGGTTTGCATCCCTCCATATTAACCTGGCAACCCGTGAAAAACATCAATCAATCATTAGATTAAAGTTTGAACTAGAAAGGAAACAAGTTAAGACAGTCATTTGTTATGGAGATGAATTTACTCCCATATACTGTACAATATATTCACATAATAATATACAGTTAGAGAAAAGCTGTATCTACTCAAACATTGCCAGTTCTTTGGATATAACTTATTTCCCTAACTGTATATTTCAACCCTGAGTAACTCTGTACATCAAGTTACTCTTTCATCACATTCCATAAATTATACAGGTATCCAGACAACAACAACAACAAGAAACACAATACACAACTTTCATTGTCATGGATATATGAGAAATATACAAACGTCTCAGTTCTGTTTGGTTTATCTTTGATTGAGATAATAACATGTACATTCTTGGGAAAATCAGACCATCTAGGTAGTCAATGTTGAATAGTTGGGTTAATTGATGGTCATGAATCGTGTCACTAGATTGATGGAATTAGAAATGGTATTTGGCAAATATCATTCTTACTGAGAACATCATAGCCTAGAATAAGTTTGGGTCACGACCTGCAGACCCTATATATTCATCATGGAAACCGATGGAATAGTCACTTATTGCCTCTGTAAATCCAATTGTCTGCACAGCAGATGGAGAGATAAAGGGAGGTAATTACAACTGGCCTGCAGTATCAATATTTATCTGCCAGCCAGCACAAGCGATAAGACCTCAAGGCATTTATACGATTTTACACCTTCAGAGTTAAAAATGGGATAAATGCTGTTAAACTCAAAGTTACATAAAGCTTTGTAAAAAAAACACCAAACTAATATGTGGACATTTAAAATTTGAAGAATTATGACAAATATCCCTGAAGTTTTTGCTGAGCACTCAGAAAATATTATCATTAAAACTATAGATAATTTTCCATAGGACCAGCAGAGTATTAGGAAATAAAATAATAAAAATGCACTATGAATTTGCTGCCCTTATTTCACTTCCCAAAAGCAATAGTTTCGACTAGACATGAATAAAGAGTGGAAAAAACAAATAAACTTAAACATTGTTCTAAAACAAAGTATGTTTAGCACTGGTGTATCATAGGAGAAGAAAATAGCACAGTTGTAATAAAAACCAAACTAATACGGTTAAAGTATCACATTGATATAGCACCACAGCTGTAAACTGTAATAAAGATATGTGAAGGTTAAAATCTTATCATTCATGTTAAAATGTTCAGTTCTCAGGCTGTTTAGGGCTAATCTCTCTGTCATGGTTACAACACTGGGATGACAAAACACCACCAAGATATTAACAAAAATCGAAAGGACAACAAAAGAACACAGTAGAAGGATGTGTTGAATGAAATGATGGATTTGAGAAATCAATGATATTTTCAGGGTTTGGTTTTAGCAGAGAAATTAGACAATCTTATTTTCCCCCAAATGACAAAGGGAGATAATATGCAGTGTTTATATTTCTAAGCCATGTAACTTCCTTCTAAAATGGCAGTTTATACTGATGTTCTTTTGTTGCAAAACAAATAAGGAGGGGGGGGGGGGGGGATTATTCCATGTAAACACAAGTCAGCATCTGTAACAAACAAAAAAGTAAGGACATTTTATTCAAAACTTCTACATGTATATATTTAAGAACACTAAAACACACGGGCACATGTGTTACTTTGGTGAGATGTCAATTCTTATACAGGGTCCTGTTTGATCCCAAAAACTAAAATCAGTCGCAGTCTTTTTTACTCCAAAGATTAAGTAATGACAAAAATTGTGAATGCATTAATATTTAATTGTATGAGAAAATATTATCTTTCAATTTTAATGAACAATTACAAAGTTCATCCAGCAAATATAACAGAGCTATGTTCACCAACAATTTAATAATTCCTATTCCCCCAACACCAAAAATTTTAATTATCAAAACTTGTTTAAAGTGGCATGAGCTGCCAAATATAGCGAAAATGAGCTCATTGTCCATCATTTTTGTCAAGAAGTACACATATCAATCATGGATATGTACGCTCAGGTAGTTTTCTTAGCAACAAGGACTCGAAAATGTACTCATAAATCCCAGCTATTTGAATTATTAGCACACATATTCCATACGCATGGGTAAACGGCTGTACCAAATCTTAGTTTTTCAAGGTACTTCAAACTTTCAAGTTCTCACGGCAATCAAACTCATGCCACTTTAATTAGGCCATTGTAAATTTATCACATGGGTCAAAGAAAGCACTTTTTCTATAGAAATCATAAGTATTTTTAAATATGACTGTAATTGAAGGGAAGAGAGTTTGAACAACTGTATGAGAGGAAACAATTTTAACACAGTGAAATGGTCTTCATTGATGAGCTCCGGGTTCAAACTCTAACAAAGAAAAATACGGAGTGGGTTTTTTCCACGGCTCTATGTGAAAGGGTTACCAGCTCATGCCACTGTAAATATTGTATTATAAAGTTATCATGCATTGAGAAATAGCAATAACCCTCTACCCTGTAGCTGTCCCCATACAAAGCAGAACTTGGTTTGCTGGTGCAGACGACATCAATCAATTAATGTGCAGACAATAGCAGGCTCACAAAAAAGGTTACCCAGTTTTCAACAATTCACAATGCCAGGCAACCTTATAGAGGATTATTTCCTATGTCACAACACTAGATCTACATGAACTAAATCTAACCAGTGGTTAATGTTTGTGTGAAGATAAAATGTTTGTGCGAAGATGAAATGTTTGTGTGAAGATGAAATGTTTGTGTGAATATGAAATGTTTGTGTGAAGATGAAATGTTTGTGTGAAGATGAAATGTTTGTGCGAAGAGGAAATGTTTGTGTGAAGATGAAATATTTGTGTGAAGATGAAATGTTTGTGTGAATATGAAATGTCTGTGTGAAGATTAAATGTTTGTGTGAAGATGAAATGTTTGTGTGAAGATGAAAGGCTTGTGTGAAGATGAAATGTTTGTGTGAAGATGAAATGTTTGTGTGAATATGAAATGTTTGTGTGAAGATTAAATGTTTGTGTGAAGATGAAATGTTTGTGTGAAGATGAAAGGCTTGTGTGAAGATGAAATGTTTGTGTGAAGATGAAATGTTTGTGTGAAGATGAAATGTTTGTGTGAAGATGAAATGTTTGTGTGAAGATGAAATGTTTGTGTGAAGATGAAATGTTTGTGTGAAGATGAAATGCTTGTGTGAAGATGAAAGGCTTGTGTGAAGATGAAATGTTTGTGTGAAGATGACATGTTTGTGTGAAGATGAAATGTTTGTGTGAAGATGAAATGTTTGTGTGAAGATGAAATGTTTGTGTGAAGATGAAATGTTTGTGTGAAGATGAAATGTTTGTGTGAATATGAAATGTTTGTGTGAAGATGAAATGTTTGTGTGAATATGAAGTTTTCTGTTAATATGCTCTCACACATAATCATCCACAGTCTGCTTAAAATTCCAAGAAAGATTTCTTTTAACTTGTTCAATTGATCATCTTTTTATCAAAGAATCTCGAGCGTTTTAGTGTTCATAAATTGGTGCAGGAGTACTTGCAATACAGATAGAACATTTTACAACTTTGGTTACTTGTTAAGCAAACTAGACCAGAATAACACCGGTTGCATCAACTACTCTAAATGTTCCGCCAGTTACCTGTTTTATTGCACAATTATCAAATTTGTTAAAGTAAAAATAAATTTTTTTAATTCTATGTATTGTTATCTTAATAGTAAAACATTGTCATTTGTCTTTTCGCAAATATATTGAGAGGAATCGCAATAGCTAAAAGATGGATTGAAACGGTTGTGTCAATTACTACACACTTCCCACCCAGAGAGAGATATGGGTTTTCTTTACTAAAACTGAACCACCACTTTGCAATAAGGCCCTGTGCTTTTACATGTACATGTAACTCTCTGGACCACAGAAATTTACCATTTTAAACATGGTGATGTGTCTCTCATTGTTATTTCAGTTATAATGAAATTATTTACTCAATAGGTTTATGGATTGCAACTTCTGTTTATTTGTAAAGCGACGTTTCAGTCCAGATTCTAGTACCGTTTCAAGCATAATTGCAGAAGTTGCAATCCATAAACCTCGTGAGTTAATATTGTTACCTCAACTTCTAAATGCCTCTTAAAGAATATAATGAAATTGCCCTTTTTCTCACACTGTCAATGATAATGGATCAACAATCAAATCCAGGCCATTAATGGTTTAACCGTTTCATTTTTCTGTTAAATAATGTCTATTTATTATTCTTCCTACCCCTAATATATTCTCAACAAGCTGTATAGTGAAGAGAAAATTTAGCCAAACTAGCTAAAAGCAATGGCCCGTATGTACATGTAAGGAGGGATTTACAGACAACAAGCAAGTAACGACCACAGAAACCTTACCCTGGGTCACCTACAACAAAGTGAACACGTACTATCCCCGGGCCGCCCGTGGCACGCCTGACAGCCGCAGTCATCAGGCTCAGACGACGCGGTACTACAATCGAACATACCCAATTCAATTTAACTTCATCAAGCAATTAAATCCTGATTCAACTAATTCAGTTTTTAAACACACATCTGTAAAAATTTAACTACACTGTAAAAATTCAGTTTCAAAATTAAATGATAACAGTCGCTGACCCCCATTGCTAATAAAGAAGAGACTAGAAAGGAAACGACATATTATACTTACTTCGAAACTTTGAATAGTTTTTTTGACCTTTGTAACCAACTGTAATCCAGAAATTTGGCTTTGGTTTTAGTTTTTTCTTCGGATGGTTGTGGTGAGAGGTTACCCTCATCACTGTGAGCAGAGGGTGATTTGGGGGGAGGGGAGTGAGTACAAGAACTGGGTAATTTCACAGGGTCACTTTTTCTGAAATCCACTCTATCATGGTCCTGGTCTTTACTTAAATTTAACCCGGATATACCCAAGTCAAATGTCATAGCTTGTTGGCAGAGTGTCCCAATTGTAGCCTGTTTTTTACCAGTTTTCTCAGAAGATTTGCCACTAGGAGGCAGTTTTTGAGCACTGGACTTTTTAGAGAATAAACTCCTCTTGACTCGAGGAGATGTTGGACTTTTAGTTGTCCTTTCTTCCTCTTCAGGATGCTTTATGGACCTTTCCAGAACTTGTATCTCATAAGAAGTTTGTTTGGTACTATCTTGTTGAGGAACCAGATGAGCAGAATCCTCCGTATGGATCTGTTCCTCAGGAATGACACTGGCCAAGGCCACGGAATGCTCTGATACGAGACCCAGTGAGCTGGTGACAGAAGAGTGTGTCGTCGGTACATATGTACTTGATGGCAATGAAGACATAACGCTTATAGATGAATCTGGCTTATAGGGGACAGGTTGACTCAAGCCGACAAATCGTCCACGTGCTGTCCGTGGCGATCTGGGCGAAGTCGGTGATAAAGACTCTTTACTTGACCGTTCGTAAACTCTTCTTAAAACACTGGGACTCGTGGTTGGTGTATACAAAGCACGTGTAACAGGGGGAGAGCGACTTGAACTAGCACTTCGTGGTTCATGTATAAATCTGGCTCGACTACGTGAGGGAGAGGTGGGAGAACTACCACCACTAAATGCTTCAGTCAATGTTTTCACTTGGCCATCATTAGTGAGATCTTTTAAAGGGGCCACACATCGACCCTGCTCAGTCTCTACACTTGTAGATAGTTTTCTCACTATCTGTTGTACAAACTCAGAATTGGAGCGTGGGGAATCACTTCTATGTACCAATGCTGATGTGGTTGGACCAGACTGTGGACTGTGATCCTTAGATGGAATTTTACGTTCTGGCGTTGTTTCTCTGGACATTCTGTGAACAATGGCTTTCACATAATTGGTCTCATTTTCTTTGTTATTACTACGAGTACTACTTGTATTTTCTTCTGACTGTGTTCTTTGTGTCATTGCCTCCAGTCTATGGATGTGACCTCTAGGGGAGAGTAATCTCCCCTTAGTCTGACTTTCCTGTAGAAGTTCTGAGGCGGGTTTCAATTTTCCAACAGGTGACACAAGGCCTATATAAGGTACTATTGTCGGACTGGGAGACTTTCTGATAACCAAATGAGGAGGTTCATCCAATGAGGATTGTTTCTCAAACTGTGAAATCATATCACTGACCGGCTTTTTACTCTGGAGATTTGATGGTGAACGAGATTTTTTAGGTAAACTATCAGGGGCACTTCTGGTCTCTAAATCCTGTGTTTGTTTGATCAGTTCCTTGCTGTGTGAAGTGAAGTTTGGATCTGACGTTACATACATACTTCTACGTCCATTCTGTGGACTTTCCAGAGCTTGGTCTTGTTTAGCCATTCTATGTCGATTACTTCTTGGTGGTGTAGCAGGAATTCGTGCCAGTTCTGAAGCGCTTGGTTTTTGTTGACCAATCTTTTCATCAGCTCGTAACTTTCTTGTTTGTCTTGATCTAATAACAGGGCTTGGTGGTAAACCTGTTATGAACTCTTCAGGTTTGGAATCGCCTCCTATTGCTGGACTTCGTTCTAACCTTGGTTTCTCCATTCCTCTTTTAAATTCTGGAATGACAAGTGTTGGAAGTTTGGGCTCCCTTTTAAGCCACTCAGAGAGTTTTTCTCCTCTCGGTATTTTTGAATGAAGTTGAGATGAGCTATAGATTATATGAGATGGAGTTGATAATGAAGAAGTGGATGATTCCGGTGCTGCTATATGACTCTCTCTCTTTAGTCTAGCTGACTGAGCAAGCATTCGAGATGTGCTATCCTGTCGTAATTTGGCAGGTTGTGTTAGCACTATTGTCTTATGTGTATCTCCTTCCAATGTTTGTTGAGCAATTAATGGTGCGGAATCCCTGTCCACTGGTTCAGGGTATTCTATAGTCTCTGAAGGTATTTCTACAAACAATGTTTGATCCTGAAATGAACAGCCTAAATCTAACTTATCACTTTCTGATCCTTTGTGAATAGATGTTGAGGGTGAAGATGGGAATTGTAGTGTATCTGAGGGTAAATCCAACAATAAAGTCCTCTCTGACAATGAACTATCAGGTATTCTACTTGGAGCCTGACTATCAGGTATATATTTTTCCACCTGACTAACTGTTCTAGACTCAGGTGTTACACTTGGATCCTGACTATCAGGTATATATTTTTCCACCTGACTTACTGTCCTAGACTCAGGTGTTACACTTGGCTCCTGACTATCAGGTATATATTTTTCCACCTGACTTACTGTCCTAGACTCAGGTGTTACACTTGGCTCCTGACTATCAGGTATATATTTTTCCACCTGACTAACTGTCCTAAACTCAGGTGTTACACTTGGATCCTGACTATCAGGTATATATTTTTCCACCTGACTAACTGTTCTAGACTCAGGTGTTACACTTGGAGCCTGACTATCAGGTATATATTTTTCCACCTGACTAACTGCCCTAGACTCAGGTGTTACACTTGGATCCTGACTATCAGGTATATATTTTTCCACCTGACTAACTGTTCTAGACTCAGGTGTTACACTTGGATCCTGACTATCAGGTATATATTTTTCCACCTGACTAACTGTTCTAGACTCAGGTGTTACACTTGGATCCTGACTATCAGGTATATATTTTTCCACCTGACTTACTGTCCTAGACTCAGGTATTCTACTTGGAGCCTGACTATCAGGTATATATTTTTCCACCTGACTAACTGCCCTAGACTCAGGTGTTACACTTGGATCCTGACTATCAGGTATATATTTTTCCACCTGACTAACTGTCCTAGACTTGATCTTGGCTGGTGGGACAGGTAAGAGTTTAATTACTGGTTGAGAGCTTAACGGTTCTTCTGAAGGTTTGGGCGAGGGTGTTGAAGTGGAAGCTGGAGAAATACGCTGGTCTGGGGGAAGCATCTCTAATGAATCAGTTGTGGGTAAGGAGGCAATAAACGGGTCATCACTCATACTTCCCGTATCTCCTGATTTAGCTGAACTCATCTCAGTAGAGTCTGCCGATGTAGTGCTGCTTCTATCTCGACCTTCCAATGGGAAAAACACATCCAATGTATGTTCTCTGGATACATCTACAACAGGTCCAAAACATTCAAATACAAGTCCAGAAAATAACTACGTCTCACAAAAAATGGGAGAATCATGTGAATTATTCAAATAAGAGATGACAATGATTTAGTATTGCTGATGTTCTACCATTAGAAAGCCATACTTTCTCTCAGACTTCTAGTAAATTCACATCCAACCAAATTGATCACTCTACTTATTCAAAAGTTCTGACATGGACTTTCAAAGCATGATCAACTAACACAGTTATTATCTGTATGAGAATTATTACTAACCTGTGTCTATTGGACTTTTGGGTGACCTTTCACCTTCAACCTCTAATTGTTCACACTGTACTGGATCTCCCACACTGACAAAGCGTTTCAGGGGAGGCTTGGAGGTTCTTACATCTGGTTCTACCTGAACATGGATACAATCACAGATATTGATGAAGGGCATTCTATTCAACAATACACCATGTTAACAACACCTAAAATATATATCTGACCTCAGTCTGTTTATACCATGTGGTGATCAAAATAACCCATTAAATCATTACACTAATTCAAGTCAGTTATCTTATCTTAAAAATTTAAATACCACCCAATGAATAGTCCATATTATTAGTTACAGGGTAATTAAGGGATATGGATATATATAGGGTCAATAAACAGAAATTGGACCGAGGCGTCAACATTCTGTTTAGAAAATTCTGTTTACTGACCCCATATTTTTCGGTATCCCCTCGAACAAACCCATGACAAGTTGGAGTCAATCAAAATGAATTATTCTGTATGAGCTGGGATAAATAGAGGTTATCTAACGAGAGCCAGTGTGATACGATGAATATCACTTGAGTCTATTAATTTTCAAAGTCACGAGCCTCTGGCGAGTGACTTTGGAAATTAATAAACGAGAGTTTAATTCATTGTAATACACTGGCTCGAGTTTGATAATCTTTTTTTCACACTACAAAAAAAACACAGCGTTTTATAAAAAAAAAACGGCTAACTTTAACTATAGTTAAGAAAATATTTGGCGACGTCGCTCTATATTCAAGAATGGCTGTCCAAAAAAGACTTGATAAGGCATTGTGACGCCAGAAATGACGTCATCAACAACGGCATCCCAGGCCCTTTAATATAGAGGGCTGCTGGACCCTTGATCTTAACGTCATAATGACTGATGACGTAATTAATTTGTGACGTCAGTTTTGACAGATCTTTCATGAGGTCATAGCGTTACTTGGGCCATAATTTCACACGTTGATTATGCAAAAAATAACACACTGCCTGGGAGTGGAATTATCGGGGGTGTAGTGTGATAAAATATTAAACATGATTAATGAATATAAAATTTAGATATTTTCCTTTCAACAAAGAAACTGTCTGTTAAGAGTGTCTCACTGACCTGAAGCCTATCGTCTGATTCCTCCATATCACTATAGGTACTTGAGCGATGCAATGACCGTTGTTTAGATTCCTTATAATGAGTCAATTCTGTTTCTCTCCGTGTGATATCCACTTGCAATAATAGATTAGTCACTTCCTGCAGGAGTAGCTGACGTTTCAAGTCCATGATTTCTTTGTTACGTTCTAAATGACTTAAACGTAAATTGTTCATCTGAAAGATAATATTTCAACTAGAGTTATATTGGTGTTTGCTTGATTTTTAACCCTTGAAAAGCATGTTAATCATGGTAAATAGATTTTTCATATCTATCTAATTGAAAGTACAAATAGAGCACAAATTATAATATAGTCAACACACATGGATCTCTGTAGTTCTGAAATAAATGTTGGCGTTTGATAATATGGACGTGATGTCACAAGGAACAGCATTTTTTAAATTTTGTCAAAGCCACAGAGTTATATTAAAATATGTATTAAAAACTATTTCTTAAACTTTTCAACCTGTACAATCCATAAAAAAAATGAAACGGTGTATTTTTAGACAAAAGCCTATTTCAGACTAATGTACCACCATACTTACCTGTACTTGTAACTGCATGGCATGACTGTAGAGCTTTTCAAAATCATGCATCATGGAGGACCGCTTAGAGGCTTCTTCTACAACCAGAAAAGAAATATAGAAGTGAGATAGACAATGGCTTCTGCTACAAATTCCACCAGCAACAATTTGAATACAGACCTTACACAGGCAGTATGAATAAATGTTGGAGCTGAAGGTAGGAAAAGTGGGATAAATTTTGCAAACATATTTGTAGTTTCATCTCCCCACTTACTAAAAGTGCATGTAGAATAACTAGGTTTTGTTATTTGCAAAACGTCCGTTCATACCGTGGGTTTGCCCAGTTTAAGTGGGGAGCACACCAGACAGGGTGTCCCCAACCTTCCACGGGTACATAAAAACCCTTTGTGTCACAACAATCATGTCAACCATTCTATGGTGTTTTCGGAGTAGAATTCACACCTGTGGATACCCCTTGATAACAGCGTTCTATTGAGGTAGTTACCTGTATGTGAGACTTTGGTAAGCATAGACTTCATCTGATCCACGAGTTCCATCAACTGAACTCCGACGGCTTCCTCACCTTCTATACTCTGAAATTTACAGATCTGTTGAGGGGACAGGGAAGGAAAGAGAAAAAACACAGACATAGTAGGCAATAAGGGAAAGCAGACAATACTCCATGGAACACAGGCAAGCCAAGAATGAAGAAGCTTTTGACGTTTGGATTCTCGTTAACCATTTTAGTACATCAAGATTTTAAGAATACTTATAACTGTAAGTTGCTTTGAAATATTTAGCTTTATGTCGCTGATTATTATTGTTATTGGGAGAAATAGCCATATAACAAATTGCCAAACCACAATATGTAACTGCTTTTACACATATCAATTTGACCAAAACATCAAAAATGTAGATATATTTCAGAGAAATTTTAAGTAATTTAAATTGTTTGATTAGTCTGATCAAGCAAATACAAAACAAAAAACTACCAATCACATACTTACTACAAGAACAGGCCTAATTATATGTGTCCATCATACATTAGTGATTATTCTACATGTATATGTGTCCATCATACATTAGTGATTATTCTACATGTATATGTGTCCATCATACATTAGTGATTATTCTACATGTATATTTGTCCATCATACATTAGTGATTATTCTACATGTATATTTGTCCATCATACATTAGTGATTATTCTACATGTATATGTGTCCATCATACATTAGTGATTATTCTACATGTATATTTGTCCATCATACATTAGTGATTATTCTACATCATAGGTTAAAAAACTGGAGATCTGTACACCTTTTTCCATTAAATGCTTAATTGGAAAATCAAATGATGTTATGAAAGCGCAGTACAATTTCTTTTTCTGTTATAAATCTTTTAATGGGAAAAAACCTAAATTTTTTTTTTGCTGTATAGGTAGGGATGTAAATGTAACTTTATAGAGTATGTTGTAAATTTGGAAACTTGACAGCTTTGCAACTCACAAAGAAGGGCTATTTCATTTATAGATCAAAGTTGTCAGATATATTATTCAAGAATTAACCAGTTATTAATAATGACAAAAAAAAAATTGGCAGCATTTGTTTTTAAAAAGGATTCTTAAATATTTGAAAATACAGAAATTATGATGGTTAGAGGGATATTATTTTTGTTATAGATATAATAGGAAATGTAGTAAAGAAAGAGAAACAATATCATGTCTTTTGTTGGCATGGACAATTTTTCACTTGTAATATTAAGTGTCAGATTTGTGATGTAGGTCTAAACAGGTGATGACATAGAGGGAGAAAATAGTATCTCTATCAAAATTAATTTCTTTGAGAATAAATAAAGTGTTCCCCCTAATGCATTTTGTCTTTTGTAAGTGTTTTGATCTATTTGTAAAAAATATAATTTACTTGGTCTCGTATGAGTGGAACTTTTATGCCTGGAGGGGTGGGGGTGGGGGATTAAGGTAAACCAACATATATCAAAGTTCCGAATTAAAATGTTTGGTATCATACTTTTGGATATCCTTTTTGATGTCATCAAAACTACTGCTAAATATCCTCTATTTATTATAGTCAAAACTTGTACCATGTAACTTGTTTGACAAGAGAAAATAGACAGAAATCATAATATAACGACAAACAAACAGATTAAGAAATGTTTGAAACTCTCTTTAAACGTGGGTTCCATACTAATGATAACAAATTAAGACATCACCACGAACAACTAACTATGTAGTGATGTCTTAATTTCTTATCATTAACAAACAGATTGTTTAGAATTTGGGAAGTTGAAGTATATATGTACAGCAGTTACCACATGAAGGCAGAATGGAAGGTTATGGGTTAGTGACAAGGCAGAAATACATGGTTAAATACTAAACAAAATTTAGTTATTCTGATCAGACAAAACATTTGAACTGACTATTAAATAAAGTAAAACAAAACTAAGGGATTAATCAAGAATTTAAAAAAATAATAGTTAAAGGATAAATGACAGGTTTAAGACAATGCCTCCTATTTTGAGATCAATTTACTTAAGCACATTGGCCAAACTCGGCCAAAAGAAAATCAGATTTCTGGTACAAGAATTACAAAATTCAAGGCATAGAGGAAGCTCGTTTTGTATCACCTGTATCACCATAAGGTGCCCAGAAAGAACTTGGCATTTATCCTTTAATGTTTGTTATTAACAAAATATATTAAACTACAACTAACAAAATTTAAGTTATCTTAATTAAGTTTTTTTTCTGGTTCTAGACATGTTCAGTGAACATGCGAATAAAGTTGCAGACAAGCTAAAATATATGAAACTTACAGCAGCACTTTCCATAGAGAGAACCACTTTATCTCCAAAAGTTTCCAACTCTTGTATTTTCCCTTCCAAATCAGTCAATGATACCTGTGGTAATGGTTGTTCCCCTTGTTGCAGAGTCTCCATTTCTCTTCTATATGTCCCTGAATTTATAACCAGTATAAAGTTAAAGTTTATGTTAACTGTAATTGTACATCGGTTACTCTATGCTTAATAACTGGAATGTAACAAACATTTTACAAAGTGTTAACCAGCCCGGTTTTTATATGCTGTGACAAAACCTGAAATAAATACTATCATTATTATAATTGTTAGCAAAAGGCCCATTCTATGGTTGTTGTTTAAAGCCACACTCAAGATTACTTCTGATCTGGCAGGGTTGCCAGGTTTAGTGTGGCAGAAAATCTTCAGTGATTACCTGGCAACTCTTCCACAAATGGCGATCGAGTCTAACAATGACATATTTAATTTCACTTGGTCTGAGAGGGGTTTGAACCTACAATGCTCGTCTGGGACTGAGGGGCTATGACTCTGCTATAATGTAAGCCTATTAAGGGTTTATTAAGAGTTAAACGCCACTGAATGGGAATTACATGTAACCAAATAACAATCATCTCCATATTCTCAAACCTTTCTGTGGTCTAGGAACAGGTCATAAACTTGGCCCTAGTAAGCAGAGAGGACAGTCATTTTTGTGAACTGGTTACAGCCTTGGCCCTAGTATGAATAGATCATTATAAATATCTTGTATGAAGCAAACTTTTGGAAATCATCTTTATAAACAATCTGTTTGAAAATAATAAGGTATAATAAGTCATCCCTTACCTAACGCCTCAGTATGGCTATTCTTCATGGTCTGAAGTTTCTCATTAAGATTGTGCACCTCTAACTGAGCTTTCATGTACTCTGATTCTTTCTTTCTCAGCTCCTCCATTAAACTCACATTGGCTTTTTCCAAACTGAAACATACCAAAAACTTTTATACAATTCTAAACATACGATCCAAAAGGCCACAAAGTGGACAGCAATTGTCCAATGAGTCTTAAGATCCATCTTCTTGTCCCCTAGTTATTTCATCCAACCAAAAAAGCAGAAGGCAATAAAAAGTGACCTAAAATATGGTTATCACAATGTATATATGTGAGACCTGATACACTCTTAAATGAATGGATTATTATGCGAAAAAACAAACGATGGGATGGGAATAGTATATGTTTTAGCTGGGCAAAAGGACTGAAGCTTAACCTGCACACAAATGTATCTTTTCAGAATCTCAAACCCAGCAGGTATCACCTCCAGAACCGCATTTCCATCCTTTGAGGGAAAAAAATGTGTTTTAATGAACTTTTTCACAGAGATGTTAAGCACAAAGTAAGATTTAAAAGAGTGTTATATACCTTGGGATGTTGATAGAAGTGAGTCGCTCCTCAGTGACACTACTTGAACTTTCTCCATCAGCTGGTGGACCTGTGGACTCATCAGACAGTTGTCTCTCTAACTCCCCTTCCCCATGGGGCACCTCATCCCCTAACGAGAACTGAGGGCTTTCCTTTTCTGTGGGCGACACAGGTGGACTGAGTTCCTCCAGCTCAGATCTCTGCTCCCTGCGTCTTTGAGCTCTCCCTATGGAATGTCTGGGTTGATAATGAGCCTCCCCATGGTACATCTCATCTGCTAACTCTAAACTACGTTTTTGTATCTCTAAGTACAGGGAAGTGGAGGCCTCCTGGGACATGCCTTTACGAACCTCCCACTCATGTAACTTACGTGCAAACTCAGCTGTTACTTTATACTCACTAAGGGGCCCTAATATTGGATTTTTTAATTTGGTTTCTATATCTGCCTGACTTAGTCTACCTTTCATTTTTTCTATTTTTGCCTCTTTTTCTAAAGCTTTTAGTCTCTCTTTTTCTAAGCGTATTTTTTCCCGCTCCAATTTTTGAACTTCTTTTTCAACTCTATGGATTTCACGTTCACGTAGCCGATCAAACTTCTCCTTTTCCTTATCACTTTTAGATTTTTTATGTTTTCTCTCCTCTTTTTTCTTCACTGGTGCGGTTCCCTTTCTCTCCATCATTGGACTGGGGTCTCTTCGGTATTTCATTTTCTCCCATTCTTGTAATTTTCTGTTAAAGCTTTCTGTAAGATTTCTCTGAACATCTTCTACATTAACTGACTGCCAAGGGGTTTCTGTGGGCGTCATCGCACCATCTGGAGTACCTTCTTTAGATTTAGCATCTTTACCTTTGGCTGGTGACACTGAACCTATGACAGAAATATTGCCATCACTTAAACATCCTCCACAATTCTACAGAAATCAAGTTTGACCAGACAGTTAAGTCTGTGGGCTATAGTATTTATTGAACAGTTGGGGTAGATGGGGTATCGGGGGTATGAAGCTGTCTGAATATTTTCATACGACAAAAGAGGAAGATACCATCACTAAACCATAGTGAGTGAATATAAGAAAAGAAATCAAACTTAAAAACACTATAGATTTATTGATTGTTTGGTGTTTTACGCTGCGCTCAAGATTATTTCAGTTATATGGCGGCGTTGCCAGTTTTATTGTGGGAGGAAACCGGGCTCTATGCCCAGAGGAAACCCACAACCTTCCGTTGGTAACTGGCGACCATCCCACATAGGTTGTTCGAGTGAAAACCAAGTCAGAAAAGTTTCCAATGTTTTTGGACTGAGTGGGATTCGAACCCGCGACCCATTGGTGGAAGGCTGTTCAGATTGAGCGTCAAACGCTCTACCTACTGAGCCACGGAGGCCCCCAACACTACAAATAAAACCAAATAAATCTGACTACATATTCCAAAGAAAATCTACTATTTCTGGCATTATTCCATTAATTAGCGGTTATGACACCAGGCCATATTCAATTTAAGAGAACAGAAATGATTTTATCACCCCTAGATGCAATGGATTTCCTATTTTTCTTTTCTTCCCAGTCTTGCATTTTCTTCATGTATTCATCTGTCATGGCTCCTGGAAAAGATTGGTACATATTTTTTTAATCCCCATTTAACCACAATACTCAATGAATGAATACTGTAAGTATTAGTGGCAACAGCTATCAATATTTGTAGTAAGGTCCAAAGGTCATGGTTATTTTAGTCAAGATTTTCCCTCTGCTTGTGTGTTTCAGTGTTCTTAAAGTGGCATGAGCTGCCAAAATGTTGACATTTTACGTTGAAACAGAACTATTCCGGTTCGTATAGACCACATACTGTTTGGATTTTCTTCATTCCAACGCCAATCATTAAGTTTTTACATGCCCTTCAAAGCCTCTTACCGTCGTGACGATCCGAAATTATGAAAAAAATGTGAATTTTGGCAGCTCATGCCACTTTAAATATATATGTATATATATAATATCTATAAATATATACAATGTATATATGATATAATCCAGAAGTCGACTGTCCTGTAGTTTATAAGCGTTAGGAGTAGAAGGGTGTTGTGAAATACCTTGACAAATTTAGGGATTGAAAAAAAACTTTAAGCCAGTTACCACAGAGCTGATAATAATGAATGTAAATAAAGTGTTCTTACCCATCAGCTGTGTTATATCAAAGCCAGGTCCACCATGTTGAGAAGGAAATAATTGTCCTTGACTTGGTGGGGAACCACTTGAACCAGAGCTCTTCAAACGAGGAGATTTTTTGGATGAAGCATCAAGTGAGCGTCTCTCTCCACTATTCCTACTTTTGGTGCTACTTTTTGGAGAAGGCCTCTCTTCAGAAGCATCTCCAATGTCCGCCAAGAATTCGGAATAGTCCAGTCCTTCAGAAATTTCAGAGTCAGATTTTTCTCCCTTCTTCGTTCTTTTCTTAAGACTGTCTTTTCTTGTATGGATGATATCTTTAACTCTTCCCCAAGCAGACCTGTGAAGTTTTTTCTCTTTTGAAGATTGATGCCCCTCAACATCAGGTGATGGAGATTTACCATCACTCTTTGTGCTGGCTGATCGATGTAAACGACTATCTCTTGATACTAATTCACTATTTTTCTGAAGTTCCTCTAGTCCTTCTAAACTGGAAGACCTTCTCACATAAGGGTACTTGGTTTCTACTTGTAAATAAAGGCTTTTTTCTTTGCCCTCTTTGGCACTGTGGGCTCTAGAACTTTTTCCTTCTGCAGAAGAACCCTCTTCACTTAGTCCAGAAGCATAACTACCTTGTCTTTGTGGTTCTTCCCACTCCGGGGTTCCCACCCAAGACTCAATTCCTGTCTCTCCAGACACTTCATGAGGTGAAGAGCCTGATCTGGAGTGAACCATCTTTCTGGAAGGGCTAGACGGTTCCCCTGAGGAAGAGGACATCCTTAACATATCAGCTCCCTCAAGTCCACTGCCAACACCACTGTCCACAGAGCGACTCTCTGACAGACCAACATGAGGGGTGGTTAGGTAATGCTTGTCTCCACCTTCCTGACTCGTGGTCATATCAGGTACAGATATTAGAACTGATTTATCTAGTTCAGGGCCTCCTACAGCACCAGCTTCCTCAGCAGGTTTGTGACCTGAAAATACTTTTTTCACCTTTGCCCATTTGGACATTTTTTTATGTTTTGAGCCAGTTTTGCTCAGTTCTACCAATGGTTCAATAAGCTTGCTTCCATTGGTAGACGAAAGCGGATCTTCACTCATAACACCATCAGGGACATCTATGGAGCCTGTAGAATAACTCCGTTTGTGTGAGCGCTTTAATGGTTCTTGATCCACACTGCTCCTCTTTTCCGCAAATAGTTCTTCTTCTATTTCAAGGTATTGACTGTCTTCAGCACTAGCCAGCCGAGGTCGTTGTGGTTCGATTTCTAATTCCTCAGATATTCGTCTTGGTTTTGATTTAGAAGTGGTAGGTAGAGTAAGGTAACCAGCAGGTGGAGGTGGTGGTCCCTCTAGAGGGATTTCCTGACCACCCATTAATGTCCTTACTTGTAGAAGACTCTTGGTGTTCTCAAGGTACTCACAACGTTTCTTCAGGCGGCTGTTTTCATCTCGGAGTTGGGTTAACTGTTCCATTAGCCTTACAAGATTGTCAAGGTGATCCAACCCAACACTTTGTCGAAAAATGCCGGGGCTTGGAGCCCTTGGTTTCTTGGGCTTTGATGGTAAAAGTAACATTTGTTCCTGGAAAGATTTAGCTTGTTCTTCAAATTTTTCCAGGATGTGGGTACTATCTCTCTTCCTGTCATGGTCGGTGTCTGTCGGTTGAGTCAACCTGTCCCCAGTTGAAGTGTCAACACTCACAGTGGTTGCCTTTGTACGCATCTTCACTGTGGATGTCATGTCAGTAGTTTGTGAGGAGGAGATAGTACCCACTTGTCCTAGTGCAGGGGAGGTTCCGATGGTCTCGAATTCTTGGGCTTCCAATTGGCTATCATGGAATTGTGCTTCAGGAACATCACTGATGATTTTAGAAAGCGATGTCTGATGTGCTGTGGAGACATGTTGTTGATGGACAGAATCTTCTGGTGTCTCCACTCTTAAGCTAGCATGTATTTCTTGACTCTCCAGTTCCATATAACGACTGTTTCTCCCATATTGGATCTCTTCTGTGGGTACAGTGATTTCTCGAATAATGTCATCTTTTTCTTCGGCCATACTAAATGGTAGCTAACAGGCTACCATTTTCTGGGGCCGCAAAACACTTTGGCCAACTCCACTCTGAAAAAAACAAAACAAAATAAATCATATGAAAATAGATTTTTTGACATCTGATAAAGTGTTTCACTAGATTTTCAAAACTATTAAACTGAGGGGGTTCTGTGGGTAGAGGGATGTTTTCTCATGCTTGCGGTTAAACTAAAATTAGAGATCTATGTTATTAAATATGTTACACTTTGAAATGTTGTTGTGAGTAATCCAAGGCAAAGTCAGTGTGTCATAACAAATGTAAATCATTCATTTTAAACAAAAAAATTAATTCCAACCAATCAACAACAACAAAAAAACATCCACAATTTGCATGGCATCATGGTAATATGAAAAAACAAAACTGGAGAAAATAGACAAAACTAGTCTCCATATACATGTATGTTCCCCATAGGAATGCCTATAGGAATGTGTTTGTCCAATACAAAAAAGATCTCATGTGAATAAAATTTCCTCTATTTTGTACAGCCTTTTTGGCTTTTTGTGTTGAAAGAATTTGGCCAATATAAAGAAAGTGTTTTCTTCTGTTGGTATATGATATGGGCAGGACTCAATGCCTTAAGGGTTAGTCCTCTGACTGTTGTCAGATTTCCAGCTCTAGTTTCTGTTAAAGCCTGATAAACACTCTCTATCCACACCATTATCTCAGATCATTTTTATCTCCATTTTATACAAACAGAAAAACACACTGATGCCCTTCCAACATCTTTATGGATATTACATTTCTTAAGTCTGTCGGGTTTTTAACAACAGGGGGTCTCACAGCAAAGACTACATGATAAATGGCATAACAGGTACCATAATTGTAACATTATGGAACAAAATAAACATCACAGGTACAAACTTGAAAGATGTAGCTAAAATATACACATGTACGTTCAATTAGCGATGGCATAGGTTTAGATTCCACTAATATCATTTATTTCATCACCAATATATGGGAGAAACTCAAAATTCTCTGACAAAGACCTGCAGATTATTTGTCAATCATTTGATTAAAACATGCAGTGCCTGTCAGCTGTACATTTCTCCCACTATGGTCTCTTTAAGATCATCTTGAAATTATGCAAATTGAAAAAATCCCTGCTTTAGACACTAAGCACAAATGTTGGCAGAGAAAGTACTATTGGATTCACACTTTACAGACTAGAAACACAATTGTAGACCCTGGTAGATGTAAGGAGAAGAGCATTACACCTTTTCTTTTTCTTTTTAATATACCTGGTTTAGACAGTGCT
Organism: Lepidochitona cinerea; assembly: GCA_963971465.1. Taxonomy (NCBI): domain Eukaryota; kingdom Metazoa; phylum Mollusca; class Polyplacophora; order Chitonida; family Tonicellidae; genus Lepidochitona; species Lepidochitona cinerea. The sequence goes on from OZ020551.1 coordinate 6,329,835, forward strand.
AATATAATAGTTGACAAATACAAAACACTTCAATAAGCTGCTCCCTTACTCAAAGGTTGGTTGTAGCTTTTATGAAAAACAGAAGTCTCGAAGACCATCCCAGTTACCTTCATTATCTATAGTGATCATAAATATACCAGTTGGTTTTTCTCTATCTATAGTCTCAATTTTTCCCATAATCAGAAAACAATTTGTTTTTAAAAAAAATTTGAACATAATTCTGACCGTAGAAATTCAGTTCAATATATTCTCAGCCAATTATCTAAAATCTATTGATGTCTTTTACATACACTTTATGTAAATACAGACAGGACTTTTAGTAACACTACTAACATTTTCCCAACAATATTTAACATTCTATCACCTTTGTTGTTTTCCTTAATAATTTGCATCAAAAACCTCATGACAATGCACCGTTGAACGTTTGAGTAACCGATCAAATTCTGACATATCCATTCTAGTGTAGAGGAATTTTATATACGCTGAGATTGTCCCTGAAAATCATTCTACTTCACACAAAAATCTGTCCGAGCTGGCCGTTGATCGCCAGTTAAACTTAAACTATACGCTTTCTCAAGCCCAGCAAGACATCTCACTGCTACAGAATTCCTCTCACTTCGGAGGCTTTTACAAGAGCACCGTTACTATTAACTTTGCAGCTCCATCTCATTGTTAAAAAAACTTTCTTTCAATCCATCTCATTGTTTGTCTCTTCTTTGATGGACGCCAAATCAACAAGTCATGTCAGATTTGCATATAATTTGAATGTATACAATGTTGCTGGTTGTAAGTCGGACCCATGCCGCTGACTGTGAAAGTACATTTTGTTTTCAGAACATTTCTTTAACTGTTTTTGGGGTCTACTCTATTGTTTTCATTAATCAGACAGATGGATTGCGTTTCTTTCTTTAACATTAGGTAGAAACGTCATCATATTGAGCTTGCTTTCCAGTCAACAGTCAAAGTCGGGTCCAAGAGGAGCGGAAAGCAAGGCATGTGCCAGAGGCGTGGTTACAAACAGAGAATGCTTAGAACTACGAAATTCTTTCTGGACAATACCAAACGTAGAGTGACTTAGATGGTGATTTGAACAAAAAATGCTCCAAAAATATATATCAATTAGTGATAGAACAGAAGTAACGTTTTCATTCTCGATGTGGACAAGTTTCTCAAATTCTCAAAACTCAGGGGCATTCAAAAATTAAACTTGTCCACAATATCTAACCTAAATCCCAAGACAATGACCTCGAACGAAAATATTATTTCTTAAGCAAAGTGAGCCAAAGTTGCTATGTGATGTTTCTCATTCTGTTCTAGATTATGTTTGCCATGGATATTGATGTAATCTTGATATAGATGCTGAGTTTCGGTAAGTTTTAAAATGTTCTTGTTACCCTCAATAACAACATATATTTCCTAGGATGTTATGTATTTTGAAGTGGGTGGTCCCAAATGAAGTAAGCAAAAGATAAAGAGAAAATGACAGAAAAGTTATGCACATGTAAGCCCAGGGTTCCCCCGCAGTGGTTTAACTTCCTATTTACCATTTGTTTTTACCCTTCAAACTACAGGCACCATTTCTCATGTTTTCCTCAGTCTGTTACTTCATTTTATCCTGGCATTATAGCAGAAGGGTTTGCCTACATACACAATCTGTTCACATCATAAATAACTTTCCTATCACATAAGTAAGAATCTACCCTTCTGTGATGAACTGACTTCACATGAATTAAACAAAACAATCAACAAGGGTGAATTTCCCTCATTGGACCTTGATATACTAATCAACATATTTTTTGTATATAATCGTTCAATCTTTTCTTACAATAATAGGATTTATTAAATAGGTTTATCTCTAAATAACTTGAAAGGAAAAAAACCCAAAGTACAGAAACCAGCAGTAAACCTTTCATGAGAGATATTAGTTTGTTTGGCATTGCCATAGTACAGAAACCAGCAGTAAAGGTTTCATGAGAGATATTAGTTTGTTTGGCATTGCCATAGTACAGATAGGTTTCATGAGAGATATTAGTTTGTTTGGCATTGCCATAGTACAGATAGGTTTCATGAGAGATATTAGTTTGTTTGGCATTGCCATAGTGCAGAAACCAGCAGTAAAGGTTTCATGAGAGATATTAGTTTGTCTGTAAGTGCCACAGTACAGAAACCAACAGTAAAGGTTTCATGAGAGATATTAGTTTGTCTGTAAGTGCCACAGTACAGAAACCAACAGTAAAGGTTTCATGAGAGATATTAGTTTGTCTGTCATTTCCATAGTACAGAAACCAGAGCATTCCTAAAAATTCACCTTGAGCATTTGAGTGATTGCCACAGGAAAATCCAATTTTCACAGTCAAATATTACCAAATATAATCAGAGCTTATGAAATGTCCATAAAAATGGTTGCATATAATTTAGAGTTTGATTTTGACTGTATTGTCCAAATTGTGGTTGAAAGAACAAACCAAGAAGGGAACATTAAAACAAAAACAGGAAATAAATTGATTAATGAGAGCTGAAGGATATTTGTTGCTTAATCTTACCTCTCAGTTTAGTTGTTTTTGGATTCACTGGATGAAGTCCTAACTTGGTTCAACCGTCAAAAGAGTTCTGAAATTCAAAACAAACTTGTATTAATACTGATTGCTGTCAATGAACTCCAAGTTGAAGATCATAGAGCCAAACCTTGTATGTAGGCAAGAAGGGTCCTTGAGTTAACTACACCTTAATTTCATTTTTATACAGGTTATTTAATACAAACAAAGCCAAATTCTACTAAAATAGCCTAACAAATTAAGTGCGACAATTAGAAACCTGTGGCATGTGCTGGTTTCTGGAGTTTTCTGAATTCTCATGCCTATTTTTATTTTCACAAGGTAGACTTTTTTGAGAAAATTATTGTTCATGCCAAAATCATTATAAAGCATCCCCCCCCCCCCCCAGTACCAATGGACAGCTTTTTCCTGGTGCTAACAAAATGCACCAATTAGTTTATAATGGTTGACATTGTTGTTGTAATATAACACCATTAATGCTCCCAGCTTCACATGGTATATAATGAACAATGCATGTTGCCATAGGGTAGTGACTAGCCTATTAAAGGCATTGAAACTAGGCACTTTTGTCCTGGATGACCACTGCAAAAAACATTTTTAATTTAATAGTAACTTCAAAAATTTTTCAGTCGGTGAGTCCAACCATTGAACAAAATGGTGGAATGGCCTGTCGTATAAGGTAGAACTTTTACACCTTAAACTACAGCTTTGAATATTGTGACAAAAAGAGAGCTACATTATTTTCTAGGGACTAATCCAGGGTAAATGTTTGGACAGCCAGGCTTTTTACTATCCCAACCAACAAGGGTATTTATACATCCTTATGTCTGTCCCCTAGCTGTTTTACCAACTTTAAACCCTTTATAAAAAGGTTACAAATCGGTCTGGCTCAAAGCCAGCACTCGTAAGTTGAGGTAATTTTAACTATTTTGAAAAGAGTTTTTTTGTAGCATGTTATAGTAAAGCTGAAGATGCACATTTTGCAGCTGCTGATATTAAGGAGGTGAATACCTGTATTGCTGCTGAAGCCGACGGTTATATACCAAAGGCTCTAAATTTGGTGAATCTACAGCTGGGTGAGAAAATGTAGTGGAGAGCATCTGAGAAATACCAGAAATATTTCTACTAGAAGACTTTTCCCACCATACCTAAACACTCATCAAAACTCCTTAACATATATCTGATTTTGGAGTTATGCAACAGATGGAAAAGCACCACATGCAGCAGACGTTTATGTAACTATAACTTTACAAGCGCCAGAAGTCTATCAATCACTCAGTTATAATGCAGAGTAAATTCCAATGGAATTATTCAGTGTCCTTGTTTTAATCTGTATGAAATCAAAAAATAAAGACTGTCTGCAGTAAGACTAGGTTCTGTACACATGTGACATGCTTGTAACATACATTAGGTTCTATACATATTCAATATGCATTAGATACATGTCAGTTAGGTTCTATACATATTTTATATGCATTAGATACATGTAAATTAGGTTCTATACATATTTGATAAGCATTACATACATGTAAGTTAGGTTCTATACATATTTTATAAGCATTAGATACATGTAAGTTAGGTTCTTTACATATTTGATATGCATTATATACATGTAAGTTAGGCTCTATACATATTTAATATGCATAAGATACATGTAAGTTAAGTTCTATACGTATTTAATATGCATTAGATACATGTAAGTTAGGCTCTATACATATTTGATGTGCATTAGATACATGTAAGTTAGGCTCTATCAAAAAATAAAGACTGTCTGTAGCAAGACTAGGTTCTGTACACATTTGACATGCTTGTAACATAAATTAGGTTCCATACATATTTGATATGCATTAGATACATGTAAGTTAGGCTCTATACATATTTAATATGCATAAGATACATGTAAGTTAGGTTCTATGCATATTTGATATGCATTAGATACATGTAAGTTAGGTTCTATACATATTTGCTGTGCATTAGATACATGTAAGTTAGGTTCTAAGCATATTTGATAAGCCTTAGACAAGACAAGTTCCCGGTCCATAAACAATATGCTCTTAACATGCTTCTATAAACTAGTTTCCATACATATTTGATGTGCATTGATAGGTATAATAGGTTAAATACATATTTTATATACATCAGTTATTAAAGTTAGGTGTAATAATATTTGATATGTTTTTAGATAAATCAGGTTCCATACATAAACATATTTGATATGCTTTTAGATACATGTAAATCAGGTTCCATATACATTTGATATATAAGCTTTTAGATAAATTAGGTTCCATACATATTTGATATGCTTTTAGATAAATTAGGTTCCATACACATTTGATATATAAGGTTTTAGATAAATTAGGTTCCATACATATTTGATATGCTTTTAGATAAATTAGGTTCCATACACATTTGATATGCTTTTAGATAAATTAGGTTCCATACATATTTGATATGCTTTTAGATCACTTAGGTTCCATACATATTTGATATGCTTTTAGATAAATTAGGTTCAATACACATTTGATATGCTTTAAGATAAATTAGGTTCCATACATACATGCATTTGATATGTTTTTAGATAAATTAGGTTCCATACATATTTGATGTGCTTTTAGATAAATTAGGTTCCATACACATTTGATATGCTTTTTAATAGATAAATTAGGTTTTATACATATTTGATATGCTTTTAGATAAATCAGGTTCCAAACATACATGTATTTGATAAGCTTTTAGATAAATTACATGTACACATGTAGGTTCCATACATATTTGATGAGCTTTTAGATAAATTAGGTTCCATACACATTTGATATGCTTTTTAATAGATAAATTAGGTTCCATACATATTTGATATGCTTTTAAATAAATTAGGTTCCATACATATTTGATATGCTTTTAGATAAATTGGGTTCCATACATATTTTCTCTAGTTGATTAAAGTTATGAAAGAGAGAAATGAGTATGTAACAGACAGGATTTTGAACCTTTTCTTTAGGAACATTGCTCTCCTTCTGAGGGGCATCTATGATCAGGGCAGGTGGGGTTAATGATGTATTTGACTTTCACATATTTGATTGGGCCTGATATTCCCCAAACTTAGACAAACAAGAACAATCTTAGAAGATATGCATGAACATCAAATAATTTAGGAAAACCTAAATAACAATGGCTACATGCAATCACATTTAAAAATCACATTTAAAACTCAATCTTGGAAAATTAAGCCCTTCTGATTAAGAATGTAGATGACTGTTATCTGGTATTTTGGGTTTAGTCATTGGAAATGGGTTATTTTATAGCCAGGATCCCATAAAGGGCAGAATATGTGGAATTCCACAACTAGTCAGTGTTGCCATACTGTTGGCCAAGAGGGTATGTGAAAGTATAAATATCAGACCAGACTGACCAACCTCTACAGAGATATTTCCTGGAGCAAGGCTAATTTTATACCTTCAAGTCCTTTATTCTAAAGAATCTAGGTATATGGCCTTTGACAGACAAACAAATTAGGCTTCAGTAGCAGCTGGAGTATAAACTGGTGTGTATTTATAGAGGCTGGATGGCAGGTCTTGGAGAGAGAACCTATCACAGACATCTTGTCTACATACAAATCTAGGATCACTTTTACTCTAATTATTATATTCTCACAGTTAATAACAAATTATCCCTGACTGTAATCCACTCTCATAAATCTCTGTTAAAGTATACTGTATTATCCTCCAGTAATAATCTACTAAATCAATAAAGCTTCTTGAATTCTAACTGAAGCACTGAATATACTTTTCTTCAAATTATATACAACAAATAATCTGTTTTAATGCTAATTATTCCATTACTTCAATCTTTAAAGTGTGTTGTTTAATATAACCTTAATATAAGAGTCTTTCAAATACAACAAACCCAAAACTGACCATAATCTTTACATAGAATATATATAGTCCCTCAATGTAATGAGCTTCATGTAATAGGGGGGGGCAGTATTACGAAGCCATCGATTGCAGTTGCCATGACGTTGTATATCTTCAACTATCCAGTGGCAACTATGCTTCATTTGCAATGCGACTGCTTCATTGAACGAGGCTCATTTCCAACTATTATATTCTTACATTTGCATTGGTTAATGGATGTATTTCATCGATGTCAACAGTATTTAACTTTTATATTCAAAGTAAATGTTATAAAGTCTGCACTTGACAAATTATTATAGACAAAGATTCATCAAAGTTTTCCAAGTAAATGTGTCACCAAAACTGGTTTAGTAATGTTGATATCACTATGTATGTGACAGAATGTTGGATGTTATTGTGGGATGGAACTAGTTCACATCCTACAGCTACATCCTTTGGTTGCTATCACTATGTATGTGACAGAATGTGGGATGTTATTGTTGGATGGAACTAGTTCACATCCTACAGCTACATCCTTTGGTTGCTATCACTATGTATGTGACAGAATGTTGGATGTTATTGTGGGATGGAACTAGTTCACATCCTACAGCTACATCCTTTGGTTGCTATCACTATGTATCCGATAGAATGTGAGATGTTATTGTGGGATGGAACTAGTTCACATCCTGCAGCTACATCCTTTGGTTGCTATCACTATGTATCTGATAGAATGTTGGATGTTATTGTGGGATGGAACTAGTTCACATCCTACAGCTACATCCTTTGGTTGCTATCACTATGTATCTGACAGAATGTTGGATGTTATTGTGGGATGGAACTAGTTCACATCCTACAGCTACATCCTTTGGTTGCTATCACTATGTATCTGACAGAATGTTGGATGTTATTGTGGGATGGAACTAGTTCACATCCTACAGCTACATCCTTTGGTTGCTATCACTATGTATGTGACAGAATGTGGGATGTTATTGTGGGATGGAACTAGTTCACATCCTACAGCTACATCCTTTGGTTGCTATCACTATGTATCCGATAGAATGTGAGATGTTATTGTGGGATGGAACTAGTTCACATCCTGCAGCTACATCCTTTGGTTGCTATCACTATGTATCTGATAGAATGTTGGATGTTATTGTGGGATGGAACTAGTTCACATCCTACAGCTACATCCTTTGGTTGCTATCACTATGTATCTGACAGAATGTTGGATGTTATTGTGGGATGGAACTAGTTCACATCCTACAGCTACATCCTTTGGTTGCTATCACTATGTATCTGACAGAATGTTGGATGTTATTGTGGGATGGAACTACATGTAGTTCACATCCTACAGCTACATCCTTTGGTTGCTATCACTATGTATCTGATAGAATGTTGGATGTTATTGTGGGATGGAACTAGTTCACATCCTACAGCTACATCCTTTGGTTGCTATCACTATGTATCCGATAGAATGTGAGATGTTATTGTGGGATGGAACTAGTTCACATCCTGCAGCTACATCCTTTGGTTGCTATCACTATGTATCTGATAGAATGTTGGATGTTATTGTGGGATGGAACTAGTTCACATCCTACAGCTACATCCTTTGGTTGCTATCACTATGTATCTGACAGAATGTTGGATGTTATTGTGGGATGGAACTAGTTCACATCCTACAGCTACATCCTTTGGTTGCTATCACTATGTATCTGACAGAATGTTGGATGTTATTGTGGGATGGAACTAGTTCACATCCTACAGCTACATCCTTTGGTTGCTATCACTATGTATCTGACAGAATGTTGGATGTTATTGTGGGATGTAACTAGTTCACATCCTGCAGCTACATCCTTTGGTTGCTATCACTATGTATCTGATAGAATGTGAGATGTTATTGTGGGATGGAACTAGTTCACATCCTGCAGCTACATCCTTTGGTTGCTATCACTATGTATCTGATAGAATGTTGGATGTTATTGTGGGATGGAACTAGTTCACATCCTACAGCTACATCCTTTGGTTGCTATCACTATGTATCTGACAGAATGTTGGATGTTATTGTGGGATGGAACTAGTTCACATCCTACAGCTACATCCTTTGGTTGCTATCACTATGTATCTGACAGAATGTTGGATGTTATTGTGGGATGGAACTAGTTCACATCCTACAGCTACATCCTTTGGTTGCTATCACTATGTATCTGACAGAATGTTGGATGTTATTGTGGGATGGAACTAGTTCACATCCTACAGCTACATCCTTTGGTTGCTATCACTATGTATCTGACAGAATGTTGGATGTTATTGTGGGATGGAACTAGTTCACATCCTACAGCTACATCCTTTGGTTGCTATCACTATGTATCTGATAGAATGTTGGATGTTATTGTTGGATGGAACTAGTTCACATCCTACAGCTACATCCTTTGGTTGCTATCACTATGTATCTGATAGAATGTTGGATGTTATTGTGGGATGGAACTAGTTCACATCCTACAGCTACATCCTTTGGTTGCTATCACTATGTATGTGATAGAATGTTGGATGTTATTGTGGGATGGAACTAGTTCACATCCTACAGCTACATCCTTTGGTTGCTATCACTATGTATCTGATAGAATGTTGGATGTTATTGTGGGATGGAACTAGTTCACATCCTACAGCTACATCCTTTGGTTGCTATCACTATGTATCTGATAGAATGTTGGATGTTATTGTGGGATGGAACTAGTTCACATCCTACAGCTACATCCTTTGGTTGCTATCACTATGTATCCGATAGAATGTGGGATGTTATTTTGGGATGGAACTAGTTCACATCCTGCAGCTACATCCTTTGGTTGCTATCACTATGTATGTGACAGAATGTTGGATGTTATTGTGAGATGGAACTAGTTCACATCCTACAGCTACATCCTTTGGTTGCTATCACTATGTATCCGATAGAATGTTGGATGTTATTGTGGGATGGAACTAGTTCACATCCTACAGCTACATCCTTTGGTTGCTATCACTATGTATCTGATAGAATGTTGGATGTTATTTTGGGATGGAACTAGTTCACATCCTACAGCTACATCCTTTGGTTGCTATCACTATGTATCTGATAGAATGTGGGATGTTATTGTGGGATGGAACTAGTTCACATCCTACAGCTACATCCTTTGGTTGCTATCACTATGTATCTGACAGAATGTTGGATGTTATTGTGGGATGGAACTAGTTCACATCCTACAGCTACATCCTTTGGTTGCTATCACTATGTATCTGATAGAACGTTGGATGTTATTGTGGGATGGACCTAGTTCACATCCTACAGCTACATCCTTTGGTTGCTATCACTATGTATCTGATAGAATGTGGGATGTTATTGTGGGATGGAACTAGTTCACATCCTACAGCTACATCCTTTGGTTGCTATCACTATGTATCTGATAGAATGTTGGATGTTATTGTGGGATGGAACTAGTTCACATCCTACAGCTACATCCTTTGGTTGCTATCACTATGTATCTGATAGAATGTTGGATGTTATTGTGGGATGGAACTAGTTCACATCCTACAGCTACATCCTTTGGTTGCTATCACTATGTATCTGATAGAATGTTGGATGTTATTGTTGGATGGAACTAGTTCACATCCTACAGCTACATCCTTTGGTTGCTATCACTATGTATGTGACAGAATGTGGGATGTTATTGTGGGATGGAACTAGTTCACATCCTACAGCTACATCCTTTGGTTGCTATCACTATGTATCTGATAGAATGTTGGATGTTATTGTGGGATGGAACTAGTTCACATCCTACAGCTACATCCTTTGGTTGCTATCACTATGTATCTGATAGAATGTTGGATGTTATTGTGGGATGGAACTAGTTCACATCCTACAGCTACATCCTTTGGTTGCTATCACTATGTATCCGATAGAATGTTGGATGTTATTGTGGGATGGAACTAGTTCACATCCTACAGCTACATCCTTTGGTTGCTATCACTATGTATGTGATAGAATGTTGGATGTTATTGTGGGATGGAACTAGTTCACATCCTACAGCTACATCCTTTGGTTGCTATCACTATGTATCTGATAGAATGTTGGATGTTATTGTGGGATGGAACTAGTTCACATCCTACAGCTACATCCTTTGGTTGCTATCACTATGTATCTGATAGAATGTTGGATGTTATTGTGGGATGGAACTAGTTCACATCCTACAGCTACATCCTTTGGTTGCTATCACTATGTATCTGATAGAATGTTGGATGTTATTGTGGGATGGAACTAGTTCACATCCTACAGCTACATCCTTTGGTTGCTATCACTATGTATCCGATAGAATGTTGGATGTTATTGTGGGATGGAACTAGTTCACATCCTACAGCTACATCCTTTGGTTGCTATCACTATGTATCCGATAGAATGTGGGATGTTATTTTGGGATGGAACTAGTTCACATCCTACAGCTACATCCTTTGGTTGCTATCACTATGTATCTGACAGAATGTTGGATGTTATTGTGGGATGGAACTAGTTCACATCCTACAGCTACATCCTTTGGTTGCTATCACTATGTATCCGATAGAATGTTGGATGTTATTGTGGGATGGAACTAGTTCACATCCTACAGCTACATCCTTTGGTTGCTATCACTATGTATCTGACAGAATGTTGGATGTTATTGTGGGATGGAACTAGTTCACATCCTACAGCTACATCCTTTGGTTGCTATCACTATGTATCTGACAGAATGTTGGATGTTATTGTTGGATGGAACTAGTTCACATCCTACAGCTACATCCTTTGGTTGCTATCACTATGTATCTGATAGAACGTTGGATGTTATTGTGGGATGGAACTAGTTCGCATCCTACAGCTACATCCTTTGGTTGCTATCACTATGTATCTGATAGAATGTTGGATGTTATTGTGGGATGGAACTAGTTCACATCCTACAGCTACATCCTTTGGTTGCTATCACTATGTATCTGACAGAATGTTGGATGTTATTGTGGGATGGAACTAGTTCACATCCTACAGCTACATCCTTTGGTTGCTATCACTATGTATCTGATAGAATGTTGGATGTTATTGTGGGATGGAACTAGTTCACATCCTACAGCTACATCCTTTGGTTGCTATCACTATGTATGTGATAGAATGTTGGATGTTATTGTGGGATGGAACTAGTTCACATCCTACAGCTACATCCTTTGGTTGCTATCACTATGTATCTGACAGAATGTTGGATGTTATTGTTGGATGGAACTAGTTCACATCCTACAGCTACATCCTTTGGTTGCTATCACTATGTATCTGATAGAATGTTGGATGTTATTGTGGGATGGAACTAGTTCACATCCTACAGCTACATCCTTTGGTTGCTATCACTATGTATCTGACAGAATGTTGGATGTTATTGTTGGATGGAACTAGTTCACATCCTACAGGTACATCCTTTGGTTGCTATCACTATGTATCCGATAGAATGTTGGATGTTATTGTGGGATGGAACTAGTTCACATCCTACAGCTACATCCTTTGATTGCTATCACTATGTATGTGATAGAATGTTGGATGTTATTGTGGGATGGAACTAGTTCACATCCTACAGCTACATCCTTTGGTTGCTATCACTATGTATCTGATAGAATGTTGGATGTTATTGTGGGATGGAACTAGTTCACATCCTACAGCTACATCCTTTGGTTGCTATCACTATGTATCTGATAGAATGTTGGATGTTATTGTGGGATGGAACTAGTTCACATCCTACAGCTACATCCTTTGGTTGCTATCACTATGTATCTGATAGAATGTTGGATGTTATTGTGGGATGGAACTAGTTCACATCCTACAGCTACATCCTTTGGTTGCTATCACTATGTATCTGATAGAATGTTGGATGTTATTGTGGGATGGAACTAGTTCACATCCTACAGCTACATCCTTTGGTTGCTATCACTATGTATGTGACAGAATGTTGGATGTTATTGTGGGATGGAACTAGTTCACATCCTACAGCTACATCCTTTGGTTGCTATCACTATGTATGTGACAGAATGTTGGATGTTATTTTGGGATGGAACTAGTTCACATCCTACAGCTACATCCTTTGGTTGCTATCACTATGTATCTGATAGAATGTTGGATGTTATTGTTGGATGGAACTAGTTCACATCCTACAGCTACATCCTTTGGTTGCTATCACTATGTATCTGACAGAATGTTGGATGTTATTGTGGGATGGAACTAGTTCACATCCTACAGCTACATCCTTTGGTTGCTATCACTATGTATCTGATAGAATGTTGGATGTTATTGTGGGATGGAACTAGTTCACATCCTACAGCTACATCCTTTGGTTGCTATCACTATGTATCTGACAGAACGTTGGATGTTATTGTGGGATGGAACTAGTTCACATCCTACAGCTACATCCTTTGGTTGCTATCACTATGTATCTGATAGAATGTTGGATGTTATTGTGGGATGGAACTAGTTCACATCCTACAGCTACATCCTTTGGTTGCTATCACTATGTATCTGACAGAATGTTGGATGTTATTGTGGGATGGAACTAGTTCACATCCTACAGCTACATCCTTTGGTTGCTATCACTATGTATCTGATAGAATGTTGGATGTTATTGTGGGATGGAACTAGTTCACATCCTACAGCTACATCCTTTGGTTGCTATCACTATGTATCTGATAGAATGTGGGATGTTATTGTGGGATGGAACTAGTTCACATCCTACAGCTACATCCTTTGGTTGCTATCACTATGTATCTGATAGAATGTTGGATGTTACTGTGGGATGGAACTAGTTCACATCCTGCAGCTACATCCTTTGGTTGCTATCAACCATACCACTTATATATATAACATGGCCTGTTTTTAGAAAGTTAAGACATACGATCAAATACTGAAAGTGATTGCATGGTTCTAAACAAAAAAATTCAATTTTAGAAGAGCTTAATTGTTCTATATGTACTTTAAGGTTGTAAAGGACTTGAAAGGAGCTAAATGAAGATGGCAGACCGACAGCCAAAAAGGTTAGAGGGACATATTTATGTACTAATTGATAGATAGATAAACCAAAGCTATCATATATGCGTTTTAGTGATCATAATATATATATACATGTACTCCAAATTAATTAAGTCAGGCTTGGGGTATCACAAACTTAGATATATAGCTAAATGGAAGACAAAACCTCATGGTTCTGAAAATTCTTCAGAAAAACACCCAGACTCATTACATTGTAGAGGTATGAATTTTAAGTTACTTTTGGTAATGACCAGAGCTGACGTGTTTATATGTTTACAGGCTGGCCAGTGTATGACCTTTTCCTTGGCTGAAGGTAACATCTTCTGCCAGTAACAGACAAGTAGGAAAGGTTAGGGCAGGGGTATGTGGTCTCCTCCCCTAGGGTTAGATACACTACTTGATGCTGACAGTAATTACTGATAACCCATGACACCTTCCAATTCACTACCACTGGAAACATTACCTGGTCAACTCACAACTACCTCACTATATAACCAATATCAGCTCCTAACATTTATAATGTAACAACCTTTCTAACTAAGCAATATGAGCTCCTAACATTTACAATGTAACAAAATCACCCTGTAACCAATATGATCTCCTAACATTTACAATGTAACAACCTCACCCTGTTACCAATATGATCTCCTAACATTTACAATGTAACAACCTCACCCTGTAACCAATATGATCTCCTAACATTTACAATGTAACAACCTCACCCTGTAACCAATATGAGCTCCTAACACTTACAATGTAACAACCTCACCCTGTAACCAATATGAGCTCCTAACATTTACAATGTAACATCACTCTGTAACCAATATGAGGTCCTAACATTTACAATGTAACAACCTCACCCTGTAACCAATATGAGCTCCTAACATTTACAATGTAACAAAATCACCCTGTAACCAATATGAGCTCCTAACATTTACAATGTAACAACCTCACCCTGTGACCAATATGAGCTCCTAACATTTACAATGTAACAAAATCACCCTGTAACCAATATGAGGTCCTAACATTTACAATGTAACAACCTCACCCTGTAACCAATATGAGCTCCTAACACTTACAATGTAACAACCTCACCCTGTAACCAATATGAGCTCCTAACATTTACAATGTAACAACCTCACCCTGTAACCAATATGAGCTCCTAACATTTACAATGTAACAACCTCACCCTATAACCAATATGACCTAACATTTACAATGTAACAACATGACTCTGTAACCAATATGAGCTCCTAACATTTACAATGTAACAACCTCACCCTATAACCAATATGACCTAACATTTACAATGTGACAAAATCAACCTGTAACCAATATGAACTCCTAACATTTACAATGCAACAACCTCACCCTGTGACCAATATGAGCTCCTAACATTTCCAATGTAACAACCTCACCTTGTAACCAATATGAGCTACTAACATTTACAATGTAACAACCTCACCCTGTAACCAATATGAGCTACTAACATTTACAATGTAACAACCTCACCCTGTAACCAATATGAACTCCTAACATTTACAATGCAACAACCTCACCCTGTAACCAATATGAGCTACTAACATTTAGAATGTAACAACCTCACCCTGTAACCAATATGAACTACTATAAACATTTGCAATGTAACAACCTCACCCTGTAACCAATATGAGCTACTAACATTTACAATGTTACAACATCACCCTGTAACCAATATGAGCTCCTAACATTTACAATGTAACAACCTCACCCTGTGACCAATATGAGCTCCTAACATTTACAATGTAACAACCTCACCCTGTGACCAATATGAGCTCCTAACATTTCCAATGTAACAACCTCACCTTGTAACCAATATGAACTCCTAACATTTACAATGCAACAACCTCACCCTGTAACCATTATGAGCTACTAACATTTACAATGTAACAACATGACCCTGTAATCAATATGAGCTCCTAACATTTACAATGTAACAACCTCACCCTGTAACCAATATGAACTCCTAACATTTAGAATGCAACAACCTCACCCTGTGACCAATATGACCTAACATTTACAATGTAACAACCTCACCCTGTAACCAATATGAGCTCCTAACATTTACAATGTAACAACCCCACCCTATAACCAATATGACCTAACATTTACAATGTAACAACATGACTCTGTAACCAATATGAGCTCCTAACATTTACAATGTAACAACCTCACCCTATAACCAATATGACCTAACATTTACAATGTAACAGCCTCACCCTGTAACCAATATGACCTAACATTTACAATGTAACAGCATGACACTGTAACCAATATGAGCTCCTAACATTTACAATGTAACAACATGACTCTATAACCAGCATGAGCTTGATGACATTTAACCAATATTATATGGGCTTCCATCAGCTATAATGTTCCTGGACCAAGAACATGTGACATGTTTGAGAGGCGGTGAGAAGTTGAGTATATGATGACTAGGGTACGTTCTTATGGATTCTCAGATCCTTCTGAAACAATATATCTCAATATGCAATATTAACCAGAAAATGACAATGAGAGTGAAATTTAATCATTAGATTTGAAACCAGACAAGTGTAGACAAACATTGCCCCATATGAGCTGATCCTTTGAGAGTAATGTAGAACATTTACCATCAAAAACTTTCCATCGATCCAGCTCACTCAATTTTTTTAACAAAAAAAACCTTGCACATTCGTCATATATCCACGACTGATGTAGTTGTTTTCAAAAGAAGTGTAAGTAATATAACAGGAGTAGCAAAGTAAATTAGTGAAGCCATTTTACATGTCCCTTATCCCAGTGCTATAAGGTACATAGAGAAACAGGATAAAGAAAAACACCTTACATAAAAAACACAGAGAACACAAATGTTTTAAAAGTATTAAATTACTCTGTAATTTCCTGTTTACTTTAATTTGTTGACTTGATGCCAATTTTGCTTAAATAGGCCTGTTATCCCACTAAAATCATATGTGTTCTCCCTAAAACCACATAAAACGGGTAAAAGTGTGAAAACACTGGGTCGACTGTAATACTTATATCCTGGCAAAAATGAGTCACTAAACGTGTCGGATGAAACCAGATTTTGTCCAGGATTGTCAATAAAAACATTCACAGAGAGAATAAAACACACTAAGCCTAACATGATTTACAGGTGAAACGTCACTACTGCATGTATATATGCAAAAACACAAAGAAAAAAAAGTAAACATCTTCTGTTTACAACCGAAGACTAGAAAAACTACAATAACACCCAAGCAATACAGGTATATTCTACAATAAGTTTGGGGAAAAGCTATGATTTATGTTATACAAAGTTGTGGATCCAGTTTTTTGTATTGCATTGTTTTGTATTTATTTTTTCAGGAAAATTATTTTGTTTAGTTTAAGTTAGTGCAGTTGTGGGGATTGGGCAAAACAAATTACATCCTTGTTATAGCTGATCTAGCCCCGTTGTATGGAAGGCCATGGTGGCTCATTCTGAGAGAGTGATTTCTCTCAGTCAGACACAGACCTTCCATCTGTGGGTTCAAATGCAACACAATCCAAAGAAACTATTTCTTTGTTGATTTGTCACTAATCGCCCTATAGATGTGAAAGGGTTGGCAGATACTCGACAGAAGTCCTATATGACAACGCTGCCATATATATGAAATAACCATGATCGAAGCACAAACCATCAATCGATCAATCAAAAAATTGTCAGACAGAAATAAAGATCACACACACACACACAGGTGTATGAATATTAACAACAAACAACGAATAAACATCATAAAATGTTCTAAAAAAGTTTTGAGTTACTTAATACTAGAATACCAAGATAAAAGTATCACATAAATAGTTTATAACTATTAGACTTGTACAGGGATAAATTTCTTCAGGAGTGAGACTGATAGCTTAATGACATCATATGGGAAATAAAATGACACTTAGACTTTATCTGCAGAGAAAACTGAAGGTGTGCAGTCATGTATATCGCTTCGAAGGGCTTAGTAAAGCTATACCTTCAAAGGATTACATGGATGTGTCAGAAGAACAGATGTGTCAGAGGAAGAGATGTGTCAGAGGAAGAGATGTGTCAGAGGAAGTGATGTGTCAGAGGAAGAGATGTGCCAGAGGAAGAGATGTGTCAGAGGAAGAGATGTGTCAGAGGAAGAGATGTGTCAAAGGAAGAGATATGTCAGAGGAAGAGATGTGTCAGAGGAAGAGATGTGTCAGAGGAAGAGATGTGTCAGAGGAAGAGATGTGTCAGAGGAAGAGATGTGTCAAAGGAAGAGATGTGTCAGAGGAAGAGATGTGTCAGAGGAAGAGATGTGTCAGAGGAAGAGATGTGTCAAAGGAAGAGATGTGTCAGAGGAAGAGATGTGTCAGAGGAAGAGATGTGTCAGAGGAAGAGATGTGTCAGAGGAGAGATGTGTCAGAGGAAGAGATGTGTCAGAGGAAGAGATGTGTCAGAGGAAGAGATGCGTCAGAGGAAGAGATGTGTCAGAGGAAGAGATGCGTCAGAGGAAAAGATGTGTCAGAGGAAGAGACCTGACCAGTAGCGTAGCCAGAAATTGGCTCAAGGGGGGGCCAATTATCACAGGTCAACAAGGCGAGGGTCCAGGGGCCGCCCAGGCCCCGTAAGCTCTGGGGTCCAAGATCGCCAGAGATGCGTTCTGAGCGTTTTCCAGGGAATAAATCTGAACTTAATTTGTGAAGATTTATTTTTCTATTTCCGACTTATTTTTCAAAAACAGGAAGATCTACTATTTCATAATCAATATTCGTTTATTTTGTTATCATTCTAAATGCAGCGCTGCAAGCCAATCATGGTCTCCGGATCTCTCCATGAGCCTGTTTTTCATTTTTTTTCTATATATATATAGATCCGCCAATGGGCCCTGCTAAAGCGCCATAGAGCGCTAATCCCAAACTGGAGGTACCGGAAGACACTTCCCTGGAAATTTGTCTGTTTGGAGACCCAAACTTCCGATTTTCATACATTCGAACTCGAAGAGACTAACATCCACCTAGAACTACACTTTGGTTAGGTACCCCTCACCAAGTCTCTCTGAATGTTTGAAATTCAAATTTGTAACAATTATTACAAAGTGCAACTTTGTTGTTGCAATCAAGCAGTGCTCTGTGCTGTGCTCTGACACACATTTTTTTTTGGGGTGTGGCTGAGGGGGGGGCCATGGCACCATGCCCCCCCCCCCCCCTGGCTACGCTACTGGACCTGACGCATCTCTTCCTCTGACACATCTCTTCTCCTTCAGAGAGACGACATAGCAGAATAAACGTCCAGAGCGGCGGACATAGCAGAATGAACGTCCAGAGCGGCGGACTTAGCAGAATGAACGTCCAGAGCAACGGATATTACAGAGGAAGTACATAGCTGAATAAACGTCCAGAGCGACGGACATAGCAGAATGAACGTCCAGAGCGACGGTTGATTGATTGATTGTTTGGTGTTTTACGCCGCGCTCAAGATTATTTCACTTATATGGCGGCGTTGCCAGTTTTATTGTGGGAGGAAACCGGGCTCTTTGCCCGGAGGAAACCCACGACCTTCCGTTGGTAACTGGCAACTATCCCACATAGGTCGTTCCAGTGAAAACCCAGTCAGAACATTTTCCAATTTTTGGGACTGAGTGGGATTCGAACCCGCGACCCATTGGTGGAAAGCTGTTCGGATTGAGCGTCCAACGCTCTACTGAGCTAAGGAGTCCCCTACATATAATTGAGAGGAAAGACGTAGCAGAATGAACGTAGCCAAATGAACGTATTAGAGCATGGATGTAGCAGAGGAAGGGCATACATGTAGCAGAATAATGTAAATAGCAGAGGAACGAATGGAGCAGAGCGATGAACGTAGCAGAGAAACAAAGGTAGCGAAAGTAAATGAGACTTTTCTCTAATCATACAGCCTGCTTTTCCTGCATAAAAAATGGACAGGCAAGACAGGCAATTCAAGAGAAATAATGTTCCCAATACTTATGTAAACCACTAAACAAACAATCAATAAATAATAAAGACAGCTTTGAATCGCTTCTCAAAAGGCTGCATGTATACTGTAAGTTTATGAGGAAGTAAATAATCCCAATTTACAACAGTCAGAGTCCATCCCTACAGCATCATAGTAAATAGACCAAAATAGATACACTGCTAGATGGAAGAACTCCTTGCCACACCTACTGAAAATTACCTTTCTGATTCTTATTTACCTTTGAAAATTTGTTCCTTCAGAACTTTCTCTTGATTCTTAAGTCCGTCTCCTGATAGCCTTGTTGTTCTTCCTAAATATGATGTCCCTTGATGGATTTAAAGTTTTCTGAAAACACCAGAAATTTGGAGTTTTCTCCTCCCCTGCACAAAAACCAGAGTCAACTATAAGACTGCGGTGCCATGTTCTGAGGGTTGGGCTCCTGTTAAAGTGAGCAGCTTGCCAGAGCTACAGACTGAAACTCAATCTGTTTAACCCTCTGATGGCTCTAGCACTCAGATTCTTAGCTACCGTAGAACACTACTTAGTCTATTCTAACTTATACCAGGTCTACCATTAACTAACAAAGCTCATCAGTAACCAGGTACTTCATAGAGAAAGTAATAAACTTCACACTCATATCCTTAGTTTCATACAAATGTAGCCATATTTCTATGATGTAGAGTTGGTGTTATAATATCATGGGTAATCCAAAAACTGTACAATAAAATTTAAAGTAGTTAATAAAATCCACCCACTGGGGCCTCTTACAAACTAAAGGTTTTGAAACAGAGGACTTACACAACATATGGAAGATATAAATATATGTATATAAGTATACATTTCCTGCTAAAATGTTTGATGAACAAAAAAGGTTTCTTGTTGAAACATGATCTAGAAGAAAATTCGCTAAAAAATTCAGTTAAACTGGGCTTACATTTAACTAGCATGTCAATACAGAGAGTATTAAACTGTTTGGCAGAAGGTTTAAAATGATGAGTCAAAAAGTGATTTTGCTAAATATGAATTAAACTAAGACTGTGCAATATAAAGCTTAGCTATGATATTAAATACCTGCTGGCCAACCATTACCTTAGAGAATCAGTAACCAATTAATCCAGTAGCTAACTTAATAACAGCTTGCTATAATCATCTGCACACTTATTATCTTCAGCTATGTTGATCAATTACATATGCTCTTGGCAAATGGAATGTAGGGATAGCATGGAACCATGGCGACATATAGCCTATTGTTAAGACTGAATACAGGTTGCTTGTCAAGAAAACCAATAGGCCATCTAAGATAGAATGTAGATTTTTGTAACAGTTATGATGAACTGGAGTTGGAGAATGGGCACGAAAAATAATCTAAGCAAATGCTAGCGCAGGGATATTGCCTGTTTGGTAACCATTGGTGTTGACAAATTTGATTTATGAAACATCCTTCATAACTATGTTCACACCCAAAATCTAAAGTGTGGTGAAATTAAATTAAAATTACAGCCTTGACACAAACACCTACAGTAAGATCAGGATTTGATATGATAATCATCTAAATGGTAACCATGGATGGTGACAAATAATTTAATATGATTCATGACACATAGTCATCCCTATCACTATGTTCACACAAATCAAAGCTGTGCTGAACTTCAAATTAAAATTACAGCTCTGAGACTAACTGGTACCGAAAGAGAAGCTCTGAAAAGGTAATTAGCTAATTAGCTAATTGAGTCATGTCGCATCATCATCATCTAAGTATCTAGCCATAAGCCAAAAATTAAAACTGTGACTTTAAAACCAGTAGAGTTATAGCCAGGACAAGAATGCAGACAGACGGACAGACAGACAGACCAGAACTAAATAGCCAATTTTTACAAAGTCCAATGAAATGTAAATGACTTAAGTCTGAGAGTGATTTTAAAATTTGATCAACATGCCCCTTATGGACATTTAAAGAAATTAGAAACGGATTTCAATAAAGCTATGAATATTTATATATATGAACACTAAAACACACAGGAACAGGGAAATATAAATATTTAAACATAGATATACAATGTAAATAAAATGTGTTACTGTATGGTGCAAATCAAAGCCTTTTGAAAGCTTTACCAATGAAATATTTCACAGAAATTGGTTTACAGGGACACCTTAATTTTGAATCATTTAGTTTGATTGAATGATGTTTTACGCAGCACTGAATCATATAGCTTGGTTGATTTGTGTTTTAAGCCCCACTGCAACATATAGCTACATATAGGTTAAATAGATTTGCACACATTTCTGTGACATCTGTTTACTTGAGCTAAATTTTTAGATATTTTTTTAGAGTCAGATCATGAAATGCTGGATTTATTTTGTATCCAATGTTGCACTAAAAATTGTTCAATAAAATAAAAGTGTATCTTTGATTAAATCATGCCACATCAATCTTCAATTAAATGAAAAAATTAACCATGATCTATAGGATATAAAAATAAACAAAATTTGAGAGCACAATCTTCAAGAATATACTTTCTAGGCTGATCATGAGAGACAAGTTAGACTGAAGAAAGATATCTTTCAAAACTATTTATATATATCCCTGGTGATTTGGTCAAATCTGGCTATATCTATAGATATCACATCTATAAGGTGTGAAGGTTAAGTGCATGAGATGGGAAGAAAGGGCCAGTGTAATAAAGCTGGAATCTGGAGACAGTAATGATAACCCTTCCTCATTTACCACTACTCACAGGCTGTTCTTACACAACTATTTCTGACTTCTGTCCATGTAAATAGGTAACAGAGATCAACAGATTTGTCTTGCCTATCAACCTTTGGTGTAACTCTAAACCAGATGAAAGGAAGAGAGAGCAAGCACTGGTTGGATAGAGCAACATCAACATTGGCTGAAGTCACATGCACCTAACCTCGACACTGGCTTAAGTCACACATAACAACATTCAGATGGTTTACAAACATCAGTAATTTCATCTGATTGGGGACATCAATTAACAGGTTCAGAGGTTAGATAAGATTCCTCTTCCATCACCTTGTGATACATCTATAGTGAGGGACGAGGGGTTGTGCATCGCCTTGTGATACATCTATAGTGAGGGACGAGGGGTTGTGCATCCCCTTGTGATACATCTATAGTGATGGACGAGGGGTTGTGCATCACCTTGTGATACATCTATAGTGATGGACGAGGGGTTGTGCCTCCCCTTGTGATACATCTATAGTGATGGACGAGGGGTTGTACATCACCTTGTGATACATCTATAGTGTTTTAGTGCTCATAAATATATATATTTGCCTGTGCCAGGGGCTCAAAATAACCATTGTTTTAAAACAAAAAACTATCCACACATTTGTACACGGTTGGAAGCAGTCTGCAGCATTGTTGAACTTTCTTGATATATATTTTACTTTTTTACCTTCCATCTTCATTAGTTTTCATCTAAAAAATTATTTCTCCCGTTTGAATTCTGTATTTTAACGTTTACATATTTTATTAGTTTTCATCTAAAAATTATTATTTATATCGTTTGAATTCTGTATTTTAACGTTTAAATATTTTATTGCATTCAATATACAATAGGCTAGGTGTTCCCACCCTAGATTTCTTCTGCTACCTTATATTGTTTCTCTTCAGTTACTGTAATTTCCTTTTGATTTAATCTCCTTTATTCCAAAACCACAGGATATTTATACTCCAGCTCTCTCTAACCATATGACTAGACTTAACCATACCACCAATGGATATGAGTATAAACTAACTTCATCAAGCGTCCATGCTTTAGTTAAATGTTTTGATAGCTTAATCTTCCCTTGTTTACAAAAATACTCCTTAATCACCCAAGCCCTTTTTATTTCCTGTCATTTTTCCATATAAACACAAGAAATTCAACATAACTTTAGACTTGTTTCTACTGCTATTGAGAAAGGATAACCAATCCGAAAAGCTTCTAGCAAAACCGTGTGCGATCCCGTTTTCTGCTAAGTATTCTTTGCTTACTGTAAAACGTTGTATATATTACTTTCTTTTATATTCCTCTTATACCTTTTTCATCTCTTTATATAATTTCATTTTTTAGGCTTACTATTGTTTTGCCCTTTTATTTATGATTTAACCTCATCTTCCATTTACAGCCCTTGTATATTTTTCTTCCAAATTTTATTTCTAGGACTTCATTATTATTTCCTGTTCCAATTGTACATTAATTTTAATCTTAGTGTCTTATTAAGTTTTTTTTTTTTTCCTTCCCGCTCTATTTAGTTTTCCTAAGTCTTCACAATTTGTGACTGAGATTTATTACCCCTTTTACTTTAGTCCTTCTGTCTCCAGACACATTTTTATTCTTTATCTCTGCCTCTTTGTAACACATATTTTCCAAACTCCATCCTTTTTTTCCCCTAAGTCAGCCAGTTCAATTAAGTTCTTTTATCTCTAGCTTGAATCAATTCTTTTTGTTTCCAGACATATTTTTCCTCTTTATCTCTGTCTCACTTTCCCAACTCTATTTTCCTTTTTCATCTAGTTAGACTAATTAAGTATATTGGCATTTAGGCAGAATGACAAAACAAGGGCGTGGTAACAGAAGCAGGCAATTTTCAGTTAGCAATAGGCATGGAAATTCAAAATCTAAAAGTCCCCAATATTCAGAATTCTCGGCTCTGGTGAAAGCCCTTTTCAAAATTTTACAATGTCTTCACCACATTGGCATCCTTGAGGGACATTTACGTGACCAAACCCTCCCAAATTCCTTAAATAATAAAATTAAAGAGCTAAATTCTTTTCTTAAACCGGCTCAACGCAATCGGGAAGTTGATATTGCGTTTGACCATGTACACAAAAATTGGGCCCATAAGATCATACAAGAGATGATTTCACATTATGCGGCATGTTTAAATAGATTAAAAGCACAGATGACTTCTGCCAGGTCATCCAATGGTCTAAACTTTGACAGTGCTTTCAAAAATGCTTTAAAATGGGGCAAACAGAATTATAAAGGTAAATTACAACTTTCGACCATTCAAAATTTTTATTCTTTTCTTTCCATCACTAAATCTGTCACTTCTGCTGCTACTACTCAGTTTAGTCCACCATCGTCTCCCAAACCCCTTCCGCCTGTCAGTCCCTCGACACCCGTTATCTCACCTCCTACTCTGCAGTCACAGACTCCTAGGTCTGTAACTTTACCTTCTGTTTCCCCTTCGCCTTTCCCTACTGGTGCTCCCTCCCTTAGACCTAGTACCTCTGCCCCCTCTTTTTCATCCCCTCAGCCCCCCTCCCCTAGACCTAGTAGCACCTCTGTCCCCTTTCGGCCTCCACCCTCCCCAGTTTCTACTAGGGTCACTTCTCCTAGACCCAGTACATCTAGTCCCTCTCCTCCTCCCCCATCCCCAGTTTTGTCAGTCCATTCTCCTATGAGATATTCAGATGCAGTGAGATCCCCTCCGAGGGGTCAGCGCAGCCCTCGGAATAATTTAGCTAATTCTAAATTTTGGAAATTTCGGCACACCTCCTCTAATTGGCACCTTCCTAATGTAACTAAGAAAGTTCTTTTACTTGGGGATTCTAATCTATCTAGAATTAACCTTGACCCCCACCCTGATATGCAGGTAGAATGTTTTCCTGGTGCCAATTTCAATTCATTTCGGACGCTAATTCAAAAGTATCAAGGTCCCAAACCTGAGAAAGTTATCTTGAATATTGGTATCAATAACAAGACAACTACTGAGCCAAACGCTTCGTTAAATCAAATGCGCAACATGATGACAGCGGTTAGGAAGACTTTTTCCAATTCGCTCATCTACTTTGTAGAGATCCAGTCATCCACAAAATTACCGGCCAGTGAAGTTTCGAACCTGAACCTATATAACTCTTCTGCTTCCAAGATGAAGAGAGTTATGGTCATACAAAAAATTCCCAATTCAAAATTTAGAGTATCCACGGACAAAATTCACTGGACCGAAGATACAGCAAATTGCTTGTATACTCACTGGCTTCAGACACTAGATTTAAACTAAATTTGGGACAGGGCATGTGCCACCCTATTTTCGGCTTAGGAAGTAATATTGTTAATCTTAGTAACGAGGAACTCACTGTTGATGATATATCTCTACTCAATAGAGGACTCTCATTTGTGCCTTGCCCAAAACCATTATCTGATAGGGACTTTTCTATTAGTAAATTAGTGCATGTTATGGAGTTCTCCAGAAGTCTTAGTCTGGCTGATATCTACCGAGATTCTAGTGGGGTACGCAAGCCATTTACATCTAAAAGCGGCTATACACCCCCTTCTCACATGTATGACCCAGAGATAAACATTAGTCGTGACTCTGTATCTAGGAAGTTTGATGTTTTAACTAATCAGAAAAACAAACATAACCTTACTCATTCAGAATGTCTTGCCTTAAGTAAGCTAAGGAGAAATCCAAACATAGTTATTAAACCTGCTGATAAAGGTTCGGCAACAGTTATTATGTCAAAACAGGATTATACTGAAGAGATAGAACGGCAGCTAAGCAACCCTCTTCATTACAAAAAACTTGATAAGGAAATTTGGCCTGAAAATGTTAGGAAGTTTAATAAAATTCTTGTTTCTCTTCAAGATAAAGGCTTACTTAATGAAAAACAGTATCGCTATTTGGAATCTGATCATAACTCTAAAAACAGGGTCTTCTATATTCTTCCGAAAATTCACAAACCCATTGAAAAATGGCCGAAGCCTACAATGCCCCCTGGGCGTCCTATTATCTCAGATTGTGGCAGTGAAAGTTACAGAATATCAGAGCTAATTGATTACTATCTAAAACCAATAGCGAATCGGCATCCTAGCTTTATAAAAAATACGGATGATTTATTGGCCAAATTATCTGAGAAATCCATCCCACAAGATGTGATTTTAGTTACTCTGGATGTGGAGTCTATGTATACAAACATTGACATAGATTTGGGTCTTAAATCCATAAAATCAGCATTCCAAAGATATCCTGACCACCGTCGTCCGGATAAAGACATTTTAGAATTGCTGGAACTCAGCTTAAAAGGAAACGATTTTGAATTCAATGGGGAGATCTTTCAGCAAATTAAAGGGTGTGCTATGGGGAAACGTTTTAGTCCTAACTTTGCCTCTATTTTTATGGCTGAGTGGGAGAGTGACATTCTTCACAAATGTCACAAACAACCTTTTATTTACCTTCGGTATCTGGATGACATTTTTATCATTTGGCAACATACGTTGGAAGACCTTCATATTTTCATTGATACTCTTAATTCTCACGACTCAAGCATTAAATTACAGCCTACTATTGATCACACTTCTGTGGATTTTTTGGATGTAACTATTTACAAGGGTCATACATATCATACTACTGGGTATCTAGATTACAAAGTATTCTTCAAACCTACTGACACGCATCAGCTGCTACATGCTGGGTCATACCATCCTCCTCACACTTTCAAGGGAGTCATTAAATCTCAGATATTTAGATTCTATAGAAACTGTAGTTCTTTAGATTTTTTTAACCAGGCTTGTTCTGTTCTTTTTAAAGCTCTCCTCCCTAGGAAGTATTCTATTAGATTACTCCGAAGGATTAAATCTAACACAGTAAGACAAATCATGTTCCCCCCTTCATCCCCCGATACGCTTACCTCCCCTTCACGAGTGTACCATTACCGTCCAACATTTCTCTCAGGTACATCAATGAAATGCCTTAAGACGCGATGCAAACTCGATATATACGTACCCGATCGCGGTACCTTTTTCGGAGAACAAACTCGCGACAAATATCAAATGGCAGAGAATCTTAATTGTGACTCCTCTAATATCGTGTATGTAATCACGTGCAAAAAATGTCGCAAACAGTACGTCGGAGAAACTCAGAATTCTCTACGACAAAGAGCAGCCAACCATTTATCTAGTATAAGACTTAAACATGATGTACCCGTGGCACAACATTTCAAAACTCAAGGTCATTCGGTCAAGGACCATTTTGAAATTATGCCTATCGAGAAAATCCCTTTTCTCACTTCCGCTGCAGATACCAAACACAAACGTTTGGAAAGGGAAAGTTTTTGGATTCAAACATTACAAACTATTTATCCTTTGGGTTTGAACTTGGACCCCGGAAGATGTCGTGAAAAAACTATAATACCATTTGTGTTTCAGTATAACAAAGCTAGCATTGCTATGGCCAAGATTATAGTAGAAGAATACAAACTACTTCAAAGTAAACTTGCTCGACCTCTGACCCAAAGGCCAGTCATTGCTTATAAAAAGAACAAGAGTTTGAAAGACATACTGGTCAGGGCTAAACTCCCCTGTCTGCCTTCTACCTAGGTTTTCTGGGAAAGGGGTATGGGGGGGGGGGATGGGGGAATTTTCACTGTCTTTTCCCATGACCCCATAATATATAGTCTGACGATATTCTTACTATAGCTTAAGATGCATAAGCATTGTCAATGCAATACAAAGTGTTCCAGAAAATTCTACTGACTAAGGCCAAGCTCCTGTCAGTCGTTAACCTAATGAAATATCATAGGTTTACTTTATTACAAGAATTTATGATGGGGTATAAAGGTCTAAATGATATACCTCTTTTTAACACAATTAGAAACTTGTCTCCGTGGTTATTTTAGACAAGAAGATTTTCCCTGTGCCCGTGTGTTTTAGTGCTCATAAATATATATATTTGCCTGTGCCAGGGGCTCAAAATAACCATTGTTTTAAAACAAAAAACTATCCACACATTTGTACACGGTTGGAAGCAGTCTGCAGCATTGTTGAACTTTCTTGATATATATTTTACTTTTTTACCTTCCATCTTCATTAGTTTTCATCTAAAAAATTATTTCTCCCGTTTGAATTCTGTATTTTAACGTTTACATATTTTATTAGTTTTCATCTAAAAATTATTATTTATATCGTTTGAATTCTGTATTTTAACGTTTAAATATTTTATTGCATTCAATATACAATAGGCTAGGTGTTCCCACCCTAGATTTCTTCTGCTACCTTATATTGTTTCTCTTCAGTTACTGCAATTTCCTTTTGATTTAATCTCCTTTATTCCAAAACCACAGGATATTTATACTCCAGCTCTCTCTAACCATATGACTAGACTTAACCATACCACCAATGGATATGAGTATAAACTAACTTCATCAAGCGTCCATGCTTTAGTTAAATGTTTTGATAGCTTAATCTTCCCTTGTTTACAAAAATACTCCTTAATCACCCAAGCCCTTTTTATTTCCTGTCATTTTTCCATATAAACACAAGAAATTCAACATAACTTTAGACTTGTTTCTACTGCTATTGAGAAAGGATAACCAATCCGAAAAGCTTCTAGCAAAACCGTGTGCGATCCCGTTTTCTGCTAAGTATTCTTTGCTTACTGTAAAACGTTGTATATATTACTTTCTTTTATATTCCTCTTATACCTTTTTCATCTCTTTATATAATTTCATTTTTTAGGCTTACTATTGTTTTGCCCTTTTATTTATGATTTAACCTCATCTTCCATTTACAGCCCTTGTATATTTTTCTTCCAAATTTTATTTCTAGGACTTCATTATTATTTCCTGTTCCAATTGTACATTAATTTTAATCTTAGTGTCTTATTAAGTTTTTTTTTTTTTCCTTCCCGCTCTATTTAGTTTTCCTAAGTCTTCACAATTTGTGACTGAGATTTATTACCCCTTTTACTTTAGTCCTTCTGTCTCCAGACACATTTTTATTCTTTATCTCTGCCTCTTTGTAACACATATTTTCCAAACTCCATCCTTTTTTTCCCCTAAGTCAGCCAGTTCAATTAAGTTCTTTTATCTCTAGCTTGAATCAATTCTTTTTGTTTCCAGACATATTTTTCCTCTTTATCTCTGTCTCACTTTCCCAACTCTATTTTCCTTTTTCATCTAGTTAGACTAATTAAGTATATTGGCATTTAGGCAGAATGACAAAACAAGGGCGTGGTAACAGAAGCAGGCAATTTTCAGTTAGCAATAGGCATGGAAATTCAAAATCTAAAAGTCCCCAATATTCAGAATTCTCGGCTCTGGTGAAAGCCCTTTTCAAAATTTTACAATGTCTTCACCACATTGGCATCCTTGAGGGACATTTACGTGACCAAACCCTCCCAAATTCCTTAAATAATAAAATTAAAGAGCTAAATTCTTTTCTTAAACCGGCTCAACGCAATCGGGAAGTTGATATTGCGTTTGACCATGTACACAAAAATTGGGCCCATAAGATCATACAAGAGATGATTTCACATTATGCGGCATGTTTAAATAGATTAAAAGCACAGATGACTTCTGCCAGGTCATCCAATGGTCTAAACTTTGACAGTGCTTTCAAAAATGCTTTAAAATGGGGCAAACAGAATTATAAAGGTAAATTACAACTTTCGACCATTCAAAATTTTTATTCTTTTCTTTCCATCACTAAATCTGTCACTTCTGCTGCTACTACTCAGTTTAGTCCACCATCGTCTCCCCAACCCCTTCCGCCTGTCAGTCCCTCGACACCCGTTATCTCACCTCCTACTCTGCAGTCACAGACTCCTAGGTCTGTAACTTTACCTTCTGTTTCCCCTTCGCCTTTCCCTACTGGTGCTCCCTCCCTTAGACCTAGTACCTCTGCCCACTCTTTTTCATCCCCTCAGCCCCCCTCCCCTAGACCTAGTAGCACCTCTGTCCCCTTTCGGCCTCCACCCTCCCCAGTTTCTACTAGGGTCACTTCTCCTAGACCCAGTACATCTAGTCCCTCTCCTCCTCCCCCATCCCCAGTTTTGTCAGTCCATTCTCCTATGAGATATTCAGATGCAGTGAGATCCCCTCCGAGGGGTCAGCGCAGCCCTCGGAATAATTTAGCTAATTCTAAATTTTGGAAATTTCGGCACACCTCCTCTAATTGGCACCTTCCTAATGTAACTAAGAAAGTTCTTTTACTTGGGGATTCTAATCTATCTAGAATTAACCTTGACCCCCACCCTGATATGCAGGTAGAATGTTTTCCTGGTGCCAATTTCAATTCATTTCGGACGCTAATTCAAAAGTATCAAGGTCCCAAACCTGAGAAAGTTATCTTGAATATTGGTATCAATAACAAGACAACTACTGAGCCAAACGCTTCGTTAAATCAAATGCGCAACATGATGACAGCGGTTAGGAAGACTTTTTCCAATTCGCTCATCTACTTTGTAGAGATCCAGTCATCCACAAAATTACCGGCCAGTGAAGTTTCGAACCTGAACCTATATAACTCTTCTGCTTCCAAGATGAAGAGAGTTATGGTCATACAAAAAATTCCCAATTCAAAATTTAGAGTATCCACGGACAAAATTCACTGGACCGAAGATACAGCAAATTGCTTGTATACTCACTGGCTTCAGACACTAGATTTAAACTAAATTTGGGACAGGGCATGTGCCACCCTACTTTCGGCTTGGGAAGTAATATTGTTAATCTTAGTAACGAGGAACTCACTGTTGATGATATATCTCTACTCAATAGAGGACTCTCATTTGTGCCTTGCCCAAAACCATTATCTGATAGGGACTTTTCTATTAGTAAATTAGTGCATGTTATGGAGTTCTCCAGAAATCTTAGTCTGGCTGATATCTACCGAGATTCTAGTGGGGTACGCAAGCCATTTACATCTAAAAGCGGCTATACACCCCCTTCTCACATGTATGACCCAGAGATAAACATTAGTCGTGACTCTGTATCTAGGAAGTTTGATGTTTTAACTAATCAGAAAAACAAACATAACCTTACTCATTCAGAATGTCTTGCCTTAAGTAAGCTAAGGAGAAATCCAAACATAGTTATTAAACCTGCTGATAAAGGTTCGGCAACAGTTATTATGTCAAAACAGGATTATACTGAAGAGATAGAACGGCAGCTAAGCAACCCTCTTCATTACAAAAAACTTGATAAGGAAATTTGGCCTGAAAATGTTAGGAAGTTTAATAAAATTCTTGTTTCTCTTCAAGATAAAGGCTTACTTAATGAAAAACAGTATCGCTATTTGGAATCTGATCATAACTCTAAAAACAGGGTCTTCTATATTCTTCCGAAAATTCACAAACCCATTGAAAAATGGCCGAAGCCTACAATGCCCCCTGGGCGTCCTATTATCTCAGATTGTGGCAGTGAAAGTTACAGAATATCAGAGCTAATTGATTACTATCTAAAACCAATAGCGAATCGGCATCCTAGCTTTATAAAAAATACGGATGATTTATTGGCCAAATTATCTGAGAAATCCATCCCACAAGATGTGATTTTAGTTACTCTGGATGTGGAGTCTATGTATACAAACATTGACATAGATTTGGGTCTTAAATCCATAAAATCAGCATTCCAAAGATATCCTGACCACCGTCGTCCGGATAAAGACATTTTAGAATTGCTGGAACTCAGCTTAAAAGGAAACGATTTTGAATTCAATGGGGAGATCTTTCAGCAAATTAAAGGGTGTGCTATGGGGAAACGTTTTAGTCCTAACTTTGCCTCTATTTTTATGGCTGAGTGGGAGAGTGACATTCTTCACAAATGTCACAAACAACCTTTTATTTACCTTCGGTATCTGGATGACATTTTTATCATTTGGCAACATACGTTGGAAGACCTTCATATTTTCATTGATACTCTTAATTCTCACGACTCAAGCATTAAATTACAGCCTACTATTGATCACACTTCTGTGGATTTTTTGGATGTAACTATTTACAAGGGTCATACATATCATACTACTGGGTATCTAGATTACAAAGTATTCTTCAAACCTACTGACACGCATCAGCTGCTACATGCTGGGTCATACCATCCTCCTCACACTTTCAAGGGAGTCATTAAATCTCAGATATTTAGATTCTATAGAAACTGTAGTTCTTTAGATTTTTTTAACCAGGCTTGTTCTGTTCTTTTTAAAGCTCTCCTCCCTAGGAAGTATTCTATTAGATTACTCCGAAGGATTAAATCTAACACAGTAAGACAAATCATGTTCCCCCCTTCATCCCCCGATACGCTTACCTCCCCTTCACGAGTGTACCATTACCGTCCAACATTTCTCTCAGGTACATCAATGAAATGCCTTAAGACGCGATGCAAACTCGATATATACGTACCCGATCGCGGTACCTTTTTCGGAGAACAAACTCGCGACAAATATCAAATGGCAGAGAATCTTAATTGTGACTCCTCTAATATCGTGTATGTAATCACGTGCAAAAAATGTCGCAAACAGTACGTCGGAGAAACTCAGAATTCTCTACGACAAAGAGCAGCCAACCATTTATCTAGTATAAGACTTAAACATGATGTACCCGTGGCACAACATTTCAAAACTCAAGGTCATTCGGTCAAGGACCATTTTGAAATTATGCCTATCGAGAAAATCCCTTTTCTCACTTCCGCTGCAGATACCAAACACAAACGTTTGGAAAGGGAAAGTTTTTGGATTCAAACATTACAAACTATTTATCCTTTGGGTTTGAACTTGGACCCCGGAAGATGTCGTGAAAAAACTATAATACCATTTGTGTTTCAGTATAACAAAGCTAGCATTGCTATGGCCAAGATTATAGTAGAAGAATACAAACTACTTCAAAGTAAACTTGCTCGACCTCTGACCCAAAGGCCAGTCATTGCTTATAAAAAGAACAAGAGTTTGAAAGACATACTGGTCAGGGCTAAACTCCCCTGTCTGCCTTCTACCTAGGTTTTCTGGGAAAGGGGTATGGGGGGGGGATGGGGGAATTTTCACTGTCTTTTCCCATGACCCCATAATATATAGTCTGACGATATTCTTACTATAGCTTAAGATGCATAAGCATTGTCAATGCAATACAAAGTGTTCCAGAAAATTCTACTGACTAAGGCCAAGCTCCTGTCAGTCGTTAACCTAATGAAATATCATAGGTTTACATTATTACAAGAATTTATGATGGGGTATAAAGGTCTAAATGATATACCTCTTTTTAACACAATTAGAAACTTGTCTCCGTGGTTATTTTAGACAAGAAGATTTTCCCTGTGCCCGTGCGTTTTAGTGCTCATAAATATA
Organism: Lepidochitona cinerea; assembly: GCA_963971465.1. Taxonomy (NCBI): domain Eukaryota; kingdom Metazoa; phylum Mollusca; class Polyplacophora; order Chitonida; family Tonicellidae; genus Lepidochitona; species Lepidochitona cinerea. The sequence goes on from OZ020551.1 coordinate 6,363,395, forward strand.
GTGAGGGACGAGGGGTTGTGCATCACCTTGTGATACACCTATAGTGAGGGATGAGGGGTTGTGCATCCCCTTGTGATACATCTATAGTGATGGACGAGGGGTTGTGCATCCCCTTGTGATACATCTATAGTGAGGGACGAGGGGTTGTGCATTACCTTGTGATACACCTATAGTGAGGGACGAGGGGTTGTACATCACCTTGTGATACATCTATAGTGAGGGACGAGGGGTTGTGCATCACCTTGTGATACATCTATAGTGAGGGAGGAGGGGTTGTGCATCCCCTTGTGATACATCTATAGTGATGGACGAGGGGTTGTGCATCCCCTTGTGATACATCTATAGTGAGGGACGAGGGGTTGTGCATCACCTTGTGATACATCTATAGTGAGGGACAAGGTGTTGTGCATCACCTTGTGATATATCTACAGTGAGGGACGAGGGGTTGTGCATCACCTTGTGATACATCTATAGTGAGGGACGAGGGGTTGTGCATCCCCTTATGATACATCTATAGTGAGGGACGAGGGGTTGTGCATCCCCTTGTGATACATCTATAGTGATGGACGAGGGGTTGTGCATCCCCTTGTGATACATCTATAGTGAGGGACAAGGGGTTGTGCATCCCCTTGTGATACATCTATAGTGAGGGACGAGGGGTTGTGCATCCCCTTGTGATACATCTATAGTGATGGACGAGGGGTTGTGCATCCCCTTGCGATACATCTATAGTGATGGACGAGGGGTTGTGCATCACCTTGTGATACATCTATAGTGAGGGACGAGGTGTTGTGCATCACCTTGTGATATATCTACAGTGAGGGACGAGGGGTTGTGCATCACCTTGTGATACATCTATAGTGAGGGACGAGGGGTTGTGCATCCCCTTATGATACATCTATAGTGAGGGACTAGGGCTTGTGCATCACCTTGTGATACATCTATAGTGAGGGACTAGGGCTTGTGCCTCCCCTTGTGATACATCTATAGTGAGGGACTAGGGCTTGTGCATCACCTTGTGATACATCTATAGTGAGGGACGAGGGGTTGTGCATCACCTTGTGATACATCTATAGTGAGGAACGAGGGGTTGTACATCACACCTTGTGATACATCTATAGTGAGGGACGAGTGGTTGTACATCACCTTGTGATACATCTATAGTGAGGGACGAGGGGTTGTACATCACCTTGTGATACATCTATAGTGAGGGACAAGGGGTTGTGCATCACCTTGTGATACATCTATAGTGAGGAACGAGGGGTTGTACATCACACCTTGTGATACATCTATAGTGAGGGACGAGTGGTTGTACATCACCTTGTGATACATCTATAGTGAGGGACGAGGGGTTGTACATCACCTTGTGATACATCTATAGTGAGGAACGAGGGGTTGTACATCACACCTTGTGATACATCTATAGTGAGGGACGAGGGGTTGTGCATCACCTTGTTATACATCTATAGTGAGGGACGAGGGCTTGTGCATCACCTTGTGATACATCTATAGTGAGGGACTAGGGCTTGTGCATCACCTTGTGATACATCTATAGTGAGGGACTAGGGCTTGTGCCTCCCCTTGTGATACATCTATAGTGAGGGACTAGGGCTTGTGCATCACCTTGTGATACATCTATAGTGAGGGACGAGGGGTTGTGCATCCCCTTGTGATACATCTATAGTGATGGACGAGGGGTTGTGCATCCCCTTGTGATACATCTATAGTGAGGGACGAGGGGTTGTACATCACCTTGTGATACATCTATAGTGAGGGACAAGGTGTTGTGCATCACCTTGTGATATATCTACAGTGAGGGACGAGGGGTTGTGCATCACCTTGTGATACATCTATAGTGAGGGACGAGGGGTTGTGCATCCCCTTATGATACATCTATAGTGAGGGACGAGGGGTTGTGCATCCCCTTGTGATACATCTATAGTGATGGACGAGGGGTTGTGCATCCCCTTGTGATACATCTATAGTGAGGGACAAGGGGTTGTGCATCCCCTTGTGATACATCTATAGTGAGGGACGAGGGGTTGTGCATCCCCTTGTGATACATCTATAGTGATGGACGAGGGGTTGTGCATCCCCTTGCGATACATCTATAGTGATGGACGAGGGGTTGTGCATCACCTTGTGATACATCTATAGTGAGGGACGAGGTGTTGTGCATCACCTTGTGATATATCTACAGTGAGGGACGAGGGGTTGTGCATCACCTTGTGATACATCTATAGTGAGGGACGAGGGGTTGTGCATCCCCTTATGATACATCTATAGTGAGGGACTAGGGCTTGTGCATCACCTTGTGATACATCTATAGTGAGGGACTAGGGCTTGTGCCTCCCCTTGTGATACATCTATAGTGAGGGACTAGGGCTTGTGCATCACCTTGTGATACATCTATAGTGAGGGACGAGGGGTTGTGCATCACCTTGTGATACATCTATAGTGAGGAACGAGGGGTTGTACATCACACCTTGTGATACATCTATAGTGAGGGACGAGTGGTTGTACATCACCTTGTGATACATCTATAGTGAGGGACGAGGGGTTGTACATCACCTTGTGATACATCTATAGTGAGGGACAAGGGGTTGTGCATCACCTTGTGATACATCTATAGTGAGGAACGAGGGGTTGTACATCACACCTTGTGATACATCTATAGTGAGGGACGAGTGGTTGTACATCACCTTGTGATACATCTATAGTGAGGGACGAGGGGTTGTACATCACCTTGTGATACATCTATAGTGAGGAACGAGGGGTTGTACATCACACCTTGTGATACATCTATAGTGAGGGACGAGGGGTTGTGCATCACCTTGTTATACATCTATAGTGAGGGACGAGGGCTTGTGCATCACCTTGTGATACATCTATAGTGAGGGACTAGGGCTTGTGCATCACCTTGTGATACATCTATAGTGAGGGACTAGGGCTTGTGCCTCCCCTTGTGATACATCTATAGTGAGGGACTAGGGCTTGTGCATCACCTTGTGATACATCTATAGTGAGGGACGAGGGGTTGTGCATCACCTTGTGATACATCTATAGTGAGGGACGAGTGGTTGTACATCACCTTGTGATACATCTATAGTGAGGGACGAGGGGTTGTACATCACCTTGTGATACATCTATAGTGAGGGACAAGGGGTTGTGCATCACCTTGTGATACATCTATAGTGAGGGACTAGGGGTTGTACATCACCTTGTGATACATTTATAGTGAGGAACGAGGGGTTGTACATCACACCTTGTGATACATCTATAGTGAGGGACGAGGGGTTGTGCATCACTTTGTGATACATCTATAGTGAGGGACGAGGGGTTGTGCATCACCTTGTGATACATCTATAGTGAGGGACGAGGGGTTGTGCATCACTTTGTGATACATCTATAGTGAGGGACGAGGGGTTGTGCATCACCTTGTGATACATCTATAGTGAGGGATGATGGGTTGTGCATCACACCTTGTGATACATCTGTAGAGAGGAACGAGTGGTTGTGCATCACCTTGTGATACATCTATAGTGAGGGAAGAGGGGTTGTGCATCACCTTGTGATACATCTATAGTGAGGGAGGAGGGGTTGTGCATCCCCTTGTGATACATCTATAGTGATGGACGAGGGGTTGTGCATCCCCTTGTGATACATCTATTGTGAGGGACGAGGGGTTGTGCATCACCTTGTGATACATCTATAGTGAGGGACAAGGTGTTGTGCATCACCTTGTGATATATCTACAGTGAGGGACGAGGGGTTGTGCATCACCTTGTGATACATCTATAGTGAGGGATGAGGGGTTGTGCATCCCCTTATGATACATCTATAGTGAGGGACGAGGGGTTGTGCATCCCCTTGTGATACATCTATAGTGATGGACGAGGGGTTGTGCATCCCCTTGTGATACATCTATAGTGAGGGACAAGGGGTTGTGCATCCCCTTGTGATACATCTATAGTGAGGGACGAGGGGTTGTGCATCCCCTTGTGATACATCTATAGTGATGGACGAGGGGTTGTGCATCCCCTTGCGATACATCTATAGTGATGGACGAGGGGTTGTGCATCACCTTGTGATACATCTATAGTGAGGGACGAGGTGTTGTGCATCACCTTGTGATATATCTACAGTGAGGGACGAGGGGTTGTGCATCACCTTGTGATACATCTATAGTGAGGGACGAGGGGTTGTGCATCCCCTTATGATACATCTATAGTGAGGGACGAGGGGTTGTGCATTACCTTGTGATACACCTATAGTGAGGGACGAGGGGTTGTGCATCACACCTTGTGATACATCTATAGTGAGGGATGAGGGCTTGTGCATTACCTTGTGATACATCTATAGTGAGGGACTAGGGCTTGTGCATCACCTTGTGATACATCTATAGTGAGGGACGAGGGCTTGTGCATCACCTTGTGATACATCTATAGTGAGGGACTAGGGCTTGTGCATCACCTTGTGATACATCTATAGTGAGGGACGAGGGCTTGTGCATCACCTTGTGATACATCTATAGTGAGGGACTAGGGCTTGTGCATCACCTTGTGATACATCTATAGTGAGGGACTAGGGCTTGTGCATCACCTTGTGATACATCTATAGTGAGGGACTAGGGCTTGTGCATCACCTTGTGATACATCTATAGTGAGGGACGAGGGCTTGTGCCTCCCCTTGTGATACATCTATAGTGAGGGACTAGGGCTTGTGCATCACCTTGTGATACATCTATAGTGAGGGACGAGGGCTTGTGCATCACCTTGTGATACATCTATAGTGAGGGACTAGGGCTTGTGCATCACCTTGTGATACATCTATAGTGAGGGACTAGGGCTTGTGCCTCCCCTTGTGATACATCTATAGTGAGGGACTAGGGCTTGTGCATCACCTTGTGATACATCTATAGTGAGGGACGAGGGGTTGTGCATCACCTTGTGATACATCTATAGTGAGGAACGAGGGGTTGTACATCACACCTTGTGATACATCTATAGTGAGGGACGAGTGGTTGTACATCACCTTGTGATACATCTATAGTGAGGGACGAGGGGTTGTACATCACCTTGTGATACATCTATAGTGAGGAACGAGGGGTTGTACATCACACCTTGTGATACATCTATAGTGAGGGACGAGGGGTTGTGCATCACTTTGTGATACATCTATAGTGAGGGACGAGGGGTTGTGCATCACCTTGTGATACATCTATAGTGAGGGACGAGGGGTTGTGCATCACTTTGTGATACATCTATAGTGAGGGACGAGGGGTTGTGCATCACCTTGTGATACATCTATAGTGAGGGATGAGGGGTTGTGCATCACACCTTGTGATACATCTGTAGAGAGGAACGAGTGGTTGTGCATCACCTTGTGATACATCTATAGTGAGGAACAAGGGGTTGTACATCACCTTGTGATACATCTACGGTGAGGAACAAGGGGTTGTACATCGCCTTGTGATACATCTATAGTGAGGAACAAGGGGTTGTGCATCCCCTTGTGATACATCTATAGTGAGGAACAAGGGGTTGTACATCACCTTGTGATACATCTATAGTGAGGAACAAGGGGTTGTGCATCGCCTTGTGATACATCTATAGTGATGAACGAGGGGTTGTACATCACCTTGTGATACATCTATAGAGAGGGACGAGGGGTTGTGCATCACCTTGTGATACATCTATAGAGAGGGACGAGGGGTTGTGCATCACCTTGTGATACATCTATAGTGAGGGACTGGGGCTTGAGCATCACCTTGTGATACATCTATAGTGAGGGACGAGGGGTTGTGCATCACCTTGTGATACATCTGTAGAGAGGAACGAGTGGTTGTGCATCACCTTGTGATACATCTATAGTGAGGAACAAGGGGTTGTACATCACCTTGTGATACATCTATTGTGATGAACGAGGGGTTGTACATCACCTTGTGATACATCTGTAGAGAGGGACGAGGGGTTGTGCATCACCTTGTGATACATCTATAGTGAGGGACTAGGGGTTGTACATCACCTTGTGATACATCTGTAGAGAGGGACGAGGGGTTGTGCATCACCTTGTGATACATCTATAGTGAGGGACTAGGGCTTGAGCATCACCTTGTGATACATCTATAGTGAGGGACTAGGGGTTGTGCATCACCTTGTGATACATCTATAGTGAGGGACGAGGGGTTGTACATCACCTTGTGATACATCTACATGTAAATGTATAATGGACGAGGGTCAAGTGGCCATCTCATCTGTAGTTGATTTAACAAATATAGGGATTTTTAAAAACAGGTTTAGCTGGCTAAAATGGCATGTTGCCTAAAATTGCAATCTTGAAACTTTACTCTCTTACACTGTAGTCTGCTATCTCGCTTTATTTTACCAAATTGGTTTAAGAAACAACAACTTTGTTTGAGGTCATACTCATTCAAATTACTGAGTAGACTACATTTGTACCCATACATTTGGAATTAAACCACATGATAATTCATCAAAAAGATAAGCGGAGCTGGTATACTTATAGATTCTCTTTAAAACCCTTAGTCAGTTTTGGAAAGAAACAATGTGGTAGATAACATATGTACATCTATCAGACTGAGAGAAATCATTTCCAATAGAATACGATTCATGAAAATAATTTTATACAGAACATTTTTCTGGAAAGCAGCAAATCTTTGTTTACTACATGTAGTTTAAGTGAAGGTTAAGAACTTCAACATAGATTAACTCTCTGACTGAAAAGAGGAGAGGATGATTTATTGTGAAGCAGGCACATGTTTCTCTATAGAATGGTTTGAATAGTCCAGGCTCTGTTCTACTCAGGCCCAGCCCACCTGTATTTAAACAGTTAGCAGTAGCATCAGCTGGGATGCTCCCAAACCAGTGGCAAAACGTCAAAACAACAGGCCCTCTAAACTACATCTACAGCATGCGATAGGCCCTGCTTAACACTACCTGGTTTCAATTACACCCATCAACTGCCCCCAGAAACCCCAATAAATTCTACAGCGTGTAATAAAAATAGGAGAAGACATAGCTTAAATCTTTTTCTATGCTAACAGTTAGTAAAACATCCTGCATTGATCAACACTGTCATTAATATCAAAATCTGAAAAACAAGTCTCAGTTTTTTTATGTAATAATATAGAAAAATTCGACCAGCCAACTCAGCTTCTAGAGATCAAAATAAAAACTCCTGCAAGAACTTTGTTTTTAACTTTAATTCATATAATGTCAAACCACTTGGTTTAATTTATAACTTCCTATTGGTTACAGAGTAAATGGTTTTGTTCCTGATACTTTGGCATATATTACATGAGAGAGTTCAGTATAAAACTTTAAGGAACAGGGTTAATGGGACACCCATTAAGTTAACAAACATTCTCAATCATAAATGTATCTATGGACATATGTTGGTAAGTGGGTTTATAAATAGACCAGAATATATTTATCTCAAAATTGATAGAGTATGTCACAAATAAGCGGATGGTTTAAGCAGAAGTATGTAGGTGAACATTGAGATATATTCTCTTTTTTCTCTGACCCTCTGAGTAGAAACGCATTTGCATATGGTAGTTCTTTAGTTTCACAGCTTTGTAGAAAGTAGGCTGTAAAAAAGGGACTAAATTTAGCTACTGCAATACTCTAGTTGAACTTTAGCAAGAGTTAACTCCTCTTGGATTCCATTCCCTACCAGTCATCACTTTCCGTAGTGTGGGAAGATCGGTAAGATATAAAGTCTAGCCTACATACAGAACCCCTGGAAACAATGCTGATGAAAAAGTTTGGGATCCGAAACCAGAAAAGAGACCAGTGAGATGAATATGTTAAATGTCCACCCAATAATAATGTACCACGAGGATGCATGGGATAAATACACCTTTCCTAGTTTCTGGAGATAAAATAGTTCCCTTCCCCACTCAAATGATCTAATTCGGGTCCTCAAAGCACTATACCATGTTGAACTTTAAGGCACATGGATTCATCATCTGACCATGCTAGTTCCAATAGATATGGAACCCAAAGTACCCAGTCCTCTAAGGATTGTTAATTTACCTTTGCATAAACATTTTGTGACTTCCAACAATTACCTCCCAACATTAGCCCCTAACCCCCCCCCCCCCCCCCCCCCACTTCCATCCCATATGGACAAATTGTTGCTTCAAACACATGCACACCTTTTTGAACATTCAACTATGAGTTTACCAATAAACTTCATCCTCCAACAGTCTATTGAGCAGGTGACATATCCTAGACATAATTTCATTTTTACCAAAAAAATCTTTGAATAAAAAAGTGTCTCACATACAACTGTCCGCCGAAGTCTTGTCAATACCGTGCCAACACACAGTTACTTTCACTCATCTGTGGTTTAATCAATCCAGTTTTGAACATTTTATTTGTATATTTTTAAGCCTAACAGCCTAGTCAACAGTGCCCACGATTTTAAATAAACATTATCAGCTATCCACATTTTTGGTTATAAAGTAGCTCACGACTGTTTCGCAATGCTATACTTAAAGGCATACTTGCCGCCTTGGCCTTTTTTAAATTGTTAAGAAAGCAAATTAACACAAGCTAACTGTTGGTAAAACCACCAAAATTAAACATTGGTTACATTATACATTTACAGTTATGTTTAAAATGTCCGAATGATAGTGGAAAAGCAATGTGGAATTGAAGTCTGAAAATAACCTTTCTATTAGAAAGCCAGTAGCGTCAGCATTGGATTACATTCATTTTAAGTATTTTTGTTTTTATCTAACAGTTTTCTGGATTTTATCGAGTGTACAGTTAAATAATATCCATTTAAAGCTCCCCCCCCCCCCCCCCCAACTCCCTTTCCAGTTAAATCCCCATTATTAAGCCTCAGAAAACTTTCCCATCCTCAAGAGCCTCAAACTGTTCCTCCAGGTTTAGGATTTACAGACAGGTGTCTTCAAAACAGCCTTGAGACTGCAGAAAATAGCTCACAGCGACTTTACTGCCTCACCCATCTTTCTGTCTCTTCACAACTTGTATGTGTAATTGATATTAACATTCCCAAAACAAACGCATATTTCACCTTATAATAAAATTATTAGCAGGCAGCATGACATCTATTATGATAAATTTATTGTACATCAAAGAAATCCATATCTTGTCTTATAACGAAATTCATATATATTATCTCAAGAGTTTTTTGTGATAAAATAAATACATACATCACACATCCAGAGGTTTCTACCATAAATACATACATCATACACCCAGAGGTTTCTACCATAAATACATACAGAGGTTTCTACCATAAATACATACATCACACATCCAGATGTTTCTACCATAAATACATACATCACACATTCAGAGGTTTCTACCATAAATACATACAGAGGTTTCTACCATAAATACATACATCACACATCCAGAGGTTTCTACCATAAATACATACAGAGGTTTCTACCATAAATACATACATCACACATCCAGAGGTTTCTACCATAAATACATACATCAAACATCCAGAGGTTTATACCATAAATACATACATCACACATCCAGAGGGTTCTACCATAAATACATACATCACACATCCAGAGGTTTCTACCATAAATACATACATCACACATCCAGAGGTTTCTACCATAAATACATACATCACACATCCAGAGGTTTCTACCATAAATACATACATCACACATCCAGACGTTTCTACCATAAATACATACATCACACATCCAGAGGTTTCTACCATAAATACATCCAGAGGTTTCTACCATAAATACATACATCACACATCCAGAGGTTTCTACCATAAATACATACATCACACATCCAGAGGTTTCTACCATAAATACATCCAGAGGTTTCTACCATAAATACATACATCATACATCCAGAGGTTTCTACCATAAATACATCCAGAGGTTTCTACCATAAATACATACATCACACATCCAGAGGTTTCGACCATAAATACATACATCACACATCCAGAGGTTTCTACCATAAATACATCCAGAGGTTTCTACCATAAATACATACATCACACATCCAGAGGTTTCTACCATAAATACATACATCATACATCCAGAGGTTTCTACCATAAATACATACATCACACATCCAGAGGTGTCTACCATAAATACATTCAGAGGTTTCTACCATAAATACATACATCATACATCCAGAGGTTTCTACCATAAATACATACATCACACATCCAGAGGTTTCTACCATAAATACATCCAGAGGTTTCTACCATAAATACATACATCATACATCCAGAGGTTTCTACCATAAATACATACATCACACATCCAGAGGTTTCTACCATAAATACATACATCACACATCCAGAGGTTTCTACCATAAATACATACATCATACATCCAGAGGTTTCTACCATAAATACATACATCACACATCCAGAGGTTTCTACCATAAATACATTCAGAGGTTTCTACCATAAATACATACATCACACATCCAGAGGTTTCTACCATAAATACATACATCATACATCCAGAGGTTCTACCATAAATACATACATCATACATCCAGAGGTTCTACCATAAATACATACATCATACATCCAGAGGTTTCTACCATAAATACATACATCACACATCCAGATGTTTCTACCATAAATACATACATCATACATCCAGAGGTTTCTACCATAAATACATTCAGAGGTTTCTACCATAAATACATTCAGAGGTTTCTACCATAAATACATACATCACACATCCAGAGGGAAGGAAACTGGGCACTTTGTCCAGAGGAGATGCTGACCTTCAGTAAGTACCTGCCAACTTTCCTGTACACGTTCTGTTTCCAGCCATTTAAACATAAGAGAAAAACTGAAAATGTGGTCATCCTCTTGCTTTTAAAAATGGTATTTAGGGCACCCTTGTTGGAATTTTTGACTAATCATTGTACTGTAGACGATCAATCAATTCTTTTCATTCCAGTAAGGGAAAGAATATCTCAACATTAAGTATTATGATGAGGACGGTCTCGTAATTATACAGGTACCCTATTGTGGAACCAAACCAAACAGATGTTCCAAATTGATTGAATAAAGATATACATTTTTGTGCAAAATGTCAAATTGTTGAACTGCAAAGGTAAAATCTACTTTCATTCCTCAATACATAGTAGTAGGCCTAAGGTTTACAAAATACAAACAGAGTGTGTCTACAATAAACAATTACACCAGGGAATCCTATGAAACTGAAATGACTTGTTGTAAATGAGCACTTCAAAACTAAGTGGCCTAAAGGATGCTAATGCTATTCCTAGACCACATGTGAGAGGGTTAAAGGGGAATAACCCTTGAATCACTACAAAACAGCACATGCGTCTCAATACTTGAAATGTAAATAGATTGATTGATTTGCATGTATAATTTATGCAAGTCTTGTTGTGATGTCTCCAAGACATCCCTATGGTTCTGTACGATAACTGATCAGATAGCCTTGCATTTTCTAAAATAAATTTAACCTAAGTTGTTCATAAATCCTTGAAGGCAGTGTTAACAAGTGGGAAGTGGCTTTGGTCTAAATTGGTCTTGGTTATTCATGATGTGTTTACTCTTCAAAAACAATGAATATCAATGATTGTAATATCAGAGCTAATTGATTACTATCTTAAACCTATAAAATCGGCGAGTTAGCTTTATCAAAACAATTGATAATTTGTTGCCAAATTATCTTATCCATAAAATTCTACTGACTACGGTCAAACTCCTGTCTGTCATCAACCTAATGAAATATCATGGGTTGCAGTTTATTATAACAACTTATGATTGGGTATAAATGTCTAAATGATACATGTATGCCCTTTTTTTTAACACAATAAGAAACTTGTCTCCATGGTTATTTTAGACAAGAAGATTTTCCCTGTGTCCATGTCTTTTAGTATTCAAAAAAATGAATGTAATATCAATTGTTTTTCAATGAGCTTCAAACACCCATATTCTCTTCACAATCTGAATTTTAGGGAAAAAGGGTATTTTTACAGGTCAATCCATCCAACAGATCTCTTTATGGACATTTTGTCAACTACTGTCCTATAACTCCATGAATGAATTAAAATAACACACTCAAAGTGATGACAAGTAAAACCAGATTTCCTGTTAATATTGACCTGACAATGACAGAGTTTGTGAATTCCCTTACCTTGGCCTGTTTAACATGACATGCTGGTATCTCGCCACCATTACAACTGACATAGGGCATCCAGTAAAACTCTAGTTCACTAGTCTCCGGCAGTTATAAACTGTAATAAAATTGAAAATTGGAATAATACCAGATTAAACTAAATCTAGGTTGCTCTATTGTGACTTAAATATATCTAAATAATTTGTTAAGGCTGCTTCAGTCATTGGGATTATAATATATAAAAATATCCTTTAAGACTCAAGATCAAAAATACCAAATTTAGACACTGAAGGAAAAAGATAAATGAAAACATAATACTTTAATGAAGACACAATATTATCGAAAACACTTAAAATAAAAACTTTTATCAAACCTGCCCAATATACAAAACTGTTGAGCTTATAATGATAAGATTACTGCTATAAATATGTCTGGAGGCTCTTGACATTTACCCCCCTTATATTCCCATTATTATAGAGGTCAACCATGAGGGTAGCCCTTTAATAATAAAGTGACAGAGTGTTGGCCCATGTTATCATTGTTCAAGTGGAATGTCAAATGGGGGGAGAAAAGTCAAGGGGAATATTAGACTGTCCTCCTCTTATCATTGGCTGAAATCCCCACAGGCAGATTGATAAAGAGGGCAGAAACACTAATAACAGTCTACAATGTGTCAGGATGTGTCAATCAAACTGGAGGGCAGTTGAAAATATCTACTTCAAACATAACAGTCACCAGGTCAAAGAAGTGGGAAAATCTCAATTGATTACACTGAACATAATTCACAAACTATAACATGGTTATTTTTACCTGGTAAAAGATATTCATGGATTTTAAAAATCCCTAAAACATGATTCATGTAAACAAAATTTATATATTTAATATAAAGTTTATTCATAAAAAAACTAGAGATTAAAAAATATGCTTGCCATTTATTACTGGCTTGAAATGTTCTATTTAGAAGTCTACGTCACCAATTTCACTTTTGCCTGTTACATCTGACAGGATACCTATAACTTTCACTTCCTTAAAAAAGTTTTCACTTGTCTTAGGACTTCAAATGGGCTTTCTAGCGAGCCCTGCAGACCAAAACGCTTAATTACTAAATATATACTAGGTCATAAATATTCCTAAATTTCAATTAAATGTTAATCTCCTTTGTACATGTAATTAAAAGCAGAGTGCAGATGCAATAAATATTCATTATTGTAAATGATTGGCTGATAGCTGAAATCAGGAGGTTCAATTGAAACGATTGCTTGATGACGTCACTTGGAATTACACACAAAGCATTTCGGGGGATTGAGGGATGTTAAACATAATTTTAAAAGAAATACTTCTGTATCGAGAAAAAGACGTAAAAGGCGTAAAGTTACCAGAAAAAAATGTGTGGATAAAAACAGATTATGACATCAATGTGTTCCAAAAAAGTGACATCTTCCTAAGTAGCAATAAACAAAATCGCGAACTGAGGTACATTTTACCCAGAAAGCTTTGCGTAGATCCATGTGACGTCATCAGGCTCGGCGGTAATTGAGGAAAAATCTTGATGAAATTTAAATAAAATAGTGGAATATGCTCTGAGAAGTAAGAGCAATAATATTCCTGAGATCAGAGATGTCATGTTAAAGGACCATGTATGAACTATAATCCATGTAGAAGATACATCTTCCCATCATTAACATTTATTACACAACCAACATGTATTAGCCAATAAAACATCAGCATTTGTAACAAGAGTCAATAATACTGTATCAATTCATATTGGATGGCTGAAGATTAATGCAGGGGGTGAAATACATGTATCAGTAAAAGAAGTACATTTCATGCCATCTTGATCATTCCAATCCTTTATCATCTTGCTTAAAATAATTCAATGTGATTTTTTTAAAACAGATCCATTTAAAAATTTAGTAGAAATCTTATTCACTGGAATAGTTTCATATCGACCACAGACTTAACAGACTTCTCAATGAACTTCAAATACCTAGCCATTGGCAAATTAAATTGATGAAGTTCAGGTTTTGTACACAAAAAAGTTTTTCCTGCACTTAACAAACATTTTGACAGCTCCTGCCTTTATAAGACTGATGAGTATTACATAAAATATGATGAGATTTGAACCTGTGGCCTGGTGCTAATATGGTATGCAAAATAATGTGTGGAATGAACAACACAGATTTTTATAGACTAAATAATAATAAGTACCCCAGCTCAAGTCATAAAACACAGACAAAATTCTCAGGGCTCAAAAGTCATTAAATATTTAAAGTGTTCCAGAAAATTCTACTGACTAAGTCCAAGCTTCTGTCAGTCGTCAACCTAATGAAATGTCATAGGTTTAGGTACTTTATTACAACAATTTATGATGGGGTTTAAAGGTCCTAATGATATACCTCTTTTTAACACAATTAGAAACTTGTCTCCATGGTTATTTTAGACAAGAAGATTTTCCCTGTGCTCGTGTGTTTTAGTGCTTAAATATAAATATTTTAATACCATAAAATAAATCTTTCCTTTGGTACATAGAAAAATTCCCACATAGGTCAATTTGATAAACTGACAAATCTGATAAAAACTAATGTGATTAGGCGGGATTCAAACCTGTGACTAGTTGGTGAAAAGCTATTGGAATGAAATACCCAAAACTGAGCTACAAAGACCCTTTAAACAAGAACTCTGAAGATCCCAAAAAGCAGGCAGAATTATTTGGATGCAAAAAAAGGCTATGAAAGAAGAGGGACAACTCCGACCCTCTTATGGTTGCCAGGGATGAAAAATAAGGGTCAATTTATGACAACAGGTCACTGAACTAGCATATATTGTTTGTGAAAATAGTATGAAGTGAAAAATAATGTGCTAACTATCTGCTTTTAGATTGATTGGTTGATATTTTTTGTCGCACTCACCATTATTTCACTTAAAAAGGGGTGTGGCCAGTAAGAGAGGAAACCGGGCTTTTTGCACAGAGGACACCTCCACCTTTGGCAAGTACCTGTCAACTCTTACACATAGGGTCATCAAGTGGAATATTCAATCAGATATTTAAAAAAAAAAAAATTTTTTTTGACTGAGTTGGATTTTAACCTCAACCCTGTAGATGGAAGGTCCCAAGGCCCCCTCTCGTTTATGAAAAAAAATCCAAACCACAACCCCCCAAAAAGAAATACCCTAACACATTACTTGTGCTAGAAACGAAGTGAATATTTATGAACACTAAAACACACGGGCACCGGGTAAATACAGATTACGGAAAGATGTTAAAATAAAATTCCTTTGTTAAATAGAAAACTTGTATAATTCTTAACAGGAATATAAGCAGAAGTAACTATACTTAACACCATCATATGTAGTAATGGGTAACAATTTGGAGAATTTGAATAATATACATAAAATTTGCTTTTTTGTGTTAAAAAAAAACTTGCATACATGTAGAGTAAAGTGTTTGGGTACAAAAAAAGAATTTATATTATTTTTTTATCACACACTTGCTGAACACACTTCTGTATATTCAATTAAAAGTGTCTTAAATAAATATATATATAAAGCAAGTAGACTATTGTAGGATTTAACAGTCTCTATTGGCAATGGTAACCAGATTATGGTGACATGGCTCTTGAGGGGGAGATACATTTTAGGTTCATATTTTTAAATTAATCCTCAATTATAAAAGCCCTTTTTAACACAATAAGAAACTTGTCTCCGTGGTTTTTTTAGACAAGAAGATTTTCCCTGTGCCCGTGTGTTCAAAAATATAATAAAAGAAGTCAGTAAATCAGCTATCCGTATTTATTAAAATGTTTTGTTTGCTAAAAAAAACTCAAAGTATTAAAAACGAGGACACAAACCTTGAGGATAAAGATTAGTTTTACATGTAGACAGAAAACTTGCTAACATTCTGGTAAATTTACTCAAAACCAAAGTATGAAAACAATAACTGATTTAGCCCATGGACCGTTACAGGAATACCTGCCTCCTTACATTAACATGAGATAAACTGCCTGGGGTGAATTTCTTAACCTCTTTTTTTTTAAATCACAAACTGTTGCTTATCTTGTTTTAAACAAGATCATAATACCATGGCAAACATACACATTAACTTCCCTACATCAGTTCGGTTGTACAGAATTAATTAACCAATATCTGATCAAGAAAATCACCTATCTGATCATCAGTTAATTAGTTATATCAAATAAAGCAGGGGGTAATGTTCATCTTACCTGTTAATGATATGAAAGTAATAAAAGGTAAAAATCCTGATCTCCATAGATGTCAGTAAGCTATGTGTAACAGACTAACAGCAACTGAATGGTGACAAGCCTGTACCCTGTTATGTGAGGCTCAAAAAGGGTTGGAATTCCAACTCACAAAACAATAAACAGGTGACATGAGTAAATAGATTAACTAAAGCCACCTGGGGCTTTTTAGGGAGGCTGAATTCAATTGTTTTTTTTTGTGTGTGTGAATAAATTGGCATTGGTATACAACTGTAACAAACATTATTGTTAAATGGTTAATGAGTTAAAAGTTTAATACACTCCTCTCAAATTACCAAACCTTAGAAAACAAAACATGTTTTTGGTGACATAATCTTCAATTTTGGACACAACCCCTGATCTTATATGTAAAGTGAACATGGGGAGGGTGAAGGAGGGGGGGGGGTCATTAACAAAATACTGAGGGGGCATAATCCTTGATCTGCATCGTCAAAAATGAGGGTCATCCCTAAACATCAGTTTTGATTATCATATTGTTACTCTTAATCTTATAACATCTATAGTTTGAAGAAACTACATGGTTGATTCTGAAATAAACTAAAATTTAATTGTCAAAAAGTAAACAAAATGTAAATAATTAGGGCAATTGTCCATTCATTTTAGGCCCAACTTAGTTCAAAACACTAATTTCAGATACATTGAAGACACTTAAGTAGCAATGGAAACCTTAGGATTTATAAAATAGTGGATAATTTCCAAATTTTGTTTTAACAGCAAAATATTGTTACTTACTTTTCTAAGACTTATATTCCTCATTTGATAAAAAGTATAGGTAAATTCCCTGAGTGTTCATGTCACACTGGTTACAGCAAATTTCATAAATACAAATTCTTCAGCAGTTACTCATTAAGTCCTATCCAAAGAATTGTAGGATAGAGACCAAGGCTGTTTGACAGTATCTGAGTTATATCCTGGTTAACACATGAATGTTGGACACAGATACCTGCAGGCAATCACATATAAATCTCACCATTGAATGATAGAACAGTGAGGTACACTGGAGACTAGTTACATGGTTAGTTTCAGCTGAAGCAGAACAAGATGATCTAAACTTTAAAACATCTCCAGTCTTCTGGAAGAGGAGATCTGTCAAACGACATTCAAGTGTAACATTAGTGACGTACAGAGTCAATCCAAATAAACTTCATAAAACAGAGAAATAACTCAGATAAAATATGGCCACATTGCAAGGTATATCAGAGCTTAGTGTGGTTTCAATAAATGTAGTGATGGCCCCAACAAAATGTCATGTGGATATAGTCAATGTTATCATACACATCCCCTGAGTCAAATGTTAAGATAAACATAACCTAACAATGTCAATAGTCTCAGGCTGTAGACATAACACTGTCATTTCTCATCCATAGGCCAACATGTAGAATAACTCATAAAATAAATCAGTAATTAGTGAGACCCTAAAACAGACTCTAAGATTAGTTCTGTTTAGTTAACAGCAAGCCAATAAGTCCCTTTCAAGTTTGGCCAAAATCTTGGAAGATCACACGAGACCATGCAAGGCTTAGAGGTATAACTTTCGCTGACTAGCCGTTCATTTACATTAGCGCTTATGGAGACCAGCGGTTACCCTGTCATTTTGTCTTTCATCATTTATTACAAAATCATATCCATTTTTTTTCTGATACACCTCAAGATATATCTGAAGCTTTCAGTTGAGATTTTTGTCAATAAAAATATCCACGTCAAAAACCAGCGAGAAAAACACAATTTTGTCATCTTATTTTTGTGCTACAAATAATATTATTATTCTTGTCAGTCAACAAAGGTGTCTTTTGGCTCTGTATATATGTATATCTGGATACAACTCTGAAAAAGACTTAAATAAAAAGTATAGATTGTAAGGGTAACACAAGATATGATTATCCATAAGCGCGAATCAGACAGCCGATCGGTTATATACTTAAACACTCGCGGGATCTTGTGGGACTCCAGTCAAACTTGAAAGGGGCTGTATTAAATAACAGATATAAGAAGATTGTGGCATATGAAGGAAAGTTTGAGAGATAGAGATGGGAGTGAGACATCTGCTAACTAGCAATCATCTATATGGGACCATCACCTATAATATTTTATTTTATTGTGATCAATTCAATAATAGAATATTGAACAGTATAACAAGCATCCAAATGAGAATAATGCTAAGACATAAATGTGAGAATTTAAATATATAAATTGTGAAATGTCTTGGTTTCATATAAAATTGAATGCGTTTATACAGCTAATGATATACAACTGTATGTGATTACCAGACCATGCAACAGTTATGACATAACTTTTACTTTTTCTGTTAAACCAAAGTGAACTCAGGTAAGTCAGAAAAATATACCTGTAGTTTTATATTTAATTGAAAATCATTGAAATCTCATATTTAAAACCTTATTTACACATGATGAAGTAAAACCACAACACTTTAACACTAACAGTTAATGTTCAAAATGTCTACATGAAGATGTTTTTTTCCTAAATTTTTCCTATATTTGGCAACTCAATTGAAAGTTTTTTTTGTTTCCCCGAAACCTAACCCTTTCTCAGATTAAGTCCCTAAAATAGGCTTGCAATAACCTTTTTGGACAATAACTGTGGTAGTAATAATGTGACTGTATTCATGCATGGTCTTGCTTTGAATCATTTGAAGTACCTCAGAAAAATATATATACTAAAACATGCTAGAATTTGGACAAAAACAGAAAGTTTCAAACTTCTTCCATTTAATACATGTTGGAAAAAAACAAGAAACAGTTTTCTGTATTTTAGCGAGATGATTATTCAACAATAACTGTTAGGTAAAAATATGACATTGGGTTGGCTGATGTTTTACGCGATACTCAAAATTATTTCACTTATATGGCACCATTGCCAGGTTTAGCTGGAGTCGGGGGGGGGGGGGGGGGGGGGGGGGGGGGGATCACACTGAGGAAATGCCTGACCTTCAGCGAGTACCTGGCAACTCTTCCACAAACGACGAGCAAGAGAAAAATTCACTCAGCTCGGAGGTCACCTGCAGAAGCATATATGGATTTGATACAATATTCTTTTTTCCGAATTTCGTTGGTAATTTGTGCCGGGAGTAGATATGGAGTTTAATTTAAGGCTGAACTGTACATGTATATGTCCAGAAAAAGTTTAATAAGCAAAGTAATACTCTTTTATCAGAACATTCTATTTATTCTATTCTACAACTCAACGTCCAAACAGAAATGTGAATGTGATCTATTTTATCTATTTTTTAACACTATAACACACGGGCACAGGGAAAATCTTCTTGTCTAAAATAACCACGGAGACAAGTTGCTTATTGTGTAAAAAGGGGCATATCATTTAGACGTTTATACCCAATCATATTAATTGTTATAATAAACCACAACCCATGATGGGTGCAATGTTAGTAGCAGAGAACAAAACTAAAGAGTGAAGAAGTCATCCAAAATAAAGCATTAATTTCCATGAAACATTTATTTTACAGCTTGTCTGTGAATCTAATGATTTATTTATTAACAATGGTCAGAGCCAGGATAACATTATCACTAATCTTATCCCAATCTATCAGATCTTATTTCCATTTTTAACAGATTTTTACTGCTAAAATTTCTATTTTACCTCGTAAACATTGTATATAGTTATCCCGTCAAATGTTGGTAAGAACTACAGGTGATATAGCTTGATTTCAGGTGAGTTTGGAATTAATTTAGATGCAATTATATACAGGTCACTGAATTCACTAATATACTTCTACTGGGCAGCTAGTTTTTAAATGAATATTATAATCTGAAAACATGTGAGTTTTGAATGAAGCAAACCATACGATGAAAGCTTTCTGTTTAGTAAAAAAAAAACACTAAAAGCGTAACTTTATCACAGATGTATTATGATGCTTTCCTAAAAGTCCGATTTTCCACTGACAATTTTATTTGAAAATAAACCAAAAAAAAACAATAAAATAGTTGAAAACCAAAAAAGCATTTCAAGTGAACTATTTCATGTATTTGTGGCCGGATATTCAGAGAATAACACATTTAAACACATTCTTCCATTACTAGGTATGTGACAAACAACATGAAAGGTCAAAGTGTTATAAGTTTTTAGGTCGACTCAGTGATAATCTAATCTGATCTTTCGAAACACCATAAACTATCAAATCATCATCCCAAAGTATATTGCCGTCTACAATGTTACTTTGAGCATCAATGGAATAAAATGACACAAGTAAAACCAAAATAATTCTACAAGTGCAACTATAGTGTCCTGTACAATGAAATGAAACTGTAGAAGCTGCTTAAAGTGGCATGAGCTGCCAAATTCACACTTTTTTCATAATTTCTGATCGTCAAGACAGTAAGAGGCTTTGAAGGCTATCAGAAAATTAAATGATTGGCGTTGGAATGAGGAAAATCCATACAGTATGTGGCCTGTATGAACCAAAAACGTGTTCGAAAAGTAAACAAAATGTAAATAACTGGGACGACCATTCATTCATTCTAAGCCAAAGTTAGGTCAAAACAATACTTTATCGTACATTTTCGAGATTAGAAGCACTAAAAAGCTTGTCAACATTTTGGCAGCTCATGCCACTTTAAGTAATATATTTTTGTCCTCAATTCCAAATATACTGCCCTCTACATGTATATAGAATATTAAACCAGAATAGTAAATATTCAATTGCTCAAGTTTGTCTTTCATAAATATTTTTTCATCCAAAGCAGAACATTTTGTCCTCATATCACTAAAGAAGAAAAAGATATTTGGCTACGGCTATTACTATACTTATTACTATTCTCATTGTTTCAACATTCCAGTTCGCATCAACTTATTTATTCAAAAGGTGCCATTACATCATTAGCCCGGATCATCTATTTGATGTAACCATGAGGTCACAGGCTCTAGTTTGATTTTTGATTTAATTTTTTATTCACCAGTGATTTATAGACATAATACAGTTATATACATAAAGACAAATAAAATATAGATACATACGTATTTAACATAATGATATCTGGCGGGAATAAAGCCCCATGAGTCCTGTCTTATTCCAGAGAATAAATAGAAGGTACAAATAAGTTTATAGATGAACAGAGGTGAAATAATATTGGGAGAAAATTAATTATTTTATATATTTTTTGTGTTTTATCGACTGGCTATTCGATTAGTCCCAGAAGTGCTACAGATTTTGCATCAGCTGTTCTCATTTCCCATCTCACCATATAAATCATCTAATGTCATTTGTGTAATAAAGCCTGAAATGAATCCAAAAAAAATATAATGTAAAGGCCATTTTTCTGAGATTTCTTTAAAGCTCATTCCGGGTCACAGGTACAAATCAATTTCAGTTCAAAGGAAAAGTTTTTTTGTAAAATCTTATTGGGGTTTTTCCTCGACTCTCCAATGTGGAATGATCAATGCCTGCAGGTACCAGCTAAAGTTTGGAGTTTTCCCTCGATTTTCCAATGTGGGATGATTGCCACATACAAGCTAAAGTTTGGAGTTTCCTCTGGGCAAATAGCCCTGTTTTCTTCCCACCAAACCTGGCAATGCCACAAGTTAAACGAAACAATCTTGAGTATAGTAAAAACATCAAATACATTAAATCCTTTAACTGAACAAACTGAAACTGTATTTAAATGAAATGAACAAGTAGAATCCAGCATTTAAATGATTACACTAATTAACATATTCATTATTCTAAATAAAATTTGAAATTCGTACATGTATATTCTATAAGCAGTGGAATTTTTTCCATTTACAAAAGCAATCTACGTAATATTTTTTTCTATTTATGGAAGTTCACTGATTTCCCATCAGTATCATGAAACTGTATTATTTCTGGATATCCCGATTGTTTCCACAGGCTGATAACAAAATGAATCATGATTACATATCGTCTCATAAATTAATATCTTATCACCCTGAAATATTCCCCATATCACATATCTGCTTTTGAGACATCTTCTTTGCATTGAGAGGGGCTCAGTGGTAGAGTGGGTTAGAGTGATCGTCCTTCAGTCTCACGCAGACCTTCTAATTGTGTTAAAAAGGGTATATCATTTAGACCTTTATACCCCCAAAAGTTGTTGTAAGTAACTAAACCTATGATATTTCATTTGGTTGACGACTGACGCTTGGGCTTAGTCAGTAGAATTTTCTGGAACACTTTGTAATACATTAAAAATGCTTATGCATCTTCAGCTATGGCAAGAATATCGATAGACTGAGATTGAACCCCATAGGCTCCTAGGCAACATATTTGGTTGGTAGTTTTTTTTTAGCTTATTGGCGCACCCATTCGTATGAATGATACGTATGTATGATGCCATACTAGTGAGTAATTATTACCTTGAACAATTAAGAAAACTGTGATGTTTGAACACAATATAACAATATATTGAATGTCTCTGTACAGGAGTATATGTTAGTACGCAACATATTGGTGTTTGGATATACTAGAACTTGCACCCTACTCGCACTTTAAAATGACATGAGCTGCATAAATTTGTCAAGAGAAGTTTCAAGCGAGAAGCCCCTTTTCTAGGCCAGTTTGACCATGGTCAAATAACCTGGAAAAACAAATAAGGCATGGAGGCCAAAAGGGTGGGCAACATATTTATGTTTCAATAATTCTATCTAAGGAAGATTTTTTAATTTCTAAGTAAAGCCTAAAAAAAATCCCCTATCTATTTTCTGCTTGTGAACCAGATTATACAAATGTTTAATAGTTTAAAGTTTAAATAATACCCTTTTCATCCCTCATAATACAATTAACTCATGTGTATCTAAAACGGTGTTCTCAACCTGTAGATAGCACTAATGTGCGCCATCTACGCCCGAAAATGCTGAAATAATTGTGCAATATGTGCATGTGTACGTTTTAGTGTCTGCAGAGCCTTTGCTGCCAATCAAGGATGATTGCAAGAGGAATAATCTTGTTAGCTCTGGAGCCTCGATATAAACACATAAAGAATCAAAAGATGATAATTCCTAACTTTCAGCGAAATTGGCTAAGCAAAGTCTTATGGCTATGAAATAGTTATCCAATTTTCAAATCTAACTTATTTTACAAAGTTTGAATCATTTAAGTTGAATAAAAATTGTTCTTCTTTTCTTCCAGCGCTCCACACAAGGGTCGAATTTTAAGCCTTTAAAATGACCCAGTACAGCCAGGCTTTAAAAGTTAGGCGTACTCATTACACCACTTAAAACTGGGATACACTTTATCTGCTGGACTAATGCGCAAGGTTGGAGCAGGTCAAAACAAACAAGAATCTTTCAGCCAGGTAATAGTAAGAATTACTATATAATATACAAGAGTACTGGATCCTGTGATTACAAATGAAACAAATTTCATGCAATCGGATATAAAGAAGCAGTACATGATAACCTATAGAAATAGAAAAGGCAACAAAAATATTTATCAAGTCAAGGAAAAAATACTTGCCAGACAACTTGACTAACAAAATAGACAAACTACTCTCTGGATCCAATACATGTAGATTTATTGCACATCTCCTCAATAAAATCTTACATGTCCTTTTATATTTTCTGATATAAAACACACTGGTACAAGGAATACCATGAGTTTCTGGCTATCAGTTGTTTTAATTATCAACCACTAGAATGACCAATGTACAACTGAAAACTGTTTTCCTCCAACACATGTAACAAATTTTAACAGGCTAAATCTTGACACGTTGGAATGTCATTAACAAATTTGAAGTGAACATTTTACAATGGTAGCTGGGAAAAAACGAGGTCAAGCATGCAATTCCCCAAACAATCTGGCCTCTGTTTTACCCAGGATAAATCCATCTTAATTAAAAGGTCAGAAAATACCAAGCCCTTTGTTAACATTTCATACCCACACTGTATCCAGCTAGTTTCATCAAGGCAAATATACAAACCACAAGCGGAAAATGTAATCTCATTTTAGAAAACAGTACAGTTACACGAGAAGTGTAACCCATAAAAACGTAGGACTCATTTTGGCAGTTTATTTCATCATTATCAGGATTCAGGAATGAAGAATGTTGGCCTTAGCTTTGCTGAAGAAACAGTGCAACTAATGGAAACAAAGGGTCCCATATAAATGTTGACCACTCCATTTGTGTTGACCACTCTAATTGTGTTGACCACACCACTTGTATTGGCTCCTCCAGTTGTGTTGACCACTAAGACATGTAACATTTGGGTTGACCACTCCCTTGTTTTGACCACTCATACTTATGTTAACCACTCCCTTTCTGTTGACCACTTATACTTATGTTGACCACTCCCTTGTTTTGACCATTCCCTTAAGTTGACTACCACCTTGTGTTGACCAATCATACTTGTGTCGACCATCCCCTTGTGTTGACCACTAACAAATGTGTTGACCAGTTCTCTTGTGTTTCAGAGGAAAATACAGAAATCCATATTTTGTTTTTAAATGTTAACTGTTTTTTTGTATTTTAGTGGGGATTGCAGCAAAGGAATCTGTTTTTAAAGAAAAAACAACTTTCAACTTTCCATTGTAGAAAAACATATATAGCAGATGTGAAAAGCAAGGCGACCATTTCTCAGTTTACAGGAAATAAAAATAATCTACTCTCAATCCCGTCCATCCCATATTCTATATTCCACAGAGTGAAATTTCCCATTAACAGCTCTGTGATGTGGACAATTTATCCCACAGTATTAAAGGGACAAAACTCTAGCAGACAAACTCTTAGACTAATACAGTTAAGTGTCTCTCTAACAACATGTATACTGGTACACTGTAGTGTATCATTGTTATTTATATGAGGCACATAGTAATGACAGGAGTTTTAGGTTACACTTGTTGAAATGTTTTGCACAAAAGTTTTTTTTTTATTATATTGGTTTATTCAACAAAACAGACAATTAAGAACTACTGCCTGAATACAGCAGGCTCATTGAGACATCCTGTCAAGATGGGGACATTTGTCATAAGTGTACTTTGACAATATTCTGTGTCATCACACTTCTGCCAGTGTTGACATGATAGCATACATGTAGATACAATGGGATGTATGTTGGTTGATTTATTACATTAATTGATATCTATTTATTGATTTCATTTCCATCTCTGGGGCCGGTTGTTCAAAAGAAAATTAGCTTAACGGCAGGTTAGATGACGTCGCGTCACAAAGCAATTTCTTTGTTACACCACGTCATTTAACCTGCCGTTAAGCTAATTTTCTTTTGAACAACCGGCCCCTGGTCATGAGAATCCAGTTTACATCGGTTAATATAGATAAATGACAGGGGGGCCTGCAGTATAATTCACTTTTAAGCAATTAATGAGTCAGGAGGGGGGGGGGGGGGGGGGGGGGGGGCATTTTGAGAAGAGATTTAGCATCATCAAGATTTCCAATTGTAGCAATTCATATTATGAATTTGGACAAGCTGAAGTGAAGTGCTTTGAGAGAAAATTCTGTAGACATAATCTCCCATACACGTAGATAACCAATGTCAAAGGGATATCATTGTAAGGATCAACCGTATGCACTTGTAAAAGGTTACCTATGTTAAAACAATATTGAAAACTGAATGAAAAGTAACTTACAACTGAGAGTACTTTCCACAGTCTGATGCTCCAGTACATGTAGCACTAATTAGGCTGGTTCAGGTCACCCCAAGGGTTCAGTAATTGTTCCCCCACAGTATTCACCCAGCAACCCTCCAAGGCTACACATGCTCCCCAGATGCCAGTCTCATACCACACACACCAAGCAGGACCTCTTGATACCCTAACTGCTAAACGAAAACTTGCTAGGAATTCTCAAAAACATTTAAGCCAATTTTTTTGTGGCAAATTCAAATACTCCGGTTTGACATGTGGATTTCATTTTGCTGGCAAAACATGCAAATGGCAGATAAATATGTGAACTTGCACAAAAGGTGTCTTAAATTTTATGAAAAAGTGATTATATATACAAATGGGAAAATTAAATAGATTCAACAGGCTAATTCTTAGGAAAAATCAGAAGCCATCTGAAAAAGAGATATAGCTAAGCATTTGTCCATTCCCTCACCCAGATCAATGACACTTGAATACTATCAACAAAATTCAGCAAGTTTCACACATTTAACCAAATACATGGATTCATGTAATATTCATTTTCTATCGTTGTAATTGGTTTCTAAAAGTTTGGCAGCTTTTCAGACAAATGACTTATTAAAGAGCTTGCTAGGCCTATAGATAAAAGAATTTTTTGGGGAAATTATGGCATATTACGTGCTAGTACAGGTGCAAGTAAAACCAGTTTAATTACATAACTTCCCTCCATCTTCACAAGCATATGGTATTTAATATCGGGTAAGTTTTATAGGCAGACAGAACTGAGAGGTTTCAAGATAACCGACTAGATCAAATAGCCAAATTCATCATTTCACAGCTGTGAGTTGCATTGACAAGTTTTTTTCGCCAGATTTTCTTTTTCATTTACTAAAACCATCATCGCAACCTGCAAAACTGGGTCATACGGACCTCATCTCAATTTCAATGTTTTACAGTTATTAATAAAAATGAAATAGTTTTAGTGATACAGTCAATTTTATGATATTCAACTACATGGTATACTTCAAATCATACCGGATCACCATACTAATAGTGGCATCAGTTTCAAAACGTTATTTTCTATGACAATTAGAATTTACTTTTAAATAAAAAAATAAAAATTTTGGCAGCTCATGTCGTTATAACTTTGTCTGAAAAGTCTACAGACAAATTCTTGGTTGCGTACAATTGCACAGGTAAAATCTCCTAGTCTAAAATAACCATGGAGACAAGTTTCTTATTGTGTTCAAAAAGGGTATATCATTTAGACCTTTAAAGTTCAAACCCAGCAGAAGTTGTTGTAATAAGCTAAAATTATAAATCCATGATATTTCATTAAGTTGACAATGAAACCCATATGATATTGATAAGCTCCTTCGGGTTGCAAGTGAAATATTTACCCAAACAGTGTTGCACAAATCTGAAACATATACCACT
Organism: Lepidochitona cinerea; assembly: GCA_963971465.1. Taxonomy (NCBI): domain Eukaryota; kingdom Metazoa; phylum Mollusca; class Polyplacophora; order Chitonida; family Tonicellidae; genus Lepidochitona; species Lepidochitona cinerea. The sequence continues at coordinate 6,390,828 of OZ020551.1, forward strand.
TAAAGCAGCTTACCTCCCCCACCCCCCACAACCCTTCAGCCTGTTTTGTTAAAAAAATCTGTATCCTCTCCGAGGTAAATGTTTCAAATACCAATGAGTGACATTCCAAATACATGTTTAAAGCAAATTTACCTAGTGCAAGAGCTCTAAGAGTTGTCTGTTTGACAAGTATTTACTCTCCATAAATCATTGTAGTGGTGTAGAACCTATGTTTCCTTTATGATGTACTGTTCCATAGTGCTCGCTGAAACCAACATAATTAACTGGGAGTACATAAAGACAAGCTTGCTTGTTGACAGTTCTGTTTACCACCAACACCCTATAGTATAAGGTTTAGCAGGGTGTAGGAATATTTTGGCAGCCACAAACTTTATTACAGGAAAGACAAACTGGTGATTAGCTTTACAAAACCACCCACTTATATTTCAAACTTTCTTCTCCCTTAAGAAAACTTAATCATAACTGATGCTTTTCACAATTAACCTACTGGACCCGCCAATAAGCTAAAACAACCAACCAACAATTCACCTACCCTCACTAGACCAATTGGACTGGTAAATAAAGACTGTCAGTCACAGTGGAGCCATCTCCATATCTCTGGGGGATCTAATGAACATCATAGTAACTTAAAGTGGGACTTGCCTTGTTTTTTACTATTTGCTTGAATGTTTCTCATATTATGCCCTGCTGGTGAATAAATATCAAATAAAATAAAATCAAGTGAACAGAGAGGATTATTTAGTTTATATGCTTGTCGCCACACTCATGTGTCTCTATCCTGTTTTCTTACAGATCAGGAAGAGTCTCACATTAAACCGTCACTATAAACTGCCAATATAAGGGTGAGTTATCTACTCTGAACCGACAAAACATTGGCCGGGAGTATTCTCCATTGTTCTTCAAAAGCAAATATGTCAACTTTCCATAATAATATAAATTTAGTTTTTTACATAAAAATATTTTTCTTGAATTTACAGGAAATCTATTAAAAGTGTGTAAATTTTGATCAGTTAGTTCTCAACTTCTCCACTGTATGTCATCAAGTATGCTTCATAATCAGCTTTTGATAGTTATGTTATCACTTTTAACCGATTTTGGCATGTTGCCAATTTATTTATCTTATTTGGAGGGTTAAATTATCTGTTTTGCCTGGGAACTTTTACTAATATTTGTCATTTGTGTGCTCTGTGATTTTTCCATCTGGACAAAGAGTTGACCAGTGTGCTTCAAGGATTTCATATTATTGTGTAAGTATTAACTATATGAAACGAACAACCATAAAAAGTTTTAAAAAGACGTTTGATTTTAGAGGGTCAGTTTCAGGAAAGGTACTAAACAGAATAATATTAACTTGAGAGAAAAAAAACTATGTATCTGTTGAGTGAGTGAAAAGATTTAACTTTGCTTTTAACCTTATTTTCCCCCAAGAACCACTGGACGAGGGTTCAGGCGCTGGCAAGGCAACTGGACCTGCAAGGCTGTAGATCACAGGACGTGAGTTTCTTGGGCTACCCTCGAAAACATGCTGCTGAAATACAAGACTTTTTCAGCACGTCACCTAAACGAAGTCTACTGAAAATAGTATAGCCCAGTAAATACAGATAGTGGATTATCAAATCGCTTGATTTTTTGATGGTCTTAAACATACAAATTGTTGTGACAAATAAAGTTTGAATTTTTTAAATAAAATTAGTAGTTAAAGGTTTACATGCAGTATATGTATGATCTTGATGACAAAGGTAAGTTTATAATTCTTTGGATTGACACCTGAAACACAATATGAGAAGGTAAGATGATAAATTTACAATAAAAGATAAGTAATTCTCAGTAAAACTAGAAATTTGAAATTCATAGGCTTCCTACCTGCAAACACACCTGGCAATAATCTTTGAAAAACTTTTCCAGAATGCATAATACTTAAGGTAATTTCTTGTTTTGACAGTTTTCTGTAAACTCCCGACTACATTGTTGGGAAAATTACTGCCTGTCTGAACATTGTGCAATCTCATTAGGTCTGCTTTGAAGAGATAAAAGCGAGAGCTGGCTGTGGTAATGGTTTTTCCATGAGACTAAATGTTGATGATGATGGTTATAGACTGTCTGGATGAAGATGATCTAACACATCCCATCCATGTGCTTTTGAAGGGGGAAACACTACAACCCTATCCCAATAATGAGACTATAACAAGTTCAACTCTCTACAGTATTTATACCAAACATTGCCGAACTGCTCTGTAAAATCATTGCAGGAAAATAAAACAAAAGACATCTTCTAGAATTATCCCTTAACCTGATAAATTTGTTCTGTGAATTTAAAAGGCAACAAATTGTAGCTAATGTGTAAATGAAGTAAGCAATTGATTTCAATGTTATTTTTGTAACTTTTCATATGAATTTTTTGCGAGTATACATGTATAATCCATGAGATGGAGTTTATAACCTTGTTTTTTGTGCTGGTTGTAGGCTATGAGATGTAGTTTATAACCTTGTCGTTTGCTAGAAAAAGGTTATTAGATATAACCTTGTTTTTTGTGCTGGTTGTAAGATATGAGATGGAGTTCATAGCCTTGTTTGCTAGAAAAAGGTTATGAGTTGGAGTTTATAACCTTGTTTTTGTGCTGGTTGCAGGTTATGAGACAGGGCTGTCATTATAGGGAGAGTGATTGCTCTACTTCCCCTCCACACACCCCCAGAGGGGTCTGAGGAGACCTGTTTATCACTCCCCCTAACTCTCCCTACCACTTTCAGGCGAGTGTTCATGTTTTTCGCTATCCCAAGATAAAACTATTCTCCAACCCTTTCATGTCCATTAAAATATAATTAACTGTATGATAATATGAAAAACTGGATAACATTTTTTTAAAGACTGTTTTCTCCAGAATTTGCACAACAATTCTGACATAGATAAGTATACCAAAATAAAAATTTCTTTTCTGTAACTTTAGACGCTTTTATTTCCTTATAATCATGTTCTCTCTCTGGGGAGAGTGAAACAGGTCACCCTGATAGTTTTGGGAGAGCATATTGTTACTCTCCCAGTCTATTCTTAATGACACGCCTGTGAGATGTAGTTTATAACCCTGTTTGCTAGAAAAAGGTTATGAGATTGAGTTTATAACCTTGTTTTTGTGCTGGTTGTAGGTTATGAGATGTAGTTTATAACCTTGTTGTTTGATAGAAAAAGGTTATGAGATATAACCTTGTTTTTTTTTTTTTTTGCTGGTTGTAGGATATGAGATGGAGTTCATAGCCTTGTAGTTTGCTGGTTGTGAGATGGAGTTTATGGTTGTTTTGTTCGTTACATAGTTTTGTCTGTCCCGGGGGGGGGGGGGGGGGGGGGGGGGAGTAAACAAAATTTATGGGGTTCAATCTCAGTCCACCGATGTTCTTGGCATAATTAAACCATTGTTAATGTGTTACAAAAGAAATCCAGAAATTCTACTGACCAGTGCTAAGCTCTTGTCAGTGAAATATCATAGGTTTGGTTTGGTTTGTTACAACAATTTATGGGGTGTAAAGGTCTTTTTAACACAATTAGAAACTTGTCTCCATGGTTATTTTAGACAAGAAGATTTTCCTTGTGCCCGTGTGTTTTAGTGATCATAAATATAATCCATACAATATTTTTAAATCGCCATCTTACAGTTGTATGTTTTCAGACAGTATATTACCAAAGTAAATTTACCGGTAGTAAAAATACTGAATATCTAGATTATCTTGGTAGCTTATAGTCAGTAAAGTGATAGTCTCTTCCACTAACACAGGCCTTCCATCAATAGGTCATGAATCCTACTCAATTCAAACACAAATTGTTTTCTCCCCACAAAACCTGGTAGAAGATTTAGAGTGCACCGTAAAACATCAATCAACCAAATCAGATGGCCAGGTAACCTACGGTACCACCCCCAGTTCAGATCAAACGAACCCCAATATACCAGGTAAGCCACCACCCCCAGTTCAGATCAAACGAACCCCAATATACCAGGTAAGCCACCACCCCCAGTTCAGATCAAAACGAACCCCAATATACCAGGTAAGCCACCAATGTATAGTGGTATAATAATAATAATACTTTCTGACACAATTTGGTCCATAGAAACATGATACAAACAATAGAAAAGGCAGGGTAAATGGTAACTAAATGAGCAGATAAACTTAATTATATAAAATATCTTGGAAAAAAGCTTAGAGATCAAAGGAACGTCAGATTTACACCATGTTCTCAACTGAACATTTGCTGAGGATTAGAGTCATTTCAAACGAGAGAAACAGTTTACCTAACAACTCTCCAAAGGATAAAATTCCCTTTGTTTAAACAAACATAATGCTAGCCCTACAATAGTGATGTAATGCTGGTATGTACATGTAATGTTGATAAAATAGCATGAGCTATCAGAACTATTTTCCAATAAAATTAGGAAATTGTTGCACATTTTTTTAATAAGATAACAAATAAACAGTATCTGAATCATGCCACTCTAAAGACTCATTATTATGCCATATTCTGAAGTGTGAGAATAAAAAATATCAGTATCAATTTCAGGGAATCAAATGAAGATGAAAAACGAACGCAGAAAAAGAGAAATGACGTAAAATGATAAAGCATTTTGAGCAAGTCACATGAAAAACATTGGGGAATTTGGTCTTGTTACAAATTTAATTTCATTCTTTATCAATTTTAAGAAGATTAACTTCAGTCACAAAGCTACAAGGGCTCCTCAAGATTAATGCTAATTATTTGTGATTAAAAAAAAAGTGTAACGACTCTGAAAAAACAATAGATATATATTTATATAGTAGAGCCTCATGAATTGTCTTCTCTGCAAAAGTTAATTGTTTAAAAGACAAAACCTGAGTGGAAATAGCTTAGTAAACAATTTCTGAGACCGACACATTTATAGTAATGTTAGAAGGACATTTATTTTTTTCATTTTTTTTTTGGGGGGGGGGGGGGGGGATCACAGACCCCACTACATTATCATACTTACATAATTCCACTTGGATTATATGCCATCCCCTACTGAAAAAAAAAACCTAAAATCATTTTATATAATAAAAGAGGAGAAGACAAAATCAAAACTTACGATAACTTCCAATATCTCTTGTATTGGTATCCAATAAACTTGGGTAAAATAACTGTTGTCCACTTCTCACGAGTAGAGCTTGGTCAATAAACAGTGTGAGGCTGGCTCATATGAATCCATGGTGTGTGGATTTTTCATCCTCAACTAACCGGTTGTCAGAATTGTCAGTGAAAAGTCTATTGTTAACATCTTCACTCAGTGCTAGTCGTTGTTGGACCAGTGGGGTAGGTGAAAACAGATTGTATGCCTCAGCTTTGGGCTAGATCTTTATCATGTACTGGAAGAAAATGTCTACAAGAAACGCCACCAAGCAAAACACAAACATGCGATAGAGAAGATCTGGAGAGTACATGTCAAAACATGGTCCAGCAACCACTGAGAATCTCACCTAGTCTCTCTCGTAAAATAACTATTCTCTTCCAGGCACTTAAACCCTTCTCCTTAGGACAATTCCACATTTAGCTCTCATTGGCAAACTCTTGTGTTCTCTACTTCATCACTGTCTTCTACGTTACCTTTAAATAGAACATCAATGACATGAAATCAGGAAACAATTTACTAACCAAGTGGCAATTCCGTTTAAAAAGTATCAAATATATAATCATTAAAACCATTCTTGAAATAAAATACTCTAGCAAACAGATTAGAACGATTTGATTTCTAGGTGCAGTAAAAATTATTTATCTGTATTTGAAAATCTGACTTCTGTATCTTTCACACTATGAAAAAGGAAATTATATAATATGTAGAGATCTGCTTGAAGGAATTATGTTATAGTGAGAAATTGAGAGAGCATGTATGATATAATCATGTTAAGTAACGTGCTGACAGATAGTTTGTTGGCAGGAGGATAGCTAGAGCTCTGCTGACATTCAGGGATTCCTTCCTACCCTGTTCATTACATTCTGGCAGCCTGTCTGTCATCTTTCATAATCCCATTATATCCTCTCACTAACTCCTCTCTTACACACATCTCTTATATACAGCCTTGAAAATAATTCTGGCAAACAAAACTGAATTAACGAATACAAGCAACACCCATCATGTGTATATTTTAACAAAGGAAATCTCCATAGTTATTTTAGTCCATAAGGCATTCTCTGTTTCAGTGTGTTTTAAGTTTTAAAAAAACTCCCTGTTTCCTTGTGTTTTAAGTTTTAAAAAAACTTAATATCTATTATTTAACATGAGGATGATTGGTTACAATTCAAAGCATAGAGAAGAAAAGTTTATGGCATTCTCATTACAGACTGGTACACAGTCAGGGGAGGTTTTTATCTTCTTAGGAGACAAATTCAATTCTTTTTCCAATTGTTACCGCTGCCTAAATATGGCAGACAGATATATGTTGTACATACCTTTAATGTAAATGAGTTGCAATTGGCATGTTCTATTTCTTAACTTAACAGTTTTGCCACACAAAGAGTTAGGCATTTTTTGTTCTTCTAACCTGCACAAAATAGTTCCCCCTCAGTGATGAAATTTGTTACTTTGCCAACTATTATTTCCATCAAAGTGGTTTACAGCCAAACTGTTCACTATGTCTTACATAACATTGACTGGCACATCTCCACATAAGTCTAACCTTGTCAATTACTGTCATTTTTCCAAGCCCGAACCATTCAGTAATTTACACAATTGAATATCAGCCCTACATTTCATTTTGATACAATAGAGCAGTTTTCCTCTATTGGTAAATATAAAATTCTTTCAAACATCAACAAATTTGGATATTTTTTTTGTTTAAAAACTCTTTAGTGAATAGACAAATCTATAATCTTATAGAAAACAAAAAGTTAAAAACCAATCTGGATTTCTATGGTGTACCTTTGTTTAGCATCAGGTGGCATAAGCAGCCAAAATGATGAACTAGGTCATTTTTTTAAATCTTTTATATATATATATATTTTTTTTTTTATACTATTGCGGTTTGATGTATTCACAGGCTGTATGGATTTTCTTTATCCCAACATCAGTCCTTTAGTTTGATGATGAACTTCAAACTCAGGGGCCTCGGTTGGAGTGATTGTCCCTCAGTCCGACACATGCCTTCCATCGATACGGTGCAAGTTTGAATCCTACTCAGACTTTCGGACAAAGAGCCCGGTTTCCTCCCCCACTAAACCTGGCAACGCTGGCATATAAGTGAAATACTCTTAAGTGCGGCGTAAAACATCAATCAAACCCTTTTATTGTCTTGTTGACCAGAATTCATGGAAAATGTGTGAATTTTGACATGCCACTTTCACAAAAAGACTGGACAAAAACTACTGTACCTCCAAACTTAAATTCTTTGATTCACTAAACCACTCATTTACTGATCACTGAAGTATATATCTTTGTATAGTAGAGACAGGATGAAATCTGGTTTTTCAGCTATTATCTGGGCACTTGAATAAAAACCATAAGATCAACCTCCATAATTCTGCAGTTACAAAGAAAATCCTGAGTAAAGGCCTTTTGCATTGCAGAAAATTGTTTTAGAATTATACAGATTTTAAACTGGGGTCTCCTGTCGCTTTCTCTGCGTGAGTTTGTATTGATTGGGAGCACTGTTAAAGAAGCATGACCTGCCAGAATTAGTATTTTTTTTATGAATTCTGACTTTCATGAGAAGTTGCATGTACCTTGGACAACTAAATAATTATGGTCAACTTCACTCTGTGTGTTTACTCCCCTTATCAGTGCTGAGGCTAAAGAACCAAACATATGTAACTACTAAAACAGAAATGTCTTGAAACATATTGTACTGCCCCAGCAAACTATCGCAGCACTAGAGTCACACGTGCGCGGCTAATATTGTTTGTCTACATTTTGCATTACAGTCCAAGGATGTGAACTTGATTACACACCAACTTTGCAAGGACATCACGACAAACTTAGGGTCGAAACAGGGCGCCACTAAAAGCCTCCTGGCCCAACTAAAGTTCAATCATGTGCTACCTGTTAAACGATTGAGGACGAACAACACTTTGTCATGTCTTGAATTTACCAATGACAGGCATCGGTCCTTTTTGCAACTGCGGTCAGTTTGTCCTCACCTTTTATCGAGCTATCATTTAAAGGAAAGTTCACTATGATAATGGCCTCAACAAATTTTGAAGAGGTAGAAATTAATTCTCTTGCTTTATATGAATGGTCGACTAGGCCCTAAGCTGTCATAGTTTTTTACTTTCTTTTCATAATTATAGGCCTTTATATGTATTGTTGAATTTGTGATCAACCACTATCAATATATTGCCATTATTGGATTATCCGATTATTGCATTCATCTTCAAGTTCAAATACTATGTAGCCTACCTTGTCCAGTATATTGATAATAGTACTGATATTTTATTCTTTCATTTTGAATTTACTTTTTCATTGTTTTGCTCTGTAGGCCTACCCTACCCATTGTTCAGACTTCAGTGTAATAAAGAATCTGAATCTGAATATAGAAGGGAGGGGCTTAAGTGACTCAGTCGATAGATAAAAACTACAAATTTCTGAGTGGGTTTTCACTCTAGCGCTCTATTGTGGGTAGTTCAATTTTACCGAACTTATGGTGATATTACATATACCAACCCCAGACTTCTTTAGAACACATAAAAGATTATTCTTGTCCTCTTCTGTTTATTTTTATTTACTTTATTTATTTGGCATGCACCGTTTGACCCAGTTGGAACGTAACGCAAAATGGCGGCAAAGTCTCCAACAAATGACAATTTGTTGTTGTATATAAGACCAGGTGTACACCCTTTGGCATAGCTATATGTAATAAAAGCAGACAAGAATAATCTTTTACAAGTTTTAAAGAAGTCTGAAGTAGGAATCGTCCATATCGAGGAGTTACAATAATATTTTCATGGCTTGTAATTTAAGCATCATTTCCACCTTGTATTTCAACTTCGTATACTGAACGTTGGTAATGGTATATGTAATATCACCATAGGCATAAGTTCGGTAAATTGAACTATATTGTGGGAGGGTTGCGTACCGTTCGAAGGTTGGGGTATCCTCCGGGCAAAAATCCCCATTTACTCCTTTAGTTGGTCGACTAAACCTGGCAACGGAACGCTGCCATAGACTCATACAAATAGTTAATACGTGTGTGTGTATTGTTGTTTTTTTTTCAATTTCGCGGGAAGTGAACACCAGCGAATGACAGCTCGGCTGGTAAACTTACATCTCAGTTTAGCAAATTCGATGTAACCAGTATGTAAATTTGAAGAGATCGTTACTTATGACCACGTTTTCTGGCGTTGATTTGTCTTATAGAAGTTCTACTTTTGTAAAGTATAGAATTGAATCATGTCATTGAACATAAAAGTGACGGTTACCTGCATGGAGCTACGTCTGCAGCAAGCGACCTTATCAAAGGGGGGTAACTCTAAGGGCAAGCTTTGGCTAGCCTGCCTGGATTTCTGGGGCCGGTTGTTCAAAGAAGGATTGCCCTGGCTCCTACTTTTCAACATAAAAAAGGTAAAATTTCAGTCACTGATTGACTGGCGTAAAAGTATCTCTAATGACTTGTCAATGTGCACAAACTAAATACGCTATACCCCTAAGCATGAAGGTACTTTTCTATGAACAGAGTTACTTTACTAAATTAAAGACATTTAGTTTGCAAATTATTTTGTAAGTCCTTATAAATATAGCTCCGGTGTGTAGCGTTATTGTGAAGTCCTAATGTCACCGGTCCCAGCTGGTTAGACCATTGTTTTCTACAATTATTATAAATACAGACTTTGTGCGTTGTGTAAACCATAGCTACGTAACATCGTATGATTGAGTTGTATTCAATAAAACCACGACTAGGTAAAAAAAAAAAAAAAAAATTGTCAACTGGTTTAGAAAAAAAAAACTCAAAACGTGACCACGCAAACCAACACAAAGGCCACAAGTGGCTAAAAGTCACTAATCGTCCGTCATATTTTATTAATCGGGCATCTAAAGGCATATTTTTAAAATATCGAACTACTTTTATGTTTCATTCCTACATTATAGCAAACCAACCTTGATATACAGTTCACATTTCCATTAGATACATGAACAATTCCACGAAAAATGTTAGCCTATACATATCTAATTTTCTAAAGTAGGCCTATTTTTTTAAGATTTAGATTTATTTGAAATTCATTCGATCATATTATATCGAGCTATTGGCGTAGAAGTGTTTTTAGTAGAGTAGTGACTATTTTAAACTTTGTTTTATTTACTAAATAATTGAGACCTCGACAACATCGGTAATTGCATCAATTGCGCCAACTGGTGCGTCAGTTATCTGTTTTATTGCACAATTATCGGTTTTGTTAAAGGGAAAAGAAATTGTATGTGTTGTTGTCTTAACAGTATAACATTCTACTATAAAAATCCATAAATGTATTATGTCTTGCGTCGAGGGATCTCAATAGATCGATTTAATTGTAGGGGTGTTATCTGCTGCTTCAGTTTATACTAAATAATAGGCCTAATGATGCAAAATATTCAAGTGAGAAACCATTTTCTTTAATCAAACTGAACCATCTCTTTGTGGCACTATGCTTTGAACTATGGTTTGTGTTCAATTTCAAAATAAATTTAGCACTTTTAATGTGGCATAAGCTGCCAAATATCTAGAAAAAATAGTTGAAAGAGAATTAATAAATTATTTGTCAATTTATTGAGAAGTACCAAATTAGATCTCTCCGCTGGTACCAGCCTTGGAAGTTGAACTTTAAAGTGGCATGAGCTGCCGAAATTCACACTTTTTTCATAATTTATAATCGTCACGACAGTAAAAGGCTTTGAAGGCCATCGAAAAACTAAATGATTGGCGTTGGAATGAGGAAAATCCATACAGTATGTGCCCTGTACGAACCGAAAACGTGTTCGAAAAGTAGCAAAATTTAAATAACCGGGACGACCATTCATTCATACTAAGTCAAAGTTAGTTCAAAACAATACTTTATCGTACATTTTTGAGACTAGAAGTACTAAAAAGCTTCTGAATTATACGTCTTGAGAAAAATAGCCTATAATTTCAACATTCTGTGTTTACGTCAAAATATCAACATTTTGGCAGCTCATGCCCCTTTACGGTGTTTTTTCCTAAGCAACAAAAACCCTAAAATGAACTGATACATCCCGGCTATTTCAAGCTGTAACGCATCTTCGGTTCGTATTACAGGATTACTGGCTTTTCTGATACTTTTTATTCCATTGGCAATCTTAGTATTAGGAGCTCAGGGAATTTTAAGCTGGCCAGTAGAGCTGGAATATGTATACCACGTTGAAAAATGTAACTTAGACAATCACCTGATTGCATCGCAATCATTACCATATACACTGTACCTTAGGCATAGAGCGACTTAGTCTATTTTGTATGGTAATGCTTGCAATGTTAACATTTAGCCGGTACCTGGGAAGTAAATTAGTTTGGAAGATTCTTTGATTCACTAATTAAATAAACCACCCATTTACTGATGACTGAAGTCGTATATCTCTGAATAGTTCAGACAAGATGAAATTCTGGTGTTTTGACTATTATCTGGGCACTTAGAATCGATGTTGACGACAGGACTTCAGTTCTGGGTATGCCTTCACACTACCACATATACGCCTACTATAACTGTACATTTTTTATGTGTCCCATGTTTAATTGGAGTGATTTTACTAGCAGTAAGTTCGTATAAATTCACTTTCTTCACAAATGTCACAAAGTCTACTGCGGGGAGCGGGCTTTTAATGACTGACCCTTCGTTAAGAACATCTTTGTTGTCAAATCTACATGTAGGCCCTAAGTCACGGTAATTTTAAGGTGATAAAAAAGATGAGTACGTTTTCCTTTCAAACGGTACTAAAACCCAATTTTTACAAAAAAATGTTCGCCAAACTGTGCAAAATTAAAGTTGCGAAGTGTCATCAGATGACATACTGCCAATCAATCTAAAATTAGAAGTTACCCTTGTTGTAAAGTCTATCATAGCCGCATCTAAAGGAGATCTCGCGAAAATACGATTGGCAGCCAATAAGCTTTGCCGTGAAGATGGCAGACGAGTCAGTTAGACGTTCTCTGATAACGCTTCTTAAATTCCTTTTCTCACACTACACCCCCGATAATTCCACTCCCAGGCAGTGTGTTATTTTTTGCATAATCAACGTGTGAAATTATGGCCCAAGTAACGCTATGACCTCACGAAAGATCTGTCAAAACTGACGTCACAAATTAATTACGGCATCAGTCATTATGACGTTAAGATCAAGCGTCCAGCAGCAACTCTATATTGAAGGGCCTGGGATGCCGTCGTTCCTGGCGTCACAATGCCTTATCGAGTCTTTTTTGGACAGCCATTCTTGAAAATAGAGCGACGTCGCCAAATATTTTTTAACTATAGTTAAAGTTAGCTGTGTTTTTTTTATAAAACGCTGTGTTTTTTGTGTAGTGTGAGGAAAATATTATCAGACTCGAGCCAGTGTATTACAACTCGAGTGATATTCATCGTAACACACTGGCTCTCGTTAGATAATCTCTATATAGCACAGTTTGGCGTGAAAAAAACCGTAGAGATATGGTTTTGTTGCCGTTAGAGAGGAAAATTTACCGCTTACTATATTTACTAAGTTCTTTACTTTCCTTCTCCTTTAAGCTAATTTTCTTTTTAACAACCGGCCCCTGGCCGACATCTATGTGTGTCTCTTCGTCATCACATCTTACAATCATTGGCCAAAGCTCATCTATCGTTAATTGATATTTGACCTCACAGATTTGAAAACATTTTGACGTCCGATATATTTGGCATCTTGTTCAAAATCATTCTAATTGAGAAAAAAACTAAACACTAATTGTATAAAATTATCCGTGTTAATGGTATCAACTCAAAAATTTGAACTCTAACGGAATACTATGGTTTGTTTCACAGCATGAATTAAAGAAATGACATTTCACTTAAAACAAATCAGCTTCCAGACTTTCGATTAATTTAAAATAACGGCCACTAATACAAATGTATTAAACACATCTGATCGACATATTCATTAAGATTTTCAGATTTCTTCGACACCTTAAATTATGTGTAATGTTCAAACACATGAAAATTATGCTATGTAGATCGCGTGAAATACAACAGCATGTTTATTGTTCTTCTCTTCTAACATCAATCAAGCCAGTCATAAAAAAAATGTTCAGAATTTGAATTGCAATTTATTTGAACAGCTATCTGCCAGGTATTGATTGATATTATATCCTTGGCTTGACCATCATTTGTTATCATATGGAAGCAGTGCCAGGTGGGGAAGATTTACAAACTGAAAACAAGTCTGTCCGAAAATTCTCGAATGTGAATCATCTGCCATGGCAAATCCACGTAAACAGAAAACCGGTCTGTTTTATGCTGACCAGCTTAATATCAAACTTACGCTTTCAAACAGCAGAAACAACTCAAATCAATTGTCATAAGTAAACATTCTATTTCAAACAAAGGCGAAAATGTTGAAAAAAAAATAATTAGAAACATCACCTTTATAGCCAAGAAACGAGTGGTTTCGCTATATCATGAATACAAAATGCACAACCTAAAGAGGTAAGACTAGTTTACATCACATAAAACAAAAAGCTAATTCTATTTGGAAAATTCATATGATCAGACTAAAACAAGTTCTATTACGTAGTTTCTAGCCAAATATAAATAGGTAGATAATTGGGTCAGATAGTAAATTCACGGTAAGGCTTTTTTTGACATACGCTTTCCATAAATAAGGTAACTATAAAACTGACGATTCCAGGTTGATTTAGCAACTCATGCAAGAACCTCTCTCTGATAAGCGAATATAGCCGGCCCAGAATCAACCATTATTGGGTGTAGTAGGGCCTATGCTTCCTCTTAGTATTCGTCCCCTTCTTCTTCATCCTCAGCATCCATCGAGTCAACACCCACTTCTTCATAATCCTTCTCTAGGGCAGCTAAATCTTCACGAGCCTCAGAGAACTCTCCCTCTTCCATACCCTCTCCCACATACCAATGGACGAAGGCACGTTTAGCGTACATTAAATCAAACTTGTGGTCAAGACGAGCCCAGGCCTCAGCGATGGCGGTGGTGTTACTCAACATGCAGACAGCTCTCTGCACCTTGGCCAGATCACCACCAGGGACAACAGTTGGTGGCTGGTAGTTGATGCCGACCTTGAAACCAGTGGGACACCAATCCACGAACTGGATGGTTCTCTTGGTTTTTATGGTAGCAATGGCGGCGTTCACATCTTTTGGGACGACATCACCTCGGTACAACATACAACAGGCCATGTATTTACCGTGACGAGGGTCACACTTCACTAATTGGTTAGCAGGTTCGAAACACGCGTTTGTGATCTCGGCAACAGACAGCTGCTCGTGATAGGCCTTCTCGGCTGAAATAACAGGTGCATAGGTGGCCAAGGGGAAGTGAATGCGAGGGTATGGTACCAAGTTGGTCTGGAACTCTGTCAAGTCAACATTCAAGGCACCGTCAAACCTGAGAGAGGCCGTAATGGAACTAACAATTTGTCCAATCAGACGATTCAAATTTGTATAGGAGGGTCTCTCAATATCGAGGTTACGACGACATATATCGTATATTGCCTCATTATCCACCATGAAAGCACAGTCAGAATGTTCCAGGGTGGTATGGGTAGTCAGAATGGAATTATACGGCTCCACCACGGCTGTGGACACCTGTGGGGCAGGATAAATCGAGAATTCTAGTTTAGATTTCTTGCCATAATCCACACTCAGTCGTTCCATGAGGAGTGAAGTGAATCCAGAGCCGGTTCCACCTCCAAAGCTGTGAAAGATAAGGAATCCCTGAAGGCCGGTACATTGGTCGGAGAGTTTACGAATTCGATCAAGGACCAAGTCAACGATCTCTTTACCAATAGTATAGTGACCCCGGGCATAGTTATTGGCCGCATCTTCTTTCCCAGTAATTAACTGCTCCGGGTGGAAAAGCTGACGATAAGACCCCGTTCGGACTTCATCTAAAAAAATATGAGAATCATCCTAATGGTTAACACGATAGAGAATATTGTTGCAATACAAAACAAAACACTAAATTAGTCGAAAAGCGTTTCTAGACACCAACCCTGATGCACCTTGTTAACGCACAGATTTTCCAGTTCAAATACAATTTAAAAAATATACGTTCCTCCAAACGTGCTATATGAGTAGTTTCCCTGTCTTAATATGAAATTTTGCACAGCAGGGAGTCCTCCCAGATACGTGTAAAAAATCGATATTTGCACAGCAGGGGTACTGACGTAAGCGTCAGAAAATCGATAGGATGACGTAATAAATGACAGATGGTGTGTGTCAGATGTCGAGAAAATCAATACCATGCTCGTACTATAGTACGGGCACAAAATGTGAACTTTGATCGGGAAAATTGAAAGAAAATGAGTAAAAATGAAATAGTAAATGACGTTAAGAAAATGGATTTCGGTCGAGAACAATAGGATGAAGGCGTTAAGACGTTGAACGATAGCGTTAAGACGTAAAGAAAACTGTTAAGAAAGTGAGTCTAAAACCATAATTTATAAAAATATCAATAGCATTCTCGTACTATAGTACGGGCACAAAATGTGAACTTTGATCATGAAAATTGAAAGAAAATGTGTAAAAATGAAAATAGTAAATGATGTTAAGAAAGTGATTTTCGGTAAAGAACAATAGAATAAAGACGCTAAGACGCTGATCCATAGCGTTAAGACGTAAAGAAAACTGTTAAGAAAGTAAGTCTAAAACCATAATTTGAAAAATAATATCCTCGATTAACGTCATGTCATTAAATCAATGGTATTCATCGATAGGATGACGTAAGAAATGGCAGATGGTGTGTGTCAGATGTCGAGAAAATCATTCTCGTACTATAGTACGGGCACAAAAAGTGAAATTTGATCGGGAAAATTGAAAGAAAATGACTAAAAATAAAATAGCGAGTGACGTTAAGAAAGTGGACAATAGAATAAAGGCGGTTAAGAAGTTGAGAGTTGACGTTAAGACGTAAAGAAAAATGTTAAGAAAGCGAGTCTAAAATCATAATTTGGAAAACAATATCATCGAGCAATGACAGATTGTTACATCGTATGACGTCATATAATCACTGTCATTCTCGTACTATAGTACCATGTAAATCAATAGCAGATCATGGTCAAAATGTAAACTTTAATCGAAAAAATTTAAAGAAAATGAGTAAAAATGAAATAAGTAATGACGTTAAGAAAGTGATTTTAGGTAGAATGAATGCGTTAAGACGTCGAGCGTTAGCGTTAAGACGTAATGAAAAACAATAAGAAAGTTAGTCAAACATTTTACAAAAACATCGTTTGAAATAGTTTTAAAAAGTCACTAGCTAGAACGATAAATATACAACCGAGGTGACACGTGGTAATTGCGCAGTCGCGACAAAGTGACGTATTGGATCGATAAATCCATAGTTTGCCAGCGAGTCAATGACATGTCAAAACTTGTTAGACTAACACGTGTTACAAAGCTTTAAAACGCAATCCTCTATGGTTTGCCAACGAGTCAATGACATGTCAAAACTTGTTCGACTATCACGTGTTTCATCGATTTTTAAAAGAGTATAAACGCTCGATCTTTTTTCAGTCTAGGCATAAAACATCCAGTCGTACACCCTTTACCACTTATCAACGTATCAGCATTCCTGGAAAAAATGTTTTGCATCAGTTCTAGCCTGAGAGTAAAAGTGATAGGCTCAATGGGACAAGCTCGTGTGTCTTTTCACAAGTTTTCCAACGATGACAATGTGAAAGAAGTTTTAACGTTAACAGAAACCGGTTGGAATGGAATAACGACTTTGGCCCATAGAATTGACGGAATGTTTTCGATCGAAGAACCGTCAGAGAGACCGTACAGTTTGGAGGACGACTTTTATATCAGCTGCAGTCGATTTAACGGGAAGGTCTTAATTCACATAAGGAAATGGTTTACACCTAAAAGGTCACGAACAGAACCAATGCCCTCGTTAAAAGCCACCAAGACGGGAATTGCGATGAACGAATTTGGTTGGCAAAAATTAAAGGAGAATTTTCGCAACATAGACAATGACCTTAGGCGTATGCAAAACGTGATAGACATGGCGGAAGAATTTACAGCAGACATGGAAGAAGACATGAAAGGAGTTCCTTTAAAAGATTTGGACATTGTAGAAGGAAACCAAAATGACACTCAATCTTGTACATACGAGCATCATAATCAAATAGAGGCGCTTCAATGTAACAAGTGTAACGCCAAAGACTATACAAATTGGTGATACATACATGTTAAATTTTAAAATTGAATAAAACAATTTTATTTTGAAATATTATCGTTTTTTAGTATTCATTTATAGCGCTGTTGTAACGATGTGGTTTCATTTATTCGTTAGCCATCATGAACAAGCAGGGTCGCAATGACAAACTCCTGCATAAGCTATATTATACACCCTCGAGCAAAGCAAGCTTTACCGGAGCTCGAGCCTTATTCGAGGCAGCCAAAGAAAGCCGAGCAGGGATAACTCTAAACGAAGTTAAAAACTGGCTACGTCGTCAAGACGTTTACACGCTACACAAACCTGCACGTAAAAATTATCCACGAAACAAAACTATTGTGAGTAACATCGATCAACAATGGCAAGCCGATTTGGTCGACATGGTTTCGGTAACGCCAAAAAATAAAAGTCGGTATATCCTAACTTGTATAGACATCTTATCCAAATATGCCTGGGCTGTACCAGTTAAAACCAAGACTGGAGAAAACATGGTGAAGGCATTTTCAAAGATATTCAAAGACGGAAGACGACCGGTGTATCTACAGACGGATGAAGGGAAAGAGTTTTTAAATAAGCGATTTCAATCATTTTTAAATCAAAACGAAGTTTACCACTTTCACACCTTTAAGGAAACCATGTGTGCTATAGTCGAAAGATTTAACAGAACTTTAAAGAGTCGTATGTTTAAGTATTTTACAGCGAACAATACTCGCAATTACATCAAGGTATTGCCCGATTTAGTGAAAGGTTATAACAATGCATACCATCGGAGTATCGGAATGGCGCCTAGTGAAGTGAACGATGGCAACTATAAAATAGTCCGACAACGGCTGTACGGAAAAACTAAAGCGATAAAGAAACCTAAATTTGCCATAGGTGATTTAGTACGTATTAGTAAAGTCAAAGGTATATTCGAAAAGGGCTACTTACCTAATTGGTCAGATGAGATTTTTACTATCGATAGATCCATAACCCGATCACCGAGAGTTTATCATGTTAAGGATTTTAACGGAGAGGTTCTAAAAGGAACATTTTACGAATACGAATTGCAAAGAGTATCCAAGAATCCCGATGATTTATATCGCGTTGAAAAAATAGTAAAGACTGAGAGACGCAATGGGAAAACATACCTTTTAATCAAGTGGGAGGGTTGGCCGAGTTCATTCAACTCATGGGTAGAGAAGTCACGTGTCCAAAAAATATAAATACCGCAGCCCTGATTCACTACAATCATTAGAATAATGGAAGACAAACGCGTTAAAGCATACGCAGCCGCGGGGTTTGTATCTGTAATACTTACCATCATCCTCGTCACGTGGTCACAAACTAATGGCGTTAAAGCAACATGCACCAATCAAAATACCACGTATCCGACAATTCTACGTACAAATACCACTTGTTCGTTCACAATACCCATAGATAAGCGTATTAGGGTGAGTGTATGTACCGTTTACAACGTGGTTAGAATAGATGTGCGCTTTTATCTCAACGACAAACCAACGATTAAAGGAGTTTGGCTAAACACACAACAGTGGAAACTGTTTGGCAAATACCTCGAGCATATCAACCGAGCTATAATGAGAGAAACGAGTTCGACATGATACCTTTTCTAGGGCTGCTCTTACAGCTGGCCGATGTCTACGTCACTTACCGTTGCGTCAGTTTTTGTCGACAACAAAGTCAATGGGGAGCCTGCGTTAAAGCTGTGACATCGGTGAACGATTACACAGAAATTCTCAAATACATCTTCAAAGACTTTAACTTTAACGCGGGTCGTTATAAAGTGCTTTACGTGTATACAGCTGACGTATGCTCTGGATTACCTTCAGCGAAGGCGTCAGCCATTTGGGATTTATATAAAACTTTTATAGATAAAAAAGAAGATTCAGTTCGAAGATGGATACTAGATGGAAACATCCTTTTACCTGCATCTTAGCGGGGCCTACCGGTAGTGGTAAAACAGTTTTTATAACAAAGTTCATAGAGAAGCTCTCTCTCATAATGAAACCATTACCAGAAAAAATCATATGGTGTTACGGCGAATGGCAACCAATGTTCACACAGTATAATCACATCGATTTCCACGAGGGTTTGGAGGTATTGTCAAATCTCGACGCATCCCACAGAAAATTGATTATCATCGACGACTTAAAGTGGCATGAGCTGCCGAAATTCACACTTTTTTCATAATTTCTGATCGTCACGACAGTAAGAGGCTTTGAAGGCCATCGAAAAACTTAATGATTGGCGTTGGAATGGGGAAAATACATACAGTATGTGGCCTGTACGAACCGAAAACGTGTTCGAAAAGTAGCAAAATTTAAATAACCGGGACGACCATTCATTCATTCTAAGTCAAAGTTAGTTCAAAACAATACTTTATCGTACATTTTTGAGACTAGAAGCACTAAAAAGCTTCTGAAATCTACGTCTTGAGAAAAATAGCCGATAATTTCAACATTCTGTGTTTACGTCAAAATATCAACATTTTGGCAGCTCATGCCCCTTTAATGTCAGAAACAGACGGCAAAGTCACATCGCTGTTTACCAAGAAAAGCCATCATCAAAACGCTAGTGTAATTTACATAACCCAAAACCTGTTCAGTAAAAACAAGGAAAACCGAACTATAAGTCTCAATGCTCATTACATAGTGGCGTTTAAAAATCCCAGGGATGTGTCTCAGATAACGCATATTGCCAAACAAATGTATCCGGGAAGTATGAAATTTTTTAAGGAAGCTTTCACAGATGCAACTTCAAAACCGTACGGTTATTTGTTGATGGATTTGAAGCAAGAAACACCACAACATCTTCGACTGCGCACTGACATTCTTGCCGAAGACGTTCAGTACGTATATATGCCTAAAGTATAAAGACCTGAGAGATAACGGGACTTTTCATTTCATACGTCCCTGGTCGACATGTCGAAACGTATTCGAAAACACGCGTCTGTCTTACATACATTGGCTACCGCTAAACCTAGTGTGTGCCAGGCGATTATTCGAGGCGCTGACAATGAACTATTGAATTGTCTTTGCGAGTGTTGCAAAAACATGTTAAAAGGCAACGTACATCTCACCCCCGGCCAGAAGAGAAAACTTTCCAAGTACAAACAACATCTAAGATCCCTCGTTAAAAAATCGAATTCATCCAAGAAAAAGAAAAAGATTCTGCAGAAAGGAGGTTTCATAGGAGCATTATTGGCCCCTCTGGCTGCTACTGTATTGGGACCTCTCGTTTCAAAAATATTTACATAATGGAGTACACTAAGAAAATGGCTCTAATAGAGCCCAGACTGTTGGATTCACTACGGGGACAACAAGGACTGCCGGTCAGTTCAACAGTGCGAACTCTAAATTCTTTGGATAATGAAATGAGATCTATATTAGATCAACCTCAAATGTCAGAAAGTGATAAGGTGAAACTATACAATCAGACGTTGCAAAAGTATTTAGTATTCCGAGACCAACATCTTTTCAAACAGCCCCCGATACCGGTGATTTTAAAAAATGATAACCAAACAATAGAATCGACGTCAGGAAACCAGCCCCATGACGAAAAAATCGAATCGGCTATTTTAGACAGCGTGCCACCCACGGTCAAAAAGAAAACAAAATTATTGCTCGATCAGATTAAACAACGTAGTGATATGAAGTGGAACGATAGAGGAGAATTAATGGTCGACCAGAGCGTCGTTCCGAATACAAACGTCATAGATCTCGTCAATGACGTTGTGAGACAACGCCATCATACATCTCCAAACGGCTGGGAAATATTCGTGAAGGGACTTACGGATATAAATATTCCTCAAGAGTTAGTAGCCAATAAAAAACGTTGGGATTGGATGCAACGGAAAAATGAACCGCACATGGAAAAAGCAGAGTCCTTGGAAACAATCACAACCATGTCGTCTAAAAAGAAAAGAAAGAAAAACTCTACCCCCAAACGACTAACGTGGGAAAGTTATTAATCCTATAAAATCTGCACACTATATCTTCGGGTACTATTTTCCAAAAAAACACAGAACTATCAATATGTTTTACTTGGATCTTCCTTCCAACAGTAGTTCACGATTTTTCCCTGACAATACATTGGCGCGTTATGTAACACAATTACCCAGAGCTATTCGTCTGACTGGTGAGTGGGACGTTGGCCTCGTCGAACTTCATTATCCTTTTAGCTGGTATACCATTCAACCCTTTGAAGCTTGGTTGCTAGTAATCGATACAGAGGAAGATGTTCGTCACATGTTATACATGAAACCCGGAAGATATGATAACGTTGAGCACTTTGTAAACTGTCTGATGAATTGTGAAGGTCCATCAATATCGGATTTGGGTGAAAAGTTAGATTTTAGTTTAGACTCACTAACGGGAAGAGTAACGATAAATGTTCCTGAGAATTTACAGATCAAATTGAGTCCGAAGCTGCGGAGTATATTAGGATACGATCATTGGTTGTATCAGCATGGGTCCCACACAAGTGACAGAATGGTAGATATCAGTAACGGTGTAAATTCGATATACGTTTATTGCGACGTGGTAGAACCACATGTTGTAGGAGATAGTGTGGTACCCCTGCTGAGAATAGTTCCGGTTTTAGGGAAAAGAGGTGATCACGTGGTCAAAACGTACGAAAATGTTAAATATTTCCCTGTACAGAAAAAGGAATTTTCGACTATCGAAATACTTTTAAAGGATGATGCAGGAAGTAATATACCATTTGAATCGGGGAAGGTGATCGTGACGTTACACTTTAAAAGAAGGCGTTCACCACATTTTGCATGATGACTGTAACACCTTACTACAGAGATTCTCGAAAGTTTGTCGACTACTACACGAATCAAGTGGGACACGGGATAGATTTTTATGCGGGAAGTCGTACTCAACGTGGTCACGGTCTCGGAAATTTATTAGGAGGGTTGGTGAAAACTGTGTTACCGTTGATAACTAAAGGCGCCAAATCAGTCGGTAAACACGCCCTCCGGTCTGGATTAGAACTAGCCGGGGATGTGTTACAAGGACATAATGTAAAACATTCAGCCAAACGACGAGCAAAAGAGGCGGGATCGAGGCTTTTAAATCAAGCGGTCAAAGGAGTCGGGAAAACCCCTCCAGGTAGAAGGCCTTTAAAAAGAAAAGCTGATAAAGTTCCCAACAGTCGTCGAAGAGCCAAGCGTGGAAGAACATCTACCAAAGATATATTCAGTCGTTAAAAAATGTCTCTGATACACCAGCACTCTTGCGAATGCACAAATTCCGAATTGGACTTATTCACCGTACCACCCACGCAGACCAGCGTCGAACGAGGGGAGTGGATCGAACACCACCCAATTTCTACCATTACAGACCACGGACCAGTTGAATTCACTATTTCTGGGACCGGTGAGGATTACTTGGATCTCTCGAATACATATTTACAAGTAAAAGCTAAAATCGTCAACAGCGATGGAAAGACTTTGACTCAGGATGATGGAAATGATGTTGGGCCTGTAAACTTGTGGCTACATTCTTTATTTAGTCAAGTGGACCTGAGTTTGAATGAGAAATTGATATCTTCTTCAAATAATACATATCCCTATAGGGCCTATTTAGAAACGTTGCTCTCGTACGGACAGGAAGCTAAAACATCCCAATTAACGTCAGCGTTGTGGTACAAAGACTCCATGAATGGAATGGACGATACTCTAAACAACGCAGGGTTTATGAAAAGACGAAAATTTACAGAACTCAGCGGTGTGGTTGATATGATGGGCAGATTACATTTAGACATTTTTACCCAAAACAAATATATTCTAAACGGAGTCGATGTAAAAATTAGGCTCGTACGGAGTAAACCGTCATTCGCATTAATGTCCCTCAAAGGACAAACGGATTATAAAATAGTTTTACAAGACGTGGCCTTGTTTGTTCGAAAAGTTAAATTGAATCCTTCTGTACAGCTGGGACATATCAAGGCATTGGAGAGAGGATCTGCGAAATATCCTTTGAGAAGAGTAGAAACAAAGATATTCTCTATTCCAGCGGGACTGCTTACCATTAACCAAAAAAATTTGTTTTTAGGACAGTTACCCAAACGCCTTGTCATCGGTTGCGTGGATACAGAAGCCTTCAACGGAAATTTGAAAAAGAACCCTTTTAATTTCAAAAATTACTTTCTCAACTACTTATCTCTTCACGTTGGCGGACAACAGATTCCGAGTAAACCGCTTACTCCTAATTACGAAGGAAAAGGAAACTACACTAGGAGTTATTTAGGGTTGTTTAATAGCACGGGCCAAGTTTTCCAAGATACCGGTAATGATATTAATAGAGAGGAATTTAAATCGGGATACACATTGTACTGTTTCGATCTAACACCTGATTTGAACGACGGGCCCTACTTCAACTTGGTTAAACAAGGGAATTTGCGTTTAGAGTTACATTTTGCTAAGCCATTAGCCAACACCGTCAACGTCATCTGCTACGCTGAATTCGATAATATTCTCCATATCGACAAAAACAAAAACGTGGTTTTTGACTATAGCACTTGAAATGGATAACTATCAAATAGAAAATATTTTAAAAGAGGATTCTTACACGGGGCCAGTTGTCCATGGAGTATATCCTAGAGATAGATTACCGAAACACGTTCCTCGTTACCCCGTCGCATTTGTTTTTAATACCGATCTTCACGATGGGAAGGGACAACACTGGGTTGCCATTTATATGGATGAAAATGGACGAGGCGAGTTTTTCGACTCTTACGGTGTATCACCTCAATTTTCAGAATTTCATTGTTTTCTGAAGAAGTTTACCAAAGATTGGACGTTCAACGATACTCGTCTTCAAGGCGATTTCTCCAGCACGTGTGGACAGTATACCCTATTTTATCTGCTCCATAGATGTCGAGGAATAACTATGGATACTATTGTTCGCATGTTTGATGACGATTACAGAAATAACGATGTTTTGGTTAACGATTTCATGGTTCGTTATTACGGAATTCCTGATACTTTACTGTTTGACGTTGACTTTATGGTTTAGTTAAACCTTTGCGTAACACGTAAAAATCAAACAAACAAAATAATCAATGTGAGATATTGTTTATATTTACATGTATCTCGTAGGTATACAATCATGAAATAAAAATGTATATGTACAAATGAATATTCTATTTGTTTTTATTTTATTTTAGTATAAGACTTTATTAACAAAAATTGGCGAGTACATATATCAATAAATCCAAATTGAAAACAAATAATAATGATAACTTAATAATAACAATAATCAAAACAATGCAAATATAATAATAATTACAAGAATAATAATAACAATTATCACAATAATAATAATAACAAATATTCACAATAGCGAGAATCAGAAAATAATTTATTTACATTATTTAGTCTTTTAAATCGAGTAATGTACAAAGGGAACATAGTAAAAACTTTAGCATGGATCATTTCGAGGTTTTAGGGACAACATATTTTCGGACTGGGATGAGAGAGTAAAGTTTAAAATTGACAAATTCAGTAGATCAAAATCCAAAAGGTAAAGTGTCAAAGTTTGGTTGGACCACTCTTTTGGTGTAGCATATTCGGTAGTCCTTTGACTCTGGTTTATTCACAATCTTGAACTTTTTTTTATCCCTCGTAATTTTACGAGGGTTTACAGTCGTGACGACTGCATGAGTAGGACAGGATTGTTGTAAGCCAGAATCGCATCGACAAACCTCTGTGCAAAATGCTTTCACCATTTCCTCTACCTTCGGGAAATTGATCAATTGGCTGTTTTTGTAATTTAAACTAAACC
This sequence comes from Lepidochitona cinerea, assembly GCA_963971465.1. Taxonomy (NCBI): domain Eukaryota; kingdom Metazoa; phylum Mollusca; class Polyplacophora; order Chitonida; family Tonicellidae; genus Lepidochitona; species Lepidochitona cinerea. Next base: position 6,415,966 of record OZ020551.1, read on the forward strand.
CTCTTACCTTACAAACTTCCTTGCCGGTGTTTGTACGGTAGCAATAGTTCTTAGGACCGCCCGAAACAAAAGTCTCTATGAAATCCCCGTCCAGTTCATCGGTCAAGTCCCCTAATTTATCTCCTAACGGAGGTTGGACGCTGCCCTCATGTTGTATGTATACTATGGAATCTGTATCATAGTATAATACATTTCTATTCAACAAGTCGAGGACTTCATAGAGCTTTATTCGGGCGTGAGCCGTAGTGAAGGCAGCTATATAAACGTTTGAAGAGGCGACCGTTTCAACGGCGTCACTCTTGTGACGCCATTCTAACATTACTACATCCTCCGTCAGTAAATGGAAATTCGTAACAGTCTTTTCACGATCATTTAAATGGTTGAAAAACTCATCCACATCTGATACGAAATCCGTTTTACCGAGGTTAGATCTCTGACCGAACTTACCCCAAAAAGAGTTTAAACATAGCTTAGCCACAGAGCGCAATCCAGGATTTTTCTCAATTTTGCTCGGGTCTAGCGTAATGTCTTCAGCCTTTTCGTATTCGGTCAGATATTGTTGTTTGTCGTCTTCGGTTTTACACCACTGAGGCCATCCAGAAGCTTGTTGTTTTATCTTCAAAAAAGTATTTACATATTCCGAAAAGAGACCCTGATTCTGACCGTCGTAAACAGCCGTTTTAGAAAAATGATAAACTTCGTAAATTTTGACAACTTTGTAACCTTTTTCAACGGCTAATCGAAGTTCCGGACTAGTCCATGTACCTATTATAGACCTTTGCTCGTCGGTGTGACGACACTCGGCAATAGATCCATCTGCACAGGTACGACATAAAGGAAACAGCAATTTATCGGTTCTGTACGGGAGTACGGGATGGTATAAACCTCTGGGTGGTAAAACTTTAGCCTTAATGAAGCCGAAATATTGAGAAATGGGTTGGAAATTATCGGTGATAATTTCAGGGTAACCCAGGGGATATTCTTTTCGCTTATTTGTAAACGGATAGAGGCTTGTAAAGTCCACGTACTGAATCCGTTCATTACCGTTTACCTTATGGTATAGTCTGGAAGCGTTCGTTCTACCACCGAAAAAGGCATCTCGAGGGTCAAGTCGCTTCTGGATGTCAATAGTGGATATGAAATCGCGCAATTCCTCAGAGTCTTTTATTTCCTGTCGGAATTCGTGATCCCATTTACATACGTAAGTAAAACCCAAAGACTCCAAATAGGCCTTTTTCTTCATGGTAACGTCGTATAGCTTTGCCATTGATTGTCCGACTTTACTGTTGTCAGTGGTAGGTTTGTAGCATACAGGGCAGCCATGAAAATAACAAGAGTGATATTCATAGACTACCTTGTCAGCTCTGTTCCAACCATCCAACCTGTAATTGCCGATTCTTTTTTCGCCGAGGTTTAAGGCATGTTGAATAAACAATGGCTTCGACTCGTTCCTAGACTGATGAACTAGCCATTCCATCCATTGAATAGATACGTCAGAGTATTGATCTCTAGCTACCAAACCTTCCGCGGGAACACGAGCAACTTGATCTGGCTTCAAAAACAATTGTCTATAAATAGCAAAACATAGACTAGCCACGGTAACATAATCAAGGGGGTCTATTCCAAATTTAGTTTTTGAATTTTCAAGTTTTGTTAGTCCTAAGATTAATTCCCTGTACTTTAAACACGACCGTCTCAAAATGTCAACGTCGGACTTACAATATCTATACATTTCCTGGCGGAAATCGAACACTTTGCCTCGCTGGGTCTCGTACCACTCGAGAAAAGCGGTTCGATTAGAGGTTGACATAGTGTCGTAACCGTAAAGCTCGGGGTCTGGAAATGGACCGATATAATTTTGATTTTCGGGCGTGTTAAAAAAGTGAGGAAAATAACCTTTGGCGAGCTCAGTTAAGCCGAAAGTTTTGGGGAAATTTGCCAAACTGGTAGGAATGTGGTTTAAACTGTCTATTATTTTGATACCTAGACTCACCACGTGTATAAACATTATTTTCGAACCGCTGTATGTCACCTGTGGAGTCACGGAATTGTGGATTAGGTACTTTAGTAAGTAGATACCATCGTACCCGGATAAGTTATGGCATACAGCGGTGTAATTTTTGTGCTTTCTAGAAAACAGCCAAGCACAAAAATCGTTGTCTGTATCGTCACCGCTAAACTGCTCTTCCCTTAATCCACAAGATTGACACACAGAGTTCGAATTTATAGAATCATCGTTTATACACGTTTTGCATGTTTTCTGAGCCACAGCGAAGTTAGGTATGTGTTCCCCGGTGTTTTGGCAGCATTCAAAATCAAAAAAGATATACGAGCACGATGGCTTTTTACCCTCTAAGGGTTTAATAAAGCAATAATGTTTCTCTAAATGGTATACTTTACACCATTTACAGAAACGTTCACCGCACTTGTGTTCTTTTGGACTGCGTTTTTGCCATTCCAACAAGGTATGGCAATGCTTACAAGCCCAGAATCTCTGACAAATAGATGGAAGGCTCTCGCCATCCCCTGTCGTTGCGTGAGACTGTTGTTCCTTATGTTTTTCGAAACAAGCTTTATTTCGAAACGTACGGAAACAGTCTACGCATTCGACAGGTTCAGAAAGAATACAATCACGTCTGTAGCACAAGTCGCAGAAAGTACCACATTTGTGCCACTCTCTGTCATTGTACCCTTTTAAACACACATCGCAAAAATATTGAGTCCCATAAAACGCTTTCATGTTAGTTATAACATCGAAATGATCCTGGTCAAAATACAAATAAAGTTTTGCTAGCCTTTCTTTATCCCCCTTGTAAATTAATCGATTTAATTGCTGGGCTCCGACGACGATTATTTGAACATTGAGCGCGTCTTCGAATGTCTTTACGTCGCCCAAATCACAGAGAGAATTAGTGGAAACACCCGCCGCCAGACACAGCTTTTTTGCCTCTATTCCTTGCAGCCTAAGTTTACCATTCACTATACGTTCTTTATTTTTACTGTTAAATTTATAGGCCATCGCGACTACAATGGCCCGAGGTAAACATAATAAATCTTTGTTTTGAATCCGAATTATACTTTTTTTAAGTCGTTTACCCTCCTTAATATTAGTTATCTTAACCCCCCTCCCTCCCCTTACTTTCCGAATGGTCCCAATTTCGAGTTCGAAAGAGTCATTAAATTGCAAGGTAGACTTGGACTGCAAGGTTTTTTCGACACACTGCATTACTGTAGCGGCCGAAACATCTTTCTTGTCTCGTAAGTGTACAACGATGGGCGTTTCCAATTCTCTCTGATTTATGTAGACGCGCACCAAGTCCTCGTCGTGAAGCCCAGCCGTTGCGATAGATAAACTATTTTCAATGGCCGACCCTAATACATTTAATTTTTCCTTCCAACCGGCTTTATCAACGGAGTGTAGGGTTACCTTATGGATTGTTTCCTTGGCCCTAAAGTTCTCGCGTTCCACTACACTCCGTATGCCGATTGTGAAGGTTGGAGGGTCGGCCGTACTTCCCCCGGACTGTTCCCCGGATGTACTGGGTTGGGGTTCTGGTATCTCGTCCAACAAAGATACCATTTCCTGATCGTTTAACATCCTGGAAAAAAAAAAGAAAGGGATTTTTAGTACAATCGAAAAGATAATAACTATATTCTTACACAATGTTTACAGGTTTTGGAATTAATTTTTTTAATTGAAAAAAGAACAACGACGTACCGGGGATCACAACAGGGGGTCTCTAATCGTCGATGAATGGACGACCCGGTCCTTTTACTGGAAGACTCGGGTCCATCGACAGTCTTGCGTTTTATGCCTGACGCGTGACCCACACTGAAAAAAAAAAATCATTACAGAATTTAAGACAATTGTATAATACATTTTTAAAAACATTATTGAAGAAAAAATTGTATAAAGGTTTAAAAATATAATTGAAGGAAAATTATATATGTAAAAACATACCTAGGTCCCGCGTCCAGCTCAGATTGTATCTGAGGTAAGCCATTTAACTCAGTCACAGGCCTGAAAAGCAAAGGAAAGTTGCATAAATGATCGGTTTGACCAATAGGGATTTAACAATACTGCTTTGCTTAATGGGTTAATTATATTTTATCATCGACTCGGCGGGGTATAATTGATTATTGATTAATCTTTTATACACTCGTCAGGGACATTACATAGTCGTATTGTAGTTCGAGGCTGTATACCATTGATGCACTGTGGGACAATGAGCGTAAGCTCACTGATGCCTGACTATATTAAACTGTTGATCAACACATGGACTTAACTACGCTTTGCATTTATTTCGTGTGACGTCATTAGACTTCAGACATTTTGCTTTGAAAAGATTTCGGACTATAAAAGACTCACCAGAGATCAGCGTCAAATGCATCGTGTAATGATAACGTCGGCAAATCTACATCTGTGGACGCCGACGTTGACATTTCGGATCTGAACACAAAATAATAAAAACGTCTGTTAAAACATCTTTTTTTATTTCAACAAAGTATTCGTTACTCATGGTTTTTTCGGATGTAAAGGATATTCAGATTAATGATAAAAAATTAAAGACATTTTAAGACATGATATTCAGATTATTAAAAATGATGCAACCAAATAGTGATAAAATTGAAAAGCAATAAACTTACTTTTCATTTGGGGTCTGAATGTGTTCGAATTCTTGGTCCCAGTTCAAATCCCCGAGAAATCCTAGCCTATGGATAAAGAAAAAAAATAATTAGTTGATAACTAACAGCAGAGGTGGTAGTTTTATATTCAGGTAACCAGGCGATAAACATAGTCTACAAATAAAGTAAAGTCTACCCTTGGTAGACAATGTTTAATTCTAATAATGGCCGATCTATTAAACGTATACACATATTTTAAACAATTGACTTAATCGGATTAAAAAACTCACGATTAATTCGACCCATACCGAGCCCACCGCACATTTTAAAATGACCTCCATGTTTAATGTGAAACTTCAAAATCATGAAAAGGATTTTTTATGAACACACATCGGACACTGGGCAGCCAGAAAAACAATACAAATATTTAGACTTTACAAATTAAAAAAAATAAAACTTACTGCGAAGTGGGAATATCTAAACACATTAAGTCTGAGAAACTGGATTCATTGGAGGAAAATTCCATCTTGAAGTGAGTTGTGATGTTTCTGCTTGCAGATAACCGATATAAATCAACCTACGAATTCCCGGCTTATATAGCCCAGAAAATGCCACGCGCTTGGACCTACCGGTAGACCAATCACAATATCCAATTGATTTCAATTCTAAAGTTCAGAAAATCAATATTTGCACACGTTAACTGTCAGTTTTTTTTTTGACTAGAGAGGGTGTCACAGATGGGCCCCCCTGGATTTATGATATTGATGGCTCTCTACTAGCGGTAGCCACACTCGTGTGTCTCTATCCTGGTTTACTTACTTTGCCGGTCAGGTAGACTAGCGGGGGTGTCGTTTAATATGTACTGTGTTACGTATGGCGAGTTGGTATGGTGGGGGGGACACTCATATGTGACGATATCGCCTATACTTTTAACATGGGGTTAATTGATTAAGTTAACTTGTGCACTGGTGCGTGAGCAGCTTGTTTTCATTATTTATTAGTATATCTAAATAGCATCTCCCTATTTTATTTAATACCTTTGGAATTAGTTTTTCAAATGCGCCTTGTTTTAATTTTTAACAATATCCGTCTTTTTTTCATTGTTTTTATATATATTTTCGTATGTAGGTCTAACAACAATCAATTAATACACCGGGTTATTTCATATTTACAAGGTTTTTCAAAGTTGATTTCTATAAAGTCCGTATACCAAAAGATTATTAATTGACAGCCAGCTGCTACATATCAATCAATTTGATTCGAGTACTTAGAGGCTCTCCAACTGCGCGTTCAACTCCCCCCATCCCCTCGTCCCCCATATATTTCCGCAAACTTTCACTTTGGGTTTAAGTCGGCGGCTTTTAAAATTGGTCAATTCGTACAACAACAAAAATGTCTATATCATACTTTTTGATAGTTTATAGTTTTGAAAAAAAAAAAACACGTTTTGTTTACTTCCTTTTACGTAACTTTACTATTTTGTGATAGCTCAAATCATAATCGGTTAGCATTTCACAATTTTATTTAATACTTTGGTATTAGTTTTTTCAAATGCGCCTTGATTTAATTTTTACAATACCGGTGAAAATGTATATAAATAGTTTTTGCAAAAGAACGCTTTGTTATTCCCCGTTATGTTCCTTTACTATTTTGTAATTGCTCCAATCATAATTGGTAAGCATTTCACTATTTTATTTAATACTTTGTTATTAGTTTTTTTTTTAAATGCGCCTTGTTTTAATTTTTAACAATATCCGTCTTTTTTTTCATTGTTTTTATATATATTTTCGTATGTAGGTCTAACAACAATCAATTAATACACCGGGTTATTTCATATTTACAAGGTTTTTCAAAGTTGATTTCTATAAAGTCCGTATACCAAAAGATTATTAATTGACAGCCAGCTGTTACATATCAATCAATTTGATTCCAGTACTTAGAGACTCTCCAACTGCGCGTTCAACTCCCCCCATCCCCTCGTCCCCCATATATTTCCGCAAACTTTCACTTTGGATTTAAGTCGGCGGCTTTTAAAATTGGTCAATTCGTACCAAAAAAAAAAATGTCTATATCATACTTTTTGATAGTTTATAGTTTTGAAAAAAACCCACGTTTTGTTTACTTCCTTTTACGTAACTTTACTATTTTGTGATAGCTCAAATCATAATTGGTTAGCATTTCACAATTTTATTTAATACTGTGGTATTAGTTTTTTTCAAATGCGCCTTGATTTAATTTTAACAATACCGGTGAAAATGTATATAAATAGTTTTTTGCAAAAGAACGCTTTGTTATTCCCCGTTATGTTCCTTTACTATTTTGTAATTGCTCCAATCATAATTGGTAAGCATTTCACTATTTTATTTAATACTTTGTTATTAGTTTTTTTTTCAAATGTGCCTTGTTTTAATTTCGACAAATATCCGTCTTTTTCATTGTTTTTTTTATTATATTTAGTATTCATGTCTATCAACAATCAATTAATACAACTGTGGTATTTCATATTTACTAAGTTTTTTAAATTTCATTTCATTAAAGTCCGTATACCAAAAGATTAGTTATTGACGGTCAGCTGTGACAATATAGATCGATTGGTTTTTAGCGACTCTCGCGACTTTGACCAGCGGGGCGTTAAATTTTTTGATAGGCGAGTTAAAAGCTTATTCGAGCAGGGGGTCCCTTGGATGGTACTCGTGAAGGCGTCAGTTGTGTTAGCTGAGAGTTGATCACCGATCGCGAGCACCGCCCACTAACTATAGTATAGGTAATTGATTGGAAGGCTAACGTTTAGGCCGAATAGGTCACGTGGGGTACCTGGTTCGAAATTGACGCGTAGATGTCAGTTCTAAGTTCTTACACGAGGAGATATGACGTATGCACTAACGCAGTGTGGACAACAACAACAACACTTAATAGAAATCCTGAAGGTAAGAGTTCTATTGTTTAAGATGTTTAGTTTTGCTATAGGTCGTGGTAACTTATTCCATGCGTGGCAATTCTATTGTTTTATATGCTTCATTGTTTTTGTAGGTTGGTTATTTTATCGTCCTTCTTAGCCATTTAAATATGAGACTTTACCATTATATATTGCGACGTCATGCAAACGATAACATCTATTGTTTGAGGATATTATTCAAATGGACTACTTTCCATGTTTTTTACACGATTTCGCCCATCAAAGTTCATATTTCATCACTGGCCTTTTACACGGTGTACGATCATACTATTGATTGTATGACGTCATCAAAGTTTACGATTGGTCCCTGGTCATTTACTTGGTACTGTTGTATGTGGTAGGTCATTTACGTGGTGCTAGAATGTCTTTGATTTTATGACGTCACGCAATCATTTTAATTCGTGTTGAGGTGGCGTTTTAAAGCTTTGTAACACGTGCTAGTCTAACAAGTTTTGACATGTCATTGACTCGTTGGCAAACTATGGGCTTTATCGATCCAAACGTCACTTGGTCGCGACTGCGCAATTACCACGTGTCACCTCGGTTGTATATTTATCGTTCTAGCTAGTGAGTTTTTAAAACTATTTCAAACGATGTTTTTGTAAAATGTTTGACTAACTTTCTTATTGTGTTTCATTACGTCTTAACGCTAACGCTCGACGTCTTAACGCATTCATTCTACCTAAAATCACTTTCTTAACGTCATTACCTATTTCATTTTTACTCATTTTCTTTAAATTTTTTCGATTAAAGTTTACATTTTGACCATGATCTGCTATTGATTTACATGGTACTATAGTACGAGAATGACAGTGATTATATGACGTCATACGATGTAACAATCTGTCATTGCTCAATGATATTGTTTTCCAAATTATGATTTTAGACTCGCTTTCTTAACATTTTTCTTTACGTCTTAACGTCAACTCTCAACTTCTTAACCGCCTTTATTCTATTGTCCACTTTCTTAACGTCACTCGCTATTTTATTTTTAGTCATTTTCTTTCAATTTTCCCGATCAAATTTCACTTTTTGTGCCCGTACTATAGTACGAGAATGATTTTCTCGACATCTGACACACACCATCTGCCATTTCTTACGTCATCCTATCGATGAATACCATTGATTTAATGACATGACGTTAATCGAGGATATTATTTTTCAAATTATGGTTTTAGACTTACTTTCTTAACAGTTTTCTTTACGTCTTAACGCTATGGATCAGCGTCTTAGCGTCTTTATTCTATTGTTCTTTACCGAAAATCACTTTCTTAACATCATTTACTATTTTCATTTTTACACATTTTCTTTCAATTTTCATGATCAAAGTTCACATTTTGTGCCCGTACTATAGTACGAGAATGCTATTGATATTTTTATAAATTATGGTTTTAGACTCACTTTCTTAACAGTTTTCTTTACGTCTTAACGCTATCGTTCAACGTCTTAACGCCTTCATCCTATTGTTCTCGACCGAAATCCATTTTCTTAACGTCATTTACTATTTCATTTTTACTCATTTTCTTTCAATTTTCCCGATCAAAGTTCACATTTTGTGCCCGTACTATAGTACGAGCATGGTATTGATTTTCTCGACATCTGACACACACCATCTGTCATTTATTACGTCATCCTATCGATTTTCTGACGCTTACGTCAGTACCCCTGCTGTGCAAATATCGATTTTTTACACGTATCTGGGAGGACTCCCTGCTGTGCAAAATTTCATATTAAGACAGGGAAACTACTTATATGAATCACAGACAAAGGTCGATGTAAAACGCAACGGGTGTTTACATATCATAGAATAGGTATACATATCTATGTCAGGAATTGCCGGTGATTTTCATATGGTGTAAACTCGAACATTCGTTTGACTTAGATGTATATGTACTTGAGATTTATTATAAGATAATTCCTTGCCCGTTTTGCAAATTTTGACTTACTTTAAATGACCAAACCAACATCAAGCCCAAGATGTATGTTTTAAGCAGCTGATCAACCGTGCAAAGGTCACTGTATTTCCAAATTTGTCAAAATAATGAATGGGATTGTTTCAAGATACAACTGCGCCGAGTGGATTTTCCACATTGATTACTGAGTTATGTGTCGGGGTTTATTTGCGAAAACCTGTTAGCCAAGTAAACCCCGGTCTGAAGGGTATTATATGTTTGTCTAAATTTAGCAACAGTTAACGCTGTTTACTGATGAAGGGCTTGTTTGTCTTTCGGAGGGGACAGTTTCTCTCCATTCAAGGCTTTCCTTCACTCGTTGACTCATCCAGGTTCATGTAAAGGGACGTCAACCATGTCACAGAAAGTTGCCCGCGATACTTAAAATGGGTATTTTGATGAGACAGATTTTTGCCAGCTCTGCATGATAATTCAAATCAAGACACAGAATATATTATAAGTGGACATCTGAAATGAACACTGAATGAGTATTCTGTGACTAATCGTTGGGACTTCGGATGTAACTTTTCTAAACGATTTAAGGATTAACTTTGGTAAGAATTCATAATGGGGACTGAGACCATAATGTTACAGAATGATGAGTTGGCTTACCTACAACAGTTGGTTCCAGATCAACAAATACAGCCCTAGGTACATGTTTTCCCGAACCCGTTTCGCTAAAGAAAGTGTTGAAGGAATCGTCCCCCGTCCCCACCGTTTTATCCGAAGGCATATGGCCGTCCGGCCGAATGCCATGTTCCAGACAGTAGAGTTCCCAACAAGCGTTACCGATCTGGACACCGGCTTGGCCAACATGTACACTGATACATTCACGCTGAAAGAAAAAACACAATTTATTACAGGTAAAAATTCTCACTTTTGTGTCCAAACCTGGGTATCGTTATTACTTTGATTCCTACCACGATTGACGAAAGTTCAAAATTCACGACTTCCTTTCGATTGAAGTGTAAAGAGTCTTTGGCCAGCAACAAAGTAAAACGGGGTGCAGACACCTGAGTGCGACTACCATAGATGTTGACCGGTAAGTAAATAAAACAGGATGAGACATAAGTGCGGCTGGACAGTTGTCAATTCCAAAACAATATTTTCAAAACTTTTCTGAATATGGGTTTTCTAAAATTAAACATGTATAATTAAAAAACCTTACCATTGTTGAAAAAAGGACTAGTTGAAACCGAAACGGGGTATAAAATCAGTTCCTCACGGGGACGTCAATGAATCAGAGTGAGGCAGCTGTTATATCTGCTTCCGACGAAAAACCTCACCTTTATAAAGACATGTAGTGGGCGGAGCTTAGGATCTGTGATGGTTAGAGGTTCAAATCCAGGTCCCCGTGTAAAGAAACGGCTTGTTTAATTTGTCACTGTCATTTATATTACCAGCGCTTACCAGAAAAGCTGTCAAAAAACTGGCATTGAGGAACAAGTAATAATTTCCCGTATCACGTAAATTGCTCTGTGTATGACAAATATCAGAAACTTCCCGAAAAAGGAATAGAAACAACATTCACCCTGTGACACTCCTATCGAGAGAGAGAGTTATGTTTACAACAAAACTAAATATATAATCTGTAAAAAAAAAAAACAACTGAGAACCATACATACGGCAAAAAATAAGGCGTTGCAAATTATTTAAGGTACACTCGTTGTCAGCCTTTCTATACTGAGGAAGTCAGCGAATCTACAATAGCACACTATATATAAGTAAATTTAAGTAAAACCGATCGTCCAAAGACCGAGTAACTTCCATGTTCGATCTCATTAATTTTAGGTTTTTTGTTTCTGGTCCACATTCTCAAGTATATACGCAGCGTTTCTTTTTGTATACCTTACACCAAACCCTTCGTCTGTATTTCTCAGATTTAGAGTTTTAAATAATTGCAAAAGAATTAAAAATGCATGTATAACGATTCCAAAACTTCTGAATTTAAGCAAAATTAGAAAGTTCTTGACTTGTGTTATACTTGTCTGAAAAAACTCAGAGAAAGGTTCTGATTTTTTAGCGGCGAGTGTGCCTATAAAATTCACCCTGATAAAAATTAAGTCATTAGTCATGCAGTGGACATCACGAAACATGATAATTTTAGGAAAAGTTGTTGACAATATAGACAGATTGAAGCTCATTTTCAATTTTCCTCGATCGACTGTATTCAAATCGTTTTCGATAATATAAAGTGATTTTTAAAAAAATAAGAAACACATTCTGGATGCCAAGGTGTATAGTGTTACTTATTTAATAAGCTGGCATATCGTATTACTTTCTTCCGTACATAGCAGCGACATATGTGTAGAGGGGAACTGGGCTGATCTTGCGGATAAATCAAAGATGCAATATTGAAAATCGATGGATTTGTTTCACATTATTTTATTATCCTTATCGTTTTAAATCTTTGTCAAATTTTGTTATTACATTTCGCAAAGACGTTCGCTTCGCACACTTTGTAGACATAGATGCTATAACACAAGGAAAATCTTCTTGACTAAAATTAGCAGTTGTGTTGTTACATTCAATCAATGAAAAAGTGCGAACTTCGAAAGCTCGCGATTTCAGTTAATAACGGGGAAAATCTAAACAGCCGGGGTGCATGAGTACATTTTAAGGTTTTTGTTGCTTATAAAACTTTCTACAAGTTACATGAGCTGCCAAAATTTTCATTTTTTCCGTTAAAGACACACTCGTCGCGAAAATCCAGAATACTGCATGTTTACATTAAAAAAAGGGGACGGTTTTCTGTATTTTTTTCCAGACAGAAGGAGTTAGGAACTTTCTATTTTTTGTATTTTTAATTTGAAATTGAAAATTTGAAGCCTGCATGACCAGCATGATTTGTACCGTGTGAGCGATCTAACTGTACAATATTATAACATTACCAACTTTATCTGAGAAATGCCTATTATATATGTTTAATTTTAGTGGTTTTAATGGTAGTAAATTGGCTTTCTTAACAAATGTTATAGCTACGGCGGCGACTGTTCCATTAAAACAAAATTTAGACATTTTTGGCCTTTTTTATCTAGCTTTAAAATAAACGTTCGTCCCGGTTATTTTGTTTACTTTTCGGACGCTATTTCCGTTCGTACAGACCGCAGACTGTATGGATTTTTGTTATTCCAATGTTTTTCGATAAATTTCCAGTACAGGGCATTTCGAACCCGTGACGCATGATCGATGGAGGCGGGTGTCGGACTGAGGGACTATCACTCTACCGAATGAGCCCCCGAAAAGACAAAAGAACTCACGTTGAAACCTGATATAGGCTATATAGTGTCGAGTGTCATAGATTTTAGAGCTAGTACTTTAAAGGCTTACTCAATTCCTAATTGTACTTCTTGAGAAAAATAGCCGCCTCTGTTTGACAGTTTATCAATATAAACGCATTTATTGATTCCGGTTTCATCCTGTATGGATGCATGGGAAAATTTGAAATACACAAACGAGAATGCTATCAATATTGAAATCAAATATTAGTCCGGGGCAGTCTGACCTTTTATCAAATATAACGAATGAAAGAATTGATTGAAAATATTTATGAAAAAATGTTTGCAGATGATAAATTGGAAGTTGCTCAGCCTTCGGACAAGTGAACCCTCGACTTTGTGAACCCTCTTGTTCGGACTTGTGGACCTCTGGACTAGTGAACCTTTCGACCTTTGAACCACCAGACAAATGAACCCTCGACTTTGGGAACCCTCTTGTTATGACTTGTGAACCTCTGGACCAGTGAACCTTTCGACCTTTGAACCCGCAGGCAAATGTGAACCCCTGTGAACCCTAAACCTTGGGAACCGTTTCGTTTGGATTCGTGAGCCTTTGGACAATTGAACTGGACATCTGACTAGTAGTTTTAATCTCAAGTTACAGGATGGCGATGTGTTCCAATTTGACTGTGCGATTATAGACACAGATGGTCAACGGTCACCGTATTTGACGCTTGGGTCACTGGTAAGACACAGATGGTCAACGGTCACCGTATTTGACGCTTGGGTCACTGGTAAGACACAAATGGTCAACGGTCACCGTATTTGACGCTTGGGTCACTGGTAAGACACAGATGGCCAACGGTCACCGTATTTGACGCTTGGGTCACTGGTAAGACACAGATGGCCAACGGTCACCGTATTTGACGCTTGGGTCACTGGTAAGACACAGATCGTCAACGGTCACCGTATTTGACGCTTGGGCCACTGGTAAGACACAGATGGCCAACGGTCACCGTATTTGACGCTTGGGTCACTGGTAAGACACAGATCGTCAACGGTCACCGTATTTGACGCTTGGGCCACTGGTAAGACACAGATGGCCAACGGTCACCGTATTTGACGCTTGGGTCACTGGTAAGACACAGATCGTCAACGGTCACCGTATTTGACGCTTGGGCCACTGGTAAGACACAGATGATCAACGGTCAACGTATTTGACGCTTGGGTCACTGGTAAGACACAGATCGCCAACGGTCACCGTATGTGACGCTTGGGTCACTGGTAAGACACAGATGGCCAACGGTCACCGTATTTGACGCTTGGGTCACTGGTAAGACACAGATCGTCAACGGTCACCGTATTTGACGCTTGGGCCACTGGTAAGACACAAATGGTCAACGGTCACCGTTTTTGACACTTGGGTCACTGGTAAGACACAGATGGTCAACGGTCAACGTATTTGACACCTGGGTCACTGGTAAGACACAGATGGTCAACGGTCACCGTATCTGACGCTTGGGTCACTGGTAAGACACAGATGGTCAACGGTCACCGTATTTGACGCTTGGGTCACTGGTAAGACACAGATGGTCAACGGTCACCGTATTTGACGCTTGGGTCACTGGTAAGACACAGATGGTCAACGGTCACCGTATTTGACGCTTGGGTCAACGGTCACCGTATTTGACACTTGGGTCACTGGTAAGACACAGATGGCCAACGGTCACCGTATTTGACGCTTGGATCACTGGTAAGACACAGATGGTCAACGGTCACCGTATTTGACGCTTGGGTCACTGGTAAGACACAGATGGTCAACGGTCACCGTATTTGACGCTTGGGTCACTGGTAATACACAGATGGTCAACGGTCACCGTATTTGACGCTTGGGTCACTGGTAAGACACAGATGGCCAACGGTCACCGTATTTGACGCTTGGGCCACTGGTAAGACACAGATCGTCAACGGTCACCGTATTTGACGCTTGGGCCAACGGTCACCGTATTTGACGCTTGGGTCACTGGTAAGACACAGATGGCCAACGGTCACCGTATTTGACGCTTGGGTAACTGGTAAGACACAGATGGCCAACGGTCACCATATTTGACGCTTGGGCCACTGGTAAGACACAGATGGCCAACGGTCACCGTATTTGACACCTGGGTCACTGGTACGACACAGATCGTCAACGGTCACCGTATTTGACGCTTGGGCCACTGGTAAGACACAGATGATCAACGGTCAACGTATTTGACGCTTGGGCCACTGGTAAGACACAGATGGCCAACGGTCACCGTATTTGACACCTGGGTCACTGGTAAGACACAGATCGTCAACGGTCACCGTATTTGACGCTTGGGCCACTGGTAAGACACAGATGATCAACGGTCAACGTATTTGACGCTTGGGTCACTGGTAAGACACAGATCGCCAACGGTCACCGTATGTGACGCTTGGGTCACTGGTAAGACACAGATGGCCAACGGTCACCGTATTTGACGCTTGGGTCACTGGTAAGACACAGATCGTCAACGGTCACCGTATTTGACGCTTGGGCCACTGGTAAGACACAAATGGTCAACGGTCACCGTTTTTGACACTTGGGTCACTGGTAAGACACAGATGGTCAACGGTCAACGTATTTGACACCTGGGTCACTGGTAAGACACAGATGGTCAACGGTCACCGTATTTGACGCTTGGGTCACTGGTAAGACACAGATGGTCAACGGTCACCGTATTTGACGCTTGGGTCACTGGTAAGACACAGATGGTCAACGGTCACCGTATTTGACGCTTGGGTCAACGGTCACCGTATTTGACACTTGGGTCACTGGTAAGACACAGATGGCCAACGGTCACCGTATTTGACGCTTGGATCACTGGTAAGACACAGATGGTCAACGGTCACCGTATTTGACGCTTGGATCACTGGTAAGACACAGATGGCCAACGGTCACCGTATTTGACGCTTGGGTCACTGGTAAGACACAGATGGTCAACGGTCACCGTATTTGACGCTTGGGTCACTGGTAAGACACAGATGGTCAACGGTCACCGTATTTGACGCTTGGGTCAACGGTCACCGTATTTGACACTTGGGTCACTGGTAAGACACAGATGGCCAACGGTCACCGTATTTGACGCTTGGATCACTGGTAAGACACAGATGGTCAACGGTCACCGTATTTGACGCTTGGATCACTGGTAAGACACAGATGGCCAACGGTCACCGTATTTGACGCTTGGGTCACTGGTAAGACACAGATGGTCAACGGTCACCGTATTTGACGCTTGGGTCAACGGTCACCGTATTTGACACTTGGGTCACTGGTACGACACAGATGGTCAACGGTCACCGTATTTGACACCTGGGTCACTGGTAAGACACAGATGGTCAACGGTCACCGTATTTGACGCTTGGGTCACTGGTAAGACACAGATGGTCAACGGTCACCATATTTAACGATTTGTTCAATGCATTTGGAGGTGCTCATATAGCGTCAATTTAACGAGCCTGTAATTAGCGCCAATATTTTTTGCAGAGCATTTTTTAGTGAGTGTTATATAGGTATTTTATAAAAGGCTCACGATTATTTCCCTTATATTAATTTTTTGAGTTATACTTGATGAAAAAGGAGAGGGGGGGGGGGGGGCATTCGATGTATCCCTCTGCCTTTCCCATCTGGAAAAGAAAATCATCCGATATATAAAAGAACGTTAGATTTATTGACTGAGTTGATAGTTAAGTTGGCCAGCCCATACCATTAGACAGAAAATCAACTTATATACGGAGTAAATAATAAAGTTGACCAGCCCATACCATTAGACAGAAAATCAACTTATATACTGAGTTAATAGTAAAGTTGACCGGTCCATGCCATCAGACAGAAAATCAACTTATATACGGAGTAAATAGTAAAGTTGACCAGCCCATACCATTAGACAGAAAATCAACTTATATACGGAGTAAATAGTAAGTTGACCGGTCCATGCCATCAGACAGAAAATCAACTTATATCCTGAGATAATAGTTACGTCAATATTAGGACATTTAACGCCGTAAAAGCCCCAAGGGTGCTGTTTCTCAAAACACTTACACGCGACCTAAGTCCAATGGCAATGCGCAAAGTTACGTCGGGCGTAAATGTGTTGAGAAATAGATCCCAGGGCCCTGTCTTACAAAGCTGGTATAGACTAGGCGCACAGGCCTACAACATGGAGCGGTTGCTCCCAGGGTGCAAGAAGACAGGGTCAAGGTCTGTTGAAAAGACTGTGAAGTCCAGAAGTTTAGGCGAATCAGTGTTCTAGAACCCATTTAACAACTTCGGAGAAATAACTGTATTACTAAATCTTCAAGTAATTAGTAGTCAACAATATGTTGAGTGTATTGAAGTTATTCTGATAGATACGGCTACACGGCCATCTTCAATACCACGCCAACATATGGTGCATTTGAAAAAGAGTTGCTCTCAGAATTTAAACTCGAACCTTTTGCCCACTACTCACTTAAAACTGTGTCAGGAAGCGTCCTTGATAATCCCTTTGTAAAGCTAATAGTAAACCATCATCTGTGAACTTAAATTTCGCTATATAAATTCCCTGTGTTCAAAACGATTTTCTCAGAGGCTGACATCGCCATCTATCGGAAAGTTTTATACCATGCTCGCCACCACATCGGTCGGGGAAACTCTGTTTTAACGGAAGAGGTAATTTAAACTTTGCGAAATTCGTTATTGACGTTGCGTAAGGCCACATATTATGGTTTAGCTCTAGGAAAGGATAACCTAAGAAGCTTCCGGACACAGTTTCAGGTGAGTAGTGTTTAAACATTTCGAGTTATCAATAATCATGTTTTAACAATTCTGAGAGCAACTCTTACATTTTTCAAATGCACACTATGTTGGCGTGGTATTGAAGGCTGTGCGGCCGTATCAGATAATCAGAATAACTTCAACCCACTCAACATATTGCGGACCAAGGAATTATGATCCAGGTAGAATTTTCTCGACTAAACATTAAAATAGCGAGAGTTGTACTCCATTATAGAAAAAAATAATTATAAAGACATTTTTGTTGTTGTCATAGTTGATTTTTTAATAATATAAATCATTCATAAATTATTAATACATTGTACAAATACACACTATTGTGTACATAAAGCTTGTGTAAATAGAGCATATCTGCTTATCAACTACAAGAATTAATACTAAATCTTTAACAGTAGGAAAACATTGGGAATATTTATCAGTAACAAAAAATCTTAATATGACAGCAAACAATTTAGTCAGCTTTGGAAAACATTATTTGATTATGAGAATTATGATTTACAATGAACATGATTTTGAATGCCCTAAATTAATTTAACACATGATTGGTGAATTGGATATTCTACTTGAGATCACAATGATGTCATGACTACATAATGGTAGCACCATCTTTCTTATTATGAAGAATGTATAAAATCTAAAAAATGAATATTTTTATGAAACAAGCTATAAATGAAAATTCATTTCATTATGAAAGTGTGACATGAATCCTCTTTGTTTCTCTGTATTCTCTACAGAGATCTGTCTATAATTCACACCCATTCAATAGCACTATGAATATGAAGCAACTACAAGTATACCTAGGATTACATGGAATGTAGAACTTAAGGCACAAAATGCTGAATAAATTAATATTAGCTCCATAAAATATATCCTTTGGTAATACTTACACTGGGATGTAAACAGTATTTTCTGAGCAAATTCGACATTGACTGCTAACATTCTATATGGGAATGTCATCCATTTAAAAATAATAAAATCATTAAATGTGAAAGTAACTGAGTGAATCAATAGGACGGAGTGTGGAAGTGCTGTTTACTATCACATACTAAAATATCTTATTCGTTAACCATGATGAACAATGAAAGTTTTGGTAGCGCTGCCATGTTGTAATGAACTTTTCCTTTTACTTGAACCTTTCCTCAGGCTGTACTTCCCCTTTGACTTCTTGGAGTTACTTCCCCTGGATTCTATGATCTCGGTTTCACTGTCACTAGTGTCTGTGGTCATCATACTATAATGACTGAAAGGTAAAGCACTGGGAGACGAGCACAGTGGAGAACATAGACTATGCACACCTATAGAGTGAGTATGAAGGGGAGATAACTCCTCCACAGAGCGTGGTGAAGTTGACACACCAGAAGAACTTGCTCCGTTTGAATCACAGTTTTCATTCCTATATTGTAATTGTTGGAACAGATCACAGTCTTTAGATGGGGATATCCATGAAGGGAGCATTATATCTAGGGCTGCTTTTTCTCTTTCCTTATCAAATGAGTTACATAAACTAGCAAAATATGTGTCATCCTCTTCCATTGCAACGGGCCTGTCCTCTTTAGTATTTTTCATTTCCACACAATTTTCTGTAAAAACAAACCAAACATCAATTCATTAGTTTAAAGGAGATATAGCGCGTAACAAAATGTTCAATGTGCCAAAGTAAAAGCTGAATCCTTATGTTTTATCATTTGTATCAATACATTAACACTTAAATCATGTATATCAGAAGCAATTCT
The DNA here is from genome assembly GCA_963971465.1 of Lepidochitona cinerea. Classification (NCBI taxonomy): domain Eukaryota; kingdom Metazoa; phylum Mollusca; class Polyplacophora; order Chitonida; family Tonicellidae; genus Lepidochitona; species Lepidochitona cinerea. The sequence continues at coordinate 6,435,285 of OZ020551.1, forward strand.
CACCAAGAGGGTCCAGAAAGGAGTCTTCGATTTCTGCATCTTCCCCATCCCCTTCATACCCAGACATGGCAGACTCATTCAGTAAACTACCTACATTTAATGTAGGAGTGGAAGCCTTTGTACGGTCACTTTCTTTAATACCATATCTGCTACAAGAAATATCAAATAATGAATTAACAATATTTCAATACAGTTACATTTGATAATTTCCATAAAATTTGAAGTGTTTTTATTTAAAGCAATTAAAAAAAAAAGTTAATGGTTGATTGATTGGAGTTTTTTGCAGTGCTTAAAAAATGTATTTATTAATTTTGAAGACATACCTTTTTGAGGGAGTTTTTGATCTGGATGGGGAAACAATTAGCTCTTCTGTCTTTCTCAATTTCTGGTTGTGTTTTGAATTGTTTAAGTTTTCTTCAGTGATGCCCAACAGACAATGCAATTCAGCCGTTGTTAACATCTGTAAATACAAGGGAAAATATGTTATAAAATATGTGTTGACATTTACAAGCCAGAGAAATATTATTAGAATAGATGAACTTCTGTAAGATGACTTATAAAGCAATTTTATTAGGAAAAAAAAGGAGACTGGATAAATTTTGTATCTTAAAATGGCCAATGGTGTTAGAGATTTAAGGAGAAATATTTGATTTGGTCCATGTTGAATCTATTTCACTTCAATATGATAAGTATTCTTACCTTTAACTCTCCTACTTTATGGAACTTTTCATCTGAATATCTTTGTTTCACAGCCTGGAGAGTAACTTCCCTATGATCTATCATAGCACCATCAAGAAAACTACAAGAAAAAATAAGAGATGTTGTGATTTTGCCATTTAATCATGCAAGTGTTTAGACAAAGAGTGAAAAAAGGGAGGTAATCATGTGTTTCCTTAAAAGATTTGACTTACCATTTTCTATGTAGAGCTCTGGAGCAATCTAATATATCTGTGATGGAAAAGCCTGTAAATTCTTCCAATTGTTGTGGCCATGGAAATTCTGTAAAAATATAAATATTTTATAAATATTATTATTTGTGGCAGCAGTTGAGGTAACAGATAAAATTTACCAAAGTGGGATGCTAAATATAGTAGTTCCCTGCTAAAACGATATTTACCTTCTTTGAGCGTAAGTCTGGAGAGGAGTATAGAGGAGGCGGCGATTTCAGCCGCTGTGTACTGTCCCATTTCAGCATGAAGTAACGTTAACTCACACATCAACTCTGACAAGGCACAAGCCTTTCCATTCATACCAGCTAATACGGTGAAGATTTCTACATAGTCTAAACTTGTACACACCTGAAATTACAAAGTGAAAAGGACTTAGTTAAAGAGGCATGAGCTGTCAAAAGTCGGACTATTTTCATAGATTCTGATTGTCACGATAGTAAGAGGCTCTGAAGGTCATCGAAAAACTTAATGATTGGCGTTGGAATGAGGAAAATCCATACAGTATGTGGCCTGTACGAACCGAACAGTTTTCGAAAAGTAAACAAAATTTAAATAACCGGGACGACCATTCATTCATTCTACGCCTAAGTTAGTTGAAAACAATGCTTTATCGTACATTCTCGAGACTATAAGTACTGAAAGGCTTCTGAATTGTAAATCTTGAGAAAAATAGCCGATAATTTTAACATTCTGTTATAATGGATAAATATCAACATTTTGGCAGCTCATGCCCCTTTAAATGACCAAAATACTCATCATAATACATAAATATTCATCAGTAATTTGAATACCCCACTTTTTTAATTACTAATTCTACAAATATATGTTGGAGAAATAAAATGTTTTACAGTTTTTTTAGGCAAATAATGATTTTTCTTCTTACCCTGAAATTTCCTTTCAATGTTGCGCTGATTTCACCCATCATTCTGACCACATCCTCGTACTTGTAAGTATTATCTGTCAACCAGGCGGCTTCTCGAATTGTTATTATATCTCGGCCTAGGAATCTATTCAGAAATTTAAAAAAACATGAATTCAAATTGAAGAACGAAAAAAGGAAATCTTTTGAATGCTTATTTCAGGTTACTAATCTTTTAAAAAAAATTCAAAGCCTTAAAATTGAATAAAAAATGTTTTCTTTTTAATTTGTTACAATTATTTTGGGTTCCTTACCTTGAGCATATAACCATTGCAGCAACACCAAGGAGCTGAAGTTTTGATCTGGAAGTTTTGTGAGATCTGAGGTATCTATCCACCACATTTATAGCTACATGCAGAGTTTGAGTTGAGAAATCCTTCATTCCAGCCACTTCAACAAGCCAATCAACTAAAATATACCTGAAACAAACAAAGTATTCATTTTATAAATATAATCATGCATTTGTACTGTACGTTATGTGTATTTCTGTAAACAATTGTCATATTTCTGGTTCTGTCATTTCTTCAAATGCCATAAAGGCAAGCGAATAATGTAGCCCATGTTAAACAAAAAGATTGATTATGGAAAGCCTACCTCATTGACGGAGTAAGTTCTGAACTGGATCTAAAGAGTTTATGAGCACCAGATGGTTTTGAAGATTGTACAAAATTCCGGACAAAACTGATGGCTTGGTGTTTGCTGATACCACCATAACGACCATGGACGTACGATTTACATAAAGCTAGTTGAGCATCGAGTTCACCACCTTTGGCTATATCACGAAGGCAACGTATACTCTCTAATTCACCCGCTCTATCATGGATCTGAAAAATGATGAAAGAAAAATGTGATGTTTTCCAAAAGTAATAAATTACCAGAATTTTGAAGAAAATTAAAACAATAAGACAGAGGTATTAAAAGTTAAATGATGCAAGTATTGTTGACATACCACAAGATTTTCATTTTGTTCCCAAAGTAAATATGCTGCTAAAGCGGATCCCTGGTTAGATGCCTGTTGGAGGTAACATTTGGCCTCAGTTGTTTTTTCTTCATCGTCCAATAAACTAAGTATTTTTGACACACAAACCATCACAGATGTATCTTTGACCTAAAACAAAATATATAGGTAACATTAAAATTTGACTATATACAAAATCTTACATTTTAGTCGACAGTTGATTTACTTAATGATATCGAATTAAAGCCAATGTTTATATTCATTAACAATTCCTGGTTTTATTTTTGATAGTTTGATTATGTAACTTACTGTTTTTAAATGCTCTTTCATGTATGTGAAGACACATTCTTTACAACAAGCTCCGCTGAGAGACCATGGAGGACGAATAAAGAGCCATGTGAATGGGGCAGTATGGGGCACGAGGGCTTCTACTTTACAAAACATACGGGCAGCTTTTTCTCCGTTACTAGTAATACGCCTTCCTTCAAAATCACCAGGTACTATTGAAAAAAAAATATGTCAGATGAAACAACGATTGTTTAAGATATTTTTGTCTTTTAATATTTTCAGATGGGAATACAGAAAAAAAAGAGACATTTGTCAATTAAATACTTACATCCTTCATTGTATAAATATGCCACTCCTAGTTTCATACACGCTTCAATATTCCCATGGTTGGCAGCTCTGTTAAAAAAAAATGATTCGATATATTTTAAGTCAAAATTTTGTTAAATATAAGTTTGTTTTTGTTGAAGATTCTACGTAAGTTTGAAGTTTTACATACACGGGATGTATTAAGCTGTTCTTATCATTTGTGATCGAAAAATATCTAAAAATATATTTATACAAAGCCCATTAGTGACAATTTATATTGTAACGAGTTCATACCTTTCAAAATGTTTGATATTAGCTGATGAAGGCCAGGAGTCTTCAAAACTGGCATTAGACCAGATGGCTGTTGAGTTGTCAATTAAATCCTTGAAGTAATAGTGCACCTGTAATGGAGAATGTAATTTAATTAACAAATGACATCCATATATTACATCACTGACATTCCAATCTAATCAGTTATATAACAATCAATGATGAGAACATTCTATATTAAAACAGATGTATACGAGTTAAGTGAAGTATGGAAGATTTATTTTTTAATTATAATAAACTATTTGTAAATCAAACAGTTAATAGGCAAATATTAACAAAATAACGCAATGACAGTCAGCTGGATTGTATTTAGTAGTTTTAATGTTTCTATTGATCATACTCACAGCTCGCATGTTGAGGATATCGCTTATGTGTAATCCAGTTAATAAGTGTAAAATGACTTCTTCTGGTAAACTCCATATCGTAACTTGACTCCTTGTTCGTGGACCTAAATGCATGTGTACGGGGATAAACTGTTGATCGGGTGAATGTGGAAATCTCCCTAACCCTCGAAGAACTGTAAAGAAAAAATAAATAAATTTTAGAGGCATCGTCTATGAATTTATCACTTGATATAACCCCTATGTGGGTAATTGATACGAACATAAATTGAATCTCAATGGTTAATTCAATATCATTACATTACAGGTAAAATTTACATAAGTAATGAGGAGTAATAAACTTAATAAGTATAATATATTAATATAAACAGGCTTCAAGGTCTGCATTTTAACTCTAACAAGCCTGATCTTAGAGCTGACAAACCATGCAACTACAACATGAAGTAATTAACTGTCAATGATTCAAATTTAACTAATAGGTATTTCTTACCAAATCGGCTGACCATATCTTGTACATATGCATAAACCTTTTGAGGACTTGGACTATCCATGATGATGATTGATGAATGATTTGATGAGAATTGATCAGTTTAACTTATATACTAAATTCAGTCTTGCTAACTGTCATCTCCAACGACGCGGACTATGTTACTGCAGGCACAAACATGATCGGTTGAGCTTTGATCGAACCGCCCCACTGCTCGGCCTGCACTGACATGTTTCACAGTTATTTATTCATGGCGAGATTATCCTATCACATAGCTGCTTAATGGGTGAACAATGAATCAATCAATAACATCAATATCCAACCTTTAATGCACAGTCACATAAATATTTTAAGATTTCTAGGTAAAATTTAGTTCTTCGGTAATCGCCCGCGTGAACACATCGAGTTACATCATTTGGTCCGCCAATTTTCAAACTAGCCTACTCTACCGAGGGAATCCCCAACAAACTATGTCAGGAAAAAGGATATCTACCGTAGTGGATTTGTACCAGAGTATAGTGCAACATTAAACCAGTCAGAATTACAACAAATTTTAGCCTTGAAAGAGGCAAAAAGTCAAATAATCTAAACACCGAGTGTGTCGAAGGGCGATCCAATGCGAATGACCGCCGGCGCGCAGACAGTCAACAACGTTGTTGTACTTTTACAAAAAGTAAATAAATGTACAAAAAATCGAGCCAAGCAAGTATGATCCATGTAAGGGATTTTAAGGACACTTATGGACAAACTGAAATATATATATTATCATAACAGCTTTGAATACAAACTACTGAACATAACTGGTGATAAACTGTCGTCGCGTCAGTTAAACGGTCAGCTACCCAGTTTACTACGGCTTTCAGTCAACGATCCTAACGTGGCATGTGTAGTAAACTCACTCGCTTCGATTAAAACTTTACAATAAATAAACTATACGGCTACCAGAGAATGTTAATCGAAATATGAAATCTTACCTCTCATGGCTTCCGAAATCAGTGTAAATCCACTACTTGGGCATCAAAGTAAACTCAAAACACACTTTTCTAACCGCTTTACACACCACTCGAGTACCCCCAAAATTGTTTAGAGTTGTTTGGGAATCCCCGCCTTTTGATTGGCTGGGAGCAGATCGCGTTTTAAACGTGATTTTCGCATGCTTGTTGCCCACGACGCTTTGGTGTCGGTCGGGTTTAAAACTTCAAAGGAAGATTGAGTGGGATTTTCATTGGTCGTTTAAAAATGAACAGCTTCAAAACGCAGCATATTCTTTAGTAGGATATATATATGCCCTTTGCAACTGGAGGTTACAACTTGTTAGAATTAAAAAAAAAAATAATAATAAACAACAGAGACTTTAAATTTTTTTTTTTTATTATTAAAGGCAGTTACATAGGCCTATACTTCACTGGTTACAATTTGGGGAGAAAACAAAATTAACCCACGTATTTTGAGTTAATATATTTACTATTAACAATTTAAAGAAACACCTGGTACACAATAGGTCGATATAGTCCTAAAAACTAGGGAGGAAAACAGTCAGATAAAAAGTGAATGGCATAGGCCTATAATAAATTAAATTGTACGAAAACAATGGACATCGATTAAATTTGACAGTTTTATAAATTAATTGTTTGTCACAAGTAAGTGGTTTACTGATTACACCAATACCATGTATATGAACATGTTCGCGGGAATACAAGAAGGGGACTAACTGTTTTACAAATTAACTTCGAGTATAAATTAATATTATATATAAACAAAGAATACATGCAGAATTCGCATATAGATGTGTTTAACAACGCTATAGGTCTTCTTTACATTTAAAAATAGGGAATAATAACTCAATTAGAGAACTGTGTTCATATACGTTATTGATAATGATTAGACAACAATGTCATACACAAATGTGATTTAGAATGAACGGGTGGTCTATGGGCGTGTCATGCTGAGCAGTACGTGAATATATACCTGAACACAGCTAACAAATTATTTCTAATCTATTTCATGTTATCAATCTGTAAAACAATACTCAGTAATCAACTTATATGGATGGAGCTTTTTAACAATTTGCACCATGTGGCTCTGCATTTCAAAACAAGCTCAACTTAGTGACTTATAATTTTTTTCCTGGATCGGTAGGCTTATAGGTCTATATTCGAGCTGCAAAACTAAATTGCACTTTCTACTAATTTTCATTTGATTATATAGGTTAAATTTTGGGTTGTTTGTTTTACATCATTGAACTCTTATCCCGTTCGGTAAAAACAAAAATGCAAAGGCCAAAACCCCTGGTATTTTTGTATCTTGGTGATTTGCCATGCAGGGGCACGAATAGAACTATTCTACATGGCAGTCTGTTTCGATATGAAGCCTCAAATCAATGCTCATAGAATTACTATCTCACACTTTACAGAATTCAACGAATTAAATTTAAACTCTGGAGTTTTAATGATATCTTGGTGTTTCTGGGGCCATGACATTTTAGATCAAATTGATGGCCAAAGAAAATTGAGATATATAGTGCCAGTGAGGCAAAAAAACCTGTGCCTGTGTGTCCGAAACATTGAAATCCTACACACAGAACCTAAACTTTAGGCATATTTATATGGAATGAGATTTAAACCAATATTGATGCCATTTTTTTTATTATGGCCATTTTTTTAACGGATGACCTTTGCAAATTTTTAAGAGCTTTGTGTAACGTTCAATCAATGATATATAAAGCTACACGCTTTTCTGCACTTCCGCTGCAGATACCAAGTCCCAACGTTTGGGATGGGAAAGTTTTTGGATTCCAACGTTACAAACGTGTTATCCGTTGGGTTTGAACTTGTACCCGGAAAAGTGTCGTGAAAAAAAGTATTATACAATAGTCATGTGATTCAGTATAACAAGGTCATCATTATTGTGACAGAACAATAGGCTACAAACGGTATGATTCAAATGTAAAATCTCTTAGCCAAAGACTATTAATTGGTTATGAAAAGAGCAGGAGTTTGATTGATTGTTTGGTGTTTTACGCCGCGCTCAAGATTATATTACAAATGTTCCACAAAATTCTACTGACTAAAACCAAATTCTTGTTGGTCTTCAACCTGTCTGACGATATTCTTACCATAGCTTAAGATGCGTAAGCATTGTCAATGTAATACAAAGTGTTCCAGAAAATTCTGGAGTCAGTCGTCAACCTAATGAAATATCATAGGTTTACTTTATTACAACAATTTATGATGGGGTATAAAGGTCTAAATGATATACCTCTTTTTAACACAATTAGAAACTTGTCTCCGTGGTTATTTTAGACAAGAAGATTTTCCCTGTGCCCGTGTGTTTTAGTGTTCATAAATATAAAATGAAAAAGCATGTGTTTCGGTTTATTGCAACAACTTATGTTTGGGTATAAAGGTCCAAATGACATATAGCACCTTTTTAAGATAATTAGATACTTGTCTCCATGGTTATTTTAGTCAACAAGATTTTCCCTGTGTCCGTGTATTTTATTGTTCATAAATATAAATATATTCCAATAGTCTAATCTAATTTTGCTTCACCCACATTTTTTTGCCACAATATACAAATGCATAAAGTTTATAGTATACTCTTTCTTCTTCTTTGAATAAATCTATCAAACACGTCAATCAATCTTCGACAACAACTTTAGAATATGTGTTGAACTCTAATATATACAAGAGAGCCAATAACACTATTAGTTATTGATATTTTACCCTGGGTGTATGAATCGTTATGACCCTTCTGATAACCATACACCCTGAGCCGGAGGCGAAGGGTGTATGAGGAACAGAAGGGTCATAAAAGATTCATACACCCAGGGTAAAATGTCAATGACGAATTTATTATCCCGAAACCCCTAGTAGACGGAGAATTGTTACAGATTCATGTTTCAAGTTCAACCGCTATCGACCTGTCGCCTGGCATACCAGCTGGTACTATTGGCCCATACGGTTATTAGTGTTAATTTAATCAGAGTTACGACTTCATCGAGTGTGCAAATTTTCAGATTGTCTTTTTATTTATTTTATTGCGCAGATTCTATCTATGACAAATATATTTTAGCTAAAGCAGTTTAAGCTAATATCTCGATATTTCACACTTACATCTACAGTGAAAATGTACGAACGTCTGTCAAACGGACCGAGCAGACGACAAACCACATACAGAGTTACGCCCCTTGTATACTTAGCAACGTTATTGATCGATGTACGAAGAATTTTGTGTTTCGTTTTTCCATTTGTAGATTTGAATTAGAGTCAAATTAGATAGAAATAAAAACTTTGCACAATTAATTAAGCTTAGGTGACTGTAATAGATCCTCATAAGACCTGTTTTGGGCTTTTCAAAGCGAGTAAACATTTGAAGTGGCGGCGGCCATGTTTTTTCGCTAGGCGGGTCATAACAAAATCAGGCCGGGTGTATGGGTTTATACGACCCGGGTAATCGACCAATCAAAATTCAGCATTTGCCAACTAACTTGGTTGAAGGATAATAAAGTTTTATATTACCAACTGAGAACAGACATATTTTTTATTGTCTGAATCAGAGAAAAGATAATTAAAAAAACGGCAGTTAACCGAATTCAGAGGAATCACAGGGGTTTGTGTGCGTTAACATTTACCCATTTAAACGAATATATTGCCCCCCGATCACATGTAATAATGTGATATCAACAATTAAACATAAAGCAAGGAGTCGTCTTTAAGTCTTTAACACCTTTTTAGATGTGTGTATATGTTCATGTTCATTCAGTCTGTATGCCAATAACTGCCACCTGTCACTGTCTGGAAAGTCTATAGTTTGGATTTATCACCTAATTAACGACTGTCAAGTATGATCTGCTTTAATCTACTTACCCGATTTGTTGACACGAAACTTCAGACAGTTTGCATGCATACTTTTTCTCAACATAATTCAATTAGATAAGCGTTTTGTTTGGAGGGGCAATTCTTAACCCCATTCGAAATGAGATGATTTCATCTATGTCTGCATGGCAAATATCGAGTCTTAAAGGTCTGACTGCTTTGTATCCACATATTTCTTGTGGTTTTTATTTTTTGTTCTTTCGGGTTTATGCATAAGAGCTTAACTTTTTTTGTATTTCTTTTTTCAAAATTGATCCGTCATTCGAGATATTAACTCTAACATGGGCGGACCTACACTTGCTCTGTAATTCAATAATTTTTGACTTTTATATCATCGACTACCAGGTACCGACGGATAAATATCCAAACATAAAGAACGAGGCACCTGTAGACATTTAATATTATTGAATTAGGGCGGACCATGAGATCGGACCACTAAACGAAAACCCAGGACAAATGAGCCCAGCCACAAATGCATGTGGTCATTCACATCATTTAAATGCTTTATACGAAAACACAGGACAACAATTTCCTTGTTTGAAAGAAAATGGTCCAACTTTGGTAACTCGTGGCACTTGATTCATGTAGATTCAGCTGAGTCGTTCAGTATATATATCTGAGAATTGGGACAAAGCCGATTTCTTAGAAGTTTGAAAGGAATTTTTAGTTTAGCTGTTGGTAGATATGTTATCTTTTAGTATAGCTTTCACGATTTATATATACACTGAGTATATATTTATGAACACTTAAATACACCGGCACAGGGAAAATCTCAAAAAATCTCAAAAAAGTAACCATGGAGACAATGTTATGACAGTCAAGATTGGGAATTAATATATACGTCTGTGTGTTTTCCATTTAAAAAGTATATGATCCTTGTTGTGAAACAGTCTGGTCTGACGAAGCCATGCAGAAACTGTGCGAGGACTTGCATTTTTAAGTATACCAAAGCGCAGAGACAGAATTCTTATATATGGGCCCAAGGAGTCTCATTATCTATACTAAAAGAAGACCGATGGACTCTGTTCGGTCGGGTTGGATTGTGTAATTCCAGCTGTTTGAACAGATATTCAAGTGTCAATTCACCACTGACTGAGCGGTTAGCAATTAATTAATCTAAACATAAACATGATCCCGGAGTCAAGCCATTTTCAAAATTTGAAAGATATGTGCATCGATCAACTGGGCGATATAGTGTCCATTCCATTCGCTACGATTTACCAAATCGCACAATTGTATACGATGCTTGGGATAAGTGACTATTATGTGTTGAAGTCTTTGTCCATCCATCCATCCAACTGCAGGATCATCTTCGGGGATGTTACCAAGCAAATTATATCAGATCAAAGAAGGACATCCAAAAGCCGACAAATATTTAGCTGCCGACGGAGAGTTTTAACAAAAGGATGTGGGCCATTTGTTGTCCCGACAGAGGAAGGGGCGTCTCTACAAAATATACCACATTGAGCGCCCAAAACATACCAGGTGTTAACAGATGTACGATGAGATAATTAAATCCCCTTTTCACACCATCATATGTAATATGTGTGGAGTTTCAATTGACAAATCGGCCACACTTATGTAAAGTATTGATCCTACAGCCAATGTATCGAAAACAAAAAGGTCGTGAAAACATAAGCTTTATAGGTAAGCAAACAGCTGGCATATGGATCAACTAAGAAATGTAGGCTGCTGCTATGTACAAAGACACTATTTTGTTTTACTACAGAACATGAATCTGTTATGACTTAAATAATAAATGAGCAAGTTCAAAATATCAAAAGTAGTGTCTAACATCGTGAGACAGACTTAAGCGTGCACCTTTTGTTACTCCCGTTCTCACTGTGCGATTTGTCGAACCGACTTGTAGACGTATACATATGATAATCTTGACTCAATTAGGAGTTGTTGTTGTTTTTTTTTTACAATTTCCTTATCTAAAAGTAAACACCAAATACGCGCCTGTTATTTTTTTTTTTTTTTTTTTTTTTACATTTTCCTTATCTAAAATACGCGCCTGTTATAAAACAAGACAATTACGGTGGTTTCCTAGTTTATATTTTCTATTAAATCATTTATACATTATGTTTATTTCAATGATAAAACAATTAATCAATCACTTCCAAACATGATTTCAGCACAGCAAAGACTTCTGTACCAGTATTTATAGTTGCGCATACAGTAAATTTTAGAATGTGTTCACTTCACGCCAAAGTTTTAAAGCCGTATTCGGAATAGTAATGGACGTGTTTCCAGATTAATAAAATACATAATATGTGGACAGTAATTATAACACCTTTTGCTTGTTATATAGGCTAACACTGGTTGTAGAGGCAATTAACGACAGCAGGCATCTGCAACATGAGCAGTTGAAAGTGATCAGTGACGTAATGTTTTATAGGGCGTGTGCTGCGGCGTCGTTTTCTCACCGGGAGAACATGGCCAGTCACTTTCTTTGCTAACGACTTTTCACACTTGACTGAGTTAAACTCCTATGGTCATCGTACTAACAATCAACTTTCCGCCATTTAACACAAAGAAGTCTTTGTTAATGCTGATTTCACACACAAGGCACAGTCCTCTAATACATGTTGGCTGCTCAAACTTGTTGAGAACGTATTAAAAACATGAATATTCACGCCATGTATAGGCCTACCATACGTAAAGACAAATTTGCCTTTTGAATTTTCAATGGTCAAGATTTCCGAATAATTTGATTATGTAAATGTAGACACACAGATTGAAAAGACATCTACATTTTCAGACTTGCCTGAGACCGTCTCGTAGGATAATTGGCGCTTTAAGCTACATTCAAGATTATTTGGCTTATCGGTAAGCCTAAGACAGATGTGAAGATTTTTATCGCCGATTTGATTGATTAATATTTTACGTCTCACTCAAGATTATTTCAATTATATTGCGGGGTTGCCAGGTTTAGTGGGAGAGGAAACTGGACTCTTTGCCAGGTGGAAACAGTCCACTCAGAAATTGGGCCATTTTATTTGGTCTGAGTGGGATTGAAACCTGTGGAAGGCCTGTGTCGGACTGAGGAACAATCACTGTGAGGTGAAGGCGGTCTTTGTGGGAAAGCCAGCTCACACACTAAGCGACTATTTATCACAGGGGATGTTTGTCTTTCACTGAGCTGAATTTGTGTCAACAAGGTCCCCAACAATATTGGAAGAAATAGCATAAACACCACAACACCAAGCAAGTTTGGGGGCCTCGGTGGTCTAGTGATCGTCCCTCAGTCCCACACAGACCTTTCATCGAAGCGGTGCGGGTTCAAATCACACTGACCAAATAAAAATTGAAAAATTGGATTTTTCACTTGGTGGCCGTATTTGGAAGAGTTGCCAGGTGCTCGCAGAAGGTCGGGGGTTTCCTGCGGACAATGAAGCCTGTTTCCTCCCCCCACTAAACCTGGCAACGCCACCATATAAGTGAAATAATCTTGAATATGGGCGTACAACACCAATCAATCAACCAACCAAGCAAGTTGAGTGAATTGAAAAAAAAACCTTAGTGGGAGAAACTTTCATAAATGAAAAAAAACAAGGACCATTGTATATTATATTGAAATTTCTTTTGAAATAAAAATATCACAGAAACAATCAATGTTGATGTGTACAAGTTCAATAAATATACGTTAAATATACAGTTAGGCTTCTCATACATATAAAACCATAACAAAAGATGGAATGCTGTCTGTTGTGTAATAAAAATGTTCTTGGACGGAATACATTCCCCAAAAATGGGCTAAAAACAGGAACAGGAAAAGTTGTATTCATCAAAAGGAAATGAATACATTCCAAATCTAATCATGTTGGGAAGTTAGTCTCGAGCTGAGAGCCAGGGTAACTTTTCTTAAAGCTGGTTGAGCATAAGGGAATTCTTGATTTAGTCTGTCCACTATGGTACTCAAAGCATGTACCCTATCCTCTTGTTTCTCAAGTTCACCATTCAAATTCTCAGCAGACTTACACAGCATCACATACTTCCCGTCTTTGGCCTGTTGAAAATATTTACCTTTCTGTTGTTTGGACAACAATTCTGCTAGATTCTAAAATGAAAGAAAAGATAAAAAGTTGATAGCATTATAATACTTTTATACACAGTTAGCCCACTATTTTCATAATACACAAACTTCAACAGCACTTGAGGTGAAGCATGATGTGTATAACAACTTTTGTGATATAAAAACATTGTTTTTTATTTTTTATTTTTGGTGTTATTGAACAAAAAGAAACATTTCCATTAATTAATGATAAAATCCAGCAATACAGGTAACTCAGATACATGCTATTTCAAAGTCTACCATTTAGTTCTAATTTGTATGGAATTCTTGCAAATATTTTGTACATGTAAAACCTACCCGTTGTTTCTGTTCCAGAAGGCGTTCAATATCACCATCATATGTATCAGCTGAACTCTGTAATTGTTGTACATTTGTCTGTTTCTCCTCCAATACTTTACTGATTTCCTGCTGGTTTTCCCTCAGTTCTCGTATTTCTACGTCACAGCTGTTTGCATCCTACATCAAAAACAATGACACTAAAAATCACATCGGAATTTTATCCAATACTATCATTTACCCAATGCAGATTTAAAGATTAAAGGTGCAGGATAAAATGGAAATAAGGAAGTAAATTGACTGATTGATGTTATAGAGTTACCAGGTTTAACTGGGCAGGAAACTGGGCAACTGTCGCTGGGTGTAAATTATCAACCTTTTATAGGTATCTGGCAGCAATCTTTTTTTTTTTACTTTGCTTGAGAGACTGAGATTGATTGATTGGTGTTTTACGCAGCGCTCAAGATTATTTCACTTATATGGCGGCGTTGCCAGTTTTATTGTGGGAGGAAACCGGGCTCTGTGCTCGAAGGAAACCCACAACCTTCCGGTGGTAACTGGCAACCATCCCAAATAGGTCGAACTGGTGAAAACCCAGTCAGAAAATTTTCCAATTTTTTGGGACTGAGTGGGATTCGAACCCGTGACCCAAGGGAGACTGAGAGCAATTTGATTGTTTTTTATAAATGAGAGTTATCTGTTGCATAGGCTGATGTTTAGTTTTCTTTCACTTTGACAATGGTTGTAAAATCTCTCACCTGTATAGTCTGTTTAATTTTCTTCCTTGTTTCCATCTGTTGTCGTTCAAATGTTCCTTTAGTCAAAACTTTACGATTGAGTTTAGTCTGAGCATCACCTCGAGTCACTATTGTATCTCGTCTAAATAAAAGTTTGGGAAAGATAAATGGAAATGAAAAAAATGAGAAAAAAAACCTACAGAAATTCTCACAGTATTGCATGTTTGAGTGTGTGTTTTATTGTATCTTTATAATTGTTTGTTTGTAGGTTAGATGAAGATTAGACAATGATCTTTCAGACCAAACCAAAAGAGAATGGCATAATCATGATAGAATCTGATGACTTTGTAAATTGAGTGGACTCACCTAGAGACAGCCTTCTCCATTTCTTGGATCATTTTCTCTTGCTGTTTCATCAGCTGTGTGTAACGGACCTGCATTCTGTGTATCTCAGACTTCATAGCTCTTATCTCCCCTTGTCCTATATCAGAGTCAACAGCAGCCCGTGTTTCACGAGCCAACTGGGTCTTCTTCTCCCATAACATTATCTGTCGCCTGAAACAAACATTAGAGCACTTAGCATATTTTATCATCAAAGGTGGATTGATTGATGGGTGTTTGACACTGCCTAATGATTATTTCACTAACATGGTGGTGTATAATAGGTATATGGCCTCTCCTGATAAAGAAAACTTGTACAAGTTTGTATGTAGCAAGCGTTCTTAGTTTTAGTAGTGGATTTAATAGAACCCTTGTGATGACTTAGTATCAATGATAACTTACTCAGCTTCTACAAGACTGTTGAGTAACCTCTCTTTCTCTTCCTTCAGTTCATCCAATCTGGCCTGCATTCCAATGGAGTCTTTCTCTGCCTCCTGCAAGTAATTGTTATGTAGACTATAGATAAAACACTTCTCTTATATATCAAACTATGGATCCATGAAAGTGAGTGTGTTCAAACCAGCAAGACAATTTATAGAGATAGGATGGATAATTTTACAAAATGAACACAATTTCATTAGGTCGAAGACACAGACATTTTCTGTTTTTTCAAACTCAAGTTTTTCTGAAAAGCAATCATTCATCTCAAGGCCAGCAGCCGTGCATCTTAAATTGTTACAAAAAAAATATCAATTTACAATAAACTTTAGTATAGGAATCTCTTCTGATTGATTGATGTTTTAGACCGCTCTCAAGATTATTCCACTTATATGGCCATATTGCCACGTTTAGTGGGGGAGGAAACTGGGCTCATTGCCCGGAGAAAACCCCCGACCTTCGGCCAGTACCTGGCAACTCGCCCACATACAGTGATTGAGTGAAAAATCCAGTAAGAAATTATTCCATTTTTTATTGGTCTGATTGTGATTCGAACCATTGGACTGAGGTACTATCACTTTAACTGACTGAGCCACCGAGGCCTGTATCGGACTGAGGCACTATCACTATAACTGACTGAGCCACCAAGGCCTGTATCGGACTGAGGCATTATCACTATAACTGACTGAGCCACCAAGGCCTGTATCGGACTGAGGCACTATCACTCTAACTGACTGAGCCACCAAGGCCTGTATCGGACTGAGGCACTATCACTCTAACTGACTGAGCCACCAAGGCCTGTATCGGACTGAGGCACTATCACTCTGACTGAGCCACCAAGGCCTGTATCGGACTGAGGCACTATCACTCTGACTGACTGAGCCACCAAGGCCTGTATCGGACTGAGGCACTATCACTCTAACTGACTGAGCCACCAAGGCCTGTATCGGACTGAGGCACTATCACTCTAACTGACTGAGCCACCAAGGCCTGTATCGGACTGAGGCACTATCACTCTAACTGACTGAGCCACCAAGGCCTGTATCGGACTGAGGCACTATCACTCTAACTGGCTGAGCCACCAAGGCCTGTATCGGACTGAGGCACTATCACTCTAACTGGCTGAGCCACCAAGGCCTGTATCGGACTGAGGCACTATCACTCTAACTGACTGAGCCACCAAGGCCTGTATCGGACTGAGGCACTATCACTCTAACTGACTGAGCCACCAAGGCCTGTATCGGACTGAGGCACTATCACTCTAACTGACTGAGCCACCAAGGCCTGTATGGGACTGAGGCACTATCACTCTAACTGACTGAGCCACCAAGGCCTGTATGGGACTGAGGCACTATCACTCTAACTGACTGAGCCACCAAGGCCTGTATCGGACTGAGGCACTATCACTCTTACCGACTGAGCTACAGAGGCCTCCTAAAATCTCTTCTGAAGTGAATCATTAATGTTAAATGTTAATATATGACTTATACCTTCAGAGAAGCAATGAAATCTCCTTCCAGTAAAACTGTCTCTTGTTTTAGGTTATTTTGGGTTCCATGTTCCTTATGAAGTAATGTGTTCAGTTTGATCACATCATTCTGCATATTTCGTACACTTCTATCAATGTCATACACTTCACGATTCTGACTATCGATCTCATCTGAAAAAAGCAATAATAAACTGTCTTTATACTAACCGATGAAAAGAAGAGAAGAACATTTCAGCAAATAACGTAAAAGAGACCGAACCTTGGGTAGGTGATGAACGAAGTCTTGAGCAGTAAAACAGAGCAGGGTGGGGGAGGGGTGTGTGCGTGTGTGTGTGTGGAAATATATTGTTAAATATACAATAGAGGAAAGACGAGCACAGGACACGTATGACTTAAGTTGTGGGAAAGGAGGAGGAGGGGGGGGGGGGGGGGGAGTACTTACTTTCGGTTCGGATTTTCTTTTGGCTGAGAATGGTTAGTTGTTTCTTATGAGTTTCAACATCATCTTTTTGTGCTTCTCTGTCTTTGGTCAGTCGTACAAGTTCACTTTGTTGTCTGAGCCATAGTTGTTGAAGATCTGCCAATTCTTGTTTCTTCGATTCAATTGATTTCAGCAGAGAATTGATGGTAATTTCCAGTGGTCCTAACTCCACTCCCTGTCAATAAGGATAAAGTAAACTTTCTGTAATATATCATGTATGCTTATAAAAGAAAATTATCCCACCAAGGTGAGTCAACTCAAGATCAACAACAGTGAGCAGAGCAATTCTAGAAAATATCATCTAAATACTTTCTTCTTTTTTTCTTTTTTTAGCCAAATAGTTTCTTCTTCTTTTCTTTTATTAGCTCAAAGGCTTATTTATCTATGTGTATCAGAAGAAATGAAGTTTCTATTTTTGCCATTGTTTTCATTTTCAATATTGTTGCTTGAGTATGGTTTACTTACCCCTGCACTGCTGATAAGATGTTCCAATCTCTTGTTGTATTGATCAATCAAGTTCTGTTTCCTTTCAATAATAGCATTCCTCCTGGTGATTTCAATGTCACTACAGGAGATAATTTGATTTCTCTCTTTAATGGCTTCATCCATTCCTTTCATGATTTTTTCTAACTGTTCTATCCTCGTACACACATTGGAGATTTCCAAAGCATCAGCAGCTAGATCATTCTCCACCTCAGCCATTTGTTGTTCCTTTCAAAGGGGTAAATATAGTTTCATATAAGATCAATGGTATAGACAGAATATGTATCTACATGTAAATAGTGTCCCCGAAACTATTGGAGATACACAGTGGTAATCAAACAAAAGATTATCCTAATGAAAATGACAGAAAATGACATAGTTCAGTTACATGAACATCTTACAATAAAATATTTGTACAAATGACAAAATTCATGTAATTATCTTTTCTAGAATAATTTGATTGGTTCATATTTTATGTCACACTCCAGATAATTCCAGCATGTAAGACGTAAATATGCTTCAATGATTAAACAGTGAGTAAAAATGTTGTACCAATGTTCTTGTCCTTTCTCTTGTTTTCTTGGTGAGTTTGTCAGTATATTGTGAAGCTTTGTCCATAGTTAACTGCGTTCTCATCTTCTCCATTATGGCATCCTCTAACTCAACCTTATCTCGGTACTCTCTCTCTATCAACTTACGCAGCTCAGCAGCTTCAGTCTGCTTCAACGTTTTATCCTGAAGAAGAAAACATTTAAATGTCAACAAAACAAAGGATGGGAAATAATAATTATAAAATATCATAATGACATACATGGGTACCTAAAAAATAAAATGATATTAATGAAGATGAAAAGTAACAAGGACTACAGAAGCATCATTCTTTATGATAATAACAGGCCTCACAAATAACGTGACCATGGAACATGGATTAGTATATTATTAAAAAGTTTAAACAAGGTACCTGTGCCAATTTTCATATGAAGTATTTTAGAGTGAAAAGACGACAAGCCGTTAATGACTGATACAGAAATGGAAAGGCCAAACATTAAACAAACGCCTTGTTCAAGTGAAATGGTAGATCACACCACCTTGTACAGGCAGTCTAGAATTTACCATCAAGTTGCCCGACCAGCAGCCAATAAAAATCATTATTCACAAACCCTGAATAATAATATAACTAATGATATGAATGGAAACCCATGTATCAATGTCAAATACATACAGAATCAGTAAAAGCAGATATTTTACCATTGTAGCACGAGCCAGAGCCTGTTCTGTTTCATGTAACATGCGTGTATAGGTGGCGTACTCAGCCTTGAAGGCATCATGTTTAGCTTGACACTGATTAAACATCTTTTTTAAAGTGGCGATATCCATCTCAGTCTTATTCAGAATTAATGTCAATTTCTCATTTTGCTCTTGTTCTTTGGAAATGGTCTTTTTGTAGGCTTCAATTTCAGTATCCAGAGATAAGATCTTCTGTTGTTGTAATCTGAAGTAATAAATAATAAAGATTCTACCATTGATTAAAGACTTATTTATTGGTAAGGCTACTCGAGGCATGAAATCTGCCTAATACGAGGGGGTGGGGGAGGGTGGGGGCAGTGGCATACATATATAAGGGCACATAATATATTTATGAACACTATATATATATTTATGAAAATTTAAAATAGTGTACAATATCAAACAAACAAAAATGCAATACTTTATTTGTCAAAAAAGAATAAGATTGATGAAGTTACAGGAGAGAAGACAGCAGACGTTTACCTGAGAGCCTCTTGCATAGCAGCATGTGCTTCATCCCTCCGTCTCATTCCTATTAAACTGCTGTTCCATTGCTGGAATAGTTGCTTTTTCTCCAACCCAATTGCCTACAAGGACAAAAAATATCTAGATCAAAACAAGAATCATTTGAATCAAGGGAGGGAATTTTGTGTAACTACAATGTATGTGATTGTCTGCCCTTGGTGGCGCTATTGTCAGCAATAAAACATTCTATTCTATCCTAATATTTTACAAAGGTATACGTTAAATTTATGACATACAAACACATTATTGGTGTTATTCAAACTTAGTTAGTAACATAGTTCAAATGCTATATTTTATTGTCTAATGCATCTCCATCCACGGGTTCATTTCCCTCCTATGTTAGGGAGAACGGAAGAAGAGGGGAGGATTCTACAAGGTACAAGTGAGCTGACCAGTAAGCTATCTCCTCGCAGATCACATGATTCTCATGTACAATAAGAGATTTTGAACAGGGGTGGGAACTATTATAAGGGAGATGTAGGGAGAGAATGTAACAATCCAGTTTTTGAGGGTTCAGAGCCAGAGAGACAAACATTACAGCAGTCAATGAAACATGATAGAAACAACACATACCTCAATTTCAAAGTGAGCCTCCATTAGAGCTTCTTTAGCAGCTTTAGTTTCCTCTTTCTGAGCAATTACTTGAGCCTCATACACAGCCACATCTTCCTTCAGTTTATCAACTCTTTCCACTAGACGGTCCACAAACAGATCCTGTTATATAAAACAACCTCTTCACAAATAAGCACACAAAGTTTCAATATTTCTCAGACAATCCTTAGAGATTATATATAATTGCCTTAACAGAAACCATGATAAATTGTATCGATTAGGATTGTATTTTGTTTCATTTGCACGGATTGGAGGACTGATACAAGGAAACCACCCCTAACTTTATGCCGGCACCCGGAAACTATCCCACATATTAGTAACCTTTGAAAATGAATGGTCTCAAAATCAACTTCATAGACTCTTTTATTTACTGGATAATAGACAGAGAAACACAAAAATGTAATAACTGTTGGAAACAATCCTATTGGTTTCAAACAAATGAAATCTGACCTGTTTTTGTTTATCTATTTCAGCCTTTGCCACTTCAGTTTCAGCTTTCTCAGCAGCCCGTCTCATAATTGAGATATCGGACCTGACATCTTCTTTAGCAGTCTCCATGTAAAACAAACGCAGAGCTAGATTCTCCACTTCACCCTGTAACTCGGAACCTAAATGACAAGATATTTACATGGTAACAAAGATCATTTCTCTACAGCATTATTGAACGGTTAGAGATATTATTTCAGAGTTCAAGTATTTGACAAGAAATACACAGACAAAAGCTTCTTACATTTTTTCTTGTCCCTGTTAAGTGTTATCTGTGAATCTTTGTACTGTTGTTGTACTTCTGTTAACTCAGCCTCAATCTGATTTTTCTTTTGTTGTTCCACTGAATGTTCATCATGCTTTTTCTCTAAAATCATCTGGTAACGAGCTAACTCTTGTTGTACACCATATAACTCTACACCCAAATCTTCTCGTTCTTTAGACTTTGATTTCACACCTTCTTCCTGAAATCATCAATGCAACACATACAGTAACCACAGATTTGAAAATATGGCATTTCTTTAAATTTATATAGATGAATAGTAAAACACACGAGTGGATTTAAATGTGATTTTAAAAATGAAACTTACCAATTCTCTTAGTTCCAAAGTCACCCTTTCAAGTTGTTTCTCCAAGTGGCTTTTCAAAGCGGTTTGGAATCTTTTCATCAGTGGCTACAAAAAACAAAATGACAACAGGTTATGTCTGTTCTAAAGCAATGAACAAAACATAATATAACGAAATCAATCTCTGTAATATGGTGAAATTCAAGCCTAGAATAACACTGATAATCGATGAAAACCAATGCATCAAACTGATTTATCAAATAGCATCTAACTACAATGATTGTGACAATAAAGAAATGTTGAAGAAAAGGTGAAAAAACTTACATGATTTGGATCCAGGACAACCATATCAGTTTCATTATCACTGCCTTCATCACTCTCTCCATCAACTATCTGATCCACAGCTTCCTCCATCTCTCTCCCTTCATCCCCACTGCTATCCCCTCCATCATCCCCACCCCCTGGTGCACCAGCTGAGGTTTGGACGTCACCCAGGGGGAGAAAAGGTTCATGAATGTTCTCTAAAGATCCCCCTTCACCTTCAAATAATCAAAAACAAAATTTTACACAAACTACTTAAAGGATAAATGCCAAGTTCTTTCTGAAACCTATAGCGGTGATTTGTTATTGTAAATTGAGTTAGTATGCCTTTAAAAACATAATATTGAAACAAAACGAACTTCCAGTAAGGTCCCAGGGTGTCAAAGAAACAGTGATTGAAAATAAGCATATCTTCGTCACCAATCAGAAATATCTTCGTATTTGACGTCATAGTTTGAACGCTTTCGGCGTCATTTTAACCAACCATGAAGAGGCCCTGGCTTAATGTCGTTTGTGTACGACGTCACAACAATAGTAATGTATAAATCAGATGTCAACTGTGACGCCACGGCCCTAAAGCTAATTAATTTTCGTATCTAGGCTGTACAGATAAAAAGAATGCCTTGAATTGTGTAGGTTTAGAGCCTTAAATCTCATTTTGCTTTTGGTTGGATTTGTCGGGCTATACGGTGCAAGGTTTTAAACAAATTGATTACCAAATAGGAGGCATTGACTTAAACCTGCCATTTATCCTTTACATAAGAAAATGAAAAACAAAATGATAGAAGAGAATGAAGACGCTGGCAAAAAGATTTTGAAATTTGTTGATCATCTAATGATTATTGAACACTGTTTAAAACTTACCATATAAATCCTCTCCTTGGTCTTCGATATCTGAAAAAACAACAACAGCATTTTAATGTTTCAATTGGTCTGGGCTACCACAAAGTTATTGTCCTATAAATTGCTGGGTTATTAACTTACAACATACAGGAAAATGGCAAGTTTATCAAGTCTTTGATTAATTTAGCATACCTTGATTAGCAGGAATTTCTCCTGGAGCAGCCTGTGTTGCTGATGTTGCCCTTTCATCGATGGGACCTCTACCCTCTGTATCAGATACTCGTCTTCCAGAAGGAGAGTCTCGTTGACTTCCATCTTTAGCTGATCCTGCCCTACTACGGTTTGCAGATACAGGTCGGCCAGTCGCAGAACCCTTACGACTGCCAGCAGATGGGGGCCTCTTGCTAGCTGATCCTGGTCTACTTAACCCAGATAAAGGCCGAGATGAGGGTTTAGCTGCTGATGCAGGTCTAGAGCCTGAAGAAGAACCCAAAGAAAAACAAAAATGTAAATATTTACCATAATTATGGGTTAATATGCTGATCAATTGTCATATGTTATTGGTAGTAACATATATTGGTTGACATAATCTTATACTATCAATAGTTTAAAGTATCATGGCTTTTAACCAGCATTAACACACTAAATCAACAGGTTTTTAATATATGTTTTTAAACATTAAATCAACACATGTATATGTATACATATAGAGAGGTGCACAATTTCTACTGCCGGCCATACCTTTAGCTGATGCAGGCCTTGAAGATGAGGCATCCTGCTGTTCCATTTCACCAGAATCAAACTTTATAAAAACAAACAAAAGAGATATTTTTATTTCACAAATGAAAAAATGTTAAAAATAAATAAAACTATAAACAAAAGTAGGTATTATTTCAACATACTTAACATTTGTATTGTTAAGATAAGAAAATATAAACCATTTATTTGCATATATGTGCTAAATTCAGGTGGCATGTGCTTCCAAAATATGAACATCTACAAATACAATCTGATCATATTGGGGAAAGGCATCTGAAATTGAAAACATTATTGGGAAATCAGACAACCATACTTTCTTAGTTACTTTGTAGGAAAAAGGAACAATTGCTGTATAGTATGGCTTATTGACAGAAAAAGCTAACTTGTATACCTCTTGCAGGGCCTTCACCGTTACTTGTGAAACAACTTCTCCAACAGATGTGGCATTTTCATCAATTTTTTGGTCTTCTTCTTGGGCTCCGGACGGTGATCTGCAAAAGGATTTCCAAAAGAAAATAAACATCTTTTATCTGAGTGCAACCTTTATAACGTTGAGGTTGTTGGCCAATCATCGGCCATGGTTCCAATGCAGAATGTACATGTAAATAGACTTCAAACCTATCCTTGATTCTAATTTGTATTTGTTGAGAAAAAATAAAAACATAGAATTGATCCATCATATAGAATTTGCATAGTGATATCTGATTGATTGGAATAAAATTTAACCACAGGGTTACCAAGGGTAAAATCATATCCTGCTTAGATAATGCACGGCCACAAGATAACAGGTAATTGATAGCCATCAGAATGAAATCTGTTAAGCAGTAGCAGTTAATATGGTGATCAGCCATTGGCATGTCCCAAGAAAAAAAGCAGTTTAACACGTTGACTGCCGACTACGAGATATCTCGCAATGGCAGGCGCACCGGATTCTGCTGGTACGAATTATCTCATTTGTTTTAGTGGCATTTAGAAGTTGAATTGACAATAAACACGGAGTTGGTATGGATAACAAACTTCTTCGTTTATTTTTCTGACGACGTTTCGGTGTAGATACTAAAAAAATATTATTATCTCGTAGATTAACATAGATATCTTTTAGAATAACTATACTTCTTGGCGTACTGAATTTAACGGTTAAATCTCACTGACAGATACTTATAATGGAAATAACACCTGGTAATTCTTTGGCATCATTTGTAAGACTTATCCATTTCAATAAAGCTTGATGGAATATATATTGACAATATTGTACACTAGCTTCTTTCTCAGAGAATTTGTCAACTAACTTGTCGGATGTATTGCGCATGTACGGTTCCGACTTCCTGTGTAGAGAATAATGCTGCGCTATTATCAATCTGCGGACAGGTTGATTTTACAGCAAAACAAGAGCCTTCAAAGGTTTTGATTGAGTGGAATATGGGTGTAAAGCGATGAGAAGGTAATCAGAAGAGTCAAGGTTATTTTTCAGGTCAGAAGTGTGTTTATTTGCTATGTTCTGAGCATTGGTGAAAAAAAGCATTATCTGGCCTATATATTTCATCAAGCTTATGGAAGTTATGCCCCCCCCCCCCCCCCCCCCCCCCCCCCACCACTCTCCCTACACCATTGGTAATGCCCCCTTACACCATTGCTTTGCAGGACTGTGTCTGATAAATTGATAGTATCGCCAGACAGTCCGAGTCGTGAGCCACTTTCTAAACAAAAATACCATCTTTAATTAGTTAGTGTCTTTTAGAAAGCGAATATAACAGTATTCTCGTTATTTTGGGATTACCATCATTTGGTGTACACAGTTAATGTTTTTTTTTAATTTTAAAAAGCAGTTAAAAGATTTAAATTAATCGAGAACATTTGTTATTTTTTTTGGTTAATTCCCCAAGGATAATTTATCAACCTGCAGCTGTGGAATAACCAGTGAAAGATGGGTAAATGAAATGTTATTGAAAATTGAAGTCATTTTGCAATACTTTCAGGGCCGCTTAAGTGTAGCCTGTGGACTTGAATACATGGTTTGTACGAAAAATAAACTAAACACTAATTAAATTTTTTAAATGTATTTTTTAATTTCTTTTTCTAGATGAAGCCATTGAAAGGCAAATGGTTATTTTGAATATAAAAAGGGATAAAGTGTCACACGTCTGTCCGCTGATGCTACTGCTAGTGATATCCATTCCATAACTATTTTGAATTCAAATGAATATTATTTTGTCTTGGCAAAGATCAACTGTATTGTGTCTGTCATGTCAACAACAACGCACACAATAAATACTCGACTCCTTTGTATCGCTGCAAGAAAATATGCAATAGGAAACACACTAAAAATAAATATAACTCGACATGCAAACCAACATCATTCTAAATGAACCTACTTTGCTTCCGCTGGATCCATGTTTCCCTAGAAATAAACGTCAAATGAAATGTATTCTCTTACTTACCCCTGATTCCGGTCCGCCATAGTGATAGCGTATTTTTGTTGCTAGGGACTGTACTCGTGACGTCACTGAAGAGCCGTCCCACATATTGAACAAAAGACTTAAGGGGCATTATTTTTTACTATTTGGGGGGCAAAACAGAACACATACATAAATCAAATAAGACCATTGAACCATTAAAAAAAAGAGTGAGATTAAAAAGTGTTTTAGTTTGACGAGTGTGACGTATTTCGTTTCAAGGGAGATAATCGATTTATTGATCTCGAAATTTTGACAGCACAAATTCAAGATGGCAGCATCTGACAAAATTGGTAAGATTCCTCTCGACTATGTTGATATCCTGGAAGCTGGTGAAACCAGGTTACCCACTGATCACATTATGGTAGTAGTTTCAAAATTTGATTACATTTTTCCATGTTATAGTTAGCGAAAGTAGCTGAAAGCAGATAATAATAGCTTTTATTTTTTTAACAGGTACATATAGGCCTACTGTAGGCAGGTTGGGGAAAGTCGCCGATCGACGGGTTGTCCATCGATTGACGGACAAACCGTCGAACGACGGACAATAGAGCCCGTCGATCGGTGGGCTAAGTTTGGACAAAAATGACAATTTCCTCTCTATCTGCCATCATTCGCGTTTTCGCCGAACTATCGAGTTCTACGACAACAGTGCATGTCCCAAGCTTGTTGTTAATGGCTAGTTCTAACTTCAAAGTCAACTCGCCGCGTGCGCCACAGCCGGTGAAATTTATTTCTTAAAAGTCTAAAACAAATTGCGCCATTTTAAGCAAGTGTTTTAAAATAAACCGATATATCTACTCACATGCTTCACCTATCCACGTGTAGTGCACGCTCTGTAGTTTCCAAAAATGACCACGAGGCGTAAATCCATGCCCACGTGAGGCAAAAATTGTTCAAGAACTGGAGGAGTGCAGCACTAATATGGAACTTCCTGTCACTCTTCTGATTGACCTCAGTTGACCTTTGCCGTACCATTTTTGGTAGATGTCGTTCCTAGTTCTTCCGCCAATTTCCGCCTAACTTGGGCATGGATTTACGCCTCGTGGTCATTTTTGGAAACTACAGAGCGTGCACTACACGTGGATAGGTGAAGCATGTGAGTAGATATATCGGTTTATTTTAAAACACTTGCTTAAAATGGCGCAATTTGTTTTAGACTTTTAAGAAATAAATTTCACCGGCTGTGGCGCACGCGGCGAGTTGACTTTGAAGTTAGAACTAGCCATTAACAACAAGCTTGGGACATGCACTGTTGTCGTAGAACTCGATAGTTCGGCGAAAACGCGAATGATTGCAGATAGAGAGGAAATTGTCATTTTTGTCCAAACTTAGCCCACCGATCGACGGGCTCTATTGTCCGTCGTTCGACGGTTTGTCCGTCAATCGATGGACAACCCGTCAATCGGCGACTTTCCCCAACCTGGTAGGATTAGCCATCACCAGATTATCTCAAATCTGATAATTTATTATTTATATTAAATTAATATGATATCTAGGCAAAGCCTACATGGGCACGCAATGAATGTTTTAGCCTTTAGCCCTGTCTGAAAAAGATGCCAAGTACTTGAGTTGCCAAAGGTCTGGGGATTCCTCCGCGCAATGCTCCCAGTCCCACCACCACTAACAACAGACTAAAGCTGGCAACAGCACCTTGTTCAGTTATAAGTGAAATAATCTTGAGTGTGCTCAAAACATCAATTAATCAAGCAGCTTAAAATTAAAAAAAATCCCTTGTGTAGTGAAATTACGGAAAGATATCTTGAAATCATGAGAACGGCCTAATTCTAAGTGTTTTGTCTTAGCCGCACTTCACATCATCTTGACGTTTTTCGCCCCAGCTGTGATGACTGCACCTTCATGTCAGTTGTTTTCAAGTCAGGTTGCATTTTAATTAGCCGAGAAATCTTGGCTCTGGCGAATTTTTTTCCCCCGTGTTTGTCATAGCCAAGATCACTTCCATAGTAAAAAAGTGATATTTGTTAAGGAGACCCGCCGAAAAAATCGGCGGCGCAAATTTCACAACAAATAAGCAAAGAATAAAATATTTATCACTGCATTCCGATAGTGTAGACCACGAAGAAGGAGTTTGTCAAACTTACGCCGCTGTAAAGTGGTAAACTTTCCCTTATGCAGTCAATATTGGTTTCGAAGTCCACTGGCTTTCAACCTGACGTAACCGCCATAGTAAAACATTTAAACGACCAGTTAAACTGTGCGGGGCGTCGTAGAAATACTTCAATCATATATCTTTAGTCACTTTACAGCGGCATAAGTTTGACAAACTCCTTCTTCGTGGTTCGATTTTTTCGGCGGGTCTCCTTAACAAATATCACTTTTTTACTATGGAAGTGATCTTGGCTATGACGAACACGGAAAAAAAAATTTGGCAGAGCCAAGATTTCTCGGCTACATATTAATAGTCCTTCACCAATGTTCAATGAATTCTTAACCTGCCTCCTTGTTTTATAATCTGATAAAGACCCTTACGGCTTAAGAATTAACGTTTGTGCAGTAGTCTTAATGGCAAAAAGATGCTACATTCAGTTTTTGGATCAATCTGAAATTGAAATCGTGGTCATTTTGTATATGTCGCAGTGCGATTATTGTGTGTCACAGTGCCTGTAACAGATAAACGACGTCAATGCCATACAATTCGAAACAACATTGTGAAATAAAAACCTGAAAAACATCTTCTTAACCCAAAGGATTATCAGAGAGGAGTTCGCTATCCACGTTGATTTAACCGGTGAAGCCAGAGAGACAGACTCACACGTCGGCTGAGATGGTCTGTTCACAATAGAAGGCTTTGAAAAGCAGACTTTATCAAGAAAGTGCAATTGTTTCCTTTTTTTCTTTAGGCATCCCAAACAATAACATGGTCAGAGATTGTGGACAAGTCACAATTTTAGAACGAGGACTGTTTTTTTTTTTTTTCAAAATGAAACTGGGTCCTCCAGGGACTGATCCAGGGAAAATTTGGGCATACCATTTCGGTTCAAAATGTTCCAACAATAAGACGAAAACAACATCTCTGGCCCAAAATTCAACATTAAATGCTATTTTGACATTAAAATCTGTTGGTTTTAAGAATTTGGGCGGATTTTTTGCTTGTGAGTTTGGGCGCCCATACCTGTATAAAGGTATCAAAATGTCTCTGGATCAGTCTATGTCCTCATTATCTAACCTAAATCCCACGACAATGACCTCGAGCAAAAACATTTTTTCTTAAGTAAACTTTCCACTTTATAAATTAACAAATAAGATAGTTTTGCAAAAAGGTTAAAAGGAGATGTCCATATCCTTTTTATTCATGATGACCCGCAATTTCAGAGTAGACCTATGGGCATACATGTATGGTGTACCTATCGATAGCTCTGCATGTTTAAAGGGACAAGCCCGGAACAAAGATCATTAAAATGTGTGCTATTCAACTGTTTATAATATAAGATGAGGTTTCCACATGGCCATTGGTAACTTTCCTAGCTTCCACTTACCACTGGATAGCGAGTTTTAATTGTGGAATCCTTTGTCTGCTTTGTTTACTGACTGAGTATGGACCTAAATTAGGTGTGCAGTACAAGAGTGTTGTCGGTGTGCACGTGGTGCATTTTCGGCTGTTTGTTTACTGGCTGTCAGACAGAAAACAAAGCAACAGGGAATTCCCTAAATAACTCTTTAATTGTATATTTATGGCTGAAAGTCGACTTACTGTCTTTCATCCTCTGGTGTCTTTAAAATTTTTAACATTTTGCAGCCAAAATTTGGAAATATGGTGAAATTTATCTTCAGAAAAAAATGTTTAGAATGCACCCCGCCCATCAGCTTAAGCGCTCTGGACGGCTCCTGGTCCGTCGCCTTTTGGTTTCGGATCATCAGCTCACTCCAAGACTTTCAAAAAGGTTCCTCGGGCAGTTTACTTTAAAACAAGTAGAGATAATTTGTACCCTTTTTGTAGGACCCCCTGAAATAATATCCTGGATCTGACTATTGTTGACCATGTTGAATTTTAGTGGCTATACTCATACCTAACTATTGTAGATTTCCTTTCTTTGAAAATATCAGAAATACAATGGCAGTGAGTTTGCATTTAGGAATTATGACATTCAGGTACATGTAGTTCCTTTTTGTGTTTTACATGTAAGTTCTGTAACGTGTAGGTGATATTTCAACCTATACATTGTACTTTTTACATGTACATGTAGGTTTAGATTGATTGATAGGTGTTTTACGCCGCGCTCAAGAATATTTCACTTTACATCGCAGTGTTCCCAGTTTCATTGTGGGAGGAAACCCACGACCTTCTGGTGGTAACTGGCAACCATCCCACATAGGTAGTGAAAACCCTGTTGTTTTTTTTTGGACTGAGTGGGATTCGAACCCGCCACCCGTTGGTAGAAGGCTGTTCGGATTGAGCCATGGAGGCCCCCTACATGTAGGTTTAGAGGCCATTTATTGAAATTGTCTGAGATTTCAAGAACAACGAAGCTCAAGTGTGTTGGTCCATCCATTACACACATCAAAACTAAATGTATATACATGTACATGTAGCCCCAAACTGCCTTCCTTTGATCTGTTTTGATCAGATCTTAACAATTTTTTCACATCATATACTTTATGGGTACCAGGTTAGATGGTGTGTCATCAATCATTAATGACATTTTCGGTTGCATAATACATCAATATTGGATTATGTTATATTCTCTTTTAGTTCGTATCTTCTTTAGTTTTTAATCAGAGTATATATATACAATAAGGCACCGCCTGGAACCTTTTAGGACCCCTGGTTGCATAATACAGCATCCATATTGGATTACCGGTATATAATATTGTTTTAGTGTATACCTTGGTACCATTGGAATTTTAATCCGATCTTTATAATTCTTTCACAGCATTTACCTTATGGGTAGAAGGTGTGTCGTCAACCATTTATGACATTTTCGGTTCCAAAGTATGACATGTATATTAGATTTTGTAATATAATTCTGTTTTAGTCCATATCTTCTTTAGTTTTTTGGGGGCCTTGGTGGCTCAGTCGACACAGGCCTTTCATCCATGCGGCATCAGGGTTGAATCCCACTCAGACCAAATAAAGTGGATCTTTCACTCGATCGCCGCATGTGGAAGAGTTGCCAGGTACTCGCCAAAGGTCAGGGGTTTCCTACGTGCATTGTGCCTGGTTTCCTCCCCCACTAAACCTGGTAACGCTGCCATATAAGTGAAATAATCTTGAATGTGGCCTTAAACATCAATCAATTAATCAAAAACCCTCAACTTGGATTTTCATAGAAATTACAATTTTTATTAATTTTTTTTCCCTCTAAATGATCCCTCGATATTAATCTGCCCACATTGTTATTTTCAGCATATTTTGAAGAAGTGAGATTGTCAGTTCCTTCTACTGTTCTTTGAGGGATTACCTGCTGACTATATCCTTATATGAGATGGCTTTACAATACGTAACAAGAAACTCAGTGATATGTCTCTAAGCGTTTCCAATAGTCCCCAACCAGTGGAAGAGAACATTATGTCTTTCAGTTCATTGTTTAAAAAAGCTTCAAATTTTTTGGGTTTAGCCAGCCCTGATCAATTGAAGCCCCCTCCATTGGATGGAGAAATAATCTATTGTAAGAACAATGTATGTGTTCATCCTCCGGTGCCTCTGACTCTCGATGTATCTCACCATCCCGGTTATCTCACTCTCAAATCACATCACGATGAGGTAAGACATAATTCTCTTGTTTTTATTATTCATTAAATAACTAATTTATTAAATGTTTTAAAACAACTTTAAATTTGAAATTGGGTCTCGTCACCATACTTAAGAAACTGTTATCAATACACTTAAACAAATTGCCTTATTATGCTTTCAGTTTGAACATCACATAGTTGTACCTGTTTTTTGTTTTGCTAACTCGAAAAAGATGACTGCTTAAATATGTGTGTTTTGATGATTAGTTGGAAATTTAGAATCAATTTACTTCAAATGGATTGATCGCTGTATAATAAATAATTAAAGATGTTTTATGTATTTATAAAATAATATCCATAACTGATCTCTCATTTTCATATGTCAAATACAGAAAAAAAATTATTTCTTTCTCTAGATATCTGGGCCTTCATTGATTTTAACATGGATTCCTAACGCATCTTTAAAGCGTAACCCAACAAGCATAGAAAATAGTCCAAATCGCTCTCGCAAAAATAGTCCCAGAGCAAGTCCAAGAAAGCAAGCCAAACAAGAGTTTGCTAAAGCCGACCAGATTGATGTTAATTCTCCAAGTACGAATGCTTCACCACGAGATTCTACAGTGTCCAGTTGTAGTGAATTGAACTCAGCCCCAGCCATAGCTAGCCACGATGATAATACTTCAGTATCCACTACCAGTTCTGAAACTTCGGTTTCAACCAGCTTTCGAGATGATAGACAGAGTTGTGAAAGTTTTGATCCTGGGGATGATAAGAATTGTAAGCTGAGCTCCAGTTGTAGGTCTCAGTGTGATTCAGGCATAGGGACTGAGGAAATCGCACAACTTATACAAAATAATGAAAAAAGCTCTTTTTCTTGTGGTAAAGTTCAAGGTGTGGGTGTAAATGTGAACAATTTAAATTCTAACAAAGAGATTAACTTAAAGCATGATCCTTCTCATATTGCTGATGATTGTGGTGAAGAGGTTGATGATGGTGATGGTTTGACAGCAGAGGAACAGCTGGCTTCACTTCTACAGAGAAACAAACTGGAAGATAAGGTACGAGAAAGGAAAAGTTCCAATCGCTCTGTTAGTATTGAAATGGAAGGAGATAAACTAGTGGTGGTCACTGAGGAGTTAGATGGAGTTTTTGACAAAGAAGGTACTGATGTTAATATAAACCTTGACAGCCTGCGAGATGAAACTGCTAGTCTGCAGTCCACTGATTTAGACTGCCCCAGTGTTAGCTCCGACTCTACCTTCTCCAGTCCAACAGGAGACCATTACCAAACCATGATGAATGAGGTGAAACCAGCTATGAATGCTGCAGTTGAACAAAACGATATTGAATTCAATAATTCAGCTGAGAAGGAAATCCCAACAACCAGCTCTAGTCAAAGCAGCTCATCAAAAGACACCCCAAAAATGACCCCAAATCTCTCACTTGATCTGAAGAATACGACTGCCCCTTCGACCAGTAGTGGCTGTACACCTACACCTGATATCTCAGTTACACAATATCGTTTATCTTCCTCATCATCTACAACTACGTCCGGCCCAGATTCATCACCACCATCACTGTGTTCATCACCAGAACTTTCTGCCCAATCACCATTTTTCCTCCACCCTGATACTCCCTCAGAGAATAGTTCACTATCAGCTGATGTCTGCCATAACCTCACATTCCCATATAATTCCATCTGCTATTCTAAAGACAAACAAGATAGGAAAACTGCCCGAGATCAAGTCTGTGGGGTTTTCTCCGTCAATCTAGGTAATTTTTCTTTTTACTGTTTTGTCAGGTTGTTAGACTAGAACTATTCTGAAGAGTTAAAAGGGACAATGGTAAACGGTTGTCATGTTAAAATAGGCTTTAATTTTTGTTGTTGTGAAAGCAGGAAGTCCACTGAATGGTTGTTTTGTTTGTTGCAGGTCAGATGCGTTCTTTGCGTCTGTTTTACAGTGATCCTGGATGTACCCGTGGTCAGGTTGTCATAGCTAGTCGGGAAAGTCAGTACAAGATTCTTCATTTTCATCATGGAGGTCTGGATAAATTAGCAGAGATATTTCAAGACTGGAGTTTATTTGCCCAGGACCAGGAGAAGGTAAGTCATCTCAAGGCTGGAAAATAGAGGATTCACTTGTTTTTTTTTCACTTATATGAAGTTTGGCCTCACAGCACAAACATCATCTTTATCCTTTCTTCGAAATTTTGAAATATCAGCTAGCACCAAAAAGCAAATGGCTGCTTATTGATTGGTGTATTTTGTAGACTTCAATTGCACTCATCCAGCTCACCCAAGGGAACTTTCTCAAATCTAAAACTCTTGCTAGCATTATATTGG
The DNA here is from genome assembly GCA_963971465.1 of Lepidochitona cinerea. Taxonomy (NCBI): domain Eukaryota; kingdom Metazoa; phylum Mollusca; class Polyplacophora; order Chitonida; family Tonicellidae; genus Lepidochitona; species Lepidochitona cinerea. The sequence continues at coordinate 6,468,991 of OZ020551.1, forward strand.
AGACAGCTGGTAGAAGAATAATCTATAACCAGTTATGAGATATAATTACTTGACTATTTGAGAACAGAGGACTAATGGTAAATGAAATAAATACAGTTACATACTTTAATAATTGTTTTTAGAAACGAAAAGACGGTGAGTCTCCTTATCGTCAGTTTTTGATAGTTCGGCCACAGATAACTGATGACCAATGTCACCCTGAGGAGGGGTTGTACGATACTGTCACAGAGGACGAATGGAGAAGTCATATGAATGAAGCAGGGCAAGTTGAAGATGTCTTTCAGCTAAGGAAAGTAAGTTTCTTCGCCATTACAGCGAGCAATGGTGGTTTCAAACATTTATAAACCCCATGATACATGTAGTTGTGTTTATACTTTTATTAAAGCATTTGGGGAGTTGTAGGGGTGAGGCATTTTAAGTTAAAGCGTAAATTCAGCGGAAATTTGACAGTAGCCAGTACCACAATAAATCAACGTGTATAAATCACATGCATGTACTAGTGATTCTGATATCCATTTTTGTAAAGAAATGGAAACTTTTTTAAATACGATCTAAAGTAGAAGAGTGCAAATTCTCATCTTAATTCAAGAGAGAGCTTGTAAAACGTTCAAGGAATCTGGATTAACTGCTGGTCAATCATCTCCCTGGACTGAGATATGTTGAAAGTTTAAATCTCATTCAGAACCTTTTTGTTATCGAGGATTTAGCAACATGCATAGTCCTCTAATTAACTCCTGTATTACTGTATATTCAATTTTATTGTGGATTTTGAGCTAAAATTGTCAAAAGACTTTAGCCAGCGCATGGAAATATTTTGTAACATTGATTAAATTTAACTTTTTAAAATATGTTAAGTGAATTTAATTATTTGGTATTTACATCACAGCTAAATTCACAGAGAGGCTTTTTTTTCAGCCAGCTCAGTGAAATATTTTTTTTATTATTGATACTTGTGTATTCAACCCTTTGTTTGATTATCTTTTCAGGCAATATTTTTGGGGGGATTAGACTCCAGTATTCGTCAGGAAGCCTGGCCATTTCTACTACAGTATTACCCTTTTGATTCAACATTTGAGGAAAGAGAAGTGATTCGCAATGATAAATATATCGAATACCAAAATATAAGAAAAAAACGGTTAGTAATTGCTTTTGGATTCATTTATTCCAAATTGGAAAAAAAAAAAATCCTAATAAACATCATCATTAGTTTTTTGTTTTCTTTTACCAGTGAATCTATGTCTGAGGAAGAGCAGCAACATTTCTGGCGGACAATTCAGTGTACTGTTGAGAAAGACGTCGTCAGGACAGATCGAAGTCATCCTTATTTTAAAGGGGAAAATAACCCTAACATAGAGGTGCTTAAGTAAGTATATTCTCATGCTACAATAAATCTGATTGAAATACATATAACAACTGGCTATCACCTGAGCATATTGTCACTATTCTAATTTTAAAATGTGACAGACGTTAGGCAAGTGTTCTGGTGGCTCAGTCAGTAGAATGATAGCCTCTCACACCCAGTCAAGCCTTCCATTGATCAAAGGAAAAAAAATCTGAGTAGGTATTTCACTTGATAATCTGTGTGGAAGGGTTGTTAGGTACCTATTAGAGGTTTCCTCTCAGAGAGATTGGTTTCTTCTTCAAACCTGGTAATATTACGATATAAGTGTCTGTGAAAACTATCATCCGTGTGAAGTTGTCTCATCTGTAAGTGTATTTTTCTGGAGGTTGGCTTTAATGGCAAGTCCAAAAATCACTTTTCCCACCATCCAAAATTAAAGGTTTATAATATTTAGTGATTTACATTCTTTGAATGGCGTTGTTTAATTTTTAACTGCCAACATGAAATGGCTCAGGGAAGAGGTTGTCTGGATGTCAAAAAGCTTACATATTCTTCTTTCTGCAGGAATATCTTGCTGAATTATGCAGTGGCTCACCCCAATATGGGTTACACCCAGGGCATGTCTGATCTACTGGCCCCTGTACTGGCTGAGGTACAACATGAAGCAGGAGCATATTGGTGTTTTGAAGGACAGATGCAGAAAACCATTTTCTTTAGTTCTCCTCGTGACACTGACATGGATAAACAACTGGTGAGATATCCAGTCTCTCTCTTCACATATCTTTTGGATATGAGTAATTATAATTTGTTAAATTCTTTATGATATCGCCTAATAGGTTCTTGTAAAAGTGGCGTGAGCTGCCAATTACAAGGAAAATTGTATGTTGAAACATACGGTAATACCTGAGTTAATTAGAGGACTATGCATGCTGCTAAATCCTCAATAACAAAAAGGTTCTGAATGAGATTTCAACTTTCAACACATCTCAGTCCAAGGAGATGATTGACCAGCAGTTAATCATTGAATGTTTTACAAGCTCTCTCTTGAATTAAGATGAGAATTTGCACTCTTCTACTTTTTTCCAGCACTTGAATTAACTCAGACATTACCGTAAGTACTTAATAAGATACTAATCTTGGCGATGTACTTCAAGTAGTTTTTATGCAGAAAAAACAAAAAGGTTAAATGTACTCAGGCATCCCAGCTTTATTTGTTTGTTATTTGCGCACACTGGATAAAATGTGGTTCTCATTGAAGAAGGTATAAAACAGTGACCATTCACAAGCTTTATGTAGTTATCTGTCTCAGTTTTAGGATCTTTGAAAGGAGTTTTCTTATCGTGTTCTGAGGTCCTTAATCAATTGAATGATATTCCATCAGTCCCACACAGGCCTTTCATCGATGAGGCTTGCATGGGTTTGAATCTCACTCAGACCTCAAAAAATGTTTAAAAATCTAATTGAATTTTTAGCCAGGTACTGGCAGAAGGTCGATGGTTTCTTGCCGTTGCCATATGAGTGAAATAATTTTGAGTATGGCATAAAACATCAATCAATCATGTTATAAATCTATCTATAAGGTTGCTAAAATGGATCCTTCTGGTAGATTTATCTAAAACTGTATTATTGTTTTCTCAACTTACAGAATTACTTACGAGAGTTACTGAAGGTGACGTTACCCGTATTCTATGAACATCTTTACAGACTTGGACCAGATGCCACAGAACTTCTATTCTGTCACAGGTAAATAAGTTCAGACTGACAAAAAACCAGAGTCATATGCTTTCAACTTAAGTGGAACATTGGCAGATATCAGTGAGAGTCTGAGCTTATTTATGACTTTATAAATGTGAATTTTGTGTTGACAGGTGGATACTTCTGTGTTTCAAACGTGAATTTCCTGAATGGGATGCCCTGCGTATGTGGGAGTCCTGTTGGGCTCATTACCAGACTGACTATTTCCATCTGTTTCTGTGTGTGGCCATTATAGCTATATATGGAGATGATATCATAGAACAAGGTTTACCTGGAGATGAAGTCCTTCTTCACTTTAGTAGTCTGGCCATGCATATGAATGGAGATGTTGTTCTCAGAAAGGTCAGTAACTGGCTCTTCTAATTTACTCATCTTTATTGGAAAACTTTAGTGGATTTGCTCTGTGGAAGCATTTCCAGGTCCCCGCAGCCCCAGGGTTTGGGGTGTTATCCAGGAAAACAGCTAAATTAGGATACGTTTTTTAATTCTGCCCATCAATTTGTAGGGCCTTTGTCTAGCATGTAGCTCAATGAGAAGAGAGGATTATTAAAGCATCCAACAGCCTGTTCCACAAAGTGGCGTAGTGTAAGTTTTTACATAACTGTCATAGCAACCCATACTGTAGAGATACGTTGCTATGGCAGTTACGTGAAAACTTGCGCTACGCCGCTTTGTTAAACAGGCTTCGAAAGCCATTTGATAAAACATTTATGCCTGATGTAAATCTGATGCAAGGCTCATATGCCATGGTGTTGGGGGCCTCCGTGGCTCAGTAGGTAGAGCGTTGGACGCTCAATCCGAACAGCCTTCCACCAATGGGTCGCAGGTTCGAATCTCACTCAGTCCAAAAAAAAATTGGAAAATTTTCTGGGTTTTCACTCGAATGACCTATGTGAGATGGTTGCCAGTTACCAACGGAAGGTCGTGGGTTTCCTCCGGGCACAGAGCCCGGTTTCCTCCGGACACAAAGCCTGGTTTCCTCCCACACTAAAACTGGCAACGCCGCCATGTAAGTGAAATAATCTTGAGCGCGGCGTAAAACACCAATCAATCAATCAATCATATGTCATGGCAACATATACGGTCAGCATTAAGCTGCAACCATCGTCAGAACCCATGATTAAAACTTCAATCCGATAAACGTGTCTTCAAAACTCCAACGTTTATAAGAGAACTTTTGATTGGTCCGACAATAAATGGGCGTTCCCAGAAAACGAGACTTTGTATGGCAGTTAGCCCAGGGGTAATAGGTGAGCTTGTTGAGAATTTATTCCTTGGTATCTGAGGATGGGTTACGTTTTGTATTTTGAAATGTTTTGAGAAAGAGCACTGTGAACATTTTTTTGCGCCAGATCATGTACACAAACTAATCAAAGTGTCAAACAAGTGACTATCAACACTATATTCTAGCAAAAAATTACGAAAGAAAGCTCAGAAACTGCTAATTTTCATTTTATTGTTTTTTAGGCCCGTGGACTGTTACACCAGTTTCGTAGTTTACCTAAGATCCCATGTTCCTTGCATGGGTTATGTATTTTATGCGGGCCTGGGATGTGGGACAGCGGACATGTTCCTGCTGTATATTGTGTAGGCAATCATGAAGATGGGGTTTGTCCTTATAACAGTCAACCTAATTCTCCAGGGGAGGCAGATAACTAAGTGAGGTCCGTATTTGCATATCAGTGACAGTTTCACCCACATCTCACAGGCAGTTCAGAAGCAGTGCCAGATATCCAAGTGACAGTTTCATCCACATCTCACAGGCAGTTCAGAAACAACAAGCAGGGCCAGCTATCCAAGTGACAGACTTTCATCTACATAATAGGGAGGTAGATTTTCAGTACCACAGGGAAAAAAGAAAGTTGTAGATAACTAAATGTTAGAGTACCAACACGAGCCTCGCATCCAAGGTTTGCAGGTTCAAATCTGTCACAGTCCAAGAGAAATTGAAAAAAAGAAATAAGTGGGGTTTTCATGCGATCGCCCAGTGGTCAGGGGTTTTCTCCCCATCTAAACCTGGCAACGCCACCAATTATCCTGATTACGGCGTAAAACATCAACCAACCTATAGGACAGTCTTTCCTACACTTTACACTAAGTTAGAAAACAACAATGAGCCAGATACTAAGAGCATGGCAGTCTACATTGTAACCTATTTACTGATACCTTATTAGATGGTATCAGACCAATCAAATACACGTCAGGGATTATTTACTTGGTTAGATAAGTGATACTTGTTTCATAGGATATTAAAATGTCACATTTGAAACTCAGTTGGCTTTTGTCAACTTTCAGTCCATGACTTACTCTTGTCATAGATTTTGATGATGAATTTAGTCTTTAGACTGCTATTGATTTATGTAGAGGGCCGTTGGTATAAATCCGAGAATCTTCCAACAAAACCACTAATTGATATTGTTTGGTTGAAATCCTTATCACATTATTTGTTCAAGAAGGAATTTATCATTATATTGTATATATATAAATTATACAATCTTTAGGAGAAGATCGGCCCTTTAATGTGGGGAGTTGATCTACCATCAATGTATATTTAAAAAATGCATTTATTGTTCATTATTCCTTCAATATGCTATTGTATTAATATGGAAAACAGATCTGTTTTAAATGGTTTGTGCAATCATGTAACATTAAGAAAGTACATTTAAGAAAGGTAGTATTTTTTTCTGACAAATTTTGTACATGTTTTTTTGAGTTTGATGTTCTCAAAGTGTATGTTAGTTTAATGTGCAATCATTCTGACGGACAAACAAGGATGAGATATTGAGAGTAGTAAAGCCAGTTAAACTAAATGTTCTACAATGTCGTAACCTATTTTTGGACAAACTTATGACTACATGCATATTATTCCTGGTCCACATGAAAATAAGTCAATGTACTTTGCCATTGTTGTTAAGATTTATTTCTACTTTAATCAGGAATGTAAATAACCAGAAAGACCATTTATTTCTTTTTGTCTGGCGCAGTGCTTTGTCAATGTTAAATCCATACAGAAAGCAGTGTTCTGCTCAATCATGTTAGCCATTTTGCTCAAAGTAGTTCTTTTTTTAATTTCTTAGTTTGCCTTTTTAGGGTTTAGTGCAATAACTTTGACTTTTCGTTGAAGATGAGAACTGACAATGTTCTTTTTGTTGTCCTGGGTTATGGAGAAATCAAATCATCAGAAATCCATTTGATGTTGTCACAGTTCTAGTCAATGCAAATATACCAGTTGATCAAATATATTTGTTACTTCAATATATCTCTATGCCTGTTATTGACAAATGACATTATTTGATGTTTTACGCCATGCTCAAGATTATTACATTTATATGTTCCCTGATCTTTGGCACCTGTTAGATATGGCTAAGGTCCAGGGTTTTCTCACACTCAACCTGGCAACGCAGCCGTGTGAAATAATCATAAGTGTGCGTAAAATTTCCACCGAAATGAGGCGATCGTATGAAAAATCCTCCCAGAAATTTTCATTTGGTTTGACTTGGATTTGAACCACCTGGAAAGATGGAAGGTCTGTGAAAGACTACGTCTACGTCCTATCCTTCTGTTTGATAAGCTCTCCATACTATTTAAACGTTCCACAATTATGGATTGATTGTTTGGTGTTTTACGCCGTACTCAAGATTATTTCACTTATATGGCGGCGTTGCCAGTTTTATTGTGGGAGGAAACCGGGCTGTATGCCCAGAGGAAACCCACGACCTTCCGTTGGTAACTGGCAACCATCCACAATTATGGAATCTCCCCATATAAGTGAAAAAATCTTGAGCGACGCAGAACAGTCAGAATCATGGAGCGAACAAAATATTACACATTAGGAACAGAGGTTCAACATACTGTCTAAAGTGGCATGAGCTGCCAACAATTAGCATTTTGTTCATTAATTGTCCCGTAAGTGTCCTTAAAAATAAACCGAGAGAAACATTTATTCTGAGCCTACATGTAATTAAGTTCCATGCACTAGGTTAGTGAACATTCTTGAGACTAGGGACACTAAAAAACTTCTGAATTCTGCTTTAAGGGAACATATCAACATCTAACAGCTCATGTCACTTTAAATATCGACTTACTCGGTATTTTAAAACACTTGCCAAAGTTTGGGGATATTGAAATGGGCTCAGTCTGTCCAGATTTCATTTCCAGCATAGTTTCTATGGCAAAATAACTTAGAAATTCCATCTTCGGAGCAGAACTCAAAAACTATTTTATTTTCAACTTTTTAAAAATTTTCTCTATTTTTTGCTGTTTCTATGGAAACATAATTAAGAAATTTCAGCAAGGTGAAAAACTATGGTTAACAACTTCTTGGTTTATCTTTCTCATAATATCATTTAACTAAATTATTTGGCTACAAAAAATATATGAGTTGAGTATGGCTATGAAAAGCAAACATTCAGGTGCATTTTTCAGATATTCATCCCATAAGTTAAAATATATGGAACTATAAACACCTTGGCTCTATATAAATGAAAACCCTATAAACCAGTCAAAATAAAGCCTACATATATATGGTGGAATAAGCCATAAATATCAGATCAAAGCATTCACCACTACTGATAAGAACTAGTGTATGTTTACATGGTAAATAGAACAAGGCTGAGTTACTTATCTCTTTGTCTGTAGATTAAACTTGAAACCTGTATTTTTATTTGATTAAAACGTTATTTATTGATTCAAGTAGAGTTTTAATCAATTTCGAAACATTATTGCAGTCTGTTAAAATCCTTTTTTGATTAGAATCGGACAAGTAGAACAAGTATGTAATGCAAAAGAATTGAAAACATCGGATCACATTTGTTCAAAATGTATGATGTCCAAAATAGTTTGCGACACACCTTCTACCCATAATGGTCAAGATGGAATCAAACCTTTGGAAGTTATGGAAGGGAAGGGAAAAAGGACAGATGATACCATAATACAGTCCGCTTTTCAAGTCGGGTGTATAAAAAGTCTTATTAGAACAGGAGATTGATTGATTAGATATACATTGACTTTTTATTTCTCTTATACAAATCTCCACGAAAACCGTTTTTCATGCAGTTTACAAAAAATTGAATGGAATGGACAGGCTATTTGAATTTAGAGCGGGCTGTGTCCAACATAGTAAACCTATCTTGAAATTCTTTGGTCATCGTCATTTCTACATAACAAAGAGAAGTTTTTGTTTCCTCGATTGATTGATGTTTTTTACTCCGCGCTCAAGATTATTTCACTTATATGGCGGCCTTGCCAGTATTATTGTGGGAGGAAACCGGGCTCTATGCCTGGAGGAAACCCACGACCTTCCGTTGGTAACTGGCAACCATCTCACATAGGTCCTTTCCATTTTTTGGACTGAGTGGGATACGAACCCGCGACTCATTGGTGAAAGGCTGTTCAGATTGAACGTCCAACGCTCTACCTACTGAGCCACGGAGGCCCGTTTCCTCGAAGCTTGTTGCAAATGGTGAACTTTAATGACATTGCATTTTGAAGCTAAAAGAATGTTGCCGACTCTATAATCTTAACTCTCTATCGAGGGGCAATGGTTTATCTTCTTAAATTGGCGATAAAACCGAGCTGGGCATTTAATACAAAAGAATATTTTCTTCAGATATACAAGACGAAAATTTTATTTCTCTAATACAAATAAAACAAATGTTAAATCCTGTTCTGCATGAATAACTTAATTTTTACAGAGTTTACTGAATGAAGTTTGATTTTATCAAATTGATACAGATGGGAAAATATATAAAATTACCAAGCAGGGCTTAAAATCAGAAATTCAGTCAAGTATAACCCATCAATTTAACAATGCATAAGATGAGGATATCAAGTAAAAATACAATCATTAACCTTGTTAATTACACAAAAAGTTCAGTTAAAATCTGGTTCAGCTATCATGAGGCTGTTCAGGTCCACTCTACTCTGTTGCACCATTCCTAATAAAATAATTCAGAAGAAAATATTTGTTAGTTTTACAAGAATTGAATATGATCGAGTGATTGGTTTTTAACAAGTTACAAGATGAAATCAGGCACATTTATGTAAGTTCAATACAGAAACACAATTAGTTAAATAATTTGTTTGATGTTTAAAAGGAAATGTCTTAATGGAGGAATGTAAATTTAATGCCAATAAGCCTCTGTTGAGTTTGGCTAAAACCCCGCGAGATCACGTGAGAAATGAGTTTAGGGGTATAACTTTCACTGACTAGCCGTTCATTTAACATTAGCGTCTATGGTGATCGGCAGTTATCGTGTGGTTTTGTCTTTGATTCTATTTTTCTAAATCATTCCTTTAATCCAATTTTTTTTTTGTGAAACACACTGGAAGCTATCAGTTGCGTTTTTGTCAGTTGACTGTCAATACAATTTTTTATATCGCGTGAATACGCTTCGAAGTTGTCAAAAACCAACGGTGAAAACACAACTGACTATTTTTGTGTTAGAAATAATGTTTTTTTTCCGTCAAAAAGAAGTATCTAATGGCTTTGTTATATATCTTGATATGTCTCAAAAAAAGACTTTTGTAAAAAGTATAGATTGTAAGCTGAGAATCACAGAAAAAACAACAGGGTGACAGCAGATCTCCATAAGCACTAATGTTAATCAGACAGCCGATCGGTGAAAGTTATACCCCTAAACACGGGTCTCGCGTAATCTCGTGGGACTTCTACCAAACCCGAAAGGGGCTTTTATCGACCCACATTTGATGGATAGCCATTTTTTTTTGTAAACAATTTTTGTAAATAAGTAGACCAATTGCTTATGTCGTTGGGACATACTGATATAGGTGTGCGATATAAAATAAAGAAAATCTTTCCTCACCCTTCTGCCTCAGGTTTTACAGGTTGTGGACTAGATTTTGATTCAACTGGACTTTTTGAATCTCGTCTTTTTCTGGATGCGCTGCCAGAACGTCGAGACCTACTGTTCGATCTTCGCGATCTACTTCTTGATCGTCTAGATCTGCTGAAAAAGACAAGTTTGGTTATCAATTAAACTGATATTTCTCTTACATTCCATCATGTAAATAACAAGAGTTTAGGTAGAACTCCACATATACTTAAAATGGCCACGTCAAACAGCTTAAAGACGAAAAGAACTTGGTAGATCACATATACAATCCGGTTGCATGTCAACACCTTATATTTCTCTCACTAAGCATGTTTTGATGATGCTGTAAACACACACACATAAAGTCTACAAAGCCTCAACAGTTCATGTGGTATATATTACCAGATGAAATAAGGTAAGAAACTAAGAGTATAATTAAATTCAACTTACTGAGTAAAAGTTTCTATATCTCAAGAACAAGCTTGACAAGTTCTTTGTATTTTAGTATTTATTATCATGATTTTCTATGACAACTTCTAATATTGCCATAAATTATAAGTTTTCCTGGGACTGATGATACACACTTGTCCATGTGTATTTCTCACGAATGCAGAGGACTGTTTTTGTGAAGTAGACAAGTTTTTTTTTATTTTTTATTTTTTTATCTCAATGGTGTCTGATAGTTGGAGAATTGAAGGTGATATTTTCTTTATAAGCGTGTGAACTATACGCCACAAGGAGAAAACATTTTTGAGCTCGTTGGCAAGAGAATCAGGGTTTATGGTCAGGTTTTAAGTTAATCTGAAATGTTTCTACTACTGCTCATTTCATATCTGTACATACTGAAAGGGGTCTTTAAAAGAGAATCTAATCTATAACATTTTACCTAGACTGTTTCTTTGACCTTGACCTGGATCTTGACCTGCGGGATCTTTCTCGAGAGCGCCGCCGCTCCCTAGAGCGGGAACGTGATCTTCGTGAATGTTTTCTTGAATATCGATCTCTGGATCGAGACCTAAAAGTGAAACATTTGACATCAAAATAAAAAGTTACCATCTTTTTCTTTATGACAATAAACATATAGATAGCAACCATTAGGATATGTTCATCAAACAGTTTCCCAGTACTCCTCAATAAAAAGTTTTGGATGTACTTTCACAAATTGAACTACATAATTAACAAAAGCATACATCATCTATGTAAACATACAGCAACCAGTTAATGCAAACATCCCTTGTCTCGGCTAAGCTGCAATAAACACTAGTACAAACTTACCGTCTGCTTCTGCTTCGACTCCTGCGACGTTTTTCTCGACTTCCACTTCTGGTACGTCTTGCAGCTGGTGAGGATTTCTTTACCACCTCCTCCTCCTGTTTTTCTCTACGTTCTTTCCTGCTTTCTTCACGTTCCTTTTCACGTTCAGTTCGTCTATCAGCCACACTTTTCTTTAAAAATCAATTTCAATATAAATTTCAAGTAGTTAATGAACTTTTGATTGCGAAGGAGCAAATATGTCCTTAAAGGTGAAAGATCAAGTTATAGGAAAATAATTGGTTAAATTGTCCAATGTCTCGACTCAAAACAACACACCGTAAAAACAAGAAATTTAGTAAGAATATATACTTCAGTTCATACATACCTTCAGGTCGTCCAGCTTTTCTCTTATTGTGATAAAACCCAAATGCAATTTTCCACCAAAGTGGTCAGCCAGTCGTCTGTCATTATCATGAATACCCAGATAGGCAGAACATACTTCACAAACTCGCAACTTCTGTTGCTGATAGCTGGACGCTGGCATTGAGTTACGATAGTCATTCTGTCAAAATATAAAATACAATACAATGAAAAATCTTAGCAAGGAAAAGTTCACAATGAAGTTATGTGTGGTTTGTAGAAGTCTATCATGGTGTTTCTATTTATAGAAGTCATTACAGAAATTGGTATATTTAGTAATTTTTTCAATTTAATCGCAATCTATAATTAATAAATAATGTCATGCCCAAATCTTTTACCTCTGCCATGGATTTGCTTTTCTTCAATTCTTCAACTTCGGCCATCAATTTCAATGATTCTTCTACATTTCCCTCAGCACCAGCAATTTCAGCTTTTGCCAGCTTGGTTCCCATCTGCTCTCCTAACTGATGGATGGCATCAGCCTATAATCAACAAATACAACACAATTAACTCCTAATTAAATACAACAGGATGACTTCATATTTTCAAATTAGAAAAATAACTGAAAGAACATAAGATAGTTTGTCAAAGAGTGGAGAAAAGATTGGAAGCTGCATTCATTTGGTCCGAAATGGCAGAAATTCCTCTACCGAAAATCAAATTGAATTGAATGTTTGGTGATTCAAAACCCACCACCCATCGATGGGAGGCTTGCGTCGAACTGAGAAACTATCATTCTACCCGCTGAGCCACAAAGGCCCCCTTCAAAAGGTTCAACAACGGTGTGATGATTTACCTTGGTGTTGGCTTCCTCACTCAACTCTTCCTGGGTCTCCTTCAGTCTCTTCTTGGCAAGCTCTACTTTTCGGTCACACTCCACTATAAAACTCTGCAGATGTTCCATTGCCTGTGGAAAAACAATATCTTAACAGTTTATGAACTATCTTTGGCAATATTTTATAATTTGCATACACATTTAGTCAATAAACACAAACCAACTTTAAGCCCTGGTTATAAATCCTATATAAAATCACATTTCTGCTACCAAATTCAATAAGAATTAGGTGTCACTGATTTTGAGGATTCCAGGATGCCATGGTTAAATAGGTAACAGCAAATTTTAAGGCCAAAAAAGTCATAAGGTCATTGTGACAGATTTTGCAGGATACAGACGTAAATAAATATTGAATTACCGCCAAGCCTGATGACGTCACACAGATTTACGCAAAGCTTTCTGAGTAAAATGTACCTCTGTTCGCCATTTTGTTAACTGGTTAAAGTCATAGCAATACGTCACTTCCTTGGAAATCATTGATGACATAACGTATTTAAAAGTTGAGACTGATAGAGTTATGAAAACAACATGTGAATATCCCTCAATCTCCCGAAGTGACGTCATCAAGCAATCGGTCAATTGCACTTTATCGCTGATGGTAAGTCAAAGTATACAGGTCAAAGTTTTTTTTAATTCGTCAGGTTATTTATTTTCTTGATAATATATTTATGAACCACTAAAACACACGAGCAGAGGGAAAAACCTTCTTGTCTAAAATAGTCATGGAGACATATTTAACATACTCTGTCACAAAGAACAAATGTGTTCATCACGGTCAGCTCAAGTGGCAAAAATTGAACCCTAAAAACGCTTCTGTTTACATAAGTAATGTCGTATTTACTCTAACTTACAGACAAGTTTTCCAAAGACAAGTAAAAGAAAAAGTACCTGTTTTGGCTGCAGATAATTAAAGTGGACCGTAAATCATATTATAAAAAGTTTTATGCCTTTGGACAGCTTCACACAAATTATTATGCTCCACAGATCATACCGTCAGGAAGGCTAACGTATTTGGCATACTGATGTTCATCCTTGTTAGATCAGCAAATATGACTAAAGCAAAGCCACTATATCCATAGCCTGGGGGTTACTACCAATGGAATTAACTGTAGACAATACTCACATCTATGTCGTAGTAGTAGTCTTTGTTTTTGGAGGCCAAATCATAATCAGCGCGTAAAGCCAGATCATGGATTTTAGGACAGTCGCCCAAGTCCATTCGCTAAAACAGAACATAAAACGTTTTCAAAAATAATTTAAAATGTAACATTTATAATAGCACATGTGTATCATATGGACTGGGTAACACTTTACAATTAATGGAAACAAGATTTTTCAAATGAGGATTGCTAAGGAAATATATTTGTTATCATGAAGAAATTATTTTTCCGCTTTAAAAAAATGATATTCATATTTCTTAAAAGCCAAATAATTGATAACTTTTTTTTGTTTTTTATTCAAATAAATCTACAATGGAAGAAAAGTCATTTTTAGAAACTCACAGTGCTGCATGCCAAGATTGATCAGACATCAATTCTTCAGCCTTTTTCTGAGTTAGAATACCTAGAAAGAAAGAAGAACTTACCGTGCTTGACAAAATATCATGAGGACAGCAGGATAGCAGGAAACTCTTACATACCCGAGGATCATCAAATGCCACCTTGTATTTGTTGTTTTCTCCTGAAAAAGTCATATTTTGTCAAACACATGAACACATATATTTATTTGAATAGCAAATGCAGTAGAAAAAGGATTTGGCATTATCATTTTTTAAATATCACCAGTAAATGTGGTGCGATCACAAATTTTGAAACAAGTACTTTTGAAAATCCTAGTCATAGCAAAAAAAGTCACATTTGTATATAAGAATATCTGCAAACTATTTTTTTTTTGCACCTCTCCTTACAATCGGTAAAAACCTGCAATATCTGTTTCATCATTATGCAATCCCCATTATGACAAAGCATGACAATTTTATTTTACGACTACAAATACACACTGCGTGCTCCATAACAGCCATCTCCAGTTGTCACCTGTCCAAAAAGTCAAGCTAGCCCCCATAACCCGGTCTGAACCCAATCTGAAAAAAAATTGTTTGACGATTCGCTTCCTTATGATAATTAGCTGAAGTATACCCCAAATTAACTTTGTATAAAAGATCGTTAAAATTAACGTATTTTGAAGACAAAAGATTTATAGCAGGTAATTGATAGAAATTATTCCAAATATTTGCATCTCCAGGCTGTCTACTTAAACATGCATTTGAAATGAAGACCAGCAGTGACAATGGTATACTTCTTGATAAGAGATAAATTATGTAGGTATACAGAAGTCATGAACTCGTTTTCAAGTTCTTGTGAAAAGTGTTATGGAAACAACTTTCGTAAAGTTATGAAATCATTAACTCACGGTATGGCCCCTCATCACCCTTTCTTATTTGACTGGATAACACCACATTAGATAGTTCCCTTCAAAAACAGGGTTTGAAAAATAAATCAGTAAGCTCAAATTTTAGGCAAAAATTAGTGGATTGATGATCTCATTTATAAAACAATTATAAGTGGGAATCTTTTTTGCCCTGAAGTCCGTTTACATCTACATATTTAATGATTTATATGATGCCCTGGGGTCAATACAATTTTTAGATCAAGAATTTACTCAAATATATGGTGAATTAAAGGTTTACATGTATTTCTGTGTTTCAATGCAAATTGCAGGGAAGTGTTAATGAAAATCCACATTATGCTAAAATCAAAACCATTAACAATCGCCATCAGGCCTTCCGCCTGTCTTACAGCTAATATTCCTAAGTTTGGCTCAGCTTGCATTTAGTGGTACATGAGATAGAAAGGTAAAACGGCCCAAATAGTGATCAATGAAGGTAGAATGTATAGCATTTTAATTTCACTATAAAATTAAAAGAAAAAAGTGTATATTGATACAAAACATTTTTGAACAAATCCAGGTCTTGTGTGACATTGACTGTGATTTTCTCAGTCTTCCACACCAACAATGCATCTACAGAATTAAAATCGTTTTGAGTGCGTCTTAAAGCACGATCAATCAGAATATTTTGGCAAATCTTGGAAATCCTCTGCTATCAAGTTTTTCGTAGACAGACTTATCAAGGCAAGCTGCATTATGTAGTGTTTAATTTTACTGTGAGACCTAAGGCAGTTTGTAAGAGAATTGCGTACTACAATTATATCAAGGCTTGACAGACAATCGCTTTTTTGTGAAACCTTCCTTGTAGATAAATAATGCACAGGGACAAAAACTGACAATTCCAAAAACCTGACCTTCAAACAGAGACCCCATGTACCCAGGTAATCGAAACTCAGTTGACATTAAAAATCATCACCGATGACCAATACTGTCACAATAAACGTTGCTCAAACTAACTTATGCTACTCGGCATGCCTTTCCTACTTAGAAATTTTTTAACTCATTCCCTACTGCAGGCATGACTGACCCATCACTGCCGTAGCTGTTCACTGCCTCAGCAGAAAATCAGCAGCAGAAACTGTGGAACGTTATATACAGTGTACCTTACACTGGTTAATTTGAAAATTGAAACCATTTTTTTCAATGATAAACTTGCAAAAATAATCTGTTAGCAATAGTTCTATAACTGGCTTGAAAGATAACTACAAGGGGCTCAATTTGAACCCTAAAATGGTCGGTAATTTTCTTAAAAACTCAATTCCTTCTTCCTTTCGTAAATTTTGGACTTCTATGAATCCCTGAAACAGTAGGCCTTCAGTGGGCGAAAAGAATTTCTTTTTTTTTTGGCCAAAATTTGTTCGGCAACCATAAATTTAAAAATAGTTCGTCATTTTTCCACATTTCTATTGAATAAAAAGTTTTAATTGGTTTGGAAAATTCCTTTTTTTCAACATTTTCGCTTTGTTATGTTCATCGCTGTTCATTTTCGCTTTGTTATGTTCATCGCTGTTCAACACGATCTTGTCATTACCGGCTTACCTGGGGCCGGGATTATAAAACTTGCTTGAGCACGACTCAGTGCTCAAGTGGTCACTCTGTGCTCAACTCCAAACTTAGACTAAAAAAATTGGTATTATAAAACTTTTGAGATCGCTTCTATGCTCAGCTGAGTACGAAATCCTAAGTACGCTACCGACCTTGCTCAGAGGTAGACTCAACACAATTTAACCCTCTTAACATGTTTTTCAATACATTTCTAGCCAAAAATTGTACTTTTTGATATTACTTCCACTATTTTTGAGAAAATTAAACCTTTAATTTTACTTGTTTCCAAGAGATAACACAGTCGATGACTTGACACAATTGCAACAACATCAAAACAAAAGTTGTTTTTGACCTCCTTCACTAGAGAACTCCAACATTTCATGCTCAAGCAGGCTGATTTTGCCTGTTTTGGACTCAGTTGAGCACGATCTCAGAATGTTTTATAATCCCGATCTCAGACCCAAACTCACAGGAGTATGCTCAAGGTGAGTTGAGTACAGAGTCTGAGTCGAGTATGGCAAAGTTTTATAATCCCAGCCCCTGAACTGAAGTATAACCAATTTTCAACAGAGACACGTAACTTGTAAATGATAAATCCCTTCATAGTACATTCAGTTCGAAACATTTATACTCTTTAGAGTACAATACATTTTATTTCCTAATTTGTTTTCCAATGGATATAAATTATTAATTTAGGAGTGTTCATCAGGGCTGATGGTAAACCAAAAAGTTACATTTGCCTAAAAAATAGATTCCTCGGCTATACGCTAATAACTGTTACAAATGAATGCCAAATTCATGTAGAGAATGTCTTGATAACTTTATTTAATTAAATGTTGTTCAGCCAATGAACAAGTTATAAAAAAAAGCTTGTTCATTGTCGCATTCTGAAGCTTTAGTAGCTCAATTAGGTAGAGATGAATCACTATTATGATTGGAATATGGAGTTGGACAGCTCTCCATTCCTGGTTAATGCAGTATCGCGAAACCAATTGACCGATTGCTTAATGACGTCACTTGGAATTTACGCGCAAAGCATTTTGGGGGATTGAGGGACAATTTTAAAATAAAGCAAAAGAAATAATACTTTATCGAGAAGAAAACGTAAAAGGCGTAAAGTTACAAGAAAATGTGTGGATAAAAACAGGTTGTCATCAATGTTTTCCAAAGAAGTGACATCTCACCAATTAACAAAATGGCGAACTGAGGTACAATTTACCCAGAAAGCATTGCGTACATCTATGTGACGTCATCAGGCTCGGCGGTAATTGGGAAAATGTAGCTGATATACTATGGTACAGGACAGGCTTGCTGATGTCACCATAGATTACAATGGCTACCATCTACATGTATTTATTCAAACAAAATCATTGTGTCTTCACTTAACAGGTCCCGCTGGAGGTTTACACTTAACTGGCTGCGTTTTCAAAGTATGTGGATGTCTTTTTTCTTTTGAGAAATAAACAAAAATGGCAAATGCTTTTTGACTAGAGCCTGGATGGAAGGCTCAGACAAGCCCAGCTCTTGTTTAGCTGCAAATTATACAACATGGTTAGAATGAAAATAGGTTTTATTTTATACAGCTGTTTAATTCAAAGAATATAAGAGCATAAATCAGGGGACAGTGAGATTTATTCTCACATTTATAGCTGTCCACAATTCCAAGAATGTAAAGACCTTTTTGACCTGCCTAACACTACAGACTTGAGAATTTGCCCCCTTCTTCCCTCCCCCAGTTTGTTCTAAATAATTTTAAAGTAATAGACAGCTCTGATCACTGGTGTGGGCTGCTCCATAAAGAATCTCTAGCTATTCTTAGGAAGTCTCCCCCCACTCAACACAGGTGTTAAACTTAAATTCTACCCCTCCTGCATGTGCGTGCCGTGTGCAAATATACATGTTAAGTAGAGATGACTTTTCAAACGACATCGAGTCTGTAGTGCATCACCGTTGCACGTGACCAAAGCTTATCGTTGATTGGTTAAAAGTTCCCAATCTGTCCGTCACTTTTTCCTCATTTTTCTCAATTATCGGGGTAGAATCGACTTTAATACCTTCGTCTTGGTGTTTATTGCGTAACCCGATACCGCTGGACGTTGGTTCGCACCTCGTCAAACCCCTCGAATGCTGCGCATTCTCGTGGTTTGACTCGGTACGAACCAACGTTCAGCGGTATCGGGTTACGCAACAAACACCGCTACGGCGATATTAAACCCTTAAGCATCTAAAGAATTTACTTTGTTTATACGATTATATAGGCCTACTATATTTGTTCATAGTTTTGAAATTATCAAAATTCCAGACCCTTCTACCTTAACCGGCCAGCCATATGTTGTGTTAATATTTTACACACATGTTTATATTTGTGCCTGGTGCCCTTCTCTCTTTGTATATTAATCCATTAACGGCATTAGAAATACCATTTTAACGATGTATATCTTTTTATCGATGTATATCTTTTCTACACTGTCTCATTTTCCTGAAGATGACAAATATACCTTTGTCGAAATATTGGAGATTGTCAATGTGCTTTTGTTGAATTATCCGGAGTTAGTTTTCTGTTAAACTAGGTCGGCTGCTTTATCTTAAGTTTTTGTATTTCCAAGAGGGAGACCATCATGGGCGTGTTGTTGTTGTTTCAGGTAGTCTCTCTCTCTCTGTGAAGATAAAACCAAAGAGACATTTTGCTCATGAAACGAGCGAATTAAGTCCCAGTTCTACCATTAACTTACCATCCCTTCCAGTGCCCATTAATTCATCGAGCATAGCTCGCATTTGCTCTTGGGCCGACATATTTTCAGGATTTAGTCAGCCACCTCACAATGCACCGACTGAGCCCGTGTATTGCAATAGGAGGACCCCTAATGTGAACAACGTCTCCGCCTGGTGGCTTTGACGAGTTTTCCCCCTTGGCTCACGCTCAGTCATACACTGCAAAACATGTTTGTAGAACTACAAGAAAAACTTTTGTATTTCATCACAGGAGAATGTGCTGTAAACGTTTTACCCATGAGTGCGATGTTATTATATTGGCTATCATGTAAATTTACGTTAACACACTGTAAATATACAAAGATTTGTAAGAGTACCTATAAGTATTGTTGGTTTACATGTCAAGTTGCTCTGTATTAAACACATTTCGGTAATTTTACTCTTTTTGGTTAATTTATAAATGTACACAACAATCTTGGTAGCTTAAAGGCACACTTGCCGCGAAAATCAGGAATATTGTTTACGTTAAAAAAGAAAGACCGTTTTCTGTATTTTCCCCAGACAATATAAGTTAGGAACTTTCTATTTTTACCAAAATTTAAAAGTTTGGACGTCACTTTGTATTTTTGATTTGAATTTGAAAATTTGAATTGTTAGGTACCCGTAACGTAAACAAACCAATCTGCTCGCATGTGCGATGTTATGTTTCAGTCGAGTGAGTGAACTAACGGCACAGTGTAATTTTACGTAGGCCTATTTATCTGAGAAATACAGACTGACGATCGGTTAACAGCGACTGGAAAAGCCTGCTGATAATTGTTTGAGTGTAAACCAAAGATAAAAAGGCCTGACATGAGGGTAATCCAACACGAAAGTTGACCGACACTGATCGTTGTTGTTGTAATCAGGCTTCGATTCTTCGTTTGTATTTCATCCCATTTCTACATTCTAAAGCTAACTAGACATGTTTTATGTGTCCTATGTTTAAGTTTAGTGGTATTAGTCGTAGTAAGCTCATGTAAATTGGTTTTCTTTGCAAATTTAAACAGGCCACGGTGGCAAGTGGGCCTTTAACAGAGAAAATACTTGTATTTAAAGGCACACTTGCCGCCGTAGCCTGTTTAAATTTGCTAAGTAAAAATGGGGTGAAAAACAAACGAAGAATCGAAGCCTGATTACAACAACAACGATCAGTGTCGGTCAACTTTCGTGTTGGATTACCCTCATGTCAGGCCTTTGTATCTGTGGTTTACACTCAAACAATTATCAGCAGGCTTTTCCAGTCGCTGTTAACCGATCGTCAGTCTGTATTTCTCAGATAAATAGGCCTACGTAAAATTACACTGTGCCGTTAGTTCACTCACTCGACTGAAACATAAAATCGCCAATAGGGGGCAGATCGGTTTGTTTACGTTCCGGGTACGTAACAATTCAAATTTTCAAATTCAAATACAAAGTGACGTCCAAACTTTTAAATTTTGGTAAAAATAGAAAGTTCCTAACTTATATTGTCTGGGAAAAATACAGAATACGGTCTTTCTTTTTTAATGTAAACAATATTCCTGATTTTCGCGGCAAGTGTGCCTTTAAGGACAGAAGAAAGCACGAAGTGCAGTAAATCCACTGTTTCACTGTAAATCTACTAACACCATACTGTAAATTCACATATTTGCACAGATGTTTTACAGAAAATTTTACTTGTCCTACGATTGCCGGCGAACTTTGCTGTAAAATTACAACCACATTTTTTACAGTGTAGATATCTTATAATAACTTATTATTATAAGATATCTATGCGCTCTGTCGCCAAGCTCTGATGCAGTCTGATATAAACTTCGGGGATTTACGTGCGTGAAATACCCTCTGGTACGGTAGATTGCAGGTCATATTGAATGAGGCGACCAAAAAGGTTGCCGTGAAGCGTACAATCTCCACATCCTCTTGAGCCTTGAGGGCCCTCCAAAAGATTTCCCGTGACTTACTACAATTTTTATTTTATTTTTCCTTTTGTAGTAAAGTATTTTGATATATAGGCCTACTTTTGACGCCATTTGTAGGCCTATTCAGCCCAAAAATACGGTGATTTACCGCATAAAAAGCGCAAATTGTATCATGGTTGCGACGTTTTCCTTTTGATGAGCAGTACTCGACAAATCCGATACCCAGTGGACAGAGAGTGGGCGGGGCTTAAGCGTTGAATAACTACCCGATTTTGGAAGTTGTTGTATGGCTCTCTTGATTGGGTATCAGAGAGTAAACACGTGCTAGTTGATTGGCAACGTCAATCACTAATACCATGATACAAGCACGTTATTGAATGACTTCTTCGAGTATGGAAGAAATTCTGAGAGGTGTGGTTAGCTCGTGCGTTCGCACTCGAGTCCAACCTCTCAGTTATCTTCCATACCCTCGGGAAGCCATTGAATAACTCTAACCTGTCCGAGGCGTGTCAAAGACGACCGGTAGCGAACGAAGATAGCCGAACGATGTTCCGAATGGCTCTGATGCTCAGATGGCTGCAGATGCATTGTAGGGCCAACATCGGTCGTCCAGCCATGGCCACACATGCCCAGGGATGCATGTACCGTATAAACCACCGTCGAAGGATTATAAACTACATGTATAGCCCCATCATTGCATCTGGTGACAGGCCTAGGCTATATGCGTAGGTCTATAATCGCTGTTATGTACAGCCATGGTACCGTAGTGGGCTATCTTGGGTTACTTTTTAGCCATTTAAAGGCATGACATTTTTCAGAAGT
The DNA here is from genome assembly GCA_963971465.1 of Lepidochitona cinerea. Lineage (NCBI taxonomy): Eukaryota > Metazoa > Mollusca > Polyplacophora > Chitonida > Tonicellidae > Lepidochitona > Lepidochitona cinerea. Next base: position 6,490,894 of record OZ020551.1, read on the forward strand.
ATGATTAAAGCTGGAAATAAGTTATCAAGATAAGTGTCGGTGTATGTCCTGTATTGCACGAGATGATTTCTCAGCCATTCCGACAGTTACATTTGAATCGGGACTTAATTTCTGAGGAATTGCTCAAATTCATGCTGAATAAAACATCATCACCTATAGGCCTAGACAAGCAGTATAAACCCGAAAAACGATAGCTTCATATTGACTCAATATTTCGGCATTTGTAACTAAACCATCAACAGAGTGATAAAAAGTTGATTGGTCAACGATAACATTTTCGGTCTTTGTACAATCTTTAGCCATTTTTGAGTTGCCGACGCTTAGGCTAACCATCTGGCCAAGCCCAAAAAATCGATCGCTGACGTTTGCACTCTAGACCCGGAATCAAACCTTCTTTAGAAATTGATATCCATTGGGTGAATTAGTGACAGTCTTCTTGTCTGAAATAACCATGGAGACATGTTTCCAATTGTGTTAAAAAAGGTACATCATTTAGACCTTTATACCCCATCATATAAAGTTGTTGCAATAAACTAATCCCATGATATTTCATTAGGTTGACGACTGACAGGAGGAGCTAGGCCTTAGTAGAATTTTTTGGAACACTTTGTAATAAATTTTGGTTCCCCCCAGAAAACCCTACGTAGAAGACAGACAAGGGAGTTTAACCGTGGCCAGTATATCTTTCAAACACTTGTTCTTTTCATCAGCAATGGGTCAGAGGTCGAGCCATTTTACTTTGAACTTTGAATGTATTCTTCTACTATAACGATGCTGGCCTTGTTATACTGGAATGCAAACGGTATTATATTTTTTTAAGACATTTCCCGGGTCCAAGTTCAAACCCAAAGGATAAATAGTTTGTAACGCTTTAATCCAAAAACTTTCCCTTTCCAAACGTTTGTGCTTGGTATCTGCTGCGGAAGTGAGAAAGTGGATTTTTTTCGATGAGCATAATTTCAAAATGGCCTTTGACCGAATGACCTAGAGTGCTGAAATGTGTTGGTCATGTTTATGTTTAATGCTATATACACAAAGAAAAAAGTTAATCTGACACCCCCCTGGAAAGTCTGCACCGACCGATAAAATCATTGGTGTAGGAAGATTGTTGGCAAACTGATATTGCAGAAACGATTGTGACCATAAAGGGCAACATTCTGGCGATAAGAAATCACCATTAATGGCAATAAGCTATACAATTTATTCAGGATATCGTTAGCCAAATCAAAAGTATATTTTAACAAAATGAAAAGATGCTTGTCCTAGTAAGGCTTCATAGGGCGAACATATTGAAGTACAAATGTCATTTTGAGTGTGTAGAATACATCCCTAGAGCAGAAGGTCAATAGCGCGTATAGCCTCCATTAGTCCGAATTACAACCCCCAACCTGCGTCTCATCCCTCCAAGAGTAACTGCCGTCAATACCGATGTAATGCGGCTTCCAATTCCTGCAGATTTTGTACAGGAGGCTTGAATGTTTCTGCTCATCCTATCCCAAATGTGCTCTAAAGGATTTAAATCCGGACTCACGGCGGGTAGAGTTGTTACAGCTTCGTTTTGGAAGTAGGCTATAAGTGCCCGGGAACGACGAGGTCTGGGGTTGCCATCCATGTACACAGGTCTTGAGCCTAATGGGTGGTTCTCAAAATGAGGCACGACAACTGGTTACAGGACCTCCCGAATGTACCGGTCACCTGTGAGGTTTCCTCGTATAGTGACTAAGTCCAGTTTGCAATCGTGAGAGATGCACCCCAGACCATTACAGAGCCCCATCCATAAGGAACATATGGATGGATGTTCTTGGGTGTATACGCTGTGTTTTTGTGCCTCCAAACCCTCGTTTGCCCCTCCATGACGTTGAGCAACAAACGACTTTCGTCCGACCAATGGATTCTTCGCCAGGTCCTCAAATTCCAACCCCGTCGTGCTAAACACCAAGCCAAACGTATACGTTGATGGCGATCTGACAATAGGGGGTGTTTGACGACTTGCCTTGCCCTCAGGCGTGCAGCTTTCAATCGGGTTCTCACGGTTCTTGTGCACAGACGTCGATTGGGTAATCATTGCCGCTTCAAAGATGGACTTGATGGAAATGGATGACGTATCAGTGCCAGGTATCTTCACACTGTGATGTTACAGGCGGTCGACCCGAGCGTGGTCGGTCCTTCACAGCACCAGTTTCACCGTCTTTTCTCACCAATCTGCTTATCACTGTATAATGGTTTAGCCTAATTGACGCCCGATAGCTTTGTACGGCATCCCTGCGGAGTGCATACCAATAATTTGCCATTTTTGCCCCTCTCAGTCTGATATCCTCCTTCGTGCCATGTTCACAGAAGATGAGTCCACATTGCACAAAACCGGCCTTAAGAACAAAACATTTAAGGGGAAGCATACTGAATTTGCGTAATTGCACGAAAAAAACATTTCATGTCGCATTACATGCAGTTTTTGCGTTACTGTCACACATGGATTGCCACAATCGTTCAAGAGAACATCATTCTTATCAGCATCATCATAAATGGCATTACAACTAACATTAATGCAGATTTATAACGATTATTTTCAGCATGGGGTGCTTAACATTTTCCCTTGTGTATAGATAAATGACACCAATCAAAATGCCTATTAAGAAAGTATTATAGATAAATGGTTGGCTGCTCTTTGTCGTAGAGAATTCTGAGTTTCGCCGACGTATTGCTTGGGGGATAACATACACGGTGTTAGAGGAGTCGCAATTAAGATTCTCTGCCATTTGATATTTATTGCAAGATAGTTCTCCGTCAAAAGTTCCACATCTGGCACGTATACATTGAGTTTGTAGCGAGTCTTTAGGCATTTCATTGATGTACCTGGGAGAAATGTTGGGTAATGGTATACTCGTGAAGGAGAAGCAAGCATGTCGGGGGCTGAAGGGGGAGAAATGATTTGTCTTAATATGCCAGATTTGACCCTTTGAAGTAACCTTATAGAATACCCCCTTGGGAGAAGAGCTTTTTTAAAAAAATAATTCTAAACATTTTATTTGCACACTTTAAGCCAAAGGCTTATACAGTGTACATTTTACAAAGTATACACATTTTTGAAAATGACGAAAAAGGAATAAAAAATAAATTAAAAGGAAGAGATGGAAAAATATATATATTATCCAAACTATGCGAAGGTGGAGTAGATAAATAGCCGGGAAATAGTATATATTATGGGAATTCCATGGAATAGTGTGGGCATGGTCCGTTTGGTCGGCTGTTATTAGGAACTAAACGAATCGCTTCGTGGAAGAAATTAAAGTACAGCCGGAAGACATAACAATAATATTTTGATATTTACTAAATTCAGAACTACCATACAGTAGATTAGTTGCACTGATAGGCTCAGCACACCCATATAGAAGAGTTTTTAAAAGAACAGAAAATCTAAAGAACTACAGTTTCTATAGAATCTAAAAACCTGAGACTTAACGACTTCCTTGAAAGTGTGGGGAGGATGGTATGACCCAGCATGTAGCAGCTGGTGTGTGTCTCTAGGTTTGAAGAATACTTTGTAATCTGGATACCCAGTAGTATGATATGTATTGTGATTGGGAATTCAGCGCAACCAATATTGTGATTGGGAATTCAGCGCAACCAATATTGTGATCGGGAATTCAGCGCAACCAATATTGTGATTGGGAATTCAGAAAAACCAATATTGTGATTGTGAATTCAGCGCAACCAATATTAGTATTGGGAATTCAGAACAACCAATATTGTGATTGGGAATTCAGCGCAACCAATATTAGTATTGGGAATTCAGAACAATATTAGTATTGGGAATTCAGAACAACCAATATTAGTATTGGGGATTCAGAACAACCAATATTGTGATTGGGAATTCAGAACAACCAATATTGTGATTGGGAATTCAGCGCAACCAATATTGTGATTGGGAATTCAGTGCAACCAATATTGTGATCGGGAATTCAGCGCAACCAATATTGTGATTGGGAATTCAGAAAAACCAATATTGTGATTGTGAATTCAGCGCAACCAATATTAGTATTGGGAATTCAGAACAACCAATATTGTGATTGGGAATTCAGCGCAACCAATATTAGTATTGGGAATTCAGAACAATATTAGTATTGGGAATTCAGAACAACCAATATTAGTATTGGGGATTCAGAACAACCAATATTGTGATTGGGAATTCAGAACAACCAATATTGTGATTGGGAATTCAGCGCAACCAATATTGTGATTGGGAATTCAGCGCAACCAATATTGGTATTGGGAATTCAGTGCAACCAATACTGTGATTGGGAATTCAGAACAACCAATATTGTGATTGGGAATTCAGCGCAACCAATATTGTGATTGGGAATTCAGCGCAACCAATATTGTGATTGGGAATTCAGAACAACCAATATTGGTATTGGGAATTCAGTGCAACCAATACTGTGATTGGGAATTCAGAACAACCAATATTGTGATTGGGAATTCAGAACAACCAATATTGTGATTGGGAATTCAGCGCAACCAATATTAGTATTGGGAATTCAGCGCAACCAATATTGGTATTGGAAATTCAAAACAACCAATATTAGTATTGGGAATTCAGAACAACCAATATTGTGATTGGGAATTCAGCGCAACCAATATTAGTATTGGGAATTCAGAACAACCAATATTAGTATTGGAAATTCAAAACAACCAATATTAGTATTGGGAATTCAGAACAACCAATATTGTGATTGGGAATTCAGCGCAACCAATATTAGTATTGGGAATTCAGAACAACCACTATTGTGATTGGGAATTCAGAACAACCAATATTGTGATTGGGAATTCAGCGCAACCAATATTGTGATTGGGAATTCAGAACAACCAATATTAGTATTGGGAATTCAGAACAACCAATATTAGTATTGGAAATTCAAAACAACCAATATTAGTATTGGGAATTCAGAACAACCACTATTGTGATTGGGAATTCAGAACAACCAATATTGTGATTGGGAATTCAGAACAACCAATATTAGTATTGGGAATTCAGCGCAACCAATATTGGTATTGGGAATTCAGTGCAACCAATACTGTGATTGGGAATTCAGAACAACCAATATTGGTATTGGGAATACAGCACAACCAATATTAGGATTAGGAATTCAGCGCAACCGATATTGTGATCTTTCACAGAAATATATATTTTTGTCAATTCTTGAACGATTTCTTCTCGTTACACAAAAGAAATCATTTTGTTAGGTAAACTAAGTACTACGATAGCATCCGTTGATCATCTAGATTCTAGATTGCAGCTCGTATATCACAGAATAAACGCAATGGAAATTTGAATTGGTCAACATTTTGTTCGGATCACTCAGATCTTTATTACAAATGGTATACACAACAAAATAAATATCTCATTCATCAAAATATACACAACCGAAAAGTAGATCGATATATAGTATAAGGAAGACAAAAGGAAATCAGACAATAAATTATTTAACAAAATTATATGGTTTATAGCATGCGCTATTATAGTATGGATACAGTGTGTATTGAACATGGCGATTGAGGCAATTTAATATCCCAGAGACATACATCAAACTCGAGGGACTCTGTCAAATAATACTGATGTGCTATTTATAAGTTACCATGGAAACCATACAATAACAAGATGCTGTAAAATCCCGTATTGAATTCGCTTAATTGTCTTGGATAGATTGAAATGTGCAATGTTTGAATTCATGGTTTCCAGTACTCAGAAAATCAGTCATGATTCGTGGACAACTGTCCCGTGGGTAGCACTATCTTCATGCTTCTGAATGATCAGAATCCACGACCAAACTTCGACGATTGCTTATAATCTGAAATAGATCACAAAAAAAAAGTTTCAAAATTTCAAGAGGTAAAAGTTTTGACAGCAAATAGTAAGATAAAGACATACCTTTCCAAGAACTAACACGTTCTGGAATCCTAATTACGAGAACGTAAACCAGTGGTGAAATCATCGGCTATTTTCTCAATAAGTGCAATTTAGAAGCTTTTTATCGTTGCTATATAGTCTCGACAATGTACATTGAACTGTTTTTTTTTTCAAATAACTTAAGGGCATGTCCAGGTTATTACAATTTTGTTTACACTTCGAACACTATTTCAGTTGGTACAGGCCACGGCCTTATTCTAACCCCTGTCATTTGATTTCCGATGACCTCCAAAATCTCCTATACTGTCGTAACAATCAGAATTTATGGAAATAGTGCAAACAAAGAGCTCAATTTCTTCCATAAAGTTTCAACCAGATGAACTCCAGCTACACCTTATTTTGCCAGGTTATAGGTGTTGAATTTGAATTATATCTGCCATAAATATAATCCAACCAAAACATATGGAATATTATTAACAAATGTCATATGAAGTTTGGTTAAATCTCATCTTAATGTTGACTTTTCATCATAAATTATATAGATAAGTAAGTTGATACCTTATTGCCGTCAATTGGTTGACCCGATGGTCCTGTTTCAGTGAAAACTTTCCGGATAATCCGAGAGGAATTGGGTGTGTTGATTGGAAGTTTCCGGTCTGGGGCTGAAGATAAACAAAACATTGTTTAATATATATAAAATGCGTTTCATTATGTGCCTGTTGTATATTTGAGTAATAACTTTATGGTTCTATACAACTGAACTGCCAAAATATTCTGATTGATTGATTGTTTGGTGTTTTACGCCACGCTCAAGATTATTTCACTTATATGGGGGCGTTGCCAGTTTTATTGTGGGAGGAAACCAAGCTCTGTGCCCGGAGGAAACCCACGACCTTCCCCAAATATTCTGGATTTGCCATTGTACATATACCATTGGAGTCTATTAGAATAAAAAAGTTAGATTTTTTGCAGTTCGTGTGTCTTTCAATACTTGTTTAATAATCCCGACAATCGTTATAACGTGTGCGCCAAACAGTGGCCCGCTTTTTTATCATGAATTGCACGAAAACTAAGTATGGTAGCTATACAAAAACGTACACACGTTATCAGTATAGCCAGTTTGGGTCAACGAGATAGTTGTATCAATAACATTAGAAACAACGACAAAAGAGAAAATTTCGGGAGAAAAGTGTGATGCAACACATATTGGCCAACGCTTACTGATATGTATTTATTCAAGGAAAGGTGTTTACTATGGGTTAAAATTAAATCTTTTAAAAGAAAAAATAATATAAGACGCGTTTGATTAAAGTATAAAGGCCGCGTTTGCAAAACCGTATCAGGTAGTCGATATCTGGCATTGCATTGCTATGTTAATGGAGATTAATTTTGCCATTTGAACTGGCTGATGATTATGTGTGCCAAATTTTGATAAAGTGTCATGTTAAACTTTACATAAGCTGGGTTACATTCTCCCTCTCAATTATATATTCGGACAAGGGATAGGATGCGTTCAAATAAAATATGCCATTTGATAAGAGGAAACACATAGGGCCAAGAATCGATTATATTTGAATGCGATTGCATGGTCATCATATACTTTTTAAAATTCCAAATCCACAAATTCTATGAGCAATACATTATTGGCCTATACTTGAGTATATCCCCGATCAGCAAGAAGCCCTTGTACACACAAGTAGTGCTATTACGAAAAATGAAAACTTAATACTGACTTAATATTTCGACGTTAATTTATCATCATCAGGAGTGAGGTACATTAGCAGCATTGGTTTACAAGCTTATTATCATTTACTGCATATGTAATACACATATATAGACAAGACAGATAAAGAAAACAGATTAGGACATTAGGTTTTGTCTATATAGTTATGTAGTAATGATAATAATCTTGTAAATCTGTTACTTTCATTCCCAATACTGTTATATCATTGCTTAATATTTCTGTCCTTTACCTGTATATATACCAATGTTGCTGTACCTCACTCCTGATGATGACTGAATAAAAGTCAAAATATTGAGTCAGTATGAAGTTTTCGTTTTTCGGAATAACACTCTTTGTGTAATACGGTAAACTAATCAGTGGAACTACTGGATTTAAGTAGCACTTGCTTTCGATCATTTCAAACAACTGCATGACCATGCATAATGGCGGAGTACAATGTAGGCATTTAATTGAGATCAAGATAATTTTAAGAAGCCTGCATATTGTATATCGATTCGTGGTCTGCAAATAATCACCGATTCAGAAGGTTTTGAATCAATATGGAAGGATTTTAAAATAGTTATATACAGGTATTTACGCATAAACTACTCTTGATGTCATTAAATATCATACACAACAGGCCGGGGTTTCATCAGTAAGAATGGGAATGACTTTGTTATGTATCGTGAAATTGTAGATAGACTTAATCTTTGCAAAGCTTGCTCAAAGAGTTGAAGCAGAGCGATCGAAGAGTTAAGCAGAACGATCGAAGAGTTAAAGCAGAACGGTCGAAGAGTTAAAGCAGAACGGTTGAAGAGTTAAAGCAGAACGGTCGAAGAGTTAAAGCAGAACGGTCGAAGAGTTAAAGCAGAACGGTCGAAGAGTTAAAGCAGAACGGTCGAAGAGTTAAAGCAGAATGGTCGAAGAGTTAAAGCAGAACGGTCGAAGAGTTAAAGCAGAACGGTCGAAGAGTTAAAGCAGAACGGTCGAAGAGTTAAAGCAGAACGGTCGAAGAGTTAAGCAGAACGGTCGAAGAGTTAAAGCAGAACGGTCGAAACGTTAAGCAGAACGGTCGAAGAGTTAAAGCAGAACGGTCGAAAAGTTTAAGCAGAGCAGCCGAAGAGTTAAAGCAGAACGGTCGAAGAGTTTAAGCAGAACAGCCGAAGCGTTAAAGCAGAACGGTCGAAGAGTTAAAGCAGAACAGCCGAAGAGTTAAGCAGAACGGTTGAAGAGTTAAAGCAGAACGGTCGAAGAATTAAAGCAGAACGATTGAAGAGTTAAAGCAGGACGATCAAAGAGTTAAAGCAGAACGGTTGAAGAGTTAAAGCAGAACGACCGAAGAGTTAAAGCAGAACGGTCGAAGAATTAAAGCAGAACGGTCGAAGAGTTAAAGCAGGACGATCAAAGAGTTAAAGCAGAACGGTTGAAGAGTTAAAGCAGAACGGTCAAAGAGTTAAAGCAGGACGATCAAAGAGTTAAAGCAGAACGACCGAAGAGTTAAAGCAGAACGGTCGAAGAGTTAAAGCAGAACGGTCGAAGAGTTAAAGCAGAACGGTTGAAGAGTTAAAGCAAAACGGTCGAAGAATTAAAGCAGAACGGTCGAAGGGTTAAAGCAGAACGGTCGAAGAGTTAAAGCAGAACGGTTGAAGAGTTAAAGCAGAACGGTCGAAGAGTTTAAGCAGAGCAGCCGAAGAGTTAAAGCAGAACGGTCGAAGAGTTAAAGCAGAACGGTCGAAGAGTTAAAGCAGAACAGTCGAAGAGTTAAAGCAGAACGGTCGAAGAGTTAAAGCAGAACGGTAGAAGAGTTAAAGCAGAACGGTCGAAGAGTTCAAGCAGAACAGTCGAAGAGTTAAAGCAGAACAGTCGAAGAGTTCAAGCAGAACGGTCGAAGAGTTAAAGCAGAACGGTTGAAGAGTTAAAGCAGAACGGTCGAAGAGTTAAAGCAGAACGACCGAAGAGTTAAAGCAGAACGGTCGAAGAGTTAAAGCAGAACGGTCGAAGAGTTAAAGCAGAACGATAAGGAGGAAATTTGGATTAGCCAGAAACACACACATAAATCAGAGAGAATTAACAAACAACAAATTCCCTTTCAAACGATTTGAAACTGACACACTTATGTAGGTTTAGTTGGAGATCTCCAAACTATGTGGTCAAAGTTTCTGATGATGGGTGACCAACAGACTGTTGGTCACCCATCATCATAAAATTTGACCACATAGTTTGGAGATCTCCAACTAATGTAGGTTTTGACAGTGGTTTTAAGATAAAGACTATGAACAGTTAAAATGAACAATCAATGGACAATGTAAGAAACTATTTTACATATGTGTGATGGCTACTGATGCGAATCTCTACGTCAGACTAATTCTGTATACAAATGTATATTTATGAACACTAAAACACACCGGCACAATTAGAAGATTAAAATAACCATGGAGACAAGTTTCTAATTGTGTTAAAAAAAGGTATATCATTTAAACCTTGATACCCTATATACCCTATACCCTTGATACCCTATATGTATAGGTTCTCACCTATATGCCATACATGAGAACAGAATTTACATATTAATATTAAAATCTGAAATGAAATATGTAGAACTCAAAATAGACTGCGTGCATATAGCATGAGAACGGAAAAGTTTACTTGCAATCTGTTTGGAAGAGTTCTTGTAGTAATGTCGCTAATTCTCAAGTTAACAGTTTATAGGCAGCTCAAAATTCAATTTGAGATCAAAACGGTATTTGATTGATACTTACAGTTGCACCTCGTGTCATTCTGCTGTTTTCTGAGTCTGTTTAGAGTAGAGAACACGAGTTTTTCTTGCAGATCACCCGTTTTCATTTTGATTGTCTTTTACTTTAAATAGATCCAGTATATTTGTGAGTATTAGTTCGATAAATCAATTCGTATAATTGACATCCAGTCGGTTCCGCTCGACGTTCAATGTTTTAGTGACTTCTGTTTACTACAAATAACCGTGTGGCTGGATTTGGAACATCAGTCAACTGTTTATCTACTGAACTGAAAAGATATGGCCCACATATGGATGATGATTCACTCGGTGACGTCCTCCAATGAATTGAGGGCGTTCAATTGATACAACCTACTAGCCTACTGACAGCGTTAATACTTGTGCTCGTCAAAGCATGCATATACCTATATATTAAAAACTCATTCAACTTAACATGAAACGGTCATCTAGGCAGGGCGACTGAAATGTTTAAGCCTATATTTCAGCGGTTAAACAAAAGTACGGAGGCCTATCCCGGAACTAATTTAATCCATATACAGCCTTTTATTTTAATCTGATTTGAGGAAGGTGATTTAGTCATATCCGCTTCTTGAACTTCACATTTTCGTTTTCTAGACTTAGTCCAATCAGATGAATTAAATACAGTCAAGTATTATTTGTTGGTTTTCTATGGTTAACACGAACAATATTAGGCCTACTTTCAAGCATTTATTGGTATAAACCGAAAAATTCTGGAAATGGACGTAGGCTGCAAATTCAACAAATGCATTTTTCTACTTCTAAAAATAACCCGGCAGAAAAAATAAAACCCATGAAAAAAAGTCCCACCTCATGAACGCCTCACCGGCCAGGCGTTAGTTCACCGTGTACATAGGGAGTTAAAGGAAATCAAAACATATTAAAACAATCAGACTTATACATATAATCATCGATTTATATTATAAAACTGGCAGTTTAACAAAAATATACATTTCCCCTGGTTATACAATTTGACATACTTGCCAGTCGTATGATTAAAGCAGGTGGTTTTCTGTAGTTTTCCAAGACAGAAGTAGTAGGAACATTCTTTTTATGCCAAAATTTGAAAATGTTGGCATCATTTTTTATCTTTTACTTGAAATAGAAAATTTGATTAGCTAGGTACCCGTAATGGAAACAAACTTGCAGCCTGGGCAAGCGCACCAGTGCCGTATTGGGTAGAACAGTGTCAGCGATCTTGCGTTTTTTTTATTTGTTCGATAAATACAGACGGAGGATCTGGTTGGTGAGACACAAAATGTCTGTCACGATGAATTCAATATTTTAAACTAAAAGCAAAAGAGCTTAAAGGAGCTTAATCGATTGCTGAAGTTACCGGATTTATATTCGATAGATTGTGTTCTGACTTCAATTTTGCGTTGGCTTTTACATCAGCATTTAGAAATGTTAAACCTATAAGTTGACATGCACGTTGCATATTGTACCCGGTACTTAATTTAAGCTCGTTTCAAATCGCTCCCTACGGCGTGAAGAAATGAAGCTAAATCTTGTCACTCGAAAACACGGGAGAGATAACCGTAACTCCCATATGCACCAACAGGGAAGGAAGCTAAAGTGACATTTCGTTAAAACAGAATTACCTAATTCTTTGTCACTTTATCGAGGCGTACAAACTATGAGTTTCCGCTAATATCAATATTGGAGACGTATTTTTATATGCAATAACAACTCTAAACTGTAATTTTGCCCATTATAAGAACACATCTTCGGTTTGTACGAGTTTCTGGCAATACCGATTTTTTTCATTTCATCGTCAATCATTTAGTTTTTCAAGGCAACTCAAACGCCCAACTTTTCACAAAGATCGACATTTATGAATAAAGTTCGAATTTTGGTAGCTCATGTCAATTAAAAGAGGGACAGAAGGATGACGTCTTTGAATAGCACAGACCGGTTATTTTAGTACATGTTAAAGTTTTTTTTTGACTCAAAACAGTCAGTGAAATATAAACTGTTGAAATAGAATGTTTACTTCGTATTTTCTGCAATAAAAACGACTAAAAGGCAATTCAGGCAAATGCTTGCTCGGTCTGTCGCTCAGCAAAGTCACGATTACAGCTGCGCATTTGGTCAGTGAATGGCAAACCACCTAATGTAGCCTAAAACATACGTGCACAGGGAAAATCTTCTTGACTAAAATAACCATGGAGACAAGTTTCTAGTTGTGTTAAAAAGGGGATACGGCATTTAGACATTTATATCCAGTCATAGTGTAGACTTTATTACAACAATTTATGATGGGGTATAAAGGTATAAATGATAAAACTCTTTTTACCACAATTAGAAACTTGTCTCCATGGTTATTTTAGACAAGAAGATTTTCCCTGTGCCCGTGTGTTTAATTGTTCATAAATATAAACATAGCCAGAAAAGATTGCCCCCTGAAACCGGTACATTTCAAAATCTAAATCAGTCGAAACTTCTCATGAATGTAGTTATTCAATCGGCATCTGACTCTGGATCCTTAATGTTTTCCCGATGGACACGATCACACAAACGAGGCTATCTGGAACTTCTATGCAGCATATTCTTTTATCATATACATATCCTTAATATGTGGTCTTTTGCATATGTGATATCGGTAGCGTGACAGCACCCATATATCACCCCGGTCCGAAAATCCATATCAGACCGGTCCGAAAATCCATATCAGTATCAATGTGGGGAGTCTAACGGTGATTTCTGTCTGCTTGCTGTTTTTTCACGTTTTCTTCATTAAATTGATAGTGTCTCAACGGTTTTTCTTTTCATATCTTCACAAGTTAGAACAATATAAACAACATCCCATAACGTATACTATTTCTGTTGGGGTTTTTTCCAATACATATTATGATATATGATAAAAAGATTATAACATGCCATTTTTCATACCATACCCCATATCAGCCTTCTGGCCTTCGGGCTGATATGGAGGTCTCGGGCTGATATGGGGAATGATATGAAAAATGACATGTGATAACCTCTAAATATCGCATATAAAAACCTTATCGAACAGCCGTATCCATGCAATGTAACAGAAAATGCGGTGTAGACGAATGACCGAAGCATTCCTCGTCTGCACAGAGCGGGATATGCATTCAAGAAGATTGCAAATAGTATCAGACGTCGCCAGAAAACATTTACAAACGTATGGCGTAAGTAACCCAAGACCTTCAGGTAGACCACGCAAATTCTCGGGCAAAGAAGTTTGACGAGGCTTGCAAGACTTCATCCATTTGCTTACAGTTCTACAGTGAAACATCTCTAGCTCTGGCATTGTCCGCTCAGTTGCCGACAATTTGGAAATCGTCTCACGGCTGTGGGGTCAAGAGCCCGAAGATCATCAAGCGTCCTTCACTCATTATCGCAAACAATTAGGCCTATAGCTACGTCATGGATTGGTGTAGACAGAGACAGGAATGGAACTTGTGGTCTTGAAGAATTCACTAGTCCGATGAACGAGGATCCTCTCTGCATGCTGTTGAGGGCAGAATTGTAATTGATGCAGCTTAAATGCAGCAAGGAACATAATGCCAACTGTATCATGTTATCTGCTGGAACGTGTGGAACATTTCTCCGCAAAATTTGCAAGAATTGGAAGCCGCATTGTATGAGGAGTGCCGTCAGTTGCTCGTGGAACTATTCCGACGTCTTGAGACAGGCGTGGGAAGGCGACAGGAAGCTGTAAATCAATTGTTTGGTTGATTTATTGATTGATGTTAACGCTGCACTCAAGATTATTTCACTTATATAGCGGCAAGAAATCGGACCTTCGACTAGAACCTGGCAACTCGTCCATTGTTTGGTCGATTGTATTTTCTTCATATATGACTTTAAACCATCCAGTCCTTTCAACATTTATTTTTTACATTTAGACGTATTGAATACTCGTTTTTCTAATATTTTCATGCAAATGTTCAGTACAAGTTTCTCACATGTCAGCCTTCTTATTCCTCGTGTACGTTCGTGTTAAAGTCAATAAACTGCTTTTGATATCCCCAGACGCCTGGTTCAAATTATTCTTTCTGTTTAAATTTATTTTAAACTCCTTCTGGTTAACAATACTATGCAAAATGTATGGTAGGTGCAATACGTTTTTGGCTATATATATATGTTGTCTTGACATTAGTCGGACGCCAGTCCAAAAAACAACCTTATAAAGCTCACGTAAAACTGCGCATATAGACTTACAACATGGATCGGTTGCGTCCACGAGCTAGTTACTAGTTTTAACATTGCTTTACGTCCGACGTAACTAACGCCAGCCCAACATGGCACAGTAGCCCGACAAGATCCAATGCCAAGTGTAGGCCTATATGTCATGGCAACATGTATATGCCTACCTTCAACGATGAGGCCAGTAGTGGCAAAATAACGTCGGGCGTAAAATAAAATCGATAACGATAACAATACATAGAGGTGCACAAAACTTTAATGGTTGTCAGTAAGTAGGTCTAGGGGGAAAATATTGTTGAAATATCTGTCGGCGCTTTTTAGAAAGTCAGATCCAAACCAGACCATGAAACGTGTCCATTCCACGTATATAGTTCAATATATTAAAGTAGTAGGTTACCTACACATGCTGTAAAAAGTGTAAGCGATTTAAAAGGTGTAAAAATACAAAGGCTTTTAACAGCAAACCTCCAAGGGCAGGCACCAGATGTGACCCACTGGCAATTTTGTCAAGTTAAAATCTCCATGGCCCCAAAACACGGAATGGGGCCTTGGGTGTTTTAACTTGGCGGCAGAAGATGGCCACAGGCCGTAGTTTGGTGACCCTCAGAGCAAAAAACTCCAAGCATAACTACGTAACTAAATTGATCGGATCGACTAGACATTTATGAAATATAAGTTATGACCACCCCTTTAAATCTAGTGAAATTTAAAACACACAGATTAAATTTCTTATGGCAATTTTTATAATTGATTAAAAATCAAATGGATCCTGTAGCATTTGTTTAAAAACTTTAAGGGAGTGGATTGCAGTTATTCTGATACACCAGCACGGGCTTCTTCAATACCACGTAGGCCTATTGACGTAGCGTATATTGAAGAAGCCTGTGCGGGCGTATCAGAATAACTTCAATCCACTCAACATATTGCGGACTTAAGTGGCATGAGCTACCAAAATTCGAAAAACAAAATGATTGACGTTGGAATGAGGAAAATCCATTTAGGATTTGTGATGTGCAAGCCGAAATAGTGTCCGAAAAGTAAGCAAAATTAAATTACCGAGACGAACGTTCATTCATTCTAAGCCTTAGTTCAATACACTACTTTAAACGTACATTCTACAGATCAGTACCACTAAAAGCTTCTCAATAGCAGATCTTGAGAAAAACAGCCGATAATTTCCATATTCTGTTTTCAAGGAGAAATATCATTATTTTGGCAGCTCATGCCACTTTAAAGAACATAAATAATAATGAATATTGTGAATTTGAATATAAATCCAAACTTCCGTATGAGCAAAAACACGTGAATTTTAGCAATATTTAAGGTTCATGCTACTGATAATTTTACAATAACATTATTAAAGCCTATACTGTTTACACAGATGTAAATAGATACAATATAACTAATTACAGACATTACAATGGACAGAATAGATAATGATGTTATGATAGACAATAATAAGACAGTAAAGATAAAACATTGTATTTACATTTCTGTAACATAACATATGTATCAGACTAGTTTCTCAACAATCTGCGGAATAAAAACGAATGAAGTAAATAAATCCTCTGATACTCCCAAGCAGGAGATCAGTCATTATTTGGACAGACTATATTTCTAATGAGATTTATTTGTCAACGAATGAATAAAAATGAGCAACATGGCGACTTACCATAAACAATACCACCACCCCCCCCCCCCCCCCCCCCACACACTGATTATGCTGCTGGACAAGATCACTGTTTTCATCAGAATTCAAACACATATTAATGATGGATATTAATTATTAGGAATTTGACACCAATATCAAGATTAATCCAATCAAATAGAGACATTATCAGGTTTATTAAAGGTGATAAAAAGATACTAGTCACAGAGGTAACCATTCACCATCATTACTGGATAGGCAATCACCAAACAAAGGTCGATTTGCATTAAAACTTTCTGAAATTCTTATTAAAACCAAGTTAGATTTGAGCCGTCAACCAGTCGGTGGAAGGCTGTATGATGTTATGGCATGAGCTGCCCAAATTCGGACTTTTTTCATAAAATCTAATAGTGAAGAGAAGTTGAGGCTTGGATTGACGTTGAAATAAAACACTATCGGAAAAGCCAGTGAGCAGTACAAACCGAACATGTGTGCTAATAATGGACAAATAGTTGGGATGTATTTTCCACATACGGCAATCAAGCGAAAAATTCATTAAGAAATTGACTGAGGGACTATCACTCTGCAGAATGAGGCCCCTCGCACATATTCAAGATTGGTATCAATAGAAAGCTCCTATTTCGTATTTAATATAAAATGCGAACAATTAGGTAATACAGTGTCAACAACATTTTTACTAAATTTGGCAGTTCATGCCACTTTAAACAATGATACGAGACAGTTATTGAAAATGAATTTGACTCAGATACACAACGTTAAACAACTATTGGATAAAAAGAAAAAAACACTTGTTTATAAGTAACAGTTCATTTCACTTTTTTTTTTCATTTCTTTTTAAGGGTTATTTTTTTTAATAGACATAGTATCCAATAAGCCTGGGGCATAATGAAGGGGTCTAGCTTCTCCATGTTCTCAAGGCGTGGTGTAAACAAACATACTTGCCAGTTCACAGATATCCTACATGAAAGAGATGTGCTAAAAACTTTTTTTTGTCTAGGTTATATTTTATTGTAAAATAAAAACAATCAACCATAAAACTCAACCCTAGGTTTCATAAATCTTTTAGCTGACTGTTAAATATAGCTCCCTCAACTCACGTAAAACACAACACCCTCAATCTTGTAAATATGATGTGATATCAGATAATGTACAGATTTAACAATTGATGATGTTATTAGCAATCAGTCCACAGCACTGCAAACACCAAACTGACAATATCTATAGAACTAACATATGTAATAGATATAATAAAGCTAATTATACCAGCACTAGGAAGACATAGAAACCTGTAATTGTTATCAATTAGTATACCAAATTTATTCTTAAAATACTGTTAAATAAATGAAATCTTTTCTTAAAACACTGTAGCAGAATTTCCATTAAGCAGAACATATGTAACATGATGACATTTAGTAAAATGCATCATTGAAGTTTTCCAAAGACTAAATTCCCAGAGATGTTACTGTTCACTTTTCATGGAATGCATTAGATGGTGGGTGCTAAGCATTGTGGACAATTGAGTGAATCATCAAAGGACAATTATTGTCCTCTGAAAACATACATGTATTAGGCTGCATTACATTAACACATTTATTATCCAATTGAATATAAAAAAACATTATTCGTTGGGATACTGTGCGAGGTAAAAACATTGTGTGATCTCCAGATAACACACCAGGTGGTTGTTCCTCGACACCGACGTAACGCTGGCCTAGTCGTAACGTCATGGCAACATATACCTTCAACATTACGTTACGACGGGCATAAATGTGTTGAGAAACTGGCAGCAGGTCTTATACTGTGAGAGTTAAACATTGTGTGATCTCCAGATAACAAACCAGGGCCTAGTTTCATAAAGCGATCTTGGCTAAGTGTGATCTTAACTACCATGGCAACCAATGCTAAAGGTATATGTTGCCATTGGTATTTAAGATCACCTTAAGCTAAGATCGCTTTGTGAAACTGGGCCCAGGTCTTCGACTGTGAGAGGTAAACATTGTGTGATCTACAGACAACACACCAGGTCACAAAGATTTATCTGTGGAAGTGTTATTCTGGGGTTTTATGGCAAATCTTCATACACATGATCCTCTGTCTTTTTCCGGTCCTGGGGACTCTGGGATTCATCCACATCATATAACTGATTATTAACAATGTTCACAGCAGGTTTCTCTACCACCTTTTCACAAGTGCTATTGTTTTCTTTAGCAGCTGCCTCCAGATTGGTTATTTTGGCTTGTCTAACTTCTCCTGAACATGCTCCTGTAGTGGGAATATTAGCGTAATAATTCACACCATGGTTAACAGGTTTGTGCACTTCTTCATAGATGGAGCTCATCTGATTGGGCGAGAAACAAGCCATATTTGCAGCGTTGTCATTAATTTCCGCTTGACGCAACTGAGCATAGGACAAATTTTCAAACTGGGGTGATTCATCTTCTTGGTGAGGCTTCTTTCTTTGTCTGGGGGAGAAAAAATATTTAGTAAAAAGTCTATAAAATTACAGAGATCTGATGAGTTCCACAGATAACCAATCATAAGAACAGGGGGCGGGGCAGTTTCTCTAAAGACCACTTCAACAATATGTTATGACGACCAGTCGCCTGGTGTAAATCTTTTGATAATTTACTATTGTCCGTCTCATTTATTTAGTTCTAATCTGTTTGGAAGCCGCTTAAAAGTCTGCTATTAAGTGAAATCTGTTTTTTTAGGGGGCCTCAGTGGCTCAGTCGGTTAGAATGATAGACCCTCAGTCCGACATCGATGTGGAGCAGGACCCCAAACCCCAAAGCGACTAATTAAAAGAAACAGGCAGTAACCATAACCTGTAGGATATGTACATACTGTTTGTTTGATGATTAAAATACCCTCCTTTATGATATCAGGATTACATCACTTTATATTTCTGAACACTAAAACACACGGGCACAGGGAAAATCTTCTTGTCTAAAATAACCATGGAGACAAGATTCTAATTGTGTTGAAAAGAGGTATACCATTTAGACCTTTATACCCCATCATAACTTTATACATGTAGTTCACATTTTAAAGTGGCATGAGCTTTCAAAATATTGATAATTTTCTGCTAAAACAGAATGTGGAATTTATTGGCTATATTTCTCAAGACATACAATTCAGAAGCGTTTTATGGGTACAAATATCGAGAACTTAGGCTAAGAATGAATAAACGTTTGTCTCGGTTATTTACATTTTGATTTTCTAACACTATTTTGGTTCGTAGAAGGCACAGACTGTATGAATTTTCTTCATTCCCAAATCAATCACTTGGTTATACTGTGCCTTCTACGCCTCTTATTGTCGTGACAAACAGAATTTATGAAAAAGTTTGATTTTTGGCAGCTCATGCCACTTTAAATGGCTGTATGAAAAATACACCATGTATCTATAGAAAAGTAGAATTCATGGGTAAAAAGATAAAAAAAATATGGATCAGTGTGGTCTTGTGATGTAGGTCATAGCTTGAGGGGATATTTCCTGAAGATTTTTAGGGATAAATCCATAAAGTTATTCACTGAAAGGTTTAAGTGGAATAATCCAGTGGATTGAACTCACCTTCTACGATATAAGAAAAACACTAGGGCCAAAAGAAGGACGATTAGAAAAAGTGTTCCCAGAACATAGGCTATTAAAACACCTGGAAATAAAACAAAATTAATGAGAACAAATAATATTTCACAAGGATCTACTTCATAAACCAAAAAAAAAAATACATTAAAAATGATTCTGTTAGACAAATTTCCCTGTTGTCAAATACTGTAGCTTATAACTCATTGGTTCTCCTTCGCTGCAATTAATCAAATGTTTCATAATAAATGTCCCAATTAAACTAGCTAGAAATGACCAATCTGTGAGTTAAGGTTTGACTCAAGGTGGTTTATTCTAATATACCTTTGTCATTTTCTGTGTCGACGGTTCCAGTATGGTGGTCAGAGCCTCCAACTTTTTTATAAGCTAAAACAAGAGAACAAATACAATATGATACATTGAACATGCTTCAAAATAATGTTGGTTTATGAATTTATTGCCACATTTTGGATTGAACTTTAGCACGATTTTGGAGCAAAGCTTCTCCATTAAAGCAAATCCAGAGTAGGTTCTTACTCTTTGGGAGTTTTTCCAGAATTAACTATGCTGGATTAACCAGCTAATCCAAGTTTTCATAGTCCAGCCAGCTAATCAGAGTTGTCATAGTCCAACCAGCTAATCTGAGTATTCATAGTCAAACCAGCTAATCAGAGTTTTCATAGTCCAGCCAGCTAATCAGAGTTTTCATAGTCAAACCAGCTAATCAGAGTTTTCATAGTCCAACCAGCTAATCTGAGTATTCATAGTCAAACCAGCTAATCAGAGTTTTCATAGTCAAACCAGCTAATCAGAGTTTTCATAGTCCAACCAGCTAATCTGAGTATTCATAGTCAAACCAGCTAATCAGAGTTTTCATAGTCCAACCAGCTAATCCTAGTTTTCATAGTCCAACCAGCTAATCCTAGTTTTCATAGTCAAACCAGCTAATCAGAGTTTTCATAGTCAAACCAGCTAATCAGAGTTTTCATAGTCCAGCCAGCTAATCCGAGTTTTCTCAGTCAAACCAGCAAATCAGAGTTTCCATAGTCCAACCAGCTAATCCGAGTTTTCATAGTCAAACCAGCTAATCCAAGTTTTCATAGTCCAACCAGCTAATCCTAGTTTTCATAGTCAAACCAGCTAATCAGAGTTTTCTCAGTCAAACCAGCTAATCCAAGTTTCCATAGTCAAACCAGCTAATCCTAGTTTTCATAGTCAAACCAGCAAATCCTAGTTTTCATAGTCAAACCAGCTAATCAGAGTTTTCATAGTCCAACCAGCTAATCTGAGTATTCATAGTCAAACCAGCTAATCAGAGTTTTCATAGTCCAGCCAGCTAATCCGAGTTTTCATAGTCAAACCAGCTAATCAGAGTTTTCATAGTCCAACCAGCTAATCTGAGTATTCATAGTCAAACCAGCTAATCAGAGTTTTCATAGTCAAACCAGCTAATCAGAGTTTTCATAGTCCAACCAGCTAATCTGAGTATTCATAGTCAAACCAGCTAATCAGAGTTTTCATAGTCCAACCAGCTAATCCTAGTTTTCATAGTCCAACCAGCTAATCCTAGTTTTCATAGTCAAACCAGCTAATCCGAGTTTTCATAGTCCAGCCAGCTAATCCGAGTTTTCATAGTCCAACCAGCTAATCCTAGTTTGCATAGTCAAACCAGCTAATCCGAGTTTTCATAGTCAAACCAGCTAATCCTAGTTTTCATAGTCCAGCCAGCTAATCCGAGTTTTCATAGTCGAACCAGCTAATCCGAGTTTTCTCAGTCGAACCAGCTAATCAGAGTTTTAATAGTCAAACCAGCTAATCAGAGTTTTCATAGTCCAGCCAGCTAATCCTAGTTTTCATAGTCCAGCCAGCTAATCCGAGTTTTCATAGTCGAACCAGCTAATCCGAGTTTTCTCAGTCGAACCAGCTAATCAGAGTTTTAATAGTCAAACCAGCTAATCAGAGTTTTCATAGTCCAGCCAGCTAATCCGAGTTTTCATAGTCCAGCCAGCTAATCCGAGTTTTCTCAGTCCAACCAGCTAATCCGAGTGTTCATAGTCCAACCAGCTAATACAAGTTTTCATAGTCCAACCAGCTAATCCGAGTGTTCATAGTCCAACCAGCTAATACAAGTTTTCATAGTCCAACCAGCTAATCCGAGTTTTCTCAGTCAAACCAGCTAATCAGAGTTTTCATAGTCCAACCAGCTAATCCGAGTTTTCATAGTCCAACCAGCTAATCCGAGTTTTCATAGTCCAACCAGCTAATCCGAGTTTTCAGTCAAACCAGCTAATCCGAGTTTTCATAGTCAAACCAGCTAATCCTAGTTTTCATAGTCCAGCCAGCTAATCAGAGTTTTCATAGTCCAACCAGCTAATCCGAGTTTTCAGTCAAACCAGCTAATCCGAGTTTTCATAGTCAAACCAGCTTATCAGAGTTTCCATAGTCAAACCAGCTAATCTGAGTTTTCATAGTCAAACCAGCTAATCCGAGTTTCCATAGTACAACCAGCTAATCAGAGTTTTCATAGTCCAACCAGCTAATCAGAGTTTTCATAGTCAAACCAGCTAATCCGAGTTTTCATAGTCAAACCAGCTAATCCGAGTTTTCATAGTCAAACCAGCTAATCCGAGTTTTCATAGTCCAGCCAGCTAATCAGAGTTTTCATAGTCCAACCAGCTAATCAGAGTTTTCATAGTAAAACCAGCTAATCCGAGTTTTCTCAGTCGAACCAGCTAATCAGAGTTTTAATAGTCAAACCAGCTAATCAGAGTTTTCATAGTCCAGCCAGCTAATCCGAGTTTTCATAGTCCAGCCAGCTAATCCGAGTTTTCTCAGTCCAACCAGCTAATCCGAGTGTTCATAGTCCAACCAGCTAATACAAGTTGTCATAGTCCAACCAGCTAATCCAAGTGTTCATAGTCCAACCAGCTAATACAAGTTTTCATAGTCCAACCAGCTAATCCGAGTTTTCTCAGTCAAACCAGCTAATCCGAGTTTTCATAGTCCAACCAGCTAATCCGAGTTTTCATAGTCCAACCAGCTAATCCGAGTTTTCATAGTCCAACCAGCTAATCCGAGTTTTCAGTCAAACCAGCTAATCCGAGTTTTCATAGTCAAACCAGCTTATCAGAGTTTCCATAGTCAAACCAGCTAATCTGAGTTTTCATAGTCAAACCAGCTAATCCGAGTTTTCATAGTCAAACCAGCTTATCAGAGTTTTCATAGTCCAGCCAGCTAATCCTAGTTTTCATAGTCAAACCAGCTAATCAGAGTTTTCATAGTCAAACCAGCTAATCAGAGTTTTCATAGTCCAGCCAGCTAATCCGAGTTTTCTCAGTCAAACCAGCAAATCAGAGTTTCCATAGTCCAACCAGCTAATCCGAGTTTTCATAGTCAAACCAGCTAATCCAAGTTTTCATAGTCCAACCAGCTAATCCTAGTTTTCATAGTCAAACCAGCTAATCCTAGTTTTCATAGTCAAACCAGCAAATCCTAGTTTTCATAGTCAAACCAGCTAATCAGAGTTTTCATAGTCCAACCAGCTAATCTGAGTATTCATAGTCAAACCAGCTAATCAGAGTTTTCATAGTCCAGCCAGCTAATCCGAGTTTTCATAGTCAAACCAGCTAATCAGAGTTTTCATAGTCCAACCAGCTAATCTGAGTATTCATAGTCAAACCAGCTAATCAGAGTTTTCATAGTCAAACCAGCTAATCAGAGTTTTCATAGTCCAACCAGCTAATCTGAGTATTCATAGTCAAACCAGCTAATCAGAGTTTTCTCAGTCCAGCCAGCTAATCCTAGTTTTCATAGTCAAACCAGCTAATCAGAGTTTTCTCAGTCCAACCAGCTAATCCGAGTTTTCTCAGTCCAACCAGCTAATCCTAGTTTTCATAGTCAAACCAGCTAATCAGAGTTTTCTCAGTCCAACCAGCTAATCCGAGTTTTCTCAGTCCAACCAGCTAATCAGAGTTTTCATAGTAAAACCAGCTAATCAGAGTTTTCATAGTCCAGCCAGCTAATCCGAGTTTTCATAGTCCAACCAGCTAATCAGAGTTTTCTCAGTCCAGCCAGCTAATCAGAGTTTTCATAGTCCAGCCAGCTAATCCTAGTTTTCATAGTCCAACCAGCTAATCAGAGTTTTCATAGTAAAACCAGCTAATCAGAGTTTCCATAGTAAAACCAGCTAATCAGAGTTTCCATAGTCCAACCAGCTAATCAGAGTTTTCATAGTCCAACCAGCTAATCAGAGTTTTCATAGTCCAACCAGCTAATCAGAGTTTTCATAGTCCAACCAGTTAATCAGAGTTTTCTCAGTCAAACCAGCTAATCAGAGTTTTCATAGTCCAACCAGCTAATCAGAGTTTTAATAGTCCAACCAGCTAATCAGAGTTTTCATAGTCCAGCCAGCTAATCAGAGTTTTCATAATCAAACCAGCTAATCAGAGTATTCATAGTCAAACCAGCTAATCAGAGTTTTCATAGTCCAACCAGCTAATCAGAGTTTTCATAGTCCAGCCAGCTAATCAGAGTTTTCATAGTCCAGCCAGCTAATCAGAGTTTTCATAGTCAAACCAGCAAATCAGAGTTTTCATAGTCAAACCAGCTAATCAGAGTTTTCATAGTCCAACCAGCTAATCTGAGTTTTCATAGTCCAGCCAGCTAATCAGAGTTTTCATAGTCCAGCCAGCTAATCAGAGTATTCATAGTCAAACCAGCTAATCAGAGTATTCATAATCAAACCAGCTAATCAGAGTATTCATAGTCAAACCAGCTAATCAGAGTTTTCATAGTCCAACCAGCTAATCAGAGTTTTCATAGTCCAGCCAGCTAATCAGAGTTTTCATAGTCCAGCCAGCTAATCAGAGTTTTCATAATCAAACCAGCTAATCAGAGTATTCATAGTCAAACCAGCTAATCAGAGTTTTCATAGTCCAACCAGCTAATCAGAGTTTTCATAGTCCAGCCAGCTAATCAGAGTTTTCATAGTCCAGCCAGCTAATCAGAGTTTTCATAGTCAAACCAGCAAATCAGAGTTTTCATAGTCAAACCAGCTAATCAGAGTTTTCATAGTCCAACCAGCTAATCAGAGTTTTCATAGTCCAGCCAGCTAATCAGAGTTTTCATAGTCAAACCAGCTAATCAGAGTTTTCATAGTCAAACCAGCAAATCAGAGTTTTCATAGTCAAACCAGCTAATCCGAGTTTTCATAGTCAAACCAGCTAATCCGAGTTTTCATAGTCAAACCAGCTAATCAGAGTTTTCATAGTCAAACCAGCAAATCAGAGTTTTCATAGTCCAACCAGCTAATCCGAGTTTTCATAGTCAAACCAGCTAATCAGAGTTTTCATAGTCAAACCAGCTAATCAGAGTTTTCATAGTCAAACCAGCTAATCAGAGTTTTCATAGTCAAACCAGCTAATCAGAGTTTTCATAGTCAAACCAGCTAATCAGAGTTTTCATAGTCAAACCAGCTAATCAGAGTGTTCATAGTAAAACCAGCTAATCCAAGTTTTCATAGTCAAACCAGCTAATCAGAGTTCTCATAATCAAACCAGCTAATCAGAGTATTCATAGTCAAACCAGCTAATCAGAGTTTCCATAGTCCAACCAGCTAATCAGAGTTTTCATAGTCAAACCAGCTAATCAGAGTTTCCATAGTCAAACCAGATAATCAGAGTTTTCATAGTCAAACCAGCTAATACAAGTTTTCATAGTCAAACCAGCTAATCAGAGTTTTCATAATCAAACCAGCTAATCAGAGTATTCATAGTCAAACCAGCTAATCCTAGTTTTCATAGTCCAGCCAGCTAATCAGAGTTTTCATAGTCAAACCAGCTAATCAGAGTTTTCATAGTCAAACCAGATAATCAGAGTTTTCATAGTCAAACCAGCTAATCAGAGTTTTCATAGTCAAACCAGCTAATCAGAGTTCTCATAATCAAACCAGCTAATCAGAGTATTCATAGTCAAACCAGCTAATCAGAGTATTCATAGTCAAACCAGCTAATACAAGTTTTCATAGTCCAACCAGCTAATCTGAGTTTTCATAGTCAAACCAGCTAATCTGAGTTTTCATAGTCCAACCAGCTATCTGAGTTTTCATAGTCAAACCAGCTAATCCGAGTTTTCATAGTCAAACCAGCTAATCTGAGTTTTCATAGTCAAACCAGCTAATCCGAGTTTTCATAGTCGAACCAGCTAATCAGAGTTTTCATAGTCAAACCAGCTCATCTGATTTTTCATAGTCAAACCAGCTAATCTGAGTTTTCACAGTCGAACCAGCTAATCCGAGTTTTCATAGTCAAACCAGCTAATCTGACTTTTCATAGTCAAACCAGTTAATCCAAGTTTTCATAGTCAAACCAGCTAATCTGACTTTTCATAGTCAAACCAGTTAATCCGAGTTTTCATAGTCCAACCAGCTAATCCGAGTTTTCATAGTCAAACCAGCTAATCAGAGTTTTCATAGTCGAACCAGCTAATCCGAGTTTTCATAGTCAAACCAGCTAATCTGACTTTTCATAGTCAAACCAGTTAATCCAAGTTTTCATAGTCAAACCAGCTAATACGAGTTTTCATAGTCAAACCAGCTAATCAATTAGATCTTAATAAAGGCAATACTAAATTGTGATTGATTTGTTTTGTTACTTGACAGAGTTTTAAAAGATTGCACCTTTTCCATTCAACAATACCACACTAACAGACACCACACAATATGAGCAGAATAAAACACCCAAGACACAAAAATATAAAACAAACATGACACAACACTTGAAAGAAGAATAATAAAAAAAAGAGATGAATGAAATGAAGAAATGTATATAATAAGTATTATAATTTTGATGATATATAAGACAAATCAAACTGGAGATAGGTTATGTCTGGAAAGAACCATGGCCCAAAGTAATGAGAATATCAAACTGAATGAATCTATAGCTTTGATATGTGGTCTGCCATCTGCACACCCAAAACAGCCAGTTTGTCATTGCTTGATGTATGTTATAGATATATTAATTAACCAACTTTTTTTTCGTTTTGGTCGTGGGAGTGGAATATAACGACGACACATTGATGAATGGTTTGTAAAATTGGGTAAAATGTTGCCCATCAAAAAAAGAGAAATAGAGAAAATTTAAATATTCCCAAAGATAAATTATATACCTAACAGTCTTCCCAACAAAAATTCACAATGTAATAATGATACAAACTTATCAGGCAGACTACTAGAAACTAACTGTTTTTAAGAGCCTAATAAACAGGTGTCATATCAAAGCAAAATAGATAATCTTATGGTCAATGGAAGTATACCTGTTCACTCGCAAACTCATAAAAAAGCTTATTCTAAACTGGAAAATAAATTTTAGGCATCCATTTTACAGCCATTTTAGGTTTTTACAAAATTATTTATCACTAATTAAGGGGAATATGAAAGAAACTATGGTAGTTTGAGTACATGAAAATACAGTACAAGGGCTGCCTTTCCTGTGTGTGTGTTTTTCTCTCTCTCATTGTTTTTAAGTTTGGTCTATCAGTTAATGCATGGACAAGTGTAAGTAATTTTTTCTAAAAAAGGCAAATGCTCAGGTATTTTTGAAAGGCATATTGACTAATAAAGTAAAAACCTTTGGCTAAGTTGTCTGCTCGGCAGTGTCTTAATGGAAATACCTAGTTAAAACAGTGAAGAATGTGGTCTCTACACATCAATTTACTTATTACCTCCCTTGACACTTAACTCTTGCCTAAGCAGAGGAATATAAACAGCTTATTTTCTGTACTTTAATGATGAAATACTGAGTTTTATTTCTATATGCCTTAGCTTCCCAGCGTCCTTACTACTGTTTAACCCATACATAATAAAGAACAACATACAGTTCAGGATATTTGATTACTTTTCAATGCAAAAAATAGTTCACAAAAGATGGTCCACTGATATGCTTAAAAAATGAAAGACCAGATTAAAATTCAACAAGTTAGCAAGACAGAATATTATCAAATTCAATATGGCCACAAAAGTTGCATGAGAGGTGATTAAATAGCTTGTGACCTGGCCACAAGGTACACGTACATACCCACTAAAATTGTGAAGATTGGCGCAAAACTCTTAACTCAACAGCAATAGTTAAGGCTGGGATACACTGAGAGTTTTGCTGCGACCGAACTAAATCTGACTGGAAAATCACATCGCGTCGCAAAGAAAAAGTGTAGTGTATACAAATAATACAATCCTACAGACACAAATTACAGTAAGGTGACGTGAAACAAACATCTTTTTTATCTTGTTTTCCCTAGAGAATTTCGAACGTCATGTCTCTGGGTGACTTCAGTTGGGTGCAGTGTATACCATTCTAGGACGGGACACAACTCAAGACGACTGACCCAGGCTCTAGTTGGGTACAGTGTCGTTGGGTCACAAAGCTCAGTGTATACTGGCATTTATGTAGCTGAACGTTATATTACATATTTCCATATGAATGACATATTATATAAAATACAAAAACTTTGCAACACTCTGTTTGATAAAAGGGTACCTACATCGCGACGCTACATGTAATACATGTAGGCCTATTCTGAAAGTTTTTTTCAAATTGAATCAATATACAGAGCTGAAGGGAATTTGAATCATATCACCGGAATTCAATATGGATGCTACATTATGTAACAGGCGACAACACACTATCTGCCAAAGAGCTATATATTCTGAAAAAAATTGCCTCAAGTTAATTGGCTGGAAATATGCTCAATCGAATGTTGTCACTGATTTATGTGTTATTAAAAGAGACCATGCTGAAAATAGTTTGAAACACAGTATCTGACCATAATTGATATACTATGGAAGTCATGGGCCCTGTTAGTGTTTCATTGATTACATTGAAAGGGCAGTGTTTCCACAGTCTAAAACAACAACACAATACCTTTTCCGAGCTTTTGTTCATGAATAACAAACAATTAAAAGTTGATCAAAGAGATTGAAGCACCAGGAGTCCTATATCAGGTTTGAGTAAAGTAGACATGATCTAGTAAACCAATGATATCGTTGAAAAATAAGTTTATAGACATGGAGTGTATAGTTCAACCACTGGACTGAGGATAGCGGCTCTGATATGATGCAATAGACAAGCTAGACAAATGACGACATAAATGTCTGTAAAGACAAAAGGGATTATCATTTTACTGACGTACAGGTTGTCCGTGAAATGAGTCGTTCTGGGTTTTAATGGCCTTGGTGGTGTGTTTAAGATAGATTGTTTACATTCCTGGAGTTTTCTATGCCTTGAAACTGAGATTGAATCAAAATCATAAAAGTTTTTGCAAGGGAGTGATCCATGATGTTAAAAACGTCTGATTTTAAATAGGCATCTTGTACTTACTGTTGTAAGCTAAAGACTTTTTTAGATAATGTGTTTACAAGGCTTTTTACAGCAGCGATAATGAAAGGGGCGTAACTCTTGAAAAAAAACTCCAAGCGCATTGATTTTGAACAGGCTTCTAAAGTTTCAAAGTTGTAAATGAAAGACTTTTTAGATGTGTTTACAAGGTCCAATTGACAGACGGACAACGGAGGCAACGACAATACCCTTCGGGCAAATTTTGCGATAAAAACCACAATTGGCAAAGTTACGTCTGACAAATACAATTAAATAAATTTAATTTCATTAATAAACCAGACAGATTGCATGCATGCAACAAGATTAGAATAACAAATGCAGGCCAAGATGCAAATTTAGTAAGGCATTTATAAAAGCACAAAAATTACTTTGTAAATGGTCTTAAAAATATGTTCTACATTTATTACCATTTAATAGAACTCTTCAAAGCAGAAGTACATTTGATGATATGAATGGGACAGTTTAATTGTAATTGTTGTAATGCCCAGGATAAAATTATGAACGAGATCTAATAATAGATAATTTCGTAAGGTTTTGATGAATTGATTAAACCTTTATATTTTTTATTATCTGAGGTGAACGTGTAGTTTTCCATACAATTCCCCATAAGACAGGGTCCGTCCCAGACATCTTGTGAGAGAGGGCAAAATGCTTCCTCCTTTCAAAAGAGAGCACGACAAGGGGGGTTACCTTTCCTTAATGGAAATATAACACATTGGGGGTCCTCAAAGTACACCAACAGATCACTGATCTAGGTCAGCACATCTTCGCAAACCAAGTTAAAAGCTACATGTCCCCATTCCGTGTTTTACCGTGGCGGACTATTCCACTCAAACCCGTAAATTGAACTGCTCGTTTTGATTGGATGCGAGTAAAACTTCTCGCAGCTAATCAAAACCTCGAGCACTTACACTGAAAATAACGTAATGAAGGCTGTGTTCACCTTGAGCTTTTGTGTAAGGAGTGCTGATTGGCCAAGACTCTGTAATTATAGGAAAGACAACTCTTACATTCCAACCAGTGGGCGCGGTTTGATTTATGGGTTTGAGTGGAGTAGTCCGCCAAGGTTTAACACGAAATGGAGACATTTAGGTTTTATCTTGGCTGGAGAGGATGAGGTCAGCCTTCAACAACTGATTTACCAAAGCAAATCACTATTCATTTACACCAATTATTCAATTTTGGTTGGTTGATTTATGTTTTACACAAGACTATTTTATTGCAGCATTGCCAGGTTTAGTAAGGGAGGAAACCAGGCTTGTAGGTTGTAGGTTGATCGTTGTCATGCACCGGACTAAAGATTGTTGGACCAATATGGCAGAGTTGTCCAGTGTATCACCTCTCTTGCACTGGTACCTTCCAACACAGGGTGATCGAGTAAAAACACAGTAAATTTTTGTATCCAGTATTTGGGGAGCTTGATTCAGTACAATAAACAAAACACTCATACAAAAGCAAGCCAATAAGATTCTTGAAAATGATTAAATTCAAGCATAAATAAATAACTTATTCACTAATTCCATTCGAGACCAAAAGATTTTTGAAACATAGTGAATGGATTGTGAGGTTTTTGTTCTAACATTACACTCAAGACAACGGAATTGTAGAACAAACCTGTATAAATAGTGTCGTCATCTTGTTTCCCATCCACAGTATGAAGGGCAAACCTGTCCACTTGAACACTGATCTTACTGTCATTTCCAGCCACTCCGTAACTAGACTTCACAGTGTTCGCCTTTTCAGTTTCAATGCTGGTGAGTCTCATAACTGGGGTAGTTTTGGTTGTTACAGTAGTACTAGCAGTGGTACTGGTAGTTGTTGTGGGAATCATGCCTAGGGTGGATTTGATCATAAAGCTATATATCTCCATGCACAGAAGGATAGTAGGTTACAAAAATTACTTAAGCTGGCCGCGCTCAGGTTAAGATCCGATCCGATTGTCTGGGATTTAATCTTAAGACCGTCCAAGTCGACTGAAACTTGTTCAGCCTACCGATTCCCAACTAATTAGTCTTAAACCCCGCTCAGGTGGATATGATCAGTTAATCAGAAGGGAACTTCATCCTCATATTATGCAGACTGACAAGTGACTAGCGATGGCGTAAGAAAACAACGCCAACGAAACGCAGAGAAAGAAGAAGTATAGGTCGCTGATTGGCTGAGACCTTATAGAGAAAATAGAACATGCTCTATCCTTACGGCCGCTCATGTCGAAAAAAAGTTCTCTGTCTGATTGATCCCAGATTCACTACAGACTGGATCTTACGACGATCGAATCGGTTGCTTGATTGATTGGTGTTTTGCGCCGCGCTCAAGATTATTTCACTTATATGGCGGCATTGCCAGTTTTATTGTGGGA
This sequence comes from Lepidochitona cinerea, assembly GCA_963971465.1. Taxonomy (NCBI): domain Eukaryota; kingdom Metazoa; phylum Mollusca; class Polyplacophora; order Chitonida; family Tonicellidae; genus Lepidochitona; species Lepidochitona cinerea. Next base: position 6,522,473 of record OZ020551.1, read on the forward strand.
GGAAACCGGGCTCTATGCCCAGAGGAAACCCACGACCTTCCGTTGGTAACTGGCAACCATCCCACTAAAGGCGTTCGAGTGAAAACCCAGTCAGAAAATGTTCAATTTTTTGGGGGGGGGGGGGGGGGGGGGGGGGACTGAGTGGGATTCGAGCCCGCAACCCGATCAAATCGGATCTTAACTGACCGAGGCTTTATACATGCCAAATTATCGATTGATTGATGTCTTACTATCACTCTACTGACTAAGCCACCTCACCTCCTCCACCCACAGAAAACTATTCAAATTTCTTGTTCATCAGTAAAGTACAAAGAAAGTCAACTTCTACCCAGACAACACAAACACATTGTGCCAACATTGTCATTACAGCTGAATGATTGGTTAACAGTCCAGCAATGATTCAACATTGAACCAAGGCCGGTAGAGTTGGCCAATTTAGGGTTTGTCGAATGTAGCGTTTCCCACATTGGATCAACATTTGATTTGAAGTGATTGTATTTGTTCAATACATGGCTGAGTGTTAAACACTGAGCCAATGTTGGACCCTCTTCTCAAGACAAGGTATGAAGCCTTGTCAGACCATATATGTACAAGTAGTAAATCGAACAGCATAGACTGGTGGGACAATTTCTTCAAGACATCTAGCCTGCATTGACCAATCAGTATTCACCTTACAGAATCAATGCATCCAAACATGGCCAATATAAATAGCTGTGGCATACAGTTTGAAATTATAACTTTGATAAGAGATACAATTTGTGTAACTGTAGATTTAGCAAGATTATCAAATTTCAATATGCTTTGTTCAGAGTTTTTGATTTGCGAAAGATTATTATTATGAGATCAATCTGATAAGAAGTGTCATTGCAACATGAAAGCGTAAAGTTGTAAACTTTTTTACACTCATCCTTCTTGTCAAAGGTCGTCACCCAAAAAAATAAGAAGTTGTTATCCATAAGTAATTCTTCACCTTATTGTCAAAGTAAGCATGTAAAGAATCCGTCCGCTAAATGGCCATATCTAACCTACTGACTCAACCCCATTTTCCCGCCCGATAGATGAGTCAACAAGCAGGCAAGGAAAAGACTCTTGAGAAAGTTAAATTGTGTCGGGCGTTTTGATATGATGTGAGGGACTTTGTTCGAATACAATCAAACAACGCTGTTCATTTTAAATGTTCAATATGGTTGGTATCTTGGGTTGATCATCAGCCATTCAATGATTAGGCTAAATGTCAATCCAAAGTTGGGTAAATGTTGTACCAGCATCAGCAATCTCAAGCGTGACCAAACATTTACCAGCGTCAATATATCTATTCAACAATGAACAGGAAATCATTTGTCAATAATTCTTACGTTAATTCTTTGTATGCCAACATTAAAACAAATAACAATGAGCCAAATGATGTTGGTTCGACTGGCACATAGATGTAGCTAACCATTGAACCCACCATTCACCTAGGTTGGGTCAATTAATTACCAGTATTGAACCATCGGTTGGGGGAATATTAGAACAATGACCAAAAGCTGACCGTGGACCAATCATACAACATCCATTGACATAATGTTGGGTCATTGTGGTTGTGCTGACTGGGTAATGATACCCCCTCCTGCACATATACTCTGGCAGTTTCATAATATTACTTAAAAGAATAAACATATTGTGAACGATAAAGCTAAATATTGTCACCATAGAGCTTTATTGACTTGCTCAACAAAACAGCCCTATAACAGTTACTTGTGTCTCCATTGTCTTATGTCTAAAGGACAATTGAAGATTTTACAAATTAGCCTGGCTTGTGGATAGATGTACAGCACTACAAACGTGCATTTCAGCAAGGGTAAGTATAAAGCATTTGGTACGTTAATAGCTGGCAGATTAGTTTATATAGCAGGTGATGTGGGAAACCCAGAGGATGGTTACACAGTAAATATTTGACAAACACAAGGGATAGGGAGGAATCTCCTTTATCTAATACAGACAAGTAGTTATTGTTATACTATTCATTAAACAGAGGTTAAAAAAATGACGACAGGACTGATCAAATCAAAGAATATTACCAATATCTATTCAGAAAAACAAATATAGTTCAGTTGGCCTATTATAAAAAGGCTTATGGTAGATATAACCCTCTTCCCCCTATATTGTGTAAGCCTACATGTAATAAATTTCCCATAGGCTATCATAGAGAGCTTGAAGTGTATTGAGATCAAATATTTTAGAATGATTAGGAAATCCTGACAATTTCATTTACATGGTGGTCTTGCTCAATCTAATGGAGTAATGGAGAAGAAAGATTGATTGCCTAATTTATTAATGTTAGACAAAATTTAACAAATGTGTTTTCGAATTAGTGGGTATCTAATGAGAGGGAAAGAAAAGAAACTACATGTAGTACCACAGTACATGGGAGAAAATATTTCTAAGCATCAGTTCCAAAAACATATTTTTCTGATTTTTTTTTTGGTCAGCAAATAAGCACACACCGCATAGCTCACCAGCTCACCGCTAATTTCATGGCCCTGGTAACTTGGGACAATCACTATAACTTCTCTGAAATGTATACTCGTTAATAAATCAACTACATGTAGTGTTCATAAATAAATAAACTAAATAAAGGTGACAGACAACATTAATTGAGTGTTTGTGCGACTTCCGGATGCTAATGTGGAAATTGGAGATTCCCATTTAAAGGGGCATGAGCTGCCAAAATGTTGATATTTTGACGTAAACACAGAATGTTGAAATTATCGGCTATTTTTCTCAAAACGTATAATTCAGAAGCTTTTTAGTGCTTCTAGTCTCGAAAATGTACGATAAAGTATTGTTTTAAACTAACTTTGGCTTAGAATGAATGAATGGTCGTCCCGGTTATTTAAATTTTGCTACTTTTCGAACACGTTTTCGGTTCGTACAGGGCACCTACAGTGTGGATTTTCCTCATTCCAACGCCAATCATTTAGTTTTTCGATGGCCTGTAAAGCCTCTTACTGTCGGGACGATCAGAAATTATGAAAAAAGTGTGAATTTCGGCAGCTCATGCCCCTTTAAGATATGATAAGCTTTGCAAGAGAATTCATTAATACTTTTCTGGGGTGAATTTGGTCAGGCTCCACTGACGGTCAAAGCCTATTTGTTTTTCAGTTTACTTTCACACAGCCCTTTCTTTTCTTATCCATTAAGTGTTGAAATTAACTAAATCAAAAACTGTTCATGGGAGCAGCAATCTTTTATGATTTTACATATATTTTGATTGCCTTTGAATGAGGGCCCGCCAGTTAAAAAAGCTTCTTCTTGTATTTGTTTCCAGAGAATCAGTCCATTATTTCTATTCTAGCACATTAACTATTAAAGACAGAAAATGGCTACAGAATACCGAAACACAACTTTATTTTTATGGTTTTACTTTTTGAAGTGCCAAAATTTTTAAGATTCAATCGAAATTCTTAAGGTTACGGAGTAGATGGGATCATTATACAATCCAATATGGCTGCCATGTTGTGCAACAGGTGATGTTATCAATAGTTCATAACACATCGTCTGCCCATAAGGTATATTATCTTACACATTTGTAAAGATTGGGTAAAAATTAAAGAAGATATAGACAAACAGTATATTATATATTTATGGACACTAAAACACACGGGCACAGGGAAAATCTTCTTGTCTAAAATAACCACGGAGACAAGTTTCTAATTGTGTTAAAAAGAGGTATATCATTTAGACCTTTATACCCCATCATAAATTGTTGTAATAAAGTAAACCTATGATATTTCATTAGGTTGACGACTGACAGGAGCTTGGCCTTAGTCAGTAGAATTTTCTGGAACACTTTGTATTACATTGACAATGCTTACGCATCTTAAGCTATAGTAAGAATATCGTCAGACTATATAGTATGCCCCCCCCCCCCCCCCCATACCCTTTCCCAGAAAACCTAGGTAGAAGGCAGACAGGGGAGTTTAGCCCTGACCAGTATGTCTTTCAAACTCCTGTTCTTTTTTATAAGCAATGACTGGCCTTTGGGTCAGAGGTCGAGCAAGTTTACTTTGAAGTAGTTTGTATTCTTCTACTATAATCTTGGCCATAGCGATGCTAGCTTTGTTATACTGAAACACAAATGGTATTATAGTTTTTTCACGACATCTTCCGGGGTCCAAGTTCAAACCCAAAGGATAAATAGTTTGTAATGTTTGAATCCAAAAACTTTCCCTTTCCAAACGTTTGTGCTTCGTATCTGCAGCGGAAGTGAGAAATGGGATTTTCTCAATAGGCATGATTTCAAAATGGTCCTTGACCGAATGACCTTGAGTATTGAAATGTTGTGCCACGGGTACATCATGTTTAAGTCTTATGCTAGATAAATGGTTGGCTGCTCTTTGTCGTAGAGAATTCTGAGTTTCTCCGACGTACTGTTTGCGACATTTTTTGCACGTGATTACATACACGATATTAGAGGAGTCACAATTAAGGTTCTCTGCCATTTGATATTTGTTGCGAGTTTGTTCTCCGAAAAAGGTTCCGCGATCGGGTACGTATATATCGAGTTTGCATCGCGTCTTAAGGCATTTCATTGATGTACCTGAGAGAAATGTTGGACGGTAGTGGTACACTCGTGAAGGGGAGGTAAGCGTATCGGGGGATGAAGGGGGAAACATGATTTGTCTTACTGTGTTAGATTTCATCCTTCGGAGTAATCTAATAGAATACTTCCTAGGGAGGAGAGCTTTAAAAAGAACAGAACAAGCCTGGTTAAAAAAATCTAAAGAACTACAGTTTCTATAGAATCTAAAAATCTGAGATTTAATGACCCCCTTGAAAGTGTGAGGAGGATGGTATGACCCAGCATGTAGTAGCTGATGCGTGTCAGTAGGTTTGAAGAATACTTTGTAATCTAAATACCCAGTAGTATGATATGTATGACCCTTGTAAATAGTTACATCCAAAAAATCCACAGAAGTGTGATCAATAGTAGGCTGTAATTTAATGCTTGAGTCGTGAGAATTAAGAGTATCGATGAAAATATGAAGGTCTTCCAACGTATGTTGCCAAATGATAAAAATGTCATCCAGATACCGAAGGTAAATAAAAGGTTGTAGGTGACATTTGTGAAGAATATCACTCTCCCACTCAGCCATAAAAATAGAGGCAAAGTTAGGACTAAAACGTTTCCCCATAGCACACCCTTTAATTTGCTGAAAGATCTCCCCATTGAATTCAAAATCGTTACCTTTTAAGCTAAGTTCCAGCAATTCTAAAATGTCTTTATCCGGACGACGGTGGTCAGGATATCTTTGGAATGCTGATTTTATGGATTTAAGACCCAAATCTATGTCAATGTTTGTATACATAGACTCCACATCCAGAGTAACCAAAATCACATCTTGTGGGATGGATTTCTCAGACAATTTAGCCAATAAATCATCCGTATTCTTTATAAAGCTAGGATGCCGATTCGCTATAGGTTTTAGATAGTAATCAATTAGCTCTGATATTCTATAACTTTCACTGCCACAATCTGAGATAATAGGACGCCCAGGGGGCATTGTAGGCTTCGGCCATTTTTCAATGGGTTTGTGAATTTTTGGAAGAATATAGAAGACCCTGTTTTTAGAGTTATGATCAGATTCCAAATAGCGATACTGTTTTTCATTAAGTAAGCCTTTATCTTGAAGAGAAACAAGAATTTTATTAAACTTCCTAACATTTTCAGGCCAAATTTCCTTATCAAGTTTTTTGTAATGAAGAGGGTTGCTTAGCTGCCGTTCTATCTCTTCAATATAATCCTGTTTTGACATAATAACTGTTGCCGAACCTTTATCAGCAGGTTTAATAACTATGTTTGGATTTCTCCTTAGCTTACTTAAGGCAAGACATTCTGAATGAGTAAGGTTATGTTGGTTTTTCTGATTAGTTAAAGCATCAAACTTCCTTGATACAGAGTCACGACTAATGTTTATTTCTGGATCATACATGTGAGAAGGAGGTGTATAGCCGCTTTTAGATGTAAACGGCTTGCGTACCCCACTAGAATCTCGGTAGATATCAGCCAGACTAAGATTTCTGGAGAACTCCATAACATGCACTAATTTACTAATAGAAAAGTCCCTATCAGATAATGCTTTAGGGCAAGGCACAAATGAGAGTCCTCTATTGAGTAGAGATATATCATCAGCAGTGAGTTCCTCGTTACTAAGATTAACAATATTACTTCCTAAGCCGAAAGTAGGGTGGCACATGCCCTGTCCCAAATTTAGTTTAAATCTAGTGTCTGAAGCCAGTGGGTATACAAGCAATTTGCTGTATCTTCGGTCCAGTGAATTTTGTCCGTGGATACTCTAAATTTTGAATTGGGGATTTTTGGTATGACCATAACTCTCTTCATCTTGGAAGCAGAAGAGTTATATAGGTTCAGGTTCGAAACTTCACTGGCCGGCAGTTTAGTGGATGACTGGATCTCTACAAAGTAGATGAGCGAGTTGGAAAAAGTCTTCCTAACCGCTGTCATCGTATATTATATAATGTACATGTAATATGGATGCTGTATTATGCAACCAGGGATACCCTAAATTGTTCCGAGCACAACAACTAACCCTTACATGTAGGTATATACTCAAGATTGACAAGATCGGGTCAAAACTAAAGATAGTGACTAAAAGAGAATATCACATAGTCTAATATAGATGCTGTATTATGCTATTGTCGATGTCACAAATGGTTGACGACACACCATCTACCCATAAAGTACAGTATATGCTATGACAGACTTGTAAAGATCGGGTCCAATGTAAAAAGAATGTCAGTGTAGGTCAATAAAGCTAGTCCATGTGTAGGGAAACTTTTGACATGCTACACGATCAATTTAACAAAAAAAGGCTAAATTTAACGTTTTTTTTTAAATCTATTAAAATGGCTGATTGATGTTTTCATACTCAATTATTTCACTTACATTGTGTTGTTGCATGGGTGGAAACCCAGCTACATGTAGGCGTCATCACACACCCATCAAGTAAAAAACCAGTTTGCTAATATTCAAATTGTTCTGATGACTAATGGGATAAATGAGGGATGCTAAACTGGTAACCCACTGATGGAAGGGGTGTGACTGTACGAGAGACAGGATGCTAACTGGTAACCCACTGATGGAAGGGGTGTGACTGTACGAGAGACAGGATGCTAACTGGTAACCCACTGATGGAAGGGGTGTGACTGTACGAGAGACAGTGAGTTTTGGGGAGTGTCATAGAAGTAGTTTCATGAGTTAAAAAGAGCACGGCAATATCATTCATAAAATCAGGTATGACAAACCTGAAAGGTGATATGAAACATTGGAAAATGTAGAAAGTGCAAAGGAATGATGCATGAAATGTGATTCTTTTTAAATGGATGAGTAAAGATGGAGCCATACAGCTAACTCTGAAAGTAGGATGATGTATATATGAAGTTAATATATGGTTCTCGGCAAGGAATATGATTAATTGATTGATGTTTTACGCCGCACTCAAGATTATTTCACTTATATGGCGGTGTTGTAAGGTTTAGTGGGGGAGGGAACCGGGCGCATTGCCCGGAGGAAACCCCTGACCTTTGACAAGTATCTGGTAACTCTTCCACATATGGCGACTCAGAATTTTTTTTCAATTTATATTTGGCCTGATTGTGATTGGAATGGATACGATTGAAAACAAGACACAAACTACTGAAGGAAAAGCATGTGGTGCATATTAAACGTATTATTCTTATTAAAAGACAATACTGGGTTAGAAAGGTAAGTAAAGGCACCATGAATACCTCAAATATGTCTATTAAAAGCAGGATCAAACCAAAACCAATGAAAATAAGCTGCATGTTTAAGCAAATATACCTAAGAGAAACTCTAATAGTAAACAGGAGACAGTGAAGATAAAAGTGAAAGATACTTACGCCACTGACAAACAAAATTATACTTCCAGTCCAGCGTTTCACATGGATAGTCATGCCACCTCCAGTTGTCTGACCTTTTCATACAACCACAGTCTTCCAGGGAAATACCAGGAAAAATGAACGATTTGGGCTGACCAGGTTCCCAATAGCTATATTTCATTGGTCGACCTGAAAATGAGGTTGTTTGACTGAATGTTAAAAACTAACATAAAATGGGACAAATTTGGTGTTACCCATCATGATTAAATTATCATTTGTCACCTCTTTCCTATTAGAAATAAAACCTTAAAAACTCTTCATCATATTAAAAAGGTCAACTCTTGTGTCTTATAAGTCTGATTAGATACAGGCATAAATCAACACAAATGTCTTGAAATAAATTTTGTTGACTAGAAACTTGTAAGTCTTATTCTTATTTTAGATGATTAAAGTGTGTAGGTTGACATCTGATGATTTTTAGAAACTACTTCTATTAGGTTTCAACCTGTTCGATCCATAAAACGGATAAAAAGTTGATTTGACGTCACACTTCCGCTTTAAAGAATTCTTAACTGCAATAAAAAAAGACATAAAAAAAAAAAATAATGCCACCAGGATAGTCAACAGTTGAGTAAAAAAGTTTTTATTTCTTCAATGCATATATATTTCCTCCTACCTGAGGCCCACTGCCAATGACCTTCCTTGTGTCTGTCATGGGCTCCAAGCCACACACCATTTCTGTCCCAGCCTAAATCGTTGGAATTCAAGACCGTTCTTATGAATAGCATTGTAGCCTCATTGTCAATCTCCAACATATCACCTCCTAAGCCCAAACAATAGTCCAATGCTTTAGTCCAATACTTCTCTTCATTAACAAACATATAGCAGACTTCTTCATAAGTTTCCACATAATGGTTGGTCTGATGGACTATATATGGGCACCTGTCGTTTGATGCACCAGACACTGTAAACACAAAGGGATGACATTTGTGAAAACAGATTTTCAATCAATAACAAATAGCTATTCTCTTTTAAACTAATTCACTGAATATTGAAAGGCATACAAGTGATACATGTAGGATAGTATCTGATGTGGAGATTGGGGCAGTAGTTTGTGACTCTCTTGTATATCAAACTTCAAGGGATAGACAGGAGAACTTGCCATTGTTCCCCTGATGTGGTGATGATGAGAGTAGTCTGTGACTCCCCTGTATCCCATATACAGGGACCTTCTAAGGGATTGACAGGAGAACTTGCCATTGTTCCCCTGATGTGGTGATGATGAGGGTAGTCTGTGACTCCCCTGTATCCCATATACAGGGACCTTCTAAGGGATTGACAGGAGAACTTGCCATTGTTCCCCTGATGTGGTGATGATGAGAGTAGTCTGTGACCCCCCTGTATCCCATATACAGGGACCTTCTAAGGGATTGACAGGAGAACTTGCCATTGTTCCCCTGATGTGGTGATGATGAGGGTAGTCTGTGACTCCCCTGTATCCCATATACAGGGACCTTCAAGGGATTGACTGAAGAACTTGTTATTGCTCCCCTAATGTGGTGATTACTCCCTCTGACTCCCATACACAGGGACCTTCTAAGGGATTGACAAGAGAACTTGCCATTGTTCCCCTGGGCCCTGTCTTACAAAGCTGGCGTAAGTTACGTCGGACGTAAATCAGTGTTAAAGCTATAGGAACGTACGCCCTAGTCGCAACTGGTCCATGTTATAGGTCTATGCGCAACTTTACGCCAGCTTCGTAAGACAGGGCCCTGATGTGGTGATGATGAGGGTAGCTTTTGACTCCCCTGTATCCCATAGACAGGGACCTTCTAAGGGATTGACTGAAGAACTTGCCATTGTTCCCCTGATGTGGTGATGATGAGGGTAGCTTTTGACTCCCCATGTATCCCATATACAGGGACCTTCTAAGGGATTGACTGAAGAACTTGCCATTGTTCCCCTCATGTGGTGATGATGAGGGTAGCTTTTGACTCCCCTGTATCCCATAGACAGGGACCTTCTAAGGGATTGACTGAAGAACTTGCCATTGTTCCCCTCATGTGGTGATGATGAGGGTAGCTTTTGACTCCCCTGTATCCCATAGACAGGGACCTTCTAAGGGATTGACAGGAGAACTTGTTATTGCTCTCCTAATGTGGTGATTACTCTCTCTGACTCCCATACACAGGGACCCTTTAAGGGATTGATTTGAGAACTTGCCGTTGCTCCCCTACTATAGTGATTGTGAGAGTAATCTGTGACTCCCCTGTATCCCATATACAGGGACCTTCAAGGGATTGATTGAAGAACTTGCCATTGTTCCCCTAATGTGGTGATGATGTTAGTAGTCTGTGACTCCCCTTTTTCACATATACAGGGACCTTCTAAGGGATTGACTGAAGAACCTGCCATTGTTCCCCTGATGTGGTGATGATGAGAGTAGTCTGTGACTCCCCTGTATCCCATATACAGGGACCTTCTAAGGGATTGACAAGAGAACTTGCCATTGTTCCCCTGATGTGGTGATGATGAGAGTAATCTGTGACCCCCATGTATCCCATATACAGGGACCTTCTAAGAGATTGACTGGAGAACTTGTCATTGTTCCCCTCATGTGGTGATGATGAGAGTAGTCTGTGACTCCCCTTTTTCGCATATACAGGGACCTTCTAAGGGAATGACTGGAGAACTTGCCAGTGCTTCCCTCATGTGGCATTCAGAAAAGTAGTCTGTGACTTCTATATCCCATATTAAACTTCATGGAATTAACTGAACACTTAGCCAAGTTCAATTGGTTTTTTTCTCTACAATATTACGAACTTAAATGTCTAAATGTGAAAATGAAGTGGACAGTCTTGGAACCACTTGGAATTTGGGGGTTGGTGTTTTAATAATAAGGTATTTACATGTATTTCAGCTACCAAGTAGAAGTATCAAAAACAATTTATATATTTCCCAGAATAGACTTCTATGGTCTTTTCATGGATAAGTTGATATTTTCTATGCGAGTATGAATTTCTAATGACCTTCAAATGCAAGATTTTTTCTTGACACACTGAATTTACAAAATAATAAAAAAACCTAACATTTTGGTAGCAAATCCTAAATGGCAGTGACTACCCAAAAATATCAGACAGGGCATTTGTAAATAGGAGAAATCAGGAGATTGAGATTTACATCTGAAATATACATTACATTGGAAGTTTACAGAATAGTTCATTTACAATTAAATATTTCAGTCAGATGTTCTTTTAATCTAGGCAGCCATCAATAAATCAAGGTCAGTTTTCTTTATTATGAGCTCTCTCACCTCAGCAGTTCATGAAGACTGTCTGTATAACCAAGGAGTCTAGCAGGGTTTTACAATTCATATTTGGTCTAAGCTTGAGTTAAGCTTTTGTCACAAGCTAAAAAAAAAAACTTTAAAACAAAGTACCTTTGAAAGTTCTGTGTTTTAAAAGCCTTGGTGAGTATTATTTGAGCTTGTAACTTGCCTATCAAGGTCCGCTGGGTAGCAAGCTTTATGTGGGAATTCCTTTGTTGTTTTTGTTTGGGTTATGAGACTTAAGCATGCCTAGCTGTGTATGATACACCCCCTCTATATTACTGCATGTGTGGTGCATTCTCAGCTGCTTGTTTACTGACTCACAGAAACCAATAGCAACAGGGAATAAATAACTCTTTATATGTTTTTGTTTGGCAGAAAATTGACTTGCAACCCTTCATCTTAGATTGATTACTTTTTATATTTGTACTTATTTGAAAAATGTCAATAAACTCAGGCAGTGTGTTGTTTTAAACATAGTTTGAAATTGCAATTACGCTGATGTGAAAAGGCTTTGGTGAAACCGAGAAGAGGCTAAAAATACATGTAGGCTCCTTTTCTTGTTAAAATATGAGGACACAGTATGGGTGAGTTACATGAGGAGTGTCTTATGTAAGTACATGTTCTATCCATTCACAATTATAAGAATCTGGGTCAATCTGAGTCATTTCCATTTGCAAACAAATTTTTTCTCTATGAAGTTTGATGTCAACTGTCCTGTATGCTTGGCTCTGTATTTGTTATGGCTGAAGATAACCACACATAATCTTCATCTGATTGGATGAAAATAAAAACCCAGACTTTATTTAGATAATAAAACAAGAGCTTTCTATCTAAATAAAACAGCCATCAGAAGATAGCCTATCTCAATTTAGAAATAGTGGGTTTTACAATGAAAAAGCCATCTTATCTGTTTTTGCCATAAGATCAACAAATTTATATTTATGATCACTAAAACACACGGACACAGGGAAAATCTTCTTGTCTAAAATAACCATGGAGACAAGTTTCTAATTGTGTTAAAAAGAGGTATATCATTTAGACCTTTATACCCCATAAATTGTTGTAACAAACCAAACCTATGATATTTCATTAGGTTGACAACTGACAGGAGCTTAGCCTTGGTCAGTAGAATTTTCTGGAATCCTTTTGTAATACATTGACAATGGTTACACATCTAAACTATGGCAAGAACATCGGTGGACTGAGATTGAACCCCATAAAAAAGAAAGACTTTTTCCAGTTACTGACTCAACAGCAGATTTACAGACGAGGAATTAGGTTTATAATAATTGACAGTGGTTGTAATGTTTTGCATTTTGCACCAGCCTGAAAAGTTGGAAACCAAAATAATACATTGAGAATAAGGTAAATTGGCTGTTGTTCCCAGGGCCGAATCCTAAAAAGCAATCCCGTCAATCCTTTTCTTTGAGCACAACACACTATTCAAATTTAAAATTGATACGTCAAATTGTTTTCAAATTACTGAGCAGACATACAGAACCTGTCTCAGACCTTATTTTTCATGCGAACAGTGGTTCAGATTACACAAAGTCCAAATGGTTTGTGTAGGCTCATTGTCAGTAAGCTGATACTGACAGTCTTTGTGAAAACCCCCCACAAACAAAAAATAAAGATGTCTGGTATTTTGGCAAGAGATATTAATGTATGAGTCACTTTTGAAGTGCATGCTGTTGAACAAGTACAATCTTGAGTGTAAGGTATGGGTGGCCACCTATGTCAAAAATACAAACCAACATTCAAAGTGCAAATTACCAAATTAACTCAATAAATCCCAATCAAAATTCAAACCAACGAACGTAAACACAGACTTGAATCTGTCTTCAAACCATCAACAAACGAAACATTTTAAATCCAAAGTAAACTTCAAATCAACAAACGTAAAACGTTTAATCAGAAGCTGTTACCGGTATGTTAAATCAAGACCTAACTTCAAACCAGAAGCAACTTTCAAATTAACACCAGAGGGCGCTCTGAATGGTACTCTACTTTTAATCAGAAGCAGTTTCGTTAAATCAAGACCTAACTTCGAATCAACGCCAGGGGGTGCCCAGACCAGGGGAAGATAATAAACTGTCCAAATGATAACAAGAGTTTTAGTAAACTCAACATACGTCCGCCGTGACAAAGTCGAACCGCTACGATTAACAACTTAACATTTAATATAACATTTGTTCACATTAGAAGTTTTTCTTTTCTGAATTTGATGAAGCTGCAACTAAATACCAGTACCTTATAGTACACATATATTATCTGTTCAGGTAATTTCAATCACATTTTAATTGCAAAAACTGAAATATTGTGGCTGTTTTGACATTGCTGTTATGTTCCGTAATTGGGAAGGAGCAATCAATACAATACCTTACAATTCTTGAATTTTAACAGTTTTGACTGGGACACTGTTCTATTGGACTTAGCTGTACCGTAATAGTTGTACCGTAATAGTTTTATTTTAAAGCAAACAATCTTCAGGCTGACCACTGATATGATGGTGTGTAAATATACAAGCCTTGGGTGCCCACTTCAGTGGATGTCATTGTCCCCTTATCTCTATTTAAACAGCCACTCTGATAAATACCAGATGGGTAATAAAGTGGGAAAATGGTCTTTTTTTTGTTATTATAGTGCACATTAAACTATCCACGAAAACAGTCTCAGAATGCATAAATTAATTGGCTTCCAGTATTACTCTGGACCAAGTGTACTCAAAAAAGCATTGATATATATATATTAAACATAAGGTACACATTTCTGATAAAAAAAACTCTTGAAAACAGACAAAAAATATGTGTACCCAAATCAAATTTGGTATGCGACACATCATCTACCTATAAGGTATATATACTCTAAAAGAATTGGAGAGATTATATCAAAACGAAAGAAGTTCTGGAGCTGAAAGGGAATATTACATAATCCAATAGGGCTGCCATATTATGCAACAGGTGATGTCAGAAATGGTACGTGAAACACCGTCTGCCCATAAGCTACATGTATATACTCTGAAAGAATCGTCAAGATCCGATCAAAACTTCAGAAGCTATGGAGCGGAAGGGAATATTACATAATCCTATATGGCTGCCATATTATGCAACGGGTGAAGTCAGAAATGGTACACGACACACCGTCTGCCCATAAGGTACATGTATATACTCTGAAAGAATTGTCAAGATGATGATCGGATCAAAACTCTTCACAGGCCTTGCGGTGAGCAAAATGAAGGCGAGTGTTGAAAAACTCGCCTGAATTTGGTGCCAGGCGAGTTGCAGGCGAGTGTTTCCCAAGGAAAAATAAAGCCCGAAAACTTTATAAGTTTATGACATGTTTCGTTTCGCCTTCCACAGGCATGATAGATGGGCTTTGGTTATATCAGAATTTACGGCACAAATGTTACAAAAAAATATGTCGCGTACGATTTCTTGGCCACGTTGTTGTAATCTTCTTTTATTACCGGGTACCGGTAACTCAAGTTTTATACGAAAGCAAGAAGCTCCACTTCCCATTTAAGTATGCTCAACTGGCTTACCTTTTGCCATGATAACTAAAGTCCTTTTGAAAAAAGTGCTACTTAAAATTTATTTTAATAAGCTTGCTTCTTATATTTTGAAAATTTGAGTCTACTGGAGACTGAAGAAACGTGAAGTGCGTCGAAACGTGATGCATTCTTTGGGTGGGGAAGTTTCAAAAACGGAACCCGGCAATGCCTCGAAAAAAAAAAAAAATATCCTAGCGTTCTAGTAAAATGTCAGTTCTAATTTTCTCACAAGTCTTTATTCAATTTAAAAGCAGTAAAAAAAATGACTTATATTTCCACATGACCGCTATACGACCGTACGCCGTGTAGCTTTCATTCAACAGATGCGACTTTTTACTAGTACTGTAGTAGTAGTAAACCATGCCGTCAACCCGTTTGTCGTTGTGGTAACTTTACGTAAAGCTGGAAGTAAAGAAAGAAAATGGCCCAAAAAATTGAGATGATAATTTCTTGATACAGTTTCTTCCAAAATAATATACAAAATAAGTTTTTCACCGTTATAAACCCATTCCGATTTGTACGGCCGTAGCAGTTTTGATTCGGTACCACGCAGAGGTATGCTTATCGCATAATACGTTTGTGAAGCACAGATGCGCGGAGAGCGGCCTCGCTTATCTCGATCGATATTGAAGTAAGAACACACCGTCCACAGTCAGCCTTGTGTAGTAAACTACCGGATAAGTTTTTACAACTTTATTAAACGAGCTATACATATATTTTATCATTTACAGTGGATTTAAATTCAACTAGTTGTGGAAAATAATTCTAAGAAATATATTTTATTTTTATTTATTTTTTTTTTTTAATTTCTGGCGAGTGGTCATGCACTCGCCATTTTGATATTTCAGGCGAGTGTGAGGCGCGCGCGAGTGATCACTCGCCTCTCATCACAAGCCCTGCTTCAAGTTATAGAGCGGAAGGGAACGAAAATATAAACTAAGACAGAATACTACATAATCCAATGTAGAAGCCACATTATGCAATCGGCGATGTCATAAATGGTTCATGACACACCTTCTACCCACAAGGTACATGTATATGTTGTGAAAGAATTGTAAAGATTAGATCAAAACTTTTCAAGTTATGGAGCGGAAGGGAATCCAGGCCGGATGGCGCTGGTGATACTATAATACGACTTTTTTTAAGTCGGGCGTATAAAAATAGGTCTGTCTTCATTCCCCATCAACTCCTTTAGTTCTTTGTTTAAGTTCTCGACCTTGTTTTTGAAATACTGAATCATTCGTTCAGTGACGATCGCCATCGGTTATCAATGCAGAGAAAAGTTGTCTTTCACTTTTAAAATTATCTTTCTTTCCTTTTTTTTATATTCCTTTCTTAGTCATTGTGGAGGGGCCTCGATGGTCCAGTGGGTTAGAGTGATAATCCCTCAGTCCCGCACAGACCTTCCATTGATGCGGCGCGGGTTCGAAGCACACTCAAACCAAATCAAAATGTCTGAGTGAATTTTTCAGGGTTTCCTACGGGCAACGCACTTCGCCCCCCCCCCCCCTCCCCACTAAACCTGGTAACGCCACCATACATGTATAAGTGAAATAATTTTGCGTGCGGCGTAAAACATTAATCAATCAGTCAATTGTAATTGCAGTCATGGATTCTGCTAAAAGATATGTCAAGTTTCTCTGAAAATTTAGATACCCGCTGAGTAGTATGATTTGTATCCCCCTTATCAATTGTTACATCACAAAAATCCACAGAAGTGTGATCAAAAGTATGCTGTAGTTTAATGCTAGGGTCGTGAGAATTAAGAGTAACACTGAAAATATAAAAAATGTCATCCAGATACCGAAGGTAAATGAAAGGTTGTTTGTGACTAAATTGCGAGTTGAATTATATGCCAGTTTTATGCATTTCATTCACATCTGCTTATTACTATTTGGAAAACTTTCCGATGAAGAAGATGCTATTTCTTGCTTGTTCACCAAACCCCCTAGAGCTCATATGACTAGATAACCTCTTTAAATATACGTCAACTCACTGTCAAATTGTCACCTTCTAGTGCCTCATACAAGCTATGAAATAGAAATGAATGAGGAAGATAGGTACCATTTCACTATCGTATGGTTTGGATTTTTCATTCAGGCTTTTTGATAGCGGACTTTGTTGCTACTGGGCGTCTTGGCAATAATTCACCTCTACACACCGCAGCTAAGTGTTTGATTTCAATCCATGGATTGCCTTAGATAATATCCAAATTCTCTAAGTTTTGAATTTATAGCACTACTCATAGATGGAAGGCCGTTGTATATATTATGTCCACCAAACAAAACTTAATCTGAAAAGTAATACCAGAACTCCAAACTGAGCACCGGTCGTTTTAAGTATAGCTTAACCAGCCCACTGTATTTCGTTTGAATGTTTACGTATTGTTGGTGGCCGGCGCAACACCATATACTTGGCCATTGGGTTTGGCTATTCCCAACTAACCTACTACTACTAGTATTAAACTTTTCAGATCTTCAAGATAGTATTTTTTCTATTGATAGTTTTATTTGTTACCTATGTTATATGTTCTTTTCTTTATTCTATTTCTAATTATGTTATGTTTTTCTTAAATTTTATGATTACATTTTAGTATGGTAGATAGAGTGCCTCAATGGAGAACAGTGGATCAATACTGATTGTGTAACCCTCAGAAAATAAAGATAATTATTTATAGTATCCCTGCTGAAATTTTATGCTAAAAAAGTTAAGATTAAAGTGGACCAAGTAGACATTTAGGATAAGCCTTAAGACTTGAGTTGCTAGAGTTCGGGGTGTTGATGTAACTAAGTGGCATGAGCTGCCAAAATTCACGCTTTTTTCATAATTTCAAGACAAATTGAAAAGTCAATTTCAAGACAAAGTGAGAGCCAAATACACTCGCTGAGCTACTGACAGTGACAGCGACACTGACAAAGTGACATTGACAACACGAAAGTGCCAAATGATAATAAAACCGTCGAGCGAAGTAGTGTACCAGTAGTTTAAATTTCACAATCTTCTGAAATCGATGCAGCGTTAATCCTCACCTGAGAGATGGAGAAGGGCTACAGCTAAAAGAAGAAGATCCATCGTACGAACAGTGATAATCACGGTAAGTGTTTACAAAACATTTTCTTAGACATAATCGCCAATCCTTCTAACTTCCGGATAGTCCTTTCTCGAAAAGGAGACAATCTCATTGGCTAAAAATGTCAAGCAGCTGATTTCTCAAGGTTGAAAAATAAGATAAGAAAAGATAACAAAAGAAAACAAAAACATGCGAGAGGAAAGAATTGTAGTTTAATTCTGAAGGCTAACAACCATATTGATTTCCTTACATTTTCAAAATTGTATTTTTCACTGCCGAAACTAAGGGAGACAATCAAAGGTTGTGGAGATCGATTATTGGATCAAGCAGAACAGTTACATGTAACAAGCTCAGCACATGACCACAGCTCAAAGATTGAAATTTAGCATCTTTACTTAAATAGAAATGGCTCAGACTTCGTGCCATTTACTGGGTAATTGAACATCGAATTTGATGCACCTTTACTTTACTGTCAAGCATCATTGATCTGTACTATACCAGCAATACTATTACTAGTATTACTAGTATTTACTATTAAGTACTGTATTAGTATATTATTAGTACTATGAAGTATTTTATTAGTGTCCATAGACCATACATGATACAAATACTTGTCAGTGATACTGATACTGAAATACTATTAATACATTAGTTTTAGCAGTAGTCCCATTCATAGACTTCTGGTATAGTAATTGATAGTGATACTACAATTTACAAACTAGAGTCAGACATTTTCACCAACGTTGATCAATCGTGAAGATACAACTTTATGGCAAGATAATGGCAAGATTAAGAAATTTGCATGGGTCATTTTGGCAGTTTGCATAGGGAAATGTAGCCGCACTCATGTGTCTCTTTCCTGTGTCACTTAGGGAAATGGGAAACCTTTATGGTGAAGTGAAAACCTTTCCACCAGGCTGGAAAGGTTTCCAATGCGGTGGAAATGGTTCCACGGCGGAAAAAAGGTTATCGCCACGGAGCAAAAGTTTCTATTAAAATTAAAAGTTTAAAGCACAATAAAAAAAACACTGGGCTACATGTTGACCTACTCAGAAGCCTACAGCAGGGAACCATTAAGTTTAACCCTCTGTTTAATAAGGAAAGTGTTGAAATAATACAGCAAGTGAATAAGTTTGATTTTCGTTTTACTCAACTACCTGTGTTCCAACTTTATGTGTCCAACTTTATGTGCTCAGTAGGTAGAGCGTTGGACGCTCAATCCGAACAGCTTTCCACCAATCGGTCGCGGGTTTCGAATCCCACTCATTGCAAAAAAAGAATTGGAAAATTGTATGACTGGGTTTTCACTCAAACAACCTATATGGGATGGTTGCCCGTTACCACCGGAAGGTTGTTAGTTTCCTCCTGGCTTAGAGCCCGCTTTCCTCCTCCTGGCAATGCCGCCATATATTATAAGTGAAATTATCTTGAGCGCGGCATTAAACACCAAACCATCAACCTAGTGTCCATATACACAATATTTTACATGATGGGCTCCATTAAAATCAATAACTGTTTCTAATCAGATTAAGCTAATTTGATATTATTGTATAATTTTCCTTTAAATTTCAGGGCGAAGTGTCAGTAGGTGTTTATCATATCTTGGCAGGAAGAAAACTAATAGAACATGGTGCACAGTGAACTTGACAAGCAGGAGTCTTTCTTCACAATCAAGTCTCATCGATTTAGACACAGAAGATGCAACAGGTAAGATATAACCTATCATCATAATTTTATATCTGGCTTGTTTGCAAAGAAAATTTTTTTTTAAAAATCTGAAATTGTTTTTCACACGATCCCTCTATCTGAAAGGGTTGCCAGGCATCCAAGTTCATGGTTACCCCTGGGCATCGTCTCCTTATAAGAGAAATAATCTTGAGAGTGGCATTAAACATCAATCTTTACAGGCTTGAGAAATAATTTACAATACAGTGAATCATGTGTTAGCCATTTAAAGGGAAAGAGAATCTAAGCTTTAGACTAGTTTAGATGGAAAGAGTAGAGTTCATTTAGTCCTAAACAACTGTCCAATGTATGTTTTATCCCCTCGTAGGTGAATAATTGAAATTTGAAGGTGGCGTTACAATAGAGAATAAGCTCCATAGGCCATTCACAAGGCCGCCACCATTTTTTCATTAGTTTTATCCAATTATTGTTGAATAAAAATTTAAGTGCGTTATAGAGTAGTCATGTGATGCAATTTAGCCAATGGCTAGCTAAGCAATGGCGCGCGGTTGCATACTGACCTATATATTTGGAGGCAATTTTCCCACTTCAAGTTTGTCGCCATGTTTTTTTGGACCTAAATCTACCATTATACATTAGAGAGCGGTAAAAATACGTCATTATTGATCTAAAAAGAGCTACACCAACATCACGTCATCCTAAAACGGAAAAATGGCTACACAGATAAGCCACTGAAAGGACATACTTCTGTCTGTTTTTATTAGCTTGAGGGTCACTGGAGGTAATTGACGTGAAATGTTTGAAGTACTTTGAAGGTTGTTATCGACGATAATCCCTATGTATATCTAGAGATTTCCCCTCCTTTAAACCCTGCAGCCCAAACCAACATTATAGCCAATTTTCTTCTGTGTCAAAATGTATGTTGTATGTACATGTAAATCACCTTGATAAATAGGCACCTGTCAAACCAACATTTTGTCTTTCCTCGAGAAATGTCATTTAAAGTTTAAGTTTTTATGGAACATGTATGTAAAGTAAAAGATATGCATAAATGTCATGATAAATATCTGCACAATTTTGTATCTAACATGTGTTTATTGAGATTGATGTTATTTTTCTGAAGGTGTAGTTACATTGAAGATGAACAGAAAGCCTGTAAACAGTTTATCATTGGAACTCTTAACAGAATTCAATCTCACTATGGAAAAATTGGAAGCTGATCGATCCTGTAAAGGCGTTATTTTGACTTCGGTGAGTAGGTAGGGATGTGTTTATGGGGGCCAGGTCATTACCAGCCCCCTCTTTTGATGTTCAAATATCAATAATGACATCCGACGATTGGGAGGATACCATTCCAACTGAAAGCCTCTCAAGGAGAGCGGTGGTTACTAGGTGTGAACTTTGTCTTTGAAACGTTCATGTGGAATTTAGTTAACTGAGATTTCTCATTCAATTTGTATCTATTGTTTATGGTATATTAAATGGTAGTTTTTTTAAAACCAGGTTACGTATGTACTCATTGAACATATGATGTGAGATTTTATTGTTGTTGTGATTGGATGTACTTAATATAGGCTAATCCGGGTGTGTTCAGCGCTGGTCTAGATATAATGGAAATGTATCAGCCAGAAGAGGCGAGGCTGCGAGAATTTTGGAGAAGTGTACAGGAAATGTACTTGCGGCTTTATGGATCTGGGCTTGTAACCATAGCAGCAATAAATGTAAGATTTAACTGGATGTCTGTTAGTGTTGTATAATATAGGATGTACCTCTCAAGTCTGATTTTGTTCTTGTATTGAACTGTATTTTATAGATTGAGGTCAAAATCTTTTAAGACTGTCTACACTAATACTATTTTGTCTAAGTTTAAAGGTGAACATTAAAGAGTCCTCTTTCTATTTTTCGGGGTAATGTATACTATACGTGACAGAGGGTTTTTGTTGTGAACACAACTTTTGACACTGAAATGTTTATGTTTATAACAAAAGTTTAAAAAAACAAACTAAAAGTCTCACTGGCAGCAGAAAATTAAAAAGAAAGATCATGTTGACTAGAAAGGCTATTCAGGCAATATCCTATAATTGTTTTGTAATGGTAATTCATTATTAACCTTTAGAAGCTGCTGTACACTCATAACCTTATACAGATAATGCAATACATTACAACTTGCTAAGACCAACAGCTATGCAAACTGGGTAAAACTGTAGATTTTGACTATTCGTCAGTTTATCAAACAGAACAAACACGAGATCGTTGTAATTTTATTAAGTAAAAGTAACTTTATTAAAAAATGAAAATATTAGAATGCCAAAGTATAGTTGTCCCTAATATGATGGAAATAAATTTAATGGGGTTTGTTTTAGTTAGTAAAAAATAGACTAACGTTATTTGTAAACTTCACAAGCATGTACCTTCAGTAAGGGTGATAAGAGTTTGAACGTTGTCAGAAAAAGAACTCATCTTTGGCGCTTGCAAATCATATAATTTTTCTAGTTAATTACTAAAGTAAGGATGCAAAGGCCCAAGCCAAAATTTTATTCTTGTATTTTTTGGCATTGGACATAATTTCAAATATTTTATGTTGTCAATAATGAACAATTTTATTTTTATTGAAAAAAAGTTTGAACTTTGGTATTGTTTGTTCATAAATATTGAATTTAATATCCTTCAAAGCTGAAGTTCTCTGAATTGTATATATGATGAATTGTAGGGGCATGCACCTGCAGGGGGCTGCCTGATGTCCATGTGCTGTGATTACAGAGTTATGGCTTCTCCAAAATTTACAATTGGTCTGAACGAAACTAAACTGGTAAGTCACCATTTAAAAGTCTAAGTTGATTTTTTTTGCTCATTTTAAATGGCTTTTTCTTTTGACCAATTTCCCTTTTTTAATAAAGTTTGACTGCAAGAATTAAAAAAATGTTTCTGACAGATTTATCTCCATTTTTTTTCCAGGGAATTATTCCTCCATTTTGGTAAGTACATTGAAATGTATTGACACATTTAAGTATCTGTATTGTTGGACTAATTGTTTGTATTAAAAACAAACTAATTGATTATCTTGACCAAATATAGCAATACTTCAGTTTGAAATGGTTCGGAAAACCTACTGTAGGAAACAGGGAAATAGTATCGATTAAACGCTTTAAAAAAAAAGGGCAATTAATATTGCATATTGAACTTAGAGGTTAGGACAAAATTGAAAATCTCTTTCAACATTTTTACCAAATAAAGCTAGAAAAGCAATTAGGAAATAGCACATTGAAGATTTTCAACCCATTGATGTTGGCAAGGTAACTTAAATATTGTTTTGTTTTTTTTGTCCAAGCTGTAATATTGCCTTTTTTGTGTCCAAGCTGTAATATTGCCTTTTTTGTGTCCAAGCTGTAGTATTGCCTTTTTTTGTGTCCAAGCTGTAATATTGCCTTTTTTGTGTCCAAGCTGTAATATTGCCTTTTTTGTGTCCAAGCTGTAATATTGCCTTTTTTGTGTCCAAGCTGTAATATTACCTTTTTTGTGTCCAAGCTGTAATATTGCCTTTTTTGTGTCCAAGCTGTAATATTGCCTTTTTTGTGTCCAAGCTGTAATATTGCCTTTTTTTTATGTCCAAGCTGTAATATTGCCTTTTTTGTGTCCAAGTTGTAATATTGCCTTTTTTGTGTCCAAGCTGTAATATTGCCTTTTTTGTGTCCAAGCTGTAATATTGCCTTTTTTGTGTCCAAGCTGTAATATTGCCTTTTTTGTGTCCAAGCTGTAATATTGCCTTTTTGTGTCCAAGCTGTAATATTGCCTTTTTTGTGTCCAAGCTGTAATATTGCTTTATTTGCTAAGTTTTCCAATCTATTAGTGTTTAAACCGTAATATTGTTTTGTTTTATTTTTCACTTCTTTTCAAGGTTTGTTGGCCTGTTTGTTCTGGAAATGTAATTTTGCTTTATTTACAACTGAAGGCTTTCCACCCTACATGTATTTGTGTTTGAAGTGTAATATAGCTTTATTTGCTAGATTTCATAGCCTACTTCAAACTGAAATATTTTTCCATTTGCTAGATTTAACAGCCTACTTCAAACTGAAATATTTCTCAATTTGCCAGGTTTCACAGCCTACATGTTCTTCAAACTGAAATATTTCTCAATTTGCCAGGTTTCACAGCCTACATGTTCTTCAAACTGAAATATTTCTCAATTTGCTAGATTTCACAGCCTACTTCAAACTGAAATATTTCTCAATTTGCCAGGTTTCACAGCCTACATGTTCTTCAAACTGAAATATTTCTCAATTTGCCAGGTTTCACAGCCTACATGTTCTTCAAACTGAAATATTTCTCAATTTGCTAGGTTTCACAGCCTACTTCAAACTGAAATATTTCTCAATTTGCTAGGTTTCACAGCCTACTTCAAACTGAAATATTTGTCTATTTGCTAGGTTTCACAGCCTACTTCAAACTGAAATATTTGTCTATTTGCTAGGTTTTCTGATCTATTTATAAACACATGCGGTCACAGACGCGCGGAGATTTGTCTTCAACTGGGTGAAATGTTAACGAGTGAGGAGGCTTTAAAGATTGGATTGGTGGATGAATTGGCAGAATTACCTGATGTTTACAAAAACGCCAGGACTCAGATGGATACCTGGCTCAAAATACCAGGTGAGAATCTCAGCAATAATTAGTGTTAACTCATGGGGTAAGCCGGCCTCCCATACGCCCGGACAAGCAGGCTGGTAATATGACCAATTAGAGCAGACTCTTTTTTCTTAGGGAACATTTTTTATAAAATGGCAATTTGGACACACAATTTCAAACTTCTTGCAGGGCCTTGGTGGCTCAGTCGGCAGATTTAAGAGTTGCCAGGTACTTGCCAAAGGTCGAGTGTTTTCTCCATGCAAAGATTCCGGTTTCAACCCCCCACTAAGACCCCCAACGTTGCCACATAGGTGTGGTGTAAACATCAATCAATCAATCAATCAATAAAATCTCTCGCTAAAATTAATGGCCACGATTTTCACTTATATCCTATATGAAAGAGTTGCCCAATATATGTACCGGAAAATGGTTTTCTCCCACACTAAACCTGGCAATGCTGCCATAGAAGTGAAATTATCTTGAGTGCGGCTTAAAACATCAGCCAATCAAGCAGTCCATAGAATCATTCAATATGCATTCTTTTGTATTCTGTTACATTTTTATTATTTTTAATCTCGAGGTATTCAGGAACACAAAAAATGATAAAATGCTTAAAAAAAGACTCTTGTTTGTCTTGCCCAGTTCTGGTTGCCTAGTGATGTCGTTGTTAATCATTTCATTGTCATTCCCACCAATGGGTCGCGGGTTCGAATCCCACTCAGTCCAAACAAAATTAGACAATTTTCTGACTCTGACTAGGCTTTCACTCGATCGACCTACATTGTATGTGGGATGGTTGGCAATTACCAACGGAATGTCGTGGGTTTCCTCCCACAGTAAAATTGGCAACGCCGCCATATAAGTGAAATAATCTTGAGCGCGACGTAAAACACCAAACAATCAATCATTGTCATTCCACTGAATTTAAGCATCTACATTGAATAGGGACCAGCCCCGCTAGCTCAGTTGGCAGAACGTCCACTTCAGGGCTGGGAGATCCAGGTTCAAGCCTGGGTCGAGTCGGACCAAAAACTTTAACAGTGGGAGCCGAGCTGCTGCTGCTTCGCTTGGCGCTCAGCAATAGGAGTTAGAGCAGCGACTGGTTGGCCTGGTGTCAGTATAATGTGACTGGGGGCTTGCTCGGTGTCTTCGGCAAGTCCTCTCGGCGAGGCAGCACCAAATAAAAGAGCAGTGGAAATCTGCCCTGCCACAAGGAGACAACGTCTTCATATGACTGAAATACTGTTTAAGCAGGACGTAAAACCCAAATCACTCACCCACTTACATTGAATAGGCACTTACCATTGTTCCTAATTTTGTTATGATTGTGATTTCCAGAGCTATTTGTGTTATTGACCAAATCGTATGTTAATGACTTAACACACATATAATTTACTCGTACACATCTGTGTTATTTCTATTGCAGGCCTTGCTCGTCAATTGACAAAATCTCAACTACGTGAGCATTACTTACAGAAACTGACATCACGGAGAGAAGAAGATACAAATCATTTTGTCAACTTTATTACAAAGGATTCAGTACAAAAAACCATGGGGGTTTATATAGAAAGTTTGAAGAAGCGAAGTCAATAAATAAAGTTTGGCAACCTTTTATAATCTTTCACAAGGGTGCCCTGTAAATGCCAATTCTCCCATAAGGATATCAGTCTCTCATTTGCTTATCCTTCTCCCAGTCTCAAATAATCATCTTCTCAGATTTGTTATTATACTTAAGTGTGCTCATAATGTATTGTAATACCTCAGAATTCAGAAGGAAAATAAAAATGTTTCCAACTATTGTAAATCCTTGTTTTTGCATAACCCAAAACTATCGTTTGCGGAGTTTAATTAGTTAGTGTCATTTAGACTTTGTAGGTCCCTTGTAGGTCAGGAGGTCGGTTGGCTGAGTGGATAAGACAGCCAACATTTAGTGCTGGCCATAAGTAAGTAAAGTGAAAAGATAAGTAAGTGAAAAATGGCAAACCAGCTTTCAATAAGTGGATGGAAAGATCCTACATGTAATACATGACTTCTCAGATAGGCAATCCAACTCGACTCGCGATGCATCAGTGGCAAGAATTTACAGGTTACCTTGGTGATCCAACCCACCATCATACGTCAGTGGCAAGAATTTACAGGTTACCTTGGTGATCCAACCCACCATCATACGTCAGTGGCAAGAATTTACAGGTTACATTGGTGATCCAACCCACCATCATACGTCAGTGGCATGCTCTTTTAGGTTAGATTGGTGATCCAACCCACCATCATACGTCAGTGGCATGCCCTTTTAGGTTACATTGGTGATCCAACCCACCATCATACGTCAGTAGCATGCCCTTTTAGGTTACATTGGTGATCCAACCCACCATCATACGTCAGTGGCATGCCCTTTTAGGTTACATTGGTGATCCAACCCACCATCATACGTCAGTGGCATGCCCTTTTAGGTTACATTGGTGATCCAACCCACCATCATACGTCAGTAGCATGCCCTTTTAGGTTAGATTGGTGATCCAACCCACCATCATACGTCAGTGGCATGCTGTTTTAGGTTAGATTGGTGATCCAACCCACCATCATACGTCAGTGGCATGTCCTTTTAGGTTACATTGGTGATCCAACCCACCATCATACGTCAGTAGCATGCCCTTTTAGGTTACATTGGTGATCCAACCCACCATCATACGTCAGTAGCATGCTGTTTTAGGTTACCTTGGTGATCCAACCCACCATCATACGTCAGTGGCATGCTCTTTTAGGTTAGATTGGTGATCCAACCCACCATCATACGTCAGTGGCATGCCCTTTTAGGTTACATTGGTGATCCAACCCACCATCATACGTCAGTAGCATGCTCTTTTAGGTTACATTGGTGATCCAACCCACCATCATACGTCAGTGGCATGCCCTTTTAGGTTACATTGGTGATCCAACCCACCATCATACGTCAGTGGCATGCTCTTTTAGGTTACATTGGTGATCCAACCCACCATCATACGTCAGTGGCATGCTCTTTTAGGTTAGATTGGTGATCCAACCCACCATCATACGTCAGTGGCATCCTCTTATAGGTCAGGTTTGTGATCCACCCCATGATACGCCAGTTGTAAGCACTTATAGGTCAGATTGGTGATCCAACCCACGCTACGCCAGTTGTAAGCACTTATAGGTCAGGTTGGTGATCCAACCCACACTACGTCAGTGGTATGCCCTTATAGGTCAGGTTTGTGATCCACCCCACGATACGTCCGTGGTATGCCCTTATAGGTCAGGTTTGTGATCCACCCCACGATACGTCAGTGGTATGCACTTATAGGTAAGATTGGTGATCCAAGCAACTGAATGTCAGTGGTATGCACTTATAGGTCAAGTTGGTGATCCAACCAACGATATTTAATTGGTTTGCACTTATAGGTCAGGCTGGTAGTCCACCCCACGGTGCGTCAGTGGTATCCTCTTATAGGTCACGTCCAACCCAAGAAATGTAAGTGCTATACACTTCTAGGTCAGCTAGGTTATTCAACCAACAATTTGTCAGTAATATCCCTTTCAAGTTCAGGTTGGTGACCCAACCCACAATCATACGTCAGTGGTATCCCCTTATACATGTAGGTCAAGTTGGTAATCCACCCCACAATATGTCAGTGGGATGCACGTGTAGGTCAGGTTGGTTATCCACCGCACAATACGTCAGTGGTATGCACTTACAGGTCAGATTGTTAATCCACCCCACAATATATCAGTGGTATGCACTTATAGGTCAGGTTGGGGATCCAACCAGCTCTATGTCAGTGGTATGCCATTATAGGTAACATTGGTGATCCAACCCACGATACGTCAGTGGTATCCCATTGTAGGTCCACGAAACATCAGTGGTATGCTCTTATAGGTCAGATTTGTGATTCAATCCACGAAACGCCAGTGGTATGCACTTGTAGGTCAGATTGGTGATCCACCCCATGATACATGAGTGGTATGCACCTTTAGGTCAGATCGGTGATCGATCCCACGATACGTAGGTTGTATGCACTTATAGGTCAGGTTGGTGATCCAACCCACGATAAGTCAGTGTTATGCACTTATAGTTCGGATCGGTGATCCTCCCCAAAATACATTATGTCGCGAAAAAAACTATGCCATTTGTGTTTCAGTATAACAAGGCCAGCACAGCCGTGGCTACTTGAAAGTAAAATTGCCCGACCTCTGAACCAAAAGCTAGTCATTGCTTATAAAAAGAACAAGTGTTTGAAACATATACTGGTCTGGACTAAACTCCTCGGCCTGTCTTCTACCTAAGTTTTTCTATGGGGGAACCAAAATTTTCACTTTCTTTTCCCATAATCGTATGGGGTTCAATCTCAGCCTGTCGACAATCACATATATGCGTTAGTATGGTTAAAGCATTACAAAGTGTTCCAGAAAATTCTACTGACTAAGGCCAGGCTCCTGCCAGTCGCCAACCTAAGGAAATATGTCTAAATGATATACCTCTTTTTAACACAATTAGTAACTTTTTTCCATGGTTATTTTAGACAAGAAGATTTTCCCTGTGCCCGTGTGTTTTAGTGATCATAACTATGTGAGTTGTTTCCACTTCATAGGTCACGCTGATTATCCAACCCACTACGTGTCAGCGCCAAGCACTACGGTGTCGGCATGTCCAAATTATTAGATATTTTTTTATAAACACTAAAACACACAGACACAGGGGTATATTATACATGGAGAGATTGGACAGCGTTGTCAACATCTCTCTGTGTATTACTCATGCACTATTTGAGTAAGTTATATTGTTATTTCACTGTCCAAATCTGACCACATACTGTCCGCTCAGAAGCAGACAAGTCTCCTCCGGCTTTTTGATGGAATGAGCCCGGACTCCAAAATACGACGGTCAGTACAATAAAATGGTCATATTGGAGCCAGAAACCCGGACTATCCGTATAGCGCGTGGTCTGTTTTCCTGTTAGTCTGGTCTTGTTTGACATAACAAGCACAATGTGGCCAACCCCTGGACAATCTGCCTGTTGGCCTTCAGTACTGTGTACCTTTTTTATCATCCCTATTCTAAAGAGCCATGGAGGAATTTCACCACCACAAGAGTGTAAACAAACTGACACTATTTCACCTTATTCAGGTAGTATCATGTGTGCATCTAGCGAGTTCAGATTTCATTTGACGAGTATTTGCTCTTTAGTCACAGGGTAATCATCGACAGGGACAATCGAGAATATGAAACCAGTCTGAGCGGTCAAGCTTAAAATCAACTCGAGAGCGTTGATTTCGTAGCATAGCCGTTTCTCGTAGACTCAATAACAACAATGTCGGGCTGTAGTGCCTTGACATTTGTATCCCACGGTGGCTTGAATAGGACATTGGAATCCTTTTAGTTTTAAACTTTTTTTTTAGTTTCAAACTTTATTTAGTTGTGAATTTTTTGTCTTTGAGGGGTTTTCACCCAGGTGGAAAGTCACATGGTTATCCACCCGGTGATAAGTCACGTGACTTTCCACCCTGGTTATAAATCATGTGGCCGACAACAGTAACACGATGGCTGCCAAAGATCGGGGACGTAAGCGGCGTTTTGGTTTTCTTTTTTTGTATTTACATATAGAAATCAGATCACGCATGCAATTTGCAAAGCTGTTTCACACCGTTGATGTGTGCTACCAAAAAGTGGCTAAGGAGTTGTTGATCACATGATTTATCACCTGGGTAAATAGTCATGTGAATTTTCACCTGGGTGATAAATTGAAAACCTCCTTAAAAAAAATTCAAAACTGAAAAAAAAAATTGAAACTATAAAAAAAGGTTGAAACAAAAAAAAAATTCATAAGTAAAAAAAACAAATTAAAACGAAAAAGACCCCAATGTCCTATTCAAGCCACCGTAGTATCCCTTTCCTCGTCTAAAAAAACGGGGGCCTCCGTGGCTCAGTAGCTAGAGCGTTGGACGCTCAATCCGAACAGCCTTCCACCAATGGGTCGCGGGTTCAAATCCCACTCAGTCCCCAAAAAATTGGAAAATTTTCTGACTGGGTTTTCACTCAAACGACCTATGTGGGATGGTTGCCAGTTACCAACGGAAGGTCTTGGGTTTCCCCATCGGGAATATAGCCCGGTTTCCTCCCTCAATAAAAGTTGCAACGCCGCCATATAAGGGAAATAATTTCCAAACAATCAATCAATCATCTCAAAAACTGATGTAAAATCAACTGTGCTCCTGTGCTGATCGAGTGGTCATATCATTATAGCTAGTTGTTGAATGGCTTCCATATGAAAGGTATTTCTAGAGGATGACAGGTATTTTTTCACGAGACCACGCCGCTCGAAATGTCTTTCATAATAGAGGGAGCCAATCAACGATGTGATTGTATCACGGTACCAGAGACTGGTGTTGTCAATCAAATCATCGTGATTTGTTTACCTCTGAACAATTGGTTTTGAGAGATGAATTCATCAAAGATGTCAGTTGATTGACACAGTTTCAAAAATTGACCAATAAAATTTGTCATCTGTTGCCGTAGTCGTTACACACCGTAGGCCTGCTTATTGGAAATGTAGCCTACACCGTTAGTATATAGCTGCATGTCACAAGCAAAATTAAAGAATAAGATTCCGCACTTTCTGCTTTTCTGTGTATCATATTTGTTGAATGTTCATCAAAAGAAGACACGCCAACCATGATCCAAATTCAAAAGAAATTCAGATGTAAACAAGAAAAAAAAACATTTATTTTAATACATTGGTCTTCTGGTGTTATCTCACTTGATACTAGACAAGCTCATTTGTACGGAAGCCTATTAGTGCCAGGGGAAAAAAAATAAATAAAAAATCGTTTTAACGAATTTCTTGAGCTACTAAAAATAGAATCTAAAAATAAAATTCGTTATAACGATTTTCTATGTGAAAAAATCGTTTTAACGAATTTCTTGAGTTACTAAAAATAGAATCTAAAAATAAAATTCGTTATAACGATTTTCTATATGAAAAAAATCGTTTTAACGAATTTCTTGAGTTACTAAAAACAGAATCTAAAATTAAAATTCGTTATTTCGATTTTGTTAAAGGACTGAAAATAGAAACAAGAAAATCGTAATAACGAATTTGATTTTTAGATTCTATTTTTAGTAATTCAAGTAATTCGTTAAAACGATTTTTTCACATAGAAAATCGTAATAACGAATTTTATTTTTAGATTCTATTTTTAGTTACTCATGTAATTCGTTAAAACGATTTTTTCACATAGAAAATCGTTATAACGAATTTCATTTTTAGAATCTATTTCTAGTAACTCAAGAAATTCGTTAAAACGATTTTTTCTAATAGAAAATCGTTATAACGAATTTTATTTTTAGATTCCATTATTAGTAACTCAATAAATTCGTTAAAACGATTTTTTTTCAATTTTTTTTTTCCTTGGCACTAATAGGCTTCCGTACATTTGAACATGTGTCCCGGTAAAAAAGAAAAACAGATATGATTTTAAAATTATTTCTTTCCAATTTACCATCTTGTAGTCGTTTCCGATCCCAAAACTGACATGCATACCGGTATATTATTGTTGCAACAGGTTGCACCCACAAAGTAACTCTAACGGGCGGGATTGCTATCAACATTTCGTCTCCAAACTACCCATGCCCGTTACCGGCGACAGTAAACTGTATCTGGGAATTGGACGCTAAGAGGGGAAGACTGGTGGAGCTGCATTTCTTTACATTTCATCTTCCAAAACATGATAGGAGTGGCGGTTGTCTTCAAGCATTTGTCGAGTATGGACATTACAACGCCCTTGGTCGTCGTGTGGTTGTTGGTGAGAGGATATGTGGAGACCTTGGACCCTTCACTGTGACATCAACTGGCAGCTCCTATTGGCTTTCCTTAGAACGATTCTTTTCCTCCAACAGCTCGGCATACAACGGAATATTGGTACAAGTGAAGCAAACCTTTAAACACGGGGGTATGTGTTGCCGTTTCAATTGAAATGCATTCATTTATATAAATCTATATAGACCATAACATCTCTTGTTAAGCTATAAAACCACTCTCTGAAGACAAGATCCTCGTATAAACAAGGGTATTGTGACAGTCTTTCAGTTCGACAGTCGCCGTTCATATGAACGATGCATCACAAGCTCAAATTAAAAAACCCAGAAATTCTGAGTGGATTTTTCCATCTTATCGTCGTAAGTGGAAAAATTGCCAGGTACTCGGCTAAGGTCTGGGGTTTCCTCCGGCCAAATACCCCCCAATCACCCCCCCCCCCCCCCCAACTCAACCTGACAAAGCCGCTATATAAGTTGACTACTGCGTGTAAAGCAACAATACTTCCATATCCTGAAATAACACAAATGATTTATGAGACATTTTGTGGCCTTGTTCTATATCAGTAAGCTACAAAGTAATGGCCGCAATTAACCCAACCCCTAGGGCGATAATGTTACATGGTACTTGCTTTTTTTACTGAAGGTGATTCTGATGGGGATGCCACAGTAGTGGCTATTTGTGCTTTCTTGGTACCTCTTTTCTGTGCGTTTCCAGTCTATCACTGTTTGTAAGTATGCAAGGGTTCTTTTTCTATATTTGAAGTCATTAAAATAAGTGTAATTAGGTTTAAAAACTCTGTCAGACACAAATTTCTGTTAAAAAATTTGCCCAAAACTTTTTAATTACAATTTTGATGAGCATTTGTCCGTACACAATCTTATGTTTTTTTAACAGTCTTGTCAAAATCTTTGACTATGTGGGATGGTTGCCAGTTACCA
Organism: Lepidochitona cinerea; assembly: GCA_963971465.1. Lineage (NCBI taxonomy): Eukaryota > Metazoa > Mollusca > Polyplacophora > Chitonida > Tonicellidae > Lepidochitona > Lepidochitona cinerea. The sequence continues at coordinate 6,555,402 of OZ020551.1, forward strand.
GCTGAAGGTCGTGGGTTTCCCCCGGGCATAGAGCCCGGTTTCCTCCCACAATAAACCTGGCAACGCCGCCATATAAGTGAAATAATCAATCAATCAAAATCTTTGACAAGGGCATGCATGTCTGTCGCCATGGCATTATTCTTGCCTTTGAGACAGATACATATAGACAATTCATCGGGTTCGAGTCACAACCAGTTCCCTGAAAAGGTTCCTTGATATGTGCGTAAAATTTACCTGAATCTGATTTAGAACTTCTGTGGCTTTTTCTATTATTATTGCCAAGTAAGCTTGTTGGGGGGTTTATTAAAAGCAGAGGATTTCATCTTCATTTATCAGTTTTATGAGGAATTTCTTTTCTGTAAGTTTTTTCTAAGACAAGGTGTTCGTCACATTTTGGTGCTCGCGTGCGCTCCAAAAATGTTTCATAATGGATCCGTCAAAATTTAGAGTCAATAACAATAATATTCATAACGAAGGTATAACAATTTTATTTATAATTCATAGTCTCATCCAAGATATTATCCGAAAGAACGCCCATTCCCATTACTTGTTTTACAGTACACATCAGCACCGACAGAACGCTAGATCTAAGTGGAGGGGGGAGTGTGGGGGGGGGGGGCAGCCGATCCCAAACCAAAAGACCAGGGCCGAGGAAGCTCCCAAGACCGCAGATGGACAGATATGCTTTCGGGGGGAGGGGGGGGGGGTCTTGATGATGAAATTCACTCGTCTTGTTAGCTCCATCGGCCAATGTAATAACAGCCTACTATAAGAGCTATCGATGACCATGTCTGTGAGGTGTACAGAGGGTGACAGTGTATACCCGATATGCCAATGCCGCGAGATACCCACAGAATATGACGGGCTAGCCCCGATTACGCGGCCACCAAACCCAAATTATAGTACACATGACATGCATTACACGACGACCTTATAAATTAACAAAACGCAAACTTGACTAGCTTTCATAAAACTACAAAAATGCCCCGAAAAAATGCAAGGGGCCATGAAAAACTAATTTAAAAACACACACAAAGTTATCTGGAACGTCTTGTCCATACCAAGAAGCGGGAAGTAGGTATCTGTGGCCTATATCCATATGATCTATATGAGCATAAGTTCAGTGTGCTTAAATAAAACTGTATACCCTAGTATAAGTCACCGAATGGGCTCAGTTCATGGGTTATATCAGTTAAGTTTGAATTTGTTATTTTTTTCATGTCATCTCAGTAAGAGGATGTCGGAGGTGAACAAACGAAAGAGACTGATTTCTAAAATGGCCAGGCTTCGCGAGAAAGATCGAGAATCACGTGAACAAGCTGCTATTCCAACAGATCAGGATAAATCCATGGTAAGCTTCTACTACTTTCTAGATTCGGGATTTGTGGAAGGTGCGAGTAGTATGTAAACCATTAACCAGGGACATGGAGATTATCGAGGCATCGATATTGGCATTGTGAACGGTATTATAATGTTATTAATCAGGATATTCCCTATTCGCATTGTTACAGCTGCCCGAGGACCTATGGCAATGCCAATAACTGCCAATATACCGGGGATATCCTGATTAATGGAAATGTTATTAATTGACTATTTTAAAGGCGATGTCAGATTGCTAAACATTGTGAGAACTTTAAAAATAGCCAGGTGCAATGTGCCAAAAGTTGCCCCCCCCCCCCCACCCCTTTTGTACATAAAAGGCAGGAACATTTTTGTATTTTTACAAATTATAATTAATGCGATTAATTTATTGTATACTAGCTGTATTGTATACTACAACTGTACACTAGCTATTTTCTTTATTCTGTTGACGATTTCAAGAAAAATCGCGTCCAGATTCTGAAGTGGAGCAATGAAACTGTCGCCATGCTGGATCTTATAATTGCCCATTCCGTATTGGGCTAGTTTGTTTGTATTGGCCCAGGCATGAGTATGACCGTTTCGCCGGAGTTTGGCAATAACATTGGAAGCGAATTAATAATATAATGTTATTAATCAGGATATTCCCTATAGTGGCATTGTGACAGGTCCGAGGATATCCGACCGATAGTCTGAGGACCTGTGACAGGTTTTTTGGCGGCTACTTCAAACATTGCGGACTTAATGTGGAGAACCAGCTCAACATCAATATACTTTGTTCTTATAGTTTGGAGATTTCCAACTAATGGATTGATTGATGTTTTACGCCGCGCTCAAGATTATTTCACTTATATGGCGGCGCAGCCAAGTTTAGTGGGGGAGGAAACCGGGCTCATTGACCTTCGGTGAGTCTTTTAGAGTCAAAATCTTGAACAAAGAATGATGCATATATCTTTTTTATATCTAAGAGTAATTTCAAGGAATTTGATTGGCTAATTCCGTTCTGGAGCGTGAGTGTTTGAAGTATATGTACCGTTTTAAACTAAACACCTGTTGTTCTAATTGCCAAGACAATATGAGGGTCTAAAACTGATTCAAAAACTAAATTATTGACGTAAATAAGTAAAATCCATAGTCTGTGGACTGTACAAATCGAAATAGAGTTAAAAAAGTAAGCAAGATTGACATAACTCACCAAAGCCTTTCCTCCAATGTTTGCCGGGGGCCTCCGTGGCTCAGTAGGTAGAGCGTTGGACGCTCAATCCAAACAGCCTTCCACCAATGGGTCGCGGGTTCGAATCCCACTCAGTCCAAAAAAATTGGAAAATTTTCTGACTGGGTTTTCACTCGAACGACCTATGTGGGATGGTTGCCAGAGCCCGGTTTCCTCCCACAATAAAACTGGCAACGCCGCCATATAAGTGAAATAATCTTGAGCGCGGCGTAAAACACCAAACAATCAACCAATGTTTGCCGGTGTTTTTCACTCATGCAATTATCCATGTGGATGAGTGGGCAGGTACTCGTCCAGGGCTCGACGTTTCCTCCGGGGAAAGTTGGCCATTTTAGTGAAATGATATTGAGTGCGGCTTAAAACACCAATCGATAAATCAATTAATTCATATTGGTACCGTAAACTTGGGTAACTTTGAACGGCGGGGTATCTTTGAACAGTCAAAGATGAAAATCTAAATTTTCGCTATTTGGTAACAAATACTAAGAAAAGTGGTAATAATTATGCTTTTAGCTTTTTTAAAACGTGGTTATAATTATGTTTTTACCCTTTTCAATGGAGAAAAAGCTAAAAACATAATTATTATCACTTTTCTTAGTATTAGTTATCAAATAGTGAAAATTTAGATTTTCATCTTTGACTGTTCCAAGATACCCCGCCGATCAAAGTTACCCCAGTTTAAGGTACCAATAAAAAACTTCTAATTTATAGCCGGTACTGGAAAATATCAAGATTTTGTCAGCTCCTGCTACTTTAAATATAAAAAATGTAACTATATATATTCAACATCGATATTTTTCCTTGCAGAAAACGCCGGTCACTGGTGGTAGCAGCGAGGTTTTCAAAACAGGTGAAGAAGTTGTGGCAGAATTCAACTTAGTTCAATATCTTGATATTAGAGGAAGAAATTGCATAAGTAAGTCACATTAGTTTGTGTTTGGTCAGCCACAGACAGGGTGTATGGGGTGCAGTCTTCGCTGCTCAATCATTCAGTCCGACAGAAGTCTTACAAGATCCATCAGGGGTAGCGGGTTCGATTCCCTCGATCCCCCTATGCGGTATGGTTACCCGGTATCCGTCGAAGGTCGGGATTTCTCCTTGCAAAGAGCCTGTTTTTCCCCAAATAACCTGATAATACGGCGTAAAACATCAATCAATTAATCATCGGTGGTGGGCGAACAATTTATCAGCGCCAATACATTCATTCACCAATAAATAACCATGCGTCATTCAGCAAAACCATTAAGGCTACCATCAGGAACCAGCATGCCAGCAGGACTGACGATTCACAACTCATCAGTATTCTCCTTATATTTTTGGGATTAGCTTTTCTTTAGTATGTCACCTCTCACCAGCTCTAAATTTAAAGAATACTGTTATATTCACTTTCTAAAAGACACAAACAAATTAAATTGAGCCCTTTAATTGGCAACGTTAGACCATCGGTTGAATTAGTGTTCATACTATGAGGAAAATGAACAAAAACAAGTTGAAAAAGGATGTTGGGCCAATCCTACAAGTTGGTCCATTGTGGTTGTTCTCTGTGGTTCACACCACCGATTGATATACATCGTTCCAAATATGAAAACCATTCTTTTCTCATGCAATTATGATTAATCCACGAAAGAATGTTGAATTCCCATGTGACCGGTGCTGCCTAAACATTCAGCACAGGGACGACTGGTCTGTTTGTTAGCTGACGACCTCAAATTTTCTGTAGGCTTTTCGAGTCTATCAAACCTTCGTCTGTATTTCTCAGATTAAATCCACGTAACTGTTCTGCTGTTATCTTATATTCACGAACAGTGAGTTAGTTTTTTTATTATAACAAAATGCTTAAGTCGTTGTTGTGAGGTCTAACCTCAAACAATCTGTCTGGAAAAATACAAAAAGCGTCGGGTATTGTATGGATTTTTGCCGCTAGTGAGTCTTTTAAGTTTAATGTACATTTCTTGTCCGTTTTCATATGAAGTATGGTATATGTTTAATGCACCTTTTCTTTTCCAGATGACCTATACAATGGCAGCAACAACAACATCCACAAACCTAGACTAAAGAGTGTAACAATATAAAATACTGTATACTATGTCTATGGATTATGAATTTCTCTGAATGTCTTGTTTACCGGACTGCTCACCTGATATATCTTTCAAAGTTCGTAAAAAATAACATGGCCTTTAGATAAAACATTTATTATCCAGTTTTACTATATTTACATTTATATTTTTCTATATTCGACATGCCTGTAAACAAAACTTTACTATATAAGCTATCGATTGCCAATTGAAATTTATCATATTTTTGTATTAAATTTACTCTTTGATAAAAAAAAAACGTAACACTTTGCATTTCAACGTTCTGAATAAAATGTTTACACTCCACTATATATGTTGTGTCTTCTTTCCCTGTATGTCAGGTAGTTCAGCGGAATTTCGAGGGTTTTCTTCAGCTATTGGATAAAATATACCATTTCTGGTTTCAGATTTCAAACGTGTTAAAAATTCTATGGAAAGTTTTTAACTCAGTCAACATATTAGGCTTTTTGTCTCATATTTTAGCCTTTAGTTTGCTATTTCGTGGTAAATGATTTTTTCAAAACTATCGCAATCTTGAAAATATGTCACTGACTGAGAGTCATGTGTCTGTTCTTAACTTGAATTGAGCAATATTCCACCAGCAACGTTACAGCTTTCAATACATTTGTTTTGCAGCAGGAGAACCCTGGTCCCTGTCAGCCATTTTATATGGAGACGGTGGAAACAGTCATATTTGTGCAACTGTCCTTCACGCGACTATAGAGACACGCATGTGCGGCTACTTATTTATTTACCGGACTTGATTCGAAATAAGACTGTTAAACTGTCAATCAATTATTCCCAAGCTTGGATGCAGGTGATATGCCCAGTTTATCGGAGTTTATTTACAAGAATAAATCTGGCGTCATGTACCTGAAATGATCTTGTGCAATGTAAAATACGAAACCATCAATTAAACAACCGACTGTCATTACAAGTGCACGCGTTTAGGTACATGGCTATTTCGGGTTTACCAAAATCCCTTTTTCTTGTGCCCTTTGCTATAAATACCATTTTCTGAGTTGGATTTACATCACTGTAAGCGAAATACACTCAAAGCAATTCTAAATACTTCCTATATTATAAAATAAACCTCGCCGTCTACACCAGGTAATTTGCAAATGGTTCGCTGTTCACCATCGCTGTTAGTTGTATATTGGTATAGTCCATCATATGGTTAGCTTAAGCGTCGCCAACCCAAAACTGGCTAAATGTTATGACAAGGTCGCTAATTTTATGGCTGGCCTATCAACTTTTGATATGTACCTACGTTTTGGGTGTTAATATAATCTCGTTGACCTTACTCTTGTAATTCATTGGTTGACGATACATGCTTTTGGTTTCGACTGCATACAGCGAAACAAAGCATAGCCCGGCAAGGTTTGCAAACATCAAGGAAATTGAAGGCATTTGGGATACCCTTTACAGATGACCGTGGACCAACGATAGACTTCAGGTTGGTTCATTGAGGTTCTTTAGCTCGATCTTGCGGGCGGGAAGTCAAAAGAGGCTTGTTCTATCCCTAAAATTGGAAATAGTAGGCTATGTTGTCGTTAGCACTAAAAGCAAAACATAGCGGGTGGTTAATAATTTAATAAAATGTAGTTACTTAATAAGATATTTATTAACACGATTTGGTGGCAATTGTGGTTTCTCGGTTGTAAAGCAAATGCGATAGCATCTTAGTAGATCATCTTGAAGGGTAAGTTCGTTTCTGATGTGAAAGAAAGGTACAAGTTGAGCAGGAAGTTGATTCTTGTCATCAGGCCATCCACGAAGTATGACTTCTTTGAGTTGATGTAAAACATCATCATCTTGAGTTACGTTCATCTCAAATAGGGAGAAAGGCAACTATGTTGATTTTTTCAAATTCAACCTGAGAACTGTCAGAGTAAGGCAGATAGGATCTGGAAAGCATATCAGCGATATACATTTCTTTCCCCTTAAGGTAGGCCTAAGTAACTTCAATGTCATATTGTTGAGGACAGAGAAGCATTCCTTGAAGACGGTTAGGAGAATTACTATATACAGAGAGGTTTCTTGAGAATAGGTTCAAGGGGCTTGTGGTCTGAGTAGACTTTAGTATGTCATCCGTAGGTGTACTGATGAAACTTCTCTAGAGAAAATACTATGGTGAGCATTTCTTTCTCGATTTGGGCGTAACGAGTTTCTACATCCGTGAGTTAGTATAGGCGATAGGTCTACCTTCTTGTAATAGAGCTGAGCCCAAACCAGATTTACTGGCATCGTATTGTACAACAAGTTCTTTTTCTGGATCGTAGTATGCCAAAACTGGCGCTTCACACACACTCACACACTGGACCTAGTCCATCACTCGTCACTATATGACCCAGGAAAGAGAGTTCACTTTGATCAAATTCAACTTTTTCTGGATTAAGTTTGATTCCCTTTTCACGACAGCGTCTCAAGACGTTGCGCAAGTTTTTATCGTGGTCACCATGATACTCTTTGTGTGAGTCACCACATTCGTAGACGAGGATATCATCGGATACGTTGTGAATGCCATCTAAACCACCAAGAGCTTATCAAAGTTGTTTCTGGGAGATTTATGAGCTAACATTTGTTCCAAATGGTAATCTGAGCCACTTGTATCTTCCGAAAGAAGTTTGGAATGTTGTCAGTAAGCTAGAGTCTTGATCTAAAACTACATGCCAGTAGCAAGACGAGAGAGTTGGAAACGTTCACGTTTCAGAGCTTTATTGAGAGGATGTGGATCTATACAGATCCTGAGATCTCCAGAGTTCCTAGAAGCAACCACCATTCTACTAGCCCAGTCAGTTGTTTGATCGACAAGGGTGAGTCCTTCTAGGCCGAGCAATTCGGCTTTAACTGTATCAGAGAGAGCAAGAGGAAAATGACCAGCTGAAGATATATTGGAAGGGATAGTTGAGTCCGTATATAGTTTGACTTTGCCAGGTAAGGTTCCCATTCCCAATACGTCAGCATATTCATTCAAGATATTGGCATAGGCAGAAGATGTTTTATGAATACGAGAGATTGAAGCCACATGAGTAAATGGGTCATATTGCACGGCAATCAATCCCATCTGTCCAGATGCACGTTTCCCTAGTAGTGGAATAAGATTTTCTTTAACAATGATGAATTCTACTGAGTCTTTCATCTTGTTTTTGGGGTTAGTGATGTTAAACCTGCATTTACCTAGTGGCACTATTCTTGTATTGTTCCACATTTGTAAGCGACTTTCATAAGGTGTGACGTCAGTAAATTTGTTTAGAAAGTTCTTGGAAAGTACATTGACAGGTGCGCCACAATCAATCTGAAATTTCACTGTTTTTTTGTTCACAAACATTTCAACATAAATTTCACGTTTGGATTTGTCATTGTTTGAGTTTTTAGTTTTGGAGAGAGGATGGCTCCCTTGCCCTGCAGATATCGACGCATTGCGGAAGAGTAAGTTTTCCATCCTGTAAGAGTCGTTTTTCTTATAGCTTAGTCACGAATTCCAACAACAATTCTGTCTCGAATCAGAGAATCGTGGAGACAGTCACAGAAATAACAGGATTTTGCTAGAGTGCGTAGGACAGTCAGATAGCTGTCAATAGATTCAGAAATTTCTTGGTCTCTTTTATTGAAGATATAGCGTTCATAAGTCTCATTAGTTTGACCAACAATATTTTCATCAAATTTATGGATAATCTCAGTTAAGTCTTCAGGATCCTCTTCAGAAGAGAATTGAAATTTGAGAGCTTCGTCGCCGATGCTATGGAGAAACAGAGCCTTTTGATATTGTTTTGATTGATTGTCTAATTTTACGACGATAAAATAGTTGTCCCATTTCTGCTTTCATATTTTCTATTTATCTTGTGGATTATTTAGCAGATCTAGTGGTGCGGGTGGAGAGATGTGAGGTAGAAATGAGTTTTCGGCACTTGCCATGGTTAAACGTTACCGAAGACGTCGTTGTTGTAACGTAACTTACACAGAGTTAGAGTTCATTTGTTCCCCGTTCAGAAGCAAAGCTAGTGTTCAGAAGAATCACAGAGCGTGTAGAAAATTCTTAGCACCGCTGCCACCATGTGTCAATCTCATTAGATTGACAATGTTTAGAATGAGTTGACCAAGACGACTTCATTGACTTGACTTTACTGTAACTTGTAAGATGACATTATACAGAAAGCGCTATAAGAGGGAGCGGTTATTATATACTTTTAGCTTTACATTTATGTAGATAATGTAAAACATGGTCTTCAACATCACATGCAGTAGGCAAAGGTTACACCGCGGTACACTAAAGTTTAGATTCTTCGCAAACGACGCTTGTCAGTTTAGGCTATCTAATCATGACCGAATATTTTAGACAGCAAGATTTATTACGTCCTTTTTCAGAGCAAGAAAATCTTGCTTTGAATCTTTCATTTCGATGTGCAGTTTCAGTCTGGCAATCGTTCATGTAGAATCGGGCAGTATCATATTTATTACAGACAGCCTACGTTGGCCTGTGTATATAGTAAAAGGTCTAATAAGCTACCGTATCGTTACGGCAAAGCATTCGAACAAACATATTCCTCAGTCATCCAGGCACGCACTCTATAATACGGGAGATTAACCCTTCAGTCAGTCGCTACATAAACAACACTGCCAGTTTATGGCGTGAAAAAAAACCCCGCGAAATTCTTAAACAACGGCGCGGATAATTACCATGTGTAAATACACGATTTTCTGCGTTTTCGCGGAGGTCTCACACCCTGAATGCATTCCGAATGCCGATAACTTCATCGAATGTTTATACATTACATTGAATCTCTCGTGGTTGACAGCGTATACTCCCCAATCTATTGCTCGCGCCATTCTACGTGACTTTCTGTCCGAGACATGAATAAACCCAATGAACTATACACATGGAATGGAGGTCGTGAGACGTTTGACATCCAGCGATTTCAATCCAAGACGGTAGTATCGTACCAGTAATGTCAAGAAGAAGGATACAACTACTTATGGAGAGCAACTTCCTGGTATATTGTCGAACCAATGACTTGTTGATCCACCAGCTTCAAGGATCGTTATCAATGGTCAAGATTAGTTCACTCCTGTATAGGCATTGATGTCACAATGGTGTTAGCAAACATGATTGCTGTGATATTATCAGAGAGATAAATGGGTAAATAAATTCGGAAATGGAACACTATATATAATTCGTTATCATTCATAGAGATATAAAAGAAGGCAGTTGGTCAAGAAAATCCATACAACATCGTATGATATACAGAAACGGGCTATTGCATGTGAAAAGTATGTAACGCGTTTGTTAATTAATAAAGACCATTAGTTATTTAGAGCTTCATAGTATAGTGCCGTAATCAAACTGACCCAGATACTGAATTACTCGAAAACGGATGCTCTCATTTGGATGCCGGAACTATTCATAAAACCGGATGTAAAATGTTCAAGTTCAAGGTTGAAGGTAAAGCCCAGATGTAATACATAGAATGTGTGCTTAAACTGTGCAGGGCTCTGGTGATATCACAGCCATGTTGTTTGATAACACAATGGTAAATCGGAAATTAGTTCAGTTTTATATAGTTTTGTTCTGTAGGTTTTATGTTCTTATTGCATCCAAAGACAGCGGTAAGTAGACTAATAGTTTATACCATCAACAATTATTAGTTAACAACTTTATTAACAAGAGCATGTATGTATTTCCGTGAATTATGTAGAGAGGGGGCGGGGTGACTTTAAATCGTTTTCAAACTTGATCTAACCAACAAATTATAGGACATTAAACGGGGACGAATTTAAATATGCTGCTGGTAAAACGTATAGTAAACACTATTTTCGATATTTTGTGTGGAAAACTATGGATGTATATGATGGGGAGATTGCAGATAATCTCTGACAAGTATGAAATTTTTATAATGTTGGATCCCTTTTTGATCGATGTATAAACTATTGTATTATTAAAAGGAGATCAAATTGAAAATTGCTTTAAAGTGAAGTTTCAGTTAGTCGAACTACGAGCTAAAATGATATTTTGGTACCTGTTTGCATTTTCAATTTGAATGCTACCGCAATGTAAACACACACCTAACCTGGGTATGCGCACAAGCGCCCTCAGGATTTGAACTGTTTTAGCGATCCAAGGGTGCAGTATGATTTTACCGACTCTGTCTCATAATTACAGATGAAAGATTTGGTTTGAGGGACACAAAAAGCCCACAGATAAAATTGAGTATGGAAACAACATACAAAAGAATTGCTACAAAGGGTAATGGTAATCACACACTGATGTTCATCGGTTTCTGACTGTTGCTGTAGTATACTGTTGGAAATTGCAATAGATGTCTTCGTTCCCTTGAAGAAAAAGGCTATCTTAATAAATAGAGGTTATTTAACGAGAGCCAGTGTGTTACGATGAATATCACTCGAGTCTATTAATTTTCAAAGTCACGAGCCTCTGGCGAGTGACTTTGGAAATTAATAAACGAGAGTTATATTCATTGTAACACACTTGGTCGAGTTGGATAATCTCTTTCTCACACTACACAAAAAATACTATGAGGTTATTATATGACTTCGCATCCATTATGGATATTTATTGTACAAGTCGCCGTTGGGTTGAAAGCCGATATTGGACGAGACGCCGAAGGCGTCGAGTCCAATATCCACTTTCAACCCAACGGTGACAAGTACAATCAATATCCCTATTGGATGCGAAGTCATATAATAATCTTTTTATTATACATATGCAATCCAACGCCAACAACAATTATTTCAAGTTTAACTTTATACAAGCACAATAATTTATTTCAATATTCAACGTATTCACAATTATTAGAACGTCGCATTTCGTTTTCTTTTTAGTGTTTTCTGGTATTTGACCCTCGACAAATTTATCTATATTAGCGTCATCTAACATCTTGCAGAGATATGAGGGTTCTGACAAAACGACAGGAGCGAAACAGACGACTCCGCGGTGACGTCAGATTCGAATGTTACACATCATCGAACTGACGTAGTCGCGCTTCTCTCTGCCGATACCCGGATGAAAATCCAATAGCACTATCCGATATCGCTTTCGGCTCCAATATCGACTGATATATGATCGACACGTGGTACGAATGCTAGTCGTTCATTGGTTAATGAATACTGGTTGTATAATAAAGCGTTTTATTATATAATTAGTAGCATCAGCGGACAGTCGTGAGACACGGACAGTCGTGAGACACTTTATCCTTTTTCATGTTTAAAATCACCATTTGCCTTTAAATAGGTTGATCCAGAAAAAGAATATAAAAAATTCTTGTAGAGTTGGGTTTATTTTGCGTACAAACCGTGTAGTCATGTCCACAGGTTGCAAGTGAGCGTCCGTAAAAGTGTCACAAAATGACCGCAATTTTCAATGTCTTTTCATTTTCCCATCTTTCACTGTTTTTTTCACAGCTGCAGATTGATAAATTATTCTTGGGAAATAACAAAACAATAACAGATGTTTGTCACTAATTCAAAACTGTTGACAATTTCTGCCTACATGCCCTCAGTTCGGCAGAAATCGAAAGTTTGGTGACGTTTGCAAAACCTTTCTAGCTCGAGGGAGCACCCATTGTTGCGTTTCAGTGGAAAAGTATGGCCAATACTCATATAGAGTGGTATGAAATAATGAGGGATCCCTTTCGCGGAGAAAAGTTTATTTGGTTTGTGATCACTTCCTTTTATGGTGTGTTTTGAATTATTTTGACAGAAATTTCAAAACCGTTTGGATAATTTTAAAACTTTAATACTTTTCTAATACTTTTGTCATTTAATGACATCATAATTTCACAATTTTTACTAAACATTCTTCGATCAAAAAAGTGTCTCACGACTGTCCGCCGAGGTCTTGTCGATACTGTGCCAACACACGGTTACTTTCACCAGTCCGTGGTTTAATCCATCAAGTTTTTAACATTTTTCTTTGTATATTATTAAGACTAAAGGCCTAGTCAATAGTGTGCACAGTTTTGAATAAAAATTACCAGCCGGCTACACCAAGTGAAAGCATTTTTGGTTAAAAAGTGGCTCACGACTGTCCGGCGATGCTAGTGAGATATTGAGTTATACAGCTCTGATATAAGTGATATCACCACTTTTACCGATAACGTTTATATCATCACTGCCACTGCCGGAACTATTTCCATTGGAATATTATCTTCTCATTAATTATTAAATGTTTAATTTGTGAAAATTGCCAAAACTTGTAATCAATTCTTAGTTTATAAATTATCGAACATTATTAATTGGCTGTTAACTACTTTTACACAAACCTAATATATTTTTGGCTTTGGCCTTTCTGTGATGCTTGCCGTATTATATTACAACCTTGGCCAGCTAGCAGCAGGACTCGCTAAACGAGAAAACGTGAAGTAAATCCACCCCACTCTAAAATGTAAATAAAAGTGTTAGGCCTATAACTGGAGCATTAAAATTGCTTATTTTTAACAAAATGTATCGAGAACTGACGCAAATCATAGAAAACGAAGACTGTGGGATACGGTAGTCAGTGCTTGCTGATCTTACGCTCGCTGTAGCCAGTCTAGGGTAGTACTAGGGTACTAGTAGTAGAGTGTCAGTGTAGAAGAGCCGACTCGATTGATTTTGGTAACAAACAATTAAAGATCTAATATCGTATAACATTTCAACACACATAATCTAGTAAATCTTCATTTTAAGATAATAAGACCGTGCCACTAAAAATTTTAATATAAAACTAAACAAAGGAAAATGTCAAGTTCAACTTCACCAACGATGACAGACCTCGATGTTTGTCGTCGCGCGCACACCGTGTGTCCTTTCGCGCAGACAAACGCAGGTTTGTCTTCCGAAATAAGTATATTATTCGAACTGTAATTTGTTTCATGAAATCATTTTCTATCCAAAAATTGGAACTGCAAAATGAAAATAAGAACTTTGGATGCAAATTTATAAGTTTTTATTGTGTTGAGCCCCCAAACGGTGCGCTATTTTATCCTACGCCGTACATGTATATGTGTGATGAGCCCAAATGTAGGTCATTTTCTAGGTCAACTGACGACAGCGAGTTGTTCAGTTTGTTGCAGAAAATACACGAAAATCTCACTAATAATTATAATAAATAGAATATTTGTTGTTTTATCGGTAAATATCATTTATATTTCATCTCGTGGATAAAATAATCTTGTATTTTCACTCTTGGCTTCGCCAATCGTGAAAATACAGATTTTTTATCCACTCGATGAAATATAAATGGTATTTACCGATAAACAACAAATATCCTCTATTTATTGAAAAAACACGGCACTAGTTAAAAAAATATTGCCGACGTCGCTCTTTTTTCAAGAATGGTTGTCCAAAAAAGATTCGATAAGGCATTGTGACACCAGAAATGACGTCATCAACGACGGCATCCCAGGCCCTTCAATATAGAGTTGCTGCTGGACGCTTGAGCTTAACGTCATAATGACTGATGGCGCAATTCATTTGTGACGTCAGTTTTGACAGATCTTTCGTGAGGTCATAGCGTTACTTGGGCCATAATTTCACACGTTGATTATGCAAAAAATAACACACTGCCTGGGAGTGGAATTATCGGGGAGGGTAGTGTGAGAAAAAGCAGTATTGCTCTTTGGAATCTGACCGTAATACTTAAAAACAAGGTCCTCTATATTTCGAAAATACACAAACCCATTGAAAAATGACCCAAGCCTTCGATGCCTTCTGGGCGTCCTAGTATCTCGGATTTCGGTTGTGAACCTTAAAGAATATCAGAGCTAGTTGATTATTTGAAACCTATAGCAAACCGGCGTGTTGGCTTTATCAACAATACTGATGATTTGTTGCCAAATTATCTTTTCCAGTCTACTAAGGCCAAACTCATGCCTGTGGTTTATTATAACAACTTATAATTGGGTATAAATGATATGCTCCTTTTTAACACAATTAGAAACTTGTCTCTATGGTTATTTTAGACAAGAAGATTTTCCCTGTGCCCGTGTGTTTTAGTGTTCAAAAATGTATATGATTGCTGACCATTTTCAGATGTGGACTGTTTGATTTACTCCTCCAGAGAGGGCATTGACAAGATGTGTTTGTCTGATACGGATAATCCAACCAGGATCGTCCACGTTAACCATGATAACATCCCGTCAATTGACATAGATTTCCAGAACAAATGTGTTTACTACAGTGAGATATCCTCTACACATAGCGCCATAACAGTAAGTCCAACTTTATTACATTGGTATCCAGGACTTACGTTCCCAAAACAAATGTGTTTACTACACTGAGATATCCTCTACACAAAGCGCCATAACAGTAAGTCCAACTTTATTACATTGGTATCCAGGACTTACGTTCCCAAAACAAATGTGTTTACTACACTGAGATATCCTCTACACAAAGCGCCATAACAGTAAGTCCATTGTGATAGTATACAACTTTATTACATTGCTATCCAGAACTTACGTTCCTGAAACAAATGTGTTTACTACAGTGAGATATCCTCTACACATAGCGCCATAACAGTAAGTCTATTGTGATAGTTTACAACTTTATTACATTGGTATCCAGGACTTAGGTTCCCAAAACAAATGTGTTTACTACAGTGAAATATCTTATACACATAGCGCCATAACAGTAAGTCCATTGTGATAGTTTATACCATGAATATTGGGATCCTGAGCAACGTGACAGAGCTTTGTGTGTTTCCTATGTTAACTGACCTTTAAACGGCTTTTCGTCAACATGGCGAACGAGAGGTAACAAAAAACGTCAATAATCTTGACAATTTCCAATCTATTACCCATGCTCTATCTGGACTGAAAAATGGCAATAATCTTGACCATCACCAATCTATTACCCATGTTATATATGGGCTGGAAAATGGCAATAATCTTGACCATCCCCAATCTATTACTCATGCTATATCTGGGCTGGAAAATGACAGTAATCTTGACCATCACCAATCTATTACTCATGTTATATATGGGCTGGAAAATGACAATAATCTTGACCATCACCAATCTATTACTCATGCTATATATGGACTGGAAAATGACAATAATCTTGTCAATCACCAATCTATTACTCATGCTATATATGGACTGGAAAATGACAATAATCTTGTCAATCACCAATCTATTACTCATGCTATATATGGGCTGGAAAATGACAATAATCTTGACAATCACCAATCTATTACTCATGCTATATATGGACTGGAAAATGACAATAATCTTGACAATCACCAATCTATTACTCATGCTATATCTGGGCTGGAAAATGGCAATAATCTTGACCATCACCAATCTATTACCCATGTTATATATGGGCTGGAAAATGGCAATAATCTTGACCATCCCGAATCTATTACTCATGCTATATATGGACTGGAAAATGGCAATAATCTTGACCATCACCAATCTATTACTCATGTTATATATGGGCTGGAAAATGACAATAATCTTGACCATCACCAATCTATTACTCATGCTATATATGGACTGGAAAATGACAATAATCTTGTCAATCACCAATCTATTACTCATGCTATATATGGACTGGAAAATGACAATAATCTTGTCAATCACCAATCTATTACTCATGCTATATATGGGCTGGAAAATGACAATAATCTTGACAATCACCAATCTATTACTCATGCTATATATGGACTGGAAAATGACAATAATCTTGACAATCACCAATCTATTACTCATGCTATATCTGGGCTGGAAAATGGCAATAACCTTGACCATCACCAATCTATTACCCATGATATATCGGGATTAAACGGGGCCAATACTCTTGGCCATCAATAATCCATTGTTCAGGCTTTATCTGGGCTGGAAAAGGCCAATATTCTTGGCCATCACCAATCCATGGTATTTGTAGACTGAACAGAGCCAATAATATTGAAAATCACCAATGTATTACTCATGCTATACAGTGTATCTGGGCTCGAAAATGACAATAATCTTGACCATCACCAATCTATTACTCATGCTATATCTGGGCTGGTAAATGGTAATAATCTTGACCATCACCAATCTATTACTCATGCTATATCTGGGCTGGAAAATGACAGTAATCTTGACAATCACCAATCTAATACTCATGCTATATCTGGACTGGAAAATGACAATAATCTTGACAATCACCAATCTATTACTCATGCTATATCTGGACTGGAAAATGACAATAATCTTGACAATCACCAATCTATTACTCATGCTATATCTGGGCTGGAAAATGACAATAATCTTGACAATCACCAATCTATTACTCATGCTATATCTGGGCTGGAAAATGACAATAATCTTGACAATCACCAATCTATTACTCATGCTATATCTGGGCTGGAAAATGACAATAATCTTGACAATCACCAATCTATTACTCATGCTATATCTGGGCTGGAAAATGACAATAATCTTGACAATCACCAATCTATTACTCATGCTATATATGGACTGGAAAATGGCAATGATCTTGACAATCACCAATCTATTACTCATGCTATATCTGGGCTGGAAAATGACAATAATCTTGACAATCACCAATCTATTACTCATGCTATATATGGACTGGAAAATGACAATAATCTTGACAATCACCAATCTATTACTCATGCTATATATGGACTGGAAAATGACAATAATCTTGACAATCACCAATCTATTACCCATGCTATATCTGGGCTGGAAAATGACAATAGTCTTGACAATCACCAATCTATTACTCATGCTATATATGGACTGGAAAATGACAATAATCTTGACAATCACCAATCTATTACTCATGCTATATCTGGGCTGGAAAATGGCAATAATCTTGACCATCACCAATCTAATACTCATGCTATATCTGGGCTGGAAAATGACAATAATCTTGACAATCACCAATCTATTACTCATGCTATATCTGGGCTGGAAAATGGCAATAACCTTGACCATCACCAATCTATTACCCATGATATATCGGGATTGGAAAATGACAGTAATCTTGACAATCACCAATCTAATACTCATGCTATATCTGGACTGGAAAATGACAATAATCTTGACAATCACCAATCTATTACTCATGCTATATCTGGACTGGAAAATGACAATAATCTTGACAATCACCAATCTATTACTCATGCTATATCTGGGCTGGAAAATGGCAATAATCTTGACCATCACCAATCTATTACTCATGCTATATCTGGGCTGGAAAATGACAATAATCTTGACAATCACCAATCTATTACTCATGCTATATATGGACTGGAAAATGACAATAATCTTGACAATCACCAATCTATTACCCATGCTATATCTGGGCTGGAAAATGACAATAATCTTGACAATCACCAATCTATTACTTATGCTATATATGGACTGGAAAATGACAATAATCTTGACAATCACCAATCTATTACTCATGCTATATCTGGGCTGGAAAATGGCAATAATCTTGACCATCACCAATCTAATACTCATGCTATATCTGGGCTGGAAAATGACAATAACCTTGACCATCACCAATCTATTACCCATGATATATCGGGATTAAACGGGGCCAATACTCTTGGCCATCAATAATCCATTGTTCAGGCTTTATCTGGGCTGGGAAAAGCCAATATTCTTGGCCATCACCAATCCATGGTATTTGTAGACTGAACAGAGCCAATAATATTGAAAATCACCAATGTATTACTCATGCTATATCTGGGCTCGAAAATGACAATAATCTTGACCATCACCAATCTATTACTCATGCTATATCTGGGCTGGAAAATGACAGTAATCTTGACAATCACCAATCTAATACTCATGCTATATCTGGACTGGAAAATGACAATAATCTTGACAATCACCAATCTATTACTCATGCTATATCTGGACTGGAAAATGACAATAATCTTGACAATCACCAATCTATTACTCATGCTATATCTGGGCTGGAAAATGACAATAATCTTGACAATCACCAATCTATTACTCATGCTATATCTGGGCTGGAAAATGACAATAATCTTGACAATCACCAATCTATTACTCATGCTATATCTGGGCTGGAAAATGACAATAATCTTGACAATCACCAATCTATTACTCATGCTATATCTGGGCTGGAAAATGACAATAATCTTGACAATCACCAATCTATTACTCATGCTATATATGGACTGGAAAATGGCAATGATCTTGACAACCACCAATCTATTACTCATGCTATATCTGGGCTGGAAAATGACAATAATCTTGACAATCACCAATCTATTACTCATGCTATATATGGACTGGAAAATGACAATAATCTTGACAATCACCAATCTATTACTCATGCTATATATGGACTGGAAAATGACAATAATCTTGACAATCACCAATCTATTACCCATGCTATATCTGGGCTGGAAAATGACAATAATCTTGACAATCACCAATCTATTACTCATGCTATATATGGACTGGAAAATGACAATAATCTTGACAATCACCAATCTATTACTCATGCTATATCTGGGCTGGAAAATGGCAATAATCTTGACCATCACCAATCTAATACTCATGCTATATCTGGGCTGGAAAATGACAATAACCTTGACCATCACCAATCTATTACCCATGATATATCGGGATTAAACGGGGCCAATACTCTTGGCCATCAATAATCCATTGTTCAGGCTTTATCTGGGCTGGGAAAAGCCAATATTCTTGGCCATCACCAATCCATGGTATTCGTAGACTGAACAGAGCCAATAATATTGAAAATCACCAATGTATTACTCATGCTATATCTGGGCTCGAAAATGACAATAATCTTGACAATCACCAATCTATTACTCATGCTATACATGGACTGGAAAATGACAATAATCTTGACAATCACCAATCTATTACTCATGCTATATCTGGGCTGGAAAATGGTAATAATCTTGACCATCACCAATGTATTACTCATGCTATATCTGGGCTGGAAAATGACAGTAATCTTGACAATCACCAATCTATTACTCATGCTATATCTGGGCTGGAAAATGACAGTAATCTTGACAATCACCAATCTAATACTCATGCTATATCTGGACTGGAAAATGACAATAATCTTGACAATCACCAATCTATTACTCATGCTATATCTGGACTGGAAAATGACAATAATCTTGACAATCACCAATCTATTACTCATGCTATATCTGGGCTGGAAAATGACAATAATCTTGACAATCACCAATCTATTACTCATGCTATATATGGACTGGAAAATGGCAATGATCTTGACAATCACCAATATATTATTCATGCTATATCTGGGCTGGAAAATGACAATAATCTTGACAATCACCAATCTATTACTCATGCTATATATGGACTGGAAAATGACAATAATCTTGACAATCACCAATCTATTACTCATGCTATATATGGACTGGAAAATGACAATAATCTTGACAATCACCAATCTATTACCCATGCTATATCTGGGCTGGAAAATGACAATAATCTTGACAATCACCAATCTATTACTCATGCTATATCTGGGCTGGAAAATGGCAATAATCTTGACCATCACCAATCTATTACCCATGGTATATCGGGACTAAACGGGGCCAATACTCTTGGCCATCAATAATCCATTGTTCAGGCTTTATCTGGGCTGGGAAAAGCCAATATTCTTGGCCATCACCAATCCATGGTATTTGTAGACTGAACAGAGCCAATAATATTGAAAATCACCAATGTATTACTCATGCTATATCTGGGCTCGAAAATGACAATAATCTTGACAATCACCAATCTATTACTCATGCTATATCTGGGCTGGAAAATGGTAATAATCTTGACCATCACCAATCTAATACTCATGCTATACATGGACTGGAAAATGGCAATGATCTTGACAATCACCAATCTATTACTCATGCTATATCTGGGCTGGAAAATGACAGTAATCTTGACAATCACCAATCTAATACTCATGCTATATCTGGACTGGAAAATGACAATAATCTTGACAATCACCAATCTATTACTCATGCTATATCTGGACTGGAAAATGACAATAATCTTGACAATCACCAATCTATTACCCATGCTATATCTGGACTGGAAAATGACAATAATCTTGACAATCACCAATCTATTACTCATGCTATATCTGGACTGGAAAATGACAATAATCTTGACAATCACCAATCTATTACTCATGCTATATCTGGGCTGGAAAATGACAGTAATCTTGACAATCACCAATCTAATACTCATGCTATATCTGGACTGGAAAATGACAATAATCTTGACAATCACCAATCTATTACTCATGCTATATCTGGACTGGAAAATGACAATAATCTTGACAATCACCAATCTAATACTCATGCTATATCTGGACTGGAAAATGACAATAATCTTGACAATCACCAATCTAATACTCATGCTATATCTGGACTGGAAAATGACAATAATCTTGACAATCACCAATCTAATACTCATGCTATATCTGGACTGGAAAATGACAATAATCTTGACAATCACCAATCTATTACTCATGCTATATCTGGACTGGAAAATGACAATAATCTTGACAATCACCAATCTATTACTCATGCTATATCTGGGCTGGAAAATGACAGTAATCTTGACAATCACCAATCTAATACTCATGCTATATCTGGACTGGAAAATGACAATAATCTTGACAATCACCAATCTATTACTCATGCTATATCTGGGCTGGAAAATGACAATAATCTTGACAATCACCAATCTATTACTCATGCTATCTCTGGGCTGGAAAATGACAATAATCTTGACAATCACCAATCTATTACTCATGCTATATATGGACTGGAAAATGACAATAATCTTGACAATCACCAATCTATTACTCATGCTATATCTGGGCTGGAAAATGACAATAATCTTGACTATCACCAATCTATTACGTATGCTATATATGGACTGGAAAATGACAATAATCTTGACAATCACCAATCTATTACTCATGCTATATATGGACTGGAAAATGACAATAATCTTGACTATCACCAATCTATTACGTATGCTATATATGGACTGGAAAATGACAATAATCTTGACAATCACCAATCTATTACTCATGCTATATATGGACTGGAAAATGACAATAATCTTGACCATCACCAATCTATTACCCATGCTATGTCTGGGCTGGAAAATGACAATAATCTTGACAATCACCAATCTATTACCCATGCTATATATGAGTTGGAAAATGACAATAATCTTGACAATCACCAATCTATTACCCATGCTATATATGAGTTGGAAAATGACAATAATCTTGACAATCACCAATCTATTACCCATGCTATATATGAGTTGGAAAATGACAATAATCTTGACAATCACCAATCTATTACCCATGCTATATCTGGGCTGGAAAATGACAATAATCTTGACAATCACCAATCTATTACCCATGCTATATATGAGTTGGAAAATGACAATAATCTTGACAATCACCAATCTATTACTCATGCTATATCTGGGCAGGAAAAGGACAATAATCTTGACCATCACCAATCTATTACTCATGCTATATATGGACTGGAAAATGGCAATAATCTTGACTATCACCAATCTATTACTCATGCTATATCTGGGCAGGAAAAGGACAATAATCTTGACCATCACCAATCTATTACTCATGCTATATATGGGCTGGAAAATGACAATAATCTTGACTATCATCAATCTAATACTCATGCTATATCTGGGCTGGAAAATGGCAATAATCTTGACAATTTCCAATCTATTACTCATGCTATATCTGGGCTGGAAAATGGCAATAATCTTGACCATCACCAATCTATTACTCATGCTATATCTGGGCTGGAAAATGGCAATAATCTTGACAATTTCCAATCTAATACTCATGCTATATCTGGGCAGGAAAATGGTAATGATCTTGACAATCACCAATCTAATACTCATGCTATATCTGGGCTGGAAAATGACAATAATCTTGAAAATCACCAATCTATTACTCATGCTATATATGGACTGGAAAATGACAATAATCTTGACCATCATCAATCTATTACTCATGTTATATATGGACTGGAAAATGGCAATAATCTTGACTATCACCAATGTATTACTCATGCTATATCTGGACTGGAAAATGACAATAATCTTGACAATCACCAATCTATTACTCATGCTATATCTGGGCTGGAAAATGGCAATAATCTTGACAATCACCAATCTATTACTCATGCTATATCTGGACTGGAAAATGACAATAATCTTGACAATCACCAATCTATTACTCATGCTATATCTGGGCTGGAAAATGACAATAATCTTGACCATCACCAATCTATTACTCATGCTATATCTGGACTGGAAAATGGCAATAATCTTGACAATCACCAATCTATTACTCATGCTATATCTGGACTGGAAAATGACAATAATCTTGACAATCACCAATCTATTACTCATGCTATATCTGGGCTGGAAAATGGCAATAATCTTGACAATCACCAATCTATTACCCATGCTATATCTGGACTGGAAATGGCAATAATCTTGACCATCATCAATCTATTACTCATGCTATATCTGGACTGGAAAATGGCAATAATCTTCACCATCACCAATCTATTACTCATGCTATATCTGGACTGGAAAATGGCAATAATCTTGACCATCCCCAATCTATTACCCATGCTATATCTGGACTGGAAAATGGCAATAATCTTGACCATCATCAATCTATTACTCATGCTATATATGTACTGGAAAATGACAGTAATCTTGACAATCACCAATCTATTACTCATGCTATATCTGGGCTGGAAAATGGCAATAATCTTGACCATCACCAATCTATTACTCATGATATATATGGGCTGGAAAATGACAATAATCTTGACAATCACCAATCTATTACTCGTGCTATATCTGGGCTGGAATATGGCAATAATCTTGACAATCACCAATCTAATACTCATGCTATATATGGACTGGAAAATGACAATAATCTTGACAATCACCAATCTAATACTCATGCTATATCTGGGCTGGAAAATGACAATAATCTTGACAATCACCAATCTATTACTCATGCTATATCTGGGCTGGAAAATGACAATAATCTTGACAATCACCAATCTATTACTCATGCTATATCTGGACTGGAAAATGACAATAATCTTGACAATCACCAATCATTGATTGGTGAAAATCAGTCCTTATGTCAGTTAACGGTAACTCACCGAAAACTTTGTCAAATTTGTTTTTCAAATTCAATCTCGAGCATAGGTCACACTGGGAGTTTTCTCATTGTTTGTAGTAACTATACCATTTAGTAAAAAAATTTTTTTTTGGGTCTACAGAAAGTGTGTCTGGAAGGTTCGGGTAAATCTAAAGTGATTCTTGAGTCGAATTTTACACTTGTCGAAGGATTGGCATTTGACTGGACTTCAAACAACATCTATTGGGTTGCGAGGAATTCAAACAAGCTGGGAGTGACGAGTAATGACGGAAACTTTTCCAAAACATTGTATGAGGGAACAGAATTGTTTGACAAACCACGTTCAATTGTTCTACATCCAGCACTTGGGTACGTCAATATGTGGGATAGATTTGGGGGTTCTAGGATTACTCTTCGTGTAATATAAAAAGTTCAGTATGGTTGAAGATACTACAATACTAGATTGAAATAATGTTCTTGTTGAATAAAACTAGAAACACATTCCATGGTGAACTAAAAGGCACGCAAATAGCTTAAACCGACCATTTGTGTCGAATTTTTTTACTTTTTTGCTTCTGCTAAATAAGATTTGATTGCCTTTGGATGAAAGGGGATAGGTCGCTTTTGGTAGCGAAAAGTGTACAATTAACGAGCAATTAGCGCGAATTCTGTGGTACACTGTCTGACAGACGGTTTCGGGTTAATGTTAGTAGAGGTCCTACATGGGTGAACCCTACTGTAGTGATCTGTGAAAGCCTTACTAAAATTCAGCTATCTGATAAACTGAAAAGAGCCGACATTCTTTAGTTTATTTCTACATTATGGAATCAAGAATAATTTTCAGCCAGTTGTATGATGATTTAGAGACATTCTTTTTCAATTCAAGCGCAAATCAGCGAAAAGGGTTGAGTTTCTTCCGAATTGTCGATTTATTTTCGAGGTTGGCTTTTCTGCTGTACGATTTCTCTTATTTTAAATCCAGATTCATTTTGTCTTTATATTTCCAATAGGTTACTATTTTGGACTGATTGGTCGGATTCCAATCCTCGTATAACTCGGGCTTCTATGACTGGTGACCCAGAGTCTGTTAACATACTGATACAAGGCATAGAAAAACTGGTATGGGTGAATGGTCTCACCTTAGACTATGAGAGAAGCACATTATATTGGACGGATGCAAAGCTTGACAGAATCGGGTCTGTTCAAATTGATGGCAGTGGTTTCCAGGTTGCTGTCAAACTCGGTAAAGATAGTCATCCATTTGGTATAGCTTTGTCTCAGGTATGTATCACAGCTACTTAAGATATAATAGATTGAAACTCTGTGTATACACTGTGATAACCACAAGAAAAAAACGAAGTATCCATGGTTTTTGGACGAGGTCTTCCAAAAACGTCATTCTAAACGTCATTCTGACAATACCATTTTGATCACGATCATGCGATCTGATCTTGTTTTCAGCTCTCCACTGCGAGCAAATTGGTTTAATCTGTTGATAATTCATATTCTACATGTATTTGCTCTATTGAGCAGCCTGTACCTATATGGACGTAATTTTCGTCTGAAATAAAGTATTATTATTATTATTATTAACTGTCATGGCATAACGACCCGGGGACCGTTTCACGAAGCCAGGACACGGTGCGATCAATCGGAGTTGCGATGACGTCGTATCTCTTCAATATGGTATCCATTGGCAACTAGGCTTCGTTTGCGATGCAACTGCTTTGCGAAACGAGCCCCAGGCGCAAAGTTACTTCCGATGCAAATTATGCGAGAAAAAGCCGCCGTATGCTGTAGACCATTTACTACAATTCAACCCACTAATATTAAACATAAGAAACATAAAATATGTCCAAGTAGTTATGGAATGTATAAATTGGAGTGAAAAACAAACAAAGAATCGAAGCCCGATTACAATAACAACGATCAGTGTTGGTTAACTTGAAACGTTGGATTACCCTTATTTCAGTCCTTTATGTCTGTGTTTATACCTTAAAGTGTATCGGCAGGCTTATTACATTATGGTCATTCGTTATTTCTCAGATAAAGTACCCTGCTGTTAGATCACTCACACTCAAAATATTAGGGCGCTTGTGCGCATGCTCAGAGTTTGTTTACATTGGGGTACCTGGTAAATCTAATTTTCAATTTCAAATTAAAAATACTAAATGATGCTAAAACTTTTTTCTAGCTTCTTCTGTCTGGGAAAAAATACAGAAAATCGCCCACTGTCTTTTATGTCAACATTATTCTGATGATGGTTTTGAATGAAATTGAAGAAAGAAATCCGTGGTCAGACTGTTAGGCTGATTGTTAAACTGACTGTAATCCATTATATCCCCTGCCCAGCAATGAGATAAATCACTTTAAGCTTCCACAGACTATTCAAGCTTTTTTAAAATAGGCATTAGCATATTTTGACTGATTTAGGAATACCTGTACTGGACAGATTGGCAGAAAAAAGGAATTTTTCAAACCAGTAAGGATGAAGTTAACATCATTTCCTCGGTAAAACACAATGAAGCTGTTCGACTCATGGCATTGGAAGTGTGGGCTCCTAAACCAGGTAAATCAAATATACTAACAAGTCTGAACACACTAAACCAACGCTCAAATAACAGTATTGGTCCCTCTCAAAACAGCTCGTTTTGATTGGATGCGAGTAAAACTTCTCACAGGGCTGAATATAAATGGAGACAGGAAATAGGCTTCATATCAAAATATTTTACTACAGACGAAAATGGAGATGAAAAATAATTGTAAATTAATCAAATGCTAAAATCATCGATCAATAAAGTTATTTGTTTATATATGTTTTTCGCCCGGTAAACCATATCTTGTGGATTACAAACGGGGGCAGAATCAGTTTCGGTACACCGGGATTCTCCAATGCTTCAGTTATAAGTATAAGTATGGAATGTGTTCGTTTCGTGGCTGTCTTTTTGACAGCCACATTCAAAATGATCTGCAGTCTGCCAGAGGGTATTTCAGGTACGTACATTCGTGAAATCTGAGAGTTATTGACACTACCATTGATCGCAGATTTAGCCTACTGTCGACTCAACCTTATGATGATCGGGTCGGATCTAAACTCGGCCTAACTCGGGGCCTAACTTTTCCCCAAAACAAGATAAAGTATAATGAACAGAAATTTACTATATTTGTTTAAGGCGCACAGATTATATAGAAAAAAAACTTGAACACTTAAAGAATATGAACCCCAAAACGTTACACCCCCCCCCCCCCCAAAATAGCAGGCTAGCTGCCCGTCCATAGAACCTAACATTTTGTATAGAATGAATTCCACACCCTCCCGGTCGGCAAATCAACAAAATATATTGACCACGATTGTACCAACGTTTTCTGCTTTCAGCTGTTAATATAACCGGTAACATGTCCTGTAAACAACTCTGGTTGCCGTTCTATAATAATACCACGAAAAGAGTAGAAGGACGATGTTACTGTGGTGACGATTTTCAAACATTGACAATGAGAGATAATGAAATAGATTGCCAGAGAATTGAAGAAAATAAACCGAAATATACCGAGAATCGAACAACAAACGGTACGTACAAAGTTCTCTAACCAAATAACTTATATGCTTGATCATCCTTTTGATTTAGACAGCTAGATAGTAGTTTAAGTTAGATGGTTGTTAGACAGCTAGATAGTAGGTAGATGGTTGTTAGACAGCTAGATAGTAGTCGGTTGTTAGACAGATAGGTGGTTGTTAGACAACAAGATAGTAGTCAGATGGTTGTTGACAGCTAGATAAACCGAGAATTGAACAACAAACGGTACGTATAAAGTTCTCTAACCTAAAATATGCTTGATTATCCTTTTGATTTAGACAGCTAGGTAGTAGTTAGATGGTTGTTGGGCAGCTAGATAGTAGTTAGACGGTTGGTAGACATATAGGAGGTTGTTGGGCAGCTAAGGTGGTTGTTAGACAGCTATATAGTAGTTAGATGATTGTTGACAGCTAGATAGCAGTTATATTGTTTTTAGGCAGCTAGATAGTAGTTGACTGGTTGTTCAACAGCTAGATAGTAGTTAGACGGTTGTTAGGCAGCTAGGTGGTTGTTATGCAGCTATAGATAGTAGTTCGATGGTTGTTAGACAGCTAGATAGTAGTTAGATGGTTATTACTAGTTGGTTGTTCGACAGCTAGATAGTAGTCAGACGGTTGTTACTAGTTGGTTGTTCGACAACTAGATAGTTAATGGATGGTTGTTGGACAGCTGGATAGTAGTTAGATGGTTGTTCGACAACTAGATAGTTAGATGGTTGTTCGACAGCTAGATAATAGTTAGATGGTTGTTCGACAGCTAGATAGTTAGATGGTTGTTCGACAGCTAGATAGTAGTTAGATGGTTGTTCGACAACTAGATAGTTAGATGGTTGTTCGACAACTAGATAGTAGTTAGATGGTTGTTCGACAACTAGATAGTTAGATGGTTGTTCGACAGCTAGATAGTAGTTAGATGGTTGTTCGACAGCTAGATAGTAGTTAGATGGTTGTTCGACAGCTAGATAGTAGTAAGATGGTTGTTTGACAGCTAGATAGTAGTTAGATGGTTGTTCGACAAATAGATAGTTAGATGGTTGTTCGACAGCTAGATAGTAGTTGGATGGTTGTTCGACAGTTAGATAGTAGTTAGACGGTTTTTAAATAGCTAGATAGTAGTTAGATGGTTGTCTCCATCAATTCCGGTTGTCGACGCAACTAGAGGGTTTGAAGTTTAAAAAAACTGAATGATTGATGTTGAAATAAGAAATATTCATAAAGTCTGTGATCTGTATAAAATGAAATCGACAATTAACCAGAAGAAATGTTCGTCCATATTAGATTTAAGTTATATTTATACTTTAGCCTTCAAGAATGTTTACACCTGAGCTTTTTATTTTGAACTTAAATGTATATAAAACGCTAATAAAACGCTAATAAAACGCCAAGTTTGGCAGCTCATGCCACTTTAAGCACGACAATTGAACACTTTCAATGTGGAGATTCCTAAACGGTAATCTCTGCAAAAAATCGATACGCACAAATTTAAAAAGAGCATGCGATAAAACCAGAGATTTCATTAGTGGAAAACAAGAATGTCATTGAACATGCAGACAACCACTTTTAGATATCACATATATATTTGTGACAGACTATTCCTAATTGAAGGTTAGTCGTAAAAACTTCCACTGACCATCCTGTTGTGGTAGATATATACCTACAGTGTTGGCTGGACTAATACGTTCGCAGTTACCGATAACATTTAGCTGAACGGCTCAATCGTATTCTCGCGAGATCTCCTTTAGAGGTGGCTAAGAGTTAAATCTGGCCTTTAGGAATAGGGTAACTTCTAATGTTAGATTGTTGAACGGCTATGTGTTGGTTGGAGATCAGTTAATGGAGAATTACTATGGAGAAGTGAACATCACAAATCTGGTTGGCAGTTTCGCCAAATGACATTTCAGTGACAATGAGTGGCATTTAAGACTCTTTGCTAGGTGCTAGGTTTATTTTAATCGGCCTTAATGATGAATGAAAAATAAAATTTGAAAGTATAGTTGGTTTCAATCGTGAAAAAATGACAGAAATATTTGTTATAAATTAAATGCATTGTATTGCATGGAAAACGGTATATATTGTTTATATATCCAGCAATATCAACGCAAATTTAAATACCTAACATAAAAACCAACAGGTCGGCAAACAAGATAATATGATATGGACAAAGAAAAAAATACACGAAGTCAAATCTGGGATATAAAATCGATATATTGGTTATAAATAAAACACGTCTTTAAATCAGTTTACATCCAAAAACAACCGATACAATTGCGAACGACCGTGAGAAATAAGCAATGAAGCAACGGAAGCCCTATATAGCCTTGAGGTCGCAGCTTGTTTTTTATGATTGTCGTCTCTGACTCGCTGTTCTATATATTTATAACCAAAGATGCTATATGTATGTGGAATTGTTCTTACCATAACCTTTCTATTTTTCAGAAAACACCTGTTCATCGGAAATGTTTCAGTGTTTGAAGTCCAAAAATTGCATTCCTTCACGATGGATGTGTGACGGACAAAATGATTGTCCCGACGGTAGTGACGAAAGTTCCTCTATGTGTGGAAGTAAGTGAAAAAGCGTTTGTTTCAGAACCTTGAAATGAATAGAAATGAATGTCGACAGACAGGTTGTTCTTTTTATTTGCAAAATACATATGAAAGCTATCTATGTACTCGATCAGATCACAGCCAACGCCCCTCGACAGGTAGATTGTTTGGTGTTTTACGCACCACTCAGGACTTAAAATACACAACGCCGAAAATCACTCGATTAAAACGGGAACGTCTGTTAAAAGGGCAACGTAGGCATGAGGTAAATTAATGAATTAATTAAATTAATTTTACTGTCGTGCACATATTGGGAAGGTACTGGTAAACTTCTTTCTCCTGATAGACTGTTAAATGTCGAGTTTGATACGATTTTAGAATTCATTTGAAACAGATATGTCTACTTTTAGTTTCAGTCAGGCTCCAGAGCGAGCCGTCGTACGCTTACAGCCTGCTGGCCGATCGTTTCGTCGTCTTCTGACTTTTATGTCCTCTTTTTACAGTTATCAGATAGATGGATATTAATACTAACGCTTTCACAACTCGCTACAGTAGAGTTCTCCCATGGACCTCTTGCATTGGATAAAAGGTGGGTTGGTCGATTTTCAGCGAAAAATGTACAATTAATGAGCAACTAGTGCGAATTCTGTGGTACATTGTCTACTGTCTTACAGACGATTTCGGGTTCATGCAAACAGAGGCCCGACATTGGTGAACTCTACCGTAGTGATTTGTGAAAGCGTTACTAATATGCATCTATCTGGTGCACTGTAAAGAACCGACAGTAAAGTATGGAATTACTGATTTATGTTAAAATCATAAATTGCTTCCTTCGAATGACTGTTTATAATTGTTTACATTTTTGCTGAAACTTCTAGGATAAATACGATTCACTTGCCAAATAGGGTAACATTTTTACTAGCCATCAGATAAATATATAAAAATCCTGACATCACGTTGTATGTGAATATATACTTTGAATTTAAGAAAATGTTAAACTAGTAACGCAAACGTAGAGTCAAATTCACGAAATAGGCAAGATGGCGACGTTCCCTGTCGATCCGATTCACCTTGAATTGGCCACTGTTATAGGTTCCACGGGGCGTTTCCAACCGGTGCTTATGTTTGAAATGTTCGGTGTAGGCTGGAAGCTAATGGAGGCTATACGCGCTATTGGCCTTCTGCTCTAGGAATGTGTGCTACACACTCAAAGTCACATTTTTACTTCAATATGTTCGCCTTGTGAAGCCAGATGGACTCTGAAGTTTCATATTTACAAACATCTTTTGTTTTGTTAAAATACACTTTCGATTTGGCTAACGATATCCTGAATAAATTGTATAGCTTATTGCCATGTATGGGGAATTCTTATCGCCAGAATGTTGCCCCTTATGATCACAATCGTTTCTGCAGCATCAGTTTGCCAACAATCTCCCTACACCCATGATTTTATCGGTCGGTGCAGACTTTCCCGGGGATGGGGGGGGGGGGGGGGGGGGGGGGGGTCTTTGTGTATAGTACACGTATCTAAAGTTAGCATACACTTTATTAAATCTGTGGTTTGATTGGCCGATATTCATAAAGAGGCATGTTGCGAAGCTTTATTTTGGTTGGTTCTTATTGATACATGTGTTGTACAAAGCCGCATTTCCATTGGCTATAATAGACAGATTCTGGACTATAGTACTCTAAAGTACGCTAACCGTGTACTAAAGAGCTGCTACACTAGGCCTACTGTACAGTATAGCAGCCTATGATCACAACTTTGGAAACGTTATTACAATATATATATTTTTAACCCTAGCTGAGCTTATAATTGTTCATTGCTTCAATGATAGAAACCTCCACCTTTCATTTTAGACGTAACCTGTTCTACAGCAGAATTTAGTTGTTTGAATAGTGGGAAATGTATTCCTCTGCAATGGAGATGTGACGGTGATACAGACTGCACAGATGCCAGTGATGAGAACTGTACAGGTTTGGCTTATTATGTAACCTCAAATAGTGAATTTCATCAATCCCATGCTGTCTATAAACCTTACTGAACCTCATCACTCGGCCACAGACCCCATCACTCGGCCACAGACCCCCATCACTCGGCCACAGACCCCATCACTCGGCCACAGACCCCATCACTCGGCCACAGACCCCATCACTCGGCCACAGATATTATAATCTTTATATGTATGTTACGAGACAAAATTATGATGAAAGGAAGTAACAATTTTATGTAGAAATTTTGATTTATGTTAAAAACCAAACCGATCAACTTATTTACAGGCAAATATTACATAGACATTGGAAAGAAAACATATAGCAAAATGACTTACTTATTGACATGTTAAGTAATTACAGTTCCTAGAAATCTGTAATATTTCACAAAGTTCACTGGTTTAAATCCGATGACCACGAAATGTAGATCCACAGAATGAATCTTGAAAACACATTGGTAACTCCACAAAATAGATTCTTGACAGAATTCACAAATCAGATATCACTGATAAATTAGCAGGCTGAATAACTTTCCAAGAGTACAGGTCGAAGCTGACTCTGTCACTGACAACTCAGAATAATATCGTATCCAAAGATCGTAGCTTTCTATAGCATCCGGAGTTCAGTAGAAAACTGACTCATATGGCATCCAAATACCACCTCTAAACTAGTTGTTCCCTTTCCCTAGCAAATTCAGTGTAGGTTTCATCTTAGTAGTAAGCATGTCACTGCTGTCCAGTTTCGGCAGTCACTTTAGGCCAGTTTCGTCCGTCACTTTAGGCCAGTTTCACTTTAGGGCAGTTTAGTCGCTTTAGATCAGTTTGTTTATAAAAAGCCAGCATGAAAACTATCTTAAGAATGTATGGATAGGTTTAAAAAAAAATAAAATAAAAAAATAAGTATATATCTGCAAAATAGTGTCTAGTGGTGTAGAAACGGTCAAAGGGAGATAATCCTGACCTGGAATACTTATTGGAGTTACCTTCCTTGGTCGTGTCGACACAGGGCCTGTTGTGGTTGTTTCTGTCTAGCATGTCTAGGCAAGTTTGTATGATATTCTGGGCACGCTTTGTAGTTTCGTTTTATCACGTTTAGACACGTTGTGTCCTTGTGTTGAAATCTACTTTCCGTCAAACCAAGATGGCATAGCCAAAACATTGACTCTGACGGGTGCTTCTTGGAGGCGTCTGACTGAATCTTTTGATATCATTGAACAGTGTTTAACTATGAACAAAAGAAGTGAAAATCAGATTTTGCTAGCCCAAGACGTATATTTAACTGTGAGTGAATATCTGGATGGAATTTTGATTCATATTCGTAAATGGAAACCCGGATTTTACACCGCTGAAAAACACGATCAAATGGAGATAAACAAAGGCTAGAATACTTTGAGGTATTGGAAGAGTTACCTCCCTTGGATACTGCGGCGATTCGTCTTTAAACGGGGATTCCCCACGTAAAAACCAGGCAGGTCTTATTGCACCACCGCTATGAAATGGGGATTTCCCATGACGTCAGGAGAACAGTTTCGGCCGTCGCTTTAGGACAGTGAGTGATACTGATAAGGGTTGATAGTGTTTCTATTATTAAATCTATAAATATATACTCTACACGCGTCAATAGAGAGATTGTGTAAAGCTATAATCTATTATACATCAGTTAGCTAGTAACACTAAATAAATACAAAATATGACATTACAGTAACTGTAACCAGCATGTTTATCGTTCTAATTACCTGGCACCCCGACAAGTCTGGGACGGTGATTACAGTTATTACAGCCGGCATAATGGTTTAGAATGTAGAAAATTAAACATCGCGATTAAGCTTTATATACTATGAACAAAGAACAGACTTTTAGAAATGCTCTCACTAACCGATAGAGAAAATGGTGTAGGTTAAAATATACATGAGCCAAACAGAAAAACATATAGAAACATAGTCACACAGGGGAATACTTATTCCAGATTTAGAAAGTAAGAAAATGAAACATCTGAGATGACAACTGTCAGCGTCCATTCGCTGCTAGGATAGAAAATGACCTGTGAAATGTTCTTAAAGTATGTAACCTTACTACCACTAACAGACGCCCTGCGGGCGTTAAGCGGGCGCCGGACGTTAAGCGGGCGCCGGGCGTCAAGCGGGCGTTCCCGGGCGTTCATTCAAGACGAAAGGCAGTATGTAAATGACATGACTAACTTTACATTCTATTTATAGTTCAACATCTTTATTAAGTTAGGCTATGTAAAGTCAAAACTATATTAACAAATTTAAAACATATATATAAAAAAAATTGTATGTTAAGGTTAGATTTAGTCACTGTCCTCATTTTCTTGATTGTCAGAGTATGTGGCTGGTAAAAGATCGTTAAATAAAGGTTTCCTCATTTTTATAGCATTATACAAGGCCTCTTTCAGTCAAAATTGTCTTGAAGTGAATGTTTCGTGGCCATAATTTTTTTATGGATTGGATCTTTTTTCATAGACTATAAAAGCAAACTCTCTTCGTTGTATAAAGACATCAGAGTATTTGTTATTTTTGGCCTCAAAGTTTCGTAGTCACCATTTTCTTCATCGATAGAGTCAGTTGTTTCAGGGATGTGCTGTTCGATCGCCTTGGTTACAAGATTATCCCACATCGTTGAGGATGCCTTTCCGTTTTCCTGTGACTCTTCCTCAGCCGAGGAAAAGCTTTCACCTTCCTGTGATTCTTCCTCCGTTGACGACAGAGTGTTTTCATCTGAGGTCTCATGACTTGCAAAACTATCCGCAGAATCATTGTTTTCTGACTCTGTGATTTTCGTTATATTGTCGTTGAAGTGATGGTTCCCATATTCTGAGGAAGTGTTTTGATCTTCATTGTGACTTTGAAGTGATGTTGTATGATGGTTATACCTATCCTGATGACGTCGCATATCATGATCCCGAGTAAAAGTTTGACCACACTCGGTGCATGTAAACAGTCCCATGTTTAATGTACGGCACTCGATTGACTAATAATATTGGTATAGTGAGATGTACTTCTATATAGCATATAATTCCCCCCAGGTGGCGTTGTACGCCCTGCGATCGTAAAGCGTCCGGCGCCCGCTTAACGCCCGCAGGGCGTCTGTTAGTGGTAGTAAGGTTACATACTTTAGGAACATTTCACAGGTCATTTTCTATCCTAGCAGCGAATGGACACTGACAGTTGTCATCTCAGATGTTTCATTTCCTTACTGTCTAAATCTGGAATAAGTATTCCCCTGTGTGACTATGTTTCTATATGTTTTTCTGTTTGGCTCATGTATATTTTAACCTACACCATTTTCTCTATCGGTTAGTGAGAGCATTTCTAAAAGTCTGCTCTTTGTTCATAGTATATAAAGCTAAATCGCAATGTTTAATTTTCTACATTCTAAACCATTATGCCGGCTGTAATAACTGTAATCACCCTCCCAGACTTGTCGGGGTGCCAGGTAATTAGAACGATAAACATAATGGTTACAGTTACTGTAATATCATTCTTTGTATTTATCTAGTGTTACTAGCTAACTGATGTATAATAGATTATAGCTTTACACAATCTCTCTATTGACGCGTGTAGAGTATATATTTATAGATTTAATAATAGAAACACTATGAACCCTTATCATTATCACCCACTGTCCTAAAGCGACGGCCGAAACTGTTCTCCTGACGTCATGGGAAATCCCCATTTCATAGCGGTGGTGCAATAAGACCTGCCTGGTTTTTACGTGGGGAATCCCCGTTTAAAGACGAATCGCCGCAGTACCCAAGGGAGGTAACTCTTCCAATACCTCAAAGTATTCTAGCCTTTGTTTATCTCCATTTGATCGTGTTTTTCAGCGGTGTAAAATCCGGGTTTCCATTTACGAATATGAATCAAAATTCCATCCAGATATTCACTCACAGTTAAATATACGTCTTGGGCTAGCAAAATCTGATTTTCACTTCTTTTGTTCATAGTTAAACACTGTTCAATGATATCAAAAGATTCAGTCAGACGCCTCCAAAAAGCACCCGTCAGAGTCAATGTTTTGGCTATGCCATCTTTGTTTGACGGAAAGTAGATTTCAACACAAGGACACAACGTGTCTAAACGTGATAAAACGAAACTACAAAGCGTGCCCAGACTTGTTCGGGGCGATCAGAATAGCATACAAACTTGCCTAGACATGCTAGACAGAAACAACCACAACAGGCCCAGACATGTCGACACGACCAAGGAAGGTAACTCCAATAAGTATTCCAGGTCAGGATTATCTCCCTTTGACCGTTTCTACACCACTAGACACTATTTTGCAGATATATACTTATTTTTTTATTTTATTTTTTTTAAAACCTATCCATACATTCTTAAGATAGTTTTCATGCTGGCTTTTTATAAACAAACTGATCTAAAGCGACTAAACTGCCCTAAAGTGAAACTGGCCTAAAGCGACTTCTTTTTCCCTAGTTTCTTTTTCTAATTTTTCTCTCTCAAACTGCATTTTTTCTCTTTCTCTCTCATTTAGTAATTTCTGCATTTCTATTCCTTTATCCATTTTAAACTTTTCTTCTTGCACCAGCCATGATTTATCTGAATCAGGTAAATATTCACTTAATGCGGTTTCGTCAAACGCTTCAATCTAAACTAAATTTTGAGCAATATCACGTTGTAATATTTGTTTACGAGAAGTTTTTTTTAGGTTTAACCCTAAATATTCGACAAACAAAAACCAATTGTTCCTACTTAAAGAATCAAAAATGTCCTGATTGGGCGCTTGCATGAAAACGCCTGGATTAAAGTCAGACATGGTGAATAAAATCTGCTTGTATAACAAACATCTTCGTGGAACTAAACCATCAGATGTGGCCAAATCACAAAGATTTTTCAAATCCACCCTATGTTGACGTGGTATTGAAAAGCCCGTGTGAGCGTATCAGAATAACTTCAATCCACTCAGCCCGAGTGCTGGAGCATTGTGGCTCTGCTTAAGCCATATGTGTTAAAGTGGCATGAGCTGCCAAAATGTTGATATTTTGACATTGAAACAGAATGTTGAAATTATTGGCTATTTTTCTCAAGACGTATAATTCAGAAGCTTTTTAGTTCTTCTAGTCTGGAAAATGTACGATAAAGTAGTGTTTTGAACTAACTTTGGCTTAGAATGAATGAATGGTCATCCCGGTTATTTAAATTTTGTTTACTTTTCAACACGTTTTCGGTTCGCACAGGCCACATACTGTATGGATTTTCCTCATTCCAACGGCGGCATGGTATATATTACCATATACCGCAGGCGTAGAGCGACTTAGTATATACTAAGTCGCTCTACGCCTGCAGTATTTGGTAATGCTTGCAATGCTAGGTGGGTCGTGACTTCACAAAGAAAATGGCTATTCGAATAAATGCCAACAAATCCCACAGTTGAAAGGCGCATGTAAGATGAGACAAACAGAGATTGTGTTATTTTATTGGTCAGTGATATATATTCCTGCGCTTGATGAAACCCTATTTAGCCCGGCGAACCACATGATTTGTAACGTAAAAAAGACAAACGTAGTTTCGGTACATATTAGGAATCCTTCAATGCTTATATAACTGATCGAGGCTGAAAGTTAACAAACCGAGTGCTGGCCCCTTACATTGCCTTGTACATTGCCCTCAATAAAGTATGGTAATTGTACGTTTCACGGCCAATTTTTAGTCGTCACATTCAAAATGATCT
Organism: Lepidochitona cinerea; assembly: GCA_963971465.1. Taxonomy (NCBI): domain Eukaryota; kingdom Metazoa; phylum Mollusca; class Polyplacophora; order Chitonida; family Tonicellidae; genus Lepidochitona; species Lepidochitona cinerea. The sequence continues at coordinate 6,593,115 of OZ020551.1, forward strand.
GCAGTCTATCAGAGGGTAGTTCACGTACGTAAATCCCCCAAGTTTCAGACTGTGTCCGAGGCCAATCGCATTCTCTCGAGATCTCCTGTGGACGTTAGGACTAGGGTAACTTCATATTTCATATTGTGTCCGTGGTCCGTGGTATGGTAAGGCGACTAGTAGCGAGCGAAGAAACCGAACTTCGTCTGTCTTCACAATCGTATTCTCGCGAGATTAGACGTAGTTAAATCTGGACTTCAGGACTAGGGTCTGTCTGTCGGCTTTGACAGGCACATAAATCCCCGAAGTTTCAGACTGAACATACTCTTGCATTGGGAGCATACCTCGACTGTCCCTGATCCCTTAGGTTTACACCATTGTTAATAAGTTAATTATAGTAGCCAGAATTATGGCTTCAAAATTTGATAAGCAAATCATGTTGTCAAATTATGCTGTGGAAGCACTTAGTATAAATTCTGAAAATAAAGACCAGGGACCTGTTTCACAAAACGGCGTAGCGTAAGTTTTTACGTAACTTGCATAGCAACGTATCTCTACAGCATGGGTGGCTATAACAGTTATGTAAAAACTTACGCTACGCTGCTTTGTGAAACAGGCTACTGAAGTTCGATCTGTACGCATGCTTCATGAATTGCTAAAGACCTAGCTTTGAGGCCTTTTGATTTTGCCAATTACGCAAAACCATACATCTACATTCAAATAATATGTTGTGTAAATCTGAAACAAACTAAAAGTGAGTAATATATATATAAATCATTCGAATGTATTGATCATTTTATTTCTATGATTATTTGATCCTACAGATTCTACCCCGACTTGTACAAAGACGCAATTCCAGTGTGGAGTAAAGAAAGAGTGTGTAAACATCAAATGGCGCTGTGATGGTGATACAGATTGTTCAGACGGTACCGATGAAGACGGCTGTGGTGAGTTATATGTACAAATTCATTTTAATACGACCGGCTTGAAAAGCGGGCTGTATTATGGTATCATCTGCGTCCGTCCGGCAGTCGAGTCCGGTAGTCCGGCAGTCCGCTTTCCCTTCCGCTCCATAACTTCCAAAGTTTTGATTCCAACTTGACAATTTTTTCTGGATATATACCTTATGGGTAGAAGGTGTGTCGCGAACTATTTTTGACATCACACAGTACATAATATGGCAGGTATATTGGATTATGTAATATTCCCTTCCGCTGCATAACTTCAACAAATATGATCCGATGTTTTCAAATCTTTCATGTTACATACCATATTAACAGACAGTGTGTCAAACATTGTTTATGATATCAACTATTGCAAATTATTGGATTATGTATGTTCCCTTTTATTCTTACTTTCATTTTCATAAAAATAACCTTTAAATTGTAAAATGGCTTCTACTAGTCCGATTCTCATCAAAAAAGGATTTTTTCTAACTGCAATGATGTTTCTAAATTGATCAAAACTATTATTAAATCAATATTTAACGTTTTAATCAAAAGAAAAACACATATAAGGATTAAAGTTTTATCTACAGACAAAGAGATAAGTAACTTAGCCTTGTTCTATTTACCATGTTGTAAACATACACTAGCTCTTATCACAAGTTCTGAAACCGTTATTGCCTTCTCTACCACATGGCCTCTTCTCTCCATAAATATAGGCCTTGTATTAATGTGTTCCTTTTCATAGCCATGCTGAACTGTTATATATATTTTTTGTAGCCAAATAATATAGATAAATGATATTATGAGAAAAATTTTCAAATCTACTTGAAGTGGTGTGAGCTGCGAAGTTGCCAATTAATTACATTTAAGTATGAATAGTAAATTATGAATTGCTTTTCTAAAAAATTGAAACATTTTAGTCCAATCTATATTGACAACAAACTGAATGTTTAACATCTCGATTTAACAGCAGCGAGAATTGATGACTTGTACCGAGTACCAATCTAGTTAATGATCGTTGATCCAAATAGCCCATTTTAAATTTGATACAAATGGATTTTAAAGATTTTAGTGGTATGATTTCATTTTGTTGACATTACATCACCTTTTACCAAGCTTTAACCTCCTTCCTCAAATAAATATGGAAGGATTTGTTTTGGTATGACCGCAGTTACTGTGCCTTTGCGGGCGTATTTTGGGTTTCCCGAAACTCTTGTTCGGTATGATTCCTGTCAGAGAACCTTGGCGTTCACGACTGTCAGGTTTCATGAAGAAGAGGGGAGGAATCTGACAATATTTAGTGGGCTCAGCCAGCTATCATTGCGCCTAGCCCGGATTTTCGGTCTAAGGGCGACTTGTATTATATTTAGCTGGTAATGTGAATCGCCCTTCAGCCCGAACATCTCTCTCAATATGTTTATGGTATAAGTCTTAAGTTAAACGACACACTTTCGAAAATGACTGCCCACAATAATTTACGCGACGCCAATTGCTGGAAATTTACCTTTATTGAAAGACCAGACCGAAGGCAAGATTTTCAGGCACACGACTTGCACGTAACTGTTGTTTTAGGAACGATTCCTCCTAAGATACTTGCTGTCTTCCACAAAAGTGACAAGAGACCGGCCATTGTCGACCTAATTTTCAAATTGCGCATGCTCATCAACAGCTCCCTCTGGCGGTGCCGAACAAACGGCCCGTGACGTTTGTAAAAATGGAGATCAATCTCATTCTCGCGAGATCCCCTGCTACTACGTGGACGCGACGGACCTCTCAGGCCGTTCCAAGCTATTTTACCCAAAATTTGGGTAATCAAACTTACTTCCAAAATTGATATGTACGTGATCTTTACCTGATTCTATATGTTGGCTTGTATTTCGTTTTTGGTACACGCCCTTAAGTTTTGAATTATCGTTGAGGAAATACAGGGACTATATTTCTACCCTCCGCGATTGTGAACAGGCCAGCGTACAACATGTTATTTTGTATGTCTACGTCATGTGATTGTAGTGAGAGTATTTCTCCGCAGCTCTGGCAAAAGAGGATTCCCCTTAGCATACTAAGGCAAATGACTTGGAACGGCCTGAGAGGTCCGTCGCGTTCACGTAGTAGCAGGGGATCTCGCGAGAATGAGATTGAATGGAGATCTGTCAATGGTGCAGGGCAGAAATAGGTCATGACCAAAGACTTCAGAGGATATACGAGTGACGTATTTCTACGACGCCCCGCCCAGCTTAACTGGTACATTGAGTGTTTTACTATGGCGGTTTAATACGTCAGGTTGAAAGCCAGTGGACTTTGAAAGAAATATTGACTGCATAAGGAAAAGTTTACCACTTTACAGCCGCGTAAGTTTGACAAACTCCTTCTTCGTGGTCTATACTATCGGGATACAGTGGTAAATATTTAATTTTTTGCTTATTTGTTGTGAAATTTGCGCCGCCGTTTTCTTCGGCGGGACAAGTTAAAAAATATCGTTCTTTCATTATGGAAGTAATCTGGGCTTTGACGAATACGGAAAAAAAATTCAGCAGAGCTGGGCAATCATTGCGCCCTGTTCTCGCGTCATGCAAACATTGTTTTTATTTATTCATTAATATGGGGTTCTAACCGGATGTCGAAAGCAGATCAATACTGATATTATCCAATTGAATATCCGGCGTCCAAAAGGACGAATTTGGATGGAACATGAAGGCATGGCTAAACGAAAGAATGATCTCAAGCTGCGAACATTTGGTCCAGTTTCTTGTGACGCTACCAATATTTTATCCTTATAACACGCAGGCACATTCCCTCTATTAATTTATTGTGTAAGATAATACCCGGATGCTACCTTCTCCCAATGACAGAGTTCGTTGTATAGACCGATTCCCTAATGACTCTATCAGCTGTTAGACCTGTCCATTACGTGAAGCCAGTTGGGGGCGGGGGGATTTAAATGATGGTGATTTAACCGGATTGTAGGCATATTATGTTATATATGGTCAAGGATGTGAGAGGTGCCGTTTTATACGCGAACAATGCGTTGACAATTGCAAAAAACTTAATAACATATAAAAAGTACATATAGTATTACATTGATTCCCCAATTACAATCATTTTGCTGTTTTAAAGAATTTGAACCCTTCTCTTTAGGTTCCAAAGATAACAAAACAACTTGCGGACCTGGCTTTGTGTCCTGTGGGAATGACAGCATGTGTGTACCGGAAAGATGGGTTTGTGATGGCGATACTGATTGTCCCAATGGAAGTGATGAAATGAACTGTACTAAAGGTAGATGGGTCACTTTACACCCATTCATTTTCCGCCCCCGGTTAACTGCTGTTCGCAAAGGAAGAAATACTATACATTTGAACGACCAATTGGTGTTAATGTACGATCTTGTTTGATAAGCTTAACATTCTCGCTAACTAACTTCTTATATAATTCAAGAAATATTCACATTATTACAAACTTCCCGAGCAGATTAGTTATATAAATGGATGCTATTACAAGTAGATTGTCTGTACAAATCGGGCCTGCTGTAAGCAGATTGTCTGTATAAATCGGACCTGCTGTAAGAAGATTGTCTGTACAAATCGAAGCTGTTTATAGCATGCAGATTCTCTGTACATATCGGGGCTTTTGGAAGCAGATTGTCTGAAGATATCCACGTTGTTGGAAGCAGATTGTCTGTAGATGTCAGGTCTGTTGGAAGCAGATTGTCTCTACATATCGGGCTTGTTGAAAGCATATTATTTGTACATATCGGTGCTGTTGGAAGCAAATTATTTGTCCATATCGGGGTTGTCGAAAGCAGATTGTCCCGGCATATTTGGCTTGTTGGAAGCAGATTGTCCGTACATATCGGGCCTGTTGGAAGCAGATTGTCCGTACATATCGGGCCTGTTGGAAGCAGATTGTCCGTACATATCTGGCCTGTTGGAAGCAGATTGTCCGTACATACCGGGCCTGTTGGAAGCAGATTGTCCGTACATATCGGGCCTGTTGGAAGCATATTGCCTGTACATATCAGGTCTGTTGGAAGCATATTGGCTGTACATACCGGGCGTGTTGAAAGCAGATTGTCTGTACATACCGGGCCTGTTGAAAGCAGATTGTCTGTACATATCGGGCCTTTTGAAAGCAGATTGTCTGTACAATTGTCTGTTAAGTCCTAGTAGCACTACAGAAACTGAGAACTATACTTTTTTTCTCTAACAGATACTGAAACAACGCCAGCTGCACCTAAGACAGTGAGGTTTGATGACTGTTTAGTTTACACCACTCGTAACGAAATCCGTCGAGTCTGTCCTTACAACAACACTTACGAGATATGGCTAACGGACCATGATGCGATAGGAATGCTTGATGTCGATATAGATCACACAAATAGATGCGTGTTCTTCGCAGCTGGTCAGAAGGGGAACACATTCTCAGTCAAGGTAAAAAAGAATCATGGAAATGATACTCAAAATAATCCTTCCAGGCACACTCTTAGCTAAAATCAAGAAAGCTTGTTTACATTCTAAAAATAAGGCCGTTGTCTGTATTTTCCCCAGTCAGAAGAAGGTAAGATCTCCCATTTTTTATATCAATTAGTATTTTTAATTTGAAAATGAATTGCCAGGTATCCGCAATGTTAACATAGAACAATCCCGGCAATCGGCATATATTAAACGTCTTAAATGGCTTGAATCGCGAATTTTAAACCACCCAGCAATTGACTCAATTTTCGGAACTAACCTGAGAAATTCAGACGGCCGTGTTGACTTCATGTACACAGAAAGGCCTTCCGATAACTTTGAAACAGTAAATTCTAAACAAAAAGATCTGAAATTAGTGTATTCCAATATAGAACTGATCGATGCTGACTTTCGGACTTCAATTCTGGGTAGATCTTCACACATTTCGAAAATAATTGGACATTTTTTTATGACCCATGTTTAATTTCAGCGATACAAGCAGTAAGCTTGTAAAAATTTCCTTTCTTCACAAATGTCAGAAAGGCTATGACCACGAGTGAGCCTTTAATAGTTTAAATCACGTTAAACCGGCTATAAAAAAATGCACAAATAATTGCTTTTCGTGATTCTTTGATTTTCTCTTCTGTAGGAACATTGTCGATGGTCGGGAACTCGTCGAGTATTTGTCACCAACATGGCTGGTCATGTAGAGGGAATAGCATACGACTGGATACATGAGAACTTGTACTGGTTGGATACCCGTAACAAACAACTGATAGTCACCGACAGAGCAGGGAGGTTTTATTTCACTCTCTATCAAGGCGACATTTTTGATGCAGCCCGTGATCTTGTACTTCATCCGACCAAAGGGTAAGGGATACCGGCAATTTTAACCCGATAGCAATCCTAAAGTGTTTGTGAAACAAATTATCTGCTCTGTTGAGTGTTACTAAAGGAAATATTAGCAGAGAAATGGAAGAATAAGAACACGTGTTATATATTCATGAACACTTAAACACACAGGCACAGGGAAAATCATCTTGTCTTCAGGGAAAAGTTTTTGATTGTGTTAAAAAGAGGTATATAATTTAGACCTTTATACCCAATTATAAGTTTGTAGATAAAGTATTGTTTTGAAGTAACTTAGGCTTAGAATGAATGAATGGTCATCCCGGTTATTTAAATTTTGTTTACATTCCAAACATTCGGTTCTTATAGGCCACATACTGTATAGATTTTCCCCATTCCAACTCCAATAATTTAGTTTTTTGATGGCCTCCAAAGCCTCTTGGTGTCGTGAAGATCAGAAATTATCAAAAACGTGCGAAATTTGGCAGCTTTTACATTTTCCCTCCAGATTTGCAAAAAGCTGGATCCACCCCTGTACATAATATACAATTTCGGTGCTTATTAGTTTTGCTTGGTTTGGACCCAAAATCTAATATATCTGCACCCCTCTTAAACTTAGGTACCGGTGTCTTTTTTACCAGCTGGTGATTCCGTCGGCAGTATATTTATCAATGGGTAGAATGAGCTACTTTCCCGTGAATCCCATTCAGAATAAATTAGAGTAGATTTTCACCTATGTGGAACAGTTGTCAGATACTCGCAGAAGGTTTCCTCCGAGAGTCCGGTTTCTCGGCCCCTAATCCTGGCAACGCCGCAATGCAGGTGAAATAATTTTGAGAGCGGCCTCAACGCCAATTAATTGATCGTACCCGCTATTAACTTTTAAACGCCTCTTGAAGAGCACACTCGCCGCGAAAATCCAGAATACTGCTTACATAAAAACAGTGGGTGGTTGTCTGTATTTTTCCCAGACGAAAGAAGTTAGGAACTTTCTATTTTTTACCAAAATTTGAAAGTTTTGGTATCATTTAGTCTTTTTGTATTGGCGGCAAGTGGACAAGCTAGTTGTGGAAGACACCATGCACTATTTGAGAGTGAGGACGGGGATTTTACAGATTAAGTGACACTTATGTTAAGGTCTCTGTTTTCACTTTCGATAAAGGCGTTGACACTAACTATATTAACATATTTAATCGACTTGGAGTGTAGTCGATTCAAAGCCATTAATGCATATACTCGTGGTGTTGTGAGATTGAACTATTAATTCCTTTTCTTCGCTGACATCATATAGGTTGTTGTTCTGGTCTGACTGGTCCAGCACTCAGCCTGCTATCACTAGAGCCTCGATGGCGGGAGATGAGACCACCGTAAAAAGAATCGTTACTGGTGCTGATTTAGAATGGCCAAATGGTTTGGCATTAGATCGAGATAATGACCATATCTATTGGGTTGATGCTAAACTGGACAAGATCAAAAGGTGTGGATTAGATGGAGAAAAGATTATCGTTGTTTGTAATCTGAACAAACTATCCCAGCCATATGGTCTGGCAGTTTCGGAGGTAAATTCATTAATTACATAAGGTATTCTGAATCAATCTTTGAAAACAAGCGATAATTTAGAGCATTGCTTGTAGACAATATACCTTATGGTATTCATTTTAAATCACCCTTTTAAACAGGTTTCAAATAGTTTTATGTGATTTTCCGTGTTGAATTGAAAAATCCCGTTTGGCTTGAATTCATTAGAACCGGTTTTCGAACGTGACTAATTTATTTTGAATAATTCAAATCACAAGCAAAACCTATTAAGTATATGGAATAAAAGCAAAATCTAGTGACTATTTCAATTAACTTACAATATTTTTTTTTAGAAACGGTTTGTAAGAAAAGATATGGCGGATTTTTAAGTAATGCAATTTCAAAACGAAACCTAAATCATGACCGGACTTTACCAAGATAATTCTCTGAGCGGTTTTCCTGTAGAAAACCTATAGTTACGTGTCTCAGGACTTCGGGTGAGATTTGGGGTGCGGTCCAGATGTGTGCCATTTTAATATCATTGAAATATTTTTTCTTTCACAGAAATATATTTATTGGAGCAGCTGGAAGTCATCTTCCATACAAGGGATTAGTAAAGATCCTCGATCAACAGAACCAGCCAAAGATATCGTTACGGGCTTGTACGTCCCCAATGGCTTAGCAGTATTTCCACGGAATGCATATAGGCCTAGTAAGTGTATGAATAACACTGTCATTGCCAACGCTTTAACCAAACGTCACTGCTACCTTGATCTAAAAGACTGTTACGTCCCCCAAGGGAGGTGCAGTTCCATATGCATATAAGTAAGCAACGGTCGGCATCCAGGTATAGTTGACAATGTCAAGAAGTTCAAGAACATGTTCCCTTTTCTTTTAATACATAGTATGACTCCATTGCATATGGAGAATAACTAGCATATTTGAATGCCCACACGCCATTACTGACAATGTAATCAGAGTATCGTTTGATAAATGTCAGCGGTCACCACACATACTTTGTCATATAGTTTAGTTCAAAATTATTAACACTTACTTGTGATCATGAACGATTTGTACGGATCTTTCTTCTTCAGAGTCTTCAACATGGTCTTGCCCATTGGATTGCCCTCATTTGTGTCTTGTGGGTAACACAGGGAACGAAACAAGTTTTGCTTGTCGATGTTCGGAAGGTTTTGATGCTGTGTCAGTGGATGATCGTACATATGAATGTGTTCAGGCCGCATCTACTACCGTGGGTAGGTCTTTCGAAGTAATATGTCACTCTTGCCGGTAAACATCATTGGAAAAGTTCGTGAATTTTTTTTTTTTTTTTGACAAATGCAAATAGTTGTTACTCTTGTGCTTGTTTTTATCAGATGACGCTGATGCCACTGAAACAACAACCTCAACACGCATTCAAACCAGGTTAACGACGATGTCATCCCCGAAACCAACAAATCTTCCATGCACGACAACTACATCCAAAGGTGAGTTTTATGGTAAAAAACCCATAAAATAATTTTATTTTCACAATCCAAACTAGATGTTTCGCAACCACATCCTATGCAGGCCTATTCTTTTCCTGTTTATATGCTAGTACTTTTTAAAGGAGGGGAAATCTCTAGAAATACATAGGGATTATCGTCGATAACAACCTTCAAAGTACTTAAAACATTTCACGTCAATTACCTCCAGTGACCCTCAAGCTAATAAAAACAGACAGAAGTATGTCCTTTCAGTGGCTTATCTGTGTAGCCATTTTTCCGTTTTAGGATGACGTGATGTTGGTATAGCTATTTTTAGATAAAAAATGACGTATTTTTACCGCTCTCTAATGTATAAGGGTAGATTCAGGTCCAAAAAAACATGGCGACAAACTTGAAGTGGGAAGATTGTCTCCGAAAATATAGGTCAGTATGCAACCGCGCGCCATTACTTAGCCAGCCATTGGCTAAATTGCATCAGATGGCTACTCTATAACGCACTTAATTTTTTAATCAACAATAATTGGATAAAACTAATGAAAAAATGGTGGCGGCCATGTGAATGGCCTATGGAGATTATTCTCTATTGTAACGCCACCTTCAAATTTCAATTATTCACTTACGAGGGGATAAAACATACATTGGACAGTTGTTTTGGACTAAATGAACTCTACTCTTTCCATCTAAACTAGTCTAAAGCTTAGATGTTCTTTCCCTTTAAGTTTACTATGAAAACTTTCCATTACTGCAGGACCCACGTTTCCATTTCGGACTGTGGTACTAAAGGGGGATACCTACACAGAACTAGTTCCAACATGTTCTCCACTGCGACTTCACCGGTTATGTCCCCTTAATTGCTTCATTCAAGTTGACCAACAAACAAACGGATATTGTTTCAAATGCCATTGTCCATAACATATGCTCACATGAAATATTTTTTCTTTGAACCTTCTTTTTCCTCTTCCTTTATTTTGTATATTTGTGTGTGTAACTTTTGCATTGCATTAAATATAAGAAAACAGATTTCTGACGTTTACTTTTTATTTACTGTTATCTTCATCTATATGGTGTTAATTTCAAGTATCAAGTGTGTATGATTAATTCAATGTTTCTTCAATTTAAGATGTTTTGTTAGATTTAATTATTCAGGAACACAAGGTCCCAGACATTACATTAAACCGATATTTGGCGAAGCGCTGGTGTCAGTCGCACTACGCCAAAATCTACATACCAATCTATTTAACATTGAATATTCACCTGAGCCCCCTCCTCGAAGCCAAAATGTAGAGGTGCTCAGCCACGTTTCGCATTTCCTGCTTGCCGAAACCCATATTGCACTCTAAAATGATATTGAGATTGAGCAAACGATACATATCGAACTAGAAACCCATCATAATGATGCAATTGAAGAATAAGAAATCTGTTAATACTCTTAGATCGAACTTTTTTCAAATACGAATATAAAAAAAACTATGGCTGTTTTTATTTGAAGATAGCTCATCTTCTTATCTCAATTTAAAAAAAAATTCTAACGGTTGATTGAAAATAAAAGTTTTAGAAACGTATTGTTAGTTTTTGGAAAGTGATCTAATAAGCACGAAGGGAGAATATATTCTTTCTAAAAAAAAGTCAGAAATTTATCGCACGCCTAACCCATGCCCAATGATTTCTTTTTCACCTTGTGACTAACGTTGAGTGAAGATAAAAGTTTTAGAAACGTATTGTTAGTTTTTGGAACCTTTACACATAACTTGGAAAACATTACTGCAGTGACTTCTGTTTCATAAATAGCCTTTTGAGAGTAATCGGAAGTTTTGGTGAAAAATAAACCTTCGATCTTGAGGAAAAATAGATACCGTCAACTAAGCAAGAAGGGAGAGTTTATTCTCTTTAAAAGATTCAGAAATTTTTCGCACGCCTAAACCATACTTAATGATTCTTTTTCACCTTGTGAATAACGTTGTTCTTTGGAAGATCAAGGGTTTTTTGTATAACTTGTCACAAGCGGGCGACAGGAAACGAAATTTATGTTTAGCGTTTATTGGCATCTCTTAGTCGTGTTTCCAGGCCGTAAGGGGTTGACTTATGGTTGGTTGATTGATGTTTTAAGCCGCACTCAAGATTATTTTACTTATAAGGCGGCGTTGCCAGGTTTAGTGGGGAAGGAAACCGGGCTCATTGCCCGGAGGAAACCCCCGACCTTCGGCGAGTACCTGGCAACTCGTCCACATACGGCGACTGAAAACTCCTCTCAATTTTTTCCCCATTTTTATTTGGTATGAGTGGGATTTGAACCCGCGCCGCATCGATGGAAGGTCTGTGGGACCGAGGGACGATCGCTCTAACACACTGAACCACCGAGGCCCCTTTGGCTTATGGGGACGTCTTAATTTCTTCTTTCCTGGGCTATATAATGAAGCATTTCTGTGTGTGAAATGTATTATTGAGACGCCAAAAATGCGAGATTTTCTGAGAGGTGAAGAAAGGGAAGAGTTGAACTATTGTCCCAAAGCAGACAGAAATAACAGTGTCTTGTTCGTCTTAGTAAAGAAGCTAATGGTATGTGTGGACTGCTTGAGGTTTCTTCAGATTTACCAGATGGCTTGGAAGATGCAAGTGCCCTCAACCAAGCCCATTAATGTCCAAGTAGCAAACACCACCACAAACTCCATTCGCCTATCAAGAAGATTCTTACTTGGACCCATCTCAGCTATGTACTCAGTTACAGACAGGCCAAGAAACCCGAAGTATTCTATCAACAGCCATCCCGAGCAAGATAAATGGAAAACTGACGTTGATCTTACACCATGTCATCACACTCCCAACCAAGGAGCAGCTATGAGAAAACTTTTAAGAGAGGAAGCAAGAATTTTATCTAGAGATGATGACGACGTTGTATCAAATATCTACATATGGCCATTCAGTTGACAGTTAAAAACTAGTCCAAAAGAACTATGTGTCCATCCCAAGTAAGACTTGAAAATTCCATATCGCCCATAAATAATGTATATTTACAGTCAATTTGAACTGGAGTTATAGTCTATAACAATCTATAACTAAATGCTGGTACATGAATATTAGCCATTGATGTCGACATATGATTCATTACACAAAAAGTCATAACTGTGCCGAACTACAAATTAAATTTCAAACCAAATGCTGGCACATGAAGATTGGCTGTTTAATAGGTAACCACGGTAAACATTGATGTCGACAAATAAGATTCTTGACACGCAATCATCCCTAAAAGTATGTTCACTCCAAAATTCATAACTGTGCAGAACTTCAGATCAAAATTAGAGCCCTGGCACAATTTATAGCCCGGTCACATGAATATTGGTTGTTTGGTAACCATGGAGAGCGAAATATTAGATTCATGACACGCCGTCAACCCTAGAACTATGTTCTTCAAATTGAAATTACAGCACGGACACGAACTGGTACCGAAAAACAAGGTCTGGTGAGCTAATTTATAACCATGGTAACCATGCATATGAGAAAACTGGAATCATGACACATCTTCATCTATGTATCTAGCCAAAAATCTGAACTGTGACTTTACAATCATTGGAGTTATAGCCCGGAAACGAAAGCGGACAGACGAACAAGAACGTGATACCATTATACGCTGCGCCATTCGACGGGGCGTATAAAAGCGACTAAATGCGAGCAAACGACAAATTTAATTTCGTGACGTTGTTTCGTCGAATGATTAAAGGTCACATGTTCAGTTGACCACCGGGATGAATTCAAGTTCAATTGATTAAAATAGGCAAGTTTGCGATAGAAATCACTATCTCGACTTCAGGAATAGGTGGACTTCTACAGTTCAAGGTTGCAAATTCAATATTTGGTATAAAATTTGATTGGTTGATGTTTTACGCCGCACAAGACTATTTCACCTATATGGTGGCGCTGGAAGGTTAAGTGGGGGACGAAACCGGGCCCATTGCGTCGCGTCGTACACCGGTTTATTAATTGACTGCGCAAGTTATTACCCAAATACGACCGTCGCGGCCGGGTAATATCAGCAGACGAATCAAGTTCGTATAAGCCTTAAGGCTGTATTGGCCGAGTTCAAGTCATATTGACCGAGTTAAAGTTAAATAAATAAATAAATATTGGCCGAGTTCACGGAGTGCGGCTAAAAGACGCAATTAACATGTGACGTCCCAGACGACAGATGTTGATATCAAAATGTCGACACCAGAGCGCGTTGTACAAGATGTTATTGAGAGGATATTAGAGTTGGGAGAAAAAACTACTGTTAGTGAATCCGGTTGCCGTTTTAGGATAGCGGAAGTGTAAAAAAACTTCTCTACTTATCCAGGAACAAAAAAACACAGAGGACAAATTAAGGTCGGACGTCAATTTGTTCAAGACATGGATTAAATGTTCAGAGGGCGACCAGCGGCTTCTTGAAAACATACCTCCTGTTCAACTTGACAGCTTGCACAAAAATAACTTCTAGTCTATTAATAAATAATATTCGGGTGGTTGCGGTGGTTACGGCCAATACGACAATACTCGATTAATAACATATAAATACACTGTACGCAACTGAAGTCATCGGGGGATGTGACGTCAGCAACTCTCTATCAAAATAAGTGGCTGTCGCCATCAGGACCTCTCGGGTCTGGGCCAAAGAAACGGAACATATATTTATTTTGCAGACAATTTGTTGCGAGTGAAAAACTAATTCACATACATGTATCACATTTACAAGGAGGTTTTTGGCTGACCGTCATTGTACTTGCTGTATTAAACAAATGTGCGAAGTTTCAAAATTGTAAGTCAGACTGCTTTAGATAATGTGTTTACAAGGCTTTTTACAGCAGCGGTAATGTAAGGGGCATCAATCTTGAAAAAAAAAAAAAAACATTCGAGCGCGTTATTTTCAATAGGCTTTTTGTACTTGCTGTATTAAACAAATGTCTGAAGTTTCAAAATTGTAAGTCTTTTAGATAATGTGATTAAGGCTTTTTACAGCAGCGGTAATGTAAGGGGCATAACTCTAAAAAAAAAAAAAAAAACATTCGAGCGCGTTGATTTTCAATAGGCTTCTTGTACTTGCTCTATTAAACTAATGTATGAAGTTTCAAAATTTTAAGTTAAAAACTTTTTTATTTGTGTTTACAAGGCTTTTTTACAGCAACGGTAATGTAAGGGGCATCACTCTTGAAAAAAACATCCGAGCGCGTGGATTTTCAATGGGCTCCTTGTACATGCTGTATTAAATAAATGTGTGAAGTTTCCAAGTTTTAAGTTCAAGACTTTTTTAGATAATGTGTTTACAAGGACCAATGGACAGACGGAGGCAACAACAATACCCTTCGGGCAAAATTTGCCCGAGGGGTTAAAAGGTATAAAAGAAAGTTAGTTTGAAGTCACCAGACTACAGCGAAGTTTCTAGTTGGTCTACAGATTCAGACTCACAACGACGATCGTCGCAAGAGTGGATCCACTGTCTGACCAGACCAGATTCTTGAACAAAATATCTAGCACGCCCAGCTCTGGAATACTTCTATTTATTCCCTATAACACGATTTCCAGTCCTGTCGGGTTGCAGCAAAACGCTGTGTATACCGGCCTTAATAGTCTTTTAAACCCGTTTCTTTTTATAAGCAATGACTGGCAGTTGGCCCAGAGGCCCAACCAATTTACTCTGAAGCAGTTTTGTATTTTTCTTTTATAATCTGGGCCATATATATATGCTGGCTTTATCATACTTGAACAGAAATGGTATAATACCCTTTTCACGACACCTCCCAGGGTCCAAGCTCAAACCAAAACGGTAAACAGTTGGTAACCAAAAACGTTTCCCTTCCAAATGTTTGTGTTTGGTATCTTCAGCGGAAGTGAGGAAAGGGATTCTCTCAAAAGGCATGATTTCGAAATGGTCCTTAAAGTGGCATCAGCTGTCAAAACGTTGATATTTTGACGTAAAAACAGAATGTTGAAATTATCAGCTATTTTTCTCAAGACGTATAATTCAGAAGATTTTTAGTGCTTCTAATCTCGAGAATGTACGATAAAGTATTGTTTTGAACTAACTTTGGTTTGGAATTAATGAATGGTGGTTCTGGTTTTTTAAATTTGGTTTACTTTTCGAACACGTTTTTGGTTCGTATAGGCCACATACTGTATGGATTTTTCTCATTCCAACGCCAATCATTTCGTTTTTCGATGGCCTTCAAAGCCTCTTACTGTCGTGACGATCAGATATTATTAAAAAAAATGTGAATTATGGCAGCTCATGCCATTTTAACCGAATGATATGGGGTATTGGTAATTGAAATGCTGTGCACAGCATGTCCAAGTCTAATACCAGATCAACGGTCGTAGAGAATTGGGAGTTTCTCGCGACTTTGTTTTGCGTTTACGGCAATTCATTGGTGTACGCCGGATGTAATGGGAAGTTGAGAGCCCTTCATGCAGGCTTGCCAAAACAAAAACTTTAACTACACAAAAACAGACTAAAACATATTTCCCTTCTGTCAGCAATTTATTTTTCCACCCAAAATGATGTTCAGAAGAAACTTAGTTGGCTGATTGAGCTTTTCTCCATGCACTGAGAGGTCCTTTGTCGGGCTTGTATTGTACAGTGACACCGTCAGGTACCAATCTTCCTTCAGCTCGCATCCTCTCATAATCCTCCTTATCCCATTTCGTGAAACCCCATTTTCTGGAAACGTGGATCTGGAAACAAAAATTATTTCAAGTAAGATTTGGTGACCGTTAGAAAAAATTAGTAATTTTGGAGTCGGAAACCCAGGCTACATTTGGTAAGCAGGCAATATTTTCTTATTGGTGTTGTGGCCTGTTCATAAATTCACTGTTGTGTTAAAGATCGCTACAGGTCTTGCCATAAGGCTCCACAAACCCTTCCAATTTGTTTGTAAAGGACATAACCATCCCAAGGAAGCCTCAACTTCTGTAAAGCAAACCATCATTCGAACAAGCCCTTACAAGCTCTGTTTGTATCAGACATGTAACCACCCCAAGGAAATCTCAACTTCTGTTTGTATCAGACATGTAACCATCAAGGAAATCTCACACCTTCTGTTTGTATCAGACATGTAACCACCCCAAGGAAATCTCACACCTTCTGTTTGTATCAGACATGTAACCACCCCAAGGAAATCTCACACCTTCTGTTTGTATCAGACATGTAACCACCCCATGGAAATCTCACACCTTCTGTTTGTATCAAGACATGTAACCACCCCAAGGAAATCTCACACCTTCTGTTTGTATCAGACATGTAACCACCCCAAGGAAATCTCACACCTTCTGTTTGTATCAAGACATGTAACCACCCCAAGGAAATCTCACACCTTCTGTTTGTATCAGACATGTAACCACCCCAAGGAAATCTCACACCTTCTGTTTGTATCAGACATGTAACCACCCCAAGGAAATCTCACACCTTCTGTTTGTATCAGACATGTAACCACCCCAAGGAAATCTCACACCTTCTGTTTGTATCAGACATGTAACCACCCCAAGGAAATCTCACACCTTCTGTTTGTATCAGACATGTAACCACCCCAAGGAAATCTCACACCTTCTGTTTGTATCAGACATGTAACCACCCCATGGAAATCTCACACCTTCTGTTTGTATCAGACATGTAACCACCCCAAGGAAATCTCACACCTTCTGTTTGTATCAAGACATGTAACCACCCCAAGGAAACCTCACAACTTCTGCTTGTACCACGCACGTAACCACCCCAAGGAAACCTCACAACTTCTGTTTGTATCAGACACGTAACCACCCCATGGAAATCTCACACCTTCTGTTTGTATCAGACACGTAACCACCCCAAGGAAACCTCAACTTCTGTTTGTATCAGACACGTAACCACCCCAAGGAAACCTCAACTTCTGTTTGTATCACACACGTAACCTAACAAGTTCTGTTTGTATCTGATGCAAACTAGTTCTTCTCCGATAAAGGATGGTTTATTATTAGTCATTTTTTTCATCCAATGGAAACATGGTTAACATGTATATATCTAAGAAATGTTTGAAACTCTCTTTAAACGTGGGTTCCATACTAATGATAAAAAATTAAAGACATCACCACGTCCTCAGTTGTTTTTTAACAACATAACCTTTTGACGACCAGGGAACTTCATCTTTGCTCTTCGGAAAGCTTCAAAGTGTTGTTAAAAAACAACTGAGGACGTGGTGATGTCTTTAATTTTTTATCATTATGTATATATCTTTTGACGACCAGGGAACTTCATCTTCGCTCTTCGGAAAGCTTCAATGGCCTGAGCTTTGTAACCACCCCAAGGAAACCTCACAACTTCTGTTTGTATCAGACACGTAACCACCCCAAGGAAATCTCACACCTTCTGTTTGTATCAGACATGTAACCACCCCAAGGAAATCTCACACCTTCTGTTTGTATCAGACACGTAACCACCCCAAGGAAATCTCACACCTTCTGTTTGTATCAGACATGTAACCACCCCAAGGAAATCTCACACCTTCTGTTTGTATCAGACATGTAACCACCCCAAGGAAATCTCACAACTTCTGTTTGTATCAGACATGTAACCACCCCAAGGAAATCTCACACCTTCTGTTTGTATCAGACATGTAACCACCCCAAGGAAATCTCAACTTCTGTTTGTATCAGACACGTAACCACCCCATGGAAATCTCACACCTTCTGTTTGTATCAGACATGTAACCACCCCAAGGAAATCTCACACCTTCTGTTTGTATCAGACATGTAACCACCCCAAGGAAATCTCAACTTCTGCTTGTACCACGCACGTAACCACCCCAAGGAAATCTCACACCTTCTGCTTGTATCAGACATGTAACCACCCCAAGGAAATCTCACACCTTCTGTTTGTATCAGACATGTAACCACCCCAAGGAAATCTCACACCTTCTGCTTGTATCAGACATGTAACCACCCCAAGGAAACCTCACAACTTCTGTTTGTATCAGACATGTAACCACCCCAAGGAAATCTCACACCTTCTGTTTGTATCAGACATGTAACCACCCCAAGGAAATCTCACACCTTCTGTTTGTATCAGACATGTAACCACCCCAAGGAAATCTCACACCTTCTGTTTGTATCAGACATGTAACCACCCCAAGGAAATCTCACACCTTCTGTTTGTATCAGACATGTAACCACCCCAAGGAAATCTCACACCTTCTGTTTGTATCAAGACATGTAACCACCCCAAGGAAATCTCACACCTTCTGTTTGTATCAGACATGTAACCACCCCAAGGAAATCTCACACCTTCTGTTTGTATCAAGACATGTAACCACCCCAAGGAAATCTCACACCTTCTGTTTGTATCAGACATGTAACCACCCCAAGGAAATCTCACACCTTCTGTTTGTATCAGACATGTAACCACCCCAAGGAAATCTCACACCTTCTGCTTGTACCACGCACGTAACCACCCCAAGGAAATCTCACACCTTCTGCTTGTATCAGACATGTAACCACCCCAAGGAAATCTCACACCTTCTGTTTGTATCAGACATGTAACCACCCCAAGGAAATCTCACACCTTCTGTTTGTATCAGACATGTAACCACCCCAAGGAAATCTCACACCTTCTGTTTGTATCAGACATGTAACCACCCCAAGGAAACCTCAACTTCTGTTTGTATCAGACATGTAACCACCCCAAGGAAACCTCACAACTTCTGTTTGTATCAGACATGTAACCACCCCAAGAAAATCTCACACCTTCTGTTTGTATCAAGACATGTAACCACCCCAAGGAAATCTCAACTTCTGTTTGTATCAGACATGTAACCACCCCAAGGAAACCTCACAACTTCTGTTTGTATCAGACATGTAACCACCCCAAGGAAATCTCACACCTTCTGTTTGTATCAAGACATGTAACCACCCCAAGGAAATCTCACACCTTCTGTTTGTATCAAGACATGTAACCACCCCAAGGAAATCTCACACCTTCTGTTTGTATCAAGACATGTAACCACCCCAAGGAAATCTCACACCTTCTGTTTGTATCAGACGCGTAACCACCCCAAGGAAACCTCAACTTCTGTTTGTATCACACACGTAACCTAACAAGTTCTGTTTGTATCTGATGCAAACTAGTTCTTCTCCGATAAAGGATGGTTTATTATTAGTCATTTTTTTCATCCAACGGAAACATGGTTAACATGTATATACCTTTTGACGACCAGGGAACTTCATCTTTGCTCTTCGGAAAGCTTCAATGGCCTGAGCTTTGTACTGCTCTCTGGTACGAACAGAGATGATAACCTGTCCAATATCAACACGAGCCACTGTGCCTTGAGGTTTGCCCCAAGCTCCTCTCATCCCAGTCTGAAGCCTGAAATATTAACATGACCAGATTAATAGATTTTTTCCAAAATGCATTCACAGCTTTGCAAAAATGAACAAGGCTTGACATGTAATACAAACCGACCAAACTGATCGCTTGAGGTTTTATGCCCATTCAAGATTATTCCACTTACATGTATATGACATTGGCAATTCTGGTAGGAAAGAAACCAAGCTTTGCCTAGATAAAGCCCTTGATTTTAAATACCTGGCAAATCTTCAACAGGTTTGTGTAAATATGCCTTACTGTCATAAAGATATATTCAGCCCAATCATGGGATAAAACAAGCTTTCAACAGGCATGCGAAAGATCGTTCGCTTGACAAAAAAATCAGATCAGATCACTCTTCACGCAGTAAAAAAACAAAAGCAGAACATAAGTGACTACGTATCAGTGCCATTATGTTGTCATACATGTTCTGCTAAAGCAACTAAGCCAGGTGCAAAACAGCATCTTGAGTTGAGTGCAGCAATATCTTACACATATTTACATCCTTTACTGAACAAAAAATCGGTTTAAAACTATTTCAAAACTATAAATAAACAAAGAGCAAATATTTACATCTTTTACTGAACTAAAGTTTCAATGTTATTTAGGACTCTTTGTAAAGGTCAGTTCTTGGAATTGTCACTGTGTAAACAAATACTAGCTGAATAAAAACAGCATTATTTAAGGACAAGGAAGTTGAAAACCTCAGAAAACAGAAAAGCTGGAATAGGCCAGTTTACAAAAGAAATATTTTATTGTATTTTAAACGGTTTCAAAATATTTTGCGATTACCAAACTGTCTGTTACACCGGTTTAATTTCCTTATGATGGTGGATCGTTCATGCCAACTTTTAACAAGAGTTTAAGAAACTCATAATACGCCCGCGAGGGTAAATTCATTGTAGCACACTATCTTAATATTCAATATTAAAGACATGCTTTAAACAGAATTTCGGCTGGTAGAATCTTTCAGTCACCTAAATAAGACTGGTGAATTTTAGTATTTAACAGAACACCTACCTATAAACTGCTACCTATATCTGAAAACTGTACCAAAGCTTTCAACGGCATTTAGAAGTTAATAGGTAAACAATAAGGTGAAGAATTACTTATGGATAACAACTTCTTGGTTTCTTGGGTGACGACGTTTTGATGTAGTTCTTACATCGTTATCAAAGCCCATAAGTAATTCTTCACCTTATTGTACCAAAGCTACTTGCAAAATTGTCTACACTACATATAGACATAGAACAGCAATTTCATTTAATTACGAATTAGACAAAAGAAAGAAGGCCGCAACTCATT
Organism: Lepidochitona cinerea; assembly: GCA_963971465.1. Taxonomy (NCBI): domain Eukaryota; kingdom Metazoa; phylum Mollusca; class Polyplacophora; order Chitonida; family Tonicellidae; genus Lepidochitona; species Lepidochitona cinerea. The sequence goes on from OZ020551.1 coordinate 6,613,999, forward strand.
TGGTCACCTTGGTTATCAAAAAGATGTTTGGATATAATTAAGCTATTCTGTGAAACCACAGACAGAATAACAGTCATTTCCTCAATTACTGAATGCCTAAAGGCTGGGTGACTGTTTTTTGTCAACACATATAGCGAGACTCCAATTTACTTTTAGTACTAGACACACCGTCCACTCATAAGATAGTTATAACTGAAAAAAAAATTGATAATCCATGCAATAAGTACAGAGTTACTCAATGTCAAAAGGCTGGTGACTGTTCTGGTCGCCACAAATATAGAGATCCCAATTCAATTTTGGTACAGGACACATCGTCTAATCAAAAGCTTCACATATTAGAAGAAAAAAAATTCTAATCCATGAAATAATTACGGAGTAACTCAATGCCAAAAGGCTGGTGACTGTTTTGGTCGCCGCAAATATCAAGACTCCAACTTAATTTTGGTACAGAACACACCATCTACTCATAAGCTAGTTATATCTGAAAAAAAAATTAAATCCATCGAATAGTTTCAGAGTTATAACTGCCAAAAGGCTGGGTGGCTGTTTTGGTCGCCAAAAATATTGAGACTCCAATTTAATTTTGGTACGCGACACACTGTCTACCCATAAGCTACATATATCAGAAAAAAAAAATAAATTCAGGCAATAGTTTTTAAGTTATGGAGCGGACACGAATCCGGGACGGACAGACGTACAACGGTATACCAATATACGCCCACTTTAAGAGCGGGCGTATAAAAATAAGTCATGTGTTTTAATTCCGCCAAATCAAATATACAATTCTTTTCTCTCGACCAAGTGGTTTTCTAACCTGTGACCCATAGATACATTGATTGTTTGGTGTTTTACGCCGCGCTGAAGATTATTTTACTTACAGTACCGTCACCTTCGAAGGGCAAACACGCGTCAAAGTTCACTAGTGAACACTGCAGGGGTTTCTTATCAGTTGAAGCGCAGGAATGTACAAGTAGTCCGGTGAACGCCAACTCATCGATGAAAAGGATTAGAGCCGGCTATTGAATCTGGAACGTTACCTGCTGTGCGGCCTGCGTTAGTGTCTGACTTTCTTTAGACTTGTCTGTCGCAGATAGTGTTTGTTACTTTTTATTTGTTTGTACGTTTTATATGAGGAATATGTTATAGTTGAAAGGACGAACAGAAACACTATCCATGTCAATTCAAAAGCAATCGGAATATGTTCGACACTTTTACCGAAATATCTCACAAATTTAGTAGCGCCGAGGTAACGTACTGGACTGCCATACGTGAGGTGCAAGGTTCTCATCCCTGGATAGCTGTATGATTTTTTATTCTTTCAGATTTATATATAAACAAAACAAGTAAATTTTGTTGTTATAAGAAAATTAATTAATGAAAAAAGTACTTAAAAGGGGCATGAGCTGCCAAAATGTTGATATTTGGCCATTATAACAGAATGTTAAAGTGGCATGAGCTGCGGAAATTCACACTTTTTTCACAATTTCTGATCGTCACGACAGTAAGAGGCTTTGAAGGCCATTGAAAAACTAAATGATTGGCGTTGGAGTGAGGAAAATCCATACAGTATGTGGCCTGCACGAACCGAAAACGCAAACAATATTTAAATAACCGGGACGACCATTTATTCATTCTAAGCCAAAGTTAGTTCAAAACAATACTTTATCGTACATTTTGGAGACTAGAAGCACTAAAGCTTCTGAATTATAAGTTTTGAGAAAAATAGCCAATAATTTCAACATTCTGTATTAACGTCAAAATATCAACTGTCTGGCAGCTCATGCCACTTTAAAATTATCTGATCAATTTGGAAATAAATATATGAATGATCTGTTGCGTTCTATCGTGAGTTTATATTGTGAAATTCCAGAGTGTGTTAGCGCTTCCCCGCTTGAGTTTCCGCTGAAATAAAAGGCTGAAGAGATTGAGGAACAAAAGCCTTCTTATAAGAGAGAATCATGGGGTTTTGTTAAATGCCTGCTATGTTAACCGTCTCATTAAGACCTTGTATAATCCTGATCAAGAGATTAGCTGATTTAAAATGACAATTTCACACTCATGGCGGTTTGGGCTGAAGGGGGCGGGAACGTATAGTTTACAATAACAACTGTACCTTACCCTTTTTAGGGAATCTATCTTCTCATCAACTGTTTATTCATTCTTTGGAATTTGATGGGAATAAAATGCTCGTAAAATCCAATTTGTTGAACAGTGTCTAACCACTGTCGCAAGTGTTTAAATGGGAGCCTTTTATTCGATGTTGTTTTTTAATTCAATCTTTGGTCGTTATAATGACAAGTATATCGGAAATATCTTTGGGTTACCATTACTTTAGTTGACAAACAAAGAACCTTGATGAATTAACATGCATCGCTATTAATATTTGAAAGTGACGATGCCTAAACTTTTACGCGTGTATGCCACAAGTAAATCAGCCGAAATCCATTGTGAAGTCTGTACAACAAAGTTATTTTCAAGTTTCAATCTCTGACACTTTTCATGAAAAATATATATCTAATCTTAATTGAAATGCATTTCTTTAAACCTGTTTGGGCCAAATGCATCAATGTTAAAAGCACACACAGATGAAGTAAAGTTAATATCTTTCAAGTGGCTATGCCTTGACTTTCAGGCGTACACACGCATGCATCACTCGTAAAATCCATTTCGTCGCTAACTCTCATTTTGAGATGCCAACCAGTGTGAAACCTATCTCTGTTTTGATTTAATGGGAATTACAGATTCCGTAAAACTAATAATATACATGTATAGAAGATTTCCCAATTTGGACATTATCCGGATTTCCGAGGCCATAGGGAATTTTGACTTGATTGAAAATAAACAGAAATCAATCAAACCTAAAACCCGAAGTCCGTAAAGTAAAGATCATAAAACGTTTACAATATACAAGCAGGGTATTCCAACAATTATGCAAAATAAATAAAATAAGCAAGTTGCCTTGACAGCTCTGAGCCTTCACTTCCATAGTAGTGAAGTGACAATTGAAAGATGAGTGAATAAAACAATAATAGCATAGAAAATAACGGATACTAAATACAATTTGGTCCAAATATGATTTTATTTTATTTCAAAACGTTCAGACGGTCCGTTGGGACTGAGAATAAAAACAAAGCTTGTCATAACATTAAATGAGCCAAGAAAAATCTGTCGGCTATAAGCCGATTTAACCCCTGTCTAACAGCAAGTCGCGGTTTACATAACATTGAACAATACAAATGATACTTTGTAGCCGAGTCTTTCACTGACATGTTTACTTCAAACGCTATGAGTAGAAACTCACACACTGTGGTAAGCCGTCGCCGTGTCCACTCTCAAGGCTGGTATGACATCACGGGCGGTTTATGACTTTTCCTGAAATAAACTTGAGGAAACTTAAATTTTTGTACCTAAGTTACATTTCGCACAATAGTACCTGTACTTTTCATAAAAGACTTGTAGAAACGTTTAATGAGATATGGAGAGCATTCTATCTGCGGATCTATTTAACCATGGCGTAGTGAAGCGGATTCGTTTCGGTGATGAGTCACAGCCACCGCGTGTAAACATCACTTTTCAGCCCTGAGGTTTTAATAGTTAACGAGTGAACGACAGAAGGGTATTTTCCTTTCGATGGCGACGGTACTGTATATGGCGGCGTTGTCAGTTTTATTGTGGGAAGAACCCAGGACCTTGGGCTGTTCGGATTGAGAGTCCAACGCTCTACCTACTGAGCCACGGAGGCCCCCACCCTATAAATACAAGGCCTGTGTCAGACGGAGCCACAGGGCCCAAAAGGGTTTTGAATGTTCTATTATTATAATATAGGGTATAGCGTTGACAAATTTTGATTTAAGTCTTAATTCATAGAACACCTAGATTTTTTTTAGCCAATCTGACAGAAACACCCCATTAATCTTTCTGTCGGGCCCTAGGCAATTGTAGAGGTACATGTATTGCAAACTGGCACATCAAATTAAAACTCCAGGTGTTAAAACAAAAATATATTCCCTCAACTCACCTATCAGCTCCAGCACATGACAACATCTTGTTAATTCGGATCACATGAAATGGATGACATCTCATTCTTAGATGAAAAGCATCTTTGCCACAGAATTTCACAAAATATTTGTTTGCACAGATTCTGGCAGCTTCTAAAGCTTCTGATGTCAACTGTTCGAATTCATCAGACACGAGATGGACACAGAGGGGAAACTCATCTACACGAGCCCTCTTTCTACCCAAGTCGAAGATACGAATTTTAGGATCTACAACAAAACATATGGGTCAAAGCAATCCTTTTGACATGCATGTAGACATCTTCTCTAGCCAAGATAAAATCTGCATGTCCCCATTCCGTGTTTTACCTTGGCGGATTACTCTACTCCAACCCGTAAATCGAACAGCGCCCACTGGTGAGAATGTAAGAGTTGTCTTTCCTAGACTTTCAGGGTCTTGGCCAATCAGCACTCGTTAAACAAAAGTTCAAGGTATACACAGCCGCCATTATGTTATTTTCAGTGTAAGCGCCCAAGGATTTGATTAGCTGCGAGAAGTTTTACTCGCATCCAATCAAAACGAGCTGTTCGATTTACGGGTTCAAGTAGAGTAATCCGCCAAGGTAAAACACGGAATGGGGACATGAAGATTTTAACTTGGCTTGCGAAGATGGCATGTAGAATGATTGAGGTTCTATGCACCCCCAACATTCAGCAAATCCGCCGAAAAGATGGAAGGCCTGTGTCAGACTCTGACCAAGGGGTCTATATAAAATGAAGTGAATGGTTTCCGGCCATTGAATCTTTTAGAATGAAAATAGGTCCCTTTTTCATGTTTGCAGGGACAGAATAATATATGTGACGCCATATATCAAGACAAACAAATTCTAAGCAAAGATTTTTTCAGAGATAGATTTTTCTTTGAAATCAATAGCAATATCCAGATCAACTGGCAAAATGATTTTGTTTAAGAACAAATTCAGATATCTGCTGTGTTAAGAAATAAACACTTTTAGTTAAATGTTTTACTTTTCACACCTATTCACTTATCAATTAGAGCAAGGGTGTGTAAATTGTCCTATGTGAAGCAGCCCAGGCCACTCAATTCACCATGGCAATAGGTAATGCTGCACCGATTGTCGTAGTGAAACTTGGGTAGGTTAATCCTATATTTTTATAAAAGCTTGAACACGGGCACAGGGGAAATGTTAGACTTAAATAAGTATGGAGACAATTTTCAAATTGTGTTAAAAAGGTGGTATGTCATTTCGACCTGTACAGCTACATCAGGGGTGTGAGAGCCGGCCCGAAAAAAAAGAGGAAAATTTGTTTGTCAAGAATACCCCCAAAGGGTTTGCTTAAGAGTTAAATCAAATCACGATCAATTTAAACTACTACTAAATTGACTGAGTTTGAGAAAAAAAAAAAAAAAAATTAAAAATCAAAAATTCTAAAAATTTTTTAATTACTGGACCTAAAGTAAATTGTACGTGAAAATGGTGCCATTTAACTTGTCCCTAATAGACTGCGAAATGATTTCTTCGAGATTTGAAACATTCCATTTTCATTTACTGCTGAAACGTGCGTCACCAGCGAAGACGTATTATTGGGGTTGCATCGGTGAGGGTCCAATTATCGTCACTTGTCATCACTGCGGAAAAATAGCAGAGGCCGTGCATTCCAGACTAAATTCAATATTATGGCAGTATGTTTGAAAAACAATGCTTAATTGTGGTCTTTGGATTGCTTTTGATATCCAGTAGACAAACGGACACATTCATTTATTTTCAAACACGCAATAAACTTAAAGGGGCATGAGCTGCCGAAATTCACACTTTTTTCATCATTTCTGATCGTCGCGACAGTAAGAGGCTTTGAGGGCCATCGAAAAACTAAATGATTGGCGTTGGAATGAAGAAAATCCATACAGTATGTGGCCTGTACGAACCGAAAACGTGTTCGAAATGTAAACAAAATTGAAATAACCGGGACGACCATTCATTCATTCTAAGCCAAAGTTAGATCAAAACAATACTTTATTGTACATTTTCGAGACTATAAGCACTAAAAAGCTTCTGAATTATACGTCTTGAGAAAAATAGCCAATAATTTCAACATTCTGTGTTAACGCCAAAATATCAACATTTTGGCAGCTCATGCCCCTTTAAAGCACGAGTTGGTCTTGGAATTTTTATGTTTGGATGCGCTCATGGTCTTTCACATCGTAGTCAGCGCAAGGAGATACACCTCCTTGAGTCAGCGTTTATATAATTAGGCAAATCACTGGAAAACAACCTACGCGGACCAATGTAGTAATACTAATAGTATTATAAATAAGCTACCAGACGGCAGCGTTACGGCTAAGCCTTCGAACAAACATTCACCAATCCTTCAGCTAGGCAGAACTCTACGGGAGATTATTACATAGGCCTACGTACCGTACACCTTCAATCACTTTTCAGTTAAATGCTAATACTACATGAACATAAATAAAATTGACACTTCACCCTTGAACAAAAACGCGGAATTCAGAAAAATGACGCGGACAGCCATTTAAAAAAACGTGATTTTCCGCGGAAGTCTCACACCCCTGTACATGTATGCTCCAGACTTTTTTTTTAGTTTTTCAATAAATTTAATTTATGTGCAATAATTATATACATTTGGTAATCCAAATTCCAGAGAAAACAAGACTGAGCAGTTCAATCCCAATTAAAGAATATTCTCACCTGGCACACCCCTGCAAAAACGAGACTTGGGGTATGGCTTATTCTTACAATATCTGTAGCTGAAAAGAAAATTAAATGTAACTGGATTAGTATAATTACAAGTGGTCAGGAGTGAAAATATTGATGTACTCACTTTTTTCATAGGATTCAGTGATGTTTTCACAGACAGAATTAGAATACCAAGTACTTTGTCAAGCAACACTTCCAAATTTTCTTTGGATCGAGTGGTATTTAAAGCCAAAGCACATCGATGGAAGGTTTGTGTTGGACAGAGACTATTGCTCTAATGACAGGCATGATTCTGGAGGCAAAAAAAAAAAACTGACTTTTACTCAGCCAAAGGCCATTTACCCCCACCCCCCCACGCCCCGGAAAAAAAAAAAAAAAAAAAACACTAAACATGGTTGACCAACAATTTATTTATATTTAGTATGTTGTAGTTGGGTGAAGTTGAATGTATTTTAATTTAAGTATGTTTTTGGTGTTCTAAAATTTTTTGTTTTTATCAAAACACTTAAATAATATTATAGAAAATAAACATGTTTACAAAAGTTGTCTCCCCTGATAAATTCGTTTTTTGTTTGTTAATTTAATAGTGTCAATGTGTAGGTATTGATAATAATGAAGTGATTGACCCGTTAATAAACTAAAAACTTAGTGACCGCAGAATCAAAACGAAACAACAACAACAACACTATTTCACTTGTACTTTTTATACAAACTTTAACCCTTATAGATAATAGTTCATATAAAGGTGCCAAGATAAGCTCACGTAAGTACCTGGTAGCACCCGATTGTTTTGCAGTGCCGCCAGCTTGTCCTGGTGAACTTTTCTCACCACGTGTTGCCTCAGAGCTTTCATTCCACTGGCCCTGTAATTGACCTTTTTGTCACAGAGAAAACAGCGGGCCATCCCGGTTTGTCAATTTTACGGATGTGACTTAACGTTTCATTATAGTCCAACCAATGAAACCGCCACGGATTTTTAACACCTTTAATCGATTCGCTTGATGTCGGCGTTTCAACCGACCAAAGGCATTTTCACAGACCGCCTTTTCTTCTCACCAGCTGGGTATCTCGAAACCGCTAAAGCCATCCGTAAAGAACCAATCAACTTGACGGATACCAAAAGGGTATTTCGAAACCGCCATACAGCCCAAAACAACCAATCACAGTGGTCGACACATCTGCGCCTCGCAGTCATGAAGATGATCTATTTATAAACGGTCTGGTAGTGCAGTTTACGATCTCTATGTTATAGTTTAAAGGTCCAAAGCAAAACTCGCCCTGGAAAATTTAAAACGGTGTCTATTCTTTAATTTTCAACCTGAATGTTTAAAAAAACGGAAACAAGAAATAAAAAACGGATTTGGCTTCTAAAAAAAACGGATTTCCGTTAAAAAACGGAAAAGAATCATGCCTGTAATGACCGCTACCAAGGCCCCTACTTTAGTATGACCACGATTGATTGATCGAAGTTTTACGCCGCACTCAAGATTATTTGATTTATATGGCTTAGGGTTTATAAGGTTTAGTGGGGGAGTAAACCGGGCCCATTGCTCGGAGGAAACCCTCGACCTTAGTTGGGTACCTGGCAACTCTTCCACATATGGCGACCAATTAGGAAATCCACTCAGAAATTTGCCAATTTTCATTTGGTCTGAGTGTTTCAATATGGTAGGTCCTCAAACTTTGTTGGTCACTCATCATCAATATACTTTGGCCACAGAGTTTGGAGATCTCCAACTACGAGGGAAAGTGCACTGTGCACAAATATGTCATATATACATGTAGGCTATTTAAAACTTATATTCTTGGTTTCGGACATCCGGGTACCTGACCAGCCGAGTAAGTAAAACACGAGTGCTTCTAGGGTACTTAGGGTCACGTGGTCTTCCCTCAGCCAGTCAAAATGGAGTCGTCATGGACTTGTTTTCACCTCGGAGCCTTGTTGCCAGGATCGTGACGTCATCAAAAAGAGTAGATTGACAAGAGTGGTCAGCATTGCCGGCATGTTCTTCTGGCCCCCTAGCGGAAGGGTGTTCCGACTGTTCACGATACGACTGTAGGGCGCCCCCTACAGAAAGGCGGTTCCTATTAATCGGGGGGTACTTTAGTTACCATTGTAAATATTTCCAAGTTATGATTGTTACACTTTTTGTTGTTTGTACTCTGCTTTGTTAAAGTTCCAAGTACAATAAAATTGAATTGAAATTGTTCAAATTCAACATTGCGCGGACGAAGTGACCACTCTTGTCAATCTACTCTCTTTGACGTCATGCCGAAATCGAGAATATATTGGACGATGTGTTGCCCTTGGCTGTGTCATAATTTTTATTTTAAAACAGGGCCTACTCGGAGATCGTCAATATTTTTTGCACTTATCCTCACTTTTCCCTCAAAACATTCATTGCATTATGTTGATGTTTGTATTTTTTACACAAGTTCGTGCTCGACTCGTTTTATTCATGGGTGCTTTGGCGCAAGCGTTACAAACTCTACTCCGGTTTCTTGTAAACTCAATCGAATGCAGCCTAAGCGTCACACGCCCCCTTGAAAATCAGTACTTAGTAAACAAGAAACCATTGCTACTGACAACAAATTGAAGTATATGGACACGTTGTTGTAATTTGTATATGTTGTAGATCACACGTTGTTGTTGTAGAGCTACTCACCATCTTGCTGGTCGGCGGCCCATCTTTGTCTGTAAAAAGCAAAACAAACCCAGAAAGAATTATATTTAAAGACTCCTAAAATGAAAAATAAATCTTTATTATCCCGTAATAAGAGAATTTGAGCTTTCTTCACTGTTATGACCATTCGATGTCAAAAGATAAAATTGGGTGACTAAAGGCTAACTCACGTTGAAGGGATACCACCATAGAAAAAGGAAGTGACCCGGATGTGAAAGCTAAAGGTGGACCGTGGGCTGTCATAGCGATCATGTGACCAAAATAAAATGGTGGCTTGTGCTGTTAAAATAATGGAGCTTTGAATATGAAGAAAAATTGGGAAGTTTCAAAAATATCCCTCTTGAAATTCTTCACAAAATGAATGGTGAGTATTCATTGACTATAAAGACATTGTTAAACGCCGGTAAAGAGGTCAGAAACCGTAACGTGGACGTACAAGAGGAGTATCACAATCAATAAAGAGGTCAACAACTGAACAAATCATCAAAATGAACAAATAACATACACAACCAAAAGATAAACGTATTCATAGACAATGCAGAATACTATTAATTTGTTTTGATATTTACTCAAATCTTTAAGAAAATATTTACGTACCTTTTGGGGATCTTTGGAGTTTACTCTGCTGTGGTTGTCCGTTTGGTAATGTAAATTTCTAGAGAATGTGGTGTAGTGAAATAGCGAGGTTCCACTAATCATCATGATGAAGCAAAAATTGCCCCCACATTTTCTTTATAAACAGAGAAAGCCAATAAATAAAGGCATTTCTTTGTTTATAAGGCTTGATCAGGTGTAATTCACCAAAAGTGAATTCCTTATCTGCCTCCTTGTTTAATAATCTGGTATTAGGGATATCGTCACTTTCTTAAACTTGGATAATGAATTGCAAAATATTGGGTAATACAGACAGTACGTAGCTAATAATTGTTCTGTGGAATGTAATTGTAACAAATATCAAAGGGCTATGATAAACTTGACAAAACAGTTGTCAATAATATTTTGACCGAAATTTCAGCCATGTTGGAGATGTCTGATCATTACATTCTGTTTGAAAAGCATGGAAATAATCACATCAGAAAGATGAAAAATTGAAAATTACACAGTGTGTAGTAGAGTAGTCCAATCCGAGATAAAATGTGACTCTTTAAACAAAGGAGTTTCTTACCTGGGACAACATGGCTGCTAACAACATCCAACATTACCAAACTGGAAATGGGGAATCCCCCAAAGACTCAGAGGTTCACTACAAGTACAAGTGAGCAAGGGTATTTACCAAATAAATCACATTGGGGTAAAAAAAATTGACATTTATAGTAAAGTTCAACTTGTCCCACCAATACAAATATCCTGAACCACAACAGTTTTTAATTTAAAATAAATTGATTTAATCATAAATAATAAGTGTTGTAGCTAAATACCATGTGAGTATTTTTAATATAAGCGTATTCATATAAACTCATGGGAAAATAAATGATGCTTAAAACAACTATGTACAAAAGAAAAACTAAAAAAAAAAAAAATACAAAACAACAGTCAACTAGAAATAAAGCCAAGCAAGGAAACTTTAACTGTTTAGCTGCAACAATCTGCAAGTTTTCAGTTATAGTATTTCATTTTAATTTTTTAATATATTTGTCTTGTAATTTTAATTATATATTACATGTACATGGCAACCTTTCTACATGGAGTGAGCAAGTGAAAAAAAAATACTCTTTTTTTTTTGGGACTGAATGGGATTCGGACGAGCCACCCATGGATGGAAGTATGTGTCGTGCTGTGAGACTATCACCCACCTCTACCCACATTGAATGATTCAGTGATTCAGAATCACTGAGTACCCTGTAGCAAATGACTTGTGTGTGTGTGCAGGATATAAGTTGCAAATACAATTGAGCATTTTATCTTTGGATGATATTATATATTCCCCGATATTAAAACCTCTCAATTAAAATGTGCGTCCCAGTTCATTGAGTGTTGACATTCAAGTTCACTTGTCACAACCCTCTCTGTCATTCTTGAGTTCATGATCCTGTCTGCGCTTCTAAGGTTTGGACAATATTTGCAAAACCCATGATAACCCTTTGATAACGAGGTAAGAACTACATTGAAACGTCGTCACCCAATAAACCAAAAAGTTGTTATCCATTTAATTCTTCACCTTATTATAAACCAGGCGCCGCAGAAATATCACTTTTTGTCACTCACGTAAGTTATTAGTTTGCCATAAAAATTAAAATTTTACCCATATTGAAGCGTAAGACAAACCGATATGAGTATTTCAAGAGCTGTCATTGTTTTTGTACGGATCTTAAAAAACTAAAATTTCACGTTTGTGAGTATATCTGTTGAAATATGGATGAAACAAACTTAAATTGAAAAATGAAAGCGAGCCATTCCAAAAATATAAGCAAAATTGTTTTTTTTTCAGTTTATATCTTTTTTAAAAAGTCCCCAAAATGCTCAAATACAAGTTTTCATGTGGGTCCAAATATGGCCTCCACTTCCATGCTGTCATGTAGACACGTCAACTTAAGAACTTCAATCTCACGGTAATTACATGCTTTTTGTTCAATAGTATAGGTTTAATGGTAACGTAAGCTGCTTTTTACTGTCATACTTTCCATTTTGGGTGGTAATTTTCCCTTGTATTTATCTACGAAAAACAAATACAGTTGTTCAACTTTCATGTCATAAGAGTCAAAACTGATGACGTCATTGGAATACCTACTGATATTCAGTATTTATGTTGTCGGGGTGGAATTCACTATCCGCCATTATTCAACCCATGAATAAGTACGAGCAAAAACATATTTTATCAAGAAATCACAATTTCTTTATTTTTCTTTTTGTTATTATCACCGATATTTGATTGTGAATAGAATTTAGTTTTCGAGTCTCTATTGGGATTTGAGAGATGTGGATGAGTTTAATTTTAGACCGAGGGTCGAAGTCTTCGAGGTGTAAAATTAAACAAAAAAAGAAAAATCATCCACATCTCCCAGGTCATCATTCAACAAGAGAGACTGGCACAGACTGATCCAGAGACATTTTGATACCTGTATACATGTATGGGCGCCCACTCACAAGCAAAAAATCCGCCCAAATTCTTAAAACCAACAGATTTTAATGTCAAAATAGCATTTGATGTTGAATTTTGGGCCAGACATGTAGTTTTAGTCTTATTGTTGGAACATTTTCAACCGAAATGGTATGCCCAAATTTTCCCTGGATCAGTCCCTGACTGGAAACCCATACTCTATTTCTATTCTATTATATGTTTTATGTCTGCTTATACATCTTTATCTTTATCAATGCAAATTAATAGATAATACAATAAACTGAACCCTCTATCAACAGACACATTTCCATCGATCAGAACCGCAGCCTTCGTTGCATGGTTAACTTCAACTGTCCCAAATTCAATGTTTGTAGGGTGTTGAGGTATTTAATGTAACGCCAATCAGTTAAAATGTATTTCACTTTAAAACATAGAGAGAGAAGTGAGTAATAAGGATCAGTAATGCTAACAGCTTTTATGTAGATTTAGCCTCTGATTTGAAGATCATATACATCTAGGACTTTTTTTATGTTGTCTTCTTTTGACTCCTGTTAAAGCAGTGTGTATCATTTTGAGTTGAGTTACAAGCTAAGGTGTTTATAGTTCCATAGATTTTAACTTATGGGATGAATATATGAAAAGTGCCCATTTGAATGGCTTAAAGTGGCATGCCGAAATGAGGTCTATACGGACCGGGATGTGTGCGAAAAGTAAACAAAATTTAAATAACTGGGACGACCATTCATTCATTCTAAGCCAAAGTTAGTTCAAAACAATACTTTATCGTACATTCCCGAGACAAGAAGCACTAAAAAGCTTTTGAAATATACGTCTTAGGAAAAATAGCCGATAATTTCAACATTCTGTTTCGTCAAAATATCCACATTTTGGCAGCTCATGCCACTTTAAGGTTTTAGTGCTAAGGTTTCATTTTTTGATACATTCTATTTCATTACTAATGGTAAATGTTTTTTTTCTTAACACTTTAATTAATTAAAGTGGAATCAGGACCATACTGTGTTCCACCATAGGCCCTACCCCCTTCATTATATACTAGTATTTAGATCAGACACAAGATTATGTAACTTTCTGCTTAACAGTTTTACTTGGTGAGGAACACCATTTTCTACTAACTCATAGTTATCCTAAGTTGGAGAATATAGAACTGTTTCTTCCAATCTTGATTCCTGGTCACATGGTGTTAATCTTGAACCAGAGGTCATCATGGTCCAAAAAGCAGAATAATAGACACTAGCCATCAACAAAGGTAGTCTAGTGTGTGATAGACTTAGCTGAGAATCTGCCTGTTGACTGACAGTAGCCAAGACTGATTTAATAACACCTTCAGTCATGTGATGGTATGACACATGATTTGTGTGGGCAGTGAACTTGGACATACACCTGTCTGAGTCTTTTGCAATCAGCATTATTATCAACTTGGGTCAATACTGTTTATCTTTAAAATGGTTCTTTTCCTTACAGGTGATGACCAGTATTTGAATGAGAGACAAGGAATTCTAAACCGTTTACTTGATGCAGTTAAACAGGTAATACACGACGTCTATATTCTGCATACCTTTCATTAGATACGTTAAATTTGTAAATATTTTACTTTGTGCTCCTTAATTGAAAACTACAAATAATTCTGAATTGTTTGTATGATTGCAGTGTCAAGTAAGGTTTGGTGGTCGGACGGAGCTAGCTACAGATGCAGACAGCAGGTAAATATTCCCAGTGATAATACCTACTTACAATGTAATTATACATGTACAAATACATGTCTTATCGACACAAGGTGATAATACCTATTTCTGTACAAATAAATGCCTTATCGACACAAGGTGATAATACCTATTTCTGTACAAATAAATGTCTTATCGACACAAGGTGATAATACCTACTTGTGTACAAATAGATGCCTTATCGACACAAGGTGATAATACCTATTTCTGTACAAATAAATGTCTTATCGACACAAGGTGATAATACCTACTTGTGTACAAATAAATGTCTTATCGACACAAGGTGATAATACCTATTTCTGTACAAATAAATGTCTTATCGACACAAGGTGATAATACCTACTTGTGTACAAATAAATGTCTTATCGACACAAGGTGATAATACCTATTTCTGTACAAATAAATGTCTTATCGACACAAGGTGATAATACCTACTTGTTTACAAATAAATGCCTTATCGACACAAGGTGATAATACCTACTTCTGTACATATAAATGCCTTATCGACACAAGGTGATAATACCTACTTCTGTACATATAAATGCCTTATCGACATAAGGGGATAATACCTACTTGTGTACAAATAAATGCCTTATCGACACAAGGTGATAATACCTATTTCTGTACAAATACATGCCCTATCAACACAAGGTGAAAATACCTATTTATGTACAAACAAATGCCTTATCGACACAAGGTGATAATACCTACTTGTGTACAAATAAATGCCTTATCAACACAAGGTGATAATACCTATTTCTGTACAAATTCATGCCTTATTGATACAAGGTGATAATACCTACTTGTGTACAAATAAACGCCTTATAAACGATTACACTTCACTATGTTAGTCAAACATAGTGAAGTGTAGTCCGATTATTGACCTTTAACTGTATCTGACTGGAATCAATTGTAACAATTCTCCGGAATTAAGGACCAATTTATTTCAATACGATTTCATGTTAAATTTATGAGGAAATCTGAATGACCATAATATTCATTGACAAGGTCAACACACAGATTTATCATGTAATAGTGACTATGGTCACAACTGTCTAACCTAATTTTGCAGGTTAATTTTTGCTGGTCCTTTAGCCCTGTATACTGTCAATAGAGCAATATATATTTAAATCCACTAAAAGTATGTTCATTATAAGTGCTATGTTTTTGTTTGCCCAGGGTTTCATGTCTTTGTGCTGCCTGGGAATCTGCCCTTCAACATGGAATGAGACACAATAACAAGGCCTTGTCAGCTCTCAAGTAATATACTTTTTTATTCAGATCGGGAACTGTTTTGTTGCTTCAGATTAAGTCAAATAAATGGGATAGCGATGCAGTAGATTTAAATGTTAACTCTCAGTTTAATGGCCTTCTACTAATACAGTTTAAATCCAATCTGTAATATGTTGGATACCATATTACAGACTAAGTTCTGATTTAATTCCCTCAACTGCCATTTGCTACTCAAACAACTACTAATGTACAAAATAAATGTTAATCCCCAAATAGAGAAAATAGTACTGTATGATTTGTTTTATAAACGACACTTATCCCCCTAAAAAATTTTATATTTCCTTTAAAATATCTAGTTTTAAAGAAAACACTTCTTATTACACAGCTTTTATATCTCAATGTTACTCACAGCTGTTACCTAATGTTAAATGTGTTTGATTTCTGACCAGTGGGATATATATTTAAGTGTATTGTTGATTTCAGACAGGTGACAGAGATAACAGGCCTGTCTAAAGTTACAGGTGTGTTTGGGGATATCAAGAATCTGGAGACAGAACCAAGTAAGCCATTTCTAGTCAAATAACCTATCACTGCTTGTGTGATTCTAAATTTGATTTACGCTGGCCTACTGTATCTGATCTCTTGATTTTTTTTGGCGATAAAATTCTTTGATCTGCCAAATGATCTGCCAAATACAGGGAAAATTACATTGTTTATTTTTATCAAGCATTCCAAAATAAGAGCTTTCCGTTGATACCCAATCTGGGGACATACGATAAGGTAGTTTTTCAATAAAAAAACCCCTGTAAAGTCGCCTCCTACATCCTGGCTTTTTTAATCTTGTCCGTTATGAGAACTCATATTCAGATCGTGTGGGTTACTGACTAGATTTGTTTATTTCAATGTCAATCCTTATATCTTTAATGTACTTCAATCCTCAACTTTTTACAATTGTAATTTTTATACGCCCGACTTAAAAAAAGTCGGTCGTATTATGGTATCACCAGCGCCGTCCGTCCGTCCCGGATTCCCTTTCCGCTCCATAACTTGAAGAGTTTTGATCTAATCTTTACAATTCTTTCACAACATATACCTTGTGGGTAGAAGATGTGTCATGATCCATTTATGACATCGTCGATTGCATAAGATGGCTTCTACATTGGATTATGTAATATTCTGTCTTAGTCTATATCTTTGTTCCCTTCCGCTCCATAACTTGAAGAGTTTTGATCCGATCTTTAAAATTTTTTTTACAACATATCGTTTAGGGGTAGAAGGTGTGTCATGAACCATTTAGGACATTCATTGTCAATTGCATAATATGACTTCTACATTGGATTATGTAATATTCTGTCTTTATTCGTTCCCTTCCGCTCTATAACTTGAAGAGTTTTGATCCGATCTTGACAATTCTTTCAGAGTATATACCTTATTGGCAGACGCCGGTGTGGCGTGTACCATTTCTGACGTTACCCGTTGCATAACATAGCAGTCATATAGGATTATGTAATATTCCCTTCCACTCCATAACTTCTTAAGTTTTGATCCGATATTGACGATTCTTTCAGAGTATATACCTTATGGGCAGACGGTGTTTCGCGTACCATTTCTGACATCACCTGTTGCATAATATGGCAGCCCTATTGGATTATGTAATATTCCCTTTCGGCTCCAGGACTTCTTTCGTTTTGATATAATCTCCAATTCTTTTAGAGTATATATACCTTATAGGTAGATGATGTGTCGCATACCAAATTTGATTTGGGTACACATATTTTTTGTCTGTTTTCAAGAGTTTTTTTTATCAGAAATGTGTACCTGATGTTAAATATATATATATACATGTATTAACATATAGTAATATACATGTATTAATATATATCAATGCTTTTTTGAGTACACTTGGTCCAGAGTAATACTGGAAGCCAATTAATTTATACATTCTGAGACTGTTTTCATGGATAGTTTAATGTGCACTTTATTACCCATCTGGTATTTATCAGAGTGGCTGTTTAAATAGAGATAAGGGGACAATGACATCCATTGAAGTACCACACAAGGTTTGTATATTTACACACCATCATATCAGTGGTCAGCCTGAAGATTGTTTGCTTTGTACTAAAACTATTACAGCCAAGTCCAATAGAACAGTGTCCCAGTCAAAAGTTAAAATGTGATTGAAATTACCTGAACAGATAATATATGTGTACTTTAACGTACTGGTATTTAGTTGCAGCTTCATCAAATTCAGAAAAGAAAAACTTCTAATGTGAACAAGAAATTTGAATGGATGAAATTAAAACAAATGTTATATTAAATGTAAAGTTGTTAATCGTAGCGGTTCGACTTTGCCACGGCGGGCGTATGTTGAATTTACTAAAACTCTTGTTGAAAAATGTCAGAATTTTGGCAGCTCATGTCACTTTAAAAAAATAATCGTTTCGATTGATTGATTGATTGTTTGGTGTTTTAGGCCGCTCTCAAGGTTATTTCATTTATTTGGCGGCGTTGCCAGTCTTTTTGTGGGAGGAAACCGAACTCTATGCCCGGAGGAAACCCACGACCTTCTGGTGGTACCTGGCAGCCATCCCACATAGAATATTTGTATTACATGTATATCAAGACAAATTAAGATTATAGTATTAAAAATGAATCATAGGATCTCTGTACTCAAGTACAGTGGGGGTGTATATGATATATATATGTATTACAGCTTACTCACTAATCTATATTTATCACATTATCTGTGATCAGGATTAATGGCGAGAGGGTCCAACATTTTTGGCTCACATGTAAAAGTTGGAAAAATAGCTTTGCAAGTATTGGTTTAGATTATTGCATCAATTTATTTAAACACACACACACATGTATCTGATATGCGTTTATTTGACGATTTTGTTGTAGCTTATTGGCTGTATGTAAAGGAGTTGTTAACAAAACATGAAGTACAGCGCTATGTTACTCTTAAGTCTATAGTGACAGATGCTGGTCGTGGTCGAGCCTGGCTTCGAGCTTCTCTCAATGAACATTCTCTGGAGCGATATATGCACATGATTATAGAAAATGTTGCCCTTCTAAGGTTAGTCATACTAAACAGTGTCATAATAAGTATGATTGTTTTTGTCATTTTTGGCTATATATGGACATTCATTTTAGATTTGTGCACCTAATTTTAAAATCAATACAAATTCACGGTTTTGATTTAATAGACCAATTGCTTAATCACCTCTTTGGGGTATCGGCCTCCTGAGGAACAAGGCATACAGAAAATGTTCTCCAAAAGTATATCATCATTTAGTGATGCGTTTCTCTACAAGGGCTTGTAACAAAGTGATCGCTTCAAACAAGATCTCATAATGTGATGTCATCAGGCCTATGACAATAGCACCATGTATAGAGTTTGAATCTTCTCCATCATGATATGATACATGGTCTATCATATGTTCACAGTCAGTATTATGAAGACTGGTCATTCTTAAGGGATCAAGAGAGAAGTTCTATGTTACCCATGATGGCAGCAGGTAATCTTAATGTAATGTTCTATGTGACCCATGATGGCAGCAGGTAATCTTAATGTAATGTTCTATGTGACCCATGATGGCAGCAGGTAATCTTAATGTAATGTTCTATGTTACCCATGATGGCAGCAGGTAATCTTAATGTAATGTTCTATGTTACCCATGATGGCAGCAGGTAATCTTAATGTAATGTTCTATGTTACCCATGATGGCAGCAGGTAATCTTAATGTAATCTACTCTATTTACACCTCCGCCTGTTTTCATAGAGAAACTAAGGCTTTATTTAAGTTTTAAGTCTGCATTCATAAAGGGGTTTTCATAGAGAAACTAAGGCTTTATTTAAGTTTTAAGTCTGCATTCATAAAGGGGTTTTCATAGAGAAACTAAGGCTTTATTTAAGTTTTAAGTCTGCATTCATAAAGGGGTTTAAGGAGAAATTAATATAACTTGATGCTAGACTGTATCATGGTCAGTAAAACATGAAATAAAATCCTTCAGGAACTGCACCCCATCTTAATTTAATCTTTTATTATTTTTTTATTTTTTTTCATAAATTCCTCGTCTGATTCTTTTAATTTCTAGCTGTTTTTTTTTTAAATCCTGCTTCGTGTTTTACAAATTATTAACAAAGTTTTTGGTCATATTTAAAGGGGCATGAGCTGCCAAAATGTTGATATTTTGACGTTAAAACAGAATGTTGAAATTTTTGTCTATTTTTCTCAAGACGTATAATTCAGAAGCTTTTTAGTGCTTCTAGTCTCGAAAATGTACGATAAAGTATTGTTTTGAACTAACTTTGCCTTAGAATGAATGAATGGTCGTCCCGGTTATTTAAATTTTGTTTACTTTTTAAACACGTTTTCGGTTTGTACAGGCCACATACTGCATGGATTTTCCTCATTCCAACGCCAATCGTTTAGTTTTTCGATGGTCTTCAAAGCCTTTTACTGTTGTGACGATCAGAAATTATGAACAAAGTGTGAATTTTGGCAGCTCATGCCACTTTAAGCTTACTCCCTACCAGTCCAATAAAATAATTAAAAGATCTAAAAAAAGGATTTTACAATGTGTATTTTTTCTTGTTTGTTTAAATATTATTTGCAGTTTATGTTTTAAGAATGTTTACACGTAGCTGAATACTGCTTTTGGTTTTAATACATTACCAAATGATTTGGTTTCTTTTGCAGGTTTAGGGTCTATTTTATTTGCTATTACAATTGATAAATCAGAATTAAACACTATAAGACAGACACCCCTAAACTTAGCGACGGTATCTGGGACGACAGGCACACGGGTTGCTGAGGAACCCAAACCTGTTATAAGTGGAGAACCAGTTACAGGTAATAGCTGTTTCCTATACTCTAAATAATCCCTTTTCAAAATCGGGACCTATGTGGGATGGTTACCAGTTACCAAGGAAGGTCGTGGGTTTCCTCCAGGCATAGAGCCCGGTTTCCTCCCACAATAAAACTGGCAACGCCGCCATATAAGTGAAATAATCTTGAGAGCGGCGTAAAACACCAAACAATTAATCAATCAATCAAAATCGGACATTTGTGTTGAATTGCTCTTTTACAACTTTATCTTTTTATTTTAGAGAGAAAGAAAGAGAAGAAGAAAAAGAAGAAAATTGCGACTATTGTTTCATTTGGTGATGATGATGAAGGAACGTATAGTTCTTCCCCTTCATCTTTGAAGAGTCCTGCCCTAAGTCTGACTGATCAAACCATTACACATCATCAATTTACATTTTCTGACTCACACCCTTCAAGGTCCAATGGAAAGCTTTCTGAACAATCAACAAAGGAGGAAGATTTAAGACCAGAGGAACTTTCATCGAGTCTGAACCATAAAGATACAGACTCCACGGTGCTAACAAATAACTTTTCTAATGACTCTAAAAGTAGTGATATATATTCTCTAGAAAATGATACAGGTTATTCAGGTTTATCACTTAAACCAGAGAGAAGGGAAGAAGGTGGAATTGATATCAAGCGTAGTAAAAGTCCCAATCGCAGTCCACGATCATCAGACCATGAACCCAGTTTGACCTCACTAAGTTCAATAGACCGTCATTCAAGTCATGGATCATTTAGTTCTGCTGATGTAGAAGAAACGTAAGTTGGACACTTCCTGAGATGATCATTTGAAAGATGAGTCTTTTCTATGTTGTGGACTATCATATTTTTACATATACTTCAATCACCAAACATTTACATATACCTCAAATACAAATCCCCCAACCAATAAGTATCAGCTAGTACATGTAATCGTTAAGTCAACCATTAAACCATCTGATTAATGATGTCATCAGGTCATATTGAGGGATGATTTCTACGGAAAGAATTCTGCACAAAAAGTATATAGGTATGCAGTCATTCATGTCACCACAATGGCCTGTAGTGGAGCTTTCACTTCAAACAAGATACCTCAAATATCCCATAATTTTCGATTACCCTTATTAAGCTTAAGGTCCATTGATCCAATCAGCCAATTTTTCACGGAATGTGTCAATTTATCATCTGTCTGTCCATGATTATTGTGAACTTTTATTCCTTAGAGACCCACAAGATGTACTAACACCTTTAAGTCCTACTGGGAAAGTCATTGATGTTCAACTCTCGTTTGCCAAAGAGGATTCTGTCTCGGGTAAGTTCACAACAACAGCATAGTGAATCATAAGTATCTATTAAAGTGTGTAACACTTTCTTATGACTCTATGGAAAAGTGACAATCACAAAATACCAGACTATTATTAAGCATTTTTATCCTTCACCTATACATGTATAGCTTTTACTCAGTCAATGTGAGTACCACCAACAATCAGAAAATATTACCTACATGTAGCTAACATCTACCTTAATGGATTCTGACTATTCAACCGATCCTCTGTCTGGGGCATTGTGGTTGCCATGTTTCCTGACCTAGAAAGGAGGAAAACTAAGTATGCCAAATATGTTAGCCCAGATGTTATATGGTCTGTGTAGCCAATTTAGATGGGGGGTGTTTAGGGTGGGGAGGAGTCATAGTACTTTGTCATGTAATCCGGATTTTGAGGTTTACTCCAGGGAGTACACAATAGCGTATACAAGTAAGGTTTAATAAAATATTTTCATTTGAATCCAATAAAATTCAGCCTAATTCAAGTCTTTCAGTTGTAAGTTTTCAGTTCTGAAATAAAAAAGATGCGTATTTTGCTTTTCTACAAATCATTTATTTTGTTCTCCTTTCATCAGTGGAATCGAGTGAGTTAACCAGCTATGTTGGAGAAGATGTAGAATATGCTGCTATGGCTCTAGCCCTGGCACAAAAAGGATTTAAAAAGTAAGTGGTGAACATGCTGTCAAAACTATAGAAGTGTCCATGCTTCAAGAAAAACATCAGATGGTATTTGTTAATTCAAATGGTACAGTGGATTGTCAGGCAATATTTTATGTTCGTCTAACATATATCTAATGTGTATGGGTTTATGTTAGGATTAGCTGGAATTTCTTGACTCTTAAAAACATGATAATTTGTATTGCCAGTAGCAGCCATTGCCAGAGGACTGAAGGAGACGGTGGGAGCACTAAAGATGTCAATATGGCCTCACAGGAAACTATGTCTACACGTATGTTGAATTTAGAATAAATCCTAACTGGGGCTTTATGACTACACTGACCACTTAAATACCTCATTACGTACACATGTGCAGAATGGGCTTAAAAATAACCCAGACAAAACAATCCTCTAAAAACAAACTGAACAGCCAATCACAAGCTGGGTTTAGGTTAAGTATAGATTGATTGACGTTTATTTCTCTCACATGGCGATGTTGCCAGCGTAGCTCTGCGTTTAGACCTTGCTCTGTGTAAACCCTCGACTTTCCCTAAATGACTAACAGCCATTCCTCATTCTTGATTGAAAACCCACTTAGTTGAAGAATAAAGGCTATATCGACTACTGCTAGCAAACATTTTGTTATATATATTCTACATGTAATTTAAAACACTTGTGTACAGAGGTAACCTTGTGTTATATTCTTCCCACTGTTCTCAGATCCCAATTAGTATTACAAATGATTTTACTGGGTACATCAGCTCACTGGGAATAAACATTTGGTCTCATCATCACTATATAAATTTAGCACTGTTGTCAATATCGTATTCATGTATTTTTTTTAAATAGAGGAATTAAAACAAGCAGTAGTAGCCATGATGATGAGAAAAGATGAAGTGGAAGAACAAAACAGGTAAAAAACAATGATATAGTTTGAATGAATTAACCATTAGTATATTTAACTACAATGCAGGTATATACTTTGAAGATCAAGTCACACTGTGACAGGGACATTATATGGCAGGTTTTTTTTTGGAGTAGAATGAACACCTGAGACCAGTTTCTACAGTTGATATATAGACAATTCATAGTTGACCTATACACATTGATAGTTGCCCTTCCACCAATGGATCTCCTGTTCTGCCAGAAGTGTTATCTGATGAGAACATGTGTGAAGGGTTGTCAGTATGTAGGGAAGGATTGTGGGTTATTACTCACCATATAGTCCTGATGAGAACATGTGTGGAGAGTTGTCAGTATGTAGGGAAGGATTGTGTGTTATTACTCACCATATAGCCCTGATGAGAACATGTGTGGAGGGTTGTCAGTATGTAGGGAAGGATTGTGGGTTATTACTCACCATATAGCCCTGATGAGAACATGTGTGGAGGGTTGTCAGTATGTAGGGAAGGATTGTGGGTTATTACTCACCATATAGCCCTGATGAGAACATGTGTGGAGGGTTGTCAGTATGTAGGGAAGGATTGTGGGTTATTACTCACCATATAGCCCTGATGAGAACATGTGTGGAGAGTTGTCAGTATGTAGGGAAGGATTGTGGGTTATTACTCACCATATAGCCCTGATGAGAACATGTGTGGAGGGTTGTCAGTATGTAGGGAAGGATTGTGGGTTATTACTCACCATATAGCCCTGGTGAGAACATGTGTGGATGGTTGTCAGTATGTAGGGAAGGATTGTGGGTTATTACTCACCATATAGCCCTGATGAGAACATGTGTGGATGGTTGTCAGTATGTAGGGAAGGATTGTGGGTTATTACTCACCATATAGCCCTGATGAGAACATGTGTGGATGGTTGTCAGTTTGTAGGGAAGGATTGTGGGTTATTACTCACCATATAGCCCTGATGAGAACATGTGTGGATGGTTGTCAGTTTGTAGGGAAGGATTGTGGGTTATTACTCACCATATAGTCCTGATGAGAACATGTGTGGAGGGTTGTCAGTATGTAGAGAAGGATTGTAGGTTATTACCCACCATATAGCCCTGATGAGAACATGTGTGGCTGGTTGTCAGTATGTAGGGAAGGATTGTGGGTTATTACTCACCATATAGCCCTGATGAGAACATGTGTGGATGGTTGTCAGTATGTAGGGAAGGATTGTGGGTTATTACTCACCATATAGCCCTGATGAGAACATGTGTGAAGGGTTGTCAGTATGTAGGGAAGGATTGTGGGTTATTACTCACCATATAGCCCTGATGAGAACATGTGTGAAGGGTTGTCAGTTTGTAGGGAAGGATTGTGGGTTATTACTCACCATATAGCCCTGATGAGAACATGTGTGGAGGGTTGTCAGTATGTAGTTGATTGTGGGGTTTTATACAACCCAGTGATATGGCGTGTAACAATCAGTCACCTTATTCCTCTACTAATGTTTTAATGCTGTATTTTCTCCTGCCATCAGGTCTGTCCGTGCAATGTTAGACCAAGAGATGGAAACCTCATCCACACTGAGAGCAGAGATAGAGGAATTAAAAACACTTCATTCAATGCGCCTTGAAAAGGATCAAACCAAACTACAAGCTCTTCAAAAGTAACTTCTTTATCTTTCTCAATGAATTAATTAAATAAAGGTGAATTTTATTCATTGCATTTGTTACAAAATACTGCATGAAAGCTGGGACTTATATATACTATTTAAATCCTGTTTTCTCTGATGAATATCAGAAACCTTATTATTGTCTTTGTTTTCAATGATATGTTTGGAGATACAGCATGTGGTACACATGTACATGTATAAGCTGACAATTTTATTTGTTTTAGAGAGAATGACCTTTTGAAGCATCAGTTAAGGAAATATGTGAACGCTGTGCAGTTGTTGAGAAAGTCAGAGTCATCCACTAATGACACAGGTATTGTTAATTTATGAGCAGAAGGAACATGATATGCATTTTATTATTTGAATTTGTGTTAGATTACAAATTGAGCTCTTCTGTAAATGTTTAGTCTCATTATTAGGAATGTGCTTAAAAGAGTAAAGAACAGTTGCTCATGTTATTTTCTGATTTATCTATTAGTATAGTGTTTTGATTCATTTAGTGCTAGTTTCATTTATTACTTGACAGAAAACTTGGGTATTCACTTAGAAGATCCACAACCTGCCATTCCTCCTCCCAAGCCCCTTATTGACTACAGCCATGAAGCGAGTGAATATGAAAAGAAACTCATACAGGTAAGGTGTCTTTCTAACAGTAACATGAAAAAAAAAGTTTGCTGTGAAATTAACTTTGAATAATTTATAGAGACATGAGCTGCAAAAATTCAGAATTTTTTCATAAATTTGATTGTCAAGAGAACCTCAACTATCAAATTACCTTGAAAAACTCAAGGATTGACACAAAAAAAAAATAACATATTGGTAATATCTGTAGATGTGTGCAAATACACATCTACAGTTTATGTTTTGGAGTTTATATTTTGTGATTTTATTCCTTATAAAACTTCCTAAATGTACATCTACATGTTGATTGTGAGTGTGGTTGGTATCTAGGTCACTAAAGTAGATTGTTAAATTGATTGGCAATGAGCCAACTTCAGTAGAATGTGAGTGTGGTTATTAACCGGGTCACTTCAGTAGAATGTGAGTGTGGTTGGTACCCGAGTCACTTCAGTAGAATTTGAGTGTGGTTGGTACCCGAGTCACTTCAGTAGAATTTGAGTGTGGTTGGTAACCGAGTCACTTCAGTAGAATGTGAGTGTGGTTGGTAACCGAGTCACTTCAGTAGAATGTGAGTGTGGTTGGTAGCCGGGTCACTACAGTAGAAAGTAAGTGTGGTGTTGATAACCAGGTTAGTTTAGTAGAATGTAAGTTTGGTTATAAACCGAGTCACTTCAGTAGAATGTGAGTTTGGTTTGTAACCAGGTCACTGTGAGTGTGGTGTTGGTAGCCGGGTCACTTCAGTAGAATGTGAGTGTGGTTGGTAACCGAGTCACTTCAGTAGAATGTGAGTGTGGTTGGTAACCGAGTCACTTCAGTAGAATGTGAGTGTGGTTCTTAACTGGGTCACTTCAGTAGAATATGAGTGTGGTCATTAACTTGGTCACTTCAGTAGAAAGTGAGTGTGGTTCTGGTAGCTGGGGCATTTCAGTAGAATGTAAGTTTGGTTATTAAACGGGTCACTTCAGTAGAATGTGAATGTGGTTGGTTGGTGTGAACTTTGGTGTTTTGTTTGGTGTTTTACGCCGTGCTCAAGATTATTTCACTTATGTGGCGACATTGCCAGTTGTATTGTGGGAGGAAACCGGGCTCGAAGGAAACCCACAACCTTCAGGTGGTATTGGTTGTTGAAAGGCTGGTGTGGACGCCTCTGTGTTATCACTTTACATCTGTTATTTTCTAACATGATTCAAATCATAATCTTAATATCTCTATGCTTTTGTTTCAGGTGGCTGAAATGCACGGTGAACTGATGGAGTTTAATGAATTACTTCATAGACAGCTGTCTGCTAAAGATAACCAGGTCAAACGACTCACAATGGAACTGGTGGATTTAAGGGGACCCGTAAGTACATTTCCTGCTGAATTAGAATGAATTAATGTTGATCTTGTCAAAGTTTTCATCGTAATCTATCATAATTCTGACTGGATATCATAAAGATGGCAAAATATGATATGCTTACTTAAAAAGCAGTTTATATCAGGTGTATTTTGGCTGTGGATAATGTCCAGGTTCTCCATTAGATATCAAATATTGTCAAAAGCAGTCCTATTTGTACTGTGTATCCAATATTGTTGTATTTTTCACTTCAGTAGAATGTGAATGTGGTTGGTTGGTGTGAACTTTGGTGTTTTGTTTGGTGTTTTACGCCGTGCTCAAGATTATTTCACTTATGTGGCGACATTGCCAGTTGTATTGTGGGAGGAAACCGGGCTCAAATCATAATCTTAGATATCAAATAATGTCAAAAGCAGTCCTATTTGTACTGTGTATCCAATATTGTTGTATTTGCTGTTAATCAATCAAGTCAATAGTGCCTAATTAGCTGGTTCTAACATTTATTGTTTCCATGCTTTTCTATCGTCTTGGAAATCAATCATATATCTTGCATGTTTGGATAATTGATCTCTGCTCCGATACCATGTGGCCAGACCAAGCGTTGCAAAAGATCGTACAAATGCTCCCATAAAACCAATGTGGCCGCTGTGGGGTTGTACAAATGGTCCCACAAAACCAATGTGGCCGCTGTGGGGTTGTACAAATGGTCTTACAAAACCAATGTGGCCGCTGTGGGCTTGTACAAATGGTCCCACAAAACCAATGTGGCCGCTGTGGAGTTGTACAAATATCTTTATGTTACAAACCGTTTCGTTGAATGTGTTGAACATTTTTGAATGTTTGGCATGGCCATGTGGTAAAGGTGGATGGGTCAATTATGTTAATTTTAAACCAAACAACCCTAAAAGGTACATGTGTTGTTTGTGAATAGGTTGGGCCTGTTTTCCCGGGCATATCTGACCATCTTAATGTGAGTTTATCATTAAGATTAAACTAATCTGGTTTGTTTACTAATATCAGTGTTAACCTGCACATTGCTCTTGGTTTTGGTTGTTATTTTTTCTTTTGTGATTCTGAAAATATTTCTTTGGCTTATCTTCTTTATGCATGTCTTTTGTACTTTCACTTTCACAACCCAACATTATGTTTCTAACTTTTTAAGTGCAATATTTGCTTATTTCCCTCTAAAACTGAAAGTTACACCTACATGTAAGTTAGAGTTGTTGAATGGCCTCCTGAAAATAAGGAAGATGTTTTGTCCTCTCAAAATGCCTTTCATGCACAAAGGAGCCATTTAACAACATGTTTGCATCATTTTCTTTTGGCAGGCAAACTTATTGAAGAGGGCAGTTATTGACCGTTTAATAAACTGAAAGTCTTTGTTGCATTGTTGCTACAAATGACCTCAGTGGACCTGCACTCATCTAAAATATGCATTGTTTGTCTTTACATATATTGCTTTAAATATCTTTACTTATATATGTGATACCTAGCAAAAGGGTGGACAACAATAATAAATTGAGAGATGTACCACTCGTATAACCTCTGCCCATTCTGGGTATTATATTCATTCAATGTCCTCCTTCAGAGGAAAAAGACTGCAACCACGATACAAAATATAGCTGCTTTCAAATAGTCCACAATATGCAAATTGGGCTGAACAACATGTAAGGCACAGATTCATCCTAATTCATCATTGGATGAATCTGGGGGCTGTTTCACGAAGCCGTCGCACAGTGCGATCAATCGCAGTTGCCATGACGTCGTATCTCTTCACTATGGTATCCAGTGGCAACTAGCCTTGCCATGCAACTGCTTTGTGAAACGAGCCCCTGTGTCTTACATGTGTTATGTCCAATGTTAATATTGTCGACTATTTGTTAGAAGCTATATTTTGTATCGTGGTTGTTTTAGCCCACAAACATTTATTTGAAGGTGCCTTGGTGTCCAAGGACATATATGTAATCTCTCTGGCACAGGCCTTCCAGCACTGGAGCTCAAATCACAACCAATGCAAAAATAAATTGAAAATTTTTTCTGTGACGTAAAGCATCAATCAATCTTTATTTGCTGCAGAAGAAGTTTGCTAGAGATTGGCATTCATAACCTGTTAAAAAAAATGTTTACCCAAGATTTACAGTACATATTCATTAGCCAAAAACACATGTAGTATTTGACTGAATCTAGATTGATGTGTCAGCTAAATCATTTATTTACCTAGGATCTTATTTTAGTCAATACTTAATTTGTAGATGTTCACTAAAAGGAATCTTATTTGTTCATTTTGTTTTATACATTTCAGCAAAGTTTAATAGATATTATCTTCCTCCTTACTATTTTTCAGTTACCAGTGGATGATATGAGTTTGATGGATGGAGAGTTTGAAAGGTTAGTGTATCAGTTATAGATTAGTTTTACACACCTCTTACAAGATGAGCAGGAAAAGTCATCAGGAGCTTATGAAAAGGTTTCTTCTAAATAACAATTTATCATTAAGTCTGGTTTCTCAAACTGCAAAGAAATAATTTCAGCAAATAAAGGGGCACGAACTGCCAAAATTTGAACTTTTCTTGTAAATTTCTTGTTCCTGCCAGCACAAAACAAACATGTTACTCAAGTACTGGATTTTACCCTAAGGTCCCTCAAGTTGGAAATTGTTAAATTCTGTCCATATCTTTTGTTCTGGCCGAATCTCGCTTCATATTTTGAAGATTTATTTGAAACATTGCTGGCTTATACTCACAACCAGATTGTTGCACAGTGTTAGATTTTGTCCTTCGGGTTTTTAGGGTTCAAATTTTGCACATATCTTTTGTGTGTGGCATTTTCACTTAATGTTAATAGTAAACCTGGCTGGTATGTACCCATTACCAAGCAGTTCGTTCCTGTCATATTGCTATTTTCTTGTTTTTCTTCAAATTTGTTGATCATATATCTGGGATAGAGGATTGGGGAGCATCTGTTGATTTTCTGGTATGTTTCTTGTTTCTTACAGTTCCAATCAAACAAGGACTCTAGTTAACATATGGATTCCATCAGCATTTCTTCGTGGTAGTTCTACAGGAGCACATCATGTTTATCAGGTGAGTTTAACACGTCATGTTCTTCAGGAGGGCCTCAGTGGTCCAGTGGGTTAGAGGGATTGTCCTTCAGTCCCACATAGACCTTCCGTCGATGCGGCGCGGGTTCAAATCACACTCAGATCAAATAAAAATTGAAAAATTTCTGAGTGGATTTTTCACTCTCACACCGTATGTGGAAGAGTTGCCAGATACTTGCCGAAGGTCGTTAGTTTTTCCTCCAGGCAAAGAGCCCGGTTTCCTTCTCCACTAAACCTGGCAACGCCGCCATATAAGTGAAATAATCTTGAGTGCGGCGTAAAACATCAATCAATTTGATAAATCTAGTATTGCACATGATGTTTTTCAGGGGAGTTTTACAAGTTTATCAGGGAAGTTTTACACGTCATGTTTATCAGTGGAGTTTTATACCTCATGTTTATCAAGGAAGTTTTATACCTCATGTTTATCAAGGAAGTTTTACACATCATGTTTATCAGTGGAGTTTTATACCTCTGTTTATCAAGGAAGTTTTATACCTCATGTTTATCAAGGAAGTTTTACACCTCATGTTTATTAAGGAAGTTTTACACCTCATGTTTATCAGGGGAGTTTAGTTTTATACGTCATGTTTATCAGGCCAATCGAAATTTAATGGTGATTTTCTTTCTTGGGAAACTCAATTACGTTGACTATGGTACAATTCAGGGTTACTGTTATGTATGTATCTTTATAAATATATTGCAAAGCATTCCAGAAAATTCTACTGATTAAAGCCAAACTCCTGTCTGTCTTCAACCTAATGAAATATCATGGGTTTTGCTTTATTACAACAACATGAGATCGTGTATTTTTGTCTCCATGGTTCTTTTTGTTACGAAGATTTTCCATGTGTTTTAGTGTTTTATAAATTGATTGTTGAATCTTAACTGTTTTTTTTATATCTGAAGGTGTATGTTCGAATTTGTGATGAGGAGTGGAATGTATACAGACGCTACAATCAATTCAGAGATTTATTTGTTAGTTTAAAAAAAGTTCATCCCATAGTTGGGAAGTTTGATTTCCCTCCTAAAAAAGCCATTGGTAGCAAGGTAAACCCTCTTGTACATCCTATTATCATTGATGTCTTTCACTATACTCAAGATTATTTCACTTAAACCGCTGTGTTGTCAGGTTCATTGGGAGGAACCCCGAACGACCTATGTGGGATGGTTGCCAGTTACCAACGGAAGGTTGTGGGTTTCCGCCGGGCATAGAGTAAAACACCAAACAATCAATCAATCATTGGGAGGAAACTGAAGATTGTTCAATGGGGCAACCATTCCTCATAGATTGATCAGTGGATTAACTGGTCAAATGTGGGTTGTTTTTAGGGTGGTGGGGAAGTGCAATCTCACAACCCTCTATTATTGTAAACTATTTTATTTTTCTCTTCTGTATGACGTGCTAGAGATGAAATTACTGGAAAAAAATTGTCTATTTGTGTTGATTTTGAATGAGAAAAACTGACTGTTACAGGATGCCAAAGTAGTGGAAATGAGAAGGAAAATATTACAGATGTTTTTACGAAATGTAATTAATTATATGATGCAGCAAGATTCTGATTTGGTGAATAACGTGAGCAAAGACAGGCTTACCCAAACCTTATCATTTTTTGGGTAAGTACACTAGGAATGATTAGATACCTGTCTAAATGCCACATGTTCCATTTTCAATGCTGTGTGTCATTTTTAAAGGAGAAGGAAAGGAAAGAACTAAGTAAATACAGCACAGGCGCGATCTCCACGATTTTTCCTCGCCAAAATGTGCTATAAGAAAGTTAAGAAATTTTATTAGAGAATGTCTAACTGACTCGGCAGCCATCTTCACAGCACAGCTTAGCTGTGTGTCTCGATCGGCCAATCAGCATACGCCTAGCTCACCAGTCACTGCACAAGCGTAAGAGAAATTGGTCATTTCGAAGCACTAATAACTAAAAACAAACACTTTAATAACTCTGAAATATACACTAGTTTGTAAGTCAGTCTTTTGGGAAAATGTGACAGGCTACATTTTATGTCTACTTGACTTGTGGGGGGTCGTTTTCACAAAAGGTAGTCTTATCGCTGACTTTGCTGGTTGTAGTCATACAAGATATAAGCTGGCAAGGGAAGTAATCTACTAATAGTATTTCCTGTCAATTTCAAAATGTTAATGGCGCGCTCCACTGACGATCGAACATGAGTTTGTCTAGCAGATTCATTTTCAGGGTATTTTCACACGGTAAACCACTTGCAAGATTCGCACACATGAATATGATCACCATGGGAGCCTGTTCGATACAATTTTTTTTTTTAGTTTTCTCCCCATTTAATGAAGTATTTTTTGTGTTTTGCAGGGATCAACAAACTGAGGAAGTGAAGGGAAAGAAAGGAAAAAAGAGCAAAGTTAGCGGAGGTTCCAAACGAACACCTGTAACACAACCTCCCACTGCTCCTGCTGCAGCCCCTCCCCAATATACTGGATTGTGACACACTGCATACATATAGACCCCTACTGAACTGGGGTTGTTTGGGACCATATTTTATGATGTAATCATACTTACTTTTTTGTAAGCCTTTTAATTGGTGCAAGTATTTGGGTCAGTTTAATTGACAGGGCTAGTTGATCTAGCCTAATGTTTTTTTTATAATCGGTTTTGATATTTTTGTCTTAACTGCCAGTTTTATGTAAATTTTGTCGAAGCTCAATGGCGTATATTTTCGTTAGGTACTCTCCATGCCTAATTGCTTTTTAACCTTGAAATTTTGTGAATTTCAGTCAAATTTGGACAAATTATTGAATGCCTTTGGATGTACAAATATCATTTGAAATATTTGTTCTATTTTCATACTTGTAACTTATCTAGTCATTGTCTCTAATTTAGGATATAAAATTTGTGCCTAATATGCATAGGTTACTCAATCTGGGTTGAAAAAAACTGTATCATTGTTCATATAGACAGCTGTGTTATTGACTGCCTTATCATGACATACAATGATAATAAATGTTCTCAAACCATTAGTAACTGTAATATAGCATATTTAATATTATTTACCTTATTTGGAAAATTTAAAGAGATTGTTTGGGGTGGGGGCGGGTTTGTTGTGGATCATAAAACTTCCCTGTATGTTATCACTGTGTGAGGTCACCATTTTGACTCTTGTATTCAAAGCTCCTTGTTGAAAAACAATATAAATAACTCCAAATTAGTTTTGATATATTTTGTTGAATGTGATTAAATGGATAAAACTGATTAACAGAAATCTCTTGGTCAAGAGTAACAAATTGCAATGTAAATTCTTCATCTTTTGCAGGAATAACAGATTTGAAATTATTACATTATTAATAATTCATCTCATTATGTTGTAAAATCATATTTGTTTAACAGAGGACCACTTGTTTGTCAAGATTTGTAGTGAAATTTCTTTATTTGAAGGGCGTTAAAATCAATGATTTAATTGAGTGTTCCAATTGATGCACGTTAATCCGGGACATAATGGCATTGTGTAGTCTGGTCCTTCAAAAACTTGGATAGTCCTACTCTATTAGGAAAATCATTCTTCGCAATTTATTTAAGATTATCCGTGCTTAAATACTCATCTTTGTTATTTATTTGTTTCTTGCTTTTATATTTTTGTATAAATGGTACATTAATTGTTAGAATTTTAATAATTTCCTTCTCAAAACAATGTAATAAAATCAAATTCCTTAATCCTGGTAGTTTGGAAGATAATTTGAAAAACTTATGTTTGATTATGTATAAAAATGAAAGTAAAACTAATATCCAACCAAACATAGTTTGTGGGGTTTTTGAAATACAAACTTCTTTTGTGTTTGGGGTCCTTGGTACATGTAGCTCAGTTGGTTCGAGTGATTGGCCTTCAGTCTGACATAGGCCTTCCATCGATGTGGCGTGGGTTCGAATATACAAGTTTATTACAAAGCAACATATATCATCATATATTCTCAATAGTTGCAGTGCTAAAAGGCGGCAGATTTGTACCTCTTGATAAAAATAACCAAATATTTCCAAGTTTATGCCGCTTTATTATCAAATGACAAACTTCTAATAATACTTTTGACAGTTTTCTTTCAATGTTGTTGATGACAAATTTAGGCCAAGAGTGGGTACAATGACAGTATGATATTGCCAATTGCAATTAAAATCTGCATACACAAGAACCCCCTCCCCCCAAACCTACATAGGCAACTCTTGAAGTATAGGCCTACACAGAAGGTTGATTTAGGTAACACAAAGGGTAATCTGCTAGATGGGTGCCTTACCAAACCGTTGGTTCCTGGTTCCATTTTCTCAACACCCTCATTTGACATCTACAGCAGATAATTCTCTCCAAGAGTACAGCATCGTATTTTCCAAAATTTGAGAAAACTTCTTGCATCGTAATTCGTACATGATCTACTAACCTGGAAAAATTGCACCAGTCTGCTTTAAGTGGCATGAGCTGCCAAAATGTTGATATTTTGACGTTAAAACAGAATGTTGAAATTATTAGCTTTTTTCTCAAGACGTATAATTCAGAAGCTTTTTAGTGCTTCTAGTCCCGAAAATGTACAATAAAGTATTGTTTTGAACTAGCTTTGGCCTTAAATGAATGAATGGTCGTCCCGTTTATTTAAATTTTGTTTACTTTTCGAACACAGTTTTGGTGCGTACAGGCAACATACTGTATGGATCTTCCTCATTCAAACGCCAATCGTTTAGTTTTTCAATGGCCTCTTACTGTCGGGATGATCAGAAATTATGAAAAAAGGGTAAAGGGCAACTCATGCCACTTTAATAAAACACAATATTTATCTGTTTCTGCAACAGAAGGAACATGTCCGACCAAGTCAGGATTATTTTATAACCCATACTCAAACACAATTTGTTTTTAAAAATTGATTTTATTATAAAGAATGGCTTCCTTAGAGTTCATGTGAAAACAACAGCATTTCCTTATTCTGAGGTTTTATGATTCAATCCACAATAAACATGATGGTAACTACAGGCTACAAGATTATCAAACTTAACAATATGGTTTTAAAAACTTACACCAAAATTCAATGTAAAACAACAGCAATATATGGTTTTAATCTAAAGATTAAATTCAAAGACTAATCAAATTGTCAAATTATAAGATAAATTTTTTGACGGCGCCAAGCATTCAAGATCATTTAATAACCATTTTCTCCAGGTTACTAAAACCCCCCAAAAAATGTTAAAATTTCTGAGTGGAAGAGTTGGGTCGCCAAACCAGAGTTTTCCTCGGGGCAATTAGCCTCCCCAACTAAACCTGTCATTGCTGCCATATAAGTGAAATGATCGTGAGTGCGACGTAAAACCTCAGTCAATATCCAGGTTACTAAAGCGAATATGGTACATGTAAGTACGGTCTAATCGTTAAAATGTGTGCTATTTCAGTGTTTATATAAAGATGAAGTTTTCAAATGACCATTGATAACTTTCCTAGCTCTGAACTGTGCACTGAAGGTTTGCTGAGGTATTTGCCATCTATTTGAGTGTGCGGTTCATTTTCGGCTGTATGTAACGATTGTCAGCAAAACATTATAGTAGCATGGAATTCCCTTAATTACTCTTTATTAGAGCCGTTAAACCTATCTCTATAACATGGGGCTTAAAGTACAGCCTTATCACAGGTATGACTAGGACTAATCTTACCTCCTACACATTAACTATGTGGATTTGAGACTGTTCTCACTGAGTAGATTCTCGAAATTTCCCGACCAATGCAGGCTCGGGTAATTTTGATCTCTTACGTAGCTAGAACGGTGAACTTTGGTTTCCTAGAAATTGATATGAAAAGAAGGCTGGCTGCAAGTAAATGCTCATAGCAAGTTAGAGTGCTACGGCAAGTGGGCCGAGTAGCCCAGAAATTCCTCATTCTACACCTGAAAAACTTTATACATTCACACTTGGTATGTATGGCATGGTTGTTTGTCTTAGTAAAGTTTTGGTCTACTGTATGGCACTCATGGTCAAGATTGATTGATGTTTTACACCACACTCAAGATTATTTCACTAATATGGTGGCCTTGCCAGGATTAGTGGGAGAGGAAACCAGATATATTGCCCAGAGGAAACCCTTGACCTTCAACGAGTACCTGGCATCTCTTCCACATACGACGATTGAGTGAAATATCCACCCAGAAATTTTTATTTAGTAGTTACACTTGACGAAAGCTTGTGTTGTTCACAAACAACTAACTATGTGGCAATGTCTTAATTTTTTATCATTGATATTAAAATAAGAAAAAATAATAGTTATAAAAAAATTAACAGGAAATCATTAGAACCAGATTTACAATCAAATCTCTGTAAAAGGAGACTCAATTGAACTAAATAAATTAATCATCCAGAGATAAAAACATTCATGACAAAAAATATTAAAATGACACGAGTTGCCAAACAACTTTGAAACAGATTTAGTTAAGTTTTCATAATTTTAATTTTAAGAGTTTTCCACTGATACTGATCTCAGAGATACTTTTATCAGCAACAAAACCCCCTAAAATGTCCTCATAAATGCCGAAGATTGGAGGTTTGCCGGTTGTTAGTACACATCCTCGATACTTCAAGCACTGAACTTCTCTTCACAATCAGGATTTGTTGAAAAAGTCTGAATATTAGTGCATGATTACACTAATGGAATAGGACAAAATCTAAAGACTCATCTGAGATTCCCCAGACGTTGGTCGAACATCATACAAGTCAACCAGTTAACATGCAGTAAAAATAAGGAAGATGACTATTAATCCAGATCAGTTATTGTCCATATAGTTAACTGGCATCATATTGCATATCATTTGATTGGTTTTCAATGAATTCTACATTATCTGCATGAGCTACATTACAGTTATTGGCTAAAGGAGTTTGGCCATTGTTTGTCTCCCCTTTCCTCCAGGTGGCAGCACTTGCAATATCCTGAGAAACCACCAATAAAAGTTCTGCATTTCTGTTTTCAAGCTGATCCCTAATATGAGATTTAAACTGTTCTTCATCGCCGATGACATCAGGGTAGGGAAGTTTAGAGTCAAAATTATAATACAAGCCTTTGATATAACGAATGGCAATCCAATGTTTTCTTTTAATGGGTAGTCTTAGAACACCAAGTTTAAACTCGGATGGAATATTCAGAATGAAGCCTTTGATGTTCTCCATAACCAAATAGTCAATGTCCCTGAAAATAATATCAAATAAATTAAATTAAAGATTCTATAACCTTTTTTTCTTAACCTAAAAGAACATAACCTTTTGATTGTTATAGGCACACTTGCCGCCGTAGCCTGTTTAAATTTGCTAAGAAAACCAATTTACATGAGCTTACTACGACTAATACCACTAAACTTAAACATAGGACACATAAAACATGTCTAGTTAGCTTTAGAATGTAGAAATGGGGTGAAAAACAAACTAAGAATCAAAGCCTGATTACAACAACAACGATCAGTGTCGGTCAACTTTCGTGTTGGATTACCCTCCTCTCAGGCCTTTGTATCTGTGGTTTACACTCAAACAATTATCAGCAGGCTTTTCCAGTCGCTGTTAACCCATCGTCAGTCTGTATTTCTCAGATAAATAGGCCTACGTAAAATTACACTGTGCCGTTAGTTCACTCACTCGACTGAAACATAGCATTCGCTTGTGCGAGCAGTTCGGTTTGTTTACGTTCCGGGTACCTAACAATTCAAAATTTCAAATTCAAATTAAAAATACAAAGTGACGTCCAAACTTTTAAATTTTTGTAAAAATAGAAAGTTCCTAACTTATATTGTCTGGGAAAAATACAGAAAACGGTCTTTCTTTTTTAATGTAAACAATATTCCTGATTTTCCAGCAAGTGTGCCTTTAAAAATAAAACAATATTTTTAGAAACATTAAATGATTGCCCGATGGCATCATGCTTGTATAATAAGGTAGGTCTGCATTAATCACAGAGTCGTTAGGACAGTCAACATTCAAAGCTGGTTGCCTTACAAACCCCTCCAACACACTAGCCCCTCCTGCTTGAATCTTAACTGCCCAATTGACAACTATGAAGCATGGTCAGCTGTTTTATTTTATTTGTTAAATTGACATGAGCAAACTTTTTTTCAAATATTTAAATTGGCCAGACAGTTAAATTGATTGAGTGATGTTTTACACCGTACTCAAGATTATTTCACTTATATGGTGAGGTCGCCAGGTTTAATGGGAGAGGAAACCGGGCAGGAAACCTTGATCTTCAGAAACTACCTGGCAACTCTTTCACATACCAAGATTAAGTGAAAAGTTTCAGGAAACCCAAAATACGCCACAGGCACAGTAACAGCGACCATGCTAAAACAAATCCTACCATATACAGTAACAGCGACCATGCCAAAACAAATCCTACCATATACATTTGTTCTATTTGGTCTGAGTGAGATATGTCCCCGAGCCGCATCGATGGGAGACCAGTTGATCATTCTAATCAACTGGGACACCGAGGCCCCTATTCTCTTTAGGTAGGAATCCCAGTAAAAGTTATATTTCTCATTTTTGTTTAATGGTGTAAAACATTAATGTACAGACTACTTGCTTAATATACAGTTGTGCATTTAAAAATGATTGATTTAGTTTTTAATGCAAAGTTAAAAGAAACTCCACCGATATTGTCAGTGATCAAAATCACCACATGAATGTATCAAATCCTCGGAATGGTGATGCCTAATTTTCTTAGGACGGAGAAAATACAGAGTGGACAATAATTTGACAGCGCCCTTAATTTGTACAATATTCACTGGCAGTTGGTTCTTATATACTCACTTTCTTTTATCAAACCAAATTGTCTCACAATCTTTAGTCTGCAATGCAGCCATGATAACATTCACATCATAGTTTCCTAAGCCAAATATACTTCTGTGAGGATTCATAAAATGATCTGGTGATAATCTGAGGAAAAGAAAACAAATGTTTTTAAGCAAAATGGCAAGTTCATACTGAATGAAAATAAGTTATATTTTACAGCCTACACAAGTGTACGGTTTCCAATGGTCATACAGTTATATTTTACAGTCTACACAAGGGTACGGTTTCCAATGGTCATACAGTTATATTTTACAGTCTACACAAGTGTACGGTTTCCAATGGTCATACAGTTATATTTAACAGCCTATACAAAGCTACGGTTTCCAATGGTCATACGTTACAGTTATATTTTACAGTCTACACAAGTGTACGGTTTCCAATGGTCATACAGTTATATTTAACAGCCTATACAAAGCTACGGTTTCCAATGGTCATACGTTACAGTTATATTTTACAGTCTACACAAGGGTACGGTTTCCAATGGTCATACAGTTATATTTTACAGTCTACACAAGGGTACGGTTTCCAATGGCCATACAGTTATATTTAACAGCCTATACAAAGCTACGGTTTCCAATGGTCATACAGTTATATTTTAGAGTCTACACAAGGGTACGGTTTCCAATGGTCATACAGTTATATTTTAGAGTCTACACAAGGGTACGGTTTCCAATGGTCATACGTTACAGTTATATTTTACAGTCTACACAAGTGTACGGTTTCCAATGGTCATACAGTTATATTTAACAGTCTACACAAGGGTACGGTTTCCAATGGTCATACAGTTATATTTTAGAGTCTACACAAGGGTACGGTTTCCAATGGTCATACAGTTATATTTTAGAGTCTACACAAGGGTACGGTTTCCAATGGTCATACGTTACAGTTATATTTTACAGTCTACACAAGTGTACGGTTTCCAATGGTCATACAGTTATATTTTACAGTCTACACAAGGGTACAGTTTCCACTGGTCATACATTACAGTTATATTTTACAGCCTATACAAAGCTACAGTTTCCAATGGTCATACATTACAGTTATATTTTCCAGCCTACACAAGGGTACAGTTTGCAATGGTCATACATTATAGTTATATTTTCCAGCCTACACAAGGGTACAGTTTGCAATGGTCATACATTATAGTTATATTTTACAGTCTATACAAGTGTACGGTTTCCAATGGTCATACATTACAGTTTTATTTTACAGTCTACACAAAGGCTACGGTTTCCAATGGTCATACAGTTATATTTTACAGTCTACACAAGGGTACAGTTTCCACTGGTCATACATTACAGTTATATTTTACAGCCTATACAAAGCTACAGTTTCCAATGGTCATACATTACAGTTATATTTTCCAGCCTACACAAGGGTACAGTTTGCAATGGTCATACATTATAGTTATATTTTACAGTCTATACAAGTGTACGGTTTCCAATGGTCATACATTACAGTTTTATTTTACAGTCTACACAAAGGCTACGGTTTCCAATGGTCATACAGTTATATTTTACAGTCTACACAAGGGTACAGTTTCCACTGGTCATACAGTTATATTTTCCAGCCTACACAAGGGTACAGTTTGCAATGGTCATACATTATAGTTATATTTTACAGTCTATACAAGTGTACGGTTTCCAATGGTCATACATTACAGTTTTATTTTACAGTCTACACAAAGGCTACGGTTTCCAATGGTCATACAGTTATATTTTACAGTCTACACAAGGGTACAGTTTCCACTGGTCATACAGTTATATTTTACAGTCTATACAAGGGTACGGTTTCCAATGGTCATACAATACAGTTATATTTTACAGTCTACACAAAGGCTACGGTTTCCAATGGTCATACGTTACAGTTATATTTTACAATCTACACAAAGGGTATGGTTTCCAATGGTCATACATTACAGTTATATTTTACAGTCTACAAAAGGATACGGTTTCTAATGGTGATGCGTTACAGTTATATTTTAGAGTCTACACAAGGGTACGGTTTCCAATGGTCATACATTACAGTTATATTTTACAATCTACACAAAGGGTACGGTTTCCAATGGTCATACATTACAGTTATATTTTACAGTCTACAAAAGGATACGGTTTCTAATGGTGATGCTTTACAGTTATATTTTATAGTCTACACAAGGGTACGGTTTCCAATGGTCATACATTACAGTTATATTTTACAGTCTACACAAGTGTACGGTTCCAATGGTCATACAGTTATATTTTACAGTCTACATCTGAATGCATCTACATCTGACTTTCTTACCGTAAACAAATGTCATCCAAGAGTTTCTTAGAAAATGCTTGTTTATCCTGAAAGAGGTTATTTAATGCATGAAGGGCGCATAACTCCTTCACTTGCTTCTCATGATAGAGACTGTGATCTGAGATCTTGCCTTCCATCTTATCCTCCTTGGGTGAAGAACATTCTTTCATCCAATGCATGGGTCAGCTGACATCAATAGTCTACACAACAGGGTCAATGAAACTTTCAATAAGGTCCTTCTCAGTGTGACAAAATACATGTACCTGTGCAAACACAGAACAGTTTTATACGTTAAAACAGAAAAGGAGAAACATTATAGGTTGTATAAATATGAACGCTCTACTAATTCATTTTCATTTAAGGGTCGTTTTTTCTTTCATTTGTACTTCATTTGTGATTGAAGAACCGATCACAGTGGCAAAAGGGTCCAAAGGGCATTCAGCAGAAATTTAAATTCATTTTTTGAATTAAAGATTGGGTGGAAATGAACAAATACATGTGCATGTTCCAAGCTTGTTGCAAATGGCTAGTTCTACCTTCAAAATCAACGCCTTGTGGTCATTTTTAAAAACTACAAAATGTGCGCAACACACGGATAGTTGAAACATGTGAGTAGATATATATATTTTTTTCAAACACATGCTTAAAATGGCGCAATTTGTTTTACACTGTAAGAAACAAATTAAAACCGCTTCAGCCATTCGCAACAAGCTTGGAACATGCACTGTTGTCGTAGTTAGGTGAAAAAACAAGAGAGGGCAGATAGAGAGGAAATTGTAATTATTGTTATTGTAATTATGTGCAAATATTAGCCACCCATCAGCTGGTATATTCTCCGTCGTTCGGGGTGAAGCGGCTGTTTATCCACCGATCAGCGGCTTTCCCAACCTGCAGTGTTATTTAGACATGATTATGCTCTGTCGGTTAAGTTTCAAAATGATGGTCAACAATCCCACACATGTGCGAATAGGCCCCGTCCCCAAACATGTCAAATAAACATTGGGGTAGAGTAAAGAATAGCAGGTATCACATGATTGATAGGTCGCTCAGTGATGACCTATCTCTTGTTAACATTGCGACCCCCAAAGGAACTAAGGGTTAGCCTATTGTTTGACAACTAACCCTTTTCAATTACCTGCTATTCTTTACCCTTCCCAAACATTGTAAGTACAGTTAAAAAGAACGAGTTGGAAGATGTGAAAGTAAATAAAGACAAAAAAAAAAAAAATGACTGGGGCTGATTTTTCCTTCAGTGGTTCAGAACCTAAATAATGTCCTGGTGAAGGTTTGAAACTATTTACAATATTTGAACAAATGGAATCAAATCTATCGCAAAAACTTCAAACGGCCTTTAATCTTACAGATTCAAAATTTGAATCTACATTGTTACTTACAAGATTCTTCACATGTGTACGTAATCTTGCTGAGATCTGACATTTGGTGTTTCCTGGGAAGTTCTTAGGATCATCCATCGGGTTGACTACAGAAGTTGTGACGTCATTAATTTGTGTAGCTGTTTGTATTTCCGGTCCTGCGCCGTTTGCATTTACTGACGACATGGTGGCGAAAGCTGTTTACTTCTCTGCACTGTCACTAGATTAATGTTATTTGTGCATTACCATCGAGTTGCTGTCTTGCGTTATTGTCACCTTTGTTGCATCAGGTAATTTTCTCCTTAAAGCTCTATAAGTATTGATTTTGGCTGAGATTGTTCCAAGAATTTGTTTGAACGACACTGACTATCCTGTGTTTTCGGCCCGTCTGTCAGGTTGGGGAAATGTGCCGAACGGGAGTCCACTCCTCAACGGGAGTAACACTCCGGAACGAGCTATAGACCGCACTCTTGATCGGGAGTAGGGTGGGTGAAAAAAACAAAACACGCCGCCGTTCTCCTCAACCCCTACCGTAACGCACGCTTTGCAGAGCAACAACAACGCAGTAGACTTCAAGCTTTGCCTCCGTGTGTTTTTTTCTTTAAAATAATTTATCGTCGCATGCGCTGACCACTTCAAAGAATTTCACACAAACTGCAAAAAGTGAATTCGCCATTTTCAACAAGCCAAAGCAGCGTCAAAATAAATGTTTACCTTAGCCATTGATGTTTCAAATTAAAGACTGGTGTCTGTAGTGTTGCATGCTTCCCACGTGGTGACAGTCCGTCGTTCACCCAAGTCACTGACTCGGACGCGCAAATTTCAGGTCTTTAAATATTGCCAGTCGGCGCGATTATACGGTGGTCATTAGTGACCATCGATGCAT
Source organism: Lepidochitona cinerea (assembly GCA_963971465.1). Classification (NCBI taxonomy): domain Eukaryota; kingdom Metazoa; phylum Mollusca; class Polyplacophora; order Chitonida; family Tonicellidae; genus Lepidochitona; species Lepidochitona cinerea. The sequence goes on from OZ020551.1 coordinate 6,657,278, forward strand.
TTTTATTCTGCACACATCGTTTTTAATTCATTTTAAAACTGTTTGATAATAAAAATCTTTTTTATTCACTTCATGCACTAAAACAGTTTATTTGTTAATTGTGTATTTAATTTGAATCGTAAATTTTAGATGGCAGCACATTTACAAGACTTTTTGCATCTCTTCGTGTTATTTGTCATAAGGCGTGTTTTCCGTAAACTGAGTGAATGTGTCGGATGACGTCAGAATTTATTCATATCCGAAAGGTCAAAGGTCAACTGTAGCAAAATCCGTAAGTTCAAAGGTCATATGTGAGCTGAATGCCCTTTGAACTTACGGATTTTGCTACAGTTGACCTTTGACCTTTCGGATATGAATAAATTCTGACGTCATCCGACACATTCACTCAGTTTACGGAAAACACGCCTTATGACAAATAACACGAAGAGATGCAAAAAGTCTTGTAAATGTGCTGCCATCTAAAATTTACGATTCAAATTAAATACACAATTAACAAATAAACTGTTTTAGTGCATGAAGTGAATAAAAAAGATTTTTATTATCAAACAGTTTTAAAATGAATTAAAAACGATGTGTGCAGAATAAAAATGCATCGATGGTCACTAATGACCACCGTATAATCGCGCCGACTGGCAATATTTAAAGACCTGAAATTTGCGCGTCCGAGTCAGTGACTTGGGTGAACGACGGACTGTCACCACGTGGGAAGCATGCAACACTACAGACACCAGTCTTTAATTTGAAACATCAATGGCTAAGGTAAACATTTATTTTGACGCTGCTTTGGCTTGTTGAAAATGGCGAATTCACTTTTTGCAGTTTGTGTGAAATTCTTTGAAGTGGTCAGCGCATGCGACGATAAATTATTTTAAAGAAAAAAACACACGGAGACAAAGCTTGAAGTCTACTGCGTTGTTGTTGCTCTGCAAAGCGTGCGTTACGGTAGGGGTTGAGGAGAACGGCGGCGTGTTTTGTTTTTTTCACCCACCCTACTCCCGATCAAGAGTGCGGTCTATAGCTCGTTCCGGAGTGTTACTCCCGTTGAGGAGTGGACTCCCGTTCGGCACATTTCCCCAACCTGTCTGTAGTCGTGGACCGTTTTTTAATTTAATGCATTACAGTTCCACTGTTGACGTGTTGTCAATGTTGAATGTTTTGATATGATTAGTAAACGTACATACTGCTTTACTATGTAATATCATATGGTAAGTATGCTATTTGATATGATGTAGGCAAAGCCTAGATGCAAACGCGATGGATGAATGTTTTAGGCTGCCGCCCTGTGTGGAAGGGGTAGGTCAATAACGGCCCCCAGACGATAACGGCCGCTCACTTTAGTTTAGGTGCCTGTAAGCTGCTGGACCGCCTTAAGCAATCTTAGCGGGTGTGTTACGGCACGGTCAGTAATTTTCTTGATTTTTATTTTCACATTTTTATATAGGTGCACATATAGAATAGGTCCATCGTTTTTAACGTATAGGGATAGTTTAGTTTTAAGCTTGTAATATTAAATTAGTCATTAGTTCTAGAAGAAATGAATAAAAGGGGGGGTTGCAGGGGGGGCTTGCCCCCCTGACGATTATAGCGGTTTGAGGCTGACGGACCAATTCTATAGTCTCTCCGCCGAAGCCTGCTTTCAATCTCCATTTAACATACACATGACTATAGCGGCCGTTCCAGCCGTAGTCCGTGTGGAAAAGTTGCCAGGTACTTGCCAAAGGTTTGCCCCAGGTAGCTCTGGTATGTAGCGTTAATCATAATGTGAGGGACGAATGCTACGAAGAGCAGCCATTTGTTAAATAGGAAGATTCCTGAATGGCTGAGAATACAAAACCTGTTCAAACCAGCTCTAGATATGGATGTAATGCAATAACCCTGGCCTATAATTCGACAATAGCGGAATGGATATCCAGACAGAAAAGGTTCACCGTGGGTCATTCATTTTAAGGCATTTATTATAGCGGTGAATGATTTTGTCAAAAGAAAAAGAGATCTAGATATGAATGAGCTGTACACTTACGGTTTCAAAATGGCGATGGCGATTTTTCAGCCAATAGAAATTCAACTGATCTAAAAATATTTATTTTAGATTACGTAATAGAAAATTCCCAGGCTAACTGCAGATTCAAATTTTCACTGTACAGGGAGAGTTTGAGATCTGTGAGGCCAACAAAATTCGACAAATGTTTAAAATAAGTGTGACTGTTGGAGGTAAAATGTAAAAGGGATTTATTACGATTTTTTAATTCATTTGCAGCTGATATTTTTACTTTTAGCTTCAGCCAGGTTGTAGTTTCTAACAGAGGCTCTAAAGCGAGCCGTTGCTAAATTAGAGCCTGGCCGATCATTTCGTTGTCTTTTTTTGACCTAATGAAATAAGGTTGAAATAAACTAAAGAATGTCGGCTACATATTTACAGTTTATCAGTTTTTAAGTAACTTTTTCACAATTCACTACAGTAGGGTTCACCCACGTAAGACCTCTGTGTTCATTAACCTGAAACTTTCTGTCAGACAGTAAACAATGTACCACAGAATTCGCACCAAGTGCTGGATAATTGTACATTTTTCGCTGAAAATCAACCTACCACGTTTCATTCTGTCAAATCTTATTTATCTATTTAACAGAATTTTTTTAGCAAAAATGCAAACAATTCTACTCAAATAGTCCCTTGAATGAATATTCGAAACTAGGTCGAAATCTGAAACGTGAAGTCCTTTGAAATATTTTATTAAAAAAAGCTGTACCCTGTGTCATGATTCAGACTCACTCAGTTCAATAATTTTTAGCCAATTCATAAGAGTTATCTAGCCAAAAGTTGTGTTCTTTAGCCAGTTTGCTAAATTGACGATCAACTGCTGGAACCCTGAGGTTTCCGATCCCAATCAGTCCAAAGAAAAATGGAAAAATATCTATTTGGAATTTTCACTGGACTGCTCAGTGTAGACAATACTTGTCAGGTTTCCTTTTGGCAAAGAGCTAGGATTTTCTATCTCACTAAACTTAACAACACCGCCATATAAAGTGAAATAATCCTTAAAAAACTATTTGATTATTATTATTGTTATAAACATTCAGCTTGTCTGTAAGTATAAAATGGTTGTATTTTTCGCATTATTATCCAAAGCAACTTTGTAAACTTTACACAGGCTAAGTTTCTTTATAAATACACTGTAATGTGTTTGTTCAGATGTTACCTGGTAAAGTTTAGGGTCCACTGAGTTGGCAAATCAATAATCTATTGAAGCCAGGTGTGTAAAGGGTTGAAGTTATGTTTTATTAGGTCAGGCAGATTAGATGTGAATTATGTTAAATACGGCTGAATTAACTTGCTCTATAATCTGTCCAATAGACCATTTGACCATTTGAGAATAATAGTTACCTCCGATAAAGAACAATTTGTCTGTGCGATTATTGAATAATGATCTAAACTGCTTCATATTTTTTTCAGTTTTTAAAGTTCAGAGGAAAACTTCAAGAGAACAAGAGATGTAGACATTCAATTTGAAGCGTCTTACTAAAGCTCTGCGACCTCCAGTGCAATCAGGAATTCTGTCACACATTTTAAACTAGAAAAGATTGCACTGTCTTTGAATACCAATTAAACATGGCAGAGATCAATATGAATGGTGCCTCGGATTCTGATGGGCGTGTTTCCCCAGAGGTCAACCTGTTTGACCCCTCAGAAGACTCGGATACTGAACAAGAAACGACAAACTTAATGTCGAAGGTAAGGAAAAAATCCTCTATTCAATACGAATCAGCAAAACGGTTTCGTAAGTCACAGGCAATAACATTGCTCAACTGGCAACTGTTTACAGTTTTCTTTTTCACTTGGCTACCGTGGCTCAGTCGGTTAGAGTGATAGTCCTTCAGTCCAACACAGGCCTTCCAGCAATGCGAATCCCACAGACCAAATAAAAATGTAAAAAATTCTGAGTGGCTTTTTCACTTGTTTGCCATATGCGTAAGAGTTGAAGCCTTGTTGAAGGTCGAGGCTTTCCTCCATGCAAAAAGTCCAGTGAATTCAGGGGACTCTGCTCGACCATAATCAGAAACTGTTAGGTAGCTAAATTATTCTTAAACGCGATTGTGGCCGTATTAAAACTATTTTAGTAGGTTATAATGTTATTTTGCTTTCTAAATCTGATCACATACTGCCCGCTTCTGTACATTTTTATTTGGCCTGTGTGGGAATCGCATTGCTGGAAGGCCCGCTTCTGTGCGGGCAGTCAGCTCTGGCTTTTTTATTGCAATGAACTCTAAAATGATTATTTTTTATACTGACGGTCTTACTTTTTAGTCAGAAACCAGGACTACAGAAATAAATGCTTGATTGTAACGTCTTAAAAAAAAAAGAAAATCAAAAGCTTTCTTCAAACCAGGAGAAAATTGTCTCTAAAATGAAATTTTATGTATTTTCTCCAAAGTTGTTCATTTTAACAAATCAGCTTTCTTTATTCTTCACCTTGTTTATGTTAATATGTTTGAAAACAGCTGATATAAGTATTTAATTTGCCTTAGACTGCATTAATCAGCCCTAACCATGAAGAGTATGATATACTGGTGGATAATATGAAGATGAGAATTGAAGATGGCCAAGGGGAGACAATCTATGAATTAGGAACAGGAGGTAATATTTCATTTACAGAATTTTTATGAGAATTTTTGTTTTCTTAATATCCAAGCTACCAAATACAGTCTTGCGTCATACTTTTTGTTCATTCTTTATCATGGAGTTAACATTTTTAAAATAGTTAAATATATAAAAAATATGTCCTGGACCAATTAAGCAATTCTATTCGACAACATAACCATTCACTGTAAAAGAATATTCATTATTTAACTAAATTATGTCATTTTGTTCACAGTTAGATAATTTTGACTAAATCTAAGTCAATTGAAGAATTTGCTATACAAATTTGTCTACAGCAATAAAATTTATTTTTTTTCATCAAGGAAAAGTTATCCCTCTTGGTGTGCTCTTCACTAAAGGAAGGGATCATTGCCCCACTCTCGCTAGATTTCTGGACAGGGGTAATGTTTAATGAATTGGAAATTGTACAGAAAATTGTATACAGACCATTAGATCAAAACATTTCACAATAAATGATGTTGTTGTTTAAGAGGGTGATCCTCCGGGTCTACAGCCAGAAGATATGCAGGCATCATTGGCGACCATGACCAGTATAGCAGAGTCATTAAACTTAGAAATTGTGTTTCTTCGAGACAGAACAGTACCTGATGGACTAGTCAAAGAATACCTACTCAGAAAAAAAGTGGAAATCGAAGATTTCATGGAAGTTAGGTAAAAAGATTTGATGTTTTTTTTTACAATAATGGTCAATTGTGAAACAAACAGCATAAGTTCAACACCATTGTATGAATGAAGAAATTTTTAAAAAGATCTATAACTCTCTAAATGCCTCCATATGAGAATGATTCTGTTGCTGATGATCCTGTTTGTTGTATATTTAGGATAGCAGTAGTTGGGAATGTAGATGCAGGGAAAAGCACATTACTTGGTGTATTAACACATGGAGAACTGGACAATGGACGTGGTACTGCTCGGCAACGTCTCTTCCGACATAAACATGAGATGGAGTCTGGCAGAACAAGCAGTGTTGGGAATGATATCCTTGGATTTGATTCATGCGGCAATGTTGTCAATAAACCCGATCATGGTAATCTTGATTGGATAAAGATTTGTGAGCAGTCATCAAAAGTAAGACCCCTGTAAAACATGTTTACTTAAGAGTGTTTACTGAATGAGTCACAAAAAATATATTTTAACCTTAATGTTCACAGATCTATTCTGATAATTCAAATATACAAGAATATGCAAAACTTAATTTTAGCTTTATGCCTTTAACTACATGTACTATAATTTGTCCACAAATATTTGATTGATTTTAGGTGATAACTTTCATTGATCTCGCCGGCCATGAGAAATATTTAAAAACCACAGTGTTTGGGATGACCGGGCATGCTCCAGACTTTGCTATGTTGATGGTGAGTGGTGATTCTAGTTTCTTTAAGATCATTATTTGTGTGATTACCATCTAATGGCCCTATCTTAGCCTTTTGGGATCTTTGAGATCATAATGTGCAAGCCAGGTCCTTCATTTGTTATATTATGGTTTGATCAGCCTTATTAAAATACAAGTAAAATAATTAAATTGAAAGTTTTGAAAATTAAGTTTGTAATTTGGTATTTCCTCTTTTTCCTGTCCCTTAACTAATGACGAGGTGAGTAATAATCATGAGGATAGGAAAAACTTAGTCTCATTTTCAACTAGCCTAATTGAGTTGACCAATAGAGCCTTGTGCCAACACAAGCACTTGTCCCTTAGTGAGTAGACCAATAGAGCTTTGTGCCAACACAAGCCTCTGTCACTCAGTGAGTAGACCAATAGAGCCTTGTGCCAACACAAGCACTTGTCCCTCAGTGAGTTGACCAATAGAGCCTTGTGCCAACACAAGCACTTGTCCCTTAGTGAGTAGACCAATAGAGCTTTGTGCCAACACAAGCACTTGTCCCTCAGTGAGTAGACCAATAGAGCTTTGTGCCAACACAAGCCTCTATCCCTCAGTGAGTAGACCAATAGAGCTTTGTACCAATACAAGCCTCTGTCCCTCAGTGAGTAGACCAATAGAGCTTTGTGCCAATGCAAGCCTCTATCCCTCAGTGAGTAGACCAATAGAGCTTTGTGCCAATGCAAGCCTCTGTCCCTCAGTGAGTAGACCAATAGAGCTTTGTGCCAACACAAGCCTCTATCCCTTAGTGAGTAGACCAATAGAGCTTTGTGCCAATGCAAGCCTCTGTCCCTCAGTCAGTAGACCAATAGAGCCTTGTGCCAATGCAAGCCTCTGTCCCTCAGTGAGTAGACCAATAGAGCTTTGTGCCAATGCAAGCCTCTATCCCTTAGTGAGTAGACCAATAGAGCTTTGTGCCAACACAAGCACTTGTCCCTCAGTGAGTAGACCAATAGAGCTTTGTGCCAATGCAAGCCTCTGTCCCTCAGTGAGTAGACCAATAGAGCTTTGTGCCAACACGAGACTGTCCCTCAGTGAGTAGACCAATGGAGCTTTGTGCCAATACAAGCCTCTATACCTCAGTGAGTAGACCAATGGAGCTTTGTACCAATACAAGCCTCTATCCCTCAGTGAGTAGACCAATGGAGCTTTGTACCAATACAAGCCTCTATCCCTCAGTGAGTAGACCAATGGAGCTTTGTACCAATACAAGCCTCTATCCCTCAGTGAGTAGACCAATAGAGCTTTGTGCCAACACAAGTCTCTGTCACTCAGTGAGTAGACCAATAGAGCTTTGTGCCAATACAAGCCTCTGTCCCTCAGTGAGTAGACCAATAGAGCTTTGTGCCAATGCAAGCCTCTGTCCCTCAGTGAGTAGACCAATAGAGCTTTGTGCTAATGCAAGCCTCTGTCCCTCAGTGAGTAGACCAATAGAGCTTTGTGCCAATGCAAGCCTCTGTCCCTCAGTGAGTAGACCAATAGAGCTTTGTGCCAATGCAAGCCTCTGTCCCTCAGTGAGTAGACCAATAGAGCTTTGTGCTAATGCAAGCCTCTGTCCCTCAGTGAGTAGACCAATAGAGCTTTGTGCCAATGCAAGCCTCTGTCCCTCAGTCAGTAGACCAATAGAGCCTTGTGCCAATGCAAGCCTCTGTCCCTCAGTGAGTAGACCAATAGAGCTTTGTGCCAACACAAGCACTTGTCCCTCAGTGAGTAGACCAATAGAGCTTTGTGCCAACACAAGCCTCTGTCACTCAGTGAGTAGACCAATAGAGCCTTGTGCCAACACAAGCACTTGTCCCTCAGTGAGTTGACCAATAGAGCCTTGTGCCAACACAAGCACTTGTCCCTTAGTGAGTAGACCAATAGAGCTTTGTGCCAACACAAGCACTTGTCCCTCAGTGAGTAGACCAATAGAGCTTTGTGCCAATGCAAGCCTCTATCCCTCAGTGAGTAGACCAATAGAGCTTTGTGCCAATGCAAGCCTCTGTCCCTCAGTGAGTAGACCAATAGAGCTTTGTGCCAACACAAGCCTCTATCCCTTAGTGAGTAGACCAATAGAGCTTTGTGCCAATGCAAGCCTCTGTCCCTCAGTCAGTAGACCAATAGAGCCTTGTGCCAATGCAAGCCTCTGTCCCTCAGTGAGTAGACCAATAGAGCTTTGTGCCAATGCAAGCCTCTATCCCTTAGTGAGTAGACCAATAGAGCTTTGTGCCAACACAAGCACTTGTCCCTCAGTGAGTAGACCAATAGAGCTTTGTGCCAATGCAAGCCTCTGTCCCTCAGTGAGTAGACCAATAGAGCTTTGTGCCAACACGAGACTGTCCCTCAGTGAGTAGACCAATGGAGCTTTGTGCCAATGCAAGCCTCTCTCCCTCGGTGAGTAGACCAATAGAGCTTTGTGCCAACACAAGCCTCTGTCCCTCAGTGAGTAGACCAATAGAGCTTTGTGCCAACACGAGACTGTCCCTCAGTGAGTAGACCAATGGAGCTTTGTGCCAATGCAAGCCTCTCTCCCTCGGTGAGTAGACCAATAGAGCTTTGTGCCAATGCAAGCCTCTGTCCCTCAGTGAGTAGACCAATAGGGCTTTGTGCCAACACGAGACTGTCCCTCAGTGAGTAGACCAATGGAGCTTTGTGCCAATACAAGCCTCTATACCTCAGTGAGTAGACCAATGGAGCTTTGTACCAATACAAGCCTCTATCCCTCAGTGAGTAGACCAATGGAGCTTTGTACCAATACAAGCCTCTATCCCTCAGTGAGTAGACCAATGGAGCTTTGTACCAATACAAGCCTCTGTCACTCAGTGAGTAGACCAATAGAGCTTTGTGCCAACACAAGTCTCTGTCACTCAGTGAGTAGACCAATAGAGCTTTGTGCCAACACAAGTCTCTGTCACTCAGTGAGTAGACCAATAGAGCCTTGTGCCAACACAAGCACTTGTCCCTTAGTGAGTAGACCAATAGAGCTTTGTGCCAATGCAACATTGGGTTAGACAGACACCCGTCCACCCGTCCAAGTGGACGGGCAATTGGCCGACAGGGGCTATTTTGGACGCGCAAAAAAAAAAAAAAAAAAATTTTAACACCCTTAAAATACGTAAAATGCGTAAAAAAAATGACACGACAGACTTCATGTCGCCTGTATCAACTGTTATGTCGGTAAATTAGAGAATAGGACTCAATTATTTCGTTTATCAAAGTACTTGTCGATGTTATACTGCCGTCGGAAGGACCGCCTGGAGCTCAAATAGCAAAAATCTGCGTGCAGTAGTGGGATGGTGCCCGTAACAACCGGCCAGCTATCAGGCCTCGCGCTCGGTTTAACGCCTTCTGTGATCTGTAGCCTAGTTTAAATGTTTGTTGTAAAGCAGCTTTAATCTTGAAAGGCTTTTATTTACTGTTTATGATCCTTATACTTTCTAATAAAATGGGATTTCGCAAAGTAAAAGACGGTGCCACATCGCAAGTTCACAATGCGACCACGTGATCTTCGTGACGTAATGGCCTTCCTTGTTTGACCTTTAGCCAGGTTAGGAAGCTTTTTATTCACACTTACGGCGTAGTGTCTTGGCTACGAATATCTTTTAATTGACAACAGTGCCATTCATGCAAGTGTTTACGCGAGTGATTGGAGTGAAATGTCATTTTCCTTGGAATTTTTTGATAGAGTTTACACCGTACGGGTATCCGATCAGTTATCCGATCCGTAACCTATACACCCAACACTTATGCGTGTTTAACCCAAGCGATCAGGCTTTCCGAATTCCCGCCGATGACAACAGGCTTACGTATCGAGGCATCTCCTTTCAAAAATTCAACCTCCAAATATAAATAAAACTTTTTATTGAGTTACATTTGTCAGCCGACTTGTCGGGGACTTTTTCGAACACGAGAAATGACGTCACATCAGCTTTAACGTTGGATGTACGATAACTGGTTCCAGTCACTCTACAAAAGCATGCAGACGAGCGGTCCCTAAAACTTCATTTCAGAGTCTTGAGAGAAATTAAATTATTTCATCAAAAGTCGGCTGAGCCCAGCTTCCCTTCTGTGAAATTTCTTGTCAGTGCAAACACTGATGTAAATTTTAGCATTGAAAACCCGGCAAAAGCGTACGATAACTGATCGGATAGGCCTACCCGTAGGGGCTGCATATTGACGTATTGGGACTGCGGCAGCGCACGTCTGTTTTTGCTTTGGAATGGTGATTTAGTGGGTTGACCGACAGACGACCTTATGTAGGAGTGATTTGTTCAAGCATCCTTTTCTTTTTTATTCTCTGTTTGTTGTACATTTAGTCAAAGTCGGAACTTTGAATATATGATACACTTAGAAGTTAGAAGATTGTACTAAATCAATGCGTTAACGAGTGTTTGAACTTACTACGGCCGTACGGTACGCCGTAGCATAAACAATCAGTAGGATTAATCGTATAGCCTACAGTACAGCTCTACGTGTACAGATATAAAAAATAAATTTATCATGTTTGATCACGACGTAAATTGTTGTTTGTTATTTCTTCAAATAATAAATAAAAAATTAAAAAAGTTGAGAAATTTTTTTTTTTTTTTTTTTTTTTAGGGGGGGGGGGGGGGGGGGGGGGGGGCAAGAGCCCGTGGCTCTAGCGTTTTGGACGGGCTACTTCGAATTTCTGGCTAATGCCCTGCAATGCAAGCCTCTGTCCCTCAGTGAGTAGACCAATAGAGCTTTGTGCCAATGCAAGCCTCTGTCCCTCAGTGAGTAGACCAATAGAGCTTTGTGCCAATGCAAGCCTCTGTCCCTCAGTGAGTAGACCAATAGAGCTTTGTGCTAATGCAAGCCTCTGTCCCTCAGTGAGTAGACCAATAGAGCTTTGTGCCAATGCAAGCCTCTGTCCCTCAGTGAGTAGACCAATAGAGCTTTGTGCCAATGCAAGCCTCTGTCCCTCAGTGAGTAGACCAATAGAGCTTTGTGCCAACACAAGCACTTGTCCCTCAGTTAATATACCAATAGAGCTTTGTGCCAACACGAGACTCTGTCCCTCAGTGAGTTGACCAATAGAGCTTTGTGCCAACACAAGCACTTGTCCCTCAGTGAGTAGACCAATAGAGCTTTGTGCCAACACGAGACTGTCCCTCAGTAAATTGACCAATAGAGCCTTGTGCCAACACGAGACTGTCCCTCAGTGAGTTGACCAATAGAGCCTTGTGCCAACACGAGACTGTCCCTCAGTGAGTTGACCAATAGAGCCTTGTGCCAACACGAGACTGTCCCTCAGTGAGTTGACCAATAGAGCCTTGTGCCAACACGAGACTGTCCCTCAGTGAGTTGACCAATAGAGCCTTGTGCCAACACGAGATTGTCTCTCAGTGAGTTGACCAATAGAGCCTTGTGCCAACACGAGACTCTGTCACTCAGTGAGTTGACCAATAGAGCCTTGTGCCAACACAAGCCTCCCATAAATGGAGAAGAAAAAACAACTCTTCTCTTTTTCACTCAATAATCCTATGTGGAATAAAGTCTTCAAAGCCCAAAGGCTGCTTTTTATGCCAATTGAAATAGTGACAACACAACATATGTGATGTTTGTCACTAAGATTGACACTTTCTTTTGTTTATTCGCACTCAGTCCAAAAAACAATTGGAAAATTTTCTGACTGGGTTTTCACTCGAACGACCTATGTGGGATGGTTGCCAGTTATCAACGCAAGGCCGTGGATTTCCTCGGGGCGTATAGCCCGGTTTCCTTCCACAATAAAACTAGCAACGCCGCCATATAAGTGAAATAATCTTGAAATAATCTTAATAATCTTAAAACACCAATCAATCAATAATCTTTTGTTTATTAGAACTTTTTTATTTGTATTTTGTTCAGGTTGGTGCCAATGCTGGTATTATTGGGATGACCAAAGAACATTTAGGTTTGGCATTAGCCCTCAATGTTCCTGTGTTTGCTGTTGTCACTAAGATTGACATGTGTCCACCTAACGTCCTACAGGAGACCCTTAAGTTACTTCAGCGGATATTAAAATCGCCAGGGTGTCGGAAAATTCCTGTAATGGTTGCCACTAAAGATGATGTCATATGTTCAGCTACAAATTTTACATCAGAGAGGTGGGTATGATTTCCATATTATTGATATCATCATTTAAAATCAACAACTGATACTATGTATGAAAAATCACCTTCAGATGAGAACCTAAATTGTGAAAATGTTCCATAGCATTTTGAGAGTATCAACAATTACCATCTATCGTTTGAAATCAACAACTAACATACACATGATGTTTGTGTTGTTGTTGCTATTTGTCCTTTATTTCTTTGAAAAACATTTTCTCAAAAAAGCCATTCACCTTCAACTTAAGAGCCTTATACTTTTGTTAAGCAGATCATATTCAAGAAAACCTATGTAAACTTTTAGGGTGATTAGATGTGTTCATAATTTTTGTGGAAATTCCTGAAGTAATGTCACAATCACTGTGTGTTACTAGTACCTACTAGGAACATTTCTATGTTGAAATCTGTTGCAAAAATAAGCTGATCAAATGATTACACACAATACCGTTGCATGAAATTGCAAAAACACTGCTGGTCAAAGAAGGTGGAAGTTGTTTTTTGGTCAGATAATGATATTGATAAAACTCATATGCAGATTAGATAGACTATCTTGTGGGAGTCAGTGTACTTCAGGTTATATCCTTTGTTGGGATTGAAATATCATATACTCCCAGAAAGTTTTATATCTAACAGCCTTTGTCTTATGATTACTTGAAGCCATTGATGTTTTGAATGATTTGTCTAAGCTTACTTGTATTTCCTATTCACAGAATGTGCCCAATATTCCAAGTGTCAAATGTTAATGGTGAAAATCTTGATTTATTAAAAATGTTTCTGAATTTGTTGACGACTCGAGTGAAGACGGACGCCTCCGAACCAGCTGAATTCCAAATAGACGACACATTCTCTGTTCCAGTAAGTGAATCACTTCACCACTTTAGTTTTGCCAGCATTTCTCAGCAGTTGCTAAACCTTCTCACTTTTTACACATTTGTACTCACAAATTATATTTAACATGTTAATTAATTAAATTTAATAAAGCAAAATTGTAAAACAAGACTAGAAATTATATGATATATTGGAATCACATCATAACATAAAATATGCCATGTTTTTCATCCCACAGGTAGGCCACTAACATTTTGCAAGCAGTGTTTTTATTGTGTTAGGTTAACATGTACACCTTGTTAATATTTGGATGCCAGCAGCGACCTTATTAGATATACATATAGATTCAAGATTTATTGTACGAACACCCGACAAGGGCAGAGTATGCAAAACAAAATAAGCAAACGGTAAACTTTAACATACAAACAAGAAGTTATGGATATGAAATACATAGGGCTGAATGAAACTGTACATGTTTGTACACACCAGCTGTATATGTTGTGTGTTTTTTATTAATCAGGGTGTTGGAACAGTGGTATCAGGAACACTGTTACGTGGTCATATCAAGTTGAACGATGCTATGTTACTTGGACCAGACAGTCTCGGCCAGTTTCAGCCAATTACCATAAAGAGTATTCATCGGAAGAGAATGCCGGTTAAAGAAGTCCGTGGAGGTCAAACTGCTTCCTTTTCACTCAAAAAGGTGGCTAGCATTTTAAAACAATTCTTTATGTTAAATAAACTGTCGACTCAATGTAGTATTTTCATTCTTCGCTGGGCCTTGGTGGTTCAGTCTGTTAGAGTGATTGTCTGTCTGTCCCACACAGGTGTTCCATCGATACTGGGTGGGACCGATTCCTACTCAGACCAAATAAAGTCCTGGTGACTCAGTCATATAAGTGAAATAATCTTGAGTGCGTCGTGAAAAAACACCAATCAATCAATCTTTCTTATCAAGGTTTGAAAATTAGGGATTTTCCTGGTTGCCGTCTTGATTAATTATGTCATTGTTTGGGTTTCCCAAGCCTATGAAGTCCATGTAAATCACAAATTTAGTTACCCTCTTCAAAGTTTTGCTTGTCCAGGCCTGCCTGAACTCCTAATTTCCAAGGCCTGTTTCAATATTCTATATCCAAGATTAGAAGCAACATTTTTTTATTTTGGAAATTTAAGTTAATAGGAATTTGTTTGCAAACAAGTTTACAAGTTTGCTTTTGAATAAGAGTTATATTACTCTAAAGTACGTATGTATCTTACATTTTGAGTTGTATATATAACTCCGACCAATCAGCTAATCAGACAGTTTGTGTATTAAATACTATTACGTTTCTACCTATTTGTTGCAGATCAAGAGGTCTTCATTACGGAAGGGTATGGTTATGGTATCCCCTCGACTAAATCCACAGGCTTGTTGGGAATTTGAAGGTGAAATACTTGTCTTACATCACCCTACAACCATCAGTATACGTTATCAAGCCATGGGTAAGTATCTCTTCCTTTTATTCACAATCATAAGAAACATGAAAATGCAAACCTGAAGAATAAGAAAGTCACACAAAATTGTGATTGTCTGTCTGGCAAAGAGGCGTTCTAAGAGGGTACCTTCCGAAGGCGCAAGAATCTCATACAACATTGTGGAGTTAAATACGGCTCTTGCAAAAAAGTCCCCCTCCCCCTTATCTGTTCATACCCCCAATTTAGACCCGTAACACATTGCACGAAAAACCAACTATGTCATTATACAATTGGAGTCTTGATAACAATCTATTAGTTTACATACTTTAAAGATAAACCTTTTGTACTTCAAGATTACTGCAATTAATTTTAAAAGAATGTATGTCTTTGAGTCAGATTTTAAAGTTTGTTTTATTAAACTATTACAGTCCATGTGGGAAGTGTAAGACAGACAGCAACAATACTGAACATGTCCGAGGAGCATCTTCGTACTGGAGATAAAGCCATTGTCAGATTCCGTTTCATTAAAAACCCAGAGTATTTGAGGACAGACATGCGAATGGTTTTCCGTGAAGGCAGAACAAAAGCAGTGGGTAACGTGACCAAACTATTCCCCCATATTAGTGCTGTGGCACAGAATACAAGACAACAGAGATCACAGAAGAAAGCTCATGATGGTTCCCATTCTGTTAAACCACAAAACGAGCCCCAAAAAGCCAGTAAAAAGAGCCGAGCTCATTCTAGATACCTGTACAATAAGGGCTCTCAACCCTCAATACCAAATGAGGAAGTCAAAGAAAACCAAACAGAAGTCACTGCAGTTGTGGGCTGAAATAGTTATATACCTTCCAAAAATGATTTTAATATTCCTTTCTACTAAGGAAAACTGGGAACAGCAAGGGAAACTGGACACAGTGTTTATGTGGCAATGAACCAAGAGGAATAGATCCCCTTCTACCCTACATAGAGCATTTCAGATAACTAATCCTCGATTTCAAATACATAAACATTGCATTGGGAAGATAACAACTGACACATATCAGTTAAACAATTCCCCCAATGGTCTCCACAAACTCTGCAGCTCCCTGTACATGGTTTATGCTGAAAAGTCATGATTATATAGGAAGCCTTGTTTAGGTATTAATGATACTTATGTGAAACCATTTCAATAGGCTGTATAGTGGAACCGGTGTAAGCCGACACCATGATAAACCGAAACCTCTTGTCGAACCGGCATTTCTATATATTCTTGACACCTGTCTTACCGCACATTCTGAGAGTGACATGGTGGTATATACAGGTTTCACTATATATGCCAAGTTTTGTGTGACAATGAAGCAAGCCCAACTGTTACAGAGTTTAACCAATAGGATTTTGATGAATTCTTTCCAAAAAAGTCCGGGTAAAAGTAACTACATTTGTTGTAGTATTACTTTACGCTGTCGCCTTGTTATGTACCATTATATAAAGAGAGAATTCCTGCCTTGACACATTTAATACAGGACAATCTCCGGCAGCTTGCATTGCACTGTTCAAAATAAAATTTTTAAAATTCTCTGACTGGTGTTTTGCTCGATCATCCGATGTTGAAATGGTGTCTCTGGAAGGTATGGCTTTCCTCATAAAAGGGCACCATATCATTTTGAGTATGATGTAAAACATTGGAATTGGCCATGTGAAATCTGTCATAAATTTATAAATGGGATGAGACCAGATAAATCCTACAAGATAAAGATATTGCAAACTTTTAACTTTTCTATAGCTCACAGAATAAAACCATCTACTTCAGCATTAACAAAACTTTGATTTCTTCTTTCACTTTGTCCAAAAAAAATGGACTGGGTTTTCACTCAAACAACGTATGTGGGATGGTTGGCAGTTACCAACGGAAGGTCGTGGGTTTCTTTCGTCCCACAATAAAACTGGCAACGCTGCCATATAAGTGAAATAATCTTGAGCACGGCGTAAAACACCAAACAATCAATCAATCTTCTTTTCGATTTAAACTTAGCTCCACATCTACGCCAATTGAAGAAAGCTGAAGTGCAATGTTATATACCAATCCATCAATGAAGAGAAAACGTAAATGTGCCAATGTGTTTCAAATTTAGAAAGGTAAAGGTTTCCTTATAAACCTTTTATTTGCAGAAAAAAATATAAAAAAAACCAACCTACAATGGCATCGACCAAGCCCCCACAGAGTTAATTGCATGTGTATGAATCTCGCCATTTACAAGGACCGGAAAAAAATTAAAGAATTACCTCCCCTGCCATCGCCAGAAACATAATAACTTATTATTATAAGATATCTATGGCCAGAAACCCCCTGGGTAATTCCCAGTCGACGTCTAATAGCCTTTTGGCTTTTGACGACACTCCTTTGCCAGCTGATAGTATCCTTTATGGCTAGAACCAGCATTATTAATTGATTTTCAATATCATTGGCAAAATACGGACAAACTGTCTTACTCATAGGTGGATTACCTGGACCAATACGAACAAACTAGGCTAATACGAATAGAAAAGGCCAATACGGGCTGGGTCAATACGAGATCCAACATGGCGACAGTTTCTTTTAGAAAATTATTTTTTGTGGTTCGATTCCCTACTAGGCGTCACCCAAAATCAGTAGAAGAATTTCTGCCATTTTTCAAGAAAATGTAATCCACAAAAGATAACGAGAATACTGTAGGACAGTAAGCAATCCGATGAATGAATGACATGTAACTCGATGGAACTGACTCATTATTTGGGTTTATTTGAATCAATATTAGTTAAATTTCATTCTTCTGTTTGCTTACTGCTTAGTTACATAAAACTTATCAGTGGAAATTCGAAGATGAATAGTGATTTCGGCTCCAATACTATAATGCTATTAATCAGGATATTCCCTACTGGCATTGTTACAGGTCCGAGGCCGAGGGCTAATACGACTGTCCGAGGCCGAGGGCTAATACAAATGTCCGAGGCCGAGGGCTAATACAACTGTCCGAGGCCGAGGGCTAATACAACTGTCCGAGGCCGAGGGCTAATACGACTGTCCGAGGCCGAGGGCTAATACGACTGTCCGAGGCCGAGGGCTAATACGACTGTCCGAGGCCGAGGGCTAATACGACTGTCCGAGGCCGAGGGCTAATACGACTGTCCGAGGCCGAGGGCTAATACAACTGTCCGTGGACCAGTGACAATGCCAATAGGGAATATTTAATTGGCGATCAATGTAATTTTTCCTAAAATATTTATTTAAAAAAGTGTTTTTATAGACACATTCGCACTTTATTTTTCATGTAGCTGGTGATTATTCTCTTTCAGTAATGATAACGACATAAAGTGAGCTAGGTGTAGCGTACCAAGAATTGTCCCCCTTTTTTTCATAAAACATAGGAACATAGGTTAATTTACTAATTCAGTCATTTCCCTGATGATGATTGCAGCACATGGACATATTTCTTTATTTTTACAGATTATTATTAATGCAATTTTCACTTTGTGTAATGACATTGACGGAATGTTTGTTTTTTCTTCAACTGTACATTGGCTATTTTCTGTTGATGATTTAAAAAAATGGCGTTGGGATTTTGAAGTGATGGAAATGAAACGGTTGCCATGTTCGATCTCGAATTAGCCTAGTTTGTTCGTATATGCCCTGGTAAGCCCTGTATGAGTGTGACAGTTTCTCCGTATTTTGCCGATAACATTGAAAGCCAATTAATAATGACTGATATTTGATCATCCTCGGATGCCCAGGGTTAAATTCTCAACAAGCTCACCTTTTACAGTGGGCGTAAGTTGTAATCGTGGGTTCCGACGATGATATGTGATGGACACGCGGTAAAATCGTTAGCTTCCCATTGGTTAATCTGTTAATGTTCTATTATGCTATTAATCAGGATATTCCCTATTGGCATTGTTACACGTTCAAGGACAGCCGTATTGGTCGGAGGGCTAATAGGGCTGTCCAAGGACCTGTGACAATGCCAATGCAGAATATCGTGATGGCATGATATACAAAATGGTACATGATATTGCAAAATATACAACCTCTGAATGCATATGTTCAGAGCCCTATTAGTGACTTTGGTGGAATTTTGACATTTCCTGTTTTTTTGGCAAGTGGACACTTTGTTTTGAACCGAGAAATTCTGTATCTCCTATAGAAAATCAAGCGTGTATCATAAACTTCGCTGCAAATCGTTTAAGTTATAACTTAAACGATTTGCAGCGAAGTCTATTATTTGTCATGATGCTCCCTTGATTTCTATGACATACCGATGTCATTACATGAGTTAAATTGCGATAACGTTCCCCAAAACACCAGAAATATCAAAATTCCAACCATGACACTAATATGCCTCTGTGGTACCGATAAAGAGTTTATAGGAGCATAAATCTCCTATAAATCAACCCACTCGCGCGTCTGTAAAATGCATGCCTGAGGTAAAGGTGAAATCCAGATCTCTTTTGGGGCTGACAATCGTATGGTGACGTAATGTCTGATTTTCTATATGACTATAATATTCAGCATTTCACTGCGTAATTTATACAACTAAATTTATTTTGAAAACATTTCAGCGATGCAATATTGCCATTTAGCATTTAGCGCTAATGTAATTCAAACGGAGAATAGAAACCAGTGCAGACCTTTGCTTTCAATATTAAGAGTTACATTTATTTTAATATAATATATAGTCAAAATAAGTTACTTATATTATAAGGTGTGAAAAAGGTTAAAGGTTTTTTTAACGGGTATAACAATTTAAGGTCAGCTTATTTTAAACAAAATTCTGCTTCAAATACATTTGTCGATCAGCTGGTAAGGTTGGTTGGTTGTTTTAGCTTTCATTCGTATGAATGATGTACGCCATACTAGTGAGTAATTATTACCTTGAGCGATTAAGAAAACTGTGATGTCTTGGAAATATATAGAATATCTTTGTGCAAGAGTATATGTTAACACGTCTGAGAACTACATATTCTCTTAGGATATTAAAATGTACAATACAATTGAGCTTACAGCGGTAGTCAGCCTTCCAACAGATATGGGCGAGACATCTCTCCAATCTGCGGGACCTACTGTCGGAGACATCTCTCCATTCTGCGGGACCTACTGTCCGAGATATCTCTCCATTCTGCGGGACCTCCTGTCCGAGACATCTCTCCATTCTGCGGGACCTACTGTCGGAGACATCTCTCCATTCTGCGGGACCTACTGTCGGAGACATCTCTCCATTCTGCGGGACCTACTGTCCGAGATATCTCTCCATTCTGCGGGACCTCCTGTCCGAGACATCTCTCCATTCTGCGGGACCTACTGTCCGAGACATCTCCATTCTGTGGGACTGTCCGAGACATCTCTCCATTCTGCGGGACCTACTGTCCGAGATATCTCTCCATTCTGCGGGACCTACTGTCCGAGATATCTCTCCATTCTGCGGGACCTACTGTCCGAGATATCTCTCCATTCTGCGGGACCTACTGTCCGAGATATCTCTCCATTCTGCGGGACCTACTGTCCGAGACATCTCCATTCTGCGGGACCTACTGTCCGAGATATCTCTCCATTCTGCGGGACCTACTCTCCGATACATCTCCATTCTGTGGGACTGTCCGAGACATCTCTCCATTCTGCGGGACTGTCCGAGACATCTCTCCATTCTGTGGGACTGTCCGAGACATCTCTCCATTCTGCGGGACCTTCTGTCCGAGACATCTCTCCATTCTGCGGGACCTACTGTCCGAGACATCTCTGCATTCTGCGGGACCTACTGTCCGAGACATCTCTCCATTCTGTGGGACTGTCCGAGACATCTCTCCATTCTGTGGGACTGTCCGAGACATCTCTCCATTCTGTGGGACTGTCCGAGGCATCTCTCCATTCTTTGGGACTGTCTGATACATCTCCATTCTGTGGGACTGTCCGAGGCATCTCCATTCTGTGGGACTGTCCGAGACATCTCTCCATTCTGTGGGACTGTCCGAGACATCTCTCCATTCTGTGGGACTGTCCGATACATCTCCATTCTGTGGGACTGTCCGAGACATCTCTCCATTCTGTGGGACTGTCCGAGACATCTCTCCATTCTGTGGGACTGTCCGAGACATCTCCATTCTGTGGGACTGTCCGATACATCTCCATTCTGTGGGACTGTCCGAGACATCTCTCCATTCTGTGGGACTGTCCGAGACATCTCTCCATTCTGTGGGACCTACTGTCCGAGACATCTCTGCATTCTGCGGGACCTACTGTCCGAGACATCTCCATTCTGTGGGACTGTCCGAGACATCTCTCCATTCTGTGGGGCTGTCCGAGACATCTCTCCATTCTGCGGAACTGTCTGATACATCTCTCCATTCTGCGGGACTGTCCGAGACATCTCTCCATTCTGTGGGACTGTCCGAGACATCTCTCCATTCTGCGGAACTGTCTGATACATCTCTCCATTCTGTGGGACTGTCCGAGACATCTCTCCATTCTGTGGGACTGTCCGAGACATCTCTCCATTCTGTGGGACTGTCCGAGACATCTCTCCATTCTGTGGGACTGTCCGAGACATCTCTCCATTCTGTGGGACTGTCCGACAAATCTCCCCATTCTGTGGGACTGTCCGAGACATCTCTCCATTCTGCGGGACCTTCTGTCCGATACATCTCCATTCTGTGGGACTGTCTGAGACATCTCTCCATTCTGTGGAACTGTCCGAGACATCTCTCCATTCTGTGGGACTGTCTGAGACATCTCTCCATTCTGTTGGACCTTCTGTCCGAGACATCTCTCCATTCTGTGGGACTGTCCGAGACATCTCTCCATTCTGTGGGACTGTCCGACAAATCTCCCCATTCTGTGGGACTGTCCGAGACATCTCTCCATTCTGTGGGACTGTCCGAGACATCTCCCCATTCTGTGGGACTGTCCGAGACATCTCTCCATACTGTGGGACTGTCCGAGACATCTCTCCATACTGTGGGACTGTCCGAGACATCTCTCCATACTGTGGGACTGTCCGAGACATCTCTCCATACTGTGGGACTGTCGGAGACATCTCTCCATTCTGTGGGACTGTCCGAGACATCTCTGCATTCTGCGGGACCTTCTGTCCGATACATCTCCATTCTGTGGGACTGTCTGAGACATCTCTCCATTCTGCGGGACTGTCCGAGACATCTCTCCATTCTGTGGGACCTTCTGTCCGATACATCTCTCCATTCTGTGGGACTGTCCGAGACATCTCTCCATTCTGTGGGACCTACTGTCCGAGACATCTCTCCATTCTGTGGGACCTACTGTCCGAGACATCTCTGCATTCTGCGGGACCTACTGTCCGAGACATCTCTCCATTCTGTGGGACTGTCCGAGACATCTCTCCATTCTGTGGGACTGTCCGAGACATCTCTCCATTCTGTGGGACTGTCCGATACATCTCTCCATACTGTGGGACTGTCCGAGACATCTCTCTATTCTGCGGGACCTTCTGCCCGAGGCATCTCTACATTCTGCGGGACCTCCTGACAAGCGAGACATCTCTCCATTTTGTGGGACCTTCTGCCCGAGGCATCTCTCCATTCTGCGGGACTGACCGAGGCATCTCTCCATTCTGTGGGACTGTCCGATACATCTCTCCATTCTGTGGGACTGTCCGAGACATCTCTCCATTCTGTGGGACTGTCCGAGGCATCTCTCCATTCTGTGGGACTGTCCGAGGCATCTCTCCATTCTGTGGGACTGTCCGAGACATCTCTCCATTCTGTGGGACTGTCCGAGACATCTCTCCATTCTGTGGGACTGTCCGAGGCATCTCTCCATTCTGTGGGACTGTCCGAGACATCTCTCCATACTGTGGGACTGTCCGAGACATCTCTCCATACTGTGGGGCTGTCCGAGACATCTCTCCATTCTGTGGGACTGTCCGAGGCATCTCTCCATTCTGTGGGACTGTCCGAGACATCTCTCCATACTGTGGGACTGTCCGAGACATCTCTCCATACTGTGGGGCTGTCCGAGACATCTCTCCATTCT
The DNA here is from genome assembly GCA_963971465.1 of Lepidochitona cinerea. Taxonomy (NCBI): domain Eukaryota; kingdom Metazoa; phylum Mollusca; class Polyplacophora; order Chitonida; family Tonicellidae; genus Lepidochitona; species Lepidochitona cinerea. The sequence continues at coordinate 6,679,706 of OZ020551.1, forward strand.
GTGGGACTGTCCGAGGCATCTCTCCATTCTGTGGGACTGTCCGAGACATCTCTCCATTCTGTGGGACTGTCCGAGACATCTCCCCATTAGTGACAAAGGTCAAACAGTTTAATGTGACCTGTTCAGATATGTGAATGTTATGCAATTATTGTTGACCTTTTAGTATGTGTAAATATTGCAGAAGCGCGCAGTGGAACATAGGGCTACATTTTCACTTGTTTATCTTGCAGCTGTCAAAATGTCCCCTTTGTACTACAGTTCCCGGGTAACAAATGGTCCGTTTGTGTTAAAATGTAAACAATGCAGTTTGAAAACCCCTATAAGGGTCAGTTTATAGCGCACATAAATTTTGTTTACCGATAGTTTGGTGGTCATTGAAGGTATATGCTTTGCTCTGATTCCAATATTATATCCATTCTGAGCTTTGTTAACATTAAGAAGATAATGAATGTCACATCGTTTGTCTGGCTTTTTGCGTTAGTCGCAATTACCAACAGTTTTCAACTACCTTCAGGTATGCTTTTTATTTGCTTCGTTTTTGTTTTATTTAACCTCAATGTCTTTTTCAATTGTCCATTTAAGTCTTACGCTGAAATTCTCTATTATTAAACTGAGGAGGTTGAAATAAAAAAAAATATTGGTAAAGCCATTAACCCGTATAAGAATGGAATAAGCTAACAACGGATAAACCGATGAGTTCAATTTTGTGGGGTTTTTTGATGCTTGCAAAATCTCCAATTATGGATATCCCCGAGATTGGAAACAGTTCTAAGCTCTTATTTATACTCCTGACGAGTTTCCCTATATTTCGCAGTCCATACCACTTTAAGATAGTTTTTTTATTAGGAACAAAATAATCTCCTACAATGCACACATAACTCCCGACTATTTCAACTATGCCCGTTAATGGCTTGACCGATATTCTTATTTGAACGTCGATCCTTTAGTTTTTTTAAATTCATTTCAAAGGCTCAACCGGACAATAAGAATTTTTGAGAGAAAGAAAACATAATAAAAACATCACGTTTTAGAATCATCCACCAGTATCCCACAACTATATAGATATTCATTCGTTTGTTATTGTTGTTTATTTGCTTAATGTATTGTAAATTGAACACATACGCTCGTTTCTAATCGTACAGGGGCGTGATATGGGGGTGGGTGTTCTTATTGCAGTCAATGTTATTCATAGTGCTGGTGATGTTCAGCTGAGCATGTAAAACACACTGAAATGAAATGCAAGTACTGACCCATGCCAGAAAAGTAAAGTTTTAATACATTTAATCGTAGGGGCCTATATGGTGACCGAGGATAGCCAATTGATAAAAACTTCTGCAAATAAAAATGCTGATTAAAAAAAAAAACACACAAAAAACACAAAAACCAAAAATTGAGTATAGATAAAAACAAAACAAACCAACAACAACAGTTTAGAAAAAAAAAAATAGTTAGACAAAAAAAAATTGCTGCAAAAAAAATAGAATGAAACGAGATGAACGTAAAGTAAAATTTTCAAAATGGCCTAGCATTGCCAAAAGCCGAGAGTTGCCAAACCTGGATTTATCTCCCCTGATAAGGTTGGCGTTGGAAGCGACTTGCTAAATCTCAGTGATTCGTATTCATCACGTGTTGATCATATGCTTTTATATGTACATATACATATCTTTTTTTCATTACGTTGTTTACCTTTTATTGCAGTTTGTAATGACATACCGGCATGTTCATCTGTGTTTGGAGAGACACCAGTATCGAAAATTACCCAATGTAACGATTATACAATATCTCAAGCATGCTGTGCTACCTGCAAACAACTGATAGGAGCTCTCGGAAACACAGGTAGGCTTAACCCAAGACCCATTTAGATTCTAATCCAGGATAATCGAACATTTCTAAGGGCATAAAATCACATATCAGACATTTACTTAAATCATTCACAGAATTAATGGATATTAATAACGATGTTTATCTTATAAAGCCGCTTGCCAAACTATTTGTGATTGTTTCTGCTCTTGTTCGTAGATGCTGACTGTCCGTGGGGAAATACTGGCCTGGGTATCACATCTTTTACCGGAAGGCTTCTCTGTGATGATGTCAGCCCAGACCTCTGTACATTTTACTGTTCAAAAGACACCGTCTTCCGAGCAAATTGTTGTCAGTCTTGCTTTGAAAAATGTCCCAGTGTCCCCTAAAAGCTTTTCCCCAAAATGAATAAACCGATACTTGTTGAACCGCTGTGTTATCTGTGTTGTTTTCTTACTTGATTAATTGTTGCCATGTAATTAAGTTATATTTATGAACACTAAAACACACAGGCACAGAGAAGACCGTCTTGTCTGAAATAACCATGGAGACAAGTTTCTAATTGTGTAAAAAAGAGGTATGTCGTTTAGACCTTTAGGCCTATACCCAATCATAAGTTGTTGTAACAAAATTAAACCCATGATATTTCATTAGGTTGGTTATTTTAGCTTATTGTCGTATTTCTTTAGGTTGACGACAGTCAGGAACTGAGTCTTAGGCAGTAGAAATCTCTGGAACACTTTGTAATATATTGACAATGCTTACGCATCTTCGGCTGTGGCAAGAATATCGGTATAGACTGACAACGAATCCCATAGAATCATGGGAAAAGAAAGTGAAAATGTTGGTCCCCCCCAACCAGAAATACCTAGGTAGAAGACAGGCAAGGGAGTTTAGTCCTGACTAATATATCTTTCAAACACTTGTTTTTTTTTATAAGCAATGACTGGCCTTTTACTTTGAAGTAGTTTGTATTCTTCTACTATCATCGGTGCCTCGGTGGTCTAGTGGGTTACTCAGACCAAATAAACATTGACACATTTGTGAGTGGATTTTTCACTCGGTCGCCGTACGTGGAAGAGTTGCTGGGTTCTCGCCGAAGGTCGGGGGTTTCCTCGGGGCAACGAGCCCCGTTTCCTCCCCCACTTAACCTGGCAAAGCCGCCATATAAGTGAAATAATCTTGAATGCGGCGTAAAACATCAATCTACTATCATCTTGGCCATACGGATGCTGGCCTTGTTACACGGAGACACAAATGGTATTATAGTTTTTTCACGATATCCTTCCTGGTTCAAGTTCAAACCCATGGCAAAGGATAAATAGTTTGTAACGTTTGAATCCAAACACTTCCCCTTTCCAAACGTTTGCGCTTGGTATCTGCTGCATGTTCGGTAGCCGGTGTTTGTTCCGGCTAATATAACCTCTAAAACCAAAGGTCATTTAACGCGAACTACAGGTAGACTCTTCATGTTAGCTCAATAAGCATATCAATTGATATACCGGTATAAATAAATATATCCCAAGATATCCTGGTCGCTGCTTATATGAGTGTAATTGTTACTTTGATGCCATGAGCCTGTGTGTCTATGTGATATTTTTCTCCGACATACAAAATAATTGATAGGAATTTTGAAATTCGAGATGCTTTTTAGGGCTTTTTTATGATGTTTTTTTGTGCCATGGATATTGTACACAACTCTATTTCCCATTTTGACTTTCGTTGAGCCAAATAACTTGGTGAGTGCCTCCAGCGGCCGTTCAAGAGTCTTTACCAGTCTTTTCCGAGATTTACCAGTTAAAAATATGAAATCAGATAACCATAATTAATGCCCATGGCCATCACTTTAGCGATATGTCGCCATCACTTTACTGTTATTTCGACATCGCTTCATCGGTATATCGCTGTCGCTTTATCGTTAGATCGCTATCACTTTACCGTTTTATCGCCATCCCTTTATCGTTATATCGCTATCACTTTATCGTTATATCGCCATGATTTTATCGTTATATCGCCATTGCTTTATCGTTATATCGCCATCCCTTTATCGTTATATCGCCATGATTTTATCGTTATATCGCCATGGCTTTATCATTATATCGCCATGATTAATGCCCATGGCCATCGTTTTAGCGATATGTCGCCATCACTTTACTGTTATTTCGACATCGCTTCATCGGTATATCGCTGTCGCTTTATCGTTAGATCGCTATCACTTTACCGTTTTATCGCCATCCCTTTATCGTTATATCGCTATCACTTTATCGTTATATCGCCATGATTTTATCGTTATATCGCCATTGCTTTATCGTTATATCGCCATCCCTTTATCGTTAAATCGCCATGATTTTATCGTTATATCGCCATGGCTTTATCATTATATCGTCATTGCTTTATCGTTATATCGCCATTGCTTTATCGTTATATTGCCATTGCTTTACCGTTATATCGCCATTGCTTTATCGTTATATCGCCATTGCTTTATCGTTATATCGCCATTGCTTTATCGTTATATCGCCATCGCTTTACCGTTATATCGCCATTGCTTTACCGTTATATCGCCATGGCTTTATCGTTATATCGCCATGGCTTTATCGTTATATCGCCATTGCTTTATCGTTATATCGCCATTGCTTTATCGTTATATCGCCATGGCTTTATCGTTATATCGCCATCCCTTTGTCGTTATATAGACATGCTTTTATCGTTATATCGCCATTGCTTTATCGTTATATCGCCTTGGCTTTATCTTTATATCGCCATTGCTTTATCGTTATATCGCCATGATTTTATCGTTATATGGCCATGATTTTATCGTTATATCGCCATTGCTTTATCGTTATATCGCCATTGCTTTACCGTTATATCGCCATTGCTTTACCGTTATATCGCCATTGCTTTATCGTTATATTGCCATTGCTTTACTGTTATATCGCCATTGCTTTACCGTTATATCGCCTTGGCTTTACCGTTAAATCCCCATTGCTTTATCGTTATATCGCCATGGCTTTACCGTTATATCGCCATGGATTTACCGTTATATCACCATCCCTTTATCGTTATATCGCCATTGCTTTACCGTTATATCGCCATTGCTTTATCGTTATATCGCCATTGCTTTACCGTTATATCGCCATGGCTTTACCGTTATATCGCCATGGATTTACCGTTATATCGCCATCCCTTTATCCTTATATCGCCTTGATTGTATCGTTATATCGCCATTGCTTTACCGTTATATCGCCATCGCGTTACTGTTATTTCGAAATCGCTTCATCGTTATTTCGACATCGCTTCATCGTTATATCGTTGTCGCTATATCCGTATATCGCGATCACATTACCGTTATATCGCCATGGCTTAACCGTTATATCGCCATGATTTTATCGATATATCGCCATTATTTTATCGATATATATCCATGATTTTATCGATATATCGCCATCCCTTTATCGTTATATCGCCATTGCTTTGCCGTGATATCGCCATCGCTCCATCTCTCTATCGCTTACAGTATTTGCGAAAGATATAAAGCGAGGGCTTTTTTCGGCCAGCAATGTAATCTGTTCTGCAGTTTTATTTCCAATGTAGGAATTACATGAAGAAGTGTTATAGTAATATTTGATCTTTGGCAGCACTCGAATGCTAGTGACGGTCTAACGCTGACAATATACCGTCAACATTGCTGTGTATTGGGTATTGCTTTACAAAAGACTGCTCAAGTGGATCCAAAAACAGATAACATAAACATGTATCACTTTTCTCTCACAAACAGTCCATTACAGATGACTGCATTTCAATAAAGGCAAATTTCTATCAGATATAAGCCATTGTCTGTTGACAGATTGGATGACTGCCAATGCCAATGTATAAGGTAGATAGGCTAAATAAGTTCGACAAAACAAGGACCGACATTGAAAACAGGCAGTCAGGTTAGGCAGATAAGATGAGTGTTATGTATTCGCATTTATAAGTGTACCCTATAGTTCATAGTGTACATTACATTCAGGACATCGAATTGTATAGTATAAAGTTATCAAATATATACCAATATCACAATGCCCCAGTCACAGGGGGTGACTTGGTAACAAGGGCATTTTCTGAGCTACGCTGCTGGGGTGAAATGAAATAATCAGATAAGGTCTATAACCAGTGCCGGTTGATAACTCCGGAATAGTTTTATTTCCATTGTAGGTCAGTGTTTCAAGATAACGTTATACTTACTGAAGTTGTTGTTGAATTGACATGTCACATAATGGTTATTGCAGAAAATAACAAATTTCACCTATATCGTAACCTGTAGCTAAAACATTGGTTATCTGGTTTAACAGTCTAAGATATAACCTGCCCTGCTGTTCTTGTGCCAAAACCATGCTGCCTCCAGTTAATGCAAAAGAGCCACAAGAAACCGGCGATCGTTTGTCAGAGGAGGCTAGGAAACTGTTAGCAAGGTATTCAAACATTTATTAAATAAAATATAGATTAATATATTGCTCTCATATTCGCTTCTATTTTTTGGTTTTGTTTTTAAATATTTCTCTTCCCCGATAGCTATTATAAATTTAATCTTGACTTAAAATGTCATGTTCAGCTTTTACTTTTGGTGTTTTCTGTAATTATTTAGGAAAGCCACCTTTCTGAGACACCTTGGAGAGGAGTTTTTCAGAAAATCTCATACGCATCAGGTACTTCACTTTCCGTAAGTAACAAGGGTAGGCCTATTAGTGTATATATAGAGAAAAAGGAATGGGGAAAATCCCACCGATGAGAAGTTAAATAGAAAAGAAACTCCTTCTCAACTTTTTACATTCTGTATATTCCGACTGCAGTTCAAACTTAGTGGTTATTTTCAAGGAATATGATAATAATTTTTACAGAGGTCTTTTATAATGAATACATGTTTAAGGTAACTAACCTACATGTTAGAACGGTTTTCATGAATAAGTACATGTGAAAACAAGAAATGCCAGAGTAACGAGACTAAACATAAACAAAAGGGTCCATAGGTAAGGAACAATACATTAATTAGCACTGGGGAATGTCTATGTATCCACAGCCTCACCCCACTAACCTTAGGAAGTGTATATGGTTATTTTAGACAAGAAGATTTTCCCTGTGCCCGTGTGTTTTAGTGATCATAAATATATATATATTTATGATCACTAAAACACACGGGTATAGGGAAAATCTTCTTGTCTAAAATAACCATGGAGACAAGTCTTTGATTGGGTTAAAAAGAGGTATATATTTAGGCCTGTATACCCCATAAATTGTTGTAACAAACCAAACCTAGTGGCGTAATCTGCGGAATCAAACTTTCGTCACAAGCTAAATGATTCGCGAAGGGAAACTTGAATACACCCCCTCCCCCACACCCCAAAAACAAACAAAGAACACTTTATCTTATATCGATCTGAGTGATTTTTATTGATTCTTAATAACGACCAGCTTGACACAATAAACCTATCTTTAGCATAGCAAGTGTTTGATTATGTGTTTTTTGCTTCCTTAAATATTATCTCACTTAGGCCTCCATGAAAGAAGTTATTGGAGTACCGGTATACTGAGACCGTAGGCCTACCCTCATCCCACTAACCGTAGGAAGGAGTATGATAAAACCTTAACCTCACCCTACTAACATTAGGAAGGAATATACTGAAACCGCAGCCTCAGCTCACTAACCTAAGGAACGAATATACTGAAACCGCAGCCTCACCCTACTAATCTTAGGAAGGAATATACTGAAACCGCAGCCTCACCCCACTAATCTTAGGAAGGAATATACTGAAACCGCAGCCTCAGCTCACTAACCTAAGGAACGAATATACCTAAACCGCAGCCTCACCCCACTAATCTTAGGAATATACGGAAACCGCAGCCTCACCCGACTAACCTTAGGAAGGAGTATACTGAAACCGCAGCCTCAGCCCACTAACCGTTGGAAGGAGTATACTGAAACCTTAACCTCACCCCACTAACCGTAGGAAGGAGTATACTAAAACCGCAGCCTCAGCCCACTAACCGTAGGAAGGAGAATACTGAAACCTTAACCTCACCCCACTAACCGTAGGAAGGAGTATACTGAAACCGCATCCTCAGCCCACTAACCTTAGGAAGGAGTATACTAAAACCGCAGCCTCAGCCCACTAACCGTAGGAAGGAGAATACTGAAACCTTAACCTCACCCCACTAACCGTAGGAAGGAGTATACTGAAACCGCATCCTCGCCCCACTAACCGTAGGAAGGAGTTTACTGAAACCGCAGCCTCACCCAACTAACCTTAGGAAGGAGTATAATGAAACCGCAGCCTCAGCCCACTAACCGTAGGAAGGAGTATACTGAAACCGCAGCCTCACCCCACTATCCTTAGGAAGGAGTATACTGAAACCGCAGCCTCACCCCACTATCCTTAGAAAGGAATATACTGAAACCGCAGTCTCACCCCACTAACCTTAGGAAGGAGTATAATGAAACCGCAGCATCACCCCCACTAACCTTAGGAAGGAGTATAATGAAACCGTAGCCTCAGCCCACTAACCTTAGGAAGGAGTATACTGAAACCGCAGCATCACCCCCACTAACCTTAGGAAGGAGTATAATGAAACCGCAGCCTCACCCCACTAACCGTAGGAAGTAGTATAATGAAACCGTAGCCTCACCCCACTAACCTTAGGAAGGAGAATAATGAAACCGAAGCCTCAACCCACTAACCTTAGGAAGGAGAATAATGAAACCGAAGCCTCAACCCGCTAACCGTAGGAAGTAGTATAATGAAACCGTAGCCTCAACCCGCTGACCTTAGGAAGGAGAATAATGAAACCGTAGCCTCAACCCGCTAACCGTAGGAAGTAGTATAATGAAACCGTAGCCTCACCCCACTAACCTTAGGAAGGAGAATAATGAAACCGTAGCCTCAATCCGCTAACCTTAGGAAGGAGAATAATGAAACCGTAGCCTCAACCCGCTAACCGTAGGAAGGAGAATAATGAAACCGTAGCCTCAACCCGCTAACCTTAGGAAGGAGAATAATGAAACCGTAGCCTCAACCCGCTAACCGTAGGAAGTAGTATAATGAAACCGTAGCCTCACCCCACTAACCTTAGGAAGGAGAATAATGAAACCGTAGCCTCAATCCGCTAACCTTAGGAAGGAGAATAATGAAACCGTAGCCTCAACCCGCTAACCGTAGGAATGAGAATAATGAAACCGTAGCCTCAACCCGCTAACCTTAGGAAGGAGAATAATGAAACCGTAGCCTCAACCCGCTAACCGTAGGAAGTAGTATAATGAAACCGTAGCCTCACCCCACTAACCTTAGGAAGGAGAATAATGAAACCGTAGCCTCAATCCGCTAACCTTAGGAAGGAGAATAATGAAACCGTAACCTCAACCCGCTAACCTTAGGAAGGAGAATAATGAAACCGTAGCCTCAACCCGCTAACCGTAGGAAGGAGAATAATGAAACCGTAGCCTCAGCCCACTAACCTTAGGAAGGAATATACTGAAACCGCAGCCTCACCCCACTATCCTTAGGAAGGAATATACTGAAACCGCAGTCTCACCCCACTAACCTTAGGAAGGAGTATAATGAAACCGCAGCATCACCCCCACTAACCTTAGGAAGGAGTATAATGAAACCGTAGCCTCAGCCCACTAACCTTAGGAAGGAGTATACTGAAACCGCAGCATCACCCCCACTAACCTTAGGAAGGAGTATAATGAAACCGCAGCCTCACCCCACTAACCGTAGGAAGTAGTATAATGAAACCGTAGCCTCACCCCACTAACCTTAGGAAGGAGAATAATGAAACCGAAGCCTCAACCCACTAACCTTAGGAAGGAGAATAATGAAACCGAAGCCTCAACCCGCTAACCGTAGGAAGTAGTATAATGAAACCGTAGCCTCAACCCGCTGACCTTAGGAAGGAGAATAATGAAACCGTAGCCTCAACCCGCTAACCGTAGGAAGTAGTATAATGAAACCGTAGCCTCACCCCACTAACCTTAGGAAGGAGAATAATGAAACCGTAGCCTCAATCCGCTAACCTTAGGAAGGAGAATAATGAAACCGTAGCCTCAACCCGCTAACCGTAGGAAGGAGAATAATGAAACCGTAGCCTCAACCCGCTAACCTTAGGAAGGAGAATAATGAAACCGTAGCCTCAACCCGCTAACCGTAGGAAGTAGTATAATGAAACCGTAGCCTCACCCCACTAACCTTAGGAAGGAGAATAATGAAACCGTAGCCTCAATCCGCTAACCTTAGGAAGGAGAATAATGAAACCGTAGCCTCAACCCGCTAACCGTAGGAATGAGAATAATGAAACCGTAGCCTCAACCCGCTAACCTTAGGAAGGAGAATAATGAAACCGTAGCCTCAACCCGCTAACCGTAGGAAGTAGTATAATGAAACCGTAGCCTCACCCCACTAACCTTAGGAAGGAGAATAATGAAACCGTAGCCTCAATCCGCTAACCTTAGGAAGGAGAATAATGAAACCGTAACCTCAACCCGCTAACCTTAGGAAGGAGAATAATGAAACCGTAGCCTCAACCCGCTAACCGTAGGAAGGAGAATAATGAAACCGTAGCCTCAGCCCACTAACCTTAGGAAGGAATATACTGAAACCGCAGCATCACCCCCACTAACCTTAGGAAGGAGTATAATGAAACCGCAGCCTCACCCCACTAACCGTAGGAAGTAGTATAATGAAACCGTAGCCTCACCCCACTAACCTTAGGAAGGAGAATAATGAAACCGTAGCCTCAACCCGCTAACCTTAGGAAGGAGAATAATGAAACCGTAGCCTCAACCCGCTAACCTTAGGAAGGAGAATAATGAAACCGTAGCCTCAACCCGCTAACCGTAGGAAGGAGAATAATGAAACCGTAGCCTCAGCCCACTAACCTTAGGAAGGAGAATAATGAAACCGTAGCCTCAACCCGCTAACCTTAGGAAGGAATATAGTCAATATACTGAAACCATAGCCTCATTACCACTAACCTTACGAAGGGGTATAATGAAACCGTAGCCTCAGCCCACTAGTTTCAGGTAGCCCCCCCCCCCCCCCCCCCCCCCCCATAACACTACATCATCTGAAGGAAGTTACATTTGACAAGACCATACAGCAGCGTTTCTTGGGTACGTAAAATAGATACCAGTTTTATTGCCGTAAGCATTGGCATATCAGATGAACCGTTTTAATTTCTCTGAGTAAAATGTAACGATTCCGTTCATTTAATTGGAAGAAAAAAGTTTAAAAACAGTATAGGTTGGGCGTAGAAGTATCGTTAACTACATTTAGCCAGTGGTTTATAAATACCGCGGACAAAATTAAATGAAGCTCATTTTCGATACTATTTAACTGGCAGCCAGAACACGGCCTATTTGATATACTGACATTTGTGTATCTTCATTCTTGGAATAGTTAGTTGTGTTCCGAGATACGAAATGAAGCCAGATATCTGTGATATTTGAAAAGTATCCGTTTACACAGGTAGGATTGTAAGGCAAGGCTAATGTTAAGCTGCTGGTCAAATGACGATATTAAGACATTTGGACCTGTCATCTTATTGCGAGCCTCTTGAATAAAACTGTTAACTGTTAACTGTTTTTTGTTATAAAAAAGTCAAATTTGGGACATTTTGATTGTACCAGTACTCATTTAAACCAGTATATGTAGATTTGCTTTAGATGAGAAGCTTTGATTCCGACGTTTGTTTGTTTTTATTCCCTTCGGCGAGTACCTGCATGGCAACTAATCCACATATGCGATCAAGTGAAAACCAATATGTGAGATTAAAACTGATTTGGATGAAAGTTGAATTAACAAGACTAACTCCAAATAGAACTTAAAAAAAAGGTTTCATAGAGAACCTTGAAATGTTCCCCAATGGCCATGACTTGAAAAAAGGTTCCATGTGCCACTTTTTTAGAGTGTATATCGTTTTCCATCATTTGCATGTAGCTTCCCCTATTCCCACATATTGACGTTCGTGTATTGCACTTCTTCATAAACGACAATTCTTTACTGTTTCGAAATGTTGGCATTGTAAAACCCAGGAAAATGTGTAACGGTTTAGAACTATTTGAGCAATGATGTGTAACGGTTCAGAATTATTTGAACAAAGATGTGTAACGGTTCAGAGCTATTTGAGCAAAGATTTGTAACGGTTCGGAATCATTTGAGCAAAGATGTGTAACGCTTCAGAATTATTTGAACAAAGATGTGTAACAGTTCAGAATTATTTGAGCAAAGTTTTGTAACGGTTCAGAATTATTTGAACAAAGATGTGTAACGGTTCAGAGTTATTTGAACAAAGATGTGTAACGGTTCAGAATTATTTGAACAAAGATGTGTAACGGTTCAGAATTATTTGAACAAAGATGTGTAACGGTTCAGAATTATTTGAACAAAGATGTGTAACGGTTCAGAATTATTTGAGCAAAGATGTGTAACGGTTCAGAATTATTCAGCAGAACCCCTTCTATTTATCTTAACCAGATATAGTTATATAGTTTATTGTTAGCAACCTACCTTTTCTGATAATCCGCCATGTAACTGTCTATAGTTTATTGTTAGCAACCTACCTTTTCTGATAATCCGCCATGTAACTGTCTATACCTTATTTAAGCACTCTGCCTTTTCTGATAAACAGCGATGTAAATAGTGATTTTTTAGTTTTTTTGGTGAAAGTGTTATTTGTAAAATAAGACTGAGTCACAAATCTTTAAGCCTGACATATCACGGAATGAAACTTTATATGACAAATAGTGTCATCTTTACAATGCTTTGTATATATTTCGTTCTTGTTTACCTTATGTTATATGTGCACCAATCTTTTTACTTGATGAAAATATGTGTGGAACATCCTACAATCAGTTATAATGAGTAGTTCTGATGAAAATATTCCATTCTCGAGTCTCAGATCAGTCCCGCCATTTTCTAACGACACTCAAACCCCAGAACAGCATGACATGTCACCGTTTGACCTCAATACTCTAGATACAATGTGTTTTAACCCGATTGACCTGAATGATATCGAACATAGATCTACTGAAACTGATGACAATGATTACGAAATATCCTATTGGACTGACATAAACTCACACCAATCTAATTATTTTTCTCCTTCATCCTTTAATTCTGAACCTCTAGTCCAAGATTCCAGTGATCATCTTTCTTTTCTCCACCTTAACGCGAGAAGTCTCCGTAAAAATTTCCCTGAAATATCTGGTTTTATTCATGGTCTTGAATATCCATTCACTGTCTTAGGGTTTTCGGAATGTTGGCTCACTCCTTCTAATGTAGACCTTTATGATATTCCTGGGTATCAATGTTTTTCTATGTTACGTGGGGAACGCAGAGGAGGGGGGCTTTCTCTTTACGTCCATGAAAGCACTACCCAACCTTTTGTCAGAGAAGACTTGAGTTTTTTAGAAGACAATGGCTGCTATGAAAGTCTTTTTATTGAAATACAATCATTCAACAAACCATATCTGATAGGCATCATATATCGCCCTCCCGGTAAAGATGTAACCGAATTCAACACCCATCTTCTCTCAATTCTAGACACATGCCAGCAAGAAAAGAAAAAATGTATCTTAATGGGAGATTTTAATATTGACCTACTTAAAATGGATCGCCATCCACCCTCAAAAACATTTTTCAATACCCTTAGTTCTCATTTTTTCTTTCCGCAGATTACCAAGCCAACCAGAGTTCAATCACGCTCTGCCACTCTTATTGATAACATTTTTTCAAATTTCCATACTGACAATCTTCTTTCCGGAATTCTTTTAACTGACATATCCGACCACTTTCCTATCTTTCATGTTTTAAAATCCGAACACAAACACCAGATTCCAAAACAAACTACTAAATTCCGCAAGTTCACAAATAATGAGAAAAACAATTTTATACAACAAATACAGAATACGGACTGGGACTTTATTCTTCAGGAGACCAACGATGTTGACAGAGCTATGCTTTCCTTTTCTGATAAATTTAACTCTATTTATTACGAATGTTTTCCTTTAACCACCTTAAGTGTAAGCAAAACAAGCATTAAAAAACCCTGGGTTACCCACAGCATTTTAACATCAATCCATGAAAAAAACAGACTGTATCGACTACAATTGATAAATAAAGATCCAATCTCACGGAAACTATACAGAACCTACAGAAATAAACTTAATTCCATTCTACGCACAGCCAGGAAAACATACTTCGAAAACAAATTTAACAAATATAATGCGGATATAAAAAATACATGGAAAACTCTCAATGAACTTATGAACAAAAACAAATCTGCTAAATTGCCTTCCTCCTTCAATATTAATGGTACCGACACCACTGACAAAACAACTATAGCTAACAGCTTCAATGAATACTTCGGCACTGTTGCTTCCAAACTCGAATCAAAAATACCTCAGGTGCATACTCACTATTCAGACTATCTCGGAATTCCAGTTGACAGAAACTTTACTTTTCCGCATGTAACACCTGTTTATGTTCAATCCATAATATCGTCCCTAAAATCATCTGCGTCTCCTGGCTTAGATGGAATTCGCATATCTATCCTTAAATTAGTCTCTGAATACATTTGTCTGCCGTTGTCACATATAATCAATCTATCTTTTTCTCAAGGCGTTGTTCCCGGCTTACTAAAATCCGCCAAAGTTTCTCCTGTTTTCAAGTCTGGGAGATCAAATGTATTTGAAAATTATCGCCCCATATCAGTACTGCCCTGCATAAGTAAAATCCTGGAAAAAGTAGCTACTAACTCCATTTCTGAATTTCTTGAAACACATAATATCCTTGACAAAAACCAATACGGCTTCCGAAAAAATCACTCTACTTTCTATGCAGCTTCATCACTATACGAAAAACTTATAAATGCTAGGGAAAATAAGCTTTACACTGTTGTCTCCTTCCTAGACCTTTCAAAAGCCTTTGACACCGTAAACCACAGCATACTCCTTGAAAAACTCAGTCATTACGGTTTTAGGAATATCACAAATAACTGGTTCAATAGCTATCTATCCCACAGAACTCAGAAAACATCCTTCAACAATACTCTCTCCAACTCTTTGCCTGTCCAATGTGGCGTCCCACAAGGCTCTATTCTGGGTCCAATATTATTTCTTTTGTACATCAATGACTTATCTAAATCTACTGATCTCCTTAATTTCATACTCTTTGCAGATGACACCAGCACTACTCTGTCCGCCAACAATGCCAATGACGCAATTCAATCCACCGCTGAAGAATTAGAGAAAGCCAACACCTGGTTCTGCGCAAATCGCTTATCTTTAAATATTAATAAAACCAAATGTATGCTCATACGACCCCTTACTAAACGAAAAATTACCAACATTCCAGATCTGACCATATCAACTACTGTAATCGAAAGAGTTCAAACATTTAAGTTCCTTGGTTTCCTATTTAACGACACATTGAGCTGGACAACACATATTAACCACGTCTGTAAAAAGATCTCAAGAAATATAGGGATACTTAACAATATTAAAGATTCTCCTAACAAGAAAACGCTTTTTATCCTCTATTATTCTCTTATATACCCTTACCTGTTGTATGGCAATGTCTTGTGGGGCAACACTTACATATCTCATCTTCGTCCCCTTCAACTACTTCAGAAAAGAGCTATTCGCACCATAACTTTGTCTAAACGCCTTGACCATACACAGCCTTTATTTCACAAGCTACAGATTCTGCCCCTACAGGAACTTAATATTTTTCGCACACTTCTTACAGCCCATAAATTCTTCTATCATTCTGAACTTATTCCTTATAATTTTAAAGACTATTTACTACAACAAACTGAAATCCATGACTATGGAACCCGCACAAGACTACTCGATTTAAACAGACCAACATATAAAAGCAATCTATCTTATTATTCATTTAAAACCGCTGGACCTCGAGAATGGAATAAACTACCAACAAATATTCGAGCCATTAATTCAACTTCACTTTTCAAATCAAAATTAAAAGCACATCTGCTACAACATCTACTATCAACGTAATGTTATTCATATAGGAAATTTATACGCACATGCATATTGTATATATGTTGTATATATGAGCGTTAATCTTTTTCACCCTTTTTTGTATCCGCCTTTTAATTTAATTTACCTCTACTTGGGATAGATCAAGCTCCGTTCGGTGCTTTACTCCCGCCAATGCCTTACAAAATTATCATGTAAACATGTACAAATTCGTTTATTGGTGAATAAAGATCAATCAATCAATCAATATGTAAGGCTATACATTTTATATATCGGATCATTTGACTAATTCTTTAAAAAAAATCTTCAGTGAATTGATCTTTTAGGGTAGAAATTTTATTGCGGCCTTATCATAACTGAACAATTTGTAGATCGATGGACTAAACAACATTCAAATCTACCTTCGACACCATGCACCCTTTTCCCAGGTTATGGCTGGGCTCATCTGTTACCAAATAGGCCTACCAGGTGTTTCCATCAGGATATTTAAAGTGAGGGGTTCTATTATCCAAACAATTTCTGACATCAGCTCTACCCTTCGGCTTTCAGGCGTGGTGACATCATAACACAGCCGGACAAACCTTCAGAATGGATCTACATTATACTTAAGGTAATGTTACCAGTCAGAACGAAGGCAAACGAAACCGCTAAACGACTTTTATTCACAAAATTTAATATAATATACTTACAGCAAATACTATAGAAGCACTGGAATAAAACCACAGATCAAGAAGTTTCTACTCAAGTATTGTCCATAGTAAGAAAATCGAAAGACTTGTCCACTATTTTGAAAATATCCATCTGAAATTCCACAAAATTAGATATAGGACGAAAACCCTTTATCCAATGCAATTAACAGCTAACACGGATAATTGTATTATTGCTTAAAGGCACACTTGCCGCCGTAGCCTGTTTAAATTTGCTAAGAAAACCAATTTACATGAGCTTACTACGACTAATACCACTAAACTTAAACATAGGACACATAAAACATGTCTAGTTAGCTTTAGACTGTAAAAATGGGATGAAAAACAAACGAAGAATCGAAGCCTGATTACAACAACAACGATCAGTGTCGGTCAACTTTCGTGTTGGATTACCCTCCTTTCAGGCCTTTGTATCTGTGGTTTACACTCAAACAATTATCAGCAGGCTTTTCCAGTCTCTGTTAACCGATCGTCAGTCTGTATTTCTCAGATAAATAGGCCTACGTAAAATTACACTGTGCCGTTAGTTCACTCACTCGACTGAAACATAAAATCGCCAATAGGGGGCAGATCGGTTTGTTTACGTTCCGGGTACGTAACAATTCAAATTTTCAAATTCAAATTAAAAATACAAAGTGACGTCCAAACTTTTAAATTTTGGTAAAAATAGAAAGTTCCTAACTTATATTGTCTGGGAAAAATACAGAATACGGTCTTTCTTTTTTAATGTAAACAATATTCCTGATTTTCGCGGCAAGTGTGCCTTTAAGGAAAACTTCCCAAATAACGAGAGGATAAACGGACCCCAAGTCTACTGTAAGTATCACATACAGGCATTACGTGCAACATAGAAGCAGTCCGAAATGACTTCTTTTGTCACAATCAACCTTTTCATATACTTCTAAATATTCGAGAAGTTTCGGACCATTGCGACGAAATCCATATTCTAGCAAGTTTGTAAATACATTTGCATCCAACTAAAACAATGTTCGCTTATCTTCTAATTCAGGGAAGGGTTTCCATTGTAAAACAGCTGACGTCGACAAAAGCGGAATCTGCAAAGATCAATAACGGTTAGTCTAGATTTACTAATTACATGAAACCAAGCATCTAACCTAAGCTTCCGCAAGATAAATGGATCAGCAACGAATGCAATTGTAGCTTCATTCAGAACTAACTTCGTCAGTCGTTGCTGGCTTCTAGTTCACTTTGACATGCCTCGGACAGTCTGCGCATTTTATGCGGTAAATCCATTGAAACCCCCCCCCCTACCACCAGCACTCATTGTATCTGTCAACAACGCCATAAAAGTAATACAATCTTGAGTAAAACATCAATCAGTTTAAATTGGCATGAGCTGCCAGAATGTTGAAATTTTGACGTTAAAACACAATGTTGAAATTATTGGCTATTTTTCTCAAGACGTTTAATTCAGAAGCTTTTTAGTGCTTCTAGTCTCGAGAATGTACGATAAAGTATTGTTTTGAACTAACTTTGGCTTAGAATGAATGAATGGTAGTCCCGGTTATTTAAATTTTGTTTACTTTTCAAACACTATTTCGGTTCATATAGGCCACATACTGTATGGATTTTCCTCATTCCAACGCCAATCATTTCGTTTTTCCAAGGCCTTCAAAGCCTCTTACTGTCGTGACGATCAGAAATTATGAAAAAAGTGTGAATTTTGGCAGCTCATGACACTTTAAATTTATTTACCTAATGCGAAGATATTTTTTCACTTTTTTGCTTCAGATTCTTCCGGCCTAGAGTTACCACCCTTAACACACTTCCGACGACAATTGACTATATATAGAAACATTTACCATGTGGAGAAAAGATTGGTGAGTAAAAAATGTCCAGTATTCAGTCAATGAGCTACCACTACCCCATCTTCGCAAGCCAAGTTAAAATCTTCATGTCCCCATTCCGTGTTTTACCTTGGCGGACGACTCTCCTTCAACCCGTAATCGAACAGCTCGTTTTGATTGGATGCGAGTAAAACTTCTCGCAGCTAATCAAATCCTCAGGCACTTACACTGAAAATAACGTAATGGCGGCTGTGTACACCTTGAACTTTTGTTTAAAGAGTGCTGATTGGCTAAGACTATGTAAGTCTAGGAAAGACAACTCTTACATTCCCACCAGTGGGCGCTGTTAGATTTACGGGTTGAAGTGGAGTCGTCCGCCAAGGTAAAACACGGAATGGGTTACATGAAGATTTTAACTTGGCTAGAGAAGATGCCACTACCCATGCACTCGTCGATGTTTATCTAGATCGCTGTATGTGAATGAGTTTCCAGGTTGCCAAGCTCGGGGATTTTCTCCGGTCACAGAGCCCGGTTTCCTCTCCACTAAACCTGTCAAAGCGCCATATTAATGAAATAATCTTAAGTGCGACGTAAAATATCAATCAATCGATGTTTATTCTTATATAACAAAATTAACCGTTTAAATAACAATTTATGTCCTTTGTTCAAGTGGCATAAGCTGCCTAATATGATGAAAATTTCATAGAAACAGAATTAGCTAATTGTCCGCCATGTTTCATCACAGGAAAAGTATGTGTACTTCTTGGGCTGCGGATAGGCGAGTAATGATGTTGTAACCTATTTATACCATTTGTCCCTACTAGCTGAGTCGGCCTTAGTAATAAACGTCTAAACTCTATGGCCAAAATATATTGATGTTAAGCTGGCCAGTAGATATGTCATGATCTACTAGCCAATACCACATCAATATGTACGCAGGCCTAGTACAAATAGTTTCGTTCTTTCTAAAACAGATAGATAATATATTCCTATTTGCCTTTCGCCTAGGAACAAACTCTACCTGGGTATCTTAACGCATCTGACAGACTTGGAAGTTTGCCGTATGACCTGATAATACAACAACATAAACAACGAGTGTATCGCCCCGTACAGGATGAAAGTAGGCAACTGCCTCAAATAACCATTGATGACGTCACGTTTCATTCAACCAGCTTTACCTCCCGTCCTATGTCGCTGGTACAAAAAAACTCCAAGGTAAAATTACCAGTCTAGAATGAAGTGCTGAAGCGTTACCTTCTATAAGTAACTATACAAGTAACAGTTCAATTCATCAAACAGAATGAAATTATATATTGGCTATTTTTCTCAAGGCGTATAATTCAGAAGCTTTTTCGTGCCTTTTGTCTCGAGAATAAACGATAATGTATTGCTTTAAACCAACTTTGGTTTAGAATGAATGAATGGGCGTCTCGATTATTTAAATTTTGTTTACTTTTCGGGCACTTTTTCGGTTCGTATAGGCCGTAGACTTTATGGATTCCCTTTTTTCTAACGCCAATCATTTTTGTTCCGTTAGCTTAACGGCGTCACAAAGGAATTTCTTTGTTACGTCACGTCATTTAATCTGCCGTTAAAGGATATATGAACAGGATTTAAAGTTGGTTTGTGTTTGTTTATGGACTAAATGTATATTTGAAAAACATCACTTAAAACGAAACCACCTTCGTGTTAGTTCCCTAGTAGTCAAAAGAAGAACGGGGAGGAAATCTGCATATTTTCCGTATTTGTCGTAACTACTCGGAAAAATGACGTCATACACGACCTTCTGCCACGAAGACGTTCGGAGACAGCAGAAATCGTTTATTACGTCATCGCTGTGAGGGTACGTACACAACGGAGGTCGTGTTTCAAGCATAATCCGTCCCCGGCAATGTGCATGAAACTCTTCAATTCAACTATTAAGCCAATAATTATGTATGGGAGCGAAATTTGGGGCAGTAGCCTCCGTTCCATCAGAAAATTTGATAGTCTTGCAATTGAGCAAGTCCACACGAAGTACTGTAGATATGTTTTAGGCGCAGGTAAATATGCGTCAAATTGGGCCGTGCGTGCTGAACTTGGTAGTTTACCATTAGCATACTACACTTTAATCAATTTAATGAAATATTCCTCGCGATTGAGCACCGTATGCCCTGAGCGACTGCTTTACGATGCCTATATGTGTAACTTAACTATGTTACGCCGCGGAAGTCGTTGCTGGCTTCAGCAATTCCAAACCTTAAGTAAAGAGGTTAATGTGTGGCATTATTGGCAACAATCCTCTGGTATTGTATCAGACCATGCCATACATAATATTTTGAACCACTTTCTTAATCTATATGTAAACAGCATCAAACAAAACCCATCTTCTAAACTGACAACATATCTTAGCTTTAAAGAAAACCTTGACTTCGAGCCCTATCTAAACTATTGTAGAAGCTGGAAACACCGACAAGCATTTTGTAGGCTCAGAATCAGCAACCACGGTCTTCGCATCGAGACTGACAGACATAAAAAACCTTATATTCAAAGAGAGGATCGTCTTTGTCGTTATTGTAATTTAAATACTGTTGAAGATGAAAGCCATTTCCTTTTGCATTGTCCACTTTATAGTACCCTGAGAATCAATCTGTACAATGAGATTTATCCATTTTATGATTTAGGTGTTTTATCTGACGATAGGAAATTAAAAATCTTACTAACAAATAATCACAAGCCTACATGTAGCTCAATATGTTTCTTTGTGTATGCCTGTTTTGAATTAAGAAAAAAACAAAAATAATACATTTAAAGGATCTCTAAATATTACTGTATATATTTTATATGGAGTCGAGAGCAGCATGCATGCTTTATATTGAATATAATGTTCTTTTTGGATATGTTTCCTATTATGCCGGGCACATATTTCTTTTATGTTGTGTATATCATTATGTTCTAATATCTTTTATAGTTATACTATGCACTGTTCTGTATGAATGTTCTGCATAATAAATTGAAATAAAAAAAAAAATAAGTCTCTGAGATAATTAACTTTCGTAAGCATTGTAGATCGGCAAACGTAGCTTGAATTTTGTATGTGCTGCGATCGAAATTTAATTTTCTTTTTGGTCAGACTTTTAAAGTACATGTTCTACAACACACTTAACGCAAATTAGAAAATATTTCCAAAGGTTGTTCATAAATCCTTTAAGCTAATTAATTTCCGTAGAGGTCGTAGAGAAAAAATGAGTGCCTTTTATAATGTTGTACGTTTTGTGCCGCGGGGCCTCCGTGGCTCAGTAGGTAGAGCGTTGGACGCTCAATCCAAACAGCCTTCCACCAATGGGTCGCGGGTTCGAATCCCACTCAGTCCAAAAATTGTGAAATTTTCTGACTGGGTTTTCACTCGAACGACCTATGTGGGATGGTTGCCAGTTACCAACGGAAGGTCGTGGGTTTCCTCCGGGCACAGAGCCCGGTTTCCTCCCACAATAAAACTGGCAACGCCGCCATATAAGTGAAATAATCTTGAGCGCGGCGTAAAACACCAAAACAAACAAACAAACGTTTTGTGTCAGAAATCTCATTTTATTTTTGGTCGAGTTCTTAAACAAATTGATTAAAATAGGAGATATTGTCTTAAACTTGTCATGTCCTTTATCGCGTTTGTTTTTCTTCTTAAGGGCGTGTACCTTTCAATGACACGTAGGCCTACTGAAAAGCGTAAGAAAGGTAAACAGGGAACCACTGAAAATGTCATGTGCAAAGGTACCAGAGAAGGAATCAAAAATAGAAATGGTCAAACGGGAAAACGGAACAAAAGAAAAATATCTCGAGAAGATAAAGCAACCAGTACCAACAGTTATACTTATGTCCTGCTGTCCGTACTTGAAGAAGGGCAGTATTTTGTGAGTGTGGCTTCTTAAGCATTATTTAACTAACAAAATTAAATCCAAATCGACCACACACATAAATGGATTCGTGTACACAATGCATATTACCAAGCCCATTGGCAGACTACTTATCCAGGACCAGTCGGATTTCAAAGAAGAATTCGACAGGTTCGAATCCCACTCAGTCCAGAGAGAAATTGACATATTTTTGAGTTTGGTTTTCACTAGATAGTTTTATGGGGAAGAGTTGGGACATGCGATATAATCAATGGTAATTATGTTTACAGGGATTATCTGAAGCTTTATTTAAACACCGGTCGTGTTATACTGCCGTTAGTAATGGTACCGAATGTGTGCGGATTTCTACCAAGTTCTTTCTACATTATACAGATGATGACTGTCTGAACGACCTAAGAATGGCGGTATATTCCATTTTATTATTATAACGCTTGATATTTACTTAGTTTTTTTTTATTTGGTGTGTGTGTGTGTGGGGGGGGGGGGGGGGGCTGGGGGGGGGGGCGAATTTGAGCACATAAACCTGTAGATTTCTGTCATCTGTCGGCATCTTCCTCATATTGTCCTGTAAAATCACCCTATTTTCCTCAATCGTCCTTTCCTGGAAACCTACCTCCCCATTCCTCCACCAGGAGGGGTCTCCCTAAAACTGACCGCCACATGACCTTAAAATGTATGATCAGTTGCTGAGGTCTTGTTATACCCTAGTTCTGTTAACACATATATAACAATACAATTTCTGATGGGGTATGAAGGTCTAAATGATATACCTCTTTTTAACACAATTAGAAACTTGTCTCCGTGGTTAGTTTAGACAAGAAGATTTTCCCTGTGCCTGTGTATTTGTGTGTTCATAAATATAACAAAGCTCTAATGAAACATATTGAATTGTTTTGCAGGAACACCCGGATCCAACCACATCTGTGTTAAAACAAAAACTGGCCACACATCTCAAATGGAAAGACTACAAAAGTAAAGTTTACGATCGCCTTGTTAAATCGATTAACGATAGACACCGGTTACTATCACAGTTTCATCAGCAACATCAGGGGGAATATTGTTTTCGAACAGGTCCGCGATGAGAAACTTTCACACAACATCCAAACGAGACCTCGTGCCATTCTACGTAGTCTGGGAGCCTATGGAGATTTGTTCAGCATTGCGAGTACAAAGGGTTTGAAGCTGGTGATATGAAGGGGGAGGCTGTGGAACCTTTAAATTGCCATTCTTAAGTTCCATCTCCTGTTCCAATCCTGGCAGCGACCCCTCAAAGTATCCGAAATTCATGTTTAATTAGCATAATCGAGTACACCAAAGAAACCAATGCTAAAATAAAACTTTAATTAGCATAATAAAGTACACCAATGAAAAAAATTATAATTACGGTTCCTTCAATGAGGATCTGCCATTCTTAAGTGGCAAAGCATGTACCAAGTCCACTTAAGAAAAGGTCAAAGGTCTCGATTAGCGTCAAATAGTTTTGATTAGCATAATTGAGTACATGAATCTGGGATGAATATGAAAGGGATATGAAACGCCTTTGTTTTACAGTCAGTCGACTGGCAGTCGTTTGGCTCGCTATTGTTCTTGTCAGACACCCTGTGACGGCATTCAGATCCGCTCCGAGAATAGCCGAACCGTGTTGTGTATTCCGATTCATTCCGAACCATACCAATGTCGTTGATATATGGGCATGCCTATTTATAAGCTAGCAACACTGTCAGAATATTCAAAATGGCGATTGTTTTCTGTTGCTAGCTTGCAAACGGGCATGCGCAGCCCATATATCAACGACATCGGTATGGTTCGGAATGAATCGGAATACACAACACGGTTCGGCTGCAAAACAAAGGCGTTTCATATCCCTTTCATATTCATCCCAACATGAATGAAACCTATACTAAAATGTTCATATTGGTGGTGGTAATCCAGATCTATCATTCTTAAGTTCTAACTCCTGTACTTAATCAACTTAAGAACGCCCGCAATTAGATAATTGCGCACGCCAATGGAACCTTTGCAAAAGTATTTATTAGGGTTCCTTGAATAAGGATTTGTAATTCTTCTTAAGTCTTTAATCCTGTACTGAGTCCACTTAAGAATGGGATAGCCTCATATAGGTTTTATTCAACACACACCAGTACATCATCAGAATTCCTACTCAAATGTACCTCTTGGGGTTGTTTATGGATTGTTTCTGGTCAGCCATTGAAACTGTTTACATACAGGCTTTGAGCTTCTTTCTCCTTGTCATCTTGGGATAGACCTTATCTTAATTGATGGGCAATGGGGCTATATTTTTGTTGTTCTAAGTTATTTAGTTTCTGGAAAAGGATCGACTTATTTCTTAGCATTAGCCCAGTATGGGGCGAATTGTTGAACAACCCTGTTAAATACTTCAGTGCTCATTATTACTTTCACATTACCTAATAGAGAAATATCGAGGCAGCGGGTATTGCAGTAAAATAACCGAGGATATTATTGTTTCTGAAATACACGCTGACAAGATGTTTCTTTGGCGTAAACGATTTGGACTTGCTTGGGTTTCTCATCGACTTCCTTTATTGGTGTTATACAAATGCAGTACTATATCATGTTTACAGTTGTGCATTCAACGTCTGGTACACTAAAACAATACTTTTTTTCTCTCAGCATGGTCTCTAATTTGAGGATGTAACCAAACACAAAAATTCCCAAAAGATGACTGATGTTCTTTCATGTTGCTTGTGTAAAAAAATTGTACTAGCTTGAATATAGTTGTGTTTCATCTGAAAAGCATCTTTAAATATTTTGCTCTTAAGTTTTGATAAGGTGGACAAGCAGGAATAAAATGAAATTCGTCCTCTAACCAGTTCCATATTTATCAAGCACTCAGAACTACGGAGCCGTATTTGTGCCATGGGTGGAAGTTTGACATTTACAGTGTTTTCCCCAGCATTTTGTACAAGCGCAAACTAGGTTTAGAGACGAGAGATTCTGTATGTCAAAGAAAATCAAGCGTGTATCACAAGAATCATTACCACTTTAATTAGCATAATTGGGTACGCCAATGGAACCAAAAGTATTTATTAGGGTTCCTTGAATAAGGATTTGTAATTCTTCTTAAGTCTTTAATCCTGTACTGAGTCCACTTAAGAATGGGTTAGCCTCATATAGGTTTTATTCAACACTAAAATGTACCTCTTGGGGTTGTTTATGGATTGTTTCTGGTCAGCCATTGAAACTGTTTACATACAGGCTTTGAACTTCTATCTCCTTGTCATCTTGGGATAGACCTTATCTTAATTGATGGGCAATGGGGCTATATTTTTGTTGTTCTAAGTTATTTAGTTTCTGGAAAAGGGTCGACTTATTTCTTAGCATTAGCCCAGACTGGGGCGAATTGTTGAACAACCCTGTTAAATACTTCAGTGTTCCTTATTACTTATCGCGACCTTTGACCTTTTCTTAAGTGGACTTGGTACAGGCTTTGGCAGATCATCATTGAAGGAACCGTAATGATCATTTTTACAAAAGTTTCATTGATTTACTTTATTAAGTTTTAATTAGCTCTAATTATGGGCGTTCTTAAAGTGGCATGAGCTGCCAAAATATTGATATTTTGACGTTAAAGCAAAATGTTGAAATTATCGGCTATTTTTCTCAGGACGTATAATTCAGAAGCTTTTTAGTGCTTCTAGTCTCGAGAATGTACGATAAAGTATTGTTTTGAACTAACTTCGGCTTAGAATGAATGAATGGTCGTCCCGGTTATTTATATTTTGTTTACTTTTCGAACACGTTTTCGGTTCGTACAGGACACATACTGTATGGATTTTTCTCATTCAAACGCCAATCATTAAGTTACTCGATGGCCTTCAACGCCTCTCACTGTTGTGACGATCAGAAATTATGAAAAAAGTGTGAATTTTGGCAGCTCAAGCCACTTTAAGTAGATTAAGTACATGGTTTGGAACTTAAGAATGATAGATCTTGATTCCCTCCACCAATATGGATATTTTAGCATTGGTTTCTTTGGTGTACTCGATTATGCTAATTAAACATGAATTTTGGGATACTTTGAGGGGTCGCTGCCAGGATTGGTACAGGAGATGGAACTTAAGAATGGCTATTTGAAGGTTCCACAGCCTCCCCATTCATATCTCCAGCTTCAACCCTTTTGTACTCGTAAACAAATCTCCATGGGTTTAACGTGATCATGGTTGATATCTCAACAAATGATAATGGAACCAATCCCAACTATATACTGTGCCAACATCATTGCTTTATAACTCTTCCAAAAAAGACTTATTATTTCACATTTGTGAAGACAGTGAATTTAAACAAGCTTACTACATGTACTAGTGAAACTCACACAGGATTAATAAAAATGTCCAGTTAGGTTTAAAATATCTAAATAGTGAAACTTGAGTCGGTCAACATCGATCAGAAACAGCGTAAGTTCTATGTTGGATTGCACCCATGTCAGATCTTCTTTTTTTCATTAATTATTTACATTGTCTGTACTGTATATATATTTCTGGTGAATAAATGTTCAATTCAATTCAATTCAAGTTTCCTATTTATCGCATTGCCTTCTTGTGTTCCTCAAACCGAAACGGCTGTCTGTATCTGCTATGTTAGTTCCATAAACTGGGTCACCGCCAGCGGGTTTAAAAGACTATTATTTAAGCCATTTAGCATGCTCAGATATATAAAATGTGGCAAAACATGAAAGTTCCTAACTCCTTGTAACTGAGAAAATATAGAAAACCGTATTCCGTTTTTAATGTAAACAGTTTTCTGCATTTTCTCCTCTATCGCTCTTCAAGTAGGAAAGAATTTAACAGTACAAATCTTCCTCGTGAATGACATGTGGGAAAAATAGAAAGATCAATGGCGTTGATTTCGAACAGTTCGTTTAGTTGGAATACAACCCAAGTGAAACAAAAATTCAGCAAGGTAACAATAAACTATAGCCGGGGAATGTGTTAACCATAACTAAAGAGCCATAGGGGGGCTATATGTGAAAAACAGAATACTAATTATATATTGTCTGTATTTGTCACTCCAGGTCAAGCAGATATAGGGATCCTATATATAAGCTGACCATATGATACAGTTTTTTCTGTACTTATATCGCATTAAACAGTTAACAAGCTCGTGTGTTTTGCGCAGTCCTGATTGTAGTCCGTACAGGTATACTTCAGTTAAGTGCGGCACGGCTGTATGAAAGCCAACACTATCATGACGTTCTCTATATGAGGACTAATCCTTCCTTGGTAAGTTCTCTTTTGACGTCATAACCCTGGCGTGTGATGAGGGCGTTGCGTTTGACTGTAACGTGTGGAGCCACAGGCAAAGGTAAGCTTAAACTTCATGCATCCTGCCCTGTTACCTGTATCCTATAGTTGCGCGTTTACAGATACGGTGCTGTGCTTACCTACTACCTTTCTGATAGCTTTGTATTACTGTATAACTCACATTTTACATGTTAGTTAGTTCTTTTATTTTATGAAGTCTCCATTCAGTTGAATGATGTGCGCCAAAGCACATTTTACATGTATTATTTTTATAATTTCTGATGTACAAAGATTGTATTTGATAATATAATAGCCCAACAAGTAACGAGTTAATCTATGGGGTTGTGGTACACGGGGTTATTTACGGTTAGTGCTGGCAGGCCTACAAGTAACTGATATAGCCTCCCTCCATGTCTATAAACATGTAGTCACGTATCTTACTACATGAACCATATTGTTTTATCTATAAAATAGAAATCAATCGTATTAAGCCAATGGCTAACCCAGTAATCGTCATCTCTCAGCTGATTTAGCACCATATATTGACCCTATACATTATCTAAACATGCAAACAAATAATGGAATTGTTAATGTATTATTTTATATACAAATAGTGCTAGGTAGTTCTCAATAACTAACGGCCGTCTTTGGCACAGATCTGGTACTGTTTTATTGTCAGTTCATTCACCCGTGATTTTAATTGTGTGGCCTACTGTAGCTCACTATCTAAACATGTTGTTGTAGGCCTACTGTAGTTCACTATCTAAATTGTATTTATGATCACTAAAACACACGGGCACAGGGAAAATCTTCTTGTCTAAAATAACCATGGAGACAAGTTTCTAATTGTGTTAAAAAGAGGTATATAATTTAGACCTTTACATATTTATAAAGATCTCAAGAAAAAAACTATAAATTGAAGTGCAAATTAGAAATTTGTTTTAGTGATGAAAGGGTCGAAAATATGCCTTAGAGTTTTGAAATAACTTACGCCGAGAATGACTGAATTTGCCTCTCATTACCTTAAAAATAATTCAGTTGTATTGCACCGGCCAACCGATAACCTGCACGTTCAAATACCCCCAAAACAACCAACAATAACTGCACCCCCCCCCCCCCCCCCCCCCCCGCCCAAATGAACTCATTCGTACGGGTGACTGACTTTACCAATTTCTTTATTTCAACGTCAATCCCTCACTTTTTAAAAGTACTCCAAACGCTAAATTTTCTTGACAATCGGATTTTAAAGAAAAGAATCTGAATTTTGCCAGTTTATCCATTTTGACTTAGAAAATCTTTTCCATGTTTAAGTTTGGCAAAATCTCAACCTCGGAAAAAAAAACCACCACTGTTGTTAATTGGTCGGTTAATACATCGTCCTTTGTCGCTTACAATAAGACTAAGTGATGTAAGCTGGTAGACGAGGATCTGAAGGAGACATCTGTCGTCTTTCTACACAGCTCTGTCTCAGCAGTGGTCATCACCTGCAGACTTCATTCCACAACCGGTGTTACTGAAGGTTGACACGTAATACATGCAGAAGCGTGGGTAAAGGTCAAGGCATCATATAACTAATCCAGATACTATAGTCTATAGTCTGACAAATTGTTATGTTTAAATGATTGCTTTAGAACATTCGGGAAAATGTTGATATTGCAATAACCCTGTTCAATTGCTGGATGGATTGGTTTACACTGGAGTTGTATTCAAGGAAACACGCGCAGATCACGCGGGGTCTTAGCGGCCATCACCTGTCCAATGAGCAAGGATTTGGTTTAATTATTTCCTGCCAGGAGACGAATTGTGCGATATAAGGGAATCCTTATCACTATGTGACAGGTATGTTATTGATATATTGGCATAGATTTATGTAATTGTTTTGTAGTGATCGACATATATCATATAGCATATAGTGGTGTCCGTCTAGATACTCTTACATGGTTTATTAACCAATAGAGAAATTATCTTCACGCACAATGCAAGACAAAGCTTACCTGTCCGCGCATCATTTAGGCTCAGGGGGTAGTTGTCCACGTATCATGCAAGGCAGGGGGTTAACTGAGCTTGCGCCATGCAAGCCACGGGATTATTTGCCCACGCATCGTGTAAGGCAGAGGGTTAACAGCTATCATGTAATACATAGGGTGGACTGCCTTCGCACCATGTAAGCCAGGGGTTTAACTGTCCTCACGCCAGGTAAGCCAGAGGGTTAACTGTCCCCCATTTCAGATAAGCCAGGGGGTTAACCATTTATGTACTAAGGCAGATGATCAATCGTCCTGGCGCCATGTAATGCAGAAGATTAAAGACCCACTTGCCGCCGTAGCCTGTTAAGCATTTGTTAAGAAAACCAATTTACATGAGCTTACTACAACTACAACCCCTAAAATCAAACATAGGACACATAAAACATGTTCAGTTAGATTTAGAATATAGAAATGGTGGTGAAAAACAAACGAAGAATCGAAGCCTGATTACAACAACAACAATCAGTGTCGGTTGACTTAGTGGTTGAATTACCCTAATTTCAGGCCTTTTTATCTGTTGTTTACACTCCAAATATTATCGTCAGGCTTTTCGAGTCACTCTTACCCAATCGCCAGTGTGTATTTCTCAGATAAAGTACGTAAAATTATACTGTGCTGTTAGATCACTCACTCGACTCAACCATTAGGGGGCGCTTTTGTGCATGTTCAGGTTTGGGGTTTGTTGTCATTGCGGTAAGAATAGAAAGTTCCTAACTTCTACCGTCTTGGAAAAATACAGAAAACCGCCTACAGTTGTTTATGTAAACAGTATTCTGGATTTTCGCGGCAAGTGTGCCTTTAAGTGTTCCGCTATCATGTACAACAGAGGGTTAACTGGCCTCGAGCCATATAAGCCCTTGGTTTAATAGTCCTCGCATCATGTAAGACAGAGGGTTAACTGTCCTCGCATAATGTAAGACAGAGGGTTAACTGTCCTCGCGTCTTGTAAGACAGAGGGTTAACTGTCCTCGCATCTTGTAAGACAGAGGGTTAACTGTCCACGCATAATGTAAGACAGAGGGTTAACTGTCCTCGCGTCTTGTAAGACAGAGGGTTAACTGTCCTCGCATCTTGTAAGGCAGAGGGTTAACTGTCCTCGCATCTTGTTAGATAGACGGTTAACTGTCCTCGCATCTTGTAAGACAGAGGGTTAACTGTCCTCGCATAATGTAAGACAGAGGGTTAACTGTCCTCGCGTCTTGTAAGACAGAAGCTTAACTGTCGTCGCATCATGTAAGACAGAGGGTTAACTGTCCTCGCATCTTGTAAGACAAAAGCTTAACTGTCCTCGCATCTTGTAAGACAGAGGATTAACTGTCCACGCATAATGTAAGACAGAGGGTTAACTGTCCTCGCGTCTTGTAAGACAGAGGGTTAATTGTCCTCGCATCTTGTAAGACAGAGGGTTAACTGTCATCGCATCTTGTAAGACAGAGGGTTAACTGTCCTCACGCCACGTAAGACAGAGGGTTAACTGTCATCGCATCTTGTAAGACAGAGGGTTAACTGTCCTCACGCCACGTAAGACAGAGGGTTAACTGTCCACGCATCTTGTAAGACAGAGGGTTAACTGTCCTCGCATCTTGTAAGACAGAGGGTTAACTGTCATCGCATCTTGTAAGACAGAGGGTTAACTGTCCTCACGCCACGTAAGACAGAGGGTTAACTGTCCTCGCATAATGTAAGACAGAGGGTTAACTGTCCTCGCGTCTTGTAAGACAGAAGCTTAACTGTCCTCGCATCATATAAGACAGAGGGTTAACTGTCCTCGCGTCTTGTAAGACAGAAGGTTAACTGTTTTCGCACCATGTAAGACAGAAGATTAACTGTCCTCGCATCATGCAAGACAGAGGGTTAACTGTTCTCGCATCATGTAAGACAGACGGTTAACTGTCCTCGCATCTTGTAAGACAGAGGGTTAACTGTCCTCGCAATCTTATAAGACAGAGGGTTAACTGTCCTCGCATGATGTAAGACAGAAGCCTTATTGTCCTTGCATCATGTAAGACAGAGTGTTAACTGTCCTTGCATCACGTAAGCCACGGGGTTAGTTGTCCACACATCGTGTAAGACAGAGGGTTAACAGCGTCCCCCTCCCTATCATTTAAGACAGAGGGTTAACTGTCCTCACGCTATGTAAGCTAGAGGGTTAACCGATCGTATTAAGTCAATGGCTGTAAGACAGAGTCTTGTCATGTAAGACAGAGGGTTCTGTCCTCGCATCTTGAAAGACAGATTATTAACTGTCCTCACACCATGAGACAGAAGCTTAACACAGAGTTGACTGTCCTCGCATCATGTAAGACAGAGGGTTAACTGCACTCGCATCTTGTAAGACAGAGGGTTAACTGCACTCGCATCTTGTAAGACAGAGGGTTAACTGCACTCGCATCTTGTAAGAAGTAGGTTAATGTCTTCACGCCATGTAAGATTGAGTGTTAAATGGATTTGCATCTTGTGAGACAGAGGGTTAAAACTTCCTTGCACCATGTAAGACAGAGGGCTAACTGTCTTCGAATCTTGTAAGACAGAGGGTTAAAGTGGCATGAGCTGACAAAATTCACATTTTTTTCATAATTTTTGATCGTCGCGACAGTAAGAGGCTTTGAAGGCCATCGAAAAACAAAATGATTGGGGTTAGAATGAGGACAATCCATACAGTATGTGGCCTGCACGAACCGAAAACGGGTTCGAAATGTAAACAAAATTTAAATAACTGGGACGACCATTCATTCATTCTAAGCCAAAGTTAGTTCAAAACAATACTTAATCGTACATTTTCGAAACTAGAAGCACTAAAAAGCTTATGAATTATATGTCTGGAGAAAAATAGACAATAATTTTAACATTCTGTTTTAACGTCAAAATAATCAACATTTTGGCAGCTCATGCCACTTTAACTGTCATCGCATCTTGTAAGACAGAGGGTTAACTGTCCTCGCATCTTGTAAGACAGAGGGTTAACTGTCATCGCAACTTGTTAGACAGAAGCTTAACTGTCCTCGCATCATGTAAGACAGAGTGTTAACTGTCCTCGCATCTTGTAAGACAGAGGGTTAACTGCCCTCGCATCTTGTAAGACAGAGGGATAACTGTCCTCGCATCTTGTTAGACAGAAGCTAAACTGTCCTCGCATCTTGTAAGACAGAGGGTTAACTGTCATCGCAACTTGTTAGACAGAAGCTTAACTGTCCTCGCATCATGTAAGACAGAGGGTTAACTGTCCTCGCATCATGTAAGACAGAGGGTTAACTGTCCTCGCATCTTGTAAGACAGAGGGTTAACTGTGATACGTTGACTGTTTTTGCTTTACCCTTTCTTTTTTTATATATTATAATACCATCGATTATCTTACAACCCAGAGGATAACTATATCTCGTCCAATAACCAGAGTTACGCAATACAATTCACGAGCTGGGCCCAACCCTCATAAATTATATATTAACCCACGTAGACGAACGTATCTTAAATATAACTAAATAAACTACTAATAAAGTGAATCGTAATAAGTCCAAACAACACAACTCCTCATACAGTATTTTCAATATAGATATATAATTAATTAACAATGAATACAAAATATATGTCTACTTACAAATCAGACGTGTACGGTTGACTCTCCAGGGCGGCTTTTGGTAATCCCATAAACTACACTAATTATATCCAGTGAAAAGCCGAAAATCACAATTTACCCACAATTACATTTGTTTCCTGTTCTAAGTAAACTTCTTAGTTATCAAACCTTTCCTTATTACAAATCTGCTCCCAGTCTATCAAAATCATATCCAGTTCAATACTTTGACTCTATAACTCTTCATCTCTTAACACTAGTTTTCCCTAAGTTCTTAATTCATTACTATACTTCCCATATTTGTCTCTCACCCCTGATTGTTCTGCCTCGTTGTTCTCTCCTGGAAGTTCTCTCTCTCGTTTGAATCTACCTCCCCTTTTTATACCGTAATCCTAAAGTCTCTATCCACGTAGACCAACCCACGCGATGATTTACACGTCCCAACCGAAAACCCCCTTGTAGGTGCCACGCATGCATGTCTCAGTTAAAGGATGTCACGCCCACCCTAAAACTGGATTTGCCACTTTAACCAAACTTAGCTCATACTAGTTTTAAGAACTAACATATTAAAAGTAACTATTTCCTGCACATATATATACATTCTACAAATATCACATCGTTACAATACTCCCCCCTTTGTATTCTCATGCCCACATGAGATGATCAACATTTAAACAATAAAATACATAATAAACAATCATTCCATACAGTGGCAAAACAAAACCCTAGTCTAAATTCATTTGAAGACATAAACGTTCTTCGTTGGTAGGCATCAAAACTCTTACGTGTTCGTAGAAAATGCGAAATTATCGAAAGGTCGTAAGAGAAAGCTTTACCGCGTGACATGAATTATCTACAATATTCTATACCAATTATTAATGACTTGATTTCACAAAATCAAGCTAAAACCCTAATATCCCTAATCTACAAAAGTAACTTTACGACAACATACACATATATATATACATACATCTGCATATACTAATTCAATCAACAACATATTTATAATACATATAACGCGCCTGAAAAAAGAAGGAAAGTCCACGGTCCACACAAATTAAAAGTTCCAGTATATAATCGCATAGTCCGTACGTCGCTGCATTTTGTTTAAAGAAAGTCCGTTAAGTGATTTTAAAGAATAAAAGTCCATAAAAAGATCCATGTCGATGAAGAAGGTTCCGTCACATCCTTGTATATCCGAGAATTCCTTCCAATAAGCACTTTGGTTCCTAACGAGGGGTAAGCATCCTCCAGGTCAATCCTCAGGTGTGTGGATGGTCGCTCAACAACATCTTGGTACATACAGTCAACCTCCGGTATAATCGATCGTTGACATCTCTGTGGGTAAACAATTAGACACGGGTATTTAATTAAGCAAAGTCTTCACAATTAATTATCGGTGTAGCGGACATTCTGTAGTAATCGACTATCTTCTTCAAAACAGCGTCTTACAAAGTAAAGAAGTTATACAAACTAAAAAGACTTCTACATTTGGCCTAAAATCAATATTTTCACGGTTGGCATCATTTGTTATAACTGGATGCCTAACTTAATTTGACTTAAATCAGCACACTGACAAGCAATAGAACTAAAAATGTATTTTCAATTTATTATCAAACTATAGTGAACAAAAAAACATACTTACTGAAAACAGATGATTGGCGATACTTTCAATCACTATTTCGTTACATCTACATACTTATGATGGACTTAAAAGAATGCATATACTTACAGGAGATTTCGACAACAACATTTCTATTTAATACATACTAATTGACGTCGTGGACCATAGGTAATTCTACAACAGAAACTCGAACAAAACTTTAAACATCAAAATGTAGCAATTGTACAATGTTACCTTCATTTTACTTTAACTTGACCGCCATACAATACATCACAAATATTTTCCAAGACACTCCTGGAAAACATAACATTCCGAAATAAATCTTAACTACTACGTTGCCGTATCATTCAACTATATATATAAACAAAGAGAACATGAAAAAAAAGAATTTCCGCACATATTTTATTTCATTTCCTTTAATCGTCTATGTATAAATTAGTTCATAAATATAAAGTAGTTGGTGCAGTTTATTCAGCTATAATCGTTCAACCGCATGATAATCTTTTCGTCAGTTGAATCATGGATACGCCAACGCATAACGATGGAACCAACGCAGCAGATGAACCTGCAACAAAACATAATAAACATTTAAATCTCAATATATAACTATGTATCAAGCCTTGGGGTAAATTTTAATTATTCCTTAACGAACGAGGTTCTACAAAGCGTAGATTCAGTTCGTCCTCCCCTTCTAAGTCTTGGACATCCACATGATACAGAATTCCATTTTCTTCAAGGTGATAATTATCACTTTCTAACAAAATCTTGCGTGCCATTGTATCATTTTCAGGCAACGAACCATTCTCAATGTACTCGATGTATTGAGCTATCTCTGGGTCGGACCTTTGACGTTCAATTAACTTCTCTTTACTGGGAACTATCGTAGGAGTTATTTCACCAATCGCTCCCACCTGTACTGGCGTAGCTGTTCCTTTGTCTTTCGATTGTGGGTGTACAATCCTAGACAAATAATCTTTATTGCCATGTACTTTTCTTTGTCTAAATTCCTGATTTCTATTATTTCCACTATTAACAGAAATGGTTTTAGCAACAGAACCTTCGTTTACCACAGTGTTCATTTTGTCCAATGTCTGTGTTCCGTAAATTTCTGTTGAGGATAGAGTCTCACTACCCTTATCATATATATAATACAAACCACTTTGTAAACAACCAATCATACCCAGTAGGAGGCACACAAATAAACAATAGGCGTGGTATACACCACGTGGAATAGTTTGGTACAAGAATTCTTTACATCTGATAATTAATGGAAACTTCCCGTTGCGTAATGGGTCTATTGGGCAAGTTTGACACGTTGCATTACTCTGAGAAAGACGGTCTTGAGTGTCAATTGTTGGGGGTTGAACAAAGAGACCATCAGGTTTTGTTTTGATACTTACGCAATCATTAACACGTTTCACAGAGCCTATAGAACACCCCACTGCATTATGTGACACCGGCTGTGGTATAAGTGTTTTGAAAACAGCTTGTCTCAATGGTACTTCCTTAATCTTACCTTTTCTTATTATACTATCTTCCTTGGGGTTATTATCAAATGTATTTGGCTTAGTACGAATAGCACAACAGTGTAACTTTGAATTTATAATTCTTTGAACATTTCTCTTACCTTTTGTTCGGTTCTTTTCTGGGCAGTACCGCGCTATGTGTCCAGATTTTCCACAATCGTAACAATTTCTTCGAACATTTTTGTTCCTGTTTGCTATAGATGTTTGACGAGGGTAGAACGGACTTGGTGCTGTAGTCCTCAAATTTGCTATTTGCATCGTTGATACATGAACAGATCCTGGATACGCGACTGCGGCTAAATTTGCTTTCGCTAATGCATCTTCTAGTGAGGTTGGCTTTTGGAAGATGACATGTGACTTGAGAATAGGGTTCAAGCCGTTCATGAAAATACTAAACGTGAAATCATCATCTTTCTTAGCTTTACGACAAAGTTCAACCACATCGTTAGCATAATTTTCCAAACTCTCGCCTGGAAGTTGGTGACGGGAATAAATGATGGAATCTCTAGCCCACCTTAGTTCAGGAGGGTCATATTTCCTGAGAAACACTTGTTTCAGAACTTGATAATTACGTTTAATACCTGGCGAAAGTTTTAAATAAAACGTTCGTGCAGGTCCCTGAATTAACAATGGAATCATCTTTGCTCTATGCAATTCCGACCATCCTGTTACATCAGCGTACTCATCAAGTTTAGCAAAAAATTCTTCCACATCATCCTCTGATTTACCTGTAAATGATGGGGGATTAGGCAATCCTAATCCGCCATGTAAGTTTTGAAGAGGATTGCTGTCCTGAATATGCAAACTAATGGCTTTCAAAGCTTCAGTGTTTTGCCGTATAATATCTAAAAGTACAGCTTGAGTATCTTGGTTTGTTGGGGATGGCAAATGTTTACTTGGTGGTTTTGTTGTCTCTGATGCAGTTTTAGTCGACCGTAGCTGTTTGCCCATAGCTGCTTGGGAGAACACACCCTTAAAAGACATATTCCTAGTTTACTTATATCTATATGAATTTACTAAGACTATAAAAACACTGAACAAGGAATTGTGCTTACTATTTGGCCTATTAAAAACCACGCTCTCGCGACCAATTGATACGTTGACTGTTTTTGCTTTACCCTTTCTTTTTTTATATATTATAATACCATCGATTATCTTACAACCCAGAGGATAACTATATCTCGTCCAATAACCAGAGTTACGCAATACAATTCACGAGCTGGGCCCAACCCTCATAAATTATATATTAACCCACGTAGACGAACGTATCTTAAATATAACTAAATAAACTACTAATAAAGTGAATCGTAATAAGTCCAAACAACACAACTCCTCATACAGTATTTTCAATATAGATATATAATTAATTAACAATGAATACAAAATATATGTCTACTTACAAATCAGACGTGTACGGTTGACTCTCCAGGGCGGCTTTTGGTAATCCCATAAACTACACTAATTATATCCAGTGAAAAGCCGAAAATCACAATTTACCCACAATTACATTTGTTTCCTGTTCTAAGTAAACTTCTTAGTTATCAAACCTTTCCTTATTACAAATCTGCTCCCAGTCTATCAAAATCATATCCAGTTCAATACTTTGACTCTATAACTCTTCATCTCTTAACACTAGTTTTCCCTAAGTTCTTAATTCATTACTATACTTCCCATATTTGTCTCTCACCCCTGATTGTTCTGCCTCGTTGTTCTCTCCTGGAAGTTCTCTCTCTCGTTTGAATCTACCTCCCCTTTTTATACCGTAATCCTAAAGTCTCTATCCACGTAGACCAACCCACGCGATGATTTACACGTCCCAACCGAAAACCCCCTTGTAGGTGCCACGCATGCATGTCTCAGTTAAAGGATGTCACGCCCACCCTAAAACTGGATTTGCCACTTTAACCAAACTTAGCTCATACTAGTTTTAAGAACTAACATATTAAAAGTAACTATTTCCTGCACATATATATACATTCTACAAATATCACATCGTTACAACTGTCCTCGCATCTTGTAAGACAGAGGGTTACCTGTCCTCGCATAATGTAAGACAGAGGGTTAACTGTCCTCGCATCTTGTTAGACAGAAGCTTAACTATCCTCGCATCTTGTAAGACAGAAGCTTAACTGTCCTCGCATCTTGTAAGACAGAGGGTTAACTGTCATCGCAACTTGTAAGACAGAGGGTTAACTGTCCTCGCATCTTGTAAGACAGAGGGTTAACTGTCCTCGCATCATGTAAGACAGAGGGTTAACTGTCCTCGCATATGGTGAGACAGAAGCTTAACTGTCCTCGCATCATGTAAGACAGAGTGTTAACTGTCCTCGCATCTTGTAAGACAGAGGGTTAACTGTCTTCGCATCATGTAAGACAGAGGTTAACTGTCCTCGCATCTGGTGAGACAGAAGCTTAACTGTCCTCGCATCATGTAAGACAGAGGGTTAACTGTCCTCGCATCTTGTAAGACAGAGGGTTAACTGTCCTCACATCTTGTAAGACAGAGGGTTAACTGTCCTCGCATCTTGTAAGACAGAAGCTTAACTGTCCTCGCATCATGTAAGACAGAGGGTTAACTGTCCTCACACCACGTAAGACAGAGGGTTAACTGTCCTCGCACCTTGTAAGACAGGGGGTTAACGGTCCTCACACCACGTAAGACAGAGGGTTAACTTTGCTCGCATCATGTAAGACAGGTCAACCGTCCCCCCGTTTTCGTAAGAAAAAAGTCGGTAATTTCATTGTGAAATTGTGTTTCAAGGGAAAAATAGAACTCCTTCTCGCAGGTGCCAAAATTTAGACTTTTTACATAAATTCCGATAAGCTTGTTTTGACAATTGGAATTTATGAAAAATGTCCGAATTTTGGCGGCTCACGTCTCTTTAAAGGGACATGCCGGGGGGGGGGGGGGGGGGGGGACTGTTCTTTACTTAAAAATAAGGTTTCTGGGTGCTCATTGGTAACTTTCCAAGCTCCCACGAGTTTGAGTTTTAATTGGGGATTTCTTTGTTTGCTTAGTTTACTGACTGAAAACCCATCTGGGTTAGCTTGCGCAGTACAAGACCGTTGTGGGTGCGCGGGAGTTGCATTCTCGACTGTTTGCTGCTGACGGTCAAACAGAAAACAAAGCAACAGGGAATTCCCTAAATGGCGTAGCGTTGATATAAAGCCCTTTATCCGAGATTGACCACTTCTTAACTTTCTGAAGGTCAACGGGAAATCATAACAAACTTAGGCGGCGTCTCCTTTTAACGTACATCTCCAAGATTGGTATCAGCGGAAAGCTCTTATTTAGTTCTTCTTTATTAAAAACATTACGAACAATTAGGTTCGCATGCCACTTAAAGTAAACGGTTGTTAAAGATGTCACAAACACTGTAAAATTATCTTAAAACACATTACGATTAGGGTATCAATAATTTTGGCGAGATAAATAGCTACCAAGTCTGAAAATATGTTCGTAGGAATAATAATAAATACAGCTTCAATCCCTAGAAGTATCTTCTAATATTTGTTACCTGATCAGGTTGTAACAACATTAGTGACTGTTCTACGATGACACACTTGGCAGCTATATATACGTGTTCTAAACAGTCTGTTATTTTAGTGGTATGGGCTTTATTTCGGAATTCATATTCCGTCTATGTTATTGATTTGATAATTGGCCTGGGGGATGTTCTTAGATTTCAAAAGTTATCTAAATGATAGAAACTTAGAAGCAAACTCTTAGATGAATTGTCAACGGTGTAAAAAACTTATGACAGTGTAATGAAGCCCATTTAATGATCTGCTAGCACGCACGTACCAGTGCGACACCATAAAATATCTGTATTTGGGCTTAGAGCTTTTCCTAGGTAATTTCAAAACACTGCTTTTAACGTACATTCTCGAGACTTCTAGCACTAAAAAGATTCTAAACTGCACTTCTGGGAGGAAATTGCCGACGATTTAAATTTTTGGTTTTAACAAAAAATATCAACAGTTTGGCAGCTCGTGTCATTTTAATAATCAGCTCCATTAAATTTAATGTGGGCAACTAGAAGTCCCTTCATGACCCGCACCCTCACGCACCTGCTCACCGGGACCTGAAGAAATAGGTATGGTTCCTGCCATGGTGATGGCAAACATTTCAAGCACATTGTATACACAGTACACACCTCTGCAATCTTCATAAATTATAGTCCGAAATATCTGCGATGATGATGTAAGACATTTTCTGACAGATAGAGATGATGATGGCCTATCTGTCAGAAAATGTCTTACATCATCATCGCAGATATTTCGGACTACCTAAATTATAACTCTGCGGTTGGATGACCCCCATGACAAGATCCCACGTCCATGATATCCTCACAACTTGCCAGGTCAGCAGAATGATATATACATTATATACATTTCTTTATTTCGAGTCAAACGTATACAAGCCCTTGATTATAATATATCGGATACAATTGAGGTGAAGAATTACTTATGGATGACAACTTCTTGGTTTATTGGGTGACGACGTTTCCATGTAGTTCTTACCTCGTTATCAAAATTAATGACATACAACAAATCATAGTTAGATTGAAAATATCAGACTGAAAGCTTCGTGAATTTGAAACAAATCAAGACTAAACGAGCACAGTTTATTGGATATTTATTTACTTTAAATGACATCGATTTCATAAGGTTGTGTCAAATAGTTTTTATTCAATTTAAACATTTAGAAAGCATGGTTAAAAAGTTGCATAAGTTCTATGGCGCTCCAATATCATTTTGTTTTTCTATATATTGGGCCAGCAGTTTCTTCACAACGATGGATGTGGCTACAGGTGGACCAACATCCGAAAAGTACCTGACATGGAACATTTTGTCCGAGTTTTAAATAATGTTTTAGTCTAATGGGATATGCATTTACAAAGCATTGTGCAGAATCGATTGCGAACACGTGTACTAAGAAAACAGCAGAAGTTTATAGTCATGTTGGCCTATCTTGAGGCGAGAAACTATAAAAAAAAATCGAAAGGCTCAAGGTGAAAAGGAGAGCGAGTTCATTTTATCGGTGTGATTTAATTACGGAAATAATGTCGCATGGCTTACATCGACAATGCTATACATTTAACACATGAACAAGTTTATATGATCTTGTAAATTATTTGCTAAAGCTAATATAGGAATGTTCAGTTACCAAACTTAATCTATGATTATGATTCCACACACTATGATGGTGGTTTGAATGGTTTACTGACCAATGTATATTTCTATTGTCGAATAAAATAACAATAGGGGGATTTCTAAACTGTTGCCTTAATAGCTTATTTTAATCTAAATATCATATTGTTCATTGAAAATACTGGATATGAGAGAGTCTACCTTAGCTTATGAAATGCAGCAAATCGCCATTAACATAATCCAATTCGGATATTATTATGCATTATTACCTTTCAGCGCTTTTCTTATATCGCAATCTGTTATTTTTTGTGTTACATAACTGGTTTGTTTTTCAATTAGTGCAATGTTTTCGTTTTAATGTATCTTTATCGGCAAGCATAAGGGGTTCGCCCCGGGGTATTGAAACTTTACATTTATAAACTGTGTGGTGTTTGAAAGCCACATTCTGGAGTTAAATTTATGACGACTTGTACAAACTTTGATCAGAGTTGGATAGTGTAGGTTCCAGCAGACGATAGCGGCGGACATATTGTAGCCAGTGCAATAAAACAATAAGTATCAGGTCACATCATCACGTGAGTCTCTCAACCAGTGTCATATGCCCATATATCAATGTAACAATTGTTTAATGTAGTTTGTTCGATCACTGCGAGTTCATTGGCATGTTTTAGTAGTGATTGATTGATTTCTGTCTGCTTTTCTCAACAGAATGGAATTGGAGTCCTCAAAGAAGATGAAGTTGTAAGGTTTACTTGGTCCCCTGGTTGATTGCTTTTCACACTGCATATTGCTGACTGATCATTCGGGAAAAGACATATTTTATGTGCACATGCTGTACAAAAACAGAAAAACCTCGGACCCAAATGTGACGGATGATCTGTAAATACTGATCCAGTTAGACGTGATATTCTTCAGCTGATCTCATCTGAAATAACACACTATGGCAATGCGACTAGGAAGCCAAGTGACTTTTGAAATTGACGACACACCATTTAACGAGAAAGATGACAAGAGCCGAGAACCTTTACATGACCATCATGAGTTCATACCCTCGGACGGGGGCTGGGGCTGGGTGGTATGTGTGACGTCACTCTTTGCTAATGGAACCGTGTTTGGAATCCTTAATACATTTGGAATTCTTTATGTACCCCTTCGAGAACGTTACTCTGGTCAGGACGAAGACGTCTCATTTAAAACAGGTAACTATTACTGTCATAATGTACACAGGTAATACATCACAGTGACCCACCCAACTATTACTGTCATAATGTACACAGGTAATACATCACAATGACCCACCCAACTATTACTGTCATAATGTACACAGGTAATACATCACAGTGACCCACCCAACTATTACTGTCATAATGTACACAGGTAATACATCACAGTGACCCACCCAACTATTACTGTCATAATGTACACAGGTAATACATCACAATGACCCACCCAACTATTACTGTCATAATGTACACAGGTAATACATCACAGTGACCCACCCAACTATTACTGTCATAATGTACACAGGTAATACATCACAGTGACCCACCCAACTATTACTGTCATAATGTACACAGGTAATACATCACAATGACCCACCCAACTATTACTGTCATAATGTACACAGGTAATACATCACAGTGACCCACCCAACTATTACTGTCATAATGTACACAGGTAATACATCACAGTGACCCACCCAACTATTACTGTCATAATGTACACAGGTAATACATCACAGTGACCCACCCAACTATTACTGTCATAATGTACACAGGTAATACACCACAGTGACCCACCCAACTATTACTGTCATAATGTACACAGGTAATACATCACAGTGACCCACACAACTATTACTGTCATAATGTACACAGGTAATACATCACAGTGACCCACACAACTATTACTGTCATAATGTACACAGGTAATACATCACAGTGACCCACCCAACTATTACTGTCATAATATACACAGGTAATACATCACAGTGACCCACCCAACTATTACTGTCATAATATACACAGGGAATACATCACAGTGACCCACCCAACTATTACTGTCATAATGTACACAGGTAATACATCACAGTAACCCACACAACTATTACTGTCATATTGTACAATGGTAATACATCACAGTGACCCACCCAACTATTACTGTCATAATGTACACAGGTAATACATCACAGTGACCCACCCAACTATTACTGTCATATTGTACAATGGTAATACATCACAATGACCCACCCAACTATTACTGTCATAATGTACACAGGTTATACATCACAGTGACCCATCCAACTATTACTGTCATAATGTACACAGGTAATATATCAAAGTAACCCATCCAACTATTACTGTCATAATGTACACAGGTAATACATCACAGTGACCCACCCAACTATTACTGTCATAATGTACACAGGTAATACATCACAATGACCCACCCAACTATTACTGTCATAATGTACACAGGTAATACATCACAGTGATCCACCCAACTATTACTGTCATAATGTACATATACATCACAGGGACCCACCTAACTATTACTGGCATAATGTACACAGGTAATACATCACAGTGACCCACCCAACTATTACTGTCATAATGTACACAGGTAATACATCACAGGGACCCACCCAATTATTACTGTGATAATGTACACAGGTAATACATCACAGTGATCCACCTAACTATTGCTGTCATAATGTACACAGGTAAAACATCACAGTGACCCACCCAACTATTACTGTCATAATGTACACAGGTAATACATCACAGTGACCCACCCAACTATTACTGTCATAATGTACACAGGTAATACATCACAGGGACCCACCCAACTATTACTGTCATAATGTACACAGGTAATACATCACAGTGACCCACCCAACTATTACTGTCATAATGTACACAGGTAATACATCACAGGGACCCACCCAACTATTACTGTCATAATGTACACAGGTAATACATCACAGGGACCCACCCAACTATTACTGTCATAATGTACACAGGTAATACATCACAGTGACTCACCCAACTATTACTGTCATAATGTACACAGGTAATACATCACAGTGACCCACCCAAATATTACTGTCATAATATACACAGGTAATACATCACTGTGACCCACCCAACTATTACTGTCATAATGTACACAGGTAATACATCACAGTAACCCACCCAACTATTACTGTTATAATGTACACAGGTAATACATCACAGGGACCCACCCAACTATTACTGTCATAATGGACACAGGTTATACATCACAGTAACCCACCCAACTATTACTGTCATAATGTACACAGGTAATACATCACAGGGACCCACCCAACTATTACTGTCATAATGTACACAGGTTATACATCACAGGGACCCACCCAACTATTACTGTCATAATGTACACAGGTAATACACCACAGTGACCAATCCAACTATTACTGTCATAATGTACACAGGTAATA
This sequence comes from Lepidochitona cinerea, assembly GCA_963971465.1. NCBI lineage: Eukaryota > Metazoa > Mollusca > Polyplacophora > Chitonida > Tonicellidae > Lepidochitona > Lepidochitona cinerea. The sequence goes on from OZ020551.1 coordinate 6,724,605, forward strand.
CATCACAGGGACCCACCCAACTATTACTGTCATAATGTACACAGGTAATACATCGCAGTGACCCACCTAACTATTACTGTCATAATGTACACAGGTAATACATCACAGTGACCCACCCAACTATTACTGTCATAATGTACACAGGTAATACATCACAGTGACCCACCCAACTATTACTGTCATAATGTACACAGGTAATACATCACAGAAACCCACCCAACTATTACTGTCATAATGTACACAGGTAATACATCACAGTGACCCACCCAACTATTACTGTCATAATGTACACAGGTAATACATCACAGTGACCCACCCAACTATTACTGTTATAATGTACACAGGTAGAACATTACAGTGACCCACCCAACTATTACTGTCATAATGTACACAGGTAATACATCACAGTGACCCACCCAACTATTACTGTCATAATGTACACAGGTAATACATCAAAGTAACCCACCCAACTATTACTGTCATAATGTACACAGGTAATGCATCACAGTGACCCACCCAACTATTACTATCATAATGTACACAGGTAATACATCACAGTGACCCACCCAACTATTACTGTCATAATGTACACAGGTAATACATCACAGTGACCCACCCAACTATTACTGTCATAATGTTAACAGAAACTCGTTCAAATAGTCAAGACAAGAGAATTGGTATATGACATAAGTTTGAACAAAAACATTATTATTTTGATCTTCGTACTGTTTAGATAACTAAAAAAAAAAACATGGTTATTTAAGCATTCAAAGTTAAGTTGTCCAACCGAAGTCTTATCACATGAGATGCTTAGTCATAATCTAACACATAGCAGATCTTCCTGTAATATATCAAAGAGGTGCTAGCTAGCTCCAATGATTTACATTGTTAAACGTAAAATGATAAAAAAGACTACTTGTGTTAGTAACTAAGGTACTGTATCTGTCTGTGTTTTCAGCCTGGGTGGGTTCGGTGTGTACCGGTCTCACATTCTTCATGTGTACAGCAGCCTCCATCCTAACAGACCAGATTGGTATCAGAAAGGTCTCCTTCTTCGGCGCCTTAATCAGTACAATTGGTATTCTCGCCAGTGCCTTCGTCCAACAATTAGAAATACTGTATCTTACATTCGGAGTACTACTGGGGGTTGGGGGTTCACTGGTCTACGGACCATCTCTTACCATCCTAGGGCATTATTTTAGGAAAAGAATCGGCCTAGTTAACGGAATAGTATCGTGTGGGAGTGCTATTCTGACAATATGTCTCTCCTTAGCCCTCCCCCGACTGCTCATTGCCGTTGGATTGAGGTATACCTTCATCTTTCTATCAGGACTCTATTTCCTCCTAATGTTCATGACGTTGACGTGGATACCTCAGATGCACAAAGAAACTAACTTGGCTCACATGGCTCTTTCTACTGAAAGTATTGCCCTCCGATTTAATGAATGCTATTCTTTTACCAAGAAATACTTGAACTTTAAAATTTGGAGAAATAAGAGATATGTGATCTGGGTGTTATCGACAGGGGTAGCGTTATTTGGATACTTTGTCCCGTTTGTTCATCTGGTAAGTATATATAGGAAATTTGATTAACTATGTCTTAAGAAACCATACAGTTGACTGTTCATCCAAAAATCTATTAGATAAGCAAACTTATGCACAAAAATATAAGCTATAGACCATTTCGGCTTAGAACGACGTTCGGATATTGTATGGCATTGTCGTCAATTGGCCGATTGCTTGATGACGTCACTTGGAAATTACGCGCAAAGCATTTTGGGAGATTGAGGGATATTCACATAAAGTACCAGTTAACAAAATGGCGAACTGAGGTACATTTTACCCAGAAAGCTTTGCGAAAATCTGTGTGACGTCATCAGGCTCGGCGGTAATTCTCTGTTGCAGTCGCTGTGACACGCCTCTTTTACATTGCTTCTTAGACGAACTGAACACGATTCCGACGTCAGATTAATCCAAAAAATCAATTTAGCGTCATTATGCCATATAGCGAGCCTACTGAAGTTAGGATATCGCTATTTACCCATCATAACGCTATATATGCAACTTATACAAAGCTTTAACGTCAATTACCAAAGTCACGCCTTTCGCTAGACCTTTATGAAAGTATCAACTTTGTTTATCGACTGACGTTAACTCAACGTATGATTTCTCGTCAAGTTAAGTGTTTTTGCTAATGGCGTTAAGTGTAGAGTAGTAAGTTTGGAACTTGATAAACATTTCGCAACTGATACGCTAAGGTCTGCTGACTCTTCAATTTCTTTAACCGATGGCCATAATTACGTAGGGCACTATGCATTTGAATAGGTTGGAAAGATCGTGACATGCGATTGTTGTCAATGTTGGTTTGTCAGGTAAAAATAACCCAAAATAAAAAGACAAGGAGTAATTCACAGCGTTAAAATGTAGGCCAAGGAGAGTTGAAGGGGTTATCTTCCCACTTAATACTTAACACGTACCGGTGTTAGGGAGATCTGGAACAAAGGTTTATACGATTATTTTCTGATGTGACCTAGATGTATGTACCCTATGTTCAGAAGATACAACCAAGATTTAACAGTGCAAATTAATGTAAATTTACTGATGAATTGGCAGCTCCATTGGACAAGGCCAAAGGTTCGGCGAGGTCCCACAAATCAAGAAAATAAATACATTTTAGAAACTTTTAAAGGCCCACTTGCCAACGTAGCCGGTTTGTTAAGAAAACCAATTTACATTTGCGTTAAAACGTCGTAATTTTTGACGCTATATATTTACGGCGTTGTAACGCTGATAAATTATATAACATCCTGCCAATATAAAGGCCTGTAGATCGAATAAATTAAGGTGTGATTTAATAACTGCATTGGTCTTCCTCGATGCGTTCTTAATAAATCAAAAGACAATATGTACGGTACCAGTAATTAATTCTTTTAAAAATCCGCAAAGTTATTTTAAAATTGTCAAAACATCAAATATCAATTACATGAACTATTCAATCAAGTTATTTCTTTAACTATTTTTAAATACCCGGTACTTCATATTAGCATTAGGCAGAGGAGATGATGGTTTTATATAATAAAGCAGTAACTCAAGTATTTCAAGGAAAATATTTACTGTATCATTTCTAGAATATATATTTATGATCATTCAACATTAGTCGACCAATCTATCTATATATAGACATGCTTGAAGAGAGATTGGTGTATATGTAGCCACATGTTTGTGGCTCTCTATTGCATGACTTACTTATTTGCTTGGCAATATATGTAGCATAGCGAACATCTAATTTACGGCATTATAACACCGCGTAAATAGTTTCGAAGAGTTACGGCTTAAATTAGGGCGTTATTACACCGTTATTATTATTCTTTTTTTCATAGCGGAAATCAGCCTCCTTAAATTTGTATTCAAAATGATAACATTTGTAAATTTCATAAGTGGAGTCTAAGTGTATTGCATGACCGCTTTGTGGCGTTTATATATCATACGTGGCGAAGCCGTGTCGTCAAATGTGTTTAACTTTTCCAAAGTTTAGTCTAGACACGTGACGCTGATGGAGTGGTCAATTCTTTTGAATACCACAGAAACTCAAGTGAGTTACAGATGTCCAATCGGAGCTTCCCAGAACAGATCAGTAGGCCTACATTGACTGGCCGTTGGATATTAAATAATGATATAATATAATGTTCGTCTCTTATAGTTTAATTTTGTTCCCTTTTGGAAAATATTTTCGCTTGCGAAAGACCACTGGATATATTTCCATCACAAACACTGGCGCTATCTTTGCCAATGATTCATGAAAAAGTTGAAATTTCGACAACTTTTTATTGTCCTATGTTGTGTCTGTACCAAATCTGGGATCAGTGCTGGAAAACGGGGCTTAAAGGTTTTAACTTATTCTTCATGGGTGGGTTTTTCAAAGCGCCGTTAGCTTAACGGCAGGTTAGATGACGTCGCGTCACAAAGGATGTTCTTTCTTACGTCACGTCATTTAACCTGCCGTTAAGCTTCTTTTCAACAACCAGCCCCAGATGTTCAAAGTATAACTTCAGGTCCTAACGGACTGAATATTCACATATGTATCAATGAACCAAGTACTAGTAAATGATTTTTTCAAATTCATATTTTCCTTCCATTCTGTCAGTTGCACCTTGTTGCCTGATACTGAATGAAATACACCTATACTACACGTTCTTCCTTTATAAGAATATCTCCAGATTTTCTTTACAGGTTAAACATACAAGAGACGTCTTTCCTGGGAGTGACGGTAACTTACTTGTGATGTGTTTGAGTATTACGTCCGCAATTGGGCGCCTAATATGTGGAAAACTGGCGGACTTTAACCGAGTGAACATTGTCCTATTGCAGCAAATAGCCTTTATCATTCTTGGAGCCACTACAATGTGCATCCCATTCGCCGGTAACTTTCCCAGCCTTATTGCGATATGCCTCGTTATGGGTATATGTGACGGCATGTTTGTTTGTTTACTTGGGCCTATTGCCTTTGACATTGTGGGCCATGCAAATGCCTCTCAAGCAATAGGCTTTCTCCTTGGGGTCATATCAATACCAATGATGACTGGACCACCAATTGCAGGTTAGTCAAGTTTGAAAATCTTAAATGATAGGCCTACTCGGTAAGGATAGAGTACTTAAGATTATGTGTACTCGTCCTTAAGGGTACGTGTATTCGGTAAGGATGGAGTACTTTAAGGGAAAAACGCTTTTTTGATGCCATCCAAACTGAAACCTGAAAGTCTTTTAGAATGGCAAATAAATCCCTTCATTCATTTTAACAGTACCGCTCATGTTCACGAAACCTCTTCCTATCTCATAAACCTTTTTTCTCTCTCCCATGTTCAGGTCTTTTGTATGATACCTTGGGGTCGTATAAAATTGCCTTCCATGTAGCCGGCACTCCCCCAATTGTGGGCGCCCTTCTCATGTTTCTCATGAGAAGAGTTGCGAAGGTAAGTCACTGTGCATTTTTTCTGTTATCTTTCATATCAACAAAGTGTGTTTCTCCAAAACAGCTATTAATGTCGACCATGTGCCATTTCTGAATATCCATTGATATATATATATATTTTGTTATAGCGTGAACGTATTGTCCTTAGAATTTATCGCAAATGGCTTTAATTTTATCAATTACAGACGAAATCTGAACGTGAACTGAAACTAGAGGTTGAAGAAGAGGTCAACTCTGAGATGGGTAAAGGTACGAGTGTCTGAAAAATTGGAGCATTTTACTTGGTATCACTGCCTGGTTGTCAACTTCATTTTACTTGGTATCATCTGTCTGATTACATAGGTCCAGTTTGATTGGTTGATTGGTTGTTTTACGCCGCAGTTAAGATTAGTTAAATCATATGGCGGCGTTGCCAGGTTTAGCGCGGGAGTAAAGCGGGCTCTTTGCCCGGAAGAAATCCTGACCTTCGGCGAATACCTGGCAACTTTCCCACATACAGCCATCGAGTGAAAAATCCACTCAAAAGTTTTGCAAATTTTATTTGGTCTGAGTGGGAATTGAACCGGCTCTCCATATATAGGAGGCCTGTGTCTAACCCACTCTAACCGACTGAGCCACCGAGCCCTGTGTCGGACTGGGGGACCATCATTCTAACCGACTGAGCCACCGAGGACCCCCGTTCCAGTTCGACAACTACAGGGATTTAATATAAAGAATGAACTTAAGTTCAAAAGACGGACACGAAGGTTGTACATTTCGATTGACACAAGGCCAAGAAAAGCTTGACACCCGCTATTATAGTTAAATAGGGTAGGTGTTAAAGCACACAAGTCAAAACTGCCTGTCATCATTGTTCGATCCGCACACAAATAACACAGTGGTCATGCAAAACAGTCGTCTTGAAAGGGTCATGAAGTCCATGAGGAAACGTTGAGACAACATTATAAAATGCTATGTCTTAGGGAAATGCATTCAAGGCCCTTATTAAAAACCTGTGCTTTCATGGCTGTGAAACGAAGACTTTTTTAGACAATGCGTTTAAAAGGCTTTTTAGGACAGGGGTAGGCCTATAATGTAACTCATGAAAAAACACACCCGATGGCGTCGATGTTAATATTCACGTCTACGCTGTCCGGGAAAAACAGGACCCATACTGGTGTCTACATCACCAGGGGCCAGTTGCACAAAGGTGTATTAAGCTTAAGTCTGACTTAACTATGCGACGTCACAATCAAATTCCTTTGTGACGCGACGTATTTAAGCCTCACTTAAGCTTAATACACCTTTGTGCAACCGGTCCCAGGCCCCTGGCTTTGTCAGTTACGTAAAAACTTAGGCTACGACGCTTTGTGAAACTGTCAACATGTACCAGATCGGAGATTGATAGTTGCGGCTTTCTGGAACAGATCTGGAGCCGGTTGTTCAAAATAAAATTAGCTTAACGGCGGGTTAGATGACGTCGCGTCACAAAGGAATTTCTTTGTTACTCCACGTTATTTAAACTGCCGTTAAGCTAATTTTCTTTTGAACAACCGGGCCCAGGTACACAATATGGAATTTCATGGTGCCAGTCCAGCAGGATATCCTCTCTTCCGTTCAAATTCGTGACCAAAACGTGTTTCATATAGAGTTTATAAATGCATAAAAAATTCCATGAAATAACATGTGGATTGAAGGCGTACGGCCTATATGATAGATTGTATATGGAAAGCCTATAAAGCAATAATCAATTAGTTCCCCCTTCCATGCTATACTCACTGCACTAGTTTCTAGCATATCTCCATCTTTATTTGGTTCCAGAAATGTCACTATTAAAGAAAAAAAATGTTTCCGGACCTTACGAAAGAAACGGAGAACTGGAGCGGATGGATTACGGAAGAACACACGATGATGACGAGTTGTTCAGCGATGATGATGACGATAAACCTTATGATACAATAGCCTTGACTGATAAAGTCCTTAATGAAAATTATCTTGTGACAGAAAAGTCAAAAAGCTAGTGTTGTTCTTTACGTTTTAAAAGTACTTCTCGCAATATAGGACAAACATTTACATCCTCACGAAATCTTGTTGTGGAGAGAACACTATTTTGATAGAACTATTTTATTTTTAGACAGTCTTGTTGTTTTGATTTTAAAATAATGGGGACAAACGAATAATCAATGTAGGTGAACATTTATGCCTTTACTGGTCACGATGCTGAATACAGCATTGGTTATTATTTCATCTTTCTTGCAGTGAATTATGTTTTGGTCGCGGACATGGTTCGTCGTTTTAGATTTTACATACATTGTGCACACAATGAATATATTTGAACCAAAATATTCATTACATTGATTGATGTTTTATGTTGCACTCAAGATTATTTCACTTATATGGCGGGGTTGCCAGGTTTAGTGAGGGAGGAAAACGGGCTCATTGCCCAGAGGAAACACCCGATCTTCGGCTAGTACCTGGCAACCTTCTCCACATAGGGCGATCGAGTGAAAAATCCATTCAGAATTTGGTATTTGAGTGGGATTCGAACCCTCGCCGCACCGATGGGAGGCCTGTATCGGGCTGTCACTGAGACCATCCTATTCATTACAAGTGCATGGCATTCCGTGTGGCTGGATTTCCGTTCCTTTGGCATCGGATCGACTTTGTGATACCATACCCATACCAACACACCACTAGGCCTATACATACTCATCAGTTACATGCCTTGTTTCATTCAATTGAGAATATCCGCTTGGCCATTTTACAGAAGTACTCAAACTAACTTATCGTGTCAAGAACCCTTGAAGATTCACCCCCACCTACTGTTCCTTTATGTCACCCTAACGCCCAAGGGGAAATTTACAAAAAATCAGCGGGAGTTAGAAGTCACCCATTAAAACATATTGAATATAGGCCTGAAATATGTTCGGTTATAAAAAGAATGGACTTGTTTAAATCAGTATTATATGTACGTTATTTGTAATAAATCTATTATATTTTGAATGAAAGATAACTGTGCTTTTGTTTTTTCTTTATATGTTTTAATCCCTCGTTAAATGTTCGTCAGAAATGGTGCGCACAAGTGATGCATTCACTTATATTGCTATGTCAGCAACATTGGGCGCTATGGTACATTCCATCGCCGGATTATCACTCAAATACATAACTTGTATGTAAATTCTATCGGGAGATAGTGAAACACACTGGCGAGCTTACATTCCTGAGGAAGGGGGGTATACGGAATATTTCGTTGAAACAGAATAAACCGTATGCTTAAAGACGCCATGAGGTGGGAGGGGGTGGGGAGTAAACTAGCACATGGAAATTAATCTGCACAGAAAAGTATAGGTGTGCAGTCATGCGCAATGTAAACGGCTTAACAAAGTGTAACCTAGAACCAGACATCACCGCCGTCCTAAAGTAGAGATGTCACCTCTAGCACGAAGTGTGGCCATTACGATCAATGGACCTTTGCTTGGAGCGTTCATCTCAGAGGTCAACTGAACACGAGACTTGTAATCATTCGATAGGCATGTCAGTTTTATTGTGGCGAGTTAAAAAGGTAGCCGCGAAGCGAACAATGTCCATATATTCTTTATGGCCCCCAAAACTGTCCCAGTGATAATGTAAGGGCCCAAAACGCATACGTTTCAGCCTGTTATAATTGAAGCATTGGAGGAATCCTATATGTGCCTGATATGACATGTGCGTCTGTCCTGTTCGTGCTACATATGTATCTTAAGGGGCTAAGTAACAAATATAAACAAATATCTTAACAGATGATTTTAGCATTTGATTTAAAGGAAAGAAAACCCAAGGAGAGATTGAAGCTGGCCATACATATCTGGTAAAACACTTAAGTTCCACATTAGATAACAAGCGAATGATCGCAGTAGCTACGACAAGTATTGCAATAACTCAAGAATCTTCTAACGCATCCGTGGCTCAGTAGGTAGAGCGTTGGACGCTCAATCCGAACAGCCTTCCACCAATGGGTCGCGGGTTCGAATCCCACTCAGTCCAAAAAATTGGAAAATTTTCTGACTTGGTTTTCACTCGAACTACCTATGTGGGATGGTTGCCAGTTACCAGCGGAAGGTCGTGGGTTTCCTCCGGGCATAGAGCTCGGTTTCCTCCCACAATAAAACTGGCAACGCCGCCATATAAGTGAAAAAATCTTGAGCGCGGCGTTAAACACCAAGCAATCAATCAATTTCCCATACGAATGAATTTTCATTAAACGACGCGCGAAGTATTTGAAGAAGTAGATAGTATGTTAATAACATGTTACTGGATAAAGCGGAAGTAAGCAGTTTTCAATGATATAACCTGACACATAGTGTTGCAGCAAAAATTATAAACACAACAATAAAGACAAATCTCCAGTAATAAGAGTTTGTGCTTGATTGTTATGTGTTCTACATTTCAACAATGTATTATTTTACTTTACTTAAGGGAAATAGGAACTCCTGCAGGAATTCGTCTTCACTAACATTTTAAAAATAGATGAGGTTTCTGTATTTCAGGCTATAGCACAATAACAGATCACGTAAAATTGACAAAATAAATTGATTGAGTGTGACATATGTATAAAATAAATCATACTTGTGTCATTTTCAGAAGTAAAACAAATGTTGTTCAACTGTATTAAGGGGAGGCAACTATGTTGTAGACTAAATTTAGTATGAGAAAAGTCGTCTCAGGTCAAAACTAAGCATATGTACTAAAAGAGAGCATTACATAATCGAAAATAGATACTGTATTATGCAATCATGCAACCAATATTGCCATGAATGGTTGACAACACACCATCTATCCATAAGGTAAATGCTGGGAAAGAATTGTAAAGATCGGATCAAAACTCTTCAAGTTATGGTTGATTGATGTTTTACGCCGCGCTCAAGATTATTTACTTATATGGCGGCGTTGCAAGTTTTATTGTGGAAGGAAACCGGGCTCTATACCCGGAGGAAACCCACTCTTCAAGTTAAGGAGCAGCAGACTGCCTGCCGAAATCAACATGAATGATCTACTTCCGTTAAACTAAAATTGCTGATTTTCAAAATGTCCTAAAAAACTCGTAGGAATAACCTGCATACTTCTATCGAATGAAATTAAGTTGCTCTATCCTGTCGGCTTTTGTATGATATCTGGCCACGAAATGCAGTGATTTGCCTTTACCTCATTATCTATTATGGACTGATTGATTGATTGGTGTTTTACGCCGCGCTCAAGATTATTTCACTTATATGGCGGCGTTGCCAGTTTTATTGTGGGAGGAAACCGGGCTCTATACCTGGAGGAAACCCACGACCTTCCGTTGGTATTTGGCAACCATCCCACATAGGTCGTTCGAGTGAAAACCCTGTCAGAAAATTTTCCAATTTTTTGGACTGAGTGGGAATCGATCCCGCGACCCATTGGTGGAAGGCTGTTCGGATTGAGCGTCCAACGCTCTACCTACTGAGCCACGGAGGCCCCCTATCTATTATGGATATTTATTGGTCGGTACCTGGACCATCACCAATAACGACCTTTCCTTTATTTAAAGCCTAGCGCACACGAGAGGCGCCGGCTGAGCTGCAAGGCACGCGTAGCCCAGGGAGCAGCTACAGATTTCAGCGCAGACGATGAGCTCTCGGCTGAGGCAAGTTCCTGGCCATCCATGTTTACTAAGCTACATAAATATCACTACCTGTGTTATGTAATATTCTAAGCGGTCACATGATTTAACAGCGCGATTGGACTATCCCTCCTCTCAGCTCACCTGCCAGCTCACGTTGTGCGCACACGGTGAGATTCTTGCCACGAGAGGCAGACATATCAAACATACCAGATAGGCTACTTTCCTCACCGCCTCGAGAGGCGAAGATCTCACCAAAAGTTACGCGCACACGGGGGAAACAGCTTAGTTCTCAGCCATGCGTGGCCGGCAGCTCAGCCGGAGCCTCTCGTGTGCGCTAGGCTTAAGCGCAGATTATCCGAGCCGGAGGCACGTCGAGGCTGACCGGTAATGATGGGAGAAAGCCGAAGTTTGTTCCGACTGGATCCGTCTTTCAACCCATGATTTTCTTCCTAGTGACGTCATAAGGTTTTAAGCCTATTATCTAATTGTTGCAGCCTGTTTCACACAGACGTGTATCAGAAGTTTTTATGTAACTGACATAGCTTTGTCTACAATATGGGTTGACTTGACAGTGATGTGAAAACATACCTTACACCACTTTGTGAAACAGGGTCCAACAATCAGCCCCCAGATGTCTCAAATTATTTCCAGAATCAATTTTTGTAAACACCCTCCTGAGGTCGGTATGGATGACTTTACAAACAATATACGGATGTGACAAACGTTCATTTGTGGCTGCCAAGTGCTACACTAACATGCGGTATATGTTTTGAAAAGTCATAAATTAGCCATGAAAATTCGCCTGGTGTGTCCACCCCAAAAGGAATCTTTTTTATTGACTGTAGTTTAGGTGGAAAACATCAAAGAGACAAGGCTACTGCATGAATAAGTTAAACTATTTCACAGATCAAAGAAATCTAAACAAATAATTTATATGGTGAAGATACAAGATGAAACTGGATATAAAATAAGGGAGCATTTTATCTTTACCTGAAGGAGAAATTACTAAATTCTTAAGGACTTTGAATAATGCACAACTAAAGCGGTTTTCAAAAATATTGAGTGATTTTTTTTAGTTACGTTGGAGGGTATGAAATATTAAAAAAAAAAGAGATATCAGAGCTTGTAAAAAAAGGTGCGGACAGACACCACAAAAAAACAAAGAAAAAATAAATCAGTCGAACTTGTAATAAAAATGAGGTACATAACTGAGTGTGGCACATGACATAATACTGAAATATAACAAACAAAAACTTAGACAAAACAAAATGGCTGCAATGACAAAGCTAAGAGTGAGAATGTTAAAACAAAATCCAGTTAACAAAACAAACAGTAAGTAGGATAATTGTAAAACAAATGATACTGCACACACACCGGTAATCATTTTTAAAACAAAAAAAATTCAATAAACGAAGAGTTTATACATCCATGTGAAGACTGAACATATGGACAGGAAATATAATTACCTCAGAATTCACAATCTTATTATACATTCGAAAGCCAGACAACAAAGTGGTACTTCATTAAACACATCACAATGGTACATGTTTCTCCATTAATGATGTGTTTGGATATATAATAGCATTTAGTCAAAATATACATAAGTTCAATATACTTGTGTTATAGTTCTCCACTCTCACTTTTCAGTGCATAGTCAAGGCCTTTCAGCTATCACATCCTGAACACCAGATATAAGTTATTTTTATGATAAGATGACAGAAAATGTTGCATTTGGGGAGAGTACACCTCCAGAATTATTTTCACACTATTAAATTTATTCAAATATTTTCAATTCTCATTCCATTTCATACATTTAGGATCGTTTCAGTCAAATAGTGAATTTCAGAAAATACTATTTCTTATAGCATCATGGAATACATTGCACAATTCCTTATTTTGCCAAATTAAAAATACTTAATTATTTATGCGCTGTACTAGACAGACCCTTTTTTACAAACAACAAAAATAATACATTTTAGAAAATACAAAGATAATTTACAACTAATTTGACAGCATGATTTGGTTGATTTTACAGTCACTGTTTAACAAAAACCTGTGATGTATACAAATCTTCTTTACATGTCTCTAACAGGCAACACAATTTGAGTAGTACTGATCAACGATGATGTATTTCATTTGTATCCCCCTCCCATCCATTAAAATCTATGTACATGTTTTAGATAAATCCCCTGTATCAACCATACATTGGTAAATTAAAATCCTAGTCTAGTAGCCTGTTTGTGTAGAGAAATAGGGTTTTGTTACCATGTAATCAGGCTGAATAGAACATTAGGCACAAACAGTTGGACTAGTACAGAAGCTTAACACCTTGTCTTCATAAGAAAGTTTTAAGCAGTTTTTTGGTTCTTCGCGAGTAAAATGATTTTTAGGTTGTATAGCTGTTTTACATGATAGCATTACATTGGAACACGGTTAGGATATAATAAATGCTGCCAACTAACTTGGAAATGAATAGGATACATAACAATCTTTGGTAGAGTGTAAGCACAGTTAACAAAAATAACACAGAAGCATCATGTCAGCTTAATGCTTATGATTGAGGAGCAGATGCAGATCTAACTAGGATTAAAAATTGAACCATTTTCTAAATTTCACAGATATGTACAAGTAAAAATGTTGTGAATTGGAAATATATTTATATGGATGAAGTCAGAATAACAGTTATTTTCTGTTCTTGAGTTTATCCACTAGGTTACAAAGTTTAAGAGCTGGTCCCAGTTTTAGTCCCATATATCTCATCATCATATCACTGTTTAACAACATCAAAGCTTTTCCATCAATCTCCTGAAAGGATAAAAGAAACATTGAATGAAAGGCTTCACAGGTCATTGATGTGTCAGTAAGGATGTCAATTGCTTTGACCAGCAGGTCCATTTCTCTGAGCATACATCATTAAGAACTGTCCTCTCCAATTTATTAAATAGAGAAAAAGATATGCAAAATATCCACTTGAATAGTTGGAACAAAGAACTGTGTGTTAAGGGAGGTAACTCACATGTTTCCTAAAGAGGTCTGTGTGTTGAGACAGGGCCGTGTCTGTATCTCTAATATGTCCTATCACTTCCTCAATACTCCATTCAGATGGGTCGCTAGATGAAGGTCGGATTGGCCGGCCCGGTTCTGTCGTTGTTGAGCTCGCTGTCAGACAAAAGTTACTTTGAGTCATAGATAAAAAAAGCCCTACCTTTATGATAGATTATTTCAATGAATATGATGCAAAATTAATTTTTTTTGGATATTTTCAGAAAACTCTGAACAAATAGCAGCTATAGCTTGCTTTAAAGTGGCATGGCCTGACAAAATTTTGACTTTTTTAATAAATTCTGATGGTCATGAAAGGTTGAGGATTTAAATATACCTAAAAAAGATTGACGTTGTAGTAACACATAACAGTAAAGCCAGTAGACCGTACAAACCAAAGATGTGTGAGGTCAAAATTGAAAAAACAGATCAATTAGTACATTTTAGGGGGTTTGTTGCTTATAAAAACTACCTTTAAGTACATTCCCGAAATTGATATCAATAGATAGCTCTTATTTTGTACTTCTGGATAAAAATTAGGAACAATTTGCTAATTCTGTTTTAACTAAATTTTATATTTGGCAGCCCACGTCACTTTAAATAGTTTTAACAGATGCAAAGTATATTTGAACTGAAAATAACTAACAAGAAAAGTATGAGTAAACGTGATGGATGCTGTAAAAATAACATCACAGAGAAAGAATAGGTACGCTTCATGGTAGTGAGTATATACCAGGCAAGTTTCAAATCTATCGTAATAATATTACCCATGATATTGCCCGGGCAAATATACGAGCAGAATTGAACGATTTCCAGAAACGAAGGACGATAACTCTGAAAATGTCAACTTCAGAGAGATAAAAAAAGGGACACTGGGTAACTGCTAAGTAGCGGGTATATACCAGGCAAATATTAACCAACATATGGTGTGGACATGAATCCAGACAGACAGACAGACAGACAGACGGATGGACGAGGAGGAGACTATTGTGTCTTTCTTACCAGGTTCATATGAGAAGGCCCTCTTTGCCATTTTAGCTTGTTTTGCTTGTGTTTTCTGACTGTCAGTAGAGTCTGTTGACCATCTCCTTTTTGTCTGAGCTTTGTTCTGTTTCTCTGAGTCGCCATCTGTATTGTCAACACATAATAATAGGATGTACAAAATATGTAACAAAAAAACACAGTCTATAAAAAACTAAAACGTGTTGATAGTCTGAACCAATGTATTCTCTACTTCATTGTATTCTCCCAATCATTGTTATTATTTCTCAAATTTATAGCTTTGGTCTACTTCCCCATCATTGTTATCCTCTCTCAAATTTATAACTTTGGTCTACTTTCCCAATCATTGTTATTATTTCTCAAATTTATAACTTTGGTCTACTTTCCCATCATTGTTATCCTTTCTCACAGTTATAACATTGGTCTACTTTCCCATCATTGTTATCCTTTCTCACAGTTATAACATTGGTCTACTTTCCCATCATTGTTATCCTTTCTCACAGTTATAACATTGGTCTACTTTCCCATCATTGTTATCCTTTCTCACAGTTATAACATTGGTCTACTTTCCCATCATTGTTATCCTTTCTCACAGTTATAACATTGGTCTACTTTCCCATCATTGTTATCCTTTCTCACAGTTATAACATTGGTCTACTTTCCCATCATTGTTATCCTTTCTCACAGTTATAACATTGGTCTACTTTCCCATCATTGTTATCCTTTCTCACAGTTATAACATTGGTCTACTTTCCCATCATTGTTATCCTTTCTCACAGTTATAACATTGGTCTACTTTCCCATCATTGTTATCCTTTCTCACAGTTATAACATTGGTCTACTTTCCCATCATTGTTATCCTTTCTCACAGTTATAACATTGGTCTACTTTCCCATCATTGTTATCCTTTCTCACAGTTATAACATTGGTCTACTTTCCCATCATTGTTATCCTTTCTCACAGTTATAACATTGGTCTACTTTCCCATCATTGTTATCCTTTCTCACAGTTATAACATTGGTCTACTTTCCCATCATTGTTATCCTTTCTCACAGTTATAACATTGGTCTACTTTCCCATCATTGTTATCCTTTCTCACAGTTATAACATTGGTCTACTTTCCCATCATTGTTATCCTTTCTCACAGTTATAACATTGGTCTACTTTCCCATCATTGTTATCCTTTCTCACAGTCATAACGTTGGTCTACTTTCCCATCATTGTTATCCTTTCTCACAGTTATAACTTTGGTCTACTTTTAGTTAGCCTGTAGACATAGTTTCGTAAACTGTTTTGCTTAAATTTTCTGCAAGTTCTCGGCTCGTTTTAATATAGTATTAACCCGTTTATAAGCAGATTTTGGTTGCTTTTCTCACAAAAAGATTTAATTATTTCCAAGGTATCGCATTAGCACTGGAAAGACTGCAGCAAAGCTGAGGGAATTCAGACCACGGCTGATTGACATTCAACATACACTCGCGTGTACGGCTGAGTCTGTATATCTAGCTTTCATTTTCAAAACGGACAACTCCAAGCGGCTTTGTTTTGAGCCTGACTTGTCGCATGAACCGATTTGGTGCGATCAGGTATTAGAATCGGTACATAGCAACTGATGTTCGTTCACTGTTCTCTCAGTCTTTCCTACTTTTGATTTTTTTTTTACAAATTGCAGATTTACCCGGCGTGAACAGTCACCGTTCGCGTGAAAAAATAAGGCCTGGTTTAAGGCGTCGAGTGAGATGGCGACCCTCTTCTTACAGGGTTATGGAGACCGTTTCCCATCCTTACATGTTGATGGTCAGCCCTCTTCCTAAAGGGTTATAGAGACCCTTTCCCATCATTACATGTTGATGGTCAGCCCTCTTCCTAAAGGGTTATGGAGACCCTTTCCCATCCTTACATGTTATGGTCAATATGAATATACATGATTTACAGAATGGAATTGTACGTACCTGTTTTCTTGGGATGAGGTTTAGACTTTGGACATTTTGGACAGGGTGTGATAAGAGGTTGTGAGCTGAAGAGATTCCCACAACAACCTAAATCATCAAGTAACTCTTCCAAAAAACTCCAAAACTTGGACACTTTTTCCACAGGTGGAAGTCTTTTTGTTTGGCCTTTACCTTTTTGTGCTGTTATGGAATAGATAACGGTAAAATGAATATAAATATGGATAAATATATTAAGAAAATAATTGTTTAGAAAGTAATTGAGGAATTTATGAACAGTTTTAACCAAAGACTGGAAGCAAATGTATCCTGTACCTGTAAATGTTATATATATGTACTACTACGTGGCTTTGTGTAGCCTTATATCACTTCAATGATACACTGTAAGTGGCTTCAACAAGCATATTTCCCATAACACCTTTGGCATAACCTGAAGTGAACCGTCAATACAAGCCTACAGTGTCTTATAAACAATCAAATACAGATATCACTTTGAGCCAGACGGTGGAATAACCTTTTGCCCAGAAAAGTTACGTTTACCATTGCTTCTACCGCTACATGCACTGTAGGCTTCTAAAAACAGGACAATGTTCTTTAATCATAAACCCTTGCTTTCCATTGAATTCGATTGAGGGCGTAGTTTGAACAGATTTATTCGAGCCAAAAATAAGTGGTTTACAGAATTTTAAGAACGATTCAATGCAAATTGTTAGAGCTCCACTGTTCATTTCCATCGAGAGAATGGTCTGAAATACTAACACAAATAAACGTGAGTGAGTGAGAGAAGATGTAATGTTACTTTCAACATAATCTCTTATCATGAACAGATACAAATAAAGAGTTAAGGATGGACTGATGTTGACTGAATATATATACACAAGTACAAACTGGTTCACCCCTTACCTGAAATGACAACTTTCCCACTTCCTTCTTTGATTAGATTAAAGACAAGCATCTCCTGATTGGCTGAGGTGACACATGCTTGCACAACATCATGAAGTACCTTACTAATGGGTGCTGGCCCAAACTGTGAGGGTAACTGGGAGATCTTACGAGGATTCAAATTCCTTCCACAATCACAACCAGGACTCAGATAAACACACACTTAAACACAAACCATTCATTAATTAGCATTATGTTTCCACAAACTATTCCAGTAAAAACAAACAGCTCTCAAAGAAGAATGATGACGAGTCATATAACTGCATGGCTGATTGATTGATGTTTTTACACTACTGGCAAGATTAGTTCACTTACATTGTGACACTGACAGATTTAGTAAGCGAAGAAATTGGACTGTGTCTGGAGGAAACCAGGCTGATTTGGCACTCTGCAGTACAAGATGCTAGTACTAGTTAGATTCAACACTTTACTTAAAGAGCAGCATACTGTTTAACTATTTACCTGTGAGATTATTTGGAGCTGTGCTTGTATCTGGTTCTGACACTGTGACAACCGGAGAGCTCGCCTCTCTAGGAGACATGTGTAGCTCAGGTTTAGGGGTGGGGCTTGCTGGCGTTTGGGGTAAGGGTCTAGATGACTGGGGACTCGGTTGAGAAGGTACAATACTTGTGTTACCAGCTGTACTGTTTATTGCCAATGCTTGGCTCTGTTTAGACATCTTGTTGATCTTGTATTGAGGAACACCTGATACAGAAGACAAATTTATCCTGCTGAATCATTGAAAATAAAAAAAAACAACAGCAGAATTATCTCTTATATTATCTCTATTTCTATGACTTTCACATTTATTTTTCAAAATGGGTCATTATACATTAAGAGTTTATTTGTCAAAGTACATGCAATTTGTGCTGCATTTAACAGCCACTGAGCTCATGTGCCTCATTTAACAGCCACTGAGCTCATGTTAAGATTTCACACAAGATAAGGACTAACCTAACCACCTGAGAATATAAAATTTATAACCAGTTTCCCAAAGAGGAAATGTACCTTTTTGTCCAGGTGGCTGTAAGGGATGTCCTGTTTTAGCACACCAGCCGACAGGGAAGATGTCACGGGAATCATAGCGACACCAGTAATCAAACGCTCCCCGCCAACCATCAAATGTCACATGTATCTTATCCCCATTCACTTCTCCAACTGTCGCTGGGCAAATTAACTGAGGATTTTTTCGATCGACTGCTTCAAGTTTCGTCCCAACCTCAAACTCATTTTTCTTTGGTGTAGGGGGCTCCTGAAGAATAAAAATATCTAAAATGAGATTTGAGTGCTTCAAGTTGGACTAAAAAATATCAGTTAGCAATTAATTATTTAAAAGTAAATCTTATAAAAATAGAGCAAACAATATGAGTTTTATTTTTTTTTTTGGCTATGAGCAGATAATATTTTGGAAACACTTTTGAAAATCAAATTTAATCTTTAAAATAATATCATAAAAGAGAGATGAAATTAACGTTATTTGAAAATGAGAAAATTGCACACTCAAAAATTATTTAAAATAAGGTAAATAAAAATGAAGCAATGCACAATAAAGAAGATAACCCACAGTGAAAGTGTTACAAATAAATACAAAGACAATTTAACATTAGAATACCATGCTTTTTTATATCAAGGTCAATCAAACAAATTAAAAGTATGTTTAATACATTTTGGGTGAATAGTAAAACTAAACATCCATATTTAAAGTAGATATTTTAATTAATAGGAGCAATCAAAATTTGGATACATATTAAAATATTTAACAGACTTTATTATAAGAGTTGGGTAATTTTGTAATGGTGTAAGTTAAGAGCTGTTTGCTAGACCCAGTTTAAATCAATGTAAACAAATTCCAATGCTTTGGTAGAGAAATTTCTGAGAACCAAATATATATAGAAATGGAAATTGATTCCCATCTAGCTGGTATTATGCAAACGATGTGGATATTTTTTCAGCCATATTATAAAGGTAAATATGTTATAAGGTCTAAAAAAATATTTAAAAATTCAAGACTTGACTGGTAGTAATTTTTAAGCACATTATTGGATAATGGCTATCACAGAAAGAGAACGCTGTTTGCTTAACATAGCTATTTCACTTGTAGGGAGAGTTTAGTGGGGATCGAAAACACGACAACTCTTCAATACACAAACATACTGAATTTGAAGAAAAAGTAGTGCAAAAAAAGAATCCTTGCATATATTTGGTGAAAATCAATACACCCCAAGCGTGAATGATGTCAGGTCTTGTTATTCAATTTATATTGTTTAATAATCTTACAAAATGACCAAAAAATAAATAAAGTAAAGAACGAAAATGCAATAGCAGTAAAACCGAACTATAACATAAAGCAAAAAAAAAGACTAACATGAATTGAATGGAAAAGAATTAACCAGAACATTAAATGAATGAGAATGAAATATCAGCAACGACATAAAATAGAGACAATGACATGAACAAGAACAGCAAATGGATCACAAAAAAGGGTTAACATCAAATGAATAGAAAACTAAAATATGCAGATGAATAAAGAGATCTAGCTTTTCGTATATAAAAAAAATACATTGGAGGCTCAGCTAACAATAGAGGATGGGTGCTTTCATTCCCTGCACACATGTTGCCAGGTAAATTGGGGAGGGAAAGCCGGATGAACACCCGATCTTCAGCGAGTACCTGGCAACTCTTCCACATACAGCGATTAAGTGAATAAAATAAAATTCAGAAGATAAATATGATGATTCAGCACGCAGATATACATGTATGATGAGAGCTGGGTGAGGTGTTAACAGGGTGGGAAGAAATAGCATGGGCCTCTGATGGATGTTCAACACAGTGATATAACACACTAGTAAATGTTACAAGAATTGTGCACTTTTTTCCAGTTGATTGATAAGAAAAGTCAATGCTCCTGGTTTATGGCGACGGATTGGAAAGTTTTAGAAAATTGAAGGCAACAACTTTCTTCCGAATATTTGAAGGGAGGATGTTTAGGATGGGGGTGAATGATCCAAACGTTTTAGCCTTTATTTTTGTTTATTGCTACTATGAGTTTGCCAGATTTCAAGGTGGTAGGTTTCTTTATAGGAGAAATCATGCCACTCAAATTTCACCCATAAGTGGAGAGTAAAATTAGTAAACAAAAAGTGTTAGTCTGCAATATGGCAAAACCAAAATCAGCAAAAATAAAATAACACCAAAAACATAACCAAGAAGTTGGAAATAAAAATAATCTAGAAACCATCTTGGATAGCTATATGACCCACCTTTTTGAAACAAGATTCGAGGGCTATTTGAGCACCATTCAAAGTCTTTTGTAAAAATAATGGCCATGAGGATGGATTTGAGCGAAAACCTACAAGATGACATGTATAAAGTGATACAAATAATATATTCAAACACCAGGTCACTTGTGTCAGACAGACAACAACTTCAGCAATGTAGATAATTGCAATCCTATGAAATGGTCATGTATTACAGACCAATATCATCCGCAATAGGCCAGGTGGCAGTCTCACAGTGCCATCAATCACAGTCGCGATGATGTTGTTTCCCTTCCCGATGGTATCCAGTGGCAACCAGGCTTCGTTTGTGATGTGAGTGCTTTGTGAAACAAGCCCCCGGAGATTAATGACGTCACTTGAAAATATTATGGGATATATGAGAGAGTAAGCTACTAGCCTTTTCAACAACGCATGAGTGCATACCTTTACTTTTCAGTGCAAATGCAGTAGTTTCCATCCTAATATCCCGTCATTTATAAGCAATAGATCAATACAGTTAATATGATTACTGAATCTTAAGATTGCTAGGAAATATACCACTTCCCTAATGACCTCATAGGTGTGATAGAATAGCGCATGGTAATTATTCTCCATTGGTGTGCAGTCATGCGTGTCACTACTAAAGACGTAATAAAACGTCAAACAATTTCTCTCCTCCATACCATAATGTTTTCAAGTGACATCAGTAAGCTTTTGGCCTATTATCTACATTGTGTTGAAGCTATTGTCAGTCTTCCCTTCCTCTCAGTATAAATGAGAAATCCTTCCTATGACGATTGCCTGTAACACTGAAATGAAATAGGACATGGGTAAATTATTGGACATACACACACACCACTTACACTTCTGAAAGCAGAATCACCGGCAAACTCAGCATTCGACAGAGTCTTAATCAGGAAATTGGGCCAAGATGATGCATTCATTCGGAAACCTGAAATTTCATGAAAATAAAAATGTGGCCCGAGATTCAATATCTGAAAGCCAAGTCATTGACAAGACAAGGCTTAAATTGACCCAAGATTCAGTATCAGTGAGAAGACAAGGCTTTGGCCCGAGATTCAATATCTGAAAGCCAAGTCATTGACAAGACCAGGCTGTGGCCCGCGATTCAATATCAGTGACAAGACCAGGCTGTGGCCCGATATTCAATATCATTGACAAGACCAGGCTGGGGCCCAAGATTCAATATCAGTGACAAGGCCAGGCTGTGGCCCAAGATTCAATATCATTGACAAGACCAGGCTGTGGCCCGAGATTCAATATCATTGAGAAGACCAGACTGTGGCCCCAGATTCAATATCTGAAAGCCAAGTCATTGACAAGACCAGGCTGTGGCCCCAGATTCAATATCATTGAGAAGACCAGGCTGTGGCCCCAGATTCAATATCTGAAAGCCAAGTCATTGACAAGACCAGGCTGTGGCCCCAGATTCAATATCATTGACAAGACCAGGCTTTGGCCAGAGATTCAATATCATTGACAAGACTAGGCTGTGGCCAGAGATTCAATATCATTGACAAGACCAGGCTGGGGCCCAAGATTCAATATCAGTGACAAGACCAGGCTGTGGCGCGAGATTCAATATCATTGACAAGACAAGGCTTTGGCCCGAGCTTCAACATCATTGACAAGACCAGGCTGTGGCCCGAGATTCAACATCATTGACAAGACCAGGCTGTGGCCTGAGATTCAACATCATTGACAAGACCAGGCTGTAGCCTGAGATTCAATATCATTGACAAGACCAGGATGTGGCCTGAGATTCAATATCATTGACAAAACAAGGCTTTGGTCCGAGATTCAACATCATTGACAAGACCAGGCTGTGGTCCGAGCTTCAACATCATTGACAAGACCAGGCTGTGGCCCGAGATTCAATATCATTGACAAGACCAGGCTGTGGTCCGAGATTCAATATCATTGACAAGACCAGGTTGTGGCCAGAGATTCAATATCAGTGAGAAGACCAGGCTGTGGCCAGAGATTCAATATCATTGACAAGACCAGGCTGTGGTCCGAGATTCAATATCATTGACAAGACAAGGCTTTGGCCCGAGCTTCAACATCATTGACAAGACCAGGCTTTGGTCCGAGATTCAACATCATTGACAAGACCAGGCTTTGGTCAGAGATTCAATATCAGTGAGAAGACCAGGCTGTGGCCTGAGATTCAACATCATTGACAAGACAAGGCTTTGGTCTGATATTCAACATTACTGACAAGACCAGGCTGTGGCCGGAGATTCAATATCATTGACAAGACAAGGCTTTGGTCCGAGATTCAACATCATTGACAAGACCAGGCTTTGGTCAGAGATTCAACATCATTGACAAGACCAGGCTGTGGCCCGAGATTCAATATCATTGACAAGACAAGTCTTTGGTCCGAAATTCAACATCATTGACAAGACCAGGCTTTGGTCCGATATTCAACATTACTGACAAGACCAGGCTGTGGCCGGAGATTCAACATCATTGACAAGACAAGGCTTTGGTCCGAGATTCAACATCATTGACAAGACCAGGCTTTGGTCAGAGATTCAACATCATTGACAAGACCAGGCTGTGGCCCGAGATTCAATATCATTGACAAGACAAGTCTTTGGTCCGAAATTCAACATCATTGACAAGACCAGGCTTTGGTCAGAGATTGAACATCATTGACAAGACCAGGCTGTGGCCCGAGATTCAACATCAATGATCATTGACAAGACCAGACTGGGGCCCAAGATTCAATATCATTGACAAGACCAGGCTGTGGCCCGAGATTCAACATCATTGACAAGACCAGGCTGTGGCCCGAGATTCAATATCATTGACAAGACCAGCCTGTGGCCCGAGATTCAATATTATTGACAAGACCAGGCTGTGGCCCGAGATTCAATATCATTGACAAGACAAGGCTTTGGCCCGAGATTCAATATCATTGACAAGACCAGGTTGTGGTCCGAGATTCAATATCAGTGAGAAGACCAGGCTGTGGCCCGAGATTCAATATCATTGACAAGACCAGGCTGTGGCCTGAGATTCAACATCATTGACAAGACCAGGCTTTGGCCCGAGATTCAATATCATTGACAAGACCAGGCTGTGGCCCGAGATTCAATATCATTGACAAGACAAGGCTTTGGCCCGAGATTCAATATCATTGACAAGACCAGGCTGTGGTCCGAGATTCAATATCAGTGAGAAGACCAGGCTGTGGCCCGAGATTCAATATCATTGACAAGACCAGGCTGTGGCCTGAGATTCAACATCATTGACAAGACAAGGCTTTGGCCTGAAATTCAATATCTGAAAGGCAAGTCAATGACAAAACAAGGCTTCCAAACAAGAACACAGAGCGGTGTACCTACATTTGTGGGACAATAAAAAAGAAATTGGTATGAGCTTCTCAAACTTAACGTTAGGTATCAAGTGAAACTGAAGTAATCTTCAGTTAATACCAAACAGTTTCAGCAAACTGTAATGTTCCTGGCACAAAATCTTGTTTAGAATGAAATTTGAATTGGTAGCTTTATTGCACACATTTTGTCTGGATAAAATAATCCACAATCATGCAACATACCTGGATACAGTGAAACCTGTACAAATCATCAGTGATCACCTCTCAGGGAAGGTCACACTTTATTTAACAGGTATTTTAATACAGAATAAAGTCAGACATTGGTTTATACAGGTTTTTACTACTTCAATACTAAAAAACCTCTCGCATGAACAGAAAACTAAAGACTTAAGTGAGACGTAACTTACGGTAAGAATTTCGTTAATTCAAGGACGAGCAATGTGAATATAACAAATTATTAGCTTGCTTTCTGCCATGTTTGGTCTAAAACAACAATAATAGCGATTGCTCGATAGGATTATCGGTGGCTCCATGCAGGAGGTAAGACAGCAAACTTTCTTGAAACGAAAAGTCTCAAACTTTTAGAGTGCTTGTCGTAATGTTTTGAGTACTTAGAATTAGCGGAATTCTTACTGTACATATTAACTATACATGTATTTTATAATTTTTACATCTAAAAACCTTGAATCTTTGAATTCTACTAGATTACTTCAGTTCTGGAATTAGATATTATATAACATATATATTTTTCTATAACATAGGTATGAAAGTCTTGTAGAACAGGACTTGCACTTTCTTGAAGGATTCATTATTGTGGCTTACCTAATGGTGGTTGAAGGAGACCACCCAGGCTCTCACAATAACCAATCAAATGCAGATCTGAAGAATCAACAAGGCGCCAAAAATCATTCTTATCATCACTTCCATCGAGCCTGAGGCGTAGACGAGCTCCCTGAAGTCCAACTATAGTTGCTACACAGATTGAGGACATGTTCCTGGGATCGGAGGCCTCGATCTTCATCCCTACCTTGAACTCATTTACAGGGGGGTCGGCAGCCTGTGGACAAAAATACTAAAACTGTAACACAGACAAAAATATATGTTAAGCCAAAGAATTCAATTAATACCGCATAAAGATCTGATTTCACAATAAATGTGGAAAAATTTGCCACTTTCTCAAAGTACATCGTGATATCCGCTTTTGATTTAAATATCCTGATGTTAGGTCAATAATCCATTTGACACTTACCTGTTTAAAACATGATGTTAAGGCCGGTTTGGCCTTTGTTTCTTTCAAGTACTCTGGCCAAGAAAAATTTCCTAAAAAAAAGAGTTACTTTGAATTAATAAAAGGATACAAAGGACTTCTTGTAAAAAAAAAACAAAACTAACAAGTATAATGCAAAACATTGTATGGGGGGATTGAAGGGAGGAGAGCGATCATTATTTGGTGAATCATCAGTGATTTGAACTATAATGGCATTCTGAATTTTATAACAAAAACCATTTCAGATATACCTTTGGCACGTGATAAACTACATTGTATGTAACTTGGAATTCCCACTAATTGCTTGTTAATTGCAAAAATTTTGCTGAAAATCAACGTGCCACCACTAATCCAAAGTCAAATCAGTCTTATTTTTCCAAAGATTAGAAAAATTCTGTAAACAATAAAAAACGTTTAATCTTTTAAATCATCTTAAAGGAGGGGAAATCTCTAGAAATACATAGGGATTATCGTCGATAACAACCTTCAAAGTACTTAAAACATTTCACGTCAATTACCTCCAGTGACCCTCAAGCTAATAAAAACAGACAGAAGTATGCCCTTTCAGTGGCTTATCTGTGTAGCCATTTTTCCGTTTTAGGATGACGTGATGTTGGTGTAGCTATTTTTAGATCAATAATGACGTATTTTTACCGCTCTCTAATGTATAATGGTAGATTTAGGTCCAAAAAAACATGGCGACAAACTTGAAGTGGGAAGATTTTCTCCGAATATATAGGTCAGTATGCAACCGCGCGCCATTGCTTAGCCAGCCATTGGCTAAATTGCATCACATGACTACTCTATAACGCACTTAAATTTTTATTCAACAATAATTGGATAAAACTAATGAAAAAATGGTGGCGGCCTTGTGAATGGCCTATGGAACTTATTCTCTATTGTAACGCCACCTTCAAATTTCAATTATTCACTTACGAGGGGATAAAACATACATTGGACAGTTGTTTTGGACTAAATGAACTCTACTCTTTCCATCTAAACTAGTCTAAAGCTTAGATTTTCTTTCCCTTTAAGTAGATAGAGCTTGTGGAAGTTAAGTCTGGCATAACACTTTTCTGTATAGATTTTCCTTTTTATTGATGCCTTCTTGTTTTTTAATAAATCTGGCCAAAAATATCATCATTTGATAAAAACTGGAAGATATTTTCTTCAAAAGGGTCTACTGTCCAGATTGTACAAATCCAGTTGCCCCTGGTTCTAGGGCTAATTTGGTTGAGATGGCAAATCATGAAAAAACGTGCATGAATCTTGTATGATGATTGTCTTCAAAGCATTGTGAATGTCCGATGTGAATTTTTGGGGGGCCATAATATATGTGATTTGTTTTATATGGCCTAATGCTTTCAGCTTTACAAACTGTCCTTAAAACTGTTATACTGATCTTTTTAATAGGACAGTACAATAAAAAGAGATAACATGCTATATTACTAGGGTTTCAAGTTGCATTATTAATTTGTAATAAAAGACAGAAAGTACCTGGTTGTTCGTATTGGTAAAGCGAGCCTTTGGTACCAGCAGTTGAAGACATCTTTGAACTGTTTAATCTATTTCCTGTGTGTGAAATAAAAAAGGAAATTTATTACTTATTAAATCTAGTTGTCTTAATAATAATGAAGCCCTTTTCCAGCCATAGCATTGGTTTGGATGCTCACGATCACTTCATTAAACCAGTTCACATGTTTGAATTCATTCAATTTCCGTTTTTTTAAGCTTACATGTGTATATAATATTGCAGTTCACTTCCCCCCTTCAGGCCCCCGACATGCTTGCTTCTCTTTCACAAGTGTACCATTACCACCCAACATTTCTCTCAGGTACATCAATGAAATGCCTAAAGACGCGATGCAAACTTGATATATATGTACCAGATCGCGGAACCTCGTGACAAATATCAAATGGCAGAGAATCTTAATTGTGACTCCTCTAATATCGTGTATGTTATTTCATGAAAAAAATGTTGCAAACAACTCATCAGAGAAACTCAGAATTCTCTACGACAAAGAGCAGCCAACCATCTATCTAGTATTGGACTTAAACATAATGTGCCCGAGGCACAACATTTCCACACTGTAGGTCATTCTACCTAGGTTTTTCTGAAAAACATTTTTACTATCTTTTCCCAACAACTTATGATGGGGTATAAAGTTCTAAATGATATACCTCTCTTTAACACAATTAGAAACTTGTCTCTGTGGTTTTTATAGACAAGAAGATTTTCCCTGTGCCTGTGTATTTCAGTGTTCATAAATATATATTAGCTCAATGTTATGTCAACCACCATGACGACCGGCAATCTTGGTTTTAAACTACAGCCAGCGTCATTTGATATGACATGGGGGTATCTAAGCTGTATTCCAAAAGCTTTTTTTTGCGGACTAAGAAACTACAAAACTTATTGACCAGGGACTGATCCAGGGAAAATTTGGGCATACCATTTCGGTTCAAAATGTTCCAACAATATGACAAAAACAACATCTCTGGCCCAAAATTCAACATTAAATGCTGTTTTGACATTAAAATCTGTTGGTTTTAAGAATTTGGGCGGATTTTTTGCTTGTGAGTTTGGGCGCCCATACCTGTATACAGGTATCAAAATATCTCTGGATCAGTCTATGTTGACGTACATCATTTAAGAATAATAGCTAAAATGATGTATCTTTAAATTACTGTCAAATAGTCTCTTTGTGATTGACAAATGGCATTCAGTGATGTGTCGTAATAACTTCACCTCTCTTGAAGGTTGCTATCAGAAACGCAAAGCTACAGGCGTATGGATGCTATCAATTCTAGTATGGTAATGGAGTATTAATACTATTTTTGATTATTTGTTTATGTATTAATCCTACTTCTTATCGTCTTTGAAAGATTGCATCTGTAAAGAATTAATGTGGGAACATTATACAGTCAAAATAACTAAGATTTGTCCTGCCGTGCTGATTGTTGTGGTGAGTAAAGGATGTATTCTGGCAAGTAAAGTTAGATTTCCCACACATTTACGATTGTGCATCTGTGGTTCCTAAAGATACAGTTCTAAGAGTGGTTTTTATTGTCTGCAAAGTAAGTTACCACAGCTTAGTTCTCTTAGACTGGTAAGAAAAAACTGAACAGTTACAGGTGACAATACGACTTACATGTAGCTAGAACTGTACAATGAGCTCACCGCGTGACAGTTTGACGTCCTGGATGTGTCACTAGATAGGCCATTACATCAGTGGGACACAGTGTGTTTGCAAAAGTTAATGGCTTACAAGTTTCAGGAGATTAGAAATGGTTGGTGGAACGGTAACTGGGGCTCTTGGTCTCTATAAATGTATTTATTTTGCTGTGTGAGCCTTTGTATATCCATATATGCACAGAATGACGAGACTTTAACTAACAAATCAGGCTAAGGTTTGACTGGCTGTGTACATGTGGTGCCCAGCTCCGCCTATCGTCCAGTCCCTCGTTCAAACGTCTTATTTAAGTACTAATGAAGTAAACATGACAAATGTTCTCTTCAATACGTCCCCTCGGAGTTCCCTAATATGTGTTAGAGTTATGTCCCTTGGCTTCGACTTTTAACATTGGAGTAAATGGAGAAAAAGCAGTAAGATCAAATTAGGATCTTGTCTAAACTTGTGTGAGTCAATAGAAACATTTATCAATCATAGTGATGTTTGGAACATTTTTCTCCACACATAATAAGATGATTTTTCTCTATTTACTCCAGTTACAGCTTTTAAATGAAATATGTCGGAGAAATTCGCGTTGCAGATTTAAGCTAAGTCTTAACTACCGGTATCCTTAATCTCAACTACCTTTCAGCTATTACCGCCTATTATATCTTTGAAACATATATTCCTCTTTTCACTGAACCAGTTGATTTCTTCGAAATCCGTTGTTAAACTGTTAAATCTCTCTTTGTAAAGCATAGCATAAAAATTGGCCTAATGAGGTTATACGAGTTATCTCACCCTTATAATGGCGCTTTTATGTGTGGCTCTACCTGACAGGCGAGTAAGTAAAAGAGGATAGACACACGAGTGCGGCTACATTTACTCCAATGTTAAAAGTTAACGCTAACTCAAAGCAAAAGGTGGTAGTTTAGCACAGAATGACAACACTCCGTGGAGCCTAGCCCCAGTTTACTATCCTGCCATTCCGTTGTACAGAAAGAGTATTTCTAAATGCTTTTATTTGGATTTTTACCATTGGAAATACAAGCGGAACACCAAAACTGTCAACAAAGTATGTGATTTAACCATGGAAAGAACTGATAATGGCTATAAAACCAAAAGTTAGAACCGTCCTACAGAGCCAAAATGGCACCGATCTGTGACTATACAAGTATTACAACACTCAACAGAACATGGTTAAATTTAAGTTCATCTGTTTATATTCTTTAGTACGGTATAATATTTAACTAATAACAATGTGCCCAGATTTAAGACATTCGGAATTGGGCGGTAGCAAAATCGTGACCTGTTTTTTTACCCAGGACGACGGGAGGAAATGTCATTTTGACCGTCATTATTCCAAATATCGATCACGCTTAGGCTAGATGATCTCGATGTAAACAACTTGTCATCACATCATGATTTTCATTTTCACAAACCACGCTGCTTGAAACGATTTACAGAAAAGATGAATAATAAAGCGATCGTACATGAAAGATAAATATGAAGAAAACCAAAGTCGTTAACATCAATTGAAGATTAACCACAATCTGTGACAATCACACAAACAACAAGGTAACAAAGCACTTTTCTAAAACCAAAACAATAACGTACCTTCCATCTTAACCGCCATATTAAATCACGCTGGCGGGGACGAGAATTTGCGAGATTTATCTCAATCGATTGGTAAACTGAAGTCAAGAATAATATACGAACACCCAACAGGGGTAGACCTACACATAAAACCATAAAACTAAAACAAACTGTAAACAATAACAAACAAAATGAAGTCATAAGTAGGACATGTATACAAATAAGAACCCCAGGGCTGAATAAAACTGTACAGGTCCATGTACAAATGTCCAGCGAACAGCGTAGTTCTAATTCATTTACAATCTTCTCTCAATTAAGCCTAGGCTATAGTATAAGTAGGCCATATACGGCTATATAATCCGGTGATATCATTATACCAGAAGACAAAGAGGCTGACACACCTTTAGCATTGCAAGCATACTATATAGATCTTTGCTGCAGGCGTAGAGTGACTACAAAGTATTTGGTTTTGGTTTAGTGTAATATCTTACTCACTGTATGATGGGCCTAATTGATGGCCGAAATGGACTCTCTGTTTAATTTTAGGGCCTACTGATTGATTGATTGATGTTTTACACCGCATATGGCGCGTTGCTAGGTTTAGTGTGTGCGTGTGTGTGGGGGGGGGGGGGGGGGAGGGGGAGGGAGACGTTCCCAGACGTTCGACAAGCACCTGCATGGCAACTCTTCCACATACGGCCATCGAGTGAAGTCCACTGTTTCGTCTTGATGACCGATGATAGGGCGGATGATTAAGGATTGTTACTTAGCAATTGAATAACACATGTAACTGCCACTTCAGTGAACTATCAACAACCGGCTCGGCTTTATTCATACCATAACATTGATGTCGCAATGCATCTCGCAGTATACATGACTTATGTAAACAAATACCGTTACATCTCCCTTTTCGTCAAGTTTGAAAAAACATTAATCATATGCATTCTAATAGCAGCCGGTTTATATCAAATAAGTAAACATCAACATGAATGAATTCAAACCAGAATTGAATAAAATCTTAACTTGCAGCTCCCAGCCAAACATGAATTAAAAAACCATTAAACATAATCTTTCATCTGAATAAAATAGTAGTATACCGCTGACTACTGGAGATCAGTTATAAACAAAATCTTTATCAACAAACTTTTTCACAACTCGACCGCTTCTGGTTGTTTGGACCGGGACATGGTCTACTCTCCTGTTTGGACTAGCTTGTCTCTCAGGTGTACGATTATGAACACGCATTGGTGATGGAGACTTAGTTGGAGAGGTTGACCTGTCATCAGGATTAACATTCACAGGCCTATCCGGCAACATAATTGGTCGTTCAATTAGTGGGTCGTGTGAACGATCACAAAATGATTCACGACTTTCTCTAAGTTGTTTTCGGTTACGCCTGAATATCCTACCATTTTCAGTACGAATACGATATGACCTAATGTGAATTTGGTCTTCTACCTTAGCTCGAATCCACATATTATTGTTCATTGGAGACCTAAATCTAACTCTCTGGCCTCTCTTTAAACCTTTAAGTTCTCTTCCCTGTCGATCATAATAGAAAGACTGTTTTGCCTTACGTTTTTTCAGTTGTTTAGGCACACCCGTTACAGTCTTGGGTTTAAGAAGTTTTCCCGACGATGGGACAATTCCACGAACTCTCCGTCCAAGCAAACGTTGGGCTGGAGAATACCCTACACCTTCAGTAGGCGTATTTCTAAGCTCTAATAAAGCTAAATATGCATCAGAATTAGCCAATGTCGTACGTTTCATTAGATTTTTGGCGGACTTGACTGCACTCTCGGCCTTTCCATTGGATTGAGGATATCGAGGTGAACTTGTAACATGTTCAAAATCAAATCGGACAGAAAACTTCCGAAACTCGTCCGAATTAAAAGGCGGGCCATTGTCAGACATAACCTCTTTGGGAATTCCATGCCTGGCAAAATGAGATTTGAGTTTTAGAATCACCTCAGGTGCTCTTAACGAGTCAATTCTGTCAATTTCATAGAAATCTGAAAAATAATCAACACAAACCAAGTAGTGATTACCATACAATTCAAACATATCACAAGCTACGATCTGCCATGGGCGGGCAGGTATCTCATGGGAAACCATAGGCTCACGGGCCTGGTCAGACTGAAATGTGTTACAAGAACCACACTTACGAATATGATTTTCAATATCTTGGTTCATTTTGGGCCAATACACGACCTCTCTGGCCCTTCGAATGGTACTTTGGACACCCATGTGACTAGCATGTAGCTTATCAAGAATAGTTGGTCTCAAGGCTTGGGGAACAACCAATCGCTCGCCTTTGAAGATGAGACCATCTTGGATGACTAATTCATCCCTAAATGTGTGAAAGTTTTGAATGTTTATAGGCATATTGGCCTTGGACTCTGGCCATCCATTTTGAATCAGATTACTCAAAAGTTTCATATCAGAGTCATTGGCAACACTGTTACGAATTTCATTCACAGTATTTTCAGACACACACAGGTATTTCACCATTTGAATTTTCTCCACCTCCTGCTCAACAGTGGATCGACAATCGACTGTCATAACATTTTCATGATTCACAGACATATTCTGTCCTGAACTCACAGAGGAAACAAATGCTCTGCTGAGCGTATCCGCCACATACATTTGTGTGCCGGGCTTATACACAATATCATAATCAAATTTCTGTAAGCGTAGTAACATACGCTGAAGACGTTTAGGAGCACTCAACAAGCTCTTTTTGTGAATAGCCAACAAAGGCTTATGGTCGGATTCTACCACAACTTTCCGGCCATACACATACACTTCAAATTTCTCCATGGAAAACACGATAGCGAGAAGCTCTCTCTCAATCTGGGCGTATCGCTTCTCTGTATCAGACAGATATCTTGAGGCATAGGCCACTGGTTGTCCATTTTGTAATAAACCAGCACCTAAACCATCCTGACTAGCATCACACTGAACCACAACAGGCTCATCTGGATTGAAATACTTCAAGGTTGGAGCATTAGATAGCGTTTCTTTGATTTTTTCAAAACATTTTCCATGGATAGCTGGGTCCCACTGAAAATCAACATCATCTTTTAATAATTCCCTGATAGGAGCGGACTGATCAGAAAGTCCTGGAGCAAATTTCTGTAGATAGTTCAGGAAACCCATCAAACGTTGAACACCACGTCGATCAGACGGGGGTGGCATATCAACAATAGCCTTGACCTTTGAAGGATCAGGCTTCAAACCACAATCAGTGATTTCGTGACCTATATAAGGAACAGTTTTACATTTGAATTTCAGTTTATCTTTGTTTAATTTGAGACTGGTTTTTCTACATCGCTCCATCAAAGCTCGGAGATTGTTATCATGATCTAACTCAGCCTCTTCATCGGTGTCACCGACACCCCAAATAATAATGTCATCCATGACTGCTCTTACGCCAGTCAATCCCTCCACACAATTATTTAATCTCCTCTGGAATTCCTCCGGAGCTGGGCTGATCCCAAACGGAAGACGAAGCCAACGGTATCGCCCCCATGGTGAAGAGAATGTAGTCAACAGACTACTGTCATAGTCTAATTTCACTTGCCAAAAACCATCTTTTGCATCAGCCGTCGTAAATACTCTTGCCTTAGACAAATCAGGTAAAATGTCATCAATTGTAGTCATTGGGTAATTACCTCGCTTAAGGGCACAATTGAGTGGCTTGGGATCAAGACACAATCGTATCTTTCCATTGGATTTGTGTACAACCACCATGCTAGATACCCACTCGGTTGGCTCAGACACAGGCTGTATGACGCCTAATGATTCAAGTCTGTCCAATTCCTCTCTTAAAGCAGTTTTCACGGCAATAGGAACACGACGGGCAGGTAATTGAACTGGTGGAACAGATTTGTCAACCTGTAAATGTAGGTCATTACCCAGAGTTCCTTGACCAGTGAACACATCTGAAAATTCCTTATGAACTTCATTTAATGTTTGGCCCTTCTGGCCCACCGTAGACACAGATTCAGCTTTATTGTCAACATTTTCAAAATTGACCGTGATTAAACACATTTGGATAATAGCTCTGCATCCCAAAATGGCTTTACATTTATTTGGAACGATCTGAAATTCGATCCTATATTTCTTCCTATTCTTAGGATTTCTTATGACCACTTTTACTTTACCAACCGGCTTGATATGTGAATTTGGATCAAACAATTGAAGTTTTGACCCAGATGGTGTGACTTTAGACATATTTTTATCATTGTACAATTCTTTGTACATGTTAATTGGCAAGGTGTTACATGTTGCCCCACAGTCAAGTTGGAATGACACCAACTGTCCTGAAATTTCCATATTAGCCTTGATAGACTTGGGTGGCAAATCAGAATTATTATTCTGGACTAAATTCAACACACTTGAACTTGTTGAAGAGGGATTTTCATTAACATCCTCTATGGTTATCAATGACTCAACATCAGAGTCGGAATCCTGCACAACAGTATTAACCTTATATTTAGTACTCACAGACTTTGGACACTTGTGCTGGAAATGGCCAACTTCATGGCAATTATTACATGCTTTATTATTGGCTGGGCATGATTCACGCTTAGCCTCATGATTTCTCCCACAAAATTTACAGTTAACTATTTCGCTCTGTTTATTAGGGCGAGAAGATTTCTTAAATTTAGGCTGCTCTGGCCTTCCATAGAATTTCGATTTTTTCCCAGATTTGGATTTCACAAACTGAATTTCTGCATTGTCAGATTCTGACAAATTCATGCTTTTAAGCTTAGTAGAAGTGGACTCTGCCGCTCTACATATGTCTACACATTTACGCAGATCTAAACGTGCCTCTTGGAGTAACCGTTTCCGTGTTCCATTATCCCGGTGACCAACAACAATTCTGTCACGGAGCAAATCATCCTCCAAGTTTACAAAATTACATGTTTTCACTAAATTTCTGAGAGACGAATACCAAATATCAAACGATTCAAAGTTATCTTGGTCACGCTTGTTAAAAACATACCTCTCATAGGTTTCATTTGTAGTGCCGACGCAATATTCCTCAAATTTGCTCAATACACATACAAGATCACGTGACTCCTCGGGAGTGTCAAAATGAAATCCATCGAACACTTGAACCGCTTCAGGACCTATACAGGTAAGTAATGTAGCCGTTCTGATATGGGATGGTTGCGTTTCGAGTCTACTGGCAATTTCATAATTCTGCCACATTCGGAAAAAACTCCGCCAATTTGCCGTCAAATTTCCGGACAAACTCAATTTCCCGGGGAAGGGAATATTTTGTAGCACAGGGCATGCTGCCACTGCTGCACCATTTGGACAATTTTCCGCCATCGAAAAATGATTATAAGTATGATAACTTACATGAAATAACGGATGAAAGTCAAGTAGACGTTGAGAATCCTCACACGTTGTTGTGGTTTCGCATACACAACGGATTTGACATTTTCAAATTCATCCGGGTTGAAAAGTTCCTAAAAAGTATTCAGAAGTGACCAGCAAAGTTCAAAATTAACTTCTGACACCATGTTTCGTCTTGATGACCGATGATAGGGCGGATGATTAAGGATTGTTACTTAGCAATTGAATAACACATGTAACTACCACTTCAGTGAACTATCAACAACCGGCTCGGCTTTATTCATACCATAACATTGATGTCGCAATGCATCTCGCAGTATACATGACTTATGTAAACAAATACCGTTACATCCACACAGTATTTTTTTCAGTTTTATAAATTTGGTCTGAGTGGGATTCGAACCAGCGCGCCGCATCGACGGGAGGCCTGTGTCGGACTGAGGGACTATCACTCTAACCGACTAAGCCAACGAGCCATCTGTAGCTGAAACTGGAAGCAACACGACATTGGCGATTGAGCGATGGCGATATATAGATCGAGCGATGCCGATAGAGCAATGTCAAAAACCGATAACTTTATTCGCATATGTAAAAGGAAACTTTGGGCGCTCCCCACATTTCGTCGTTGAACGGAATTTTGCTCGCCATGGCAAAATAGGCCGAACAAAAATACCATACCAATTTTAGAACCTGATCCATCCCGACCAACGGCTGAACTTTATCAAAAGCTTAACTGGCTGCCTATCAAATTGAAACTCCATCTAGATCGACTAACATTTGTATATAAAGCAATACACGACTTGTCACCAGTGTATGTGTCATCTTTATTTACAATCTATAAGCCACTTCGTTCTCTGCGATCAACGGATCAGCAGCTAGCTATTAAATGTCCCTAGAGCTAGAACAGAATTGTTCAAAGGATCCATACTGTAAGTTGCCGGTAGCTTAGAATATAACGCCCTACCCATCAAAATTAGGCAACTGAACTCAGTCCAATCTTTCTCTAGAGCTTGTAAAAATCTTCTTCTTTCCGAATATCATTCTGTAGCATTAGGCCTATAGCATAAAATAATCTCAATATTCATGGAACAGGGCCGTAAATTAAACAGATTTACCACTGAACTCCCATCTATCTTTATAGTCACAGAGCCCTCACTGAACTCCCTGACGTCTATTGTTTTTGTCACTGAGCCACCACTGGACCCCCATGTACATAGTTATAGTCACTGAGCCACCTCTGAACCCCTATCTATCTTTACAGTCAAGGAGCCACCACTGAACTCCCTGGCGTATATTGTTTATAGTAACTGCGCCACCACTGGACCCCCATCTATCGCCATTGTCACTGAGCCACATTTGAACCACCATCTGTCGCCATTGTCACGGAACCCCCATCTGTCGCAGTATAGTCACTGAGCCACTACCGAACCCGCAGGTATCGTTATAATCACTGAGCCACCTCTGAGTCCCCATCTATCTTTATTGTCCCTGAGCACCCACTGAACCCCTATATCTCTCGCCATAGTAACTGAGCCACCACTTAACCCCCATATATCGTTATAATCACTGAGCCACCATTGCTCGTACTACCACCCACACAACACACGGATATGGGTCCCATATGGGGAGGATCACTGGATCTGGGAAAGCATTTTCCCAGATGAAACCCAGATTTTATTGGCAAGGGACCCGTATTGATAATCTACAAACAAAAGGCATAACCTTTCCCAGATGAAACCCAGATTTTATTGGCAAGGGACCCGTATTGATAATCTACAAACAAAAGGCATAACCTTTCCCAGATGAAACCCAGATTTTATTGGCAAGGGACCCGTATTGATTATCTACAAACAAAAGGCATAGCCTTTCCCAGATGAAACCCAGATTTTATTGGCAAGGGACCCGTATTGATAATCTACAAACAAAAGGCATAACCTTTCCCAGATGAAACCCAGATTTTATTGGCAAGGGACCCGTATTGATAATCTACAAACAAAAGGCTTAACCTTTCCCAGATGAAACCCAGATTTTATTGGCAAGGGACCCGTATTGATAATCTACAAACAAAAGGCATAACCTTTCCCAGATGAAACCCAGATTTTATTGGCAAGGACCCGTATTGATTAATCTATAAACAAAAGGCACAATCTTTCCCAGATGAAACCCAGATTTTATTGGCAAGGGACCCGTATTGATAAACTGCTTGTATGCATACAGATAAAATAAATATGACTCAAATCTAACTGTTATATAGTGCTTTGATTATATGGACTTACGAACAAGTCCATTTAACGTCAATAATTAAAGCAAAAGAGAATATAGAGTATATAGGCCTACATGTATATACATATAATGTATATATGTTTATTTGGTATACCCGATAACTATAAATCACCCAGTGTTCGAGTATATATTTTTGGTTTATAAATTCTGAAGTCCAATCTCTCAATTAAATCTCTTATAGTGGTTCGTGTATTCCATCTTTACATGTACCCAATTCAGAGCATGACCTGATCTCTAATTCGCTGAATGTAGGTTATGACATTGTTTGTGCTAGATGTTTCTATTTTTAGTTGTTCAAGAAATTCGTTTGTATTTCAATTTTTTTTAAAGGGTTAATTTAAACAGAAACAAGAAAATCGTTATAACGATAGAAACTCAAGAAATTCATTAAAACCATTTTTTCATTTTCCCCCCCTTGGCACTAATATGCTTTCGTAGCTTATTGATAATTAAGACAAAAAACTAATATCTGTAAGTCTAATCAAATTCCACATTGGCATATAAAATAAATGAAGGTCTGTACTGTGCCAGACGGAATCTCACACTGGGTCACCTTGGAAGTTGGATGGGAATCCCCATATATAAAACTACGCTGTCTTCGGGCTTGCCCGGCACTCAAACGTTGATTGTAAATTTGTTAGCGTTTTTCTTTTTTCTGAATCAACTTCTTGCTAAGATTGATTGCACATTCAAATTATTGATTAACAATCGAATAGTTGATCTAATGGGGAATTATTTAAAATAAAAAAAAGCGTAGTTCGGGTGTTTCCGACGCCATGGTTACTCGCGGCTGAGCTGGGAGACCGCCATTTTATGAAATGAATCTAAATTTGAACGGCTAGCCTGTGTGTGTGCACACTTCTCGATCTCAGTGACGACTTCTAGTTCTCGATATTAGACTCAACAAATATGTTATACCCGATGTGCTCTGACGAATAGGTGAGTAAAAGGCCTACTGAGTTATAAATATATTTTAAAGATCACGATTAAGTGAAATATGAATGAGGCAGTGACTGAGTGAGGTGACCAGTTAGCACATGATAGAGGTACCAGTTATCGAGGGGTACCAGTTATCCAGGGTTAGGTACATTATTGATCGTTAGACCGAAAAGTCCCATAAGAGTTATGAACGAACCAATTTACCAACAGTGAATTCCTTACATGCCTCCTTGTTTAATAATCTGATATTCAAATAGAAATTGAAACATTTCTGAGTGGATTGTTCACTTGATCACCTAGCCGAGAAATCTTGGCTCTGCCGAATTTTTTTTTCCGTGTTCGTCATAGCCAAGATCCAGGGACTGATCCAGGGAAAATTTGGGCATACCATTTCGGTTCAAAATGTTCCAACAATAGGACAAAAACAACATCTCTGGCCCAAAATTCGACATTAAATGCTAATTTGACATTAAAATCTGTTGGTTTTAAGAATTTGGGCGGATTTTTTGCTTGTGAGTTTGGGCGCCCATACCTGTAGACAGGTATGAAATTGTCTCTAGATCAGTCTATGAGATCACTTCCATAGTAAAAAAGGGATATAAGTTAAGGAGACCCGCCGAAAATATCGGCGGCGCAAATTTCACAACAAATAAGCAAAGAATAAAATATTTACCACTGCACTCCGATAGCATAGACCACGAAGAAGGAGTTTGTCAAACTTAGGCCGCTGTAAAGTGACTAAAGATATATGATTGAAGTATTTCTACGACGCCACGCACAGTTTAACTGGTCGTTTAAATGTTTTACTATGGCGGTTACGTCAGGTTGAAAGCCAGTGGACTTCGAAACAAATATTGACTGCATAAGGGAAAGTTTACCACTTTACAGCGGCGTAAGTTTGACAAACTCCTTCTTCGTGGTCTATACTATCGGAATGCAGTGGTAAATATTTTATTCTTTGCTTATTTGTTGTGAAATTTGCGCCGCCGATATTTTCGGCGGGTCTCCTTAACTTATATCCCTTTTTTACTATGGAAGTGATCTTGGCTATGACGAACACGGAAAAAAAAAATTCGGCAGAGCCAAGATTTCTCGGCTACTTGATCACCCTATGTGCCAAGTACTCCCTGTCTGAAGGTCGCGGGTTTCCTCCGCCCTCTAAACCTGGACACTCCGCTATTTATAAGTGAAATAATCTTGAATGAAGCGTAAAACATCCATCAACAAATTGATTATGTTGGGGGTTTTCATCTTTTTTTCGCCAAATAATTTTTCTCATTTTTCTCGCCGTTTACACTTTACAGATTTGTCATGGATGAATGTTTGAGTGCATGTCCCATCTTCTACATGTACATGCACATTGTATGTGCTAGGAAAACTGTTGTGGGATTGAACAAGACAAATCAATGGAACAAACCCTAGTAAAATTGAACGATCTGGTCTGAAAGACTGTTAATAGAAGGTAAGTCAACTCTGAAAATCAAATGAAAATATAGTTGAGTTCGTGGGTTATGAACTTAAAATAAATGTTTAACTTGGACTGCGTCAGGCTTAATAGAAATCAACTCGAACCCAGAAATTTTTTCGTAAGTCTTATTCCATGAATGGGGCGACCCTATTGCTATATTACTATTAGTTGTGAAATATGATCATTATTTTATTTAATAATCATAGCTCGGTTATATTGGCAATAAGCGAACATCACATATTAGTATTTTTTTTTCTTTTCGTCTTATAGGAATTGTTACAATACTCCATCTGTAATGCTGTTACGTTCGAAACACAGTCTAGGGGTGTCTGCTGACACAGTCAATGACTGAATTACAGTAAGTAATTATTTTTAGAGTTCCCTATAATGTAATGTTATTTTCCAACTGGCATTCAGATTCTGAAAATGGTTGGTGACATCCTGGCAAATCACATTTGGCAACTGGTTTCCTGACCCATTCATACCAGCATGTCAAAAGGTCGATTTCTTTTAGAAGAACTCACACATTTGGCATTGGTCTGTCCTGAATTTTGATGGTTTTCTAGGCCCAACGTCAAAATCCCAGGACATTCATTTACAAAATCCAGGCTTTTGAAGGTATTTCACAGATTCAGGCCCAGTACAAGCCCTCTGGTATACTACAGATATACTATCTTTTATGGTACCAAACAGCTTACTTGACAAAAACTAGTTCGGTTTCCTTTTAAGAACAATAATTATAGAACTCCATCTACTTTTAATGTTTTGGTCTAATCAAAATTCATTGAGCACTGTTTAAGTATTGCTCGGCTTATCAACATAAAAACATCAATTAAATATAGTATGATAATCACTATAAGATGAATGATATACCTTTATTATTTTTTTAATTTCAGTTGGATCTTTGTGTACCAAGTGGCTTTTGTGTACAATGTGGGATTGTTCTAATTGGTCCCAGCCATAGACATGGACTTTTGTGTACAATGTGGGATTGTTCTGATGTCCAGCCACAGACACAGGCTTTTGTCTACAGTGTAGGATTGTTCTATAGGAGACCAGCCACATACACAAGCTTTTGTCTACAGGGTGGGGTTGTTCTGATGGGAGTCCAGTCATAGACAGGAACTTCTGACTACAGTGTGGGATTGTTCTGATGGGAGTCCAGCCATAGACGGGGACTTCTAACTACAGTGTGGGATTGTTCTGATGGGAGTCCAGTCATAGACAGGGACTTCTGACTACAGTGTAGGATTGTTCTGATGGGAGTCCAGCCATAGACGGGGACTTCTGACTACAGTGTGGGATTGTTCTGATAGTACTCCAGCCATAGACGGGGACTTCTGACTACAGTGTGGGATTGTTCTGATAGTACTCCAGTCATAGACAGGAACTTCTGACTACAGTGTGGGATTGTTCTGATGGGAGTCCAGCCATAGACGGGGACTTCTGACTACAGTGTGGGATTGTTCTGATGGGAGTCCAGCCATAGACGGGGACTTCTGACTACAGTGTGGGATTGTTCTGATAGTACTCCAGCCATAGACGGGGACTTCTGACTACAGTGTGGGATTGTTCTGATAGTACTCCAGCCATATACATGAGCATATAATGAATCCTGGGGCGCCTGGGCGCAAGGACCAGTTCTGTTTATCAGCATTAATTCAGTGGGAAGGATTTTTAATTCCTCTCCAGTTTTACTTTTCCATATCTGTGTTTTTCTGGCTGTTACTTACAAGCTACATTAATCATTTAAAATTGATATAATTTAGTCAATTGAAGAACAATTCATAAATTGTTGTGTACCAGATACATTTTAGATTCTACTTGTCCGTACTAATATATATATTCATGAACACTTAAACATACTGTCCATATATAAATTTGTAACATAAAATGTAGTTATATTAAAACCAGCTGTAAATAAGATTTGAAAGTGCAGAGCAATATTTCAATAACTTAAAACTTTATCAAATAGTGCACTCTTAAATTCTAAAATTTAATTTATTTGGTAATAAAATCATTGAAATTAAATTTGAATTTTCTTCTCAGACTCCACATTTTATGGTTCATTATGGTGGTGACTGGCACATCTCCATCATATTATAGGTACCTTGATTATCACCACATAGTTGTGATGGGGTGGTGTGTTGAGATCTCCATGTCTTGCTAATGGTGATTAGTTTAAACCTTCTTCATTACTACTTGTTGGCACAGCCACATTATGATGATTGGCTTCAGAGCCTCATCAGGTTATGGTGACTCTCTCTCTCATACTATAGTGATAGAGAAATTTGTGAAATTGACCAAAATTTTTCTGGTTGTTTTGTAAGTCACTGCTAGTCCAAGGGGTGGGTGGGGGCGAGG
Organism: Lepidochitona cinerea; assembly: GCA_963971465.1. Taxonomy (NCBI): domain Eukaryota; kingdom Metazoa; phylum Mollusca; class Polyplacophora; order Chitonida; family Tonicellidae; genus Lepidochitona; species Lepidochitona cinerea. Next base: position 6,767,198 of record OZ020551.1, read on the forward strand.
GTTGAGATGGATGTGGGTTATTTTGTCTACTACCCGGATACAGCCCATATATAATCAATATGGGTCCCACATATATCTAATATGGGTCCCTTATGGATGAGCAATATTCTAATATGGGTCCCATATGGGTAGATGTGGGCCCCATGTCCATTTTCCCATATGGTACCCTTATAGATCTTGGGTGCAAAAAGTTACGGGTCCCATGTGGGTTGCCCATATTGGTCCCATATTGTTTCCCATATGGGTACCATCTGGGACCCAGATCGCTGTGCTGTGTGGGCACCTATCACCATAGTCAACGTTCGTGTCACCACTGAATACCCCATATATCGCTCACTAAGTCATCAATGGACATAGTTTCTCGTTATAGTCACTGGTTCACCAATGTACACCCGTCTATCATTGTATTCACTGCGCGGAACCTCTAAACTTCCATATATCGTTAGTCCTTCCCCAACAACTGAAACCTATTTACTACTCCTATAACCATCACCTGCGAGACTTCGAACAGACAATACTGCAATCTAACATTTTCAGTACTAAACTAACGGACAATCGCCCATCACCGAGTTTATCAAGTAGGTGAAGTAACAAAACTTAGGCCTACAGACTTTTTTGCTTCGCCCAATTAAGCAGTTCTGTATCCAAATTGCCTGTCCGTCCGGACGATTGTCTCAAAGGAAATTGAACGGGATACGTTGCTTAGATGGAAAGTATGTATCCTTTGTTAAGGACACTGAAAGTATTGATAGAGGATAAGTCACAACAATCGTCAGTTGAAGAATCAGCCTCATGAGGGTCCAGGTGGTAAATGAAATGTCCTTTTGTTTGGAGAATGGTTCGCCGGTTTATTTTGGTTGGACCCTAGACTTAGTCAGGTTAATCCGTAGATGGTACTTGCAAGATGTTATGGACAGCCCATTTCACCATTGGGCCAGTCGGTCCCTAAGTGGTCATTCAGGCGTCCTGAAGACGAGAAACACTGTTTAACAAAAAAATTACCGACATTTCCGAGTTCCATGGGACTTATCCTGTTTATCAGACGCGCCTCCAAAGAGAGGGCCCCAAATGTGCCAATGGTAAATACTCCCCCTTGATAGTCTACGACCAAAATGACATGTAGGCTATATCAATCAAAAGTATCAAAATTCACTGGACGGAAGATACAGCAAATTGCTTTTATAGCCACTGGCTTCGGGAACAGGGCATCTGCCATCCTGATTTCGGCTTAGAAAGTAGTTTTGTTAATCTTAATAACCAGTAATTCCTTACTCTGTTTCATGGAAATGTGATGGTTTAGCTAATTAAAGAAACCAACATAACCGTACTCACTTATGTCTTTCTTTACGTAAGCTGAGGGAAAATCAAAACATATTTAATAAACCTGCTGATAAAGGCTCGGCAACAGTTATTATGTCTAGACAGGATTATATTAAAGATGTAGAATTAACGGCAGCTAAGCAACCTCTTCATCACAAATAAACTTGAGAGGAAATTCCAATAGAATTCTTTATTCTCTTCAAGAAAAGGGCTATAATAATGAAAACAGTACCACAATGTGGAGAACAGGGTCTTGTATATTCTTTCGAAAATTCACAAACCCATTGGAAAATGACCCAAGCCTTCAATGCCCCCCTGGGCGTCCTATTATCACGGATTGCGGTAGGGACAGTTATAGAATACCAGAGCTAATCTCTGTAAGTATTGATCTTGTGTTTCCATCCTCTTTATTTGAACACCGATGCCACCGCAAATAAATCTAATAGTGATGACAACGATTTTGAAATTTCGTACTGGCGTGAAATAATGGATCATAAATGTAATTATTATTCGGGCGAATCATTAGTCAGTGAGATAAAAGAGGAACAAATACCAAAAGACCACCAATTTTCTTTCCTTCACTTTAATATTAGAAGTTGAAAAAAACTCAATTGATTATAAATTTAGTGTATTTGGTCTATCGGAGAGCTTGTTGTATGTACTCAGGTTTCAAACATTTTCTGTTAGTAGATATAATAAAAATGGGGGTGGACTGATCTAAATAGATTACGTGGTATATTATAAACAGATATTTCAGCCCACTTTCCGGTATTCCATGTTGTCCGTGAAAATATTCCCACCTATTTAATACACCCGGGTTATGATCTGTATAAAACTATAAAGCTTCTGAAATCTCATGGGACCAGATACTAAATAAGTCATGTAGAAGAGGCTTTGCAGACATTTGATCTAACTTTTTCAGAGGTGTATGATGATAGTTTTCCAGTTGTTGAAATCTTGGCAAAGAAAGAAATTCGTAAAACATGGTAATTACACGCAGGCTTAACAACTTGTATTCAAGAAAAAATAATCGAGCCCAATTAAAGTCTAGAAATCCCCGAGACTGTATGATGTACAGGAATTACAGGAACTCCTTGCGATTCGCTAAACTATTTTGAAAAGACATGGATTAAGAAAACCTGGAAAACGATAAATGGGTTATTGGGGTGCAACAAAAATAATAGTCTACCAAGCATTTTAATTTTAATGGTGCTGAAATAAAAGATAAACAGTTAATTGTAGACTGTTTTAGTCAATATTTCAATTCCGTGGCGTAAAGCCAAAACTCCACACCTGCTCCAAAAATTATAAGGATGATCTTGGGGATCCAAATCAAAACCCCATCACTTTTTTTTACTGTCACGGCGGACGTGATACGCTCTACCATATAGGGGACCTAAAATCTTCTGCCCCTGGTATTGGCTGTGTGCCTATGGCAGATATTAAGATAATTGCTGACCATCAATCATATAGCTGAGCCTCTGGCTATCGCTAAAAGCAGGCATAGAACCCGACTTCTCAAATTTGGTAAAATAGAAAATAACATTCTTTGATCAGTATGTGGTTTCCGTTCAAATCCCTCAACAGTAAAGATGCCATCAACATAGTACATCTTGTAAGAGCAAAAGACAACAAACTTTTCCGTTCTGTTGCGTTTCAAAAGACACCCCCCCCCCCCCTCCCAGGTGCATGGAAACGGGCATGATTTGGGTGAGTTTTGTTTTAAATGTATATAAAACTATATCTAAACCTACATCTCGAAGATTTGTATCAGCGGAAAGTGCTTACGTTGTAGGGCCTATAGGCCTACTTGTTGATAAAAATTACGAAAACGAGATTTTGCAAACATAAATGCTATGGCCTCCTTTTAACACAATTAGAAACTTGTCTCCATGATTACAACAATTTATGATGGGGTGTAAAGGTCTAAATGATATACCTCCTTTTAACACATTAGAAACTTGTCTCCATGGTTATTTTAGACAAGAAGATTTTCTCTGTGCCCATGTGTTTTAGTGTTCATCAATATGTTTGGCAGTTCATATGACTTTACAGGTTGGAAAGTGATTTTTATGATTCTCTTTCGGTTGAGGTTTGTATTTAAATACCTGCTTTATTGTTCATTGCATTATTTGGAGCCATGAAAGTTCATGAATAGCCAAATAGTCCATACGTCTTTCATAAAATAATATATAAAAATGGCCATAATTGTTCTTGCATTGTAAAAAGAGCCCTGTAATGAGAAGGAATGCCTATCAGGCTCACCTCAATTTTTGTTGTTGTTTGTAATTAACAATTGGATTTTGAATGAAATTTATTTATTTTGATTAATATTCAGATAGATTGAGCTACTGTTTTGTCTTGAGGTGGTTTGATGATTGCGCACTAAAAAGGCCAGTTTTGTTTTCTGAAACTTACCATATATAGGCCTACATTTTAAATAGCATTAGGCTACGGTTTCTCTTACGAAGTTTTTGTTTTAATGAACAGAAATAAACCGAAGATGAGAGCAATCAATTGGGAAGGCTATGAGGTGAAATACATATAATAAAAAACACACAAACAGAACCTATAGAACTTGGGTATTTTGAAAAAAAAAAGAAAAAAAAAAGACAACCTATAGGCTACTCTACACTTTTTGCGTTTTATTCTCCTTGTTCAGATCTTGTCTAGATGATAACACTCATGCCAATGATATTTAACCTTTGTGTTAGAGTTATTAATGTTCACATAGTAATAGAACATTGTAATGAAAACCAAATTCTGACCTAAAAGATGCAATAAGCCAATATAACGCCCTTGAACATGTTCATACCGGCTTGACCTCTGACATCACGCTTGCGTGAGAGAGCACTTCCGTATTATTGCGGGAAAACAAAACTGACATCACTTTTGTTTTTAGACCAGACTAAAACATAAAACAGCGAAGATGAGCACTGTGGTTGTCGCTTGTGTCTAGTTCAGAACTACATATGTGCATGCTGAGGTATGTTCTCTTTTCTGTATTTTGACTGAGGTAAATTCCAAAAGTTAGGGTTGGTCGCTAAGTACGCCATGCTTGAATGGTTACGAGTTAAGGACCTTCGACGTCCAACATCGTAAACCAATCTGGTTTTGTTGTTGTTGTTATTCGTCCAGGCCGCAGAAGCGTCTCGGCTCTTATTACTGAATCTGATCACAACAATACAAGGATTTTCTCGAAACATTTTCCTTTGGTATCAATGTTGACGATGATCCCAACAATTTGAAGGATCAAAGACTAGGCAACTGTAAGTCAAGTTCTTCTTATCTTAACTTTCAACCAAAACTGCCAAATTTCGGATATTTTCATGAATTCAGATTGTTAAGAGAAAGAGGGAATTTGCAGCTCATTAAAGAACTAAACCAGCCACACAGAATAAAAAATTAATCAATGAGTGCTTTAGATTAACTCTAAGAAAGTTATCACTGTTCGTTTTAAAACTGAAAGTAGGCCTACATGTATGTGGGCCATTTTGCGTCGAAGTACTAGACGATATGGCTGATCTTTCCCAAGCAGTTTCGTCTGCCGGTCCCTTGTCTGCCCCCGGGAACGCACCGAGACTACTTTCTAATGCCCTTGGTCATCTTGCGGTATTTCTTATTGATTCTTAAGTCTTGTTTTTATTGAATGACTGGACGCTGTTATTGTATTCCCAGTTTAGCGGTGATCTACATATGGAGATCGGCACGCCCCCTGGTTTTTCAAATTCCTAACTCAGCCGCGATACACAAGTTTGTTTTTGTGTCTTAGATATTTCTAGACAATTAACGTGCAATTCTGAGGCTGATATTAACGAAAAGCTCTTTATTTGTAAATTGTACTGTCAATTGTCAAATACAAAGATATATATTTCCGATTGGCGAAGGATGATGTGCATATTTTTAATCACTGTTTCTTTGACACCCTGGAACCTTTATGTTTTAGACACATATTTAGTCAATTTACAATAACACAAGCTACAGAACTGGTTTGTCACTTTCCAAAACTTTCTAAAAGGATTTTTTTTTATGAAGCCTGAATAAAAAAATGGCCTTTTTTAAAAGAAGGGAAGATAAATCATGTATTAATTTTGATTCTCGGATTTCAACAATTTCCAGGCTTGATTTATTTAATTAAAAACATACAAAAATGGCCTAATTCGAGACAAAAGCTTGTGCCTGGTTAACAGCAACGTGCATAAAGGTAATTTAGGAGCAATTCGTTCTAGATTTCAATGAAATATTTACATTTCACCTTTAAATACCAATAAGAGAAAATTATTAAAATCTAGTCTGTAATTTGTTGTGTGGATTAATTTATTCTTAAGCGAGGTGGAGGTTCACCCATTAATTTGGAGTTAAATCTAAATTACCTGAATGATGGTTAAGGTCTAATGACATACATTCTTTGCAGCTTCATCCTTGCAATAGCTGTTAAAGGGGCATGAGCTGCCAAAATGTTGATATTTTGACGTAAAAACAGAATGTTGAAATTATCGGCTATTTTTCTCAAAACCTATAATTCAGAAGCTTTTTAGTGCTTCTAGTCTCGATAATGTACGATAAAGTATTGTTTTGAATTAACTTTGGCTTAGAATGAATGAATGGCCGTCCCGTTTATTGAAATTTTGTTTACTTTTCGAACACTATTTCGGTTTGTATAGGCCACATACTGTATGGATTTTCCTCATTCCAACGCTAATCATTTAGTTTTTCGATGGCCTTCAAAGCCTCTTACTGTCGTGACGATCAGAAATTATGAAAAAAGTGTGAATTTTGGCAGCTCATGCCACTTTAAATGTTCATTTCTAACTAAAGCATTATGTTAACTTATCTGACTTTTCTGACAAACTATCATTGAAGGTATGATAAAATTGATATATGCAGACAATTTTTAAATATGTCTAATAGAAAAATGGATTCTCTTAATGATAATTAACGATCATTCACTGTAGAAAATTTTTTAACTACAAAGTAATAAATCAGACTTATTTATTTTCAATTTACCATTTTTGTGAGAATGTGTAATCAGAATGTAATACTCAAAAAGTATGTAAAGTGGATAGATTTTAACTACATATTTAAGAATTGGGTATCCATTACTACATGTATGGTTACTGCTTTCCAGACCTATAAAAATATATTGATCAAGCTATTGATCTTCTTAAGTGACCTTTGAAGATATTTTTTTAAAGAAAATATTGGCATGACTTCCAAGTTCAGAAAGAACCCCATAGCTATATGTAAGGTTTGCTTGTGACATACATTCTCTTACACTACATTAATTTATTCTATTGAGGAGTGTTAATTAAATATATGTACATGTAGTATTTTCAGGGTTTCATAGATGTCCAAATATTTGAGACCGTAAACTTGAGTACTGAGTTAATTCCAAGTAGAATTGTGTACTTAAGAAATTGCTAACGTAACTGTAATTCAGTTTTTTTACGGGGTTAATTCAGTTTTTATAGTCATTTTAGGGCAGATGTTCGACCTTGAAACCCAACATCAAGGAAACAATGATTTAAAACATATTTTTTTTACGTCAGTGACTAGTATTCAAACATGCTATAATATAATAATGTATGGAAATGCATGTAGCTGTGAATTCCTTATTTTGTCTATGTTATAATGTATTTATACTATCAATTATAACCTGTTTTGTTGGTGAATTTGTTGACATATTTTTTTATTCAGGTAAAACATAAAGGCTATAGAAGGTTGTCTCTGGATTGAGATCAAATTCTACACTATCTAAAATGGACAGACAGTTTTCTGAACCAGAAACAGCCAAAGAGCCTCTGAAATCAAGGCTAAGTCGCTTATCAAGGAAAGCTTTAAGGTAAATCTTTGAGGGACCCTAAAAAAATCACGAAAATAGAAAAGTAATTTCTGCACATTGGAAAGCCTTTGTCAAAAAGGAAACATGAACACAATTTTTGAATAGAGTATACCATAATTGGACATTCTAAACTAAGATGGATGACTTTGTTTCTATGAGTTTATCTATGATGTTAAGTACTATCAGATGGCCAGGGTTGGAACATCATGATTCCCACATAGAGCCCTTCCCTCTTCCATTACCTGACCAATCACATGTACATGTGAATTCAATAATCATAAAAGGAAATCCCTGACCTTTGACACAGGGGTTATTTTATCCAGGGTTAGAATTTCGACGCAAATCTGGGAATCCATTCGCGTAGAGACTCGCGCAAATGTAAGTCTGCGAGAATCCAAGTGGATTAGCGCAAATCTAGAAGTAAAAAAATACATTGGTAATAAAATGCCATTTTTAATTGGGTGTAAGCTGGTTGTAGAATAACTGGCATGTTTTATGTTAAAGAATTACCCTGCATGCCATTCAGAGCAGACTGCATGGAGTCTCAACGGCTAGACCCCGCCTGGACTGGAGTGAGTGTTGTTCATCGAACATAGTGAACTGAAAGTGAAACCATTCACTAGAGATTCAGCAAAATCGATTGATTTCCCTTCAAAATTCTGCTCAAGAGCTACTTAAAAACTTTATGAGTGGTTTCATTTCAACAGAGTTTAGTTAAAAAATAAAACTTTTAAAAGTAACCAGCGATCTTAAATGTAACAGACACGATGTTGCAACAACAACACGGACATCAGAGCCATATTTGTCATCATTAAAGATAAATTAAAAGGAGAAAACGCCATACACTGTACATAATTCAAAAACTTAGAAATAGTTAACACAAACATGTGAAATTAGCATCAAAGTAAAACTTATTTTAATCCAGTTACTCGATTTTTTTTAATCACTTAGGCCATTCATAAAAGTCATTTTGTTTCATGTAACTGTAAGCCGAACAAAGTGTTTGTTGGGACCAGAAGAAGGATTTTATTTTCGTGTAGCTCATTTTGTGTTGTCTTACACCAAGCACAAGGTGTTGTGCTTCATTCATCAGGTTGAGGAAGGTTGCTTGGATTTTTTTGTATTTGTTTTTTTAATGACTTTATAGATTGTTATAGGCCTAAAGGTCTATTTTTTATGTAGCATACGCCCTAGCTTTTTTGAAAAAACAAAAACAAAAAAACAGTAGGCTGCTGAGTAATAAAATTTTATGTATAATTCACAAAATGATTAATAAATACACACTTTTTAATTTGTTATTTTAGATATAATTTGGTAAAATTGAAGTTTTTGCTTGAGGTTTATTATAAAGTGAAAACATTAGCAGAATGCAACACAGGGGTTGTGTCTTCATGCTAAACAGACACTTTTATATGTTTGGATACTTTGGATTCTCGCAAGCTCCGACAAGGGGAATCCACTTGGATTCTCACAATTTTTTTCGAAATTCTAACCCTGTTATCATTCAGTACTTTTTTCATGAAAACAAGTTTAATTTTTTTCAAGTTATTATTTTTTAAAATGATCTGCTTTGTGACACAGGAGTGTAAAATCAAGCGTTGCAGATTTTTTTGGAGTTGGTGAAGATGCACCTTTACAGAGTCAGAAATGGAAAAATCGGCGACTTCACCATGCGTCTAAGAAATACGGCAAGTTAAAGCCCGAAGAGGCCCAAAAGAGCGGTGATGAAGTGGATTCCCTATCTATGCGTTATATCCAGGACCCACTCCATCGAGGGTCTCGTAGAACTACCCCGCTCTCAAGTACCAGTACTTACGCTCGGGGTTCAAGACTGTTGCATCAGAGAAGACATAGAAAAGAATCTGTACTAAGAATGACTCTAAAGGGCATTACAGTAAGTGTTTAAATCAAATAAATCTATATAAAAAAACATAACATACATAATCATGTATTTATTTTATTTGTCTCCAGGAAAAACTTTTTATATAAATTCTGATTGTCATGAAAGTAAGAGGCTTTGAAAGTCATCGTAAAACTAAATGATTTACATTGACATGTTAGAAAATCAATGCACTATGTATGTTGTATGAGCCAAAATCATGTCCTAAAAGTAAACAAAATCTAGATAACCTTGACGAGCGTCCATTCTAAGGCCAGTGTTATTTCAAAACACTGCTTTAACGTACATTCTCAAACCCAGTAGCACCAAAAGTCTTGAGAAAAATATTCTGTTTTAACAGAAAAATATCAACATTTTGACAGGTCATGTCACTTTAAGATATTTATTCCTATTTTCTTCTAAATTGTACTGAGCAGTCAATGACAGCCCCTCAGCGCAGGTTCAAATCCCACTCTGACCAAATACCACTCTGACCATAGCAACAAAACCGATTACCTGTGAACTAGTAACAAATTTTTGAAAAATTTCTGAGTAAATTTTTCACTCAATCTGCATATGTGGAAGATTTGCCTAGTACTTGCCGAAGACCAGGGGGCTTCCCCCGGGTAAAGAGCCCGATTTCCTCCCCTACTAAACCTGGCAATGCCGCCATATAAGTGAAATAATCTTGAGTGTGACATAAAACATCAATCAATCAGCCAATCAATCTAAATTTCACACTTCTAAAGAACTCTTAATAATTTCGTTTATTTAATCTGATCTATATTAACTGATCTTGAGGATGCTAGACCAAACATTTTACAAACCTTTATGAAGCTACAAGAGGCTTATAAATTTGGACAAGCATTAGTACCATTTCATGTCCTTGCTATTCAATACCTTGGGGAGTCAACAGCTCAGTTGAAATTTCATTTGGTGCCAGCTTTGAGCAGCACTGAGCGGCACAAGCTCAATTCCCACTAAAACTCTATTTCCATTTTAGACTCGTTTCCCACTCAGACCCAATTGAAGGTCACATAGAGTCTACAATAAAACACCAATCAATCAATCAATTCTATCACTTTTGACGTTTTCCCTAATACTTGTAACATTGAAAATCATTGCATCAAAACCTCACGACAATGCACCGTTGAACAAAAACATTTCTTAAACACCCTGTCTCTACTCTCACTTGACTCAATTCCCACTCAGACTGAATTGACAATGTACACTCTATTCCCACGCTAGACTCAATTCCCGCTCTCTACTCTATCTTTTTCTCTACTCTATCAATCTAGACTCTCTTCCCACTCTAGGCGCTATTCCCACTCTAGGTTCTATTTCCACTCTACATGCTCATCCCACTTTAGGTTCTCTTCCCACTCTAGGTTCTATTTCCACTCTACATGCTCATCCCACTTTAGGTTCTCTTCCCACTCTAGGTTCTCTTTCCACTCTACATGCTCATCCCACTTTAGGTTCTCTTCCCACTCTAGGTTCTCTTCCCACTCTACATGCTCATCCCACTTTAGGTTCTCTTCCCACTCTAGGTTCTCTTCCCACTCTAGGTTCTCTTCCCACTCTAGGTGCTCATCCCACTCTAGGCGCTTTCTCCACTCTAGTGTTTATTCACACTCTATGCTCTCTTCTCACTGTATGTGCTCTCTGCCCACTCTATGCTCTCTTCTCACTGTATGTGCTCTTCCCACTCTACATGCAGGTGGTCTTCCCACTCTAGGTGCTCTTCCCACTCTAGGCTCTATTCCCACTCTAGGTGTTCATCCCACTCTAGATGCTTTCTACACTCTAGTCAGGGTTCAAAATAACGAGTGCATACATGCACCGGTGCATGTATATATTTAATGGTGCATGTAAAATTCAGTAACTCACGCAGTTTACATGCACGGTCTTGCAGGTAGTAAAATCTCGGCAATAGTGGGTAACTCACTAACTGGTTCTCAAATGTCTCCATATTTCCAAGGAGGCAGCTTTATTCATTTCCATTCAGTTATAAAAATCGCCATCAAAGCAATCCAAACGGTATCGACAGTACATGTGTAAAACGGTTTAACCAAACGTCAGATTCTGCCACAACACACGTGTAGCGTATCCCGCAGTGAAAAATATTCCCCTTTTCTATTCGTCGATATTTATACATGGAAAACCGAGCATGCTGCCAGTCCATTGGTCAATATTCGCGAGAGAATTGTTTCGTGTGTCAGTCTTCACTTATGCGCAAACAGTTTAACACAATACTCGATATACAAAGATTTATTTTTATGGGCTTAACAAGTAATCTACTATAAACACAATAAATATACGCTTACGGCATCCAAATAGAGTACGATCAGCCCTGATGATTTTGACCTACTTAGTCCATCGCTAAGCATTCTCTTGCCAATGCCAGTCTTGGAGTGTTCTAAAACAAAGCCTACAGAGGGGTGGAAGGTGGCATCAGCTTTATCTGTGAACATAGCCGTTCTTCGCCCAATTTTGTGCTGATTAAGTTGTAAGTTCTTGAATAAATTTCTGTCTCTCAGAAGCAAAAAAAATAACCAGTTTACACAATAAATTGTGTTTGTGATTGTTTTAATTCCCTCACATTTCACAGTGTGGCTGCGAACACGTGCTGTCGCATGAAATCGATGACAGTGTAACTCTCCTCAGATGGAGATAGTAAAGTTATTTGTTACTTTTAGCGTGATTAGCATTGTTTAACTTTTTTCGAACTTCGCTGTGATCTGGGGCCTGTTATGCGAAGCCAGGTACATCATGCAGTTGCCAGGACGTTCTATCTCTTCGATATATACGATGGCATTTACGATGCTTATGGAGACTGAAAGCGCTTTGTGAAACAAGCCCCTGAACACAATTATAGCGAGTCCGCGGGTGTGCCAAGTGCACTGCGACCACAGCTTCAGGTATTTATTATTTTATATGGTGCCAAGTACAGTGATCGGGGCATGTAAATGCGAAAGAAATAAATGACCCTCGGAAACTTTTCTGCAGCATTTTTTTATTGAAATATTGAATTAAGAGGATTGGTGCATGTAGAAATAGGTGTGTGCACATAGATTTTAGAGTGAGTGAGTGAGTGATTGGGGTTTTTACGTCCTGCTCAACAGTTAGATTTTAGAAGCTGGGTGCACAGTGTGCAGGTAACTTTTTTTCTTAAATTCAAACCCTGCTAGTGTTTATTCACACTCTATGCTCTCTTCTCACTATAAGTGCTCTTCCCTCTCTACATGTAGGTGCTTTTCCCACTCTAGGCTCTTTTCCCACTCTAGGGACTTTCCCCACTGTAGGTGCTATTCCCACTCTAGGCTCTATTCCCCCTCAGCTCCACCAAAAACTTCTTTTAACTGTTAAAGTGGATAGTTGCTACAAATAGACATTATCTTTATGACCGCCACTCTCAACTGATATACAATTTCTGAAATCAAGTTTGGAGAACTTTTTACATTTCATAAGTACTTGTAACGTTATATATTTAATTTCTTTTTTAAACATAGCAACAAAACACAGATTACTTGTGAACTAATAACAAATTTTGATTTCTTGTTTGGGTAAAGATGACCAAATGGAGAGTAAGTTTGTTTGATATGTTTTGGATTACATGTTTTCACATGCATGATACTGATTTTGGGATCAGTCTTTCACTACCAGTGTTTATTCAGCTGTGGGCACATACACCTAACATGAAATCTATTTGAGATTACTTTCTTGTCTTTTTTACAATATTAAATATCAATTGATGATGTTCCCTATATAACGTTAAACCTGAAGCTGTATAAGTTCATACTATTATGTTTATTGCAAGTTTTAAAACAAGCAGGTTTTTTTGGATATGTGAAATGTTCACTTTTACAATTCTAAAACTAAAACAGAATGGAAGGCTACAACAAAATCCTGAAGGTGACAATTAAGCGCACAGCAATTGCAAAGAACACCATAAAATTGCTAGGAAAATGAGCAAAAAATGTAAATTATGCCGTAAAATCTGGATGGATTGTGTGTGAAACGAAACTCTACATGTGCAGTACTTGATAATCAGAAATTTATATTTCAGATACTCTGTAATATTTATAATTCTCTCATCTCGCATCTTGGGATTGAGGCAGGAGTAGATTGCACAAATTTACGTCTGCTTGTTAGCTCTTAAATCAGGGGCCAGAGATTCTCAACTGTATTTTAGAATAAGATCAGGAGGTATATATATATATTGGAAAGGATCACATGACAGAAGATATTTACTTTTAACAAGTGCTGCAATTGAGAAATATATTTTAAAAATCTGCCGATTTTTAATAGTATGATGGATTTGTTGATCAGAACATCATGTGTAAACCTTTTCAAGTCAAAAAACTTCAAAAATTTTAATTGTGATTTTAAAACAAGTCTTTTTTTTTTAGGGTAAGAAAAAGACAAAGCCGAAATTGGATCTTCACAGTCGAAGTTACACTCCTGCCAGTATTGCCGGAGATACTGACCTTGATGATCATAGTATTGGCTTAGGACCGGGATATGTAAGTCTACTATACTTACTCAAAAAGTCTTCTTTCTCAACTCTCAACTCTTTTCCTTATATGGAATCTTTGGGAGACTGATGGGGATTTCCTCGTTTACTGAAACACATTGAATAAACCAATGGTTTTACAGATGCATCACAACAAAATATTGTTGTTTTTTTCTGACTTCCTACCAATATTGACTAACTGAATTGGGCTCAGTATGATGTACAAACCCAGCAATCAAATCTTGAGTGTGACAGAAAACATTAATGATGATTAATGAACTAAACAACCAATAGAAGCTCTTTGTCACTAGGGCATATTTATCATAATCTAAGATAGATACATGTACATTGTACATCCAATCAAACAACATGTTCAAACTTTAAAGCCACTTTTTCTGTAAGATTTTTCAATTTTATCTCAGGCAGGAGAGCAAGATGCGGAAAATTTCAGTCTTGTGGATGACGTATTTTTTGACGAACCATTAACCCCATACTCCAGTATGACAAAACTCAAGAAGATTGATGAAGAAAAGGGCTCTACATTGTAAGTACAATTTGCAGGCCTTGGAAAATGACGAAAGTCAACAGTTAATAGATAAAGAATAATGTATAAATGTAGGACAATGGGTATTTTTAGACCACCATGATCTCATGGTGGTCTTATCAAATCGCTTTTTGTCCGTGGTCCGTCGTCCGTCGTCCGTCGTCTGTCGTCCGTCGTCCGTCGTCTGTCGTCCGGTGTCTGTAAACTTTTCTTGTGATCGCGATTCCAAGAGAACTACTGGTCGGATCTTCATCAAATTTTACAGACATGTTCTCCTTATGGTCTAGTTGTGCAACATCTATTTTGTTTGCTAATTTGCATATTAAAATGGCCGCTGGCGGCCATTTTGTGATTTTTACCTACATAGTTTGTGATCGCGGAATCTAGAAACCCACCGGGCCGATCTTGATGAAATGTTTTTGTGTTAGTTCCCCATATGGTCTAGTTGTGCAACATCTATTTTTCTGAGCTCATTTGCATATTAAAATGGCCGCTAGGCGACCATTTTGTTTTTCTATTTTTTATCACTTTTCTCTCTTGTGATCGCGATTCCAAGAGAAGTGCTAGTCGGATCTTTTTTAAATTTCACACGCACGTTCCTCCTATGGTCTAGTTGTGCAACATTTATTTCATTTGCATATCAAAATGGCCGCTAGGCAACCATTTTGTTTTTTGTACTTTTTATCACTTTTCTCCTAAAGTAATGAGAGGATCTTCGTAAAACTTTGTACGCAGGTTAACCCTATGGCCTCGTTGCGTACTATGTACTTTTTTGCTCATTTGCATATTAAAATGGCCGCTGGGCGACCATTTTGTTTTCCTTTTTTTTGTCACTTTTCTCTTATAGTAAAGAAAGGCTAGGATTTTCGTAAACTAATTTACGCACGTTAGCCCTATGGTCTCGTTGTGCACAATGCACTTTTTTGCTCATTTGCATATTCAAAATGGCGGCCACTGGCCATTTTTTTTTATCACTGTTCTCCTAAAGTAATGAAAGGATGTTCGTAAAATGTTATACGCAGGTTAACCCTATGGCCTCGTTGCGTACTATGCACTCGCTGCTCATTAGCATATTAAAAATGGCGGCCAGTAGCTTTTTATGTGATTTCTATCTACATAGTTTGTGATTGCGGAATCAAGAAAACTACCAGGCGGATCTTAATGAATTTTTTTGTGTTGCTTCCTCATATGGTGAAGTGATGCAACATGTATTTTGTTCGTCGTTGATGTTTGCATATAACACATTCGGTACCGCCATATGGCGTTAGAGTGCTAGCCTGCTTCATTACCGAAGACATCGTATGGCGACAGCAGAAAAATTGGCAAAAAGCCTACTGACGCCGTATGGTTATTTTTTCTTACAACTTCAACTAATTTTGAAAATGAACAAATAAAACCACATGTTGCATCTGTTGGTTGCTTTGTGTTTTGTTTTTTCAGTCTTCGAATACGGTAAAGAGGTTTAATTTACTTAGTTTAAGGGACGTGTAATTCACTGATAACTTCCAACGTTGTCTAGGTTAGAACGGACACTTCAAGCATACGTACATAACAAGAAAAGGAATTCCTTATATTTACAGCTTCAGATCTCAATATATATTTTCCTTGTCTCCAATATACTGACTGTGAGTGAGATATTTAAATATCTATGATTAAAAAGTGCTAAAATCGGGTGGTGAAATTAGTTTGCTAGTGGAGTTTCTGCCCCTACCAGGCATTTTAAAAGCACGACCCAGTTAAAGACAGATTAGCTATTTTTGGCACTGAGGACGTTATTTTGGAATTTCCGAGTCCAGAGTAGTGAAAAACAAGACATTTATCGGAGCTTTTATAAACCCCAGAGTGAAATTGCAATCCTCAGGTCATTTTAAAACGTATAAAAATCTACTCCTTTCAGATTTCCAAGGCGACTAGTATAAGAAATAGTTTATTCTATGCATGTTGCCGGCCGTGGCTTGTTCGAAGCCGGTAAAATGGCCTTCTCGAATTTGGATTTTAAACGCCTAAATTCTTTCCAAAAATGTAACAATAATAAGTATTTTTAAAGGAGAGTGTTAAGACACTTAAGAAGATCCATATTGTAGTTTTCGGAGTGTGAAAGGAAGGAATATTTCAAAATGAAATGAAATACACGGCAACGTACAATCACTATTTTGCCGATCGAATTTGCATTCAGGCAGCTATGTACAGCAACTGACTTCGCAATTGTAAATGCTATTTACCAATAAAGTAACTGAAATGTTTTTATTCAATCATATATTTATATCAAATCGTGCATGAAGATTTTTTTACAAGAGTTTACTAATTTCTGAACGAATCGGGACATTTTTTGCCATTAATTTTTAAACTGACTTTCGTCATGTGTAAATTTTGTCAAGAGTGATACGTTGCCCATTCTTCACTTTTCACGGGTTATTTTTGACAGATATACATTATCTTTTGATTTGTAAACAAACACTAAATGCATCTTAGTAACATGTGTACAATCATAGTTGATTTTGTAAATTTAATTGTGTACAGGACTCAAACAAGCGATATCACTGACTGGCCTGTGTGCATACAATGTACATGTAGGCCCTACTATGTAGCTCCGGTAAGTAGCGTTAATGTGCGGCCTCCTTGAAGAAAGTTGGTTTTGAGTTTTCAGATAACAGCCACTATCTACCGAAGAAACTTTGTCCTGTCCAGCCAGCCACCAACTGAAGAAATAAGTTTCACATATCAAATTTGCGATCCGTTTACAAGCAGCCTCACTTTCTGATAGTGTTCTATGGTGGTCGCCTAGATCAGCTTTACTGATCTCTTGTATTATAATAGTTTGTATCCATTGAAGTTGCTGTTATCTGGACATATTTTTCATTTCTTGAGTGAATAAATTTCATACTTTTCGTACATTAGAGAATTTTTCAGAATTTCTAATAGGTCATTATTGTTTGATACAATGTATATTGCAGACCCCAGGGGCCTGATGTAGGTTGGAGGGCAGGCCGTGTCCCCCCAAAAGGGCTGCCCGATACCCCAGCTGTATATGATGTTCCAGATGGTATTGGGCTAGGTCGAATTGCCAACCGAGTTGTGGACAAAGCTTTTGAGAAATCGGAACGCCGTCGAGTTGGAATGGGATTTGTTGGTAGACTATTTAACCGAAGTTTTAGGAATGAACGGATTGACAGTGAAATAAAGGAACAATTAGAAGAAATAGATGATCACAGGTAAAGATATTGTTAATGTCTATATAAATGATCTTAGGTTATTATTTTGTTACTAGCTATTTAAATATCAATGGTTAATATATTCATTGTATTTTTAGATGATCTTAAGTTGATATATTGTTATGGTCTATTTAAATGATCATCACAGGTTACATATTTTATGTTACTTTCAGGCCCTATTTTACATATTGGGTGACATTTGTACAGATTGTGATCTTCATTGTATCTGTCTCTGTCTATGGGTTTGCTCCTGTGGGGATCTCTGAGACCAAATATGTGGCCATGGTATGTATTGTCTTTTCTATACTTGGATGTAAGGATCAAACCGTTGAAATTAAACCAATTTGTCTTATTTAAACAAAAATCATTTTTATTGATTGTTTCTTACTGTCATTCACAATTGAATTTAAAGTAAATGTAGGTCACATATATTGTAGATTAAGAAATGTTCCTTTGTGGTAATGGAGTACTGGTTAATTTAAGAAAACATACTTCACACATGTTCATTTGTAAATAATTTGCAGCAAGGAGAGTTCAAGGTGACTTTATAAGGTAACCAAAATCAATATATATTTTGCACAAAACTTCTGACAGTGACATATGGTTGACTCAGATTTTTGAACACATAGGTCTCTCCCCAGGTGTATGCTTTTGACTTTGTCAGCAATTGTCTGACGATCACTTATATCCCAATAATTATATTTCGTTTTTTTTTTACAGGTAACAAAACCCAATCTTGTCACAGAACAGGTAGCCCATATTGAGTTGGACAATTTCTGGATTGGACCTAGACAGGTATTTTAATTGATTTCGTTGGGTCAAACATGATAAAATAACCAACGCCAAAGAAAAAATTAATATATGGGAGTCCAGGTTAGTTATATGGTTGACAGTCACCAATCAAATGGCCCTACTGAAATCTGATTTTCTTCCCCACAGGCTGATCTGATCCATTTAGGAGCAAAATATTCGCCGTGTATGAGACGAGATACGAATATATTTGATGCCATAGAGATGGACATGGATGAGGAGAGGAAATCTGCTTGTTGTATGCTCACTGATGTCTGTTTTCAAACTTCTGAAGCCAATTGTCCGGTAAGGAAATCTGCTTGTTGTATGCTCACTGATGTCTGTTTTCAAACTTCTGAAGCCAATTGCCAGGTAAGGAAATCTGCTTGTTGTATGCTCACTGATGTCTGTTTTCAAACTTCTGAAGCCAATTGTCCGGTAAGGAAATCTGCTTGTTGTATGCTCACTGATGTCTGTTTTTAAACTTCTGAAGCCAATTGCCCGGTAAGGAAATCTGCTTGTTGTATGCTCACTGATGTCTGTTTTCAAACTTCTGAAGCCAATTGCCCGGTAAGGAAATCTGCTTGTTGTATGCTCACTGATGTCTGTTTTCAAACTTCTGAAGCCAATTGTCCGGTAAGGAAATCTACTTGTTGTATGCTCACTGATGTCTGTTTTCAAACTTCTGAAGCCAATTGTCCGGTAAGGAAATCTGCTTGTTGTATGCTCACTGATGTCTGTTTTCAAACTTCTGAAGCCAATTGTCCGGTAAGGAAATCTGCTTGTTGTATGCTCACTGATGTCTGTTTTCAAACTTCTGAAGCCAATTGCCCGGTAAGGAAATCTGCTTGTTGTATGCTCACTGATGTCTGTTTTCAAACTTCTGAAGCCAATTGCCCGGTAAGGAAATCTGCTTGTTGTATGCTCACTGATGTCTGTTTTCAAACTTCTGAAGCCAATTGTCCGGTAAGGAAATCTGCTTGTTGTATGCTCACTGATGTCTGTTTTTAAACTTCTGAAGCCAATTGCCCGGTAAGGAAATCTGCTTGTTGTATGCTCACTGATGTCTGTTTTCAAACTTCTGAAGCCAATTGTCCGGTAAGGAAATCTGCTTGTTGTATGCTCACTGATGTCTGTTTTCAAACTTCTGAAGCCAATTGTCCGGTAAGGAAATCTGCTTGTTGTATGCTCACTGATGTCTGTTTTCAAGCTTCTGAAGCCAATTGCCCGGTAAGGAAATCTGCTTGTTGTATGCTCACTGATGTCTGTTTTCAAACTTCTGAAGCCAATTGTCCGGTAAGGAAATCTGCTTGTTGTATGCTCACTGATGTCTGTTTTCAAACTTCTGAAGCCAATTGCCCGGTAAGGAAATCTGCTTGTTGTATGCTCACTGATGTCTGTTTTCAAACTTCTGAAGCCAATTGTCTGGTAAGGAAATCTGCTTGTTGTATGCTGACTGATGTCTGTTTTCAAACTTCTGAAGCCAATTGTCTGGTAAGGAAATCTGCTTGTTGTATGCTCACTGATGTCTGTTTTCAAACTTCTGAAGCCAATTGTCCGGTAAGGAAATCTGCTTGTTGTATGCTCACTGATGTCTGTTTTCAAACTTCTGAAGCCAATTGTCCGGTAAGGAAATCTGCTTGTTGTATGCTCACTGATGTCTGTTTTCAAACTTCTGAAGCCAATTGTCCGGTAAGGAAATCTGCTTGTTGTATGCTCACTGATGTCTGAAGCCAATTGCCCGGTAAGGAAATCTACTTGTTGTATGCTCACTGATGTCTGTTTTCAAACTTCTGAAGCCAATTGTCCGGTAAGGAAATCTGCTTGTTGTATGCTCACTGGTGTCTGTTTTCAAACTTCTGAAGCCAATTGCCCGGTAAGGAAATCTGCTTGTTGTATGCTCACTGATGTCTGTTTTCAAACTTCTGAAGCCAATTGTCCGGTAAGGAAATCTGCTTGTTGTATGCTCACTGATGTCTGTTTTCAAACTTCTGAAGCCAATTGCCCGGTAAGGAAATCTACTTGTTGTATGCTCACTGATGTCTGTTTTCAAACTTCTGAAGCCAATTGTCCGGTAAGGAAATCTGCTTGTATGCTCACTGATGTCTGTTTTCAAACTTCTGAAGCCAATTGTCCGGTAAGGAAATCTGCTTGTTGTATGCTCACTGATGTCTGAAGCCAATTGCCCGGTAAGGAAATCTACTTGTTGTATGCTCACTGATGTCTGTTTTCAAACTTCTGAAGCCAATTGTCCGGTAAGGAAATCTGCTTGTTGTATGCTCACTGATGTCTGTTTTCAAACTTCTGAAGCCAATTGCCCGGTAAGGAAATCTACTTGTTGTATGCTCACTGATGTCTGTTTTCAAACTTCTGAAGCCAATTGCCCGGTAAGGAAATCTGCTTGTTGTATGCTCACTGATGTCTGTTTTTAAACTTCTGAAGCCAATTGCCCGGTAAGGAAATCTGCTTGTTGTATGCTCACTGATGTCTGTTTTCAACTTCTGAAGCCAATTGTCCGGTAAGGAAATCTGCTTGTTGTATGCTCACTGATGTCTGTTTTCAAACTTCTGAAGCCAATTGCCCGGTAAGGAAATCTGCTTGTTTTATGCTCACTGATGTCTGTTTTCAAACTTCTGAAGCCAATTGCCCGGTAAGGAAATCTGCTTGTTGTATGCTCACTGATGTCTGTTTTCAAACTTCTGAAGCCAATTGTCCGGTAAGGAAATCTGCTTGTTGTATGCTCACTGATGTCTGTTTTCAAACTTCTGAAGCCAATTGTCCGGTAAGGAAATCTGCTTGTTGTATGCTCACTGGTGTCTGTTTTCAAACTTCTGAAGCCAATTGCCCGGTAGGGAAATCTGCTTGTTGTATGCTGACTAAAAGTGGGGAGGAAACCGGGCTCATTGCCCACAGGAACCCCTCGACTTTTTGCGAGTACCTGGCAACTCTTTCACGTACAGCGACCAAGAGAAAAATCCACTTAGAAATTTTTCAATTTTTATTTGGTCTGTGCGTGATTTGTGTGGGACTGTGGGACGATCACTCTAACCCACTGGACCACTGAGGACTCCCTGCTGAAGTGGAATTGACCTCTTGCTGGAATCTGAAGGAATTTTTTTAGAATTTTGCAAAAAAATTTACTTCAACGGTTGAGATTTATTTCCGGAGGTACATTGTAGAAGATGAAAGAAGATTCCTCAGAAAATCTGCTATGAAGTCCACCCCCTGGCCCTCTCAATTCAAGCTTTTATTTTTAAAAATAAATTCATTGAATTTTTTTTTCTTGCTTCTCCTTTAAATATGCGCGTTTGTGTTGTATTGATTGGACAGTCGCCATGTTTTATATACAGACTTCAGTTTTTTGACGAGATTTAAGCTTACACATGTACTTCCTACCAGTCTTAAGTTTAAGACGTTTTAGGAATATGTCTTAAATTTTTTGTTCAAATTTAAGTTAGATTTTGGACAAACTTAGTTTTTTTCAGCTTACTGTAGTTTAAAAGTGAACTGAAGTTTCTTTATAAATACCAGTCTATCCACTACCTTTTGGTTCATGTAACTCATCAATTCATCATCCTTTTTCCACTCAATTTTCAGAGTAATTTTGGAACTTTTGAAAAATGGCCCACTGCAAACATTACTAGAAAATCCGGATCTGTTTGTGGACAAGACCCCAGGTAAATTATAAGTCACATAACCATTGTTAAATAAATTTACATTACAAATTGTTGACATCAATGTTAAGGCCCCTGTATGTATACTGTATGTGCGGGACTATATATAAAGATTAAGCTAATCTCATCCCATCAAGCAGTTTTTGTAAGAATTTACCACTAGTGTTAATTTGAGACTATTTTGGTTTCCCCAATGAGTATACTCTCAGTATAGTTAGGGCCTATGTCAAACAAGGTTTCTTTTGGCATTATTCAGTAATGGCAACCTGTTTTCATAGAAAAAGGGAAAGCACCGTCAGAATTGTTTACATTGGGCTATTTCCCTGAAGTTTGATTTTGCTAAAGGCTATTTAATATATTTCAGTAAAGAACTAAAACTAATAACAAAATCAAGGGATTCTGTAACTGCGCTAAAAAAAAGTCTAGCATTAACTTTATAAAGGTAGCTGTTATGAAGAATATGTTAATTGTGTTGTAGGTATTGTCAAAACCCAGCTTCAACCAGACTCTTTGAATGGGAAGATGACATTACTGAATGGCCAGTAAGTTTGCGCTTTTCAATTGATTTTGTCTTCACCGCGAGATTTGAGAATATGAAGATAGTTCATTTGTTTGGTAATTTACTGGCTGAGTATCAGTTGTATCAACTAACATTTGTGTCCCAAAGAGGAGTCTAAATCAACAGGTTTAAAGAGAAGTCTATGGGAAAGTGTGAAACGTCCTATTACCCCATATTCAGGGCACTGACACCCAGAGGTCACCTTAATTAGTACCCTCTCTCTGTTTGCAGAAACTGTGGGTTTTGTTCTCTCCCTCGTATGAACTATTGTGGGAAAGAGCTTGTTGGCTCATATGTCATAGGGATAGTCTCTCAATCTGTCACAGGCTTTCAATTGCTGGATCTCGAATTCAACCACACACTTTTTAAATTCTCAGTTCGCTTTTCACTCGATTGTCTTTTTTGGAAGAGTTCAAACTTTTTCCTGTACTTTACCCAACAAGTATTATTAGTAAATAGTCTTGGTTCTTCTTCAATCCACTGATTAACATTTTACTTTTGGACAGCTTTGTACGGAGACATCCAATCCTAATGGAACTGCTGATCGAGATCGTCATATGCGATGTGAGATTACTGGTCATCCATGTTGTTTTGGTATCCAGGGCGAGTGTTTCGTCACTACCAGAGAACATTGTAACCACATCAGAGGCTATTACCATGATACAGCTTTCTTATGCTCTCAGGTAAATCTCAATTTATGCATGGTCATTTCAACCTGAATATTTCTAACTTAATTACCCAAAACATAGATCCAGCCTCTTGTGTTTCTCAAAAATACATTGTAGCTGTTAAAAAAAGGAAATAAAGTCAAAGGGGGGAATTCTTTAAAAGATGAACTAACAAAAATTCAGAATTAAGAAAGTTTTAAACCCAGCATGCCTGAGAGTCTCTTACATTTTTATATGCCCCTGCCGATTGACTGAGGGTATAATGGTTTGTGTCCCTCTATCCGTCTGTCAGCATTTATATCCTGGCTTCAGGCCTTATTTTTTTCACACGAACTGTGGTTCAGGTTACGCAAACTTAAGCCACACAAATCGTCACGGTTCATGTAGGCCAATATTCATGTGCCAGCATTTGGTTACATTGTTTTTTCTGTCCAAGCTACATGTATAACCCCAACTCAAATTTACTGTAATTATACAGTATTTATTAGAGATAGGGAGATTTACTTTTAATATATTGATTTGTTACTTTACTTCAAATGCTTTTCACTCAAAGGCATTTTTGGGGACGGATATGAGTTCACCAAAACTCTTTTTCAACGAACATGCCTTTTTAAATCGTTTTACCATTACATTACATTACATTTTGCTACAAAACTTTCCAAGTGGTGGTTTATGACAGTACAATGCCACGCTGCATTTGTCAAACCTTTTTCCAATGTTGAATGTTGATATGTGGAAGGCTATTTTTATTGGTCTGCTGAATACTTGGACTGTATATTTGTAGGTATCATGTCTGAACCAGATTTGTGGTATGATTCCCTTTAGCAGTGACGAGGCTCCTGACCAATTTTACCGTCTTTGGACATCTTTGTTCTTACATGTTGGGTAAGTTTTTTTTTTTTTTGGGGGGGGGGGGGGGATTTTAATATCAATCATTTTTTAATTTTACATTGCTAATATTAGGTAGATCAGTCGTTGTTTAATTTTATCTCTCGTGTATATGAGAAGGCATTGAGATGATCACTGATAACTTTCTTTCCCCTGATTGACCTTTCATTGACAATTTAATACAATTTTTATGCTTCTGCCCATATTTATAGGGGGGGGGGGGGGGTGGCATATAGAGTTTGGTCTGTCCGTACGAAGGATTTCCGGATGATAAAACTGTAACGGCTTGAGGTTTTCTCTTGAAATTTTTTTGTTATTATGTATATCGACAATACCTTGGACGGGATTGTGTTATCTCCATTATAACATCTCAGCAACTGGTATATTCTTTGAATGTAGTGATTATTCAGAATCTATTTTACTACTTTATGATCAACTTGTTAGGGGGCTTCCGTGGCTCAGTAGGTAGAGCGTTGGACGCTCAATCCGAACAGCCTTCCACCAATGGGTCGCGGGTTCAAATCCCACTCAGTCCAAAAATTGGAAAATTTTCTGACTGGGTTTTCACTGGAACAACCTATGTGGGATGGTTGCCAGTTACCAACGGAAGGTCGTGGGTTTCCTTCAGGCATAGAGCCCGGTTTCCTCCCACAATAAAACTGGCAGGGCCGCCATGTAAGTGAAATAATCTTGAGCAAGGCATAAAACACCAAACAATCAATCAATCAATGTACCTGTTAGGCGGGGGCATGTATCACCTTCAGTGATAATTAATGCACATCCCTCCAAACAACACCCTTCTTCAAAGGGGGCATACTCAATGATACTATTACTTCTAGTTTTAATTGCTTTCATCTGATTTGTTACTTATATGTTTAGCCAGACTAGCAAGCTGTTTCTGCGTCTTTGAGTTTTGTTGTTTTCCCAATTATATGATGTAGAAATATGTCAACTAAAAGACTGACTATTCACAGTTTATCAGGCAGATAAATTTAAGAAAAGCTTCAACTCACAACACCCATGTGGACCTCACCCAAAACCATCCGGCAGACTGAGACAAAAGCAAAACTACCACAGGATTTTAAATTTTTTTGAGTTATAACTAGCTTATGAGTAGATGATGTGCCTCGTACCAAAAGTAAATAAGGGTCTTGCTATTTGTGGCAACCAAAAAAGTCACCAAAGGTACTGAAAGATTCTTCGAGCCAAAATTCTGTTTAACGTATATCTTAAATATTCAATATGAAGATAGTGTGCTAACCCTTGTGGGCATATTATGAGTTTCTTTAACTTTTTTCACAATTTCTGATCGGCACGACAGTAAGAGGCTTGGAAAGTCATCAAAAAACTAAATGATTGGCGTTGGAATGAGGAAAATCTATACTGTATGTGGCCTATACGAATAAAATTAGTGTTCGCAAAGTACACTAAATTTAAATAACCGGGACGACCATTCATTCATTCTAAGCCAAAGTTAGTTCAAAACCATGCTTTATTGTTCATTATCGAGACTAGATGCACTAAAAAGCTTCTGAATTATAGGTCTGGAGAAAAATAGCCAACAATTTCAGCATTATGTTTTAACGTCAATATATCAACATTTTGGCAGCTCATGCCACTTTAAAGACATTCAGCTTTAATTGCAATACTCTCATTAAGTTTTGTTTATTACAGGGTTGTTCACCTTGTGATAACAATAGCTTTCCAATTCCTGGTGATGAGGGATGTAGAGAAATTAGCAGGACCTATTCGTGTGGCGATCATTTACATTGGTGGAGGAATAGCTGGCAATTTAGCCAGTGCTATTTTCCTACCCTATCAAGTGGAGGTGAGTGGAAACAGGACATTTTTATCTCTTCCAAAATTAATTTTTTTGACCACAATTAAGTTGATAATTGATTACAAAACCCAGGGCTGTCATTATAGGGAGAGTGATTGCTCTCCTTTCCCTCCACACACCCCCAGAGGGGTCTGAGGAGACCTGTTTATCACTCCCCCTAACTCTGCCTACCGGTTTCAGGCGAGTGGTTATGTTTTTCACTCTCCATTTTCTGTAACTTTAGATGCTTTTATTTCATCGTGATCGTGTTCTCTCTCTGAGACGAAGTGCACTCCCGTTGAATTTTGGGAGACCATTTTTGGGGAGAGTGAGACAGGTCACCCTGATAGTTTTGGGAGAGCATGTTGTAACTCTCCCAGTCTATTCTTGATGGCAGGCCTGAAACCGATGAAAAATCATGCAACATTTCAAAGCATGTTTAGGCTGCAAGAAGTACCAGCATTTTTATGTAAATTTATTACCAAGAAGTACCAGCATTTTCATGTAAATGTATTACCAAGAAGTACTAGCATTTTCATGTAAATGTATTACCAAGAAGTACCAGCATTTTCATGTAAATGTATTACCAAGAAGTACTAGCATTTTCATGTAAATGTATTACCAAATAGTACTAGCATTTTCATGTAAATGTATTACCAAGGAGTATCAAAAGTAAACTGTTTTGAATAATGAGTAACTTGGTTTTCTAAATATGATCAGTCTTAGCGTTTTATTAAACTAAAATGAGTTTGCATTATCCCTTGCGTCAAAAAAAATCCGTGTTTTCTAAAAAAAATTTTCATATATGATATCATTTTCAGGCTTAATATATGTAGTTCTTTTCTTTAGATACTAATAGTTGACTTGATATGAATATTTCTGATTTGGTTTTAGGTTGGTCCAGCTGGTTCCCAATTTGCTATCCTGGCTTGTCTGGTTGTAGAAGTGATTCAATCCTGGCAGATGTTGAAACGTCCCATCCTTTCTCTCTTCAGAATACTGGCCATTATACTTGTCTTATTCTTACTAGGCTTATTGCCATGGATTGATAACTATGCCCATCTCTGTGGATTTGTCTTTGGATTTTTATTGGCTTTTGCTGTCTTACCTTACGTTTCTTTTGGAACATTTGATCGCCGTCGTAAAATCATTAGTATTATTGTTACGTTGTTAGCGTCTGTTGGTATGTTTACGATACTAGTTATTTTGTTCTATGTTTTGCCCATCTATGAGTGTACTGGCTGTCAGTACTTTAACTGTGTACCTTTTACAGCTGACTTCTGTAAGAACATGGAGATTGCTATTAGAAGAGATGCCAGTTATAATAAACTCTGGGTTAATACTGATGCTTAATCTCACATCTAACATTAGTTTGTACATTCACATGTTTACCTTTTTAATCTACTTATATGATAATATTTTAAAATACAAATTGACTTTTTAATCTAGAACTTGCTGTGATATGATGTCAGATTATTTATACATGCAGACAAAGAACACCTGCGCTTTGTGTATTACTCATCAAAATCATTGAAATGAAAATCATGTCAGACCACTATGGCTATAGCCTCTCTTATTTTTAGAAGTTTCATGCAAAAAAATGCTTTTTAACATTCCAATGCTGTGCAGGTGCACTCAATCTTGAGTGAAATAAACCATGCGGTTCTCTTGAAAATAGACACTCTATAAAGGTCTAAATGATATGCCCCATTTTAACATAATAAGAAATTTGTCTCCGTGGTTATTTTAGAGAAGATGATGTTCCTCTGCTTGTGTGTTTCTATCTATTGAAGATAGAGATTTATAACCAATGCTTGTTCCTCTGCCTGTGTGTTTCTATCTATTGAAGATAGAGATTATAACCAATGCTTCTCCCAACTCTGTCCTATGTCAGATTTTATATCCAATCATATTCTTCTGTATTTAAACTGGGCCTCAGTCAGTCAATGGGCAGAGTGATAGTCTCAGAGTCCGACAAAGTCAAGACCTTCAATGGACGGGTTCAAATCCCATTCAGACCTGGGCCATTATATGGGGAACACATGCCATGTACTATGGTTGGGATTTCATCCTCTACCAAACCTGGCAATTACACCATATATGATGAGAAATACATCACTCAATCTATACTTAACCCAATAAAGGTATTGCAGAGTTTGTATCGGATTGGTTTCCCTCTGCTGAATTTCATCACTTTCTTGTTTTTACACATACATGTATATACCGCATTGTCCAATCCATGGATGAACAGGGAAAACAACCCTATCTACTGGTCAATGCTGGTTCACCAATCTGTCCCCTTTACATGCTGAATGGAGTTAACTTTTCCACAACCCATGGTCATAATTATATTGTCTTTACAAGAAAATATGTTTCTTATTTTTGATATGCTAATCATTTTTTTCTAAAATCATGATGTTTTCCTAACAAAATTAACAAGTTGTCCTACATGTAATTTTACTAAACATTTACTTACAACTCTCTACATTTTGGGTTACCTATGAGTTCTGTTTACACTTTGATAGTCCCTTTATAACCATACATGTAGTGGTTATTTCCCTTTTGTTACACGCTTTCAATATACATGTAGTCCTGTTAGATACTTGTGTATTACATTAACAGCTTACGGCAAATTGAAAATTGTAAAGATTTGTATTGCCGTTTATTTTTTCAAATGACGTAACCATCTTGTGTTCTTTATAAATTATTATCAACTAACCTCAAATGTATTATCCTTTGAAATAATGAGATTGTGTACCTGCAACAGTATACCATGTTATGTCTACACCAGAATATCTCCCATTCAAAAGAAAATTGACCCTTCAGAGGTTCAACCATTTATACTATAGTTTGTATTTTTGTATTTACAATTACACAACTAGTTAATTACTAGACTGTAGTTGAAACTAGTAGTAGCACAGAAAGACAGCCTGATAATCCATCTCTCCACTTTTCAATGCTGATCTTTTGGCATTGATGTAACTTTTCTATAAAAATCAACAAAGCTCCAGGGTTTTCGGTTCAGCAAGAGGTGTGATTCCGTTTCAAATAATCAAATCAAAGCACTTTCATTTTTAAGGCTGGTACAAACTATTAATATTGACAGTCAAAATAGCCCCTTCAAACAACTGCATTTTAGATTGAGTTTTATGTGGGGTTTTTTGTGGACTTCACATTCTAGGAAAAGGATAGTTTATGTTTATGCCAATAACCCTGGCCGTTGCAAAGTCAGTTATGATAAATGGTAATTTGATAACAAAATCAAGAGTTAATAGTGTTCCATTAATAACAATTTTGTCCTTGTTTAGTTCACTGTTTGTGTTTTCAGTTAAGTTTTTATTGTTATTTTTCCTTTCTTAAATGACTGCCTTTATTGTGTTTTAAGTTGAACTGAATACTGAATAATATTTTATTAGGTTGTGTTTTATAAAGTTTCTGTTTATATTTATTGAATGCAGATTTCTACTGATCATTAAAGGGTATGTATGGCAGCATGAATAAAAATGTAACCCAGTGTAGCTGTGAGACGTGAATTATTTGCATATGGGTTTTTTATTATTCTTGTTTTCCCGAAAGATCTAGCTACAGAGATTTAGACTTCACACCTTTCAATAAAGTAGGGGCCTCTGTGGGTGAATGACACTGGCACATTGACAAGCTTTCACATCTTTCAATAAAGAAGGGGCCTCTGTGGTTGAATGACACTGGCACATTGACAAGCCTTCACATCTTTCAATAAAGTAGGGGCCTCTGTGGTTGAATGACACTGGCACCTTGACAAGCTTTCACATCTTTCAATAAAGTAGGGGCCTCTGTGGTTGAATGACACTGGCACATTGACAAGCCTTGACATTTTTCAATAAAGATAGTAGGGGCCTCTGTGGCTGAATGGCACTGGCACATTGACAAGCTTTCACATCTTTCAATAAAGATAGTAGGGGCCTCTGGGGCTGAATGGCACTGGCACATTGACAAGCCTTCACATCTTTCAATAAAGATAGTAGGGGCCTCTGTGGCTGAATGACACTGGCACAATGACAAGCCTTAACATCTTTCAATAAAGGAATTAGGGGCCTCTGTGGCTGAATGACACTGGCACATTGACAAGCCTTCACATCTTTCAATAAAGATAGTAGGGGCCTCTGTGGCTGAATGACACTGGCACAATGACAGGCCTTAACATCTTTCAATAAAGGTAGTAGGGACCTCTGTGACTGAATGGCACTGGCACATTGGCAAGCCTTCACACCTTTCAGTAAAGATAGTAGGGGCCTCTGTGGCGGAATGACACTGGCACATTGACCAGCCTTCACATCTTTCAATAAAGGTAGTAGGGGCCACTGTGGCTGAATGACACTGGCACATTGACAAGCCTTCATATCTTTCAATGTATAACTATAAGCATCAACCTGGCGCGATGTCCGCGGTTTTAAAGAACTCAGCATATAAGTATCAACTGACTTTTTTTACGTTATCCCACGAAAACTTGCAGTCCAGTCGGGCTATTACATTATCCCGGACAACGGAAACATCGTGAAACGTATTGTGAGCAACCCTTTTAATTATGGCACACACACATAGGGCTCCGAAACAATCATGCCTTAGTAAAAATGAGACTTAACTCATTTGAGAATTGGAAATAGCATTTGTCTCTGGATAAAAATTTTGCCCTCTTTCTCGTGAACGGTGCTAACTGGGATAAAAAGTGTAAGTCGACGCCACTGCCTGGCCTCATCAATCACTGAGATGAGCAAAAAACAAATATGCTCGATCTAATGCTTGGATAGATTGCTAATTACTGTCCAATAATCTCCAGAAATACGATCGTCAAAAACTCTACTTCCATCGACCAGATATTACCGTTCGTCCAGCTAAACGTCATGTCATACTCCGTGATGGAACTACGTATAAGTACGGTTCACTTGATATCGCTCTCAAGGACAAAGTTGTTCGACTAGTCCGAAATATCTGCGCTGATGATGTAAGACATTTTTTGACAGATAGGCCATCATCAGCGTCAGAACGCATTTGACCAATTTTCTGGGAATTTCTTGCCACCCTTCGAGGTGGCAAGACCACCTCTCGTTTCTCATAAAAAATATCAAGATTCTCTTCATAACTTTTAAAAAATAAAATTGCTAACCCGTACTTTAATGATTTCCCTTTCTCTTTGCACCAATCTGAAGTCTGTACGTCGACACCAGCCATAGATCTGCCCTATTAAATTTCAAACTGTACCAAACCTTTAATTTAGAAAAGTCGCCATTTGCATACTACGTCAATATACGCGCGAAAGGTCAACTTGTCACATGATTACCCACTAGCAGGCGATATAGTTCATTGGTCGTGTTGGTTCACGTGACTTCAGCAAAAAAGCAACACGACCAATGAACTAAATCGCCTGCTAGTGGGGTAGTCATGTGACAGATTGACCTTTCGCGCATACAGTGACGTATCAATGAGATTATGCAGATGGCGACTTTTGTAAACTAAAGGTTTGGTACAGTTTGAAATTTAACCGGGCAGATTTATGGCTTTTGTCGACGTACAGACTTAAGATTGGTGCGAGGAGAAAGGGAAATCATTGAAGTACGGGTTAGCAATTTTATTTTTTGAAAGTTATGAAGAGAATCTCGATATGTTTGATGAGAAACGAGAGGTGGTCTTGCCACCTCGAAGGGTGGCAAGAAATTCCCAGTAAATTGATCAAATGCGTTCTGACGATGATGATGGCCTATCTGTCAGAAAATGTCTTACATCATCATCGCAGATATTTCGGACTATTGTTCGACGTGCCCACTTAGTCCGCGCCCCTGCGGAACAATCTACAATATGGCCAGGGGAATATATTGAATTGGACCTACCGGAGCCCCTTTCTTCACTAGACACGCATGATTTGAGATCCAACACAAAGGTGAATACAGCCCAAGAATGGCCCTTCCCCAAATATTGTTTCTAGCATCTCAGGAAAAATTTGGATAGTAAATGCAACACCTCAGCCCCAACTAGTCAGGAAACATGAACATTTATGTCAAATAAGACCTGTTTTTGTCCCCCCCCCCCATACCGACGAACAGTCAATTCCTAAATTCCTGGCCCTTTCAAGTCTGTAGTGAACATGGGCCCCGTGCAACCCCCTCAACGAAAGGGGCGTCTGCCTCAATACCCAAGAAACAACCTTCTCGGATTACAACGGAGATTTGACGAGCTTGAAGACATGGGTGTGTTCGTTCGTCCTGAGGATGCAGGGGTTACAGTTGAGTACCATAAACCAGTCATATTTAGTCAAGAAACAATACGGCGGATATGGTTTGGTCACGCCCTTCTCAGATGCAGGTCGCTACAGTAAACCCCAGCCAGCTGTAGACTACAGACTCTATGAAAACCATTGCGTGGCGTGCGCGTATATGCACGCTGTGCTGTGGGTATGCCTGGATCGGAAACTGCATTGGAAGAGCTCACGTGCAGGATATTGGGTGATCTTCTCCAAGACGGGATAGTTGCAAAACTATTATGTGTTCTGCACAAAAACAACCCGTCTCTCTCTGCAAGCAAGACAACCATTCGGGCTTCATCTGTCAATATTTTAGGTTGGATTTGGAGAGGAGGCTCTATCCATGCGAGCCCCCATCGCATTATGGCGACCCTGTCAACATGTCAACCTCCCAAAACAGTCTCTGCTCTCCGTCCCTTCATAGGATACTACAAGATATTGTCCAGAGTGCTCCCCCATTGTTCCAGTATCCTGTCGCCTTTAGACAAAGCCGTAGCTGGTCTCCAATCAAACGACAAGATCTCATGGACAGACTCCCTTATCACCATATTCAGTGCTGCCCAAAAGCACTTGTCGAATAACAAAGAAATAGTTTTGCCACGACCAGCTGTGGATTATCTCAGATGGTGCCGTTAAACATAATGGCATCGGAGCAACGTTATACGTGCCAGGTGACAATAAACAGTTACTTTTTGCTTGAGAGATCGACAAGTCACGTGGCTACCATGTGAGATTAAGGCCCTCTCTACTGCGATCGCCTTAAAACATTTCAGTCCGTATCTGATCCAGTCTAACCACAAAGTACTCACGGATAGTAAGCCTTGTGTCCAAGCTTTCGGGGAGTTATTAAGAGGTGAATTCTCAGCTAGCCCTAGAGTAACAACGTTTTTGTCCACTGTCAGTAGATACCAAGCTTCAGTCCGCCACCTTGCCGGTGTCGCCAACTTACCATCTGGTTTCGCGAGTCGTAATGCCACAGATTGTGAAAATCCAACTTGTCAAGTATGCTCCTTCATACACCAGATTGAATAATATGTTGTCCGAGGAATGTCTATCCCTAATCTACTGTCTGGAACAACAAGGCTCCCATTTACAACAAGATCTGCCTGACTGAACATACAGTCCGAGTGTTCGGACTTACGGAGAACACATGCGCATTTGAAGCAAGGTACTCCACCCTCCAAGAAACTGACTAACATTAAAGACGTCAAGCGTTACCTAAACGTTGCCACTATAGCAAAAGATGGACTATTGTTAGTACCACGTTTGGATCCTTTCCATGTAACTCAAATACAAATAATTATCCCACGTCAAGTTCTAGACGGACTTAACACGTTTACCCCAAGACCAGCAAGATGCCGACCTTCCTCTGATAGACAACACTCCTGCAACAAGCCCTGATGCTCTTAAACCGACTTTCAAAGAGCCTATTCACTCGATTCGTAAATCCCTCAGGCATAGATCGCTCCCGAAAAATTTCCAGGATTATGAAATGCAGTGCCTTCAAATTTGTGATTTGACTCCCAAGTGATTATATTTTAACAGAATACTCCCCAATACGGGAGGATAGAATATCCGATGATGGTTGAATTCTTAATTGACTCGTTAACCTGATCAAAACTTATATTTTGTATTCAGTGATGGGGCAGAATAATCCCCTTTAATGCCAGAGGATAGAAAATCCAATGATGGCTATTTCCTTGTTCCCATGTTTGTGTTGCAGAACAATTAACTTTTCTATTAACTATTCAGACAGAACAGCTGACTTTATTTTTTAGTTTTCTTCCTTATAAAGTTGATCTCATTTGATTTTTTATGCAGCACCATTATTCTTTAACAAAAAAGAGAAAGAGAGAAAAAAAAAAGACGCCAGTATTGTATAACTATTGTTAAAGCATCCATGGTGGGGCGCTGTTCCCGCGAGCCCCCTTTCCCGGTTATATTCTACACATGTGTTAAGTGTCTGCTGAAGTAATTATCCCCTCGCGACGAAAGTCGGGGAGGGGATATAGCGTTGCGTTTGTACGTAAGTACGTACGTACGTGCGTACGTATGTTCACCTTTTGTCAGTGCTCTAGCAACTTCATTTTTGAACGGATTCTGACCAAACTTCATATATGGGTCCAGCATGGGAATACCTCAAACAAGTTTGTGTTTCAGGGTGCCAATGTCAAGGTCACCGTTACTATTTATAGAAAATCTTTGTCAGCGCTCTGGTGACTTTATTTTTGAACGGATTCTGACCAAACTTCATATATGAGTCCCAATCTCATTCTCGCGAGATCCCCTGCTACTACGTGAACGCGACGGACCTCTCAGGCCGTTCCAAGCCATTTGCCTTCGTCTGCTAAGGGGAATCCCCCTTTGCCAGTGCTGCGGAGGAATACTCTCACTACAATCGCATGACGTAGACATACAAAATAGCATGTTGGACGCTGGCCTGTTCACAATGGCGGAGGGTAGAAATATAGTCCCTGTATTTCATCAACGATAATTCAAAACTTCAGGGCGTGTACCAGAAACGAAATACAAGCCAACATATAGAATCAGGTACAGATCATGTACAAATCAATTTTGGAAGTAAGTTTGATTACCCAAACTTTGGGTAAAATGGCTTGGAACGGCCTGAGAGGTCCGTCGCGTTCACGTAGTAGCAGGGGATCTCGCGAGAATGAGATTGATATGAGTCCAGCATAGGAATACCTCGAACAAGTATATGTTTCAGTGTGCCAAGGTCAAGGTCAAGGCCACCGTTACTATTTATAAAAAATCTTTGTCATCACTCTTGTGACTTCATTTCTGAATGGACCCTGACCAAACTTCATATATGGGTCCAGCCACTCTGAAACTTCGGGGATTTACGTACGTTAAATACCCTCTGATATAGACTACAGGTCATTTTGAATATGGCGGCCAAATAGGTAGCCGTGAAGCGTACAATTCCCAAATCCTCTTGAGGGCCCCACAAAAGTCTACCCGTGATAATGTTAGGGACCGAAACACTCGGTTTCTTAACTTTCAGCCTCGATCAGTTATATAATTGAAGCGTTTCCGGATTCCTGATATGTACCGAAACTGCGTCTGTCTACAACATGTGGATTACCGGGCTAAACAAAATATATAAACCAATATCTTTCTTAAAGTGGCATGAGCTGCCAAAATTCACCCTTTTTTCATAACTTCTGATCGTCACGACAGTAATAGGCTTTGAAGGCCATCCAAAAACTAAATGATTGGCGTTGGAATGAGGAAAATCCATACAGTATGTGGCCTGTACGAGCGGAAAAGTAAACAAAATTTAAATAATTGGGGCGACCATTCATTCATTATAAGTCAAAGTTAGTTCAAAACAATACAATATCGTACATTTTCGACACTAGAAGCACTAAAAAGCTTCTGAATTATACATCTTGAGAAAAATAGCCAATAATTTCAACATTCTGTTTTAACGTCAAAATATCAACATTTTGGCAGCTCATGCCACTTTAATGATATTAGCATTTAATAAATTTAAAATTATTTTTATTTTCTTTTTTCGTTTGTAGTAAAACATTTTGAAAATTTGCTTTCGACGCCATTTTTATTCAGCTCCAAAATACGGTGATTTACAGTATAAAAAGCGCAGACTATCCCAGGCGTGTCAAATCCCGACCGGTAGGGAGCGAAGATAGCCGAAGGGAGTTCCGATTGGGGTCCAGCATGGGAATACCTCGAACAAGTTCGTGTTTCAGCATGCCAAGGTCAAGATCACCTTTACTTTTTTTGTAGAAAATCGTACTTACGTACGTATGTTCACCTTCTGTCAGCGCTCTAGCGACTTCATTTTTGAACGGATTCTGACCAAACTTCCTATATGGGTCCAGCATGGGAATACCTCAAACCAGATCGTGTTTCAGGGTGTCACGGTCAGGGTCAGCGTTACAAACAT
This sequence comes from Lepidochitona cinerea, assembly GCA_963971465.1. Taxonomy (NCBI): domain Eukaryota; kingdom Metazoa; phylum Mollusca; class Polyplacophora; order Chitonida; family Tonicellidae; genus Lepidochitona; species Lepidochitona cinerea. The sequence continues at coordinate 6,803,110 of OZ020551.1, forward strand.
TCTGAGAGCATTGCATAAAAATACATACTCCCCTACTGGAAGTTGAATGCATATTTTCGCAATTATCAAACAAAAATCCATGAGTGATAATTTCTGTTAAAAATCAACCTATTTCTGTAAAATTATTCTATAACTCAATATGGTAGACTAAAATACAAAATTTAAGCACATTCCCTCAAAGTGTTTCGAAAACAGTCCAAAATGGTAATTTCTAAGCTGAACAAAATGTTGACAAATAAAATTTCAGCACAATATCTGAAATTTCTCATAAAAATTGAATAGTCCAAGGGCCACATTTTGGTAAAAATAAGCGGAATGAAAAGTAAACTTGATCTGTAACTCATCATGATTAACTCACACCAAAAATCAGTCGAGCATCTAAAAGCCTGCAGAAAAAAGTGCAATAATTTCCTGAAAAATCAGTAAAGCAGAAACAAATTATTGATTGATGTTTTATTCCACACTCAAGATTATTTTACTAATATGGCGGTCAAACAGAAAGAAAGGTAAACTTATCCTTCACAATGGTTCACTTACATACCAAAAATCAGAAAAAGTATCTAAAGCTTTCAGAAAAAAGCTTTCAGAAAATAAATAATATAATCCCTAGCTTTTAGTAAATTCGATTTAGGAGAAGCATGATCTGATTACTACAGCAGCAAAATTTGAAATAGCTTACAGAGAAAATAAATTAAGGACAAAGCAAACATTTGTGATTTGATAAAATCTTCTTCTCTAACATAACAGTGATTGGATATTAACCGAGAAAGAGTTGTTTAGTTAATGTTGATGTAAAACTTGGGCATTGTTTTTTGTTATGGAATTTTGGGTTATTTGACATGCATGTGAAGTTGTAGGCCACTTGATGAGTGACTCTCTGCAACACTGTACAAATCTCTGTTGTTCCAACACATTTTCCCAACTCCTCTACCAAGGCTTGGATAAAATATGAGCCTCTCTTTCGGTGCCGAAAGGCATAATATCCTGTGAACAGAACAGAAGGTTACCTTGCAAAAAGTGCAAGAGATGAAGAGAAAGTTGTGCTTTTTGACCTGTGACCTTCCACCACCTGATTTCACTTATGTGGGATTAAACCCCGAGGCTCACCTGACAAGGAGGAACCTTTCTGATATATGGTCTCTTGAGCCTACTGCCAAAATTTAGATAGGGCAGGGTGAGCTTTTAGTGGGTTAGTACTTTTATTAGCACTGGCCTTAGCCATTATTACCAATGACCTTTGCCATTGAGTGTCACAATAAATCATCCACTACAATGTATACACATTGGGATCGCAGGCATAAAAGTGAAAACAACATCTATGGATCCCCCAAACCCTTGTTCTTTTAGAGCCAACATCTATGGATCCCCCAAATCCTTGTTCTTTTAGAGACAACATCTATAGATCCCCCAAACCCTTGTTCTTTTAGAGACAACATCTATGGAACCCCCAAACTCTTGTTCTTTTAGAGACAACATCTATGCATCCCCCAAACCCTTCCAACATCTATGGATCCCCCAAACCCATGTTCTTTTAGAGACAACATCTATGCATCCCCCAAACCCTTCCAACATCTATGGGTCCCCCAAACCCTTGTTCTTTTAGAGCCAACATCTATGGATCCCCCAAACCCTTGTTCTTTTAGAGACAACATCTATGGATCCCCCAAACCCTTGTTCTTTTAGAGAAAACATCTATGCATCCCCCAAACCCTTCCAACATCTATGGATCCCCCAAACCCATGTTCTTTTAGAGACAACATCTATGCATCCCCCAAACCCTTCCAACATCTATGGGTCCCCCAAACCCTTGTTCTTTTAGAGCCAACATCTATGGATCCCCCAAACCCATGTTCTTTTAGAGACAACATCTATGGATCCCCCAAACCCATGTTCTTTTAGAGACAACATCTATGGATCCCTCAAACCCATGTTCTTTTAGAGCCAACATCTATGGATCCCCAAACCCTTGTTCTTTTAGAGCCAACATCTATGGATCCCTCAAACCCATGTTCTTTTAGAGACAACATCTATGGATCCCCCAAACCCTTGTTCTTTTAGAGCCAACATCTATGGATCCCCCAAATCCTTGTTCTTTTAGAGACAACATCTATGGATCCCTCAAACTCTTGTTTTTTTAGAGACAACATCTATGGATCCCTCAAACCCTTGTTCTTTTAGAGACAACATCTATGGACCCCCCAAACCCTTGATCTTTTAGAGCCAACATCTATGGATCCCCCAAACCCTTGTTCTTTTAGAGACAACATCTATGGATCCCTCAAACCCTTGTTCTTTTAGAGACAACATCTATGGATCCCCCAAACTCTTGTTCTTTTAGAGACAACATCTATGGATCCCTCAAACCTTTCTTCTTTTAGAGACAACATCTATGAGTCCCCCAAACTCTTGTTCTTTTAGAGACAACATCTATGAGTCCCCCAAACCCTTGTTCTTTTAGAGCCAACATCTATGGGTCTCCCAAACCCTTGTTCTTTTAGAGCCAACATCTATGGGTCCCCCAAACCCTTGTTCTTTTAGAGACAACATCTATGGATCCCCCAAACCCTTGTTCTTTTAGAGACAACATCTATGGATCCCTCAAACCCTTGTTCTTTTAGAGACAACATCTATGGATCCCCCAAACCCTTGTTCTTTTAGAGACAACATCTATGGATCCCTCAAACCCTTGTTCTTTTAGAGCCAACATCTATGGATCCCTCAAACCCTTGCTCCTTTAGAGCCAACATCTATGGACCCCCCAAACCCTTGATCTTTTAGAGACAACATCTATGGATCCCCCAAACCCTTGTTTTTTTAGAGCCAACATCTATGCATCCCCCAAACCCTTCCAACATCTATGGGTCCCCCAAATCCTTGCTCCTTTAGAGACAACATCTATGGATCCCTCAAACCCTTGTTCTTTTAGAGCCAACATCTATGGGTCCCCCAAATCCTTGCTCCTTTAGAGACAACATCTATGGATCCCTCAAACCCTTGTTCTTTTAGAGACAACATCTATGGGTCCCCCAAATCCTTGCTCCTTTAGAGACAACATCTATGGATCCCTCAAACCCTTGTTCTTTTAGAGCCAACATCTATGGATCCCCCAAACCATTGTTCTTTTAGAGCCAACATCTATGGATCCCCCAAACCATTGTTCTTTTAGAGCCAACATCTATGGATCCCCCAAACCCTTGTTTTTTTAGAGCCAACATCTATGCATCCCCCAAACCCTTCCAACATCTATGGGTCCCCCAAATCCTTGCTCCTTTAGAGACAACATCTATGGATCCCTCAAACCCTTGATCTTTTAGAGCCATCATCTATGCACCCCCCAAACCCTTCTAACATCTATGGGTCCCCCAAACCCTTGTTCTTTTAGAGACAACATCTATGGATCCCCCAAACCCATGTTCTTTTAGAGACAACATCTATGGATCCCTCAAACCCTTGTTCTTTTAGAGACAACATCTATGCATCCCCCAAACCCTTCTAACATCTATGGGTCCCCCAAACCCTTGTTCTTTTAGAGACAACATCTATGGATCCCCCAAACCCATGTTCTTTTAGAGACAACATCTATGGATCCCTCAAACCCTTGTTCTTTTAGAGCCAACATCTATGGATCCCTCAAACCCTTGTTTTTTTAGAGACAACATCTATGCATCCCCCAAACCCTTGTTTTTTTAGAGCCAACATCTATGCATCCCCCAAACCCTTCCAACATCTATGGGTCCCCCAAATCCTTGCTCCTTTAGAGACAACATCTATGGATCCCTCAAACCCTTGATCTTTTAGAGCCATCATCTATGCACCCCCCAAACCCTTCTAACATCTATGGGTCCCCCAAACCCTTGTTCTTTTAGAGACAACATCTATGGATCCCCCAAACCCATGTTCTTTTAGAGACAACATCTATGGATCCCTCAAACCCTTGTTCTTTTAGAGACAACATCTATGCATCCCCCAAACCCTTCTAACATCTATGGGTCCCCCAAACCCTTGTTCTTTTAGAGACAACATCTATGGATCCCCCAAACCCATGTTCTTTTAGAGACAACATCTATGGATCCCTCAAACCCTTGTTCTTTTAGAGCCAACATCTATGGATCCCTCAAACCCTTGTTTTTTTAGAGACAACATCTATGCATCCCCCAAACCCTTCTAACATCTATGGGTCCCCCAAACCCTTGTTCTTTTAGAGCCAACATCTATGGATCCCTCAAACCCATGTTTTTTTAGAGCCAACATCTATGCATCCCCCCAAACCCTTGTTTTTTTAGAGACAACATCTATGGATCCCTCAAACCCATGTTCTTTTAGAGACAACATCTATGGATCCCTCAAACCATTGTATTTTTTAGAGACAACATCTATGGATCCCTCAAACCCATGTTCTTTTAGAACCAACATCTATGGATCCCCCAAACCCTTGTTCTTTTAGAGCCAACATCTATGGATCCCCCAAACCATTGTTCTTTTAGAGCCAACATCTATGGATCCCCCAAACCCATGTTCTTTTAGAGACAACATCTATGGATCCCTCAAACCCTTGTTCTTTTAGAGACAACATCTATGGATCCCTCAAACCCTTGTTTTTTTAGAGCCAACATCTATGGATCCCCCAAACCCATGTTCTTTTAGAGACAACATCTATGCATCCCCCAAACCCTTCTAACATCTATGGGTCCCCCAAACCCTTGTTCTTTTAGAGACAACATCTATGGATCCCTCAAACCCATGTCTTTTTAGAGACAACATCTATGGATCCCTCAAACCCATGTTCTTTTAGAGCCAACATGTATGGATCCCCCAAACCATTGTTCTTTTAGAGCCAACATCTATGAGTCCCCCAAACCCTTGTTCTTTTAGAGCCAACATGTATGGATCCCCCTAACCATTGTTCTTTTAGAGCCAACATCTATGGGTCCCCCAAACCCTTGTTTTTTTAGAGCCAACATCTATGGATCCCCCAAACCCTTGTTCTTTTAGAGCCAATATCTATGGATCCCCCAAACCATTGTTCTTTTAGAGTTAACATCTATGCGTCCCCCAAACCCTTGTTCTTTTAGAGCCAACATCTATGGATCCCCCAAACCCTTGTTATTTTAGAGCCAACATCTATGCGTCCCCCAAACCCTTGTTCTTTTAGAGCCAACATCTATGGATCCCCCAAACCATTGTTCTTTTAGAGCCAACATCTATGGGTCCCCAAACCCTTGTTCTTTTAGAGCCAACATCTATGGGTCCCCCAAACCCTTGTTCTTTTAGAGCCAACATCTATGGATCCCTCAAACCCTTGTTCTTTTAGAGACAACATCTATGGATCCCTCAAACCCTTGTTCTTTTAGAGACAACATCTATGGATCCCCCAAACCCATGTTCTTTTAGAGACAACATCTATGGATCCCCCAAACCATTGTTCTTTTAGAGCCAACATCTATGGGTCCCTCAAACCCTTGTTCTTTTAGAGACAACATCTATGTATCCCTCAAACCCTTGTTCTTTTAGAGACAACATCTATGGATCCCCCAAACCCTTGTTCTTTTAGAGACAACATCTATGGATCCATCAAACCCTTGTTCTTTTAGAGCCAACATCTATGGGTCCCCCAAACCCTTGTTTTTTTAGAGACAACATCTATGGATCCCCCAAACCCTTGTTCTTTTAGAGCCAACATCTATGGGTCCCTCAAACCCTTGTTCTTTTAGAGACAACATCTATGGATCCCCCAAACCCTTGTTCTTTTAGAGCCAACATCTATGGATCCCTCAAACCCTTGTTCTTTTAGAGACAACATCTATGGATCCCCCAAACCCTTGTTCTTTTAGAGACAACATCTATGGATCCATCAAACCCTTGTTCTTTTAGAGCCAACATCTATGGGTCCCCCAAACCCTTGTTTTTTTAGAGACAACATCTATGGATCCCCCAAACCCTTGTTCTTTTAGAGCCAACATCTATGGGTCCCTCAAACCCTTGTTCTTTTAGAGACAACATCTATGGATCCCCCAAACCATTGTTCTTTTAGAGCCAACATATATGGGTCCCTCAAACCCTTGTTCTTTTAGAGCCAACATCTATGGATCCCTCAAATCCTTGTTCTTTTAGAGCCAACATCAATGGGTCCACCAAACCCTTGTTCTTTTAGAGCCAACATCTATGCATCCCCCCAAACCCTTGTTTTTTTAGAGCCAACATGCATCCCCAAAACCCTTCCAACATCTATGGATCCCCCAAATCCTTGTTCTTTTAGAGACAACATCTATGGATCCCCAAACCCTTGTTCTTTTAGAGACAACATCTATGGATCCCTCAAACCCTTGTTCTTTTAGAGCCAGCATCTATGGATCCCTCAAACCCTTGTTTTTTTAGAGACAACATCTATGGACCCCCCAAACCCTTGTTCTTTTAGAGACAACATCTATGGATCCCCCAAACCATTGTTCTTTTAGAGCCAACATATATGGATCCCTCAAACCCTTGTTCTTTTAGAGACAACATCTATGGGTCCCCCAAACTCTTGTTCTTTTAGAGACAACATCTATGGATCCCCCAAACCCTTGTTCTTTTAGAGCCAACATCTATGGGTCCCCCAAACCCTTGTTTTTTTAGAGACAACATCTATGGATCCCCCAAACCCTTGTTCTTTTAGAGCCATCATCTATGGGTCCCTCAAACCCTTGTTCTTTTAGAGACAACATCTATGGATCCCCCAAACCATTGTTCTTTTAGAGACAACATCTATGGGTCCCTCAAATCCTTGTTCTTTTAGAGCCAACATCTATGGGTCCCCCAAACCCTTGTTTTTTTAGAGACAACATCTATGCATCCCCCAAACCCTTGTTTTTTTAGAGCCAACATCTATGCATCCCCCAAACCCTTCCAACATCTATGGAACCCCCAAATCCTTGCTCTTTTACAGACAACATCTATGGATCCCTCAAACCCTTGTTCTTTTAGAGACAACATCTATGGATCCCTCAAACCCTTGTTCTTTTAGAGCCAACATCTATGCATCCCTCCAAACCCTTGTTTTTTTAGAGCCAACATCTATGCATCCCCAAAACCCTTCCAACATCTATGGATCCCCCAAATCCTTGCTCCTTTAGAGACAACATCTATGGATCCCCCAAACCCTTGTTCTTTTAGAACCAACATCTATGCATCCCCCAAACCCTTCCAACAACTATGGGTCCCCCAAATCCTTATTCCTTTAGAGACAACATCTATGGATCCCCCAAACCCTTGTTCTTTTAGAGCCAACATCTATTGATCCCCCAAACCCTTGTTCTTTTAGAACCAACATCTATGGATCCCCCAAACCCTTGTTCTTTTAGAGACAACATCTATGGATCCCCCAAACCATTGTTGGCTTTTAGAGACAACATCTATGGATCCCCCAAACCATTGTTGGCTTTTAGAGCCAACATCTATGGATCCCCCAAACCCTTGTTCTTTTAGAGCCAACATCTATGGATCCCTCAAACCCTTGTTCTTTTAGAGACAACATCTATGGATCCCTCAAACCCTTGTTCTTTTAGAGCCAACATCTATGGATCCCCCAAACCCTTGTTCTTTTAGAGCCAACATCTATGGATCCCCCAAACCATTGTTCTTTTAGAGCCAACATCTATGGATCCCCCAAACCATTGTTCTTTTAGAGACAACATCTATGGATCCCTCAAACCCTTGTTCTTTGAGAGCCAACATCTATGGATCCCCCAAACCATTGTTCTTTTAGAACCAACATCTGTGGATCCCTCAAACCCTTGTTCTTTTAGAGCCAACAGCTATGGATCCCCCAAACCATTGTTCTTTTAGAGCCAACATCTATGGATCCCCCAAACCATTGTTCTTTTAGAGACAACATCTATGGATCCCTCAAACCCTTGTTCTTTGAGAGCCAACATCTATGGATCCCACAACCCTTGTTCAATCAGCACCAACATCCATGGTAGCAATGGATCCCCCCAAACCCTTGTTTTTTTTAGCACCAAACTACTTGGCAGCAATGGATTCCATCATCCCCCAATCCCTTAATCTTTCAGCACAAACACCGATGACAGCAATGGATCCCCCAAACCCTTGATTTTTCAGCACCTAAATCCATGGCAGCAATAGATCGCCCAAACCCTTGATTTTTCAGCACCTAAATTCATGGCAGCAGCAGATCCCCCAAACCCTTGTTCTTTCAGCAGCAACATCCATGGTAGCCATGGATCCCCCAACCCTTGCTCTTTCAGCACCAAAATCCATGGCAGCAGCAGATTACCCACACCCTTGTTCTTTCAGCACCAACACCCATGACAGCAATGGATCCCCTTAACCCTTGTTCTTTCAGCACCTAAATCCGTGGCAGCGGCAGATTCCCCAAACCCTTGTTCTTTCAGCAGCAGCATCCATGGTAGCCATGGATCCCCCAAACCCTTGTTCTTTCAGCCCCTAAACGCTTCTTCTCTCAGCACCAAAAACCATTGCCGCAATAGATCCCACCAAACTCTTCATCTCTCTGCACCAAACTCCATGGTAGCAATGGGTCCCCCAAACTCTTGTTCTTTCAGCACCAACATTTATGGTAGCAACAGATCCCCTAACCCCAAAACCATTGCCGCAATAGATCCCCCAAACCCTTCTTCTCTCAGCACCAAAAACTATGGTCGCAATAGATCCCCCAAGCCCTTCTTCTCTCTGCACCAAACTCCATGGCAGCAGCAGATCCCCCAAACCTTTGTTCTTTCAAAAATGCATGACACCAATGGATCCTCAAACCCTTGCTTTTCAATGGTGCCTTTTTCACTTTGACTAAAACAGAGAAATTATATATTACCTTCAACTGTTGAATATGCCAATAGAAAATCAGCTGATGTAGGAATTGTACAGTGCATCTTCTTTCTTTTCATTATTCCTATGTCCATGTGATCACATCCAACTCCATCGTCAAGCATGACACCACGACAAGCCTGGCCAAAAATGAATTCCTTCATCTTATTACCTAATATTAGTTTAAAAGGAAAGAAAATCCAGCCAATCGTGTACATTAACTAAATAGAGCAACTTTCGATAGAAATATGCTGTTTAGCCCTATGATGTTTCGCTGATTTTTTTGAGATTTTAAAAATCAGCATTACGGGTATACCCGATAAAGGAAGTAGATCATCCATGTTGGTAAGGCCATCCAGCTTGCTGACGGAGCTGGAGAATAAAAGTGTAAATTTCAGTCCAACCTGGCTTTGAATCCACCACAAAGAAGGGTCTGCACTGATTTTTTTATTCTCCATTTGAAATACATTAGCGCCAAATTCCATAAGCAATATTCTACTATTTATGGCCCACTTTGCACTATGATCTACATGTATATAACTGAACTTAGTTTTATACGCTAGGTACAATGTAGTGAAATACTGAATATTATGAGAATATAGAAATTCAGATATATATATCCCCATTGTAAAGCACCCAATTGTAAGCCCTTCTATTTCAAGCCTACATTTTAAAGACGCGCGAATGGCGACACCTCTCTCATTTATACGCTATGTCTTATGATACTGTCATCTCTTTATGAACACAACGTCCACTGTTTAACTGGTATGGAACTAAACTCTTTAACGAGATATCTATAATTATTGTTTAATGAATCATGGCGGGTGGAGGGGGGGGGGGGGTGCTGTAACACAAATGAACACAAATAACGTATGGACTCCAATTCCGGTAACAATCAGTTTCTAACAGTATTTTGAGCCTATAATTGCACAGCTGGGAGTAGTTTCTGCCAGGGGTCTAGGCTTATCATTATGATTACATAGCTGGGAGTAGTTTCTGCCAGGGGTTTATCATTACACACCTGCGAGAAGTTTCTGCCAGCGGTGTGGGTTTATCATTACATAGTTGAGAAGAGTTTCTAAAAGGTTTCTGGCCTCATCATTACATGCCTGAGAGTATTTTGTGCCAGGGGTCTAGGCTTATCATTACATAGCTGGGAGTAGTTTTTGCCAGGGGTTTATCATTACATATCTGAGAGTAGTTTCTGCAAGGGGTCTGGCCTCATCATTACATACCTGAGAGTATTTTCGGTAAGGGTTCTGGGTTTATCATTACATACCTGAGAGTATTTTCGGCAAGGGTTCTGGGTTTATCATTGCATACCTGAGAGTATTTTCTGCACAGGCTCTGGCCTCATCATTACATAGTTTAGAAAAGTTTGTGCCAGGGGTCTGGGTTTATCATTACATATCTGAGAGTAGTTTCTGCCAGGGGTCTGGGTTTATCATTACGTATCTGAGAGTAGTTTCTGCCAGGTGTCTGGGTTTATCATTATGATTACATAGCTGGGAGTAGTTTCTGCCAGGGGTCTGGGTTTATGATTACATATCTAAGATTATCTATGATTACATAGCTGGGAGTAGTTTCTGTCAGGGGTCTGGGTTTATGATTACATATCTGAGAGTAGTTTCTGCCAGGGGTCTGGGTTTATGATTACATATCTGAGAGTAGTTTCTGCCAGGGGTTTATCATTACACACCTGCGAGAAGTTTCTGCCAGCGGTGTGGGTTTATCATTACATAGTTGAGAAGAGTTTCTAAAAGGTTTCTGGCCTCATCATTACATGCCTGAGAGTATTTTGTGCCAGGGGTCTAGGCTTATCATTACATAGCTGGGAGTAGTTTTTGCCAGGGGTTTATCATTACATATCTGAGAGTAGTTTCTGCAAGGGGTCTGGCCTCATCATTACATACCTGAGAGTATTTTCGGTAAGGGTTCTGGGTTTATCATTACATACCTGAGAGTATTTTCGGCAAGGGTTCTGGGTTTATCATTGCATACCTGAGAGTATTTTCTGCACAGGCTCTGGCCTCATCATTACATAGTTTAGAAAAGTTTGTGCCAGGGGTCTGGGTTTATCATTACATATCTGAGAGTAGTTTCTGCCAGGGGTCTGGGTTTATCATTACGTATCTGAGAGTAGTTTCTGCCAGGTGTCTGGGTTTATCATTATGATTACATAGCTGGGAGTAGTTTCTGCCAGGGGTCTGGGTTTATGATTACATATCTAAGAGTAGTTTCTGCCAGGGGTCTGGGTTTATCATTATGATTACATAGCTGGGAGTAGTTTCTGCCAAGGGTCTGGGTTTATGATTACATATCTGAGAGTAGTTTCTGCCAGTCGTTTGGGTTTATGATTACATATCTGAGAGTAGTTTCTGCCTGGAGTCTGGGTTTATCATTACGTATCTGAGAGTAGTTACTGTAAGGGGTCTGGGTTTATCATTACATAGCTGAGAGTAGTTTCTGTCAGGGGTCTGGGTTTATCATTACGTATCTGAGAGTAGTTTCTGCCAGGGGTTTGGGTTTATGATTACATATCTGAGAGTAGTTTCTGTCAGGGGTCTGAATTTATCATTACATATCTGAGAGTAGCCTCTGCCAGGTGTCTGGGTTTATCATTATGATTACATAGCTGGGAGTAGTTTCTGTCAGGGGTCTGGGTTTATGATTACATATCTGAGAGTAGTTTCTGCCAGGGGTCTGGGTTTATGATTACATATCTGAGAGTAGTTTCTGCCAGGAGTCTGGGTTTATCATTACGTATCTGAGAGTAGTTTCTGCCAGGGGTCTGCTTTTATCATTATGATTACATAGCTGGGAGTAGTTTCTGCCAGGGGTCTTGGTTTATGATTACATATCTGAGAGTAGTTTCTGCCAGGGGTCTGGGTTTATGATTACATATCTGAGAGTAGTTTCTGCCAGGAGTTTGGGTTTATCATTACATATCTGAGAGTAGTTTCTGTCAGGGGTCTGGGTTTATCATTCCATATCTGAGAGTAGTTTCTGCAAGGGGTCTGGGTTTATCATTCCATATCTGAGAGTAGTTTCTGAAAGGGGTCTGGCCTTATCATTACATACCTGAGAGTGTTTTCGGCAAGGGTTCTGGGTTTATCATTACATACCTGAGAGTATTTTCGGCAAGGGTTCTGGGTTTATCATTACATAGCTGAGAGTAGTTTCTGCACAGGCTCTGGCCTCATCATTACATAGTTGAGAAAAGTTTGTGCCAGGGGTCTAGGCTTATCATTACATAGCTGGGAGTAGTTTTTGCCAGGGGTTTATCATTACATATCTGAGAGTTGTTTCTGCCAGGGGTATGGGTTTATCATTACGTATCTGAGAGTAGTTTCTGCCAGGGGTCTGGGTTTATCATTACATATCTGAGAGTATTTTCTGCAAGGGGTCTAGGTTTATCATTACATATCTGAGAGTAGTTTCTGCCAGAGGTATGGGTTTATCATTACGTATCTGAGAGTAGTTTCTGCCAGGGGTCTGGGTTTATCATTACATATCTGAGAGTATTTTCTGCAAGGGGTCTGGGTTTATCATTACATATCTGAGAGTAGTTTCTGCCAGGGGTATGGGTTTATCATTACGTATCTGAGAGTAGTTTCTGCCTGGTGTCTGGGTTTATCATTATGATTACATAGCTGGGAGTAGTTTCTGCCAGGGGTCTGGGTTTATCATTCCATATCTGAGAGTAGTTTCTGCAAGGGGTCTGGGTTTATCATTCCATATCTGAGAGTAGTTTCTGCAAGGGGTCTGGCCTCATCATTACATACCTGAGAGTATTTTCTGCACAGGCTCTGGCCTCATCATTACATAGTTGAGAAAAGTTTGTGCCAGGGGTCTAGGCTTATCATTACATAGCTGGGAGTAGTTTTTGCCAGGGGTTTATCATTACATATCTGAGAGTAGTTTCTGCCAGGGGTATGGGTTTATCATTACGTATCTGAGAGTAGTTTCTGCCAGGGGTCTGGGTTTATCATTACATATCTGAGTAGTTTCTGCCAGGGGTCTGGGTTTATCATTATGATTACATAGCTGGGAGTAGTTTCTGCAAGGGGTCTGGATTTGTGATTACATATCTGAGAGTAGTTTCTGCCAGGGGTCTGGGTTTATGATTACATATCTGAGAGTAGTTTCTGCCAGGAGTCTGGGTTTATCATTACGTATCTGAGAGTAGTTTCTGCCAGGAGTCTGGGTTTATCATTACGTGTCTGAGAGTAGTTTCTGTCAGGGGTCTGGGTTTATCATTATGATTACATAGCTGGGAGTAGTTTCTGCAAAGTGTCTGGGTTTATCATTACATATCTGAGAGTAGTTTCTGCCAGCGGTCTGGGTTTATGATTTTATATCTGAGAGTAGTTTCTGTCAGGGGTCTTGGTTTATCATTACGTATCTGAGAGTAGTTTCTGCCAGGTGTCTGGGTTTATCATTATGATTACATAGCTGGGAGTAGTTTCTTCAAAGTGTCTGGGTTTATCATTACATATCTGAGAGTAGTTTCTGCCAGGAGTCTTGGTTTATCATTACGTGTCTGAGAGTAGTTTCTGTCAGGGGTCTTGGTTTATCATTACGTATCTGAGAGTAGTTTCTGCCAGGTGTCTGGGTTTATCATTATGATTACATAGCTGGGAGTAGTTTCTGCAAAGTGTCTGGGTTTATGATTTTATATCTGAGAGTAGTTTCTGTCAGGGGTCTTGGTTTATCATTACGTATCTGAGAGTAGTTTCTGCCAGGTGTCTGGGTTTATCATTATGATTACATATCTGAGAGTAGTTTCTGCCAGGGGTCTGGGTTTATGATTTTATATCTGAGAGTAGTTTCTGTCAGGGGTCTTGGTTTATCATTACGTATCTGAGAGTAGTTTCTGCCAGGTGTCTGGGTTTATCATTATGATTACATAGCTGGGAGTAGTTTCTGCAAAGCGTCTGGGTTTATCATTACATATCTGAGAGTAGTTTCTGCCAGGAGTTTGGGTTTATCATTACATATCTGAGAGTAGTTTCTGTCAGGGGTCTGTGTTTATCATAACGTATCTGAGAGTAGTTTCTGCCAGGGGTCTGGGTTTATCATTATGATTACATAGCTGGGAGTAGTTTCTGCAAAGTGTCTGGGTTTATCATTACATATCTGAGAGTAGTTTCTGCCAGGGGTCTGGGTTTATGATTTTATATCTGAGAGTAGTTTCTGTCAGGGGTCTTGGTTTATCATTACGTATCTGAGAGTAGTTTCTGCCAGGAGTCTGGGTTTATCATTACGTGTCTGAGAGTAGTTTCTGTCAGGGGTCTGGGTTTATCATTACATATCTGAGAGTACTTTCTGCAAGGGGTCTGGGTTTATCATTACATATATGAGAGTAGTTTCTGCAAGGGGTCTAGGTTTATCATTACATATCTGAGAGTAGTTTCTGCAAGGGGTCTGGGTTTATCATTACATATCTGAGAGTAGTTTCTGCAAGGGGTCTGGGCTTATCCTTACATATCTGAGAGTAGTTTCTGCCAGGGGTCTCGGTTTATCATTACATATCTGAGAGTAGTTTCTGCTAGGGGTCTAGGTTTATCATTTCATAGCTTTGAGTACTTTATGCAAGGGGTCTGGGTTTATCATTCCATATCTGAGAGTAGTTTCTGCAAGGGGTCTGGGTTTATCATTACATATCTGAGAGTAGTTTCTGCAAGGGGTCTGGGTTTATCATTACATAGCTGAGAGTAGTTTCTGTCGGGTGTCTGGGTTTATCATTACATAGCTGAGAGTAGTTTCTGCAAGGGGTCTGGGTTTATCATTACATAGCTGAGAGTAGTTTCTGTCGGGGGTCTAGGTTTATCATTACATATCTGAGAGTAGTTTCTGTAAGTACTTCATGTTTATCATTTGTTTATGTTTGTATGATACTGTCTCTGAACCAAAATTTAGAGAAAGAAACCTGTAAGACGATTAAGAAATAGAATAAGTTAAGATAAAAAAACATACCTGAACGAAGAAAAGATTTGGCTTGAAAGCTAGTGATCGATTCCCTTTGAAACATGCAATTAACTTCTTCAGGTCAACACTTTCGTCATCTACACCATAAACCCCATGCTGATCTCCGTGAGTCATCAATACACACACAAACATGCTTGCCCATTGATGGTTCTCTTGAGAAACTGAAATTGACGCCACGTTTATTTGTTTTATTCAGTGTTTATCCCCCAGGACTAGAATTACCCTACTCCATATGACAAAATCTAGCACATGGAAAGGTCTGCACTGATTTTCATTCTCCGTTTGAAATACATTAGCGCTAAATTCCATGAGCAATATTCTACTATTTATGGCCCACTTTGTACTACGATCTATATAAAAGAACTTAGTTTTATACGCTAGATAGTCAAATAGTGAATATTATGGGCATATAGAAATTCAGATTTATATATATCCCCATTGTAAAGCACACAATTGTAAGCCCTTATATTTCAGGCGTGCATTTTGAGGACGCGCGAATGGCGATACCTCTCTCATTTATACGCTATGTCTTATGATACTTAAATCTCTTTATGAACACAACTTCCACTGTTTAACTGGTCTGGGGCTAAACTCTTTAACGAGATACCGGTACATGTAGCTATGGTCAACTACCATTCCCACATGGGTTTTTTTTCCTTTTAAAATGGCATGAGCTGCTGAAATTCAGACATCGCAGGAGTTCAGTTTGTCGAAAGAATGTGTTTGAAGCATTTATGAAAAAGATTAATGTTGCAATAATCATAAAATCATGGGGGAGCCTGTAACAAAAATAACCCAAACTATGTATAGATTCCAATTCCGTTAACAATCAGTTTCTGCCAGTATTTTGAGATCGATTTTACAGCTTGGAGCTGCTTCTGACAGTATTTTGAGCTCATAATTTTTATAGCTTTGAGTTGTTTCTGATAGTATTTTGAGCTCATAATTTTTATAGCTTTGAGTTGTTTCTGATAGTATTTTGAGCTCATAATTTTTATAGCTTTGAGTTGTTTCTGACAGTATTTTGAGGTCATAATTTTTATAGCTTGGAGTTGTTTCTGATAGTATTTTGAGCTCATAATTTTTAAAGCTTTGAGTTGTTTCTGACAGTATTTTGAGCTCATAATTTTTATAGCTTTGAGTTGTTTCTGATAGTATTTTGAGCTCATAATTTTTATAGCTTGGAGCTGTTTCTGACAGTATTTTGAGCTCAAAATTTCATAGCTGGGAGTAGTTTCTGCCAGGGGTCTGGGTTTATCATTACGTAGCTGGCAGTAAATCTGCAAGGTTTCTAGGTTTATCACTACATATCTAAGAGTAGTTTTTGCAATTGGTCTGAAATTGACACCAGGGTTATTTTTATATTCAGCACTAGAATTACCCTACTCCATATGACAAAAGGTGGCACCATGTTTGTCAGCTTAGGACGGAAGGGTTTACCACTATGTGTGTCAGTTTAGGACAGGAGGGCTTACCACTATGTGTGTCAGTTTAGGACAGAAGGGTTTACCACTATGTTAGTCCGCTTAGGACAGGAGGGCTAACCACTATGTGTGTCAGCTTAGGACAGGAGGGCTTGCCACCATGTGTGTCAGTTTAGGACAGGAGGGCTTGCCACTATGTGTGTCAGTTTAGGACAGAAGGGCTTACCACTATGTGTGTCAGCTTAGGACAGAAGGGCTTACCACTGGGTGAGTCAGCTTAGGACAGAAGGGTTTACCACTACGTCTGTCAGCTTAGAAGAGAAAGGCTTACCACTATGTGTGTCAGTTTAGGACAGGAGGGCTTACCACTATGTGTGTCAGCTTAGGACAGGGCTAACCACTATGTGTGTCAGCTTAGGACATGAGGGCTTACCACTGTGCGTGTCAGTTTAGGACAGAAGGGCTTACCACTATGTGTGTCAGCTTAGGACATGGGGGCTTACCACTATGTTTATCAGTTTAGGACAGAAGGGTTTACCACTATGTGTGTCAGCTTAGGACGGAAGGGCTTACCACTATGTGTGTCAGCTTAGGACATGAGGGCTTACCACTATGTGTGTCAGCTTAGGACAGAAGGGCTTACCACTACGTCTGTCAGCTTAGAAGAGAAAGGCTTACCACTATGTGTGTCAGTTTAGGACAGGAGGGCTAACCACTATGTTTGTCAGCTTAGGACAGGAGGGCTTACCACTATGTGTGTCAGCTTAGGACAGGGCTAACCACTATGTGTGTCAGCTTAGGACATGAGGGCTTACCACTGTGTGTGTCAGTTTAGGACAGAAGGGTTTACCACTATGTGTGCCAGCTTAGGACAGGAGGGCTTACCACTATGTGTGTCAGTTTAGGACAGAAGGGTTTACCACTATGTCTGTCAGCATGGGGCAGAGGGGTTTACCACTACGTCTGTCAGCTTAGAAGAGAAAGGCTTACCACTATGTGTGTCAGTTTAGGACAGGAGGGCTAACCACTATGTTTGTCAGCTTAGGACATGCGGGCTTACCACTATGTGTGTCAGCTTAGGACAGGAGGGCTAACCACTATGTTTGTCAGTTTAGGACATGAGGGCTTACCACTGTGTGTGTCAGTTTAGGACAGAAGGGTTTACCACTATGTGTGTCAGTTTAGGACAGAAGGGTTTACCACTATGTGTGTCAGCTTAGGACAGGAGGGTTTACCACTACGTGTGTCAGTTTAGAACAGAAGGGTTTACCACTGTGTCTGTCAGCATGGGGCAGAAGGGTTTATCACTATGTCTGTCAGAATGGGGTAGAAGGGTTTACCACTGTGTCTGTCAGCATGGGGCAGAAGGGTTTACCACTATGTCTGTCAGCCGTATGGCAGAAGGGTTTACTACCACGTTTGTTAGCATAGGATTCCAGATATCACGATCCTGTGAAAAATCTACTCACACCATCCAACGAGACATTATTTTTCGAGTTGTTCTGAGATGAAGATTAAATTGCATGTAAAACCACATCAATAATTTAGTGTAAATATGTTTCGGCCAAGGTTCACTTCGGGTTATTTCAATACCATATTCCTGCACAATTGAGATCCAATTCACCATAAAAGGACGTGAGCGACATGTTAGGTTTCATGAATATTCACTCATAATCATGATGATGCATCTCATGACTCATGCTCAGTGCATATTCATGAAACCTAACATTTCATCTGTTGATGGCCACTACAAAATGTTCTCAAACCAAACATTAATATTGCTCCAAACCTTTGATTATTTGCGAAGATGGAGATAAGGATGGGGCAAGTCTGCTGCCTCTGTAATAAGATATCAGGGTTATCATTTAAAAAAAGTTCAAAGCAAATGTTTAATTACCTTCAACAAATAGTTGTTCCATTTCAGAAGCTTTTAGATTTTCATGTCGCCGTGTTTCAAAGCCTAATTTTCCAAAGGCTTGGTATATCTTACTGGTATCAACATCAGCTCCCTCTCTCTTTTCAAATGTCTTAAAATGTGTATTAGATATGATTAAAGCTATACTTTTTTTGGGATAGCGCTGTTTGGTAAGGTCATACACATGGCCTGAACTCTCATCCACGTCAGTTGTCTGGCGATAACTCCACTGGCCCACATCAGATGTCTGGCGATAACTCCAATGGCCCACATCAGGCGTCTGGTGATGACTAGCCTGGCCCACATCAGATGTCTGTTGATAACTGGACTGGCCCACAGAAGATTCTGGTTAAGAATGAAACAATCTACCTCTTAGTCACAGTCAAATGATGAGCTGTTAATCTAATGTTTACACCCTGTTTAGACAGAGTCAAATGGCGAGCTGTCTGCTGTTAATCTAATGTTTACACCCTGTTTAGTCACAGTCAAATGATGAGCTGTTAATCTAATGTTTACACCCTGTTAGTCACAGTCAAATGATGAGCTGTCTGCTGTTAATCTAATGTTCGCACCGCGTTCGTCACAGTCAAATGATGAGCTGTTAATCTAATGTTTATACCCTGTTTAGTCACAGTCAAATGATGAGCTGTTAATCTAATGTTTACACCCTGTTTAGTCACAGCCAAATGATGAGCTGTTAATCTAATGTTTACACCCTGTTTAGTCACAGTCAAATGATGAGCTGTTAATCTAATGTTTACACCCTGTTAGTCACAGTCAAATGATGAGCTGTCTGCTGTTAATCTAATGTTCGCACCGCGTTCGTCACAGTCAAATGATGAGCTGTTAATCTAATGTTTATACCCTGTTTAGTCACAGTCAAATGATGAGCTGTTAATCTAATGTTTACACCCTGTTTAGTCACAGTCAAATGATGAGCTGTTAATCTAATGTTTACACCGCGTTCGTCACAGTCAAATGATGAGCTGTCTGCTGTTAATCTAATGTTTACACCGCGTTCGTCACAGTCAAATGATGAGCTGTTAATCTAATGTTTACACCGCGTTCGTCACAGTCAAATGATGAGCTGTCTGCTGTTAATCTAATGTTTACACCGCGTTCGTCACAGTCAAATGATGAGCTGTTAATCTAATGTTTACACCCTGTTTAGTCACAGTCAAATGATGAGCTGTTAATCTAATGTTTACACCCTGTTTAGTCACAGTCAAATGATGAGCTGTTAATCTAATGTTTACACCGCGTTCGTCACAGTCAACTGATGAGCTGTCTGCTGTTAATCTAATGTTTACACCGCGTTCGTC
Organism: Lepidochitona cinerea; assembly: GCA_963971465.1. NCBI lineage: Eukaryota > Metazoa > Mollusca > Polyplacophora > Chitonida > Tonicellidae > Lepidochitona > Lepidochitona cinerea. The sequence goes on from OZ020551.1 coordinate 6,822,585, forward strand.
ACAATCAAATGATGAGCTGTTAATCTAATGTTTATACCCTGTTTAGTCACAGTCAAATGATGAGCTGTCTGCTGTTAATCTAATGTTTACACCCTGTTTAGTCACAGTTAAATGATGAGCTGTCTGCTGTTAATCTAATGTTTATACCGCGTTCGTCACAGTCAAATGATGAGCTGTTAATCTAATGTTTACACCGCGTTAGTCACAGTCAAATAATGAGCTGTTAATCCAGTGTTTACACCTTGTTAGTCACAGTCAAATGATGAGCTGTTAATCTAATGTTTACACCCTGTTTAGTCACAGTCAAATGATGAGCTGTTAATCTAATGTTTACAGCTTGCTAGTCACAGTCAAATGATGAGCTGTCTGCTGTTAATCTAATGTTTACACCCTGTTAGTCACAGTCAAATGATGAGCTGTTAATCTAATGTTTACACCCTGTTTAGTTACAGTTAAATGATGAGCTGTTAATCTAATGTTTACACCCTGTTTAGTCACAGTCAAATGATGAGCTGTTAATCTAATGTTTACATCCTGTTTAGTCACAGTCAAATGGTGAGCTGTCTGCTGTTAATCTAATGTTTACACCCTGTTAGTCACAGTCAAATGGTGAGCTGTCTGCTGTTAATCTAATGTTTACACCCTGTTAGTCACAGTCAAATGGTGAGCTGTCTGCTGTTAATCTAATGTTTACACCCTGTTAGTCACAGTCAAATGATGAGCTGTCTGCTGTTAATCTAATGTTTACACCCTGTTAGTCACAGTCAAATGGTGAGCTGTCTGCTGTTAATCTTATGTTTACACCCTGTTAGTCACAGTCAAATGATGAGCTGTTAATCTAATGTTTACACCCTGTTCGTCACAGTCAAATGATGAGCTGTTAATCCAATGTTTACACCATGTTAGTCACAGTCAAATGATGAGCTGTCTTCTGTCAATCTAATGTTTACACCCTGTTTAGTCACAGTCAAATGATGGGCTGTTAATCCAATGTTTACACCCTGTTAGTCACAGTCAAATGATGCGCTGTCTGCTGTTAATCTAATGTTTACACCCTGTTTAGTCAAAGTAAAATGATGCGCTGCCTGCTGTTAATCTAATGTTTACACCCTGTTTAGTCACAGTCAAATGATGAGCTGTCTGCTGTTAATCTAATGTTTACACCCTGTTTAGTCACAGTCAAATGATGAGCTGTCTGTTGTTAATCTAATGTTTACACCCTGTTTAGTCACAGTCAAATGATGAGCTGTTAATCTAATGTTTACACCCTGTTAGTCACAGTCAAATGATGAGCTGTTAATCTAATGTTTACACCCTGTTTAGTCACAGTCAAATGATGAGCTGTTAATCTAATGTTTACACCCTGTTTAGTCACAGTCAAATGATGCGCTGTCTGCTGTTAATCTAATGTTTACACCCTGTTTAGTCACAGTCAAATGATGAGCTGTCTGCTGTAAATCTAATGTTTACACCCTGTTTAGTCACAGTCAAATGATGAGCTGTCTGCTGTAAATCTAATGTTTGCACCCTGTTAGTCACAGTCAAATGATGAGCTGTTAATATAATGTTTACACCCTGTTAGTCACAGTCAAATGATGAGCTGTCTGCTGTTAATCTAATGTTTACACCCTGTTTAGTCACAGTCAAATGATGAGCTGTTAATCTAATGTTTACACCCTGTTTAGTCACAGTCAAATGATGCGCTGTCTGCTGTTAATCTAATGTTTACACCCTGTTTAGTCACAGTCAAATGATGAGCTGTCTGCTGTTAATCTAATGTTTACACCCTGTTTAGTCACAGTCAAATGATGAGCTGTCTGCTGTTAATCTAATGTTTACACCCTGTTTAGTCACAGTCAAATGATGAGCTGTTAATCTAATGTTTACACCCTGTTTAGTCACAGTCAAATGATGAGCTGTTAATCTAATGTTTACACCGCGTTCGTCACAGTCAAATGATGAGCTGTCTGCTGTTAATCTAATGTTTACACCCTGTTTAGTCACAGTCAAATGATGAGCTGTTAATCTAATGTTTACACCGCGTTCGTCACAATCAAATGATGAGCTGTTAATCTAATGTTTATACCCTCTTTAGTCACAGTCAAATGATGAGCTGTCTGCTGTTAATCTAATGTTTACACCCTGTTTAGTCACAGTCAAATGATGAGCTGTCTGCTGTTAATCTAATGTTTACACCGCGTTCGTCACAGTCAAATGATGAGCTGTTAATCTAATGTTTACACCGCGTTAGTCACATTCAAATAATGAGCTGTTAATCCAGTGTTTACACCTTGTTAGTCACCGTCAAATGATGAGCTGTTAATCTAATGTTACCACCCTGTTTAGTCACAGTCAAATGATGAGCTGTCTGCTGTTAGTCTAATGTTTACACCCTGTTTAGACACAGTTAAATGATGAGCTGTTAATCTAATGTGTACACCCTGTTTAGTCACAGTCAAATGATGAGCTGTTAATATAATGTTTACACCCTGTTAGTCACAGTCAAATGATGAGCTGTTAATCTAATGTTTACACCCTGTTCGTCACAGTCAAATGATGAGCTGTTAATCTAATGTTTACACCCTGTTTAGTCACAGTCAAATGATGAGCTGTTAATCTAATGTTTACACCCTGTTTAGACACAGTTAAATGATGAGCTGTTAATCTAATGTGTACACCCTGTTTAGTCACAGTCAAATGATGAGCTGTTAATCTAATGTTTACATCCTGTTTAGTCACAGTCAAATGATGAGCTGTCTGCTGTTAATCTAATGTTTACACCCTGTTTAGTCACAGTCAAATGATGAGCTGTTAATCTAATGTTTACATCCTGTTTAGTCACAGTCAAATGATGAGCTGTCTGCTGTTAATCTAATGTTTACACCCTGTTAGTCACAGTCAAATGACGAGCTGTTAATCCAATGTTTATACCCTGTTTAGTCACAGTCAAATTATGAGCTGTTAATATAATGTTTACACCCTGTTTAGTCACAGTCAAATGATGAGCTGTTAATATAATGTTTACACCCTGTTCGTCACAGTCAAATGATAAGCTGTTAATCTAATGTTTATACCCTGTTTAGTCACAGTCAAATGATGAGCTGTTAATCTAATGTTTACATCCTGTTTAGTCACAGTCAAATGATGAGCTGTTAATATAATGTTTACACCCTGTTTAGTTACAGTCAAATGATGAGCTGTTAATCTAATGTTTACACTCTGTTAGTCACAGTCAAATGATGAGCTGTCAATCTAATGTTTACACCTTGTTTAGTCACAGTCAAATGATGAGCTGTTAATCTAATGTTTACACCTTGTTTAGTCACAGTCAAATGATGAGCTGTTAATCTAATGTTTGCACCCTGTTAGTAACAGTCAAATGATGAGCTGTTAATCTAATGTTTACACCCTGTTAGTCACAGTCAAATGATGAACTGTTAATCTAATGTTTACACCCTGTTAGTCACAGTCAAATGATGAGCTGTCAATCTAATGTTTACACCCTGTTTAGTCACAGTCAAATGATGAGCTGTTAATCTAATGTTTACACCCTGTTTAGTCACAGTCAAATGATGAGCTGTTAATCTAATGTTTACACCCTGTTCGTCACAGTCAAATGATGAGCTGTTAATCTAATGTTTACACCCTGTTTAGTCACAGTCAAATGATGAGCTGTTAATTTAATGTTTACACCCTGTTTAATCACAGCCAAATGATGAGCTGTTAATTTAATGTTTACACCCTGTTCGTCACAGTCAAATGATGAGCTGTTAATCTAATGTTTACACCCCGTATAGTCACAGCCAAATGATGAGCTGTTAATTTAATGTTTACACCCTGTTTAATCACAGCCAAATGATGAGCTGTTAATCTAATGTTTACACCCTGTTTAGTCAAAGTCAAATGATGAGCTGTCTGCTGTTAATCTAATGTTTACACCCTGTCTAGTCACAGCCAAATGATGAGCTGTTAATCTAATGTTTACACCCTGTTTAGTCAAAGTCAAATGATGAGCTGTCTGCTGTTAATCTAATGTTTACACCCTGTTTAGTCACAGCCAAATGATGAGCTGTTAATCTAATGTTTACACCCTGTTTAGTCAAAGTCAAATGATGAGCTGTCTGCTGTTAATCTAATGTTTACACCGCGTTCGTCACAGTCAAATGATGAGCTGTTAATCTAATGTTTACACCCTGTCTAGTCACAGCCAAATGATGAGCTGTTAATCTAATGTTTACACCCTGTTTAGTCACAGCCAAATGATGAGCTGTTAATCTAATGTTTACACCCTGTCTAGTCACAGCCAAATGATGAGCTGTTAATCTAATGTTTACACCCTGTTTAGTCAAAGTCAAATGATGAGCTGTCTGCTGTTAATCTAATGTTTACACCGCGTTCGTCACAGTCAAATGATGAGCTGTTAATCCAATGTTTACACCCTGTCTAGTCACAGCCAAATGATGAGCTGTTAATCTAATGTTTACACCCTGTTTAGTCAAAGTCAAATGATGAGCTGTCTGCTGTTAATCTAATGTTTACACCCTGTTTAGTCACAGCCAAATGATGAGCTGTTAATCTAATGTTTACACCCTGTTTAGTCACAGTCAAATGATGAGCTGTTAATCTAATGTTTACACCCTGTTTAGTCACAGTCAAATGATGAGCTGTTAATCTAATGTTTACACCCTGTTTAGTCAAAGTCAAATGATGAGCTGTTAATCTAATGTTTACACCCTGTTTAGTCAAAGTCAAATGATGAGCTGTCTGCTGTTAATCTAATGTTTATACCGCGTTCGTCACAGTCAAATGATGAGCTGTTAATCTAATGTTTACACCCTGTTTAGTCACAGCCAAATGATGAGCTGTTAATCTAATGTTTACACCCTGTTTAGTCAAAGTCAAATGATGAGCTGTTAATCTAATGTTTACACCCTGTTCGTCACAGTCAAATGATGAGCTGTTAATCTAATGTTTACATCCTGTTTAGTCACAGCCAAATGATGAGCTGTTAATCTAATGTTTACACCCTGTTTAGTCACAGCCAAATGATGAGCTGTTAATCTAATGTTTACACCCTGTTTAGTCACAGCCAAATGATGAGCTGTTAATCTAATGTTTACACCCTATTTAGTCACAGTCAAATGATGAGCTGTCTGCTGTTAATCCAATGTTTACACCCTGTTTAGTCACAGTCAAATGATGAGCTGTCTGCTGTTAATCCAATGTTTACACCCTGTTTAGTCACAGTCAAATGATGAGCTGTCTGCTGTTAATCTAATGTTTACACCCTGTTAGTCACAGTCAAATGATGAGCTGTCTGCTGTTAATCTAATGTTTACACCCTGTTAGTCACAGTCAAATGATGAGCTGTCTGCTGTTAATCTAATGTTACCACCCTGTTTAGTCACAGTCAAATGATGAGCTGTCTGCTGTTAATCTAATGTTAACACCCTGTTTAGTCACAGTCAAATGATGAGCTGTTAATCTAATGTTTACACCCTGTTTAGTCACAGTCAAATGATGAGCTGTCTGCTGTTAATCTAATGTTTACACTCTGTTAGCCACAGTCAAATGATGAGCTGTTAATCTAATGTTTGCACCCTGTTAGTCACAGTCAAATGATGAGCTGTTAATATAATGTTTACACCCTGTTAGTCACAGTCAAATGATGAGCTGTTAATCTAATGTTTACACCCTGTTATTCACAGTCAAATGATGAGCTGTTAATCTAATGTTTACACCCTGTTAGTCACAGTCAAATGATGAGCTGTTAATCTAATGTTTACACCCTGTTAGCCACAGTCAAATGATGAGCTGTTTATCTAATGTTTACACCCTGTTCGTCACAGTCAAATAATGAGCTGTTAATCTTTACACCCTGTTTAGTCACAGTCAAATGATGAGCTGTTTATCTAATGTTTACCCCCTGTTCGTCACAGTCAAATAATGAGCTGTTAATCTTTACACCCTGTTAGTCACAGTCAAATGATGAGCTGTTAATCTAATGTTTACACCCTGTTAGTCACAGTCAAATAATGAGCTGTTCATCTTTACACCCTGTTTAGTCACAGTCAAATGATGAGCTGTTAATCTAATGTTTACACCCTGTTAGTCACAGTCAAATGATAAGCTGTCAATCTAATGTTTACACCCTGTTAGTCACAGTCAAATGATGAGCTGTTAATCTAATGTTTACACTCTGTTAGTCACAGTCAAATTATGAGCTGTTAATCTAATGTTTACACCCTGTTCGTCACAGTCAAATGTTGTGGGATGGAGTTTATCATGTGTTGTTTGTTATAACTGTGCTGTTTGTCATAACCATGTTATTTGTTAATTGTATGTTGTCAGATGGAGTTCATAACCATTTTTGTTATAACTGTGCTGTTTGTCATAACCGTGTTGTTTGTTAATCGTAGGTTGTGAGATGGAGTTCATGTTGTTTGTTATATCTGTGCTGTTATAACAAACTGTGCTGTTTTGTCATAACCGTGCTGGTTGTTAATCGTAGGTTGTGAGATGGAGATTATAACCGTGTTGTTTGTTAATTGTAGGTTATGTGATGGAGAGTATAAGCGTAGTGTATGTGTATGTTTGTTACATAGGTTTTTTCTGTGCTGGGGGGGGGGGGGGCGGATTTATGGGGTTCAATCTAAGTCTACCGATGTTCTTGCCATAGTTAAGATGTGTAACCATTGTCAATGTGTTACAAAAGGATTCCAAAAAATTCTAAGACCAAGGCTAAGTTCCTGTCAGTCGTCAACCTAATGAAATATCATAGGTTTTATAGTTTATTACAACAAATTATGGAGTATCTAAAAAAGAAACTTTGCCAGAATATTATTTAAGATATCCATCTCTTCAAAAATGTTCCGCCTTAATGAATATAAATTATAGACCTCATCTTGTGAAATTATGCAAATTTGTTAAGTCTCTTATACACTTCTTCAAAAACCCTATGTAAAAAGGATCTAAATGATATACCTCTTTTTAACACAATTAGAAACTTGTCTCCATGGTTATTTTAGACAAAGAAGATTTTCCCTGTGCCCGTGTGTTTTAGTGTTCATAAATATACTGAACCGCAAAAGAAACGTCATTATTCAGATGTTGATAAATGCATATATTATCATAATTTTCAATAATTTTTCTCGTTTGATATCCTTGCTAGACCTGGTTTGAAGCCAGTGGTCAGGAAAGTTTGATTTCTGATCATGTTACTAATATGCAAAACACGTCGTCAAAGCACAGACTTTACCGAAGTAATGATGGGGTGCTTTTTCGGTTCGTTTTGCCTGAAGGTCACAATACACGTGTGTTGCGAGGTGTCATCCCTATAAAAAAGCCACCGAGCATGCACCGAATTATTCACAGTTTGACATGCCACGACTGTAACGGGAGCAGTGAGACCAAGCCTTGGGAAGACTTCATGCTGGCCAGACTACAAGACCTGTGGCAAACCACTTCAATGTTCATGTCCGAACGATATACCGCCTGCAGCAACGGGTTCAGCAATTGCAAGGACAACCATTGGCAATCTCCAGAGAACAATCAGTGACGACACGGTGCACAGGCGTTTGAGGTATGCAAATGTCAGATGTCACAGGCCTTACAGGGGTCCGATCTTCACTACTCGACATCACAGCGCTCGACTGTAATGGGCCACACAGCATCGGATTTGGCGTCACCGGGAGTGGAGAACTGTAGTCTTCTCCGATGAAAGCCGGTATTGCATCTCGACAGTTGATGGGCGAATGAGAATGTGGCGTAGACGAGGGAAGCGTTTTGCAGATGAGTTTGTTCTGGAAAGAAACGCGCGGGGAGGTCCCAGCATTATGGTATGGCGTGCTATAGCACTGAATCAAAAAAAAATAGGCCTTATGGTGTTCCAGAATGTTGGTCCTGGTAGAGAAAATGGTGTAAACAGCTGCCCGTTACATCGATCAGGCACTGAGACCCTTCATCGTGCCCCATTGCTCGTCATGGAAATCATGTCTTCCAGCAGGAAAACGCACAAGTCCATACTGCCAGAGCAGCGAGAGACTTCCTCCGTCAAAACAACATACACACTCTTCAATGGCCTGCTCTCAGTCCAGACTTAAATCCGATAGAACACTTGTGGGGCGAGATTCAGAGGAGGCTCAATCTCGTGCGGCCAAGGCCGACACCTGCAGCTGAACCTACTCAGGCGTATCACAGAGTTTGGACCCAAGTTCCTATCACCTTTATCAACCGTCTCATCCACTCAATGTTCAGTCGATGCAACGCTGTAATCAACGCCCATGGTGGTCACACACATTATTGACTTCCATATCGCACTGTGGCGCCACCTGTCCTCACTTTCATTTGCAATTCTCTAACATTTGTCAGCCAATGATGATGATCAATCACGTCAAATTTGGAATTATTCCGTTGATAAGTGTGTTGTTCACATCGATTTGAAATACACTGATTATCAAGAAAGGAGTGACGTTTTGTTTTGCGGTTCAGAATATAAGAAGACTGAATTGGTATACATGCATTTAATACAGAGAAACAACTGTTAACCTCACCTGGCTCTGAATCATCCATTTTGCGAGAAAAAATCTTTGTTTACAAAAATCAGCAGGGAACAAGATGAGATATCTGCAATGGAACAAGATTGTATTGTTCATACACGGCATTAAAGGGAAAGAAAATCGAATCTTTAGACTAGTTTAGATGGAAAGAGTAGAGTTCATTTAGTCCAAAAAAACTGTCCGATGTATGTTTTATCCCCTCGTAAGAGAATAATCGAAATTTGAAGGTGGCGTTACAATAGAGAATAAGCTCCATAGGCCGTTCACAAGGCCGCCACCATTTTTTCATTAGTTTTATCCAATAATTGTTGAATAAAAATTTAAGTGCGTTATTTAGTAGTCATGTGATGCAATTTAGCCAATGGCTGGCTAAGCAATGGCGCGGGGTTGCATACTGACATATATATTCGGAGACAATCTTCCCACTTCAAGTTTGTCGCCATGTTTTTTTGGACCTAAATCTACCATTATACATTAGAGAGCGGTAAAAATACGTCATTATTGATCTAAAAATAGCTATACCAACATCACGTCATCCTAAAACGGAAAAATGGCTACACAGATAAGTAACTGAAAGAACATACTTCTGTCTGTTTTTATTAGCTTGAGGGTCACTGGAGGTAATTGACGTGAAATGTTTTAAGCACTTTGAAGGTTGTTATCGACGATAATCCCTATGTATTTCTAGAGATTTCCCCTCCTTTAAGTTCGTGGCTAAACAAATAAAGCCTATAGCAAATCCCAAACGAAACTGACTAAAGTCAAACTCCTGCCTGTCGTCAACCTAATGAAATATCATGGGTTGTGGTTTATTATAACAACTTATGATTGGGTATAAAGGTCTAAATGATATGCCCCTTTTTACCACAATAAGAAACTTATCTTCATGGATATATTAGGCAAGAAGATTTTCCCTGTGCCCGTGTGTTTTAGTGTTCAAAAATATAAAATAAGCTATGCAGATTTGCTACATATAAAAGTCACCCAAACCATTGCTATGGCTCTCATACAATATAGATGATGTATTGTTAAATAGATATTTGTATTGCATGTATGCCAAGTCTTTCCTTTGATGAGGGAACTTGAATGATTAATATGCTATCCAGAAAAAAGAAAATGGACAGAGGATACAAATACTACAGATTCTTAATAGCAAAGTTTTCCCTTAGTTATATTCCACTTTTTCAGTCCAGCCCAAATAATTTGGTGACGTTGTGCCCTGTTTTTAAATGAGTCCATTAAGAGATGCCCCGTCCCAAATTTCTGGCCAGTAAGTGCCCTTTAAAGTTGCATGAGCGGGCAAAAATCTCACTTTTTTCATAAGTTCTGATCGTCACGACAGTAAGAAGCTTTGAGAGCCATCGAAAACTAAATAAATGGCGTTGGAATGGGTAAAACCCATACAGTATGTGGCCTGTACGAACATAAAACGTGTTCGAAAAGTAAACATAATTTAAATAACCGGGACGACCACTCATTCATTCTAAGCCAAAGTTAGTTCAAAACAATACTTTATCGTAGGTTTTCGAGACTAGAAGCACTAAAAAGCTTCTGAATCCTACGTCTTGAGCCAATAATTTTAACATTCTGTTTTAACATCAAAATATCAACATTTTGGCAGCTCATGCCACTTTAAGTTTAATATCCCCCAACTTCAAAATACCCTCTAAAATAGCACCCATAGCCTACTTGACGTCAGAGAGAATAACAGAAAATTGGAAAAAACAATTACCGAGTAATTAGTGGTAATTCCGTGTTACATTGTTTACTGTCTGTTGGACGGTTTCGGGTGGATGTAAACAGAGGTCTAACATGGGTAAACTACGGTGGCTTGAATAGGACATTGGAGTCTTTTTAGTTTTAAAATTTTTTTGTGAGTTATGAATTTTTTTTTCGTTTCAAACTTTTTTTTTTAGTCTTAAATTATTTTTTTTAGTTTTGAATTTTTTTCTCCTTTTCAAATTTTATTTTCAGTTTTGAATTTTTTTTCAGGAGGTTTTCTCCTAGGTTGAAAGTCACATGACTATTCACCTCGGTGAAAAATCATGTGACCAACAAGATACCTGCCAGCCCTGTGCAAGCCGCTTTTTGGTAGCACACATCAACGGTGTGAAACAGCTTTGGAAATTGCATGCGTGAACCGATTTCTCTATGTAAATACAAAAAAAGAAAACCAAAACGCCCCTTACGTCCCCGATCTTTATCACTGCACACACCCAACAGCTGGCAGCCATCGTGTTACTATTGTCGGTCATGTGACTTCCCACCTGGGCGAAAACCTCCTAAAAAAACATTCAAAACTGAAAAAAAAAATTGAAAACTAAAAATAAAATTAAAAAAAAGTTTGAAACGAAAATAAAAATTAATAACTAAAAACAAAGATTCATAACTAAAAAAAAGATTTAAAATAAAAATAAAAATTTGAAACTAAAAAAAAAGTTTTAAACTAAAAGGATTCCAATGTCCTATTCAAGCCACCGTAGTAAACCCTACTACAGTGAGTTGTGAAACCGTAACTAATATTTATCGATCTAATAAAATGTGAATTGTCCACCCACTTTAGTTTATTTCTACATTATATAACCAGGACAAACCCATAAAAAGGTTAAAAAACGCAAAATGAGCGACCAGGCTGTACAAACCAGCTGCAAATGAACTCAAAAAATCTTTTTTAAACTCGCCATTTAACGGTCTATCAGAAGAAAGAAATTACCACTGATCATTCCAACACGTTCCCAATCAGTGTATGGCACTAAAATGAGGGATTTCTTGTAAGCCTAACATGTAACCCTACAATAATAACCTGTATTGCAAGACCTTTGGGCAGAAATACTTGTTAAAAATCAAAAATATAATCGGCACTACATCATCTCATAAATACATTCTAAAACAAGGTGGCAGCGTATCAAGGCAAAATGTGATAAGGACGAGGGAATACGTTTCAAGGTATTTTATATGTATTAAGAGAGTAGCAATCATTTTAACAAAACAGATTATCGGCGGCTTAGACGTGATCTACCAGAATTATATCGGATATCACATGTTGCTGTTTACAATGTTAACGACGTCGACAGGAGTGGCCTCCCTTTATGTTCATGCAACATGTCACTCACTCGCTTTAAAGTTGATATGAATGGCGGTAGGATCAATCTCTATTTTAGATTGATATCTCAACGAATGGCGGTAGGATCAATCTCTATTTTAGATTGAGTTTTAGACATGTCTGGTCAAATTATACTTAAAAACTTGATAGAATAATACTATTATACAACACACTTTAAGCATAATAAAGCAGTTATGAAACTCCGTAAATATTCATGGTGTAATCTCAATATTTCGACTTTAATTAAGTCATCGTCAGGAGAATTATGACTACATCAAAAGACAGTGTGCTTTTATATAACAGACAGAATACAATGGTGGTTGACACTAAGAAGGCATGGGAGATTAACATTTTGTTACAATAGAGCAGGGTTCTAAAGGGCAGTCATAATACCTAGGCAGGCTAATAAATTAAGTAAACATCTGTCACTGAAAACATCTGTCACTGAAAACATTGCTAGGTCATATGCATACATTCACAATATTAATTGGTAAAGTTTATTATTGTGAATGTATGCATCAATCTAAACAGAGAAGTTAAAGGGGCATGAGCTGCCAAAATGTTGATATTTTGACGTTGATACAGAACGTTTAAATTATCGGCTATTTTTCCTAAGACGTATAATTCAAAGACTTTTTAGTGCGCCTAGTCTCGGGAATGTACGTTAAAGTATTGTTTTGAGATAACTTTTGCTTAGAATGAATGAATGGTCGTCCCGGTTATTTAAATTTGTTTACTTTTCGAACACGTTTTCGGTTCGTACCGGCCACATACTGTATGGATTTTCCTCATTCCAACGCCAATCATTTAGTTTTTCGATGGCCTGTAGAGCCTCTTACTGTCGTGACGATCAGAAATTATGAAAAAGTGTGAATTTCGGCAGCTCATGCCACTTTAATCTTAGCATGCGAGACTTAGTTCTGAAGCGAAGGGGAGGTAAGCATGTGGGCACGATTGTGTATGCATATGACCTAGCAATGTTTTCAGTGACAGATGTTTACTTAAACATTTACTTTTCCTTACTACTTTATCATGTTAAGTTGTTCAGTGGATCAAATAGACACTTTAAGCACATGTAACATTTAAGTAGTGACCCAGGAGTGCGTAAGTAAAACAGGATGAGACACACCCTGAGAAAAATAGTCTATAGAATTGCTATAGAACGCATTCTATAGAATTCCAATAAGAAAGTTCAATTGAATTTCAATAGAGTAATGAGCCACGTGTTCTATAGAAATAAAGTGTACTATAGAAAATATTTTAAATTCTACAGGACTTTATATCTAAGAAAACAATCCCAAACGAAAGTTTATTTAAAGGGGCATGAGCTGCCAAAATGTTGATATTTTGACGTAAACACAGAATGTTGAAATTATCGGCTATTTTTCTCAAGACGTATAATTCAGAAGCTTTTTAGTACTTCTAGTCTCAAAAATGTACGATAAAGTATTGTTTTGAACTAACTTTGACTTAGAATGAATGAATGGTCGTCCCGGTTATTTAAATTTTGCTACTTTTCGAACACGTTTTCGGTTCGTACATGGCACATACTGTATGGATTTTCCTCATTCCAACGCCAATCATTTAGTTTTTCGATGGCCTTCAAAGCCTCTTACTGTCGTAACGATTAGAAATTATGAAAAAAGTGTGAATTTTGGCAGCTCATGCCACTTTAATGTCTAAAAATTCTTGTTCCCAATTAACTTTGATCCTTGTGTTGAGTTGTTGTATTACAATACTAAATTATTGATCTGTGGTTTTACACCATTCTTAAGATTATTTCACTTATATGGTGGTGAATGGTGCTTTGATTATTGTGGTGGGTTATATTAAACCAGAACACCATAAACCCTCTGTAAACCCATGGTCTGTACGTAGCATTTCTTTGCGACCTTCCCACATAAATAAGCGCACAGGGACATATACCAGCAAGTACTTCTGACAAATTTAACCCACAGCCATGCACGTATTGGCCTGAGGCGTTGTATGAAGCGAGGCTATACAGCGATCGTTTAGCAGCGTTTTGTCAACGTAACGCTAGGCCATGCATGCTAGAATGCACAGAATATGATCTCTTGGAAAGCAAATGATTGTATCCGTAACCAAGAGATATCTCAATCCCTTCAAAAATTTTCTATAGAATTCCTATAGAACGCACTCTATGGAATTCCAATAAGAAAGTTCAATTGAATTTCAATAGAGTAATGAGCCCCATGTTCTATAGAGATAAAGTGTACTATAGAAAATGTTTTAAATTCTATAGAACTATATTTCTAATAAAACAATCCCAAACGAAAGTTTTATTTATTGTCTAAAACTCATGTTCCCAATTAACTTTGATCCTTGTGTTGAGCTGTTGTATTACAATACTAAATTATTGACCTGTGGTTTTACGCCATTCTTAAGATTATTTCACTTATATGGTGGTGCATGGTGCCTTGATTATTGTGATAATATCTAAGCAGAACACTATAGGTCCTCTGTAAATCTATGGTCTGTGTTTAGCAATTTCCTTGCGATCTCCCCACATCAATAAGCACACAGGGACATATACCAGCAATGACTTCTGACAAATTTACCGCAAGGCCACGTATTGGCCGGCGGCGCTGTATGACGGGAGGCTATACAGCGATCGTTTAGCAGCGTTTGTCAACGTAACACTAGGCCACAGCTAGGCCACACATGCTAGAATGCAGAGATATGATCTCTTGGAAAGCAAATGATTGTAGGCCTATCCATATCCAAGAGATATCTCAATATGTCTTAATATTCAGTACCGGTACTCAAACCCGGGATAATAAAAATATGTGGAATCTCCGGAAACATGCAAACAAAGAGGTAGTACCTGTATTAAGTGTTCTACAGAAAGAAATGAGAATCATATAGGATGCTGCTGAGTTCTATAGAAAAATGAAGAATCCTTCAGTCTTATAGAAATTCAGTCCCTTGTCCTATAGAAATTCAGTCCCTTGTCCGATAGAAATTCATTTAAACCATACAGTTCTATAGAACTATTGGCGAGTTCCTATATATTTTCCCAGATATTCTATAAGAAATGGTTGTTCTATTAAAACTGCTTTAGTTCTATAGAATTCTTTAGATTGTCTATAGAACATTTTGGCAGGGCATGAGTGCGGCTACAGTCTGCTGTGTAAACTTGCTGTACCAGTATTCTCGTTATTTTGGGATGACACTTTCTTGAAAATATGGTAGAAATTCTTCTACCGATTTTTGGGTGATACCCGAAACGGGAATCGAACCCGGGTCCCAGAGTATGGCACCTATCGCCAGCAGTACCAGCAGTGGAAAATATGGTAGAAATTCTTCTACCGATTTTTGGGTGACACCCGAAACGGGAATCGAACCCGGGTCCCAGAGTATGGCACCTATCGCCAGCAGTACCAGCAGTGCCGCCAGTGTCAGCACAAACAATTCTTAGGAATGCTTATAGCCTAGTGAAAAAAGCTCTCAAAGACTAGCCACACTCCTGTGTCTCTATCCTGTTTTACTTATTTGCCAGTCAGGAAGAAACTCATTAATTAAGTTGAATAATATTAATAATAACACTATTTAATACTAGTAATAAGTAATGACGACCGGCTTTGGAGTGTTTATTTTGTGAAATTTGGAAAACCTATGACAGGAACATTGAGCCTGGCTACCTACCTCTACCTACCTATATCGCTGCTAAATAGACTCCTGCGTGTACCTTTATCTGACTATATTAATAATCGTGCAGACAAAGAAACGGAGAAGTTCTGAAAATACAGACAGTGAATCCCCGAGGGGAATCCCTGAGGGGAATCCCGGATAGAAATCGCAAGTGAAATTGGGAGAAACCAAAGGGAGGTAAGCTTAATAAACCCAACAAAGGAATCCCGAATCGTACCCACATGCTTATCTCCCTTTGATTCAAAGTTTCTATTGATACTAAATGATTTTCTTTGTTCAGATTGACCAATCATCTGAGATTGACAGCATTCCCCCACTACATTCCCCCATTCCCACAGCACTTCCCCCATAGACTTCTGGCATAGACATAAGTGGATACAAATCTAAAGCCTTTTGAATCGCCGTTTGACATAGGTGGTGGTCTACCAATGCCATTGTGGCTGCTACTAGCCGCACACATGTGTCTCATCCTGTTTTACTTACTTGCCGGTCAGGGTGCTTCTTAAACTTACAACAATATTAATTATCCTTGTAAAAAATAAAAACAGTTTAAATTTTAATTTATTAATCTATGAGAAAAAAAAGCCAGAAACTTGTGAGCTCATGTAAAAAAAAATAAACTAAAGCAATATAGGCCTAGTGTCTGTGTTTATACTTACGGTCGTACTATTTGACGGAGATCGGCGGGCCATGATATATGGTGCCGGGCGATTTGACTTCCAGCCCGAATTTACAGTTGATACCATTGACATTTAACATTTAATGGAATAGGCCTAGTATAAGGCATTCTCTTACTCGCCGCCATAGTGTCTCACATCAAAATTAAACGTTACACCTGGAACTAATATATGATATTTCATGTCAGTCCCAGGTTACACCCAGCAGCTACATTTTTGTTTTTGCGTTTTCCCACTTCAATCGGCAAATGAACCGTTTACCACCAACTTGGTCAATATATCGAGTGATGCCAAAATTTATTCAAATACCCCGGTATGTGAAATCAAAATCAAATGTAAGTGGGCGTGGAAGATTATTAATCTGCAATGATAGACGACATTATGGGCCAATGATCGCGATCAGGAGCGATACAAATATCTGTCGACCATGCAGACCCGCCAAAGGGCAAATTAACAAGTAAACTCAATAAATCTAAATCAAAATTGAAACCAACGAACGTAAGTTCACAAATCTTGAATCTGCCTTCAAACTATCAACGAACGAAACATTTTAAATCAAAAGCAACAAGCTTTTAATTATTACGTTAGATCTGGGACTAATAGGAAAGGGGTTAGAAACGCCTTTGTATTACAACAAGACTATTTTCGGTCTAGAGGGCGACTTATTTTATGTTTGGCTGGTAATGTGAATCACCCCCTAGCCCGAACCACTGTCTCAAAGATATAAGTTTTGATTTAAACGATAATGACTGCACACGATAAATTACGCGACGCCAAATCCTGGATATTTACCTTTATTGAAAGAAGAGACCTTAGGCAAGATTTTCAGGCATACGGCTTGTACGTAACTGTTGTTTTAGGAACGATTCCTCCTAAGATACTTGCTATCTTCCACAAAAGTGACAAGAGAACAAACGACCATGACGTTTGTAAAAATTGTCAATAGACGATTGATAATGAAGTTTTTTTATGTTCTATTATTTTAAGTTTCGAATTAATTATCTCAATGCTAAAATTCACTGAAAAGGTTTCATATTCCCACCGAAATCCTGTACACTGCTATGGTTGTACAGCAGAAGTCAGTGCACAAGAAAGAAGTAGGTCATACGACGTGTATTGCGTGCAGTTAAAGTGTTATTATACTGCAGCTAGTGAATTATGAAATTTCTGAGTGAAGGTAATCCTTAGTTTTCACTTAAGTAAATAATAAAAGTTGTTTTTTATTTCCATGAAATCTTCTCGGAATGAAAAATAAATATGAGCTGGTATCTATTCAAAATATTTTTGAATCAGTTAAATTCTCCGTTTCAATAATTTATTCAATGTTCAATTTATTCAATTGTTTCGACGGTGCGTCACGGATGTCGCCAAAAATAGTCCGTAGTGGTGGACGGGGTTGGTGGTGGTGGTGATTAGATTTATTGGTGTGTGCCAGCCCAAATATAGGGCTGATTTACGCCACAACATTATATTAAAATGCTAGATCATCAAAATTTAAAGGAGGGGAAATCTGTTAAATGTTAACTTTCTAGTACCAAACTGAGGCTACTGAATATCAACTAGTCCAAATACCAAAAGGTGGCTAAGGGGAGGGCGTTGACTCCAGTTGGGAATGTGTGTTTCATGTTGTACAGTTGTGTATTTGTTTAGTGTCCTTTGTATGGTGAATATAGAGTTTTATCTGAAAAGTTTATGCCCAGACTTTGTTATATTGTTTACAAAATGGTAGCAGAACGTGGTTATACAGTTTTACACCAGTTTTGGAAATAATTAATGGAATTTTGTTGGAGTGGACTTTGATTAAGACAGTTGCTGTTGTTGTTGTTGTTTGTCCTCCACATTTCAAGAAAGATGGCTAGTGCTGGGAATTATAAAACTCCACCCATATTTTCAGAAAGTAAACCATATAAACATATGGGTGGATGAACTCAAAGTATGGCAGACAGTTACTGAATTAGATAAAAAAGCAAGCTTCAGCTACAGCACTTTCTTTACCTGAAGATAAAGGATCTGTCAGAGACAAAGTGTTTAGTGAACTTGGTGTTGAGAAACTAAATCAAGAGAATGGTGTAGAAACTTTGATTACTTTCATGGACTACATTTATAAAAAGGATCATAAAGACCGGCAATTGGTTTTAACAGGGGTCGATTACACTGACTCAGAACACCTCCTTGTTCACATGTCAAGATCTTTAAAAAAAATCTTTGGAAAACAATCAATGCCATCAAGTTCTACAGATTTGGGTGTTAGCGTGAAGGTCGAACCAACTTTTCTAGGGGAAGAAGTGATGTACACAACGCGAAGAGGTGGAAGTGGATTGAGATATAATAACAATCATTATGGACAAAGGAAGCGTGGCAGTTTTATGGGATATGGTGGATATAATCGGAATTATGGAAAATCTAGTGGTTTCACTTATGAGCGTAACAACAGTAGAAGGACAAGGAATCCTCTTGATATTGATGGAAAACCTATGAAATGCAATGTGTGTAAATCTATTTTCCATTCTGTTCGTTTATGTCCTGATGCTTATGAAAATTTTGAAAAAAATTCCTATACCAAATCAGCTGAAGAAGCTAATCTGTTTACAGGAAATCAGACTGATCAAATGCTTTTTTTGGTCAGTGAATCTTTAAATGCAGCTGTGTTAGACAGTGGTTGCACAGCAACAGTTGCTGGAGAAATGTGGATGAAAAACTATCTTGATACTTTAGACTGTGATAAACTAAGTCAAGTTGAACATATCAAGAGTGACAAAGTTTTTAAATTTGGTGGTGGTACTGTGTAAAAATCCAAAGAAAAAGTTACATTTCCTTGTGAAATAGCTGGTGTTAAATGTAAAGTGTCATCTGATGTTGTCGATAGTGATATTCCACTCTAACTTGGTAAACCAACGATGAAATCTGCCAAGGTCGTGTTGGACTTAGAAAATGACAAAGCCACCCTTTTTGGAAAAGAGGTTGACTTGATTTGTACTTCCTCTGGACATTATTGTGTCTCTCTTGATGAAATCTCTGCAGAAGAGACCTCAGATGTATTGGTTGCCATGGAAGAGAAAAGTATCTCAGATCAAAGGAAACTTATTACAAAACTGCATAAACAATTTGCCCATCCCTCAAGTCATCGTCTTCTCTTGTTGTTAAAGGATGCTAGGTTTTGTTTAGATTCTTGCAAGTCACTTGTGAATGAAGTAAGTGATAATTGTGAAGTTTGTAAACGATACAAGAAAACCCCGGCACGGCCAATAACTTGTCTACCTATTGCAACTAAATTTAATGAAGTTGTGGCAATGGATTTAAAGCATCGGAAAACTGGAACATACTTTTTACACCTAATTGATCTTGCCACAAGGTTTAGTCTAGCAGCTGTTATTTACAAAAAGACACCTTCTGTTATTATAGTAGTAAGCATGTCACTGCTGTCCAGTTTCGGTAGTCACTTTAGGCCAGTTTCGGTAGTCACTTTAGGCCAGTTTCGGTAGTCACTTTAGGCCAGTTTCACTTTAGGGCAGTTTAGTCGCTTTATATCAGTTTTTTTTATAACAAGCCAGCATGAGAACTATCTTAAGAATGTATGTATAGGTTTTTAAAAAAAAAAATAAAAAAAATAAGTATATATATGCAAAATAGTGTATACTGGTGTAACAACGGTCAAAGGGAGATAATCCTGGCCTGGAATACTTATTGGAGTTACCTGCCTTGGTCGTGTCGACATGTCTGGGCCCTGTTGTGGTTGTTTCGATCTAGCATGTTTAGGCAAGTTTGTATGATCGCCCCGAAAAAGTTTGGGCACGCTTTGTAGTTTGTTTTTATAACGTTTAGACACGTTGTGTCCTTGTGTTGAAATCTACTTTCCGTCAAACAAAGATGGCATAGCCAAAACATTGACTCTAACGGGTGCTTCTTGGAGGCGTCTGACTGAATCTTTTGATATCATTGAACAGTGTTTAACTATGAACAAAAGAAGTGAAAATCACATTTTGCTAGCCCAAGACGTATATTTACCTGTGAGTGAATATCTGGATGGAATTTTGATTCATATTCGTAAATGGAAACCCGGATTTTACACCGCTGAAAAACACGATCAAATGGAGATAATCCGAGGCTAGAATACTTTGAGGTATTGGAAGAGTTACATCCCTTGGGTACTGCGGCGATTCGTCTTTAAACGGGGATTCCCCACGTAAAACCCAGGCAGGTCTTATTGCACCACCGCTATGAAATGGGGATTTCCCATGACGTCAGCAGAACAGTTTCGGCCGTCGCTTTAGGATTGTCAAGTGATAATGATGAGGGTTGATAGTGTTTCTATTATTAAATCTATAAATATATACTCCACATGCGTCTATAGAGAGATTGTGTAAAGCTATAATCGATTATACATCGGTTAGCTAGTAACACTAAATAAATACAAAGAATGATATTACAGTAACTGTAACCAGCATGTTTATCGTTCTAATTACCTGGCACCCCGACAAGTCTGGGAGGGTGATTACAGTTATTACAGCCGGCATAATGGTTTAGAATGTAGAAAATTAAACATCGCGATTAAGCTTTATATACTATGAACAAAGAACAGACTTTTAGAAATACCCTCACTAACCGATAGGGATAATGGTGTAGGTTAAAATGTACACGAGCCAAACAGAAACACATATAGAAACATAGTCACACAGGGGACTAATTATTCCAGATTTAGAAAGTAAGGAAATGAAACATCTGAGATGACAACTGTCAGTGTCCATTCGCTGCTAGGATAGAAAATGACCTGTGAAATGTTCTTAAAGTATGTAACCTTACTACCACTAACAGACGCCCTGCGGGCGTTAAGCGGGCGTTCACGGGCGTTCATTCAAGATGAAAGTTTATTCGTACCATTACCTTAAGCATTACCTACGGCCGCTTTACGCCCGCCGGGCGTCTGTTTTATGTGCCCACAACGCCACCTGGGGGAAATTATATGCTATATAGAAGTACATCTCACTATACCAATATTATTAGTCCGCCGAGTGCCGTACATTAGACATGGGACTGTTTACATGCACCGAGTGTGGTCAAACTTTTACTCGGGATCATGATATGCGGCGTCATCAGGATAGGTATAACCATTATACAACATCACTTCAAAGTCACAATGAAGATCAAAACACTTCCTCAGAATATGGGAACCATCACTTCAACGACAATGTAACGAAAATCACAGAGTCAGAAAACAATGATTCTGCGGATAGTTGTGAAAGTCAAGAGACCTTAGATGAAAACACTCTGTCGTCAACGGAGGAAGAATCACAGGAAAGTGAAAGCTTTTCCTCGGCTGAGGAAGAGTCACAGGAAAACGGAAAGGCATCCTCAACGATGTGGGATAATCTTGTAACCAAGGCGATCGAACAGCACATCCCTGAAACAACTGACTCTATCGATGCAGAAAATGGTGACTACGAAACTTTGAGGCCAAAAATAACAAATACTCTTATGTCTTTATACAACGAAGAGAGTTTGTTTTTAGAGTCTATGAAAAAAGATCCAATCCATAAAAAAATTATGGCCACGAAACAATCACTTCAAGACAATTTTGACTTATCACCGAAAGAGGCCCTGTATAACGCTATAAAAATGAGGAAACCCTTATTTGACGATCTTTTACCAGCCACATACTCTGACACTCAAGAAAATGAGGACAGTGACTAAATCTAACCTTAACATAAAATTTTTATATATATGTTTTAAATTTGTTAATATAGTTTTGACTTTACATAGCCTAACTCAATAAAGATGTTGAACTATAAATAGAATGTCGAGTTAGTCATGTCTTTGGTCATTTACATACTGCCTTTCGTCTTGAATGAACGCCCGGGAACGGCCGCTTAACGCCCGGCGCCCGCTTAACGCCCGGGAACGACCGCTTAACGCCCGGGAACGGCCGCTTAACGCCCGGCGCCCGCTTAACGCCCGGGAACGACCGCTTAAAGCCCGTCCCCGGTTAACGCCCGCAGGGCGTCTGTTAGTGGTAGTAAGGTTACATACTTTAAGAACATTTCACAGGTCATTTTCTATCCTAGCAGCGAATGGACACTGACAGTTGTCATCTCAGATGTTTCATTTCCTTACTTTCTAAATCTGGAATAATTAGTCCCCTGTGTGACTATGTTTCTATATGTGTTTCTGTTTGGCTCGTGTACATTTTAACCTACACCATTATCCCTATCGGTTAGTGAGGGTATTTCTAAAAGTCTGTTCTTTGTTCATAGTATATAAAGTTTAATCGCGATGTTTAATTTTCTACATTCTAAACCATTATGCCGGCTGTAATAACTGTAATCACCCTCCCAGACTTGTCGGGGTGCCAGGTAATTAGAACGATAAACATGCTGGTTACAGTTACTGTAATATCATTCTTTGTATTTATTTAGTGTTACTAGCTAACCGATGTATAATCGATTATAGCTTTACACAATCTCTCTATAGACGCATGTGGAGTATATATTTATAGATTTAATAATAGAAACACTATCAACCCTCATCATTATCACTTGACAATCCTAAAGCGACGGCCGAAACTGTTCTGCTGACGTCATGGGAAATCCCCATTTCATAGCGGTGGTGCAATAAGACCTGCCTGGGTTTTACGTGGGGAATCCCCGTTTAAAGACGAATCGCCGCAGTACCCAAGGGATGTAACTCTTCCAATACCTCAAAGTATTCTAGCCTCGGATTATCTCCATTTGATCGTGTTTTTCAGCGGTGTAAAATCCGGGTTTCCATTTACGAATATGAATCAAAATTCCATCCAGATATTCACTCACAGGTAAATATACGTCTTGGGCTAGCAAAATGTGATTTTCACTTCTTTTGTTCATAGTTAAACACTGTTCAATGATATCAAAAGATTCAGTCAGACGCCTCCAAGAAGCACCCGTTAGAGTCAATGTTTTGGCTATGCCATCTTTGTTTGACGGAAAGTAGATTTCAACACAAGGACACAACGTGTCTAAACGTGATAAAAACAAACTACAAAGCGTACCCAAACTTGTTCGGGGCGATCATACAAACTTGCCTAGACATGCTAGATCGAAACAACCACAACAGGGCCCAGACATGTCGACACGACCAAGGCAGGTAACTCCAATAAGTATTCCAGGCCAGGATTATCTCCCTTTGACCGTTGTTACACCAGTATACACTATTTTGCATATATATACTTATTTTTTTTATTTTTTTTTTTAAAAACCTATACATACATTCTTAAGATAGTTCTCATGCTGGCTTGTTATAAAAAAAACTGATCTAAAGCGACTAAACTGCCCTAAAGTGAAACTGGCCTAAAGTGACTACCGAAACTGGCCTAAAGTGACTACCGAAACTGGCCTAAAGTGACTACCGAAACTGGACAGCAGTGACATGCTTACTACTTATTATTGACAAAGTTATGACTGTGGATCGGTAGTGGAGAGTTTGCAAATGAATGTTTTCGTGATATGGCAGAAAATCTCAATATTGAGGTGTGGAATTCTGCTGGTTATAGCCCCTGGCAAAATGGACTTTGTGAACGTAATCATGCGGTCGTCGATGCTTGTGTCAGTACGCTTCTTACGGACAATCCTAAATGAGAATTGGAGACTGCTCTAGTGTGGGCTGTTAACGCCAAAAAATCTCTCCAGACGATTCATGGCTGGAGCCCATACCAGCTCGTATTTGGCCAAAATCCCAATTTACCCTCTGTTTTACATGACAATCCATCTGCTTTGCATGGTGTAACTGTGAGTGAAATATTTGCAAAACACTTGAACACTCTTCGTGAAGGAAGAAAGGCTTTCATACAAGCAGAGTCATCTGAAAGGATACGCCGGGCTTTGCGTCATCAAGTGAGGGTTTCTGAAACAAGGTATGATGTCGGAGATATGGTGTATTACCAGCGTGACAATGAATGGGAAGGGCCAGGCAAAATAATTGTCATAGACGGTAAAATCGTCTTTGTAAGACATGGAAATGTTTATGCGAGAGTGGCATCTTGCAGACTTGTTAAGGTTGGTAATGAATTCAGCTCTGGTGGGGAACCAACTCAAAATTCAGAAACTTTTGAGAAAGAGCCTTCAAGTACTGTAAGAAATATTGATAACCTTGATGAATATGAAGAAACCTCTGTGATAAACACATCGTTATCTGACCACACAACCAAACCTTCAGATCCACCCAAAGAAGTAGTACCAGCCACCATGTCAAATAAAGGCAAACTACCAAGGTAAAAGACACCGTTAGATATTTACTAGTCAACAGTGATACATGGCAAGAAGCTCAGGTTGTAAGCAGAGGAGGTAAAGTTTCAGGCCGAAATCGGGCTTGGTTTAATGTGTGTAATATTAAGGATCAATCCATCACAGCAGTAAACTTTGACACTGGTGTCCAGTGATGGGAAGTTATTGAAAATGTCCCCAAGACCTCTGAAGGAAATGAAAGCTCGACTAGGACCCCCGAATGTAATGAAAATATCTCATTAACATCTGCAAGTGATAAAAATCTTACCACCATGGCTGAAAGTATGGACTCTTCTGGAGTAAATGTAAGACCTGT
The DNA here is from genome assembly GCA_963971465.1 of Lepidochitona cinerea. Lineage (NCBI taxonomy): Eukaryota > Metazoa > Mollusca > Polyplacophora > Chitonida > Tonicellidae > Lepidochitona > Lepidochitona cinerea. Next base: position 6,847,163 of record OZ020551.1, read on the forward strand.
GAATGTTTTAATGCATTATGATGACGCTATTGAAATGGCTAAAACCTTAGAACTTGACGATTGGAAGAAATTTGAGGTTTTTGAGGAAGTTTCTGATAATGGTCAACCTTTTGTCAGCACAAGATGGGTAATTTCTGACAAGAAAGGTGAGGAGAAGTGCCAAGTTAAAGCAAGACTGGTTGCTCGAGGTTTTGAGGAAGTAGATGAAGTACAATCTGATTCACCCACTGCTGGTAGAGAAACTTTAAGACTTGTATTGGCTTTATCTTCAATATTTGGTTGGCCTTGTCAAACAATTGATATTAAAGCAGCTTTCCTGTAAGGCTATAAGATAGATAGAGAAGTATTTCTAAAACCTCCTCCAGAAGCTGAGGCCCCAGGCAAGCTATGGCGTCTCAAAAAATGTGTTTATGCCTAAGTGATGCTTCAAGGAACTGGTTTTTCAGTGTTGTAATGAACTAGCTAAACTTGGCTGTAGACAATCTGTGATAGACCCAGCACTTTTCTGTTGGTCATGTGATGTTCAATTGGAATTGGAAAAGAATCCCAAGGAGATTTCAAATACATTGGATTGGAAATAATTCAGGAAGGTAACAGTATTATCCTTGACCAACACTCTTATGTGAAAGACCTTAAACCTGTTCCTATGAGTGCGTCTCGATCATCTTGTAAGCAAGATAACTTAAATCAGAATGAGATTAGTCAGCTTCGTAGTGTCGTCGGCCAGTTAAACTGGGTAGCAAATCAAACCAGACCTGATATCTGCTTTAAGTGTTTAGAATTAAGTGTGTCTATCAAAAATCCTCAAGTATCGGACCTTCTCCGTGCAAATAAAGTTGTGAGAAATCTTATATGTGAATCATGTGCTATCAAGTTCCCAAAATTAGGCAAAATCAGTGATTTGAAACTTCTAAGTGAAATTCTTTTCAATAATACCAAAGCCAATGTCATTCCAATTATTTGTTTCACAGACAATAAGGCTTTGTATGAAAATCATCATTCAAATAAAAGTGTCAGTGAAAAGCGTCTGAGAATTGACATTGCTTGTCTTAAACAGATGTTGCAAAGGAAAGAGATCAGCCAAATCAACTTGGTTGATTCTCATCTCCAACTGGCTGATTGTCTCACTAAAAAGGGGGCTTCTTCTTTTAAACTTTTGGAAGTCCTTCAAACTGGACTATATCTTTAATAAAAACTGTTTCATGTTTATATAACATATGCTCATCAGTGAAACAATGAAATCCGCTGTTAAAATTTAGGCCTACTTAATATGTTTAGTGTTTGTTTGTTTTTTTTTCATCCTAAATAACAAAAAAAAAATAATATTGCCATTGTGTTTCTTTCAAATTTTAAATATTGGTCGTTTTATTTGAAGAAAAGAAAATGGGGAGAATGTTAAATGTTAACTTTCTAGTACCAAACTGAGGCAACTGAATATCAACTAGTCCAAATACCAAAAGGTGGCTAAGGGGAGGGAGTTGACTCCAGTTGGGAATGTATGTTTCATGTTGCACAGTTGTGTATTTGTTTAGTGTCCTTTAAATGGAGAATATAGAGTTTTATCTGAAAAGTTTATGCCCAGACTTTGTTATATTGTTTACGAAATCTCTAGAAATACATAGGGATTATCGTCGATAACAACCTTCAAAGTACTTAAGACATTTCACGTCAATTACCTCCAGTGACCCTCAAGCTAATAAAAACAGACAGAAGTATGTCCTTACAGTGGCTTATCTGTGTAGCCATTTTGCCGTTTTAGGATGACGTGATGTTGGTATAGCTATTTTTTTTATCAATGATGACGTATTTTTACCGCTCTCTAATGTATAATGGTAGATTTAGGTCCAAAAACATGGCGACAAACTTGAAGTGGGAAGATTGTCTCGAAATATATAGGTCAGTATGCAACCGCACGCCATTTCTTAGCCAAGCGGCCCCAAGCCATTGGCTAAATTGCATCACATGACTACTCTATAACGCACTTAAATTTTTATTCAACAATAATTGGTTAAAACTAATGAAAAAATGGTGGCGGCCTTGTGAATGGCTTATGGAGCTTATTCTCTATTGTAACGCCACCTTCAAATTTCAATTATTCACATACGAGGGGATAAAACATACATTGGACAGTTGTTTTGGACTAAATGAACTCTACTCTTTCCATCTAAATTAGTCTAAAGCTTAGATTTTCTTTCCTTTTAAGTTTTAGAATCGTTTAGTTGCCACAGCATACTGACCTACTGCAGCTAATACCTTAGCAGAATTTTCGTCAGGAGACAATAAAGTATCCAAGGTTAGGTTGCCACCAACAATACGTCTAAGCTTAGCCCGATGCCTGTTAAACTTAGAGCAGATACACAAGAAGTGACTAACTGTTTCCTCTACTAGACAATGGTCACATAACCCTGTAGGGTGAAGCCCTATTCTATGGAGACGTGCATTGGGTGGAATAATACCAGACAGTAGCCTGAACAAAAGTACATCTGCCTTACGATTCGTCAATTGAACACACCCACTTTTAACAGACTTTTGCAAGTTATAATAAAACCTGCCATCTGGCGCTGAATCACAGTCATCCTGCCAAAGTGAATACAAATAATTGTTAGAGCTAGAGATTATTTCTGATGTTAGAAGCTTGACTGGAATAGATACATTCTGTCCCAGAGCGGACTTTGCAAGGCCGTCAGCTACTTCATTCCCTCTCACTCCCACGTGTGCCGGAACCCATGCCAAGCAGACTTCCAATCCATCTGAAAGCAAACTAGACACGGATTGTAAAATATCCCAAATTATAGGGTTAGATTTATGCCATACGTAATTTTAATAGAAACTAATGCACTTAAGGAGTCACAAAAAATTACTGATTTCATTGGTCGAAATGCGTCGAGGAATTCAAAGGTAAAAGGATGGCGGACAGTTCGCTGGAAAAAATGGACAGGTGGTCAGAAAGCCGATAGCTTTTGGAAACGCTTATCTCTAGGACGTAACTAAAATGCTGCAGAGCATCTTGCCGACTCTTTATCACGAGAAGCATCAGTATAGACAAGTAGGTATTCTCTCCAATACTGCTGGACATAGTCCTGAAAACACAACCTAGATATGTCAGCTGGGTCGGATTTTTTAATACGGTTACTGGCTTCCAGGCAGACAAAAGGCGATTTTAAAAGCCAGGGGACAGAAGGTGGGGCGAATTTATTTTGTCTACTGTCAAAGGTGGACTTGGCTGGTTTCTTCATCGAACTTTAAACGAAAGAAGATTAACCAATCAAATTGGAGTATTTGGGGTCTCCTTTGTTGTAGTTATGTGGATCGATTTGGGTTAGCTGCGACGTGCGTAACCAACATGCTCTCCAGTTGCGCGTGTGGTGCATCCCCAGCTGTTTGTTATGACTGTCAGACAGAAAAATAAATCAACAAAGCACGATTTTATTAAGCCTTTATAATATCAAGCCTAAACTTTGTACTCTGTTCTATAGACAGATCGATTCCATGACTATATTAGTCACAATTCCAGTTCGTGAGTTAATGCTACATCAAGCAGATAGAAATTGACATCACAGCTGGATGACCAGTGACTTCAAGTCTAATATCTCCAGCGAGTACAGGGTTATTTAGATGCAACGTTTAGAAAAAAATGACACTTTTCTATCTTTATGTTGGGTTTAATAGAGATGAATACGGAAGGAGGTCGACCAATAAGACATTTACTCCCAGTAAAAGAAAATGGTCTCCCGTGTACCAGGCCTTTGAAGCAAGCGCTACTGGAAACGGATTTTCTCATTCAATGCATTCGTCGCCAACGGTGGTTCTCGTCTGATGGGTGGCTTTGACAATCGCGCTCTTTTTATCATCAAGTATAGGGTTGCATTCCGGAATATAAGACTCGTGCAAATTACAAATTGGCTAGAATCATGTTAATGACGAGTGAAGTCGCTTTTCTCTAATTATTATGACCAACTTGTGCTTAGGCCCTCTTCTTAAGGACTGGCCGGATTAAGTCTTTGTTAATTGTTCATGTGCATTCCTCTTCGATGCGACGGGCAAGGTTTATTTCTTTTCTATACGATTGGTGGCGTTTGATTCTTCTTTAGAGCAGGTTTTGTTTCCCCCTTTTATGGCGGGTGAGGGGCCTCGTGGCTCACTAGGTAGAACGTTGGACGCTCAATCCGAACAGCCTTCCACCAATGGGTCGCGGGTTCGAATCTCACTCAGTCCAAAAATTGGAAAATTTTCTGACTGGGTTTTCACTCGAACGACCTATGTGTGATGGTTGCCAGTTACCAGCGGAAGGTCGTGGGTTTCCTCCGGGCACTGAGCCCGGTTTCCTCCCACAATAAAACTGGCAACGCCGCCATATAAGTGAAATAATCTCGAGCGCGGCGTAAAACACCAAACAATCAATCAATTTATGGCGGGTAGGGTAACGGTTTTTTTTTTACGGCGGGTGGGGTTAGTTTCCTTCGACGGATTGAATTGAAAAGTTTCGCCCTATGTAAGTGGCCAGGTTCTCGCCGCTGGTCTGGGATTTTCTCCGAAAAAACAGTCGATTTCTTGCATTACTAAACCTGGTAACTCCGAGAGAGGTTGTGTTCGTCTTCTTTATAACGAGTGGGCTTATGTTCTTATTCATTATACCGAGAGGGGTTATATTCTTATTCATTATACCGAGAGGGGTTATGTTCTTATTCATTATACCGAGAGGGGTTATGTTCTTATTCATTATACCGAGAGGGGTTATGTTCTTATTCATTATACCGAGAGGGGTTATGTTCTTATTCATTATACCGAGAGGGGTTATGTTCTTATTCATTATATCTGGAGGGGTTGTGTTCTTATTCATTATACCGAGAGAGGTTATGTTCTTATTCATTATACCGAGAGAGGTTATGTTCTTATTCATTATACCGAGAGAGGTTATGTTCTTATTCATTATACCGAGAGGGGTTATGTTCTTATTCATTATATCTGGAGGGGTTGTGTTCTTATTCATTATAACGAGTGGGCTTATGTTCTTATTCATTATACCTAGATGGTCTGTGATCTTCTTCTTTATAACGAGTGGGCTTATGTTCTTATTCATTATAACGGGTGGGCTTATGTTCTTTTTCATTATAACGAGTGGGCTTATGTTCTTATTCATTATACCGAGAGGGGTTGTGTTCTTCTTTATAACGAGAGGGATTATGTTCTTATTCATTATATCTAGATGGGTTGTCTTCTTCTTCTTTATAACGAGTTGGCTTATGTTCTTATTCATTATATCTAGAGGGGTTGTGTTCTTCTTCTTTATAACGAGTGGGCTTATGTTCTTATTCATTATATCTAGAGGGGTTGCGTTCTTTTTCTTTATAACGAGTGGGCTTATGTTCTTATTCTTTATATCTAGAGGGGTTGTGTTCTTCTTCTTTATAACGAGTGGGCTTATGTTCTTATTCATTATATCTAGAGGGGTTGTGTTCTTCTTCTTTATTACGATGAAATCTCTGTTAACAAATTTTGGGTATCACCCATCCTGTTATAAGCATTTCACAAACAAAAAACGAATGCAGGCTGCCATAAAAAGAAAGTCTGAAGTTCCTATTAAAGCCCCAACACCGAGAAAGTTAAGATCGAGGAAGAGCAGTCAAACTACTATACATATGACAGTAGGGTTTTCGGCAGTGCTGCCGGGGGCACTGCTGGGGGCACTGCCGGGGCCTCGGTGGACCAGTGGGTTAGAGTGATCGTCCCTCAGTCCCGCACAAACCTTCCATCGATGCGACGCGGGTTCGAATCCTACTGAGACCAAATAAAAATTGAAAAATTGCTCAATGGATTTTAACTCTATCGCTGTATGTGCAAAAGTTGCCGGGGTTTCCTCTGGGCAATGAGCCCGCCCCCCCCCCCCTCACTAAACCTGGCAACGCCGCCATATAAGTGAAATAGTCTTGAGTGCGGCGTAAAACATCAATCAATCGGTAGTGCTGCCAATGCAATGCATTTTGTGCAAGAAAGGTGTAGAGAAAAAGATAACACAAAATAGTTAGAGATAAACTTCTTCAAGTCGATACCAAAGACGGGTGTAGTATGGTGCCCTAGTTTAAATTATAGAGTTAAACTTTGGAGGGGGGAGAATTATTTGTTAATACCCCCGTATGCGTATTACAATTATTCGGGTTTAGTGTGACACTTCATGGCCGAGGTAAACTCTCGATCACTCAGGGGGTCTATGCTCAGGGGGTCTCTGATCAGGGGGCTATGAACGATGTAAGTGGGATGGTCACCAGGAACCAGCGAAAGGTCAGGGTTTCCCTGGGGGGGAGTATAGATTAAGCCTGGTTTCTCTGAGTGTCCCCCAATAATCCTGGCAACACCATCATACATGCGAAAAAAAATAGAGTGAAGTGTAAAACGTCAATCCATCCAGCATAAGCCTCATTCAGAGGTCTATCTTTGAGGATGCAAATTGTATCCTCGGTTTTGACGCGGGAAAGGGTTCCTTTTACATGGCTTTTTTGCGAAAACGCCGGGGTTTGGAATGGACGAACTTTTTTGGGGGCTAAAGTATGTCCTTAGGAATATAAAAAAAACATACTATTTATAGCGACTTTTCAAGTTACAGCCATCGGCCTATTCTATTAACTGGCAAGTGGAGTTAAGTTTTTCTTTTTACTGACGGGTGGGTTGAGTTCTTCTTAATGGCTGTGGTGTTAAGTTCATCTTTTTACCGACAGGTGGGGTTAAGTTCTTTTAAATGGCGGTTGGAGTTAAGTTCTTCTTACCATCGGCTGGAGGTAAGTTTTTATTCTTACTGACGGCTGAGGGGTTTCTCTTCTTTTTACTGACGGTTGGGGTTAAGGTCTTGCTTTTATTGACTGATGATGTTAAATTCTTCTTCTTAATGACGGGTCGGGTTAAGTTCCTCTTAATGACGGATGGGTTTATGTTCCTCTTAATGAGGGATGGGTTTGAGTTCCTCTTAATGACGGATGGGTTTAAGTTCCTCTTAATGGCGGATGGGTTTAAGTTCCTCTTAATGGCGGATGGGTTTATGTACCTCTTAATGAGGGATGGGTTTGAGTTCCTCTTAATGACGGATGGGTTTAAGTTCCTCTTAATGGCGGATGGGTTTAAGTTCCTCTTAATGACGGATGGGTTTGAGTTGCTCTTAATGACGGATGGGTTTAAGCTCTTCTTAATGGCGGATGGGTTTGAGTTCCTCCTAATGACAGATGTGTTTAAGCTCTTCTTAATGACGGATGGGTTTAAGTTCCTCTTAATGACGGATGGGTTTGAGTTCCTCTTAATGCCGGATGCGTTTAAGCTCTTCTTAATGACGGATGGGTTTAAGTTTCTCTTAATGACGGATGGGTTTGAGTTCCTCTTTATGACGGATGGGTTTGAGTTCCTCTTAATGCCGGATGCGTGTAAGCTCTTCTTAATGACGGATGCGTTTAAGTTCCTCTTAATGACGGATGGGTTTAAGTTCCTCTTAACGAGGGATGGGTTTAAGTTCCTCTTAATGGCAATTGGGTTTAAGTTCCTCTTAATGGCGGATGGGTTTGAGTTCGTCTTAATGACGGATGGGTTAAAGTTCGTCTTAATGACGGATGGGTTAAAGTTCGTCTTAATGACGGATGGGTTTAAGTTCGTCTTAATGACGGATGGGTTAAAGTTCGTCTTAATTACGGATGGGTTAAAGTTCGTCTTAATGACGGATGGGTTAAAGTTCGTCTTAATGACGGATGGGTTAAAGTTCGTCTTAATGACGGATGGGTTAAAGTTCGTCTTAATGACGGATGGGTTTAAGTTCCTCTTAATGACGGATAGGTTTGAGTTCCTCTTAATGACGGATGGGTTTAAGTTCCTCTTAATGGCAATTGGGTTTAAGTTCCTCTTAATGGCGGATGGATTTAAGTTCTTCTTAATGGTGGCTGTGTTTAAGTTCCTCTCAATGACGGATGGGTTAAAGTTCGTCTTAATGACGGATGGGTTAAAGTTCGTCTTAATGACGGATGGGTTAAAGTTCGTCTTAATGACGGATGGGTGTAAGTTCCTCTTAATGACGGATGGGTTTAAGTTCGTGTTAATGACGGATGGGTTAAAGTTCGTTTTAATGACGGATGGGTTTAAGTTCGTCTTAATGACGGATGGGTTTAAGTTCCTCTTAATGACGGGTGGGTTTAAGTTCCTCTTTATGACGGATAGGTTTGAGTTCGTCTTAATGACGGATGGGTTTAGTTCCTCTTAATGACGGATGGGTTTAAGTTCCTCTTAATGACGGATAGGTTTGAGTTCCTCTTAATGACGGATGGGTTTAAGTTCCTCTTAATGACGGATGGGTTCAAGTTCGTCTCAATGACGGATGGGTTAAAGTTCGTCTTAATGACGGATGGGTTAAAGTTCGTCTTAATGACGGATGGTTTTAAGTTCCTCTTAATGGCAATTGGGTTTAAGTTCCTCTTAATGACGGATGGATTTAAGTTCTTCTTAATGCCGGATGTGTTAAAGTTCGTCTTAATGGCGGATGGGTTAAAGTTCGTCTTAATGACGGATGGGTTAAAGTTCGTCTTAATGGCGGATGGGTTAAAGTTCGTCTTAATGACGGATGGGTTAAAGTTCCTCTTAATGACGGATAGTTTTGAGTTCCTCTTAATGACGGATGGATTTAAGTTCTTCTTAATGGCGGCTGTGTTTAAGTTCCTCTTAATGACGGATGGGTTTAAGTTCCTCTTAATGACGGATGGGTTTAAGTTCCTCTTAATGGCGGATGGGTTTATGTTCCTCTTAATGACGGATGGGTTAAAGTTCGTCTTAATGACGGATGGGTTAAAGTTCGTCTTAATGACGGATGGGTTAAAGTTCGTCTTAATGATGGATGGGTTTAAGTTCCTCTTAATGGCAATTGGGTTTAAGTTCCTCTTAATGACGGATGGATTTAAGTTCTTCTTAATGGCGGCTGTGTTTAAGTTCCTCTTAATGACGGATGGGTTAAAGTTTCTCTTAATGACGGATGGGTTTAAGTTCCTCTTAATTGCAATTGGGTTAAAGTTCCTCTTAATGACGGATGGATTTAAGTTCTTCTTAATGCCGGATGGGTTAAAGTTCGTCTTAATGACGGATGGGTTAAAGTTCCTCTTAATGACGGATGGATTTAAGTTCTTCTTAATGCCGGATGGGTTAAAGTTCGTCTTAATGGCGGATGGGTTAAAGTTCGTCTTAATGACGGATGGGTTAAAGTTCGTCTTAATGGCGGATGGGTTAAAGTTCGTCTTAATGACGGATGGGTTAAAGTTCCTCTTAATGACGGATAGTTTTGAGTTCCTCTTAATGACGGATGGATTTTAGTTCTTCTTAATGGCGGCTGTGTTTAAGTCCCTCTTAATGACGGATGGGTTTAAGTTCCTCTTAATGACGGATGGGTTTAAGTTCCTCTTAATGGCGGATGGGTTTATGTTCCTCTTAATGACGGATGGGTTAAAGTTCGTCTTAATGACGGATGGGTTAAAGTTCGTCTTAATGACGGATGGGTTAAAGTTCGTCTTAATGATGGATGGGTTTAAGTTCCTCTTAATGGCAATTGGGTTTAAGTTCCTCTTAATGACGGATGGATTTAAGTTCTTCTTAATGGCGGCTGTGTTTAAGTTCCTCTTAATGACGGATGGGTTAAAGTTTCTCTTAATGACGGATGGGTTTAAGTTCCTCTTAATTGCAATTGGGTTTAAGTTCCTCTTAATGACGGATTGATTTAAGTTCTTCTTAATGCCGGATGGGTTAAAGTTCGTCTTAATGACGGATGGGTTAAAGTTCCTCTTAATGACGGATGGATTTAAGTTCTTCTTAATGCCGGATGGGTTAAAGTTCGTCTTAATGGCGGATGGGTTAAAGTTCGTCTTAATGACGGATGGGTTAAAGTTCGTCTTAATGACGGATGGGTTAAAGTTCGTCTTAATGACGGATGGGTTAAAGTTCCTCTTAATGACGGATAGTTTTGAGTTCCTCTTAATGACGGATGGATTTAAGTTCTTCTTAATGGCGGCTGTGTTTAAGTTCCTCTTAATGACGGATGGGTTTAAGTTCCTCTTAATGACGGATGGGTTTAAGTTCCTCTTAATGGCGGATGGGTTTATGTTCCTCTTAATGACGGATGGGTTAAAGTTCGTCTTAATGACGGATGGGTTAAAGTTCGTCTTAATGACGGATGGGTTAAAGTTCGTCTTAATGATGGATGGGTTTAAGTTCCTCTTAATGGCAATTGGGTTTAAGTTCCTCTTAATGACGGATGGATTTAAGTTCTTCTTAATGGCGGATGTATTTAAGTTCCTCTTAATGACGGATGGGTTAAAGTTTCTCTTAATGACGGATGGGTTTAAGTTCCTCTTAATTGCAATTGGGTTTAAGTTCCTCTTAATGACGGATGGATTTAAGTTCTTCTTAATGGCGGCTGTGTTTAAGTTCCTCTTAATGACGGATGGGTTAAAGTTCCTCTTAATGACGGATAGTTTTGAGTTCCTCTTAATGACGGATGGATTTAAGTTCTTCTTAATGGCGGCTGTGTTTAAGTTCCTCTTAATGACGGATGGGTTTAAGTTCCTCTTAATGACGGATGGGTTTTAGTTCCTCTTAATGGCGGATGGGTTTATGTTCCTCTTAATGACGGATGGGTTAAAGTTCGTCTTAATTACGGATGGGTTAAAGTTCGTCTTAATGACGGATGGGTTAAAGTTCGTCTTAATGACGGATGGGTTTAAGTTCCTCTTAATGACGGATTGGTTTGAGTTCCTCTTAATGGTGGATGGTTTTAAGTTCCTCTTAAATGGCAATTGGGTTTAAGTTCCTCTTAATGACGGATGGGTTTAAGTTCCACACTGCAGACACACTACACCACACTACAGGTCCTGTTGTCCGAGCGTATGCACCACACTACATATACTATTGTCTCAAAACTCTAAAAGTTATGTCAAATTATTTTGAACCCTATGTTAACCTTAGTTTTTTACTCTGTGTGGATTAAAGAAGAAAGATTTCACTGAAAAACTAATTTTTAATCTGCTTTCAAACTTGCGACTTTAGAAACAGACAATAATCTAACCTGATGCTTACAGGAAGTATTTTGTTTTATCGTAATGACAAATGTCGACAATAATACTGCATGCTTGAAAACATCAACCGTGACCTACAATCAAAGCCTCCAAGGAGAAAAATCTCACGAGCAATAGATTGCCATTTATAAAAAAAAAAATTACACCATCGGGGAAATGTGCACGTAATTACGATGGACTCTTTATGAACGATTTATTGAATACCGACTGGGGAAACTCATTGTATTGCCCGAGTACAATTGTATGATGGTTTCGCTCAACTTTTCCTGTCTGGATGAAATATTTCCAATAAGTCGCCTATACTTGTATATCTCTCATCATATGAACTTCCTCATTGCATTATTCACAATTCTAGAAAGCCTGTGTGTTAATCTATAGCCTGTTCAATTAATACAACCTTTCATTACACATGGACGAACAGGGATTTCTCCTTTATCATCTACACCTTCATTTTACTGGAATCGTTTTAAACTTCAGCAAAAAACTGTTTTCTTTCTGTCTATAATTTGTATTGAAATACGAAGTACTTTTCAGGATGATGAGCATTAAAAATGAAGCCAAGTTTTTAATTCTGCTCTTTCAAAGATATACTGCTGAGTGATTTTATTGCGTCCAATTCTCAATCAATATCTCACTCTACGTTCAACTCACAGGCTCTCGCTGTGACAAATTGCGTTATTATTAAGTCTTCGTAGAATCTGGCTAATTGTAGTACAATTAAAGTCGACGAGAAGACTTTAGGTTAACACTACCGGTATTCTCCGCATCCAAGTTCTACTTACACGTGGATAGCCAGAGGTAGCTGACCGTAGAACATGTACTATCGGCTAAAACTCGAAGACTATGTAAGTATAAAAATCTTTTTGGCTCCTCTATCTTGAAAATAAAAGGTGTTGCGTTGGATTTTGGTTGATATGAAGCAATTTCCAGTTAATTAAACGTTAAAACTACACAAACGTTAAGACTACATATGTCGGACCCACAACGAAATACAATTAGCCAGAGTTATAAGGAGACGTCATAGAGGCTAGTTTCCTCCGTGTGACAGTTTTCCTCCAATTTACACGCATGCGGTTGTCAGCTAGTACCAAGTGTGTCAGTTTCCTCCGCCTGATGGGTTTTCCTCTATTCGACCGTTATGTGGTTCCCTACAACTAAGATACCAGTTTTCTTCGTCCAATGGTTTTCCTGTAACTGACCTGTATGTGGTTGTCCACTGCCAACATGTGACAAGCTTGCCAATGTTTTCTTCCTATGGACCTACATGCGCTTGTTTTAGCTAAAACCTACGGACCAGTTTCCATCGTCCGATGGTTTTCCACCGAAACCCTTTATATTGTTCCCAGTTACCACAAAGTGGCCAGTTTCCTTCGTCTGACGGTTTTACTCCAATCCATAGATATGTGGTTCTGAAGAATCGCCCAGAGGCCAGCACCCTTCGACTGACAGGTTTCCTCCAATCCATAGATATGTAGTTCTGAACAATCGCCAAGAGGCCAGCTCCCTTCGTCTGACAGGTTTCCTCCAATCCATAGATATGTGGTTCTGAACAATCGCCAAGAGGCCAGCTCCCTTCGTCTGACAGGTTTCCTCCAATCCATAGATATGTGGTTCTGAACAATCGCCAAGAGGCCAGGGGCCTGTTTCACAGAGCGACGTAGTGTAAGTTTTTACGTAACTGCTATAGCAACCCATACTGTGGAGATACGTTAGTATGAAAGTTACGCAAAAAATACATCTACGCCGCTTTGTGAAACAGGCTCCAGTTCCTCTTGTCTGACAGTGTTTCCTCCAATCCTTAGATATGTGGTTCTGAACAATCGCCAAGAGGCCAGCTCCCCTCGTCTGACAGGTTTCCTCCAATCGACGTATACGTTGCCAGGTAAAACCAAGTGATCAGTTTCCTCTGGGCAAGTTTTTCGAAGTTCGTTCATAGTGATATTGGAAAGTACATGTATATACAAATAAGAATACGATTAAGTGCAGCGCAAAATAACAGTCGATCATGCAAGCAGATGGTAAGACCGTCAGTGGAGAATAATTTATAGAAGAATGGCATGTTTTCCGTGCCTGGAATTGAGCTGCACTGTGACAATTGTAATTGCCAAAAACACACATAGCCCTGTTTATTTTGCCGCGGTCAAGTGGATATTTTAATAGTGCTGCAATATCTTTCATTTCTCGTTCACAACACGGGGCATATGTATAAAGAATGTAAATAGACACATATATCATGTTTCAAGAATGTTCTTTATTGATACCGTCGTGTTTCATCCGATCTTCAGTAAATGTTTAGTTCTAGACTTTTTAACTAAGCTTTTCACTGCTCATATATCTGTATTTTAAAACTCCTTGCGAGAGAGAGTGTTGATTTATATGTCTCATTTATCTGAATTGAACAATAGATCGATTGGCCTTCAATAAGTTATAGTATGTGCAACCATTAATATACACCAGGGTGGGTTCACAATTCCCATACCTTGAAGTCACGGTATGGTGGGTTAAATGACATAAACTCACAGTTGTCTAAAGTTCACAGGATCAATTGAACATAGATATCTCTATAGTTAAAAAAAAACAAACAGAAATAAATAGGGAAGCCCAACAAAATTTTGTTAATTATTAACGCTTTAGAAATGAAAATTAAATGATCCCTGGGACGGTCGTTCAAATGTCTCTCCACCACTCGGTAAGTGTCGGACGATCAAATGTCCTCCTATTTTGAGATATTTACCAATTGGTGGAGAGATATTTAATCAACTTGGTTCAGATATTTACCAAGTGGTGGATAGATATTTAATCAACTTGGTTCAGATACTTACCAAGTGGTGGAGAGATATTTAATCAACTTGGTTCAGATATTTACCGAGTAGTGGAGAGATATTAAATCAACCTGGTTCAGATATTTACCTAGTGGTGGAGAGATATTTAATCAACCTGATTCAGATATTTAACAAGTGGTGGAGAGATATTTAATCAACCTGGTCCAGAAACCAGTATTATCACACACATCATTTGTGCAGCGTGGACAGGGTATATATTATCACACACATCATGAGTGCAGTGTGGGCAGGGTATGTATTATCACAGAGCTCATTTGTGCAGGGTGGGCAGGGTATGTATTATCACAGAGCTCATTTGTGCAGGGTGGGCAGGGTATGTATTATCACAGAGCTCATTTGTGCAGGGTGGGCAGGGTATGTATTATCACAGACATCATTTGTTCAGTGTGAACAGGGTATGTATTATCACAGACATCATTTGTGCAGTGTGGACAGGGTATGTATTATCACACACATCATTTGTGCAGGGTGGGCAGGGTATGTATTATCACATACATCATTTGTGCAGGGTGGACAGGGTATGTATTATCACACACATCATTTGTGCAGGGTGGGCAGGGTATGTATTATCACATACATCATTTGTGCAGGGTGGAAAGGGTATGTATTACCACAGACATCATTTGTTCAGTGTGGGCAGGGTATGTATTATCACAGACATCATTTGTGCAGTGTGGGCAGGGTATGTATTATCACACACGTCATTTGTGCAGTGTGGGCAGGGTATGTATTATCACATACATCATTTGTGCAGGGTGGACAGGGTATGTATTACCACAGACATCATTTGTGCAGTGTGGGCAGGGTATGTATTATCACACACGTCATTTGTGCAGTGTGGGCAGGGTATGTATTATCACAGACATCATTTGTGCAGTGTGGGCAGGGTATGTATTATCACAGACATCATTTGTTCAGTGTGGACAGGGTATGTATTATCACAGACATCATTGGAGCAGGGTTGGCAGGTTATGTATTATCCCACACATCATTTGTGCAGGGTGGACAGGTTATGTATTATCCCACACATCATTTGTGCAGTGTGGACAGGGTATGTATTATCACATACATCATTTGTGCAGGGTGGGCAGGTTATGTATTATCCCACACATCATTTGTGCAGTGTGGGCAGGGTATGTATTATCACACACATCATTTGTGCAGGGTGGGCAGGTTATGTATTATCCCACACATCATTTGTGCAGTGTGGACAGGGTATGTATTATCACACACATCATTTGTGCAGGGTGGGCAGGGTATGTATTATCACATACATCATTTGTGCAGGGTGGGCAGGGTATGTATTATCACAGCCATCATTTGGTGAACAGGAGAGGCCAATTGATTCTCCTTCTTTATTTTTAGGTACAATGTACTATTGTGATTTAACATTGAAAACAAAAATGACGATGAAAAGCCACATGCTAACAATAAAAGCAGGTGTGAGTGACTGAGTGAGCTCTCTGAGTAGATCATGATACCGCCATTATTTGAACAGGTAATTCAGTAGCATAGAAATCTTTCCTTTAAAACCTTTTTCGATATCTGTAGATTTAAAATGCGGATGTTTATGTTGCGACAGCTATAATGAGCACTGTTTAAGTTCAGAATTACCATCCATGTTAAATCATGTGTTTATTAAGTAAATCTAGCACATCCTCAGATATGTATTCATTATGTGTGACCTTGATGGAGTTTTCTGTCGGACATGATGCCTGAGGTGTTGATGGAAAGTCAAACGATGGAAAAACAAATGGCCCCAATTCCAGATATACTCACTGCCATTATTACAGGCATTAAAGCTTGTTTAAATTACAATATAGAAGCTTACTGAACCTCTGTCGATGATATCGTATTATTCTTTCTCCTTTTCAACGGTGCCAAAACGAAACCACCCTTACAAACTTTGCAAAACATCATAAAGGAAAATAAAGTATTATGCAATAGAAGGTTTTGGTGTGCTGTGTTTCATGTGGTTACACAGGGTTGGAATCAATACTCCATTTGCTTGTTTGTGTGTTCATTTATTTCATTACAACGATCCATCCAGGATACATCTTTTCCATAAGATTTCGATGTAGTATTTGAAAGTCCTTGTCAAAATATTCCGGTACCAAACGCTCTTGCCCAACAGTTTTTGAACAGCTTTTAAGATAACTTGTGTAGAAGTATATTATAGAAAAGTCTATAACAAGGCGTATCGGGCCTTTATTTATAGATCACAAAGGTCAATGAGGTCAAAGGTCAATTATTAAACATGATATTATGAACCGTTACACTTAGCCCATGACTTGCTGGTGTACGGGTGTATAATAGGGAGATATATGTGTATAATAGGGCGATCTAGGTGTATAAGAGGGAGGCTCGGTTATCTGGATATGTCAAACCTATATTTATGGATCATTGAGATCCAAGTCTACTAGAGAAGTAAAATTGGGACATTAGAGCATATATATGTAAACACTATATATTCTTCCACATCTCTATTTTGCTTTTTATTGCAAATCAATTTTTCGAAAACGATTTAACGCGCTTATTGCCAACCGCATTTACTCAAATTGGTCTATAGAACTTGCTAATTGTCTTCTTCACGCACAACATTTCGTGTAGCTTGAGTAGCTAAGTCAGGTCAATTCCCATAACAACAACAAAGAAGACAAAGGAATTCCCAAAGAAAAATTGTTATCCAGTGGTCCTTGGGAGCTATGGAAGTTACCGATGGTCATCTGGATGGTTCATCTTCATATAAACAACAATTGAAAAGCAGTCAACTAAACTGTTTTCTGTTCAGCCTCTTTGGCCACATCACTATGCTTATAATTTCTTTTCACTAAAGATTGAGGATAATTTGCTTAAACTTGTTTTATCAGATAAATATTAACAATTTGGCAGCTCATGCCACTTTAAAGCATATCAATGGACAATAATGGTTTGATCGTGGACTGCTTCGGCCTTTCGGGAAATATAATCGTCACCGGCATATCCCATTATTATATTACTGCGGTAAATTTAATTCAATTTATTTGTAGCCTACTTTAAAAAAGTAACAAAACAATAAATGAACTTTGCTTTATATTTACTGATTATTGGTGGTATTTCTTATTCTCTTTGGACAAATGCTTTTCGATTTCTGTATAACAATTGAGAGATAAATGTGTGCAAAACAGCACGATCTTAGTAGCTGTAAATCGTATATGGGGGTAAGCTCAATTGTGTTGCATGTTTTAATATCTTAAGAGGTTAAGTAATTATCAAAGCTACTGATATATTCTCCTGTACAAGGATATTCTGTTTATTCTGCCAAGACATCAGTTTCCTCAATCACTCTAGGTAACAATTACTCACCAGTATGGCGTGCAACATTCATACGAATGGACGTACCAATAAGCTAAAACAATCAATCAACCAACACGATATTATAGTTGTGATCAGATAACAAACTTACATATTCAGTCGTAAACTGCACAGGCTAAACTCAGGAATCAAGGAAATCCTGAAAAAAGGAAATCCACCAATCCGCCGATGGTAGGTGAAAAATACACCATCATACCTCAATTCGTTGGTTAGAGGTGCTTTTTCCACATCTGAAACTGTCATGCGTGTTATCGTCTCCGTTAAGAGCATGTAAGAGTAGGCCTATCTGAAACTCCTCCACATACCAAGATCGCAGCGACAAACACACGGGCAGCCTCCAAGATGCCCAACCGTGGCCTATCTAAGAAATATCTTGATATAACTTTGGAACTATTGTTCGTATATAGAGCCCACTTCCATCTACAAGATAACCCATCTATTGTCCCGTGAATTGCAAATCCAAAGGGCTTCGACTTATCCATATGTCGGCAATATATATTTCCGTCGAAAAGTCGTCTTCTATCACCTCACAACATCCTCACGGTATATTATACGCGTAAGTTTCATAACTTTATTCCTTTGGACCACGAGGCCAAATTCCGTTGTTATTCGTTTCCAGACGTTTGGATATTTTCTGATATTTTCTAATATTTCAAGAATAGCACCATTTACTTCATTTAATTGAACATCGTCAAGACGTCGCTTCATCCAAACAGTTTCAAAATTCGTTTTAAATGTGCCCTACTGATAAGTATTTAATGTACCTTATCAAAACATTGGATTGCATGTATTTTCTTATTGGTGAAATATCTCACAGTGCGCTCTTTCTTTGGAAGGAGGACATCAGACTGTAAGGCTGGTGAGTTTTCCGGCAGTCCCATATGTATCAGTAGACGGTCAAACGAGTGTTACAGATACACAGACGGCAATCTTAAAGTTGACGATTTTGAAATTCAAATATTGAAATTCGAAATTGGAACGTGAGTTTCGAATTTAAATTACAAAACTTGAAAATCAGTTTTGAAAAACAAAAGAAATTCAGTAATGAAATCACTGGCCTAGTTCCAGTGTACATGCATGCCTAGGCCTAATTATTGTTAATTATAATTTAATTGGTAAAAACTAACTTAAAAGGTTTCAGTGATTGTTTCATTTACTATGTGTGAATATTGAATTTGGAAATCAAGAAATGTGAATTTCCAAAATTATATCATATGCCTATCCTCCAAAATTATACCTATATGCCTATCCTCCAAAATTATACCTATATGCCTATTCTCAAAAATTATACCTATATGCCTATCCTCCAAAATTATACCTATATGTCTATCCTCCAAAATTATACCTATATGCCTATCCTCCAAAATTATACCTATATGTCTATCCTCCAAAATTATACCTACGTGTATTTGCATATCCTCCAAAATTATACATATGTGCCTATACTCAAGATATAGACTTAATATCTGAAAAAAACAACGCTTGGATAAATGTTTGTCATGCAGATGAGAAGGTATGGATAGCCTGTACCAGCGTTATAAACACCCGATATTGACACTGTTTCACACCTTATTAATAATATAGTGAAGCTTGGGGATATGACGGAATCATCTGCCTATCAGCCAAACAATCCCATTCACCAAAACAGGTCATGTTAAGCATAAGTAATGGCAGGAAGTCAATGTCCCATGTGTTCCCTTTTAATTCCTCATTTGACCAAGCCTCGGGTTATTACAGAATTTCTACCATTCTCATTTTATGAGGGTTAAATTTGTGTACAAAATGTACTTTCAGAAGGTATTGGAATACAATTTCTTTGACGATCCGACCAATAATACATCTAAAAGCTGAAACTATCTATATTAGCTGGATTTTTTTGGGTTGAGTTGAGACTGTATTCTAAATCTAGTAAACTTAACCATTTAAAGGTTTCATTATTTAACCGGGGTACATTTTCAGTAGAGTCCGATTAGAGAGACCCTATTCATAAAGGCCCACTGACCGCCTTAGCCATTCTGACATTTGTGGAGAAAAGTGAATCTGTACAAGTTATTGCCAGTAAAATCACCTAAATAAAGCATGGGCCAAACTTCTACTAACTTCTACTAACTGGGAAAATACAGAAAACGATCTTTGTTGTTTAATGTAAACAGTTTTTTGGATTTGAGTGGCGAGTGTATCTTTTTGATGGGAACTAAATGGGCGCCTTTGGTCACGTGGTCAAGTCATCAATTGGCATTTTTTGTATGATTGAATATGTCATCTAGGAATAATTTTGATATAACAAAAAGTGGCTTTCGTATCCTAAAAAGAAGACAAAGCAGTTGTTAGTTGATTTGTTTTCAGTGGCCTGTATACGAGTTGTTAAGGGTATAATGTCTTTTGTCACGGATTGGCAGATGTAGATTGTCCACTTGCCATTGTTCTTATTGATTGCAACTGTATTTCATCCACACATCCTACAGCTAGTCCTATCAGTATGATCACTTAAGTATTAATGAGACATAAAGGTGTTGATAAAGGAAACATTTGAACCATTCAACGTCTAGATTATCTCCATTTGTCGGAACCAGATGAAAAATGTGTTGTGCGCTCGGATTGCGTAGCTAGTTTGGCGATCTAGAAAAGAGAAACATGAATTATGACAAAGGTTTTCTGAACCTCAATTGTCTGTTGAGAATTATGTCAAGATTAAGGTGAGGGAATCGAGTGGTATTTATGTCGCCTTATCCCTCGGCTTTTGAGTGTGACGTTAAATCGGTATCAAACATTTGTTTAATCAATATACCGTTCCAAATTTTTTTTTCTACTTAACTCGAAATCGAAGGAGTAAGGAAATTTTAAGGGAAGAAAGCATTGATGGAAATTCAAGGTTTGGTGAAGGACAATTATGCCGGCAGATATTGTAAATGACAGAAGTAGACCTACATTAACACATCAGTTATCACTTGTCAGGAATGTAGGATTTAAAGTGTCCTGACAGATCGGACCAAGCGAGCTAAAAGAGCGCGGAAACTCATCGGAAATAAGACGACGGGGGTTAGATTTGAGCAAGAACCACCATGCTCTCAAGAACATTTTACCCCCATTTCTCCAAATCCCCAGAGAGTGTGACACTATAGGAGGCAATCACATTCTTAGCTGGAGTAAATCACATTGACATTGATAATGTATTTGGACAATACCATACACCAGGTGCAGATGGTGTTATTCGGGTTGAAACATGCTGTGATTAATCAAATTAGCCAACGATTCATTATGTATCTTCAGTAATAGTAACTAAGTAAACTGTTGGATGTTTCCATATACTTGCTCTCATTGATTAGTATCTAATTCTTTTCAGATTTACTTGATGATATTGAGATTAACGGTTTCGTGGACGTACGACCTTTGACATGGCTTGAAAGTAACCAGCACGGACTCTGCCAGTCCAATAACTACATCTTCAAACAACTCTTATCCACAAACGATCTCCTCTCCTTCTATAAGATGTTGTCGACAGAAAACAAAAGTTTACTGATGTCAAACTTCACAAGCCAGGCTCCAATTCTTCCCTCGGATTATAATTCTCACCATGCGCCACCTTATTTTCCTCCAGTTGGACATTACACAGTCGGTGTGTTATTGATTATCGTCGGATTCCTAGGTTTCTTCGAAAATGGAATCGTGCTTCTCGTATTTATCAAGCATAAAAATTTGAGATCTCCAACCAACATGTTTATTATGTCGCTGGCGACAAGTGACTTTCTAATGGCTTGTCTGGGAAATCCTTTAGCGTCCACATCAAGCATGGCTAACAGGTGGCTATACGGAAAGGCTGGTTGTACCTGGGAAGCGTTTGTGGTATATTTCCTCGGACTTGCTTCCATATACAATTTGATGGGTATATCTCTAGACCGTTACGTCGTCATCGCCAAACCACTGTCCGCTGCAAATATTACACACCGGGTGGCCGGTTTTTACATTGCACTTAGCTGGTTCTTGTCCTTTCTCTGGGCTATTTTCCCGGTTTTGGGGTGGAGTAGATATGATTTAGAGGCTGCACACACATCTTGTAGTGTTGTGTGGCAGAGTAAAGACCCTGTGGATGTGAGCTATACCATGACAATCTTTGTCTTCTGTCTGATTATACCAGTATTTGCCATGATCTTCTCCTACTACCATGTATTCATGACGGTAAGTGCGATAGTCATTAGATCATTAGTTTCCTTTATAGTATGGCCGCCACAGATAGACAAAGTTCGAACACCACTCAAAGATGTAAACAATGGAAATTACCATTCATAACGGTACCCATAGACAGCCAGAACATCCGTATCTATACGTTTATTGGCGGCATTCATAGACAGCCAGAACCTCCGTAACTATACGTTTATTGGCGGCATCTATAGACAGCCAGAACCTCCGTAACTATACGTTTATTAACGGCCTCCATAGACAACCAGAATATCCGTAACTATACGTTTATTAACGACATCCATAGACAGCCAGAACCTCCGTAACTATACGTTTATTGGCGGCATTCATAGACAGCCAGAATATCCGTAACTATACGTTTATTAACGACATCCATAGACAGCCAGAACCTCCGTATCTATACGTTTATTAACGGCATCTATATACAGCCAGAACATCCGTATCTATACGTTTATTATTGGCATCCATAGACAGCCAGAATATCCGTATCGATACGTTTATTAACGACATCCATAGACAACCAGAACCTCCGTATCTATACGTTTATTAACGACATCCATAGACAGCCAGAACCTCAGTATCTATACGTTTATTAACGGCATCTATAGACAACCAGAACCTCCGTATCTATACGTTTATTGGCGGCATTCATAGACAACCAGAACCTCAGTATCTATACGTTTATTAACGGCATCCATAGGCAGCCAGAACCTCCGTATCTATACGTTTATTAACGGCATCCATATGTAATCGGGGACCTCAGTTTATGTATACGTTGGCGATATTCATAGGCAATCAGAACCACAGTATGGGTATGTGTTTATTCACAGAATTCATAGGCTATCAGAACCATAGTATGAGCATTTGTTTATTCACAGCATTCATAGGCTGTTAGAACCATAGCATGAGTGTGTGTTTGTTTCCAGCAATACCTCAGTATTTGACAGCATTCACAGCAGCCTCTGAATTCCTACGCTCTCGGGTGTCATATGGTGGCAAATTTAAGGTATATATATCTGAGGAAAACTGACGGAATTCAGACAACGCCGATACTCATGAAGATCATTAATGTATGGCCTCGATCCTTGGATTTCATTTATTGATTGGTGTTTTACACTGCACTCAAGATTATTTCACTTATATGGCGCGTTGCTAGGTTTGACTCTGCCAGGAAGGATCTTCGGCGAGTACCTGGCAACTCGTCCACATACGGCGATCGAGTGAAAAATCACCTTATTTTTATTTGGTTTGAGTGGGGTTCGAACTCCCACTCAGACTCCCATTCTTTTTTATTCGAACCGAAATAGTGTCCGAAAAGTAAAACTTTAATAACAGGGACAAAATTTCATTCATTCTAAGTAATTTCAAAACACTGCTTTAACGTACATTCTCGAGACTTGTAGCACTGAAAAGATTGTAAACTGCACTTCTTGGAGGAAATAGCGGACGATTAAAAATTCTAGTATTAAAATAAAAAAAATCAACATTCTGGCAGCTCATGCCCCTTAAAAAGAAGTTTATGAAGTCGAACAAGTTTACAGTAGACACTTGAACTGAGAGGCATAGATGACAAGATTTTGTTTGAATGACACAAAAAAGGTTGTCGATAATTTTTAGATTATAAACTATTAAAAATAAAAGTTACGCTGATCCTGATTCATCGTTCGTGTCCGAACTTCTTGTGCGTATTCTTTTTCAATACAATTTAG
Organism: Lepidochitona cinerea; assembly: GCA_963971465.1. Lineage (NCBI taxonomy): Eukaryota > Metazoa > Mollusca > Polyplacophora > Chitonida > Tonicellidae > Lepidochitona > Lepidochitona cinerea. The sequence goes on from OZ020551.1 coordinate 6,870,347, forward strand.
ACAATTTACACAAAACTGAACTATGTCCCATGTTTAATCAAAATGACGATTTTCTCAGGTAAGCTATTAAAAGACTTATGTCCGTTTCTTTTAATTAGTCGCTTAATTTGAAGTCGATTACAATTTCATTTTCATAAACCCGGGCAGTGCAAAAAATAAAGTTTGACATAAGGTTCATGTTAATTGTCACAAGGAAAATGTATTCGAATCCGCGAGGTCAAATGGCAGTGGGCGTGGAAAATGAATAATTAGCTTTGATAAACTACCTTTGGCCAATGGTTCATTATAGGACGTGATTGTGGTGACAAGAAGAAGCACAGACATTCGCCCTCTCGGGTTGAAATAAGTGAATGTATCAGTCAAATTTACACCCAATTTTAAATTTTGCAATCAATTTCAAACTTGTCAGTAATTAAATGAAGCGGTTGCATGCACATCTGCCTTCTTCTCGTTATCGACTTACCTTGTGATGATGGTTTTATACCCATTGCTCGTTTTAACGCTTGCAATGTTTTAAATTGCTGTTTCTCGACGCAGGTGAGAACTGTTTCCAGGAATGGTGTTTGGGACATGAAGAGCAGAGTTGCACGAAAAAATCTAAGAATCGAAAAGAAGATGGCAAAAACGATTGGATTGATGATTTGTAAGTATTGGGATTATGAAATGAGCACTTCCGGCCACAGAGTCTTTGTGCATTGTCTAAATTTATAAAAAGAGTATGTATCAAAGAGACAGGTCAGGCGAAATATGAATTAATTGGTGCAAATATAGAATAGGTCCGTCGTTTTTAACTTCTCTTCAAATTCGTCTTTTAGATGTTATTTCTTTTAGCTTTTAGTAGGGATAGTTTAGTTTTAAGCGTTGTAATATTAAATTAGTCATAAGTTCTAGATTGATTGTATGGTGTTTTACGCCGCGCTCAAGATTATTTCACTTATATGGCGGCGTTGCCAGTTTTATTGTGGGAGGAAACCGGGCTCTATGCCCGGAGGAAACCCACGACCTTCCGTTGGTAACCATCCCACATAGGTCGTTCGAGTGAAAACCCAGTCAGAAAATTTTCCAATTTTTTGGACTGAGTGGGAATCGAACCCGCGACCCATTGGTGGAAGGCTGTTCGGATTGAGCGTCCAACGCTCTACCTACTGAGCCACGGAGGCCCCATAAGTTCTAGAAGAAATGAATAAAACGGGGGGTTGAGCGGATAAGATTGTCTGTGCTGAGGGGTTTTACACGCTTTTATCTTGCTGACAAAACGCATGATGGTCTAGTCTGGGGTTGTGTATAGGAAATTGTCCGAGTCCTTATTGAAAGGAATTTAAAGTGTAGGCATTTAGAATCCATTTACAGACAGTAACAGGATGTATGTCTTACAAAAACAATGCACCTATATTTTTTTTAAATTATTAAAAAAAAGTATCTTAATTCCTATAGTACTGGCAAACCGATGCCAAAAAGTCGGTAAAATATAGCCCCAGTTTAGCAGTTCACGCCAATTCCATTGCTACAGAAAGGGCTTTTATTCGAAATATTAAACCACAACTCAGTTGCTTGGGATTCTTGAAGTCCGAATACTCATGATTTTGTTTTGTGAAGAAGTTTTCCATTGTTTCAGGCGCTTTCCTTGTATCATGGTTACCTTATTCCGTGGTGTCTCTATGGGCAGCCATAGGTAACCCTCGTGACATATCTGTACTGGCGGGAACTTTGCCAGCTGTGCTAGCTAAAAGTGCCATTATATGGAATCCCATGATTTACGTGGCTACTAACAAACAATTCCGCCATGGTTTCTTCGCCATTATTCCATGTCGTGGTCTGAAGGAAACTTTGATGAAAAAGGAAGAAGAATGGGAAAAACAGACGGAAAGTTCTGGTGGTGCAGGAAATGCCACAACTACAGTTCCTCCTACCCGTATACAAGTTGCCCCGCAAGTGGTTTCTGTAACAGTGGGTGACGCAGAGACATTTGCTCGCTCAGATACGGTTGTCGAAGAAATGGAGGTACCTAAAGAGGCGACTCCAGTGCCAAAACAAGTTGAAGTAAAACCAGCTTCAGAAACTGAAATGTAGTCCCCGAAAAGACTACCGTTATGGTGATATCTGAACACCGTCCATTGTTATAGACTTTTTTATATAGTTTCCACTGAATTTTCTGAAATATATTTATTTGAACTTTAGATATTTAGTGTGATGCTATGGACGTATATTTCAGAGGAATTTTCTTCAATTACTAATAGTTTCCTTATAGTGATTATTCACGTTTCAAATATAGAGATAGAATGTTGAATTACTGATGGCGGCATTTAAATTAATATTGTTATATAATTGATTGATAAAAAATTTCCACAAAGATTGAAAGTTTGCACCTTTCGTGAAATTGAATTGTGATCGTTCTCACTTTCGAAATAAAACCATAATTCACTAACCTTCTTAATGTTAATCGCAGATGTAAACTGCGAGTTTGGGAGAAATTAAAACATCCCACTCTCTATTGTTTTTTCTGGAAAGGCTTTAAATTCGCCTGAAGTTGACCAATTTTCTTTGCTTGTTGTGTGGTCCACCGAACATTGGCTGGTAGTGATATACTGTCGGTGTTCATCTTGATATCCAAAAGTTTTTTTTTACTTCCTGTTATCTTTCAAATATGTTAAAATGATATTCAGTTGCGATAATTTGGAAAGTTCTCACTAAAGCTATCGATTGAAATGCCTGTTTATTAAAAGAAAAAGAAGAAAAACAACAGTTATCTTCTACAGAAGCGCGTTAAATTTACATTTTTAACGGTGCTATTTTTATGCCTTATGGTGGAGTTCATAAAATACCGTGTTATGCTAATACGCACAAAATAAATTTGTCCGCTCTCAAAATCTCCCATTTAAACCCAGCTTAATTTCACTCTCTTCAAAGTCAAACACTAGTTTTGCACGACATATTGGTGAATTGAAGTGGGTAAGTAAACTTTGGCTTACAATGGAGACTTAGAAAGAGTTGACGAATTTGTTTCGCTTGTTGTGATATTTGATTGTCGTGTGTAAATGTGTAAGGCATAATAGAGTAAGGCGATTTCCACCAATCATCAACAATGATTTATCTACAAAACAACCAAGATGATCTGATCGTTTCCCGGGCTAACATAACGAGTTGTAACGAATTTATTGGCAATATCCCCTGCTCACTGGTGGCCGTCATCATGTGAAATCCCCTGTCACTGTTGACACAAGTTGTTGTCAGTTCGTTGGGTTACGATAACGAAAATGACGAGTTAAGGAGAAAGAGAATATCTTACCTACTGGCAGCGGCTACGATAAATATTCGACACCAAATGATGTTTATCTACGGTAGAATAACCAATCAACCCGTTTATTGAATGGGAATGGGACAAAGTTCATCGTGTATATATCTGACAGTTAACGGAGACAGCCATCTTAGCTATGAAAGCGAGTTACACTGGTACATTTGTTTTATATTTTATTGTCAGATAATGGCGAACACCTTTGGATTATTTCTCGAATAATTCAAGGGGCTGTGCGCCACTTTAACAGTTGGAACCAAAACAGGTTTTATCAAGTTTCATCCGATGGCGTGTTTTCTTGTTTCTTGTTTATTGAAGAGAAACGAATAGAGCTGACTGTAAGTGATTTTGAGCGTTTTACTATAAATTCAAACTTACGAGTTGGATAAATGAGATGAATACAAGTGACTCGTTGTCAAACATGCTAGCTGGCCGATGACGCTTCCCGAAATCCAGATTGTAGAATCCAGGCCCCAAGATGTCAGTGAAGTTTTCTATTGAATTCACGGCAAGAGTTGTCATGTGGATAGAAATATACAATTCTAATTCCACATTTGTGGTAGCGGTTTTACTCACCACACGTTCCCTAATAACCATTGAGTCAACCCAAATGGTAGGTGCCTTTCTCTGGAATCAATCCCGCTGAAAAAAACGTCTCAGCAAATAAACAAAGAAAAGATTCTCTGAATTCACCCCCCCTCCCCCCTTATCCAGAACTCTCTATCGTTAACTATGACACGTTAAATAATTGCATGCGTTATTTGTTGCCGTAAGAAAATCCATGGTGGTGAACATGCTTTCCGAGATATTTATTCGTTGTAAACATACCCTCAGTTTTATTGTAACTCTGTTAGAATGACTTAATCACGTTTTAATGGATAGTTTCCATCGCACTAAATTACTGTAACGTAGCCTAAAGGCAACGTTCAATCGTATTCTCGTGAGATCTCCTTTAAACGTGGCTAGGATAGACCTCGTACGCCTTTACCAGACATAGCGCAGGGATTCTCGCGTGCCATCGATGGTAGCAATTTTAAAAGCTATCAGATAAATATAAAAATCCTGACATCGCGCGGTGCGGAAAATATATTTCGAATTTAAGAAAATATTAAACTAGTAACGAAAACGTAGAGTCAATTTCACGAAGTAGCTCAATTTTGACGGAAACAGGCAAGGTGGCGACGTTCCCTGTCGATCCGATTCACCTTGGACTGGCTATTGTTATAGGTTCCACGGGGCGTTTCCAATAGCTGCTAGGGTTTGAATGTTCGATGTAACTAACGATAGCTCTAGCCAAGTGTAAGAGAGTAATAGAAAGGCACGTAGATGCGAGCAAATGTCAGGTAAAATTCCATAGTGTTGTTGTTTTGTCGAATACTTAAAAGTCACATGATCAATTGACCTCCTGTTTGAACTCTCCAACCCCATTCCAATGGATATTTCCGATAAAAATGTCGACCGTTGGCATTAGAGGCAATCTAAAATAGAGATTGATCCTACTGCCATTCGTTGAGATATCAACTCTAAAACGATTGAGTGACATGTTGCTTGAACGAAGGGAGGCCACCGCTGTCCACGTCCTTAAAATCGTAAACAACGACACGTGACACTGATAGTTGACTCGGTTGTGTAGAGAGATATTCGATATAATTCTGGTAGGTAACGTTTAAGCCGCCGACAACCTGTTTTGTTATATTGATTGCTACTCTCCTAATACATATAATATACCTTAAAATACCTTGTCCATATCATATTTTGCCTTGACATCCATGGGCGCTGCCATCTTGTTTTAGAGTGTATTTATGAGCTGATGTAGTGCCGATTATATTTTTGATTTTTAACAAGTATTTCTGCCCTAAGAACCTGCAATGCAGCATATTATGATAGGGTTACATGTTTGCGAACAGAATAGAACAGGGAAATAAATAGTATATAAATTAAAAATTCTCAGTAGATTTCTTGCAGTTAACTATGCGCAAAATGGAGTGCGACGGCTCTCGAGCCATGTCTCGAGTTGAAGATCTCGTAGAATGGCACGAGATCTCGATTGCATTAGAGGCTAAATCTGGACTTTAGGACTAGGGTAACTTCTAATTTTAGGTTGGATAAAGTTAAGACCATTCGTGGTCCTGTTTTCGTGTTAGTTATTTACGTGGCCTTTCGTCTTTCTTTCGTTGTAGTTTCACGGAGCTTACTATTGTAAACGGAGCCTTTCATGTAAAGTCATTCAATAACCAACGATGGGTGCATTGAACGCAGACAACTTGGATGTCTGACAATAAAGGCTGCTGTATTTAACCTCGGATGAATATTCAGCTAAAATTTAACACAAACGGAATCTCTTTGATTATTGACGACACACGAACCGAGCCTTAGTTTGCGCATGATCATCAGCTTGTGTGAAGTTGGTTTGTAAAGTTTGATCCAAATTATTTTAAAGAGGCATGAGCTGCCAAAATTCACACTTTTTTCATAATTTCTTATCGTCACGATAGTGAGAGGCTTTGAAGACCATCGGAAAACTAAATGATTGGCGTTGGAATGAAGAAAATCCATACAGTATTTGGCCTGCACGAACCGAAAACGTGTTCAAAAGTAAACAAAGTTTAAACAACCGGGACGACCATTCATTCATTCTAAGCCAAAGAGCATTTCTCTATACGCAATATACACAGGCATAGAAATTCCGAGTTTCAGTTTAGATGTGTGTAAAACACGTCTTCTACTACATTTTTCGTAGAAAATAAAAAAGTTTTAACGTTTAAATGGCAAAAAATAAATGACAACGAGATGTGTACAGTGGGGGTAATGTCGTTTGGGGACGCTGTCTTTGGAGATAATGTCATGGATAATGGCATGCAATGGTACTATAATATCGTTAAAGGCACACTCGCCGCGTAGCCTTTCTGACATCCGTCAAGAAAGCCAATTTACTTGAGCGTACTACAAGTAAAACTACTAAGATTAAACACAGGACCTATTATTGTAAAAAAACATACGAAAAACCGAGGCTCAATTACAATAACAACTAGCAGAACCAGGTTAGCTTCATTTACACGTGTGTGTAAAATCATTTACAGTTGGGTGCAAATTAATTTTCACATGGATGTAAGTCAATGCCCGCCTAAGTGGAAAATAAATCCGACATGGGTGTACATTAATTTCCTATTGAATTTAAATTACCACTTTGAAAAATATATATTTAATTCGTAGGTTAAATATAGCAAAATTAGAAGCCAATGACTTAAAAGATTATTATGAAAGAGGGATGGGGTCATTTGCTATATCGACTTGTCTACTTTAGAAACACGAGAGTCGACAAAGCGAGAGTCGCTAAAGTGTGAAAAGCGCGCTCGGTTTGGTCATTATAGCGACTCCCGTTTGATCGACTCTCTTGTTTCAAAAGTCGACAAGTCACGGCGCTCTCATTTTGTCCATTTCTACTCTCTGTGATGATGGCCTACAGTTATCCACTAATGCCAGGCGAGTCCTCGCTCCAGCTAAAAGTGGCATGAGCTGCCAAAATTCACACTTTTTTCATAATTTCTGATCGTCACGACAGTAAGGTACTTTGACGGCCATCGAAAAACTAAATGATTGGCGTTGGAATGAGGAAAATCCATACAGTATGTGGCCAACACGAAACGGAATAGTGTTCGAAAAGTAAACAAAATTTAAATAACCGGGACGACCATTCATTCATTCTAAGCCAAAGTTAGTTCAAAACAATACTTTATCATACATTCTCGAGACTAGAAGCACTAAAGCACTAAACTTCTGAATTATACGTCTTGTGGAAAAAAGCCGATAATTTCAACATTCTGTTTTAACGTCCAAATATCAACATTTTGGCAGCTCATGCCCCTTTAAACAACATCCGGGCTACTGATGGGATTTGGCAGTAGTCAGCTAAATGAATTTAAATTGTAGCTGATATACGTGTTATCAATCTACCCTTTGTTAAAATCGGCTTTAACTCAACCAAATGACATTCCAAGGTACCTCATGTAATAATTGTTATTTAAATAGACGAATTTGTCCGATACGGTGAGTTCAGATTTGATATCAAAAGTCGACAAAGCGAGAGTTTTGAGACACGAGAGTCTACAAAGCGAGAGTCGACTACAGATACAAGAATTTCGTATGCGGAGCAGCTACCAACTCGCAGCAGAGTAGTCAGCAGACATCATGTGCTTAGCAGGATTCATCAACCTATCGAGGGACCTCCGTAGCTCAGTAGGTAGAGCGTTGGACGCTCAATCCGAACAGCCTTCCACCAATGGGTCGCGGGTTCAAATCCCACTCAGACTGACTGTGGTTTCACTCGAACGACCTATGTGGGATGGTTGCCAGTTACCAACGGAAGGTCGTGGGTTTCCTCCGGGCATAGAGCCCGGTTTCCTCCCACAATAAAACTGGCAACGCCGCCATATAAGTGAAATAATCTTGAGCGCGGCGTAAAACACCAAACAATCAATCAATCAACCTATCGATTAGCTTTTCTGAGTAACGTGGCGCCGAGCTGGTGAAGGCACTGATTAAATTCCTAGCAGTTGATAGGATCAGACCTGCAATTGATGAGTGAGGCATTTTTAAAAAGTTATTGCCGATTTTTAATATTTGACATAATATTTGAACAATGTTAGTCCTAAGGTTAACTATGATGTAGCCCGAGGTTCTGTTTCACAGATTGGTCCATTTGGCTCTGTAGGACGGTTCAAACTTTTGGTCTTTCAGGCTTTATTCCTAAAACTGATTGCATCCTTATTTTCTAATTCAGGTTCAAAATGGGGAATTCCTAAAACTGATTGCATACTTATTTTCTAATTTAGGTTCAAAATTAGAAATTCTAAACACTGATTGCATACCTTTTTTCTAATTCAGGTTCAAAATGGGGAATTCCTAAAACTGATTGCATACTCATTTTCTAATTCAGATTCAAAATGGGAAATTCCTAACACTGATTACCTACTTATTTTCTTATTTAGGTTCAAAATGGGGAATTCCTAACACTGATTCCATACTTTTTTTTCTAATTTAGGTTCAAAATGGGGAATTCCTAACACTGATTGCATACTTATTTTCTAATTTAGGTTCAAAATGGGGAATTCACAACACTGATTGCATACTTATTTTCTGATTTAGGTTCAAAATGGGGAATTCCTAACACTGATTCCATACTTTTTTTTCTAATTTAGGTTCAAAATGGGGAATTCCTAACACTGATTGCATACTTATTTTCTGATTTAGGTTCAAAATGGGAAATTCATAACACTGATTGCATACTTTTTTTTCTAATTTAGGTTCAAAATTGGAAATTCCTAACACTGATTGCATACTTTTTTTTCTAATTTAGGTTCAAAATGGGGAATTCCTAACACTGATTGGATACTTATTTTCTAATTCAGGTTCAAAATTGGGAATTCCTAAAACTGATTGCATACTTTTTTTCTAATTTAGGTTCAAAATTGGCAATTCCTAACACTGATTGCATACTTTTTTTCTAATTTAGGTTCAAAATTGGAAATTCCTAACACTGATTGCATACTTTTTTCTAATTTAGGTTCAAAATGGGGAATTCCTAACACTGATTGCATACTTACTTTCTAATTCAGGTTCAAAATGGGGAATTCCTAAAACTTATTGCATATTTACTTTCTAATTTAGGTTCAAAATTGGAAATTCCTAACACAGATTGCATACTTTGTTTCTAATTTAGGTTCAAAATGGGGAGTTCCTTACACTGATTGCATACTTACTTTCTAATTACGGCAGAGCCGGATGACGTCACATAGCTTTACGCGAAGCTTTATGGGTAAAATGTACCTCAGTTCGCCATTTTGTTTATTGGTTGTTAGCAAGATGTCACTTTTTTGGAAAACATTGATGACATAACCTGTTTATTTTCCACACATTTTATGGTAACTTAGCGTATTTTACGTCGTCTTCTCGATACAGTATTATGTCTTCCGCCATATTTTAAAATTACTTTAACTTCCCTCAATCTCCCGAAATGCTTTGCGCGTAAATTCCAAGTGACGTCATCAAGCAATCGATCAATTTAGGTTCAAAATGGGGAATTCACAACACTGATTGTATACTTATTTTCTAATTCAGGTTCAAAATTGGAAATTCCTAACACTGATTGCATACTTTTTTTTCTAATTTAGGTTCAAAATGGGGAATTCCTAACACTGATTGCATACTTACTTTCTTATTTAGGTTCAAAATGGGGAATTCACAACACTGATTGCATACTCATTTAGGTTCAAAATGAGAAATTCACAACACTGATTGGCTACTTACTTTCTAATTTATTTATTTATTTATTTATTTGAATTCATCACCTACAGAACAAGTTCCATTTACAGGGATGATAACAAGGCAAGCATTTACTGAATTAAAGATAAATAACCAATAACACTTTAGAAATATAGAAAGTAAAAGACAGAAATGGTAAAGGAAATTAACAAAGGCTAATACAAGCTGTAAATATACATGTATATACAAAAAATTATATAAGGCTGTAAAAGAAACGCATATTAAATACATATATTATGTAGAATTTATAAGATAATGAAAAGCTAATGTAATAAATAAGATAATTTAAAAAGGAAAAAAAAATATATATATTTATAATAAAAGAGAAAAAAATTAGATTAAGAAACAATGGGTAAATAAATAAATTAAGAATACATACAGGACTTACAGGTAAAAGAAAAAAAAATTAAAGAAAATAAATTGAGTAAATAAATACAGATAAAATAGTATATAAAAAGGGAAGAAAATATCTTAAAATAGCTAGATTTCTGAGGTAAAAAAAAACGTATGACTAAAATAGTTAAAAAATAGACATTTAAACGGTATTGGTAAATTTTAAAAAAGATGCCTTTGCATATCAGAAGTAGCTTGCATGGAATTAAAAGTTTTCTGAGCCCTCACTAAAACACTGTTACCCCTAATATTAATTCTGCTAAAAGGTGGATAAAAAGGTCGGTATTTCTTGATCTGCTACATAAAGTATTAAAACAGATTTCAGCCAGGAGAGAAGGGCAATTAAAACCAGCATTTACAACTTTATGTAAAAAACAACGTCGTAATAGTTTCTCCTTGCTCTAAGTGTTTGAAGGCGAAACTTTTTGCATATGGACTCATAGAAACATTTGTCATACAATACAGAGGATTTGTAGGAAAAAAAATTAATAAATATATTTATTTTTAATAAATATGTTTATGTTCAAAATTGGAAATTTCCAAAACTGATTGCATACTTACTTTCTAATTTAGGTTGAAAATGGGACATTTACATCACTGATTGCATACTTACTTTCTAATCTAGGTTCAAAATTGGAAATTCCCAAAACTGATTACATATTTATGTTCTAATTTAAGTTCGAAATTGGAAATTAACAACACTGATTGCATACTTACTTTCTAATTTATGTTCAAAATTGGAAATTCCCAACACTGATTGCATACTTACTTTCTAATTTAGGTTCAAAATTGGAAATTAACAACACTGATTGCATACTTAAATTCTAATTTAGGTTCAAAATGGGAAATTCCAAATTATGATTGCATACTTACTTTCTAATTTAGGTTAGAAATTGGAAATTCCCCAAACTGGTTTTCTATTTATTTTCTAATTTATGTTCTAAATTGGAAATTCCCAACACTGATTGCATACTTACTTTCTAATTTAGGTTCAAAATAGAAAATTCACCACACTGATGGATTACTTACTTTCTAATTTAGGTTCAAAATGGAAAATTCACCACACTGATGGATTACTTACTTTTTAATTTAGTTTTCAAAATGGAATATCCACAACACTGACGGCCTACTTACTTTTTAATTTTGGTTGGAAATGGGAAATATGTTTAAAATTGGAAATTCTCAACACTGATTGCATAATTCTAATTAATGTTCAAAATTGGAAATTCCCAACACTGATTGCATACTTACTTTCTAATTTAGGTTCAAAATTGGAAATTACCAACACTGATTGCAAACTTACTTTCTAATTTAGGTTCGAAATTGGAAATTCCTTAAACTGGTTTTATATTTACTTTGTAATTTATGTTCTAAATTGGAAATTCCCAAAACTGATTGCCTACTTACTTTCTAATTTATGTTTTAAATTGGAAATTCCCAAAACTGATTGCATACTTACTTTCTAATTTAGGTTCAAAATAGAAAATTCACCTCACTGATGACATACTTACTTTTTAATTTAGGTTCAAAATAGAAGATTCACCACACTGATGGATTACTTACTTTTTAATTTAGGTTTCAAAATGGAAAATCCACAACACTGATGGCCTACTTACTTTTTAATTTAGGGTCAAAAATGGAAAATTCACCACACTGATGGATTACTTACTTTTTAATTTAGGTTTCAAAATGGAAAATCCACAACACTGATGGCCTACTTACTTTTTAATTTAGGTTCAAAATGGAAAATTCACCACACTTTTTAATTTAGGTTTTAAAATGGAAAATTCACCAAACTGATTACATACTTACTTTTTAATTTAGGTTTGAAATGGGAAATAGGTTTAAAATTAGAAATTCTCAACACTGATTGCATAATTACTTTCTAATTTAGGGTCAAAATAGGAAATATGTTTAAAATGGGAATTTCACAACACCGATTGCATCTTTATTTTCTAATTTAGGTTCAAAATTGGAAATTCCCAACACTGATTCCATACTTACTTTCTAATTTAGGTTAAAAATGGGGAATTCCCAACACTGATTGCATACTTACTTTCTAATCTAGGTTCAAAATGGGAAATTCCAAAAACTGACTGCTTACTTACTTTCTAATTTAGGTTTTAAAGGGGTCTACAGTCTATGGGATTAATTGACGATATGAAAGTCAACCCTGTGTCTTGGAAAGAAGTGTTTTGCCTCCAACGAACAAGACCTTTGAGGCTGCTCAGTTGGACGCCCTCTTTGTCATTAAGTGTTCGGAACTGGGGAGCAATCGCCGTGTCGAGGAACATACACGTAGGGTTTTCACCTACCGGCGGGATCTTCTGGAAGACCTCACCGGTAATTTCACTTGCATCTCTTTCCTGCATCCAGAACACGTCGAATACGAATTAATAATAGGACTGCCACACACGAACACATGCGACTTGGACGAATTTAAGTCGAACGTTCTGGCGTCATTGGAAATGGCCATGACTTTCACTAAACACTAATAATCCAATAACCACAAAAGCAATTGTGTCAAGGCCTACGTTATATCTAAAGAAGGAAAGAACACTCTTGCGTATGGATTTACAACTTCTTGGTTTATTGGGAACACAACGTTTCGGTGTAGCTCCTAAGACCGTTATCAATAGTGTGTTTTCCTTCAATTTTATGCTCAACTTCTCGTGAAAGCCCCTTTAAGCCCCTTTCACAATTGAGATACGGCGGGTTTACGGCTCTTGCGGTCATGAATTTTGGCTTTCCGTACGATGGACCGCAGCCTTCCTTGCGGGCAACCGCACTTTACCGCGCGGAATTTTTGTGCCGCAAGAGCCGCAGAAAAGTTTGGTGTGCACATGGAATCCAATTTTCGGCCGTGCGAATTTTTTTATTAGCTCTGCTCCGTGCGGGCGCCAGTACGTTCACCGTAAACCGTTGTATCTTGACGCGCGGTTGTTGCACGATTTTTGTGTGTCGTAAGATGCTCCGTACGGTGAAATTTCTTGTTCCGCCAACCTTGCGGCAGTCGTAAACCGTTGAACGATTCGCCGTCTCGGTCTTGCACCGCCTTGCGTTCACCGTGCGAAAAATACCCTCAGCTGTCCTACAGGTATATATTTTTGAGTGCTTCATTTTATCTCACAACAGTTGAAGCTTTTGCCTTGGTCTGCTTCTTGGCGGGCATCGTGGTGATCTTCCTCAATGGATTGACGTTCTTTTTCTAACGGTTTTTTTGATCTATGCGCCTTTTTAAACTGCAATCACGTCTGCGGAGCCCAAAATCGCCGCACGATTTGATAAAACGCCGTAAGGCGCCCGCTCATTGGTGCGCGGCGAAAAACAATGACGCACGATTCATCTTGCGGCACGCCGCACGTTCCAACAAATCACGTAGCACCTCCGCGCAACTGTCTCACGGATCACGTGCGCTAGACGTGCGTTGCTTGCGTCACTCGCACGGTTCACCGCAAGAGATTCGTGGATTAAAACGTGCGGGAACCTTGCCACACCCTTACGATGTGCCGGCCAATCGTAAAATGGATTATTTCTTGCGGTAATTTTTCCGATTCTACTGCGGCCCGAAAAATGTTATCTCCACCGTGCGGTCGATTTCAGTATTTTGACCGTGCGGCGAAAGTCTCAATTGTGAAAGCCCCTTTAGACACTGGTAACTATTGAAGACACCCGTGGAGCTTATAACAGTGGCCAGATCAGTATGAATCGACTGCCTGATTTCGTCAAAATATGACTATTTCGGGAAATTTATCCTCCGCTTCCGTTATTTGCTTAATGCTTGTTTTAATTCCAAGTAAATATTCTCGCATAGAGTTATGTCAAGGTTGTTGTATTTTTCTTATAGCTTTTAAAATTGTTATCCACGCTGGCGTGTGAAAATTCCTGCAAAATAGGCGTGCGGGTCAATAGCCACATCGAAAGGAGCTCCAAAATCTTATTTCCTCTTTTTATTTAAGACTCTAGATGAACTGTCCCCCTCTCCTACGATATTTGAAAACAATAAAAATGTAAAGATATATAAAAATTAAGTGTATATTCACTCATTAATGTTGATGCTATAAAAAAAAACTTCCAACTTTCAATTCCAGTTATTATACAAAGGGCAAATTTGGCAGGCCGAGACAGCAACCCTCTTTATAATGTAGAAAACTAAAACACACAGAGAAAAAAAAAGCGTCTTACCTCATCTGCAAATAGGACAGTAGATTTTCCTCCAACACTAAATTCTGGCCCTCTGGTTGCCCTTTCTCATTGGCATACAAGATTATAACGTGTAATAACATCCTAGGAGACTCCTCGTCGTCTATAGCTTTCCCGTAAACCCCAATTTAGAAACTTTATCTGTAATATGGGTTTCCTCAAATGACACCGAGTTATATTGATTGTTTGATTTTTTGGTGTTTTACGCCGCGCTCAAGATTATTTCACTTATATGGCGGCGTTACCAGTTTTATTGTGGGAGGAAAGCGGGCTTTATGCCCGAAGAAAACTCACGACCTTCCGGTGGTAACTGGCAACCATTCCACATAGGTCGTTCGAGTGAAAACCCAGTCAGAAAATTTTCCAATTTTTTTTTTGGAAGGGGGGGGGGGGGCTGAGGGGTCCAACGCTATATCTACTGGGCCACAGAGGCCCCCGCCACCGAGTTATAAATGGGAAGGTAGATATATAGCACTTTGTAACTTTTGTGTCTTAAAGGTCAATTGTTTTTCACTGTATACGATATGGACGTCAATGTCTGCAATAAGAGAATAATAATAATAATATCTTGAAAAATAGCATACCATTTTTACCAATGATGAATTCATTATCTCCAAGCCAGACCAACCACTATGTATGTTACCTACCCTTGTATCCAAGCCTTCAGTTTAGGGTATAACAAGTCACAATCTCATACCATGAAATCATACACCACCAGGGTAAAATATCCATTACTTATAAAATGCAAATCTTTTGCAGAAATTATACAAAAACATCCAATCCACCCGTAGAATTAAAATTTCCTTTATAATTCTTATTATTATTGTCCGTTTTAGTTCATTACACGCCAATTCCAGAAGCTCGTTAAAGGATTTATGAACAACGTTTGGAATTATTTTCAAATTTGCGTAAAGTGTGTTGTAGAACATGTACTTTAAAGTTGATAAGCGCGTGCAGAACAGATCTGGATAGACGCTCCACTATCTCCTAGTAATGGCGGCATTCGAAGCAAATCAAATACCACGTGACCTCCGTTCCACGCATACAGTTCATTGGTCTGTACACATCGAAGGTCGTGTATGACGTCATTTTTCCGAGTAGTTACGAAAAATACGGAAAATATGCATATTTTCTCCCCGTTCCTTTTTTGACTACCAGGGAACTAACGCGAAGGTTGTTTCGTTTCAACTGATGTTTTTCAAATATACATGTAGTCCATAAACAAACACAAACCAGCTTTAAATCCTGTTCATAAATCCGTTAATGGATTCCCCAGTGATGTCTTTTACAGCTTTCTCAACCTCCACCATCGACATAACACTTGTATTCTTAGATGCCGAAATCCTTGCATAGTCTTTTAAACCAGAATTGTTTGGGTCTCCCCCTTCAATCGTCGCATCACTGGCAATATCGATTTGCCCTTTAACGTACGTCTCCTTTTAAAATTGTACGTTGGACCATCTATAGAAAAACATTATTTATCTTATTGTCTACGTAAGACACTTGTGATATAGCCCTAACCTTACCTCTGGCCAGCCTGTACATTGTGCTTATGTACCTAGCCATAGAGTAGGTTAGTATACCAATCCTATCAAGTTTGGTAATGCTATTCCTAAGAAAGTCTGAAGTAACCGGGATGGGGCTGTCCCACGGATCAAAATGTTAGCTGGTGGTAGTTATTACAAGCAACAAACAAGTTAAGACTTTGTTGAATGTTATCATGAATATTGATGTAACCTGTCGTGCTGGTGGCTCTTTATACTCCAAAGGGGTCCCTCAGGATCTTACAGAGGCAGAAATAGTTAAATGTTTGAAAAAAGTCAAGTGACTGAAGTTAAAAGACTGACCAGGGGTAAAGGAAAAATAGCTACAACAGCTATTGTTATAACTTTCCTTGGGATACATTGCCCTCAGAGATCAATCTTGTTTACCAATTATTTAAAGTCTGTCCTTATATAACGCCTACCATTCGTTGTTTCAATTGCCAACGCATGGACTATGTTGCAGCAAGGGTAAAAAATGATTGTGTGCAATGTGGTGGTGGCATCAATTTTGAAAATTGTGACAGGGTGGAGGCCCCTGTGTGTTGCAACTGTAACGGATTCCATTCGACCGCCTATGGTGGTTGCCCTGTTAAAAATGAGTTAGATAAAGTACATTTTGTTAGAATTACTGAACAGATGTCGTTCTCTCAGGCTGCTAAAGCTGTTAAAGAACGAAGTGCTGAAAACTTCAATTCAATTTGTTTATTCATTCCAAGCCACAGGGTGGCAAGGGAGGTAACCAGACACGAATAATATATACATGACAGACTTGTAATAAAGCGAAAAATACAAGACAACATGGGGAAACATTAATATTTGAGAACATTAATACATATTACATTACGGATAAAACAAATGAGTTATGATAGCAGAATATACATGAAGACCAACAAAGTGTAGAACAATAATGAACTACCAATGATAAAAAATTAAGACATCACCACGTATTATTGAAGTTGTTTTGAACAACACGAGCTTTCGACACCTATACCGATGTCTTCGTCAAGTGTAACTGAATTTAATGTTTCAAAATATTGATATAAATACTAAAGAAAAGAACAAATATGTAATCTGGCCAATCATTGCATATTTGTTGTTTTCTTTAGTGTTTATATCAATATTTTGAAACATTAAATTCAGTTACACTTGACGAAGACATCGGTACAGGTGTCGAAAGCTCGTGTTGTTCAAAACAGCTTAATACATGGTGATGTCTTAATTTTTTATCTTTAGTTTGGAACCCACGTTTAAAGAGAGTTTCAAACATTTCTAATAATGAACTAGGAAATAAAAAGAGAAAAAAACAATTGTGTTACACTACAATTTTTAAAGATTTTTTTATGTATTTTGCTATATTATTTGAAATGGGATACTGACTAATAATTGAATAAAAGTTCTCTTTTGACGAGACAGCAATATCAGCAAACAGTTAAACGTTCTGTGCATATTGATCTTGTAGAGTTGTTTTTACAACATTTAGAAGACATTTTCCGTTACCAACTGACTGGGAATCCCATATGAAGTTTAGCCTACATTGGTACAAGATTGATTCGACAGATTGGAGCCATGGGGAATTATGGGGAACACTGGGGCTTTTGGTAAATCTATATAATATTGAACCAATTTTATCCAGAACGACAGAATACATGTATAAAGAGGATATGCACCAAGTTCACCGTAAACCATAAATGATGGAGTTGATTTTTTCAGTTCGAGAATACTCTTACAGAACTTAAGATAAAAGGTCTCCATAAGATAAAGTCTTCCTATACCCCAAACTTCACAGCCATACAATAAAACAGGTAATACAACTTGGTCAAACAGTTTGAGCTGGAGATCAATTGGGAGAAAAAGGTTATTTATCTTTCTGCGAAATCCAAACAATGCTTTGGAGGCCTGGTTTATTAGATGTTTAACTGAATAGCTAAAATTACCATTGTATCGTAATACAATACCTAGATAAGAATAATTTTCAAAAACTTCAATCTCCCTTCCTAAAAAATAGAAGGTTGGATAAGACCTAGGTTTTCGTTTAGAGAACATCACTATTTCACAGTAAGTCGCCATACTGAACAATAATTTTCGAATGCATTCAGTGCATTTTGTAAACTTACTCAATCTTCGGCTATTAAGACAGTATCATCAGCATACAGCAATAACAACAAGCCTACAAAACAGTCAACCTGAACCGGATTTCAGCAGACAAAAATTACAGCCATTTATGTTTCTATTGACAAGAAAGTCTTCAAGGTCATTTAAATATAGGGAGACCAATAGAGGGGATAAATTTCACATATAAAAAAGTCGGATTTTTGGCTACCCTGAAAGACACGACTTGATAGAGCTGTACATATTTTATATCAGTTTTAAACATTTGCCACCAATACCTTCGTTAAAGGAGGGGAAATCTCTAGAAATACATAGGGATTATCGTCGATAACAACCTTCAAAGTACTTAAAACATTTCACGTCAATTACCTCCAGTGACCCTCAAGCTAATAAAAACAGACAGAAGTATGTCCTTCCAGTGGCTTATCTGTGTAGCCATTTTTCCGTTTTAGGATGACGTGATGTTGGTATAGCTATTTTTAGATCAATAATGACGTATTTTTACCGCTCTCTAATGTATAAAGGTAGATTTAGGTCCAAAAAAACATGGCGACAAACTTGAAGTGGGAAGATTGTCTCCGAATATATAGGTCAGTATGCAACCGCGCGCCATTACTTAGCCAGCCATTGGCTAAATTGCATCACATGACTACTCTATAACGCACTTAAATTTTTATTCAACAATAATTGGATAAAACTAATGAAAAAATGGTGGCGGCCTTGTGAATGGCCTAGGGAGCTGATTCTCTATTGTAACGCCACCTTCAAATTTCAATTATTCACTTACAAGGGGATAAAACATACATTAGACAGTTGTTTTAGACTAAATGAACTCTACTCTTTCCATCTAAACTAGTCTAAAGCTAACTAACTAACTGTGACCATAACTAACTGTGACCATAGTCCACCTCTCCACACTGTGTCAAACGCCTTGGAGAAGTCTATAAAAGCCCAGTAAAGTTTCTTTCTAACACTGAAAAAGTAGTGGGTAATCTGGTTTAGGACATACAAATGATCAGTGGTTGAATACCCTTCTCTGAATCCCGCTTATGGTTCGTTTAATACCTCATGATTATTACAGTACTCGGTTAACCTTTTGTTTAATATTAGGGTGAAAAGTTTTCCCAAACAGCTAATGATTGTAATGGGTCTATAGTTGTCTGGGTTCGTTAACGCCCCCTTGTTCTTATAACTTGGTTTTATCAAACCAATAAGCCATTTATCAGGCATACAACCAGAGTCGAGAACAACATTAAACAATTTCAGATAGACAGGTAGTATGATTGGTTCCGTCGCTTTTCATATGTTCAAATCCTGCTGCCTTGTTATTCTTACGTTTTTTTAATTGCATCCTGGATTTCCACAATTGTTATCGGGGAATCTAGTACATGATCCTCAGGGTAGATATGAGTAGACGTAAGATCATGCAATTTAGGGTCATCAGCACTTAATTCATTTAGGTGTTTATAAAACTCATACAATGTATCAATATCAATGTGCTCTGGTTGTTTCGTAAAATCAATTTATTTCAGGATTTTCTAATATCCCCTTGGTGAGTTACATTCCAGCTTTCTTAAATTGTCGACCAACATTTGTTTGTAAAGCTGGATTTGAGGGGTTTTTGTATTACTGGCTAGAAAACAATAATGTGGACAATTTACCCGCCCCATTTGGTAGCTGACCCCGCCCCCCTTCTCAGGAGGCCCATTCCAGACCCTCAGTTGTTGAAAACAAACAAATTGCTGTAATGTGTGAAATAGGTACTCAAACTGAAGCAGAGACGCAGACTCAAACTGACTATATATTGTCAGACAATCTCCTAGCTTCAATGGTGTCATTTGTAACTGATATTTTTTTGGAACATTACAAAACCTAAATACCAAATTGATATTTTTAGAAGAAATACTAAGTATCCAGGTGACATTTTGGAGATGATGTGGTTACTGCTGTAGAAAATCGACACAATCTCTAATGCTCTAATGCATGGCCAAGAATTCAAATACTTTATTTCTTATCTTAAACAATCGCCCGATATAATCTGCAAGCAAGAAACTTTCCAAAAACCAAATTTAAATTTCTCTTTTCCTGGCTGTTGTGAAAAGGTTAGATAGTGACCCCCTCATCCCCTTGTGGTCTTGCTTTACATATTAAGAACAATATTTCTTATAGTGAAATAGTTCTACCTTCTTTTCAGTCAATAGAATGTCAGGCTATTCAAATTTCTTCTAATTAGTCACAATATTTAATGTTTACAATCCAACCAGTAGAATAGAACTAGATGACTTTACGCTACTGTTGTCCTATTCATCTAATTCGGTAATTCTCTGTGGAGTTTATAATTCTCATCACATTGCTTGGGGTAGCGATCACTCGGGTAGAGATGGTGTTGTTGTTATTGATTTTATAGACTCAAACGATTTTGTATTGAACGATGGTTCTCCAACTAGATCGGATGACTATTCTAGCAATATGTCTCCCTTAGACCTCACTGTTTGCACTAAGGATTTGTCTTCTAGTTTCGAGTGTAGAATAGCATCGTTCACTTTGGTTTTAGCTTGAGTCGTAACAATTCAGATATGCCAACCTAAATGACAAACTCAGAAAGCCGAATGATATATATATATTTTCACTTGTCAATCGAAACAATTAATCCCTTCAGACATGTCCAGTCCAAATGTGGACGATTTCCAGACCAACCTTACAGATGCCATTGATACGGCAGCGACAGCGTCCAATCATACTCCAAACCCGCAGTCCCTTGGTGGACACCCGAATGTTCAGAAGCAATGTGTGCACGTACACAGTAAAATGGCAAACATAGAGTTAACCTCACCCGTTTACCAGAGAACATTAAAATGTACAAATAGTATAAAGCTCAAGCCAAGCGTTTAATTAAAGCTCACTCACCAAAAGCAGAGCTGACGTTCTTTTTGCTCATCCATTATTTCATTTACCCCTGTTAAACAGGTATGGTAGAAAAGTAACGGCTGCTAATTGGGGGAAATCCTATTTCTCTATACCAGCTTTTAAAAAGGATGGCGTGGAAATCTCCTTCAATTCTAATAAATGTAATGTTCTAGCGTTTTGCTCACATAAGCAGTGACGTCAAGTAAGGTAGCGACCTTTAAATACAAAAGACTGAAGTTGAGAGCTATAATGTACGGAAGCCCAGCAGTGCCAGTAAAAGTAAATAAAAAATAAAAAAAAACTCGATTTTTAATCTCGGAATTTTTACTTTTAATCTCGGAATTTCGACTTAAGATCTCAGAAGTTCGATCTAAATCTCAAACTTTCGACTTTTTTCTCGGAATTTCGACTTCAAAACTCTGAATTTTGACTTTGTTTGATCGACAAGTGTATGTTCACAAGCATGTTATTTCAGTTGGAGTCGTGTCTTATGTGAATTTTCGTCTGAATAAACCTGGCGAGGACAAGATTCGTTTCAGTGATCTTATCGAGACACATTATTGTGATTCGTAGATAAACAACTAAGAATTCCTTTGTAGCTTAATCCCAGATGAAAATAAAAAGAAATATAGATTGTTTGAGGCCATCTGTGCGACGATATTCGATCAAATGGTACCTTAATAAAAAGTCGAAATTCCGAGATTAAAAGTCGAAATTCTGAGATTTAAGGTCGAAATTCCGAAATTTAAAGTCGAAATTCCGAGATTTAAAGTCGACTTTCCAAGTTTCAAAATTGAATTTTCGAGGATTAAAGTCGAAATTCCGAGATTAAAAGTCGGAATTTCGATATTAAAAGTCGAAATGTCGACATTAAAAGTCAAAATTCCGAAATTTAATGTCGAAATTCCGAGATTTAATGTCGAAACTCTGAGATTAAAAGTCAAAATTTCTAGATTAAAAGTAGAAATCAGGAGGTTAAAAGTCGAGATTTTAAGTCAAAATTCCGAAATTAAAAGCCGAAATGCCGAATTTTTTAAAAATGTTTTCATACTTTCACTGGCACTATTGGGTTTCCGTAATCATGAAACGAACGTAGCATTTGACGAAATGACAATATATGACGATTTTATACAACTGAACTCAAACTATTAATGGTATCTACCAAAAATGCAAGGCCTGGTGAGGATGGAATAAGCAATACAATTCTCAAACGTATCCCAGAATCTTATTATCCTACTATTCTACTTCTATTTAACACTTTTTGGTCTACAATACCAGGTACATGGACTTCTTCTATTATCACTCCCATTATTAAACCAAACAGATACCCATCTGACCTTACTTCCTGCCGCCCGTAGCTCATACCTCTTACCTATGCAAGCTAATGGAGAGACCTGTCAATAACCTTTTAGTGTGGTTTTTAGGTTTCATTTAACAATCGTAAGGTTGGGGTTGTCATGTGCTGGTTGTTAAATGGCCATATTCCTTTGAATTCCCGTTTTAATTATGTTTATAATAATAATGATGCTCAATATGACGAATGTGGAGTCAGAAAATTTAGAACATTTTATTTTCAATTTTTACTTAATCTAGAAGACAGAGAATACGATTGTTCAGGGTGCTGAAAAACTATGGGTAACTAATTTTGATGTATAGCATGTATTGAATCCACCAAAACCGTCTCGTTCCAAAATAATTACTGCAGTCGTTAATTATGTAATTAGCACAAAACGAGGTCATGAAGGGTTTATTTTTTTATTATTTTTTTTTCTTTTCTTTCTTTTTCACAACTACACCAGTGTACACAAATTTGCTGCACAACCTATCTTTATTTTACTGCTTAACAACAAAATAACACCTTTCTGACAGCTTAATGAAAAGTTCTGGTGCGCATAGTTCAAAAACTGCATGCACCATCAAAAACAGAACAGCCAACCAAATCTTGCAGTTTCTCTCTGGCCCACGTAGTAACCACATCTAAGGCTTAACGTATTAGAACGTACGCTCTCATCCTGTAACGCAGAGTCAGAGGTTCATTGACGGTATTTAAGTTTCACTTGCTGTTTAACATTGGATACCATTTGCAATTTATCTGAAAACATATTGCGATAGGTATTACCAGAAGTCTATGAATGGGGAAGTGTGAAAGGTCCCATTACCCCATATTCAAGGCACTGACCCCGTCAGTATAATACATTATGTAACGTTTAAGAGCGATAGATTTTAAAATTGTCAACGGTTGCGCGATTTCAAATCAGAAAATAAATTCACTCTCCATTTACTGGACTATCATATCTATCGACAATCCCAGTAAACGCCGTTTGGAGAATCCATTGGTTTTTATAAAAGCTTTACCCCGCGTGTCTCCAGTATCTCCATTTCGACTCAAATTGTCCCAAAACAAGGCTCCTTGTCTCATATAGTACTGTTGTCGCATATGAAACGTTCGCCATCTTTTTTCTCGTGCATCCCATAATAGTACATGCGAGGAAGACAAGAAACCCATGGTTTCTAACTGACCGAGAGAGGGCGCTGTTCAGAGGCGCCAGTGATGTAATGGGACTTTTCGCACTTCCCCATTCATAGACTTCTGGTAATACATAATGACAGTTTGCTTTTACTAATGGAATTCATCAATTGCTGTCTAAATAATACACCGTTGGCAATTATCCTGTTATATATTGCAATAGGTATTATTATGAGGACAGCTCGGTTCCACTGACAGGAATTATCAACTGCTGTTTATGCTAGGTACCGTCTGTAATCATCAGGCCTGGGCAATACCAGCAATGTCTGGGCCAATGTAGTTTATGCACATGTATGATAATAAATAACTGACATTGTTCGATTTTAATCCGGTGTTATCTTCTCAGTGAGTGAGTAGTTGAAAATATCGCGACGGGTATTATTGCAATATGCTTAAGTTAATAGATATTAATTCTGGACGCGTGTTTAAAATCCTTCAGAATCAATCCTTCAGAATCAATTAATTAAATTAGCTGATAGTTCAGAAACTTAACGCAATGTCAATGGGATGACAAATGACCTGTGCTCGCTGGGTGACGTGTGTTATTACTACAATCACATATATCATATTTTTTAACACTAAAACACACTGACACAGGGAAAATCTTCTTGTCTAAAATAACCATGGAGACAAGTTTCTCGTTGTGTTAAAAAGGGCCATATCATTTAGATGTTTATGACCAACCAAAGTTTGTTATAATAAACCACAACCCATATTTCATTAGGTTGACGACAGGCAGGAGTTTGGCCTTAGTCAGTAAAATTGTCTGGAAAAATAATTTGGCAAATATATATCATATATAGGCATACGCTCCAAACGTATTGTTATCTCAATCGTTGGTGTTTTTTGTGTTTTTTTTAAACAAATTTGTAATACCAAAATGATTTCATACAATTGCTCTATTAAAACGCCTTATTTTAAACTACCATTAGTCACTTAAATGGTATAACTAATGACATAATTCGAAAAACTCAGAAGATATATAGTCATTTCCTCTCTGGTATACCAGATCATTCCTTCAGAAGCAATGCGAACGTGAAAGTTCATTCTGATGGAAGGTATACAATTAAACCGCATTCACTGATTTTGAGAGCCCAAATGTTTTGAACCGTGTAAGCGATCTAACAACTCAGAAATACAGTCTGAGGATCGGATTTGAATCGTGTGAACGATCTAACGACTCGGAAATACAGTCTGAGGATCGGGTTTGAATCGTGTGAACGATCTAACGACTCGGAAATACAGTCTGAGGATCGGGTTTGAATCGTGTGAACGATTTAACGACTCGGAAATACAGTCTGAGGATCGGGTTGGAATCGTGTAAGCGATCTAACGACTCCGAAATACAGTCTGAAGATCGGGTTTGAGAGATTCGAAACGCCTGTCGATAAATCAAAATGTTAGTGTGACCACAGACAAAAATGCCCGAAATGAGAGTTATCCAACTTAAGTTAACCGACACTGATCGTTGTTGCTGTAAACTGGTTTCGATTCTTCGTATGTTTTTCACCATCAGCTTTGAATGCCATCGAAAAACTAAATGATTGGCGTTGGAATGAGGAAAATCCATACAGTATGTGGCCTGTACGAACCGAAAACGGTTTGGAAAGTAAACGAAATTTAGATAACCGGATTCTAAGCCACAGTTATCGTACTATCGTAGTTTATCGTACATTTTTAGACTAGAAGCACTAAAAAGCTTCTGAATTATACGACTTGATAAAAATAGTCAATAATTTCAACATTCTGTTGAAACGTCAAAATATCAACATTTTTGCAGCTCATGCCACTTAAACAAATGTTAGAAAGGTCACGGCGGCCAGTAGGCCTTTAAATATTGGCCGATTATCCATTCGTTTCAGAGAATGTATATGATCACTCCTACACGTAACACGACCATCAACTCTTCAACTTTGGTATTTTATTTCGTTCTGCACAAACATATACAGTAGACCCAAACCATATATTTGCAAAAAGAAAATTGAAATTGACTAGTGTCAAAAGAGACTGTATTGTATTGTTTTGATAGATCTGTGTTTGTCACCTCTTTGTTGTGTATGGTGATGGCATGTGACGTTGAGGGCCTATGTAGGATAGAACCAGAAAGGGGAGGGCGGGGGGAGGGGGGGGGGCTACATGCCAGGAATGAGTAGGGAATAATAGTAGTTAATGAGCTTTTATTGGTCATCATGACAACTTACATTGGCTTTGGGCTGAAATCCGCTTATTTCTCAGAAAGGTTAATGCACCCTACGGCTATTGCTCAGATAGTGACACGTATATAAGCCTTATTGGAAGTCGAAGTGGGATAGAATAATTCATTTTGGTCAAATTTGATTTTATCATAACTCTAAACCACGCTTGATTTCTAATCAGGACTAAGGTAGTTATAGTAATCCACCTGATGCCACTGGTGTTTATCGGTACAGGTAAAGTCAGTGCCGCCATCTGCAGGCAATTACCAAAGGCTCGCTCCGTTCATTCACGGACCACCTGGATGGCTGTTAGGTTTAAAAACTGTCCTTTATAAAAGCGAGTGTATGATCGACTGGTGTTATCACAGCAGTCTGTGGCTTCCTCTTGGTTAGAAGAAGATGAGTTCGGCGACCACTCCAGGAATGGCATCATCAACAGGCTTGCCAACCATTCTACCCGTTTCCATTTTCGAGCATTCCATCGTGGGCGTTATATATATCACCATAGGTAAGAAATATATTTAATCACCATTAACATTATCTTCGTTTGAGAAACATTAGCCTTTGGTATTTTTTTTGTTTGCTATGCATATAACCCCGTGTCATTTATTACTAAAGAAAAACTTCTTAACGCAATTTATTTTCTTATTCGATTTACAATCACATTAAAGGTGAATGCTAGTAAAGTTAAAACGACAAGCCCATTTGACATTTTGTGTTGATTGGTGCTTTTAAAACTTCTACGTACTCTTCAAAAATGGAATTAAATTGATATTTAATGGTAAATTTCTATTTTTATCGATTCCTATTATCACTCTGCCGAGGGCTTTGAATAATTTCCAGTCACTAAATAAAAGAATCGTTTCTGGAGTTAGAATTAGAAACCAGAAATTATACTCGATAAACCTGAGGCTGGGTGTATTCAATATTTATTTCCCGTAGAGAAATGTTTAGCTAACTCCTCGTTCAATAGATAGATAGTCACACAAAGACAACCTTTCAGTCGATGGGCCCTAAAATGACAGACATTCTGCGTGGGTTTCATCTAATCGCCCTATTCGGAATGGTTGCCAGGTGGGCTGCAAATGGAAGGTCGAAAAGACGAATAAAAATGTCAAGCTTTGGGTATTTTCAAAATCCAGCCGATGTCAATTAATGTGTTGATCTTCCCAGGTAGAACATTGGATAATTTGTACGGTTGGGTACGTTCCTTGGAATGTTGCATTGATCTTTAATAATGCCAAATAATAGGCCAAAAGTTATATAATCAAAGTTATTTCTGTATATTTGTAAACAAATAATTGGTTATATATATGTGTGTGTTATTAGATTGGATACTAACTTATTAATTGACTGTATTTGGCCATTAACTGTATGTTTTGTTGTTTGATATGGAGAAGCGTTAATATAGGCGTCTCGCCTGTTCGCTAATCCACTTTGGTAAAAAAAAAAATTTCTTTTGCCAAATAAATATTGTTTAAATCAATAATGCTAAAACAGTGCGGCGTTTCGCAGTGTTTTTAAACCTGTTCTGGCAACGTTCCAACTTTTAAAAAACGTCGTCACATTATGTCACGGTCCAACTATTACGTTTAGACGATGGTAATGAAAACTGTTTTAGTCAGCTAGGAATGACTTTTTTGGAATTGTTATTATCCCCGATACATTTCGACAGGAATGGTCACTACCACAATAGAAAGAAAAATTTATAAATAACTTTCTGGCTTAAATAGCTAAAAGTAAAAGCTTTGTGAAGGCTTTTCATGGAATCTCTCAAATAAAATCGTTCATAAATGTAGTTCTTCTGATAATAATACAATTCATCTTCTATCATAGTTAAGCTTTTTTAACCGGCACTGTAGAAATGATTTCAAATTGAATTCTTTTTCACCATTCCGTGATCTCAATCGTATAAGTAATTGTGCTATTGATAATTAATGTTGAAGTAATGAAACAGCCTGTGGTGTTGGCAGCTACTATTGAAGCAATCTTATTCAGAGTAAATGTAAGAAGAACAACAGTGTATGTGAGTTCATTAGTAGAATGAGAGATGTGAAGAGTTCATATCACCTGCTGGCATAAAGCCAGGGGATAATTAGTCTGAGCACTTACTATGGATTAAGAGAAACGTGTGGCAAATCTCCATGCTGTGATTGGGCATGGGGAAGAATAGATTGCTATCTGACATCCAAACTATCAAAGACACAAGCTGATTTGTCACTTAATGCAGCTAACAGTTTCTATAATCTCATTATACAAAATGGGAGGGGTTGGATATTTAAAAACTCTAACTGTTGAAAGATCACCGTTCCCAGTAAACCATTATACCAATTGATCGACCAAAAAGTCAAGCAATCAACCATATCTATATCCCCAATCAATCATTTATTTCATCATACGATTTCCTTCCAGGTGTTATTGGAGCCTTGGGCAACTTTTTGACCTTCGTCGTTTTTGCCTACAAGAATCCGGTCAGATCTCCTAGAAATTTGGTGTTTGCTAATTTCGCTTTAGCTAACACGTTAATTGTGGCACCATTCCTTTTACCCGGTTCTTCCAGTTTCGTCGGTCGGTATGTACCTTCTTTGCTGTTGAAAAAGTCGAGTAAATAAACTCTTGATTTGTTTATTTTGTTTATTCAACAATTTTCATTTGCACATAGCGATAGCAACATAACGAAAATGCAATGGCGGGAATAAAGGCCAAGTGGGCTTGTTCTATCCCATTAGGTACGAAAAAGTGACTGATAAATGCTGTGAAAGTAAAGAAAATCAATGACACACAGATATTATAGAGATGTGAATAAACATAACATATATACAGATAGGCTCTTCCAATCAAAATGGAAAATTAAAAAAAAATCTTTTTATCTGTTTATTTTATTTTTGCGAAATAACCTTGAAATTGATAAGTTGATCAGGATATGTGTATATATTAGTTGCACATTTCATGATTGCGCTTTCCCACCTTGTATTGTAGATGGCTGTTTGGAGACACAATATGCCAGGTGTATGGATTTGAAGGAATGCTTGCTGGTATTGGAGCTATTGGTGCATTAGTAGTGATCGGTATTGAGCGATATCTAGCAACCTGCTGCAAAGATCTTTGTGAGTTATATTTTAAATATGAATAAGAGAACAACGTTGCTATGACAACAATAAAAGCGAAATTACCTGAACTAGAATTTTGAATATAGTTGACAGGTTCTCAGTTTTTTAATTAAATTGGTGACAACTGTCGCCTTTAATGAGCCTAAAGAGGTATATCTGAATGCCAAATCCCAGTTCTAGGTTTTCGACAAATGTACACAAACACGTTCTATTCAGAATTTCAAGGAAAAATAGATGGTGTACACGTAAGCAAATGATCGCCATTAATATAAATCAACCAGGACGTGTTGACAAATACTCGACTTCGTTCCCCAAATGCAATGGCTATAGTACTGTATTCTCTTCCCATTATATTCTTGTCATACTTGTAGTGTTTCATTTAACATCATAGACAATCTTGTCAATTTTAGTCAAACGTCAACTTATCCGGATTTATGGTTAATTTCAGACTTGAATCTATCATCTGGGAATGTGATGTGTATGATACTAATGGGCTGGCTTAACGCTTTGTTCTGGGCAGGTATGCCACTGTTAGGCTGGTGTAGGTAAGTACAGTATTTATCGATTAATCTAATCATTAGGGCGGAGCTGATGGCCTACCTGTCAAACGTGGATGTCTATGCACGTGTTTAGGAATTTCCACATCCAGCCCAAAATATCGGTCAATAGTACAACAAGTGAGCTTGGTTAATTAGCGTTCTCCAGAAATTCAAAAAAGTATGCCGATTTTAAATAATCCCAGCAAATTAATGTTCAATTAATGTATGTGTACTATACCAGAAAAATGAGGCGCAAAACTACCTTGCACCGAAGGCTATTACATTCAAGTGGGAGAAACAACCCCTCCATGAGCGAATTGCAAACCTTCATGACAGAGAAACAATCTCGGCATGCATGGGTTGTAAACCTTCATGAAACAGAAACAATCTCGGCATGCATGGGTTGCAAACCTTCATGAAACAGAAACAATCCCGGCATGCGTGGATTGCAAACCTTCATGAAACAGAAACAATCTCGGCATGCATGGGTTGCAAACCTTCATGAAACAGAAACAATCTCGGCATGCATGGGTTGCAAACCTTCATGAAACAGAAACAATCTCGGCATGCATGGGTTGCAAACCTTCATGACACAGAAACAATCTCGGCATGCATGGGTTGCAAACCTTCATGAAACAGAAACAATCCCGACATGCGTGGATTGCAAACCACAATGACAGAGAAACAATCCGGACATTTGTGGATTGCAAACCCCCTTGACAGTGAAACAATCCCGATATGAGCGGATTGCAAACTCTCAATCCTGGTATGCGCGGATTGCACACGCCCATGGCACAAATAGATATATATATGAAGTTGTGTAATTGTACGCTGCCATGTCTGTCTATTTTTTCAATATGCATATGATGAAGTCAATCGTGTTTTATTCTAGATACAGCATCGAGCCGTCAGGAACATCGTGTACCATTGATTGGCAAATCGTCGATGACAAGTATGTGTCCTATATCACCGGACTGTGTACATTTTGCTATGTTATCCCATTTGCTGGATTAACTCTCTGTCTGGTTCGAGCCTCTACTAACACATCTTCTGACCAACCAGAAGTCAATGGCAAGTCGAAAAATGACACCGAGGAATGGTTTACGGAAACCCAACTGAATAAGGTAACCATTTTAATAGTCATTTTGAACTGCAGTGTTACAAAACAACATGTAATTCCAATTGTAGGGGGAAAAGCTATTTCGTTACAAGTGCTTTGCTAACGATTTTTTTCATCGCAATTTACATTTTGTAATTGACTTTCCATGGTTTTTTTTAGCTGGCCTGGATTTTCACACTGACGTCATTGATTGGATGGGGACCGTATGGCTATGTGGTAATCTGGCCTTTCTTCAACGATATTTCCCAGGTGACGTTTTTCTTGGCAGTACTTCCACCTCTAGTAGCCAAGACCTCCACCCTAATGTATCCCCTTGCTTACATGTCGTTAAGCAGCCGTTTCCGAAAAACTATGTTTCTAACACTAGGATGTGGCGAGGATAAACTTAAAGTGAAATAGGAAAAGGAAGAATAAAACAAACACAAATTGCCATTTTGTTATGAAAGATATTGTATTTGTAACACTTCAAGTATCCGGTTCTATATCGTAATACCAATTTAACGTGGCTTGATCTCGATTGGTATTGTTTTCGGTGGATATATTTTTTAAACTGTCTGTAATATTATTCAAGTTTTTGGATCAAATTCATTCGATTTGTGCAGATAATGTGTTTTGTAACAGCACCAACTGCTTTAATAAACTGAAGTGATATATACAATGTACCAGAGTTTGTAGACTTTACTCCCGTTATGTTTACGATTGTAATGTTTTCAGTGAATATATCCGGGCTCGATTCCGGATTTTTTACCCTATGGGCTATTTATAACGACATATAAATGTAGAAACACCACTGCACACATAAAAGCGGCCCGTGTCCCTCCCCCTCGCCATCTCGAAAAAAAAAACAATCAAATTTTATTTATTACCGTGTCAGAATCTAAGCTGATTTCTAGCTTAAGACATATACGTGTTTTGTTTTATTCCTTTTATTTTATAATTAATCTGTATGATTCACTATTAAAACAGTATGTGCATGTAGGCTCCTTATCAATTCCAAAAAGATTGTCATAAATTTCTCCATTGACATCAAATGTCCAGAACGCAGGTGCAAGACGAGCTGGGGTAATTTCAAAGTCAACAGTCAGTTCAATTTGACACCTGCCATAAATGCAATTTTTCTAAGATTCAAACCGATTTAGTGGTCACATTGACCTTTAAAAAGGAGAAACATATCCATGGAATATGATAGTGATATGATAGACACGATCAGTATATGGTTCTGTGACGTCTTGCAGGCTCAGTACATTCAAATGAATGTGAAGTGTGCATTCAGCTCAAGTTTACCAAAAGTGAACCTTCTACACGCACACCACACGCACATCAGTGAGTAGACATATATGCTCAAATTCGATAACTCTGTACAACTCCCATTTCATGAAGGTCGCGGAATAAAACAATCCATATCAAGCTAAATTCAAATGAAGACATTTGCTAATAGGTTATGATAAGAAAGAAATATAACCTATAAATATATGTTTCTGAACACTAAAACACACGGGCCCAGGGAAATCTTCTTGGCCTTACTAAAACACACGGGGGATTCTCGTGTCGAATCAAAGCCCGGGTTTCAGGGTGTCATATATCGCCAGCACTAAATGTCGGCTAACGTCCTTTCAGCGAGAGGCAGGTTGGCTGAATAGATAAGACAGACGACATTTGGTGCAAGCGATAGGTACAATGGGCCTGCTCTGGTAACAGTGTTTGATTCCCGTTTCAGGCGCCACCCTAAATTGCATTGCCGTGTTCTCGACGTCTCGAGCAGTCGGCAATTGACATTAGATTCATGGGCAATACTATTGATACTTCAGAGACTCATAAATACTTAGGTTTGACTTTTAATCATTGTGCGAATTGGGCTAATCATGCTGATAATTTGATTACATCATCAAAGTTGAACATTTCATTATTTCGTGGAATGAAATACCGCCTCAGCAGAAAATCACTTGACATCACCTGAAATTATTTGAGTATGCAGACGTCGTATTGAATAATATTTTGGAATATCAGATAAATGCATTGGAGCTTCTGCAAAAAGAATGTCTCCGGGTAATCACGGGTTTGACTACTTCTATATGAAGAGTCTGTTTTTTTGTACACTTAGACAGCGGCGACAAATACATCATTCGAGTGCGTTTCACCAAATAATCACAGATAAAATTAATTTGAATCTTTATAAAAATTACCAACAGAGAATCCCTACCCTTAAATATCTTATAACACTTATACTACTTTTTTATGTAACTCAGCTACTTTCAGTAAATCTTTTTTTCCGACATCTGTTCGTGAGTGGAACAACATAAAAAATATTTCAAATGCAAACGAATTTAAATCTAAAATACTTCAGTGGTACAGGCCTCAATCCTAGCACTACGTCGGCGATCGACTGTCTGACATTGTTCTCTGCAGGATGAGAAATGGTTGTAATTCCCTGCACGACAATCTCTTCAATAACTTTATTTCTGATTCACCCAGCTGTTCTTGTTGACATGCATCAGAGACGGCTGAACACTATTTACTATCTTGCCCTATGTTCAATCTTCAGCGACAAGAAATGATATAATCTATTCGCCGTACTGGGTATATTGAGCCAGTTAGTGCTACTATCTTGTTACACGGTTCTTCGACTGAACTCGGCAAATCCCAAACAACTGACATTTACTATATTTCTGTATGTACATTCATTTCGTCATCTAAGCGCTACCATTGAAACTCCAGACGTCATATCCAAAAAGACCATGCCTGCCCAGTAACCCATTTTCTGAACATATTATATTCCCGTCAATATATACACAAAGAAAAAAGTTATGCACCCGCTGGAAAGTCTGCGCCGACCGATAAAATCATTGGTGTAGGGAGATTGTTGGCAAACTGATGTTGCCGAAACACTTCAACATATCCAACGTCTCACTGGAGGGATGAAACGCAGGCTGGAAGAGTCTAATGGAGGATATACACAAAGCGTTCTCAAGTTATGGAGCGGACAACACAATCATAGATTGGGAATGAGGAAAATTGGCTGTGGCGTCTGGCATAAAATTAGCAAAATATTAAAAAAACAATCCCATCCATCCATTACATGAACTCTACAAACTATTCAAGTTAATACCAACTTGATATGATAAAGCATTCAAATACAACACAGCACATATTGGATTGGAAACAAGGTAGATTGGCTGTGGCGCCGGCGTAAATTCGCAGATTCGTTAAAACCAATCCCATCCATCCTTTCCATGAGTTCAACACACTATTTTTGAAGTTCAAACGTGATGCAAGAAAGCGTTTTCAAGTTATTGTGCGAGCAACACATTGTACATTGGGTACAATGTGAATTGGATGTGTAAGCCGTCATAAATTTCGCAGAATCCTGAAAAGCAATCCCATCCATCCAATCGATCGGTGAGCTCAACATATTGCTCAAATTTCCAAGTGAGGCCACAAAGCGATCTCAAGTTATTGGGCTGGCAGACAGACGGACGGATGAACAGACGGACGCACACGGAGGCTATCGATATAAAGTCACAGAAATGACTTGAATGCAAAAGCCATCAAAGCTCTTTTCAAACCGCAAAAAAATACTAATCCCTG
Organism: Lepidochitona cinerea; assembly: GCA_963971465.1. Lineage (NCBI taxonomy): Eukaryota > Metazoa > Mollusca > Polyplacophora > Chitonida > Tonicellidae > Lepidochitona > Lepidochitona cinerea. The sequence goes on from OZ020551.1 coordinate 6,904,192, forward strand.
CTCCTTCCCACTTCAACTAAAACCCACTATTCCATTTACTTATAAAACCAATACCCCTTTACAACAGCGAAATCTCCGAAAACTCTTAAACAAACAAGAAAACGAGTATTGGTTAAATGATAGAGAAATCTCCATCTGTACAAACACTCAATAAATACTGTAAATATACTTTAAAGCTACCAAAACGTACTACTAACATTGCAAATAGAGCTGAACTTGGTCAATATCCGGTTTTATTTGACATTTTAATAAATTCACTGAAATACAGACAACGACTACAACGCAGAGAGAACACATTACTTAAAGACGCTTATTCTTACTACCTAACTAACCTTCATTCAACACACAATTTGAAAAACACAATCCGAAACTAAAGCGGAGTATCTCATCCATCCACAACCCAGCACAATTAGTCGCCACACATCTTTTTTAGCCAAGTTAATATATTCATGTCTCCTTTCCGTGTTTTACCTTGGCGGACTACTCCACTCAAACCCGTAAATCGAACAGCTCGTTTTGATTGGATGCGAGTAAAACTTCTCGCAGCTAATCAAATCCTCGAGCACTTACATTGAAAATAACGTAATGGCGGCTGTGTATACCTTGAACTTTTGTTTAACGAGTGCTGATTGGCTAAGACTCTGTAAGTCTAGGAAAGACAACTCTTACATTCCCACCAGTGGGGGCTGTTCGATTTACGGGTTGGGGTGGAGTAGTCCGCCAAGGTAAAACACGGAATAGGGACATGACGATTTTAACTTGGCTTGCGAAGATGGTCCCCACATGAATCAACTACAATATGACGTCGATTTATTCAAATCTGTTAGGTGGGATGTCATAAATGGTTTTATTTCGGAAGAGTTCTTTTTTTTGGTCGGGGCGTCCATCAGGACTGTGCTCTGTCCTCAATTGTACGTCCTCCTCCTGGAACCCTTGCTTTATAAGATATACGTTCCAACACAGAAATTGCGGGAATTAAACCTCCTGGATGTAAACACCCTGTCTAACTCGACATTACCTGCACCTTAACATCAAGGCTTCCCGTTATTTATGTTCTCAATCTTTGCGAGCTCTTTGAAACTGGTTCTGGTTCGAAAATTAACATGATCAAAACGTATGTTTTGCGGCTTGGCCGATGGGCCAGCTCTGAAGAGCCCTCTCTATATAATATATCCATGTCTAATTCTATTGCGAAAATCCTTGGCTTTCGCTTTGGCCAGTTATCCCAACATGACCTTGCCACTGTTAATTGGCGACCATTGTCTGATAAACTTGTCAATCTTTTCAATATGTGGAAGTACCGCCATATTTCGTTCAGGGGTAAGTCCGAACTAAACGTTTTATGTACTAGCTCTTTCCAAATTATGGCACGTGGGAATAATAATTTCTTAAAAATTATAAATCATTCCGTTTTTACCGTTTTCTGGGGCAGAACCCATGAATGTCTAAAACGTGAAGTTTTATATAACGATATAAATACTCGACTTCGTTCCCCAAATGCAATGGCTATATAGAGGATATTTGTTGTTTATCGGTAAATACCATTTATATTTCATCGAGTGGATTAAAAAATATGTATTTTCACGATTGGCGAAGCCAAGAGTGAAAATACAAGATTTTTTAATCCACGAGATGAAATATAAATGATATTTACCGATAATACATCAAATATTCTATTTATTATATAATTATTAGTGAGATTTTCGTGTATTTTCTGCGACAAACTGAATGATTCGCGGTCGTCACTTGACCTAGAAAATGACCCATCACACATAGGCCTGTACGGCGTAGGAAAAAATAGCGCGTTATTTGGGGGGTCAACACAACAAAAACATATAAATTTGCATCGAAAATTCTTATTTTCAAGTTGCAATTCATACATGTAATTAATGAAACAAGTTACAGTTAGAACAAAATACTTATTTCGTGATAACAACCTGCGTTTGCCTGCGCGGAAGGACACACAGTGTGCACGTGCGACAACAAACATCGAGGTTCGCTGTCATCGACGGTGAAGTTGAACATTTCCTATACTTTAGTTTCTAATTAAACCTTTAAGTGGCGAAGTCTTGTTATTTTAAAATGAAGATTTACTAGATTAAGTGTGTTGAAATGTGCTAGGATAAATTAGATCTTTAATTTCTCGTTTCCAGAATCAATCGAGTCGCTTCTTTCACACTGGCATTAATCATATGTTTCGCCCAGAGCGAGCGTGACGATCAGCCGGCAATGATTTGCGTCGGTTCTCGATACATTTTCCATATTCTTGAAAGTAATCAATTTGAATGTTCCAGGTGTACAATATTGTTTTACATTAGGCCCTATAAAGTGGGGTAGACTTGCAACACGTTTTGACATTTAGCGAGTCTTGCTGGCCCAGGCCAAAGTAATACCCCGGCGAGCACCACATGAGGCGAAAGCGAAAAAAATGTTTGGTTTGTGTAAAAGTGTTTAACACCCAATTTATAATGCTAAGAATTGTTCGATAATATATAAAAGGAGACTTGATTACAAATTTTACCAATTTTCACAAATTAAAGATTCAATCATGAGAAGATATTTCCAATTCTAAAGAAAATAGTTCCGGCACTGGCAGTGATGATATAAATGTTATCGGTAAAAGTGGTGATATCACTTATATCAGAGCTGTATAACTCAATATCTCACTACTAATTATATAATAAAGTACTGTATTCTCTTCCCATTATATTCTTGCCATACTTGTAGTGTTTCATTTAACATCATAGACAATCTTGTCAATTTTAGTCAAACGTCAACTTATCCGGATTTATGCTTAATTTCAGACTTGAATCTATCATCTGGGAATGTGATGTGTATGATACTAATGGGCTGGCTGAACGCTTTGTTCTGGGCAGGTATGCCACTGTTAGGCTGGTGTAGGTAAGTACAGTATTTATCGATTAATCTAATCATTAGGGCGGAGCTGATGGCCTACCTGTCAAACGTGGATGTCTATGCACGTGTTTAGGAATTTCCACATTCAGCCCAAAATATCGGTCAATAGTACAAGTGAGCTTGCTTAATTAACGTTCTCCAGAAATTCAAAAAAGTATGCCGATTTTAAATAATCGCAGCAAATTAATGTTCAATTAATGTATGTGTACTATACCAGAAAAATGAGGCGCAAAACTACCTTGCACCGAAGTCTATTACATTAAAGTGGGAGAAACAACCCCTCCATGAGCGAATTGCAAACCTTCATGACACAGAAACAATCCCTGCACGTGTGGATTGCAAACCTTCATGAAACAGAAACAATCCCGGCATGCGTGGATTGCAAACCTCCATGACACAGAAACAATTCCGGCATGTGTGGATTACAAACCTCCTCGACACAGAAACAATTCCGGCATGTGTGGATTGCAAGCCTTCATGACACAGAAACAATCTCGGCATGCATGGGTTGCAAACCTTCATGAAACAGAAACAATCCCGGCATGCGTGGATTGCAAACCTCCATGACACAGAAATAATCTCGACATGCATGGGTTGCAAACCTCCATGACACAGAAACAATCCCGGCATGCGTGGATTGCAAACCCAAATGACACAGAAACAATCCCGGCTTGCGTGGATTGCAAACCACAATGGCAGAGAAACAATCCCGGGATGTGTGGATTGCAAACCACAATGACAGAGAAACAATCCCGGCATGTGTGGATTACAAATCCCAATGACATAGAAACAATCCGGGCATTTGTGGATTGCAAACCCCCTTGACACAGAAACAATCCCGATATGAGCGGATTGCAAACTCCCAATCCTGGTATGCACGGATTGCACACGCCCATGGCACAAATAGATATATATATGAAGTTGTGTAAATGTACGCTGCCATGTCTGTCTATTTTTTCAATACGCATCTGATGAAGTCAATCGTGTTTTATTCTAGATACAGCATCGAGCCGTCAGGAACATCGTGTACCATTGATTGGCAAATTATCGATGACAAGTATGTGTCCTATATCACCGGACTGTGTACATTTTGCTATGTTATCCCATTTTCTGGATTAACTCTCTGTCTGGTTCGAGCCTCTACTAACACATCTTCTGATGAACCAGAAGTCAATGGCAAGTCGAAAAATGACACCGAGGAATGGTTTACGGAAACCCAACTGAATAAGGTAACCATTTTAATAGTCATCTTGAACTGCAGTGTTACAAAACAACATGTAATTCCAATCGTAGGGGAAAAAGCTATTTCGTTACAAGTGCTTTGCTACGATTTTTTTCATCGCAATTTACATTTTGTAATTGCCTTTCAATCTTTTTTTTTTAGCTGGCCTGGATTTTCACACTGACGTCATTGATTGGATGGGGACCGTATGGCTATGTGGTAATCTGGCCTTTCTTCAACGATATTTCCCAGGTGACGTTTTTCTTGGCAGTACTTCCACCTCTAGTAGCCAAGACCTCCACCCTAATGTATCCGTTTGCTTACATGTCGTTAAGCAGCCGTTTCCGAAAAACTATGTTTCTAACACTAGGATGTGGCGAGGATAAACTTAAAGTGAAATAGGAAAAGGAAGAATAAAACAAACACGCCATTTTGTTATAAAAGATATTGTATTTGTAACACTTCAAGTATCTGGTTCTATATCGTAATACCAATATAACGCGGCTCCATCTCGATTGTTTTCGGTGGATATATTTTTTAAACTGTCTGTAATATTATTCAAGTATTTGGATTAAATTCATTCCATTTGTGCAGATAATGTGTTTTGTAACAGCTCCAACTGCTTTAATAAACTGAAGTGATATATACAATGTACCAGGGTTTGTAGACTTTACTCCCGTTATGTTTACGATTGTAATTTTTTCCGTGATCATATCCGGGTTCGAATCCGGATTTTCTACCCTATGGGCTATTTATAACGACATATAAATGTAGAAACACCACTGCACACATAAAAGCGGCCCGTGTCCCCCCCCCCTCGCCATTTCGAAAAAAAAACAATCAAATTTTATTTATTACCCTTAGATTCCCCTAAGAATCTAAGCTGTTTTCTAGCTTAAGATATATCCGTGTTTTGTTTTATTCCTTTGATTTTATAATTAATCTTTATGATTCACTATTAAAACAGTATGTGCATGTAAACATAGGCTCCTTATCAATTCCAAAAAGATTGTCATCACTTTCTCCATTGACATCAAATGTCCAGAACGCAGGTGCAAGAAGAGCTAGGGTAATTTTAATCAGTTCAATTTGACACCTGCCATAAATGCAATTTTTCTAAGATTCAAACCGATTTAGTGGTCACATTGACCTTTAAAAAGGAGAAAACATATCCATGGAATATGATAGTGATATGATAGACACGATTAGTATATGGTTCTATGACGTCTTGCAGGCCCATGCATTCAAATGAATGTGAAATGCGCATTCAGCTCAAGTTTACCAAAAGTGAACCTTCTACACGCACTCAGACACGCACATCAGTGAGTAGACACCTATGCTCAAATTCGATAACTACAACTCCCATTTCATGAAGGTCGCGGAATAAAACAATTCATATCAAGCTAAATTATATATATATATGAAAATCCTTACTTATTTCATTTTGAAGGTAAAAGTATATCACAGATTCAAATGAAGACATTTGCTAATAAATTATAATAAGAAAGAAATATAACCTATAAATATATGTTTCTGAACACTAAAACACACGGGACCAGGGAAATCTTCTTGGCCTTACTAAAACACACGGGCACAGGGAAATCTTCTTGGCCTTACTAAAACACACGGGGGATTCTCGTCTCGAATCAAATCCCGGGTTTCAGGGTATGTCATATATCACCAGCACTAAATGTCGGCCAACGTCCTTTCAGCGAGAGACCGGTTGGCTGAATGGATAAGACAGACGACATTTGGTGCAAGCGATAGGTACCATGGGCCTACTCTGGTAACAGTGTTTGATTCCCATTTCAGGCGCCACCCTAAATTGCATTGCCGTGTTCTCGACGTCTCGAGCAGTCGGCAATTGACATTAGATTCATGGACAATACTATTGATACTTCAGAGACTCATAAATACTTAGGTTTGACTTTTAATCATTGTGCGAATTGGGCTAATCATGCTGATAATTTGATTACATCATCAAAGTTGAACATTTCATTATTTCGTGGAATGAAATACCGCCTCACCAGAAAATCACTTGACATCACCTGAAATTATTTGAGTATGCAGACGTCGTATTGAATAATATTTTGGAATATCAGATAAATGCATTGGAGCTTTTGCAAAAAGAATGTCTCCGGGTAATCACGGGTTAGACTACTTCTTTATGAAGAGTCTGGTTTTTGTACACTTAGACAGCGGAGAAAAACACATCGTTTGAGTGCGTTTCACCCAATAATCACGGATAAAATTAATTTTAATCTTTATAAAAAAATTACCAACAGGGAATCCCTACCCTTAAATATCTTATAACACTTATACTATTTTTTTATGTAACTCAGCTACTTTCAGTAAATCTTTTTTTCCGACATCTGTTCGTGAGTGGAACAACATAAAAAAATATTTCAAATGCAAAAGAATTCAAATCTAAAATACTTCAGATGTACAGTCAACCCAGACCTCCATCATGGTACTACCTCGGTGATCGGCTGTCTAACATTGTTCTCTGCCGGATGAGAAATGGTTGTAATTCCCTGCACGACAATCTCTTCAATAACTTTATTTCTGATTCACCCAGCTGTTCTTGTTGACATACATCAGAGACGGCTGAACACTATTTACTATCTTGCCCTATGTTCAATCTTCAGCGACAAGAAATGATAGAATCTATTCGCCGTACTGGATGCATTGAGCCAGTTAGTGCTACTATCTTGTTATACGGTTCTTCGACTGAACTCAGCAAATCCCAAAATACTGCCATTTACTATATTTCTGTATGTACATTCATTCCATCATCTAAGCGCTACCATTGAAACTCCAGTCGTCATATCCAAACAGACCATGCCTGCCCTAACTCGATTCTGAACATATTTTACTCATATTTTTACTTCAATATGTTCGCCTTGTGAAGCCAGATGGATGAAGTTTCATACTTACAAGCATCTTTTTATTTTGTTAAAATACACTTTTGATTTGGCTAACGTTATCCTGAATAAATTGTATAGCTTATTGCCATTAATGGTGATTTCTTATCGCAGGAATGTTGCTCTTTAAGATCACAATCGTTTCTGCAACATTAGTTTGCCAGCAATCTCCATACACCAATGATTTTATCGGTCGGTGCAGACTTTTCAGGGGTGTGCTTAACGTTTTTCTTTGTGTATACATGAAATATGTTCTATCCTTACATTCTGATTTGACTTACCTCTCATTTGCAGCTTTTGGATCTTCGATATGTTATTTTTAATTCTTGTCCAAACACCATGGAAAAATTCACACACTAAACTGTATACAGTATAAGCCTTTGGCTTAGAGTCTATTGAAAATAAACATGTTTAAAAAAAGTTATCGCTGTTTCTTTTGAAACTGGAAGGTGGCGGGCCATGTTACTTCGTTAGTACCAGGCGATGCCGCTGATTTCCCAACAGTTTCTCTTGCCGTCCCTTCCCTTACCCACATAGCCTTACAGTTACAGTATCTATATATGGCCATCGCACGTCCCCCTGCTTTATGAATGCCTAACTCAGTCGGGATACATGAGTTTAATTTTTGTGTGTTTGATATATCTAAACTAGAGCCACCAGAGGATGGCATATCCCCACGGCTACCCAATTCAGAAATATTGGCTTACATAATGGAAAAGCAATCTTACTTGATTTTGCCTTAAGAACAATACACTTTTCAAGTTTAAAAGTGATGGACAAAATGTTCTCAAGTTATGGAGCGGACACCAAATGCATACATTGAGAATACGGTAAATTGGCTGTGGCGCTCGTCGTAAAATCCACAGAATCTTGGAAAGCAATCCCAATTGTCCTGTCCATGAGCGCATCATATTATCCAAGTTTCAAAGTAATACGACAAAGCGTTCTCAAGTTATGGAACGGACAACACATTCATAGATTGGGAATGAGGTAAATTGGCTGTGACGCCTAGCGTAAAATTAACAAAATATTAAAAAAACAATCTTATCCATCCATTACATGAACTCAACAAACTATTCAAGTTAATACCAACGCGATATGATAAAGCATTCAATTACAACACAACACATATTGGATTGGAAACAAGGTAGATTGGCTGTGGGGCCGGGCGTAAATTCGCAGATTTAATTAAAAAACCAATCACATATATCCTTTCCATGAGCTCAACACACTATTTTTGAAGTTTAAAAGTGATACAAGAAAGCGTTCATTGGGTACAATGTAAATTGACCTTGTAAGCCGTCCTAAATTTCTCAGAATCCTGAAGAGCAATCCCATCCATCCAATCGATCGGTGAGCTCAACATATTGCTCAAATTTCCAAGTGAGGCCACAAAGCGATCTCAAGTTATTGGGCTGACAGACAGACAGACGGGCGGATGGACAGAAGGACGGACGGAGGCTATCGCTATACGCCCCCCCCCCCCCCCGCGCGCCCCCGAATCATTTGGGGGATAACAATTACTTAACGCATAACTTGAGGCTGATATCAACGGAATTTTCTTTATTCGTACTGTATTTTTAAACTTTATTTCACCGAAAATTATAATCTGCGAAAACTCTTAAACAAACAAGAAAACAAATACTGCTTAAATATACAAAAGATAGAGAAATCTCCATCTCAATAAATACTTTAAAGCTACCAAAACGTACTACTTACATTGCAAGCAGAGCCAATCTTGGCCAATATCACCGACTACAACACATAGAGAACACATTACTTAATGATGCTTATTCTTACTACCTAACTAACCTTCATTCAACACACAATTGGGAAAACACAACACGAAAAAAAAAATCTCACCCATCCACAACCCAGCGCAATTAGTCCCCACATGAAATAACTACAATATAACGTCGATTTATTTAAATCTGTTAGGTAGGATGTCATAAATGGTTTTATTTCGGAAGAGTTTTTTTTTTGGTCGGGGGTGTCCATCAGGGCTGTGCTCTGTCCTCAATTGTACGTCCTCGCCCTGGAACCCTTGCTTTATAAGATATACGTTCCAACCCAGAATTTGCGGGAATTAAACCTCCTGGATGTAAACACCCTGTCTAATTCGACATTACCTGCACCTTAACATCAAGGCTTCCCGTTATTTATGTTCCCAATCTTTGCGAGCTCTTTGGGACTGGTTCTGGTTCGAAAATTAACATGATCAAAACGTATGTTTTGCGGCTTGGCCGATGGGCTAGCTCTGAAGAGCCCTCTCTATATAATATATCCATGTCTAATTCTGTTGTGAAAATCCTTGGTTTTCGCTTTGGCCAGTTATCCCAACATGACCTTGCCACTGTTAATTGGCGACCATTGTCTGATAAACTTGTCAATCTTTTCAATATGTGGAAGTACCGCCATCTTTCGTTCAGGAGCAAGTCCGTACTAAACGTTTTATGTACTAGCTCTTTCTAAATTATGGCACGTGGGATCTGTCTTACCTAATAATTTCTTAAAAATTATAAATCATTCCGTTTTTACCGTTTTCTGGGGCAGAACCCATGAATGTCTAAAACGTGAAGTTTTATATAATGATAGAAGTAGTGGGGGATTAAAACTTTTCCATATCCCAAGTAAATTAGATTGATTGATTGGTGTTTACGCCGCGGTCAAGATTACTGCACTTATATAGCGGCGTTGCCAGTTTTAGTATGGGAGGAAACCGGGCTCTGTGCCCGGAGGAAACCCACGACCTTCCGTTGGTAACTGGCAACCATCCCACATAGGTCGTTCGAGTGAAAACCCAGTCAGAAAATTTTCCAATTGTTTTTGGGAACTGAGTGGGATTCGAACCCACAACCCATTGGTGGAAGGCTGTTCGGATTGAGCGTCCAACGCTCTACCCACTGAGCCACGGAGCCCCCAATTTTACACAGTGTTTTGGTGCTATTTCGTCTAACATTTTGGAGAACAATGTCAAAAATGTCGGTTATCCATATTTTATATACCGTGAAATTTTTGCACAAGATGCGCTGCTTGTCTGTCAATTTATATTGTTTATTTTATAAAGCTCATTGGGAAACAACTGAGCATTTGTTTTTTAATTGTAATTTTAGACGGCCTCTCTGGGATTTCTTGGCAAGGTTCATTGAGAATTATACACTTTACTTTCGTTCGATTTCACACCATATAATGTAAAGTATTCTGTATTTAACAAATGTAATTATAAGTTCTACGATGATTTTGTACTTTTTCTCATTTCCCAGCTAAAGTGGGTGATTTGGCTATGTAGAAATAATCTGAAGTACCGTAAAATAGACGTTTCATGTAATAAAATAATTTCCTTATTTAAATCATCAATCCGATGTAGAATACGAGCAGATTTGTACAGCTCCCCTTCTGCTACTTTTGCAGATATGTGGTCTTGCGACCTCAGGTTTTGCTCACTACATAATGATAGCCTTTACTTTTATTTTTAATAATTTCCCCTCTGACAAGTCATTAAAATATTGTGTGTACATACATTGTAATTTAGATTAATCAGTTATAATTTAAGTTGACCATAGCGTGTTGATCCAATTGGGGTTGATATGTGAATGTCTATTTTTTTCAGTTTGTTCATAAAAAGGGTCATGTATACTTTCTTATTTATTTACATATTTACTTCTTATTTTGTTACAACGCTTGAAAGAAATAAATGTTTACAATCTTTTTTTAAAAAAATGGGTCATTGGGTGTGGAAAAATAATGACCGGCGGGCGACCTTAGATGATAGAAGCCTATGATAGAAGGATATGCTTGTGGTATCGAGATCTATGCATATAATAAATACTGTTTGTATCAAGATCTGTATAAATTGGATGTGTATCAAGATATATGCATGTTGGGTGTGTATCGAGATCTGTATAAATTGGATGTGTATCAAGACTTATAAATACGCATTGGACATGTATCAAAATCTACATAATATGGATGTGTATCAAGATCTATACGTATTGGACATGTATCAAGATCTACATAAATTGGATGTTATCGATTGGGTGTGTATCGATATCTTTACTTATGAGCACTAAAACACACGGACACAGGGAAAATCTTCTTGTCTAAAATAACCATGGAGACAAGTTTCTAATTGTGTCAAAAAGCTATACATATTAGTATTTGATCGAAATCTACATAAGTTGGATGTGTATCAAGATCTATACGTATTTCATGTGTATCGATATCTATATAAATTGAATGGGGTATAAAGGTCTAAATGATATACCCCTTTTTAGCACAATTAGAAACTTGTATTCATGGTTATTTTAGACAAGAGGATTTTCCCTGTGCCCGTGTGTTTTAGTGTCCTTAAATATATATTAATTGGGTGTGTATCGACATCTATACATATTAGACGTGTATCGAGATCTATATAAATTGGATGTGTATCGAGATCTATATAAATTGGATGTGTATCGAGATCTATATAAATTGGGTGTGTATCGAGATCTATATAAATTGGATGTGTATCGAGATCTATATAAATTGGATGTGTATCGAGATCTATATAAATTGGATGTGTATCGAGATCTATATAAATTGGGTGTGTATCGAGATCTATATAAATTAGACGTGTATCGAGATCTATATAAATTGGATGTGTATCGAGATCTATATAAATTGGATGTGTATCAAGATTATACATATTGGGTGTGTATCGATAACTATACATATCAGATGTGTATCAATACCTATACCTATTGGGTGTGTATCGAGACCTATGCGCATCGGGTGTGTATCCCGATCTATACGTTTTGGGTGTGTATCAAGACCTATGCATATTGGGTGTGTATTGAGATCTATACACACTGGGCGTGTCTTAAGATATATATAAATTGAACGTGTGTCGAGATCTATACATGTTGGGCGTGTATCAAGATCTATATAAATTGGATGTGTATGGAGATATATGCATATTAGATGTGTATCGCTATCTTTACATATTAGACGTGCATCAAGACCTATACCTATTGGATGTGTATCGAGACCTATGCATATTGGGCGTGTATCAAGACCTATATAAATTTGATGTGTATCCGGATATATGCATGTTGGGTGTTTATTGAGATCTATGAATATTGGACGTGTATCGACATCTTTACATATTAGACGTGCATCAAGACCTATGCATTACGCGCGTGGATGAAAGTGGCACTGTACGTTTTAGGAATTGACTTAGCTATTTGACACCGACCTGTTGTTTCCTAATGCCCTACACCTCCAAAACGATTGACTCGAATATATCTACAAAAACTATATTGATTCGATTGATTGCGCCTCACTGCGTTACTAGGCTTAGTGGCAAGCTTTGCCCTGAGGACACTGCCGACTTTCTGCAAGTACCTGGCAGCTCTTCCACATAGAGCTGTACATGTTGATTCGAAAGGTTAACATCATCACAAATGAGAAATCTATTTGTGCGATTATTTCATTTACATGTGTTTATTTGTTTTGTAAAGTTTAACATAGTGCCCACGTACACACACACGGTCAATACGTAAATCGCCATACACACCCAATACGTAAATCGCCATACACACCCAATATGTAAATCGCCATACACACCCAATATGTAAATCTCCATACACACCCAATATATAAATCTCCACACACACCCAATATGTAATTCTCCACACACACCCAATATGTAAATTTCACACACACCCAATTTGAAATCTCCACACACACCCAGTATGTAAATCTCCAAACACACTTAATAAAAGATGCCATTGAAGTGAAAATCAGCCGATCTTCAAAGCTGGAAAATGTGGAGATATTGGGATACAAAAAAAAAAACAGTGTAGTAGCATCATATCGATATATATATGTAACTCCTCAATCTAAATTAGTGTGTATCCTTTGTTTTCAGATATAGGTCTTACACAGAATATCAGAGATCTCTTGATTGTACGACTTGTCAGTACGAGAAGATAACTCATGCAGAGCCAAAGCATAAGTTATCGCCCTTTGTACGAACAAAGGACTATGCTATGGAAGCCAATGGTCAGGCTATAGTACACGATTCAAGTTCACTGGACAGATTACATCTCTAGTATTTAGCAGACACGACCAAATCAATGTCACATTGCAAACAATTCAATGTTATATAATCTAATGTTGAAACTTGCCATGTGAATTTCTGCTGAACAATTAGTTTACATTATAAAGTGACTGTTCTTCAGATTGGTATAGAATTTCAGAACTTATTGATTATCTTCTCAAATCAATTGCCAATAGAAATCCTAGTTTTATTACAGACGCAGAGAATTTTTTAGCCAAGCTATCCAAGCTTACTTTACCAAATGATACTGTACTGGTTACCTTAGATGTAGATACTACATACTAATATTGATAGAGAAGCTAGTCCCAATCCATTAAATTCTCTCTTAATTATCCTAACAAAAAGGGACTAGATTGTCAAATTCTAGAGCCTCTTTTATTAGATCTTAAAAGGTAACTATCTGCGAGTTCAATAATAGCATTTGTCAACAGACGGATGTCAGTGAAATAATCTTGAGCGCGGCGTAAAACACCAAACAACCAACCAGCCAACAGACGGACGGGAAATGCTTTGGGAAACCCCTTTAGTCAAAAGTTCGTCTCTGTATTTACGGCAGAATGGGACAAGGAACCCTTCTGAAATGCAATGAGCGCCCATTCCTTTACCGGAAGATTTGAGACATTTTTATATTGTACAATATGCCGATTATAAATCCTAGTTCTGTTGATTTTTAGACGTTTACACAGGAGAACATTTCCATAGAACAGGCTACGTTGATTACAAAGTTGTCTTGAAACCAACTGATACCCATCGACTTCTCCAGGCTAATTCGTTTACTTCAAAACACACATTTAAAGGCACACTTGCCGCGAAAATCAGGAATATTGTTTACATTAAAAAAGAAAGACCGTTTTCTGTATTTTTCCCAGACAATATAAGTTAGGAACTTTCTATTTTTACCAAAATTTACAAGTTTGGACGTCACTTTGTATTTTTAATTTGAATTTGAAAATTTGAATTGTTACGTACCCGGAACGTAAACAAACCAAGCTGCCCCCTATTGGCGATTTATGTTTCAGTCGAGTAAGTGAACTAACGGCACAGTGTAATTTTACGTAGGCCTATTTGTCTGAGAAATACAGACTGACGATCGGTTAACAGCGACTGGAAAAGCCTGCTGGTAATTGTTTGAGTGTAAACGACAGATAAAAAGGCCTGAAATGAGGGTAAGCCAACACGAAAGTTAACCGACGCTGATCGTTGTTGTTGTAATCAGGCTTCGATTCTTCGTTTGTTTTTCACCCCATTTCTAAAGCTAACTAGACATGTTTTATGTGTCCTATGTTTAAGTTTAGTGGTATTAGTCGTACTAAGCTCATGTAAATTGGTTTTCTTAGCAAATTTAAACAGGCTACGGCGGCAAGTGGGCCTTTAAATTCATTATTAATTCTCATAGGTTTTAGATTTCATAGAAATTCTAGCACCATAAAAATCATTCAATGCTGTAAGTAGTACACGTTTTGAGACTTCCAGGGTTAGACAGACAGAGTTTTTCGCAAAATTAAATCTGAGATTGATAAAGGCATAAATAACTACATCATCCAGTTGAGGTCATCCAGTCACCCTACTTGATTATACCCTTCCCATCACGCCGGCAAGTCTACTAAATGCTTAAAGCAATATCTATGAAAAACTCTCTCACACAAAAAGCTGCAGATCATTTGTCAGACATTCGATTAAAACATACAGTACCAGTCGCTGAACCTTTTGTCCTACCCTGACCATTCTATGAAACATCATTTCAGAATTATTATAATTGAGAAAATCCCACAATTTAGTTCAGTTTTAGAAACTCCGCACAGTCGTTGGCAGCGAGTACCTGTCAAGTCTTCCACATACGGAGATCGAGTGAAAAATCCACTCAAAAATTGTTCAATTTTTATTTGGTCTGAGTGTGATTTGAACCAGCACTGCATCAATGGAAGAACTGTGTGGGACTGGGGGACGATCACTCCAACCCACTTGACCACCCCAGCATCCAGCACCCCAGCATCGATGGATTGATTGATTGGTGTTTTACGCCGCGCTCATGATTATTTCACTTATATGGCGGCGTTCCCAGTTTTATTGTGGGAGGAAACCGGGCTCTATGCCCGGAGGAAACCCACGACCTTCCGTTGATAACTGGCAACCATCCCACATAGGTCGTTCGAGTGAAAACCCAGTCAGAAAATTTTCCAATTTTTTGGACTGAGTGGGAATCGAACCCGCGACCCATTGGTCCAGCATCGATGGAAGGGCTGTGATGGACTGACGGCCAGTTACTCTAACCCACTAGACCACCGAAGCCCCTGCATCGATGGAAGGTCTGTGATGGACTGAGGGCCAGTTACTCTAACCATTAAGATTAAATGTAGACCCTGGTAGATTTAAGAAGAGCATAATACCCTATGTTTTTCTTTTTAAAGTGGCATGAGCTGCCAAAATGCACACTTTTTTCATAATTTCTGATCGTCACGACAGTAAGAGACTTTGAAGGCCATCGAAAAACTAAATGATTGGCGTTGGAATGCGGAAAATCCATACAGTATGTGGCCTGTACGAACCGAAAACGTGTTCAAAAAGTAAACAAAATTTAAATAACCGGGACGACCATTCATTCATTCCAAGGCAAAATTAGTTCAAAACAATACTTTATCGTACATTTACGAGACTAGAAGCACTAAAAAGCTTCTGAATTATAAGTCTTGAGAAAAACAGCCAATAATTTCAACATTCTGTTTTAACATCAAAATATCAACATTTTGGCAGCTCATGCCACTTTAATAGACCCAGTTTAGACATGGTTAATATAATAGTTGACGAGTACAAAATGCTTCAATCATTGTCAAAGGCCGCGGTTTTAGTCTCAAACTACTCAGTCGCAAACAAAGACATATTAATGAAATGTCCGTTACCAGCATTATCTACCAGTTAGTCTCTCCCTATCTATAGTCTCGATTACATATGGTCTAATCTTCATTTCTTCCCATAATCTGAAAACAATTTGTTTTGTAAACTAACATGAACTATGATTTTGACAGTAGGAACATATTATGGCTATTGCAGAGACTGAATCCTATAATGTGCACAGATTACCGATTAGGGCTAACAATGCATTTCTTTCTCAGAGTACCATTTCTCTCCTTTCCGCCAATGTAAGGTTTATAGGACAATAATGAATCTCCTCCCTTGCAATAGAACTCAATCCCATGGCATTTTCGAAAAACACCGCGGCCTTTGACAATGATTGAAGCATTTTGTATTCGTCAACTATTATATTAGCCCTGTCTAAACTGGGTCTATTAAAAAGAAAATTATGCTCTGGTTATTCTTTCCATAAATGATATTCGTTCGCTTCTATTATTACGTGTATTAGTTTATGGAATTTTCTATAAAATTTCCTATATGCGTTATTTTTCGTAAATCTTCTTTTTCGCCTGTAGAGCGTCCGTCGTATATTTCCCTCACTTCCTCGGCTCACCCCATAGCTATTTACAATTTAGTTAAGATTTCCGCCGTGTTGTCTATCACTAAAGTAAAGGGTTGTTCTATAAGCTTAAATATGTCAAGTTTCTATAGCTATGCAAATTTATGTTAATACGTGATATCTCTGAAATCTTTAGAAGACGATTCTAAGTGCACAACTGTCGATGGAAGTATGCAGACACTTCTATCTACGGAAACGTCTTAGGGCCAGGTGAAAAAAATCTTTATAATTCGGAGTTACTAATTCCGAACCAGCCGCTAATTACCGTTTATAACGCCGAATTAGCTACGTGGGACTTAGTAACTCCGTACATGCGGATAATTCGGACTAAGGAACTCAGAATTAGGCGCTATAATTCGGAGATAGTATCTCCCAATTAAGAGATAGTAACTCCGAATTATAAAGAATTTTTTTCACCTGGCCCTAAGACGCTTCCGTATTTATCGACGTTTTTTGGTGATTTCATAAAGATCGTTATGAGTATAAGCGAGAATGAAAGTAGATCATCCATTTTGGCTTCAACGGCCGTTAGTTGGTTGAGGCCAAAAGTTCTATTCCCCATTTGAAATGCATTATTGCCTAATGCAAATTTGCCAGCTTCCATCTTTGAAGTGCTTTAAAATTAATTTTACTATTCATGATTCAGTTACACTACATTGTACATTGCCGATTTTTTATTACTCATAGCTACAGAATAATCTGGGCGTATGGAAATCAGATACCCAGATCGCGATAAAAGCACACGATTCGTTTCGATTTTGTCTTGTAATTATAACGACATACATGCATACATAAAATGAACTCCGGACACCAACCGATCGATCACAAACCGTCTTATATGTTGAATCACACTCATTTCACGTCTTACAGTCTCATCTTTACCAAACAAAAACGTTGTATTTCTCAGGATAGATCAGTAAACGATAAGTCAACCGACGACGATAAGTGGTGGTTTACTTCTCAACCATTGGACTCAGTCTCTTTGTTTCGAAATATACTCCATTGTGCCATATACAATGAATCATAAGTATAACCTTAACCATCTATTGATATACCACCTATTTTGAATTTCATTAGTAACAACTTTCAAATTTGGAATTTATCGAGTATTTTTCTCAAGAAGCAGTTAACAAAAAAAATATTTTTCATTTATATAGTCTCGAGATTATACCTTAATATAGAGTTTAAAAGTAACTTAAAACATAACTAAAATCCAAGAATGTTCATCACTGTTATTTAAAATTTTGTTTTGACATAGTTCAATCTTGAACTATTCTATACTTATGCGGCCATATCAAGGTTAAGCCGTTGATTTCACAAACAGATGTCTTCCACTTAGACGTGGTGATGAATACATGGTCAAAGCCTACAGTTCATAATAGTTATATATACGTACTCAGTACACAAAGGGGAACCATAAAGATTGATATATAACCCTATAGCCATTTTAAATAAGATTAGTATGTACGGTTTCTAATGAACTTGGTGGGTTGTTTTCTGCAGTTATTTTAACTAAAAAAAACATGCTCTCTTCCTTGTTACTGGCATCCTTGTATTTCATGATCGTTCAATGCTAAGTTAGCTAAAAGCCTTATTAATGCTAAGCTTATTTCTGACTGGAAAACAGTATTGCCGTTGTTAGGATCTTCAATTTAATCTGTTGTTTGATTTTTGTCTGAGAAAAAAAACCTTGATATTTCAATCAATGAAGCTAGAGATCCGATTGGCGTTACCAATCAATGAAGCTAGAGATCCGATTGGCGTTACCAATCAATGAAGCTAGAGATCCGATTGGCGTTACCAAGGCAGTCTATTTTCGCTCATCTAGTGACGTCAGAGAAATACTGGAAATAGATCGGATCGATAAGTTCCACACGTATAAAATGATAAAATTGTCCTGTAATCTGTTTGCCGGAAATCCGAGTCCTAAAATAGGCTTAAGCGGAGGTTTGGAAACCACATTTTACCAAAACAAGTCTATGTGTTAACTAGGTCAGGACAAAACCATTGACTGAAGATGTTCACGTTGATGAATGGAGGATGGTCGAGCCTAATTAGATATCTCCGAATAACCACCATGGGCACGCTTTAGTTGGTACAGGAACAAACTGTCTCGCAGCGAGATCCAAGGGTATAGTTGGACGTCTAACAGCTTAAGTGTTATACACACATGTATTAAGAAATATTAATAACATAATTTAATGACACAATGATGAACGGAATTTTGACAATGACATATTCAAAACATGTTCTAGAAATTGGATAACACAAAAAGGGAAATTATTTTTGATAAAAATCCTGCTATCTGCCTATTCCGCAAACCAGAAGGCAATGTATATCGAAATATCAGTTAACCAATATTCCATTGTACGAGATCGTATTTTAACAGGGCGGAATTAAATACTTATGCATCTAATAATAATGGAATTTATTATTGAATTCTGAACCCACTTTTGGATTTTTTGAGACTTTGAGACTATTGATCTACACTCAAATGTGTATTCTGTCTACAAACTGCTTTAAGTGGCATGAGCTGTCAAAATGTTGATATTTTCAGATTAAAACAAAAATATTGAAATTGTCCACTATTTCTCACACTAAGTATATACTGATTGCTTTATAATGAGCCACTACTCTAGTGAATGTCCGATAAAGTAGTGTTTTATATAGTGCTACTACTCTAGTGAATGTCCGATAAAGTAGTGTTTTATATAGTGCTACTACTCTAGTGAATGTTCCACAAAGTAGGCATTATATAGTGCTACTACTCTAGTGAATGTCCGATAAAGTAGTGTTTTATATAGTGCTACTACTCTAGTGAATGTCCGATAAAATAGTGCTTTATATAGTGCTACTACTCTAGTGAATGTCCGATAAAATAGTGTTTTATATAGTGCTACTACTCTAGTGAATGTCCGATAAAATAGTGTTTTATATAGTGCTTCTACTCTAGTGAATGTCCGATAAAGTAGTGTTTTATATAGTGCTTCTACTCTAGTGAATGTCCGATAAAGTAGTGTTTTATATAGTGCTACTAGTCTAGTAAATGCCCCATAAAGTAGTGTTTTATATAGTGCTACTACTCTAGTGAATGTCCCATAAAGTAGTGTTTTATATAGTGCTACTACTCTAGTAAATGCCCCATAAAGTAGTGTTTTATATAGTGCTACTACTCTAGTGAATGTCCGATAAAATAGTGTTTTATATAGTGCTTCTACTCTAGTGAATGTCCGAGAAAGTAGTGTTTTATATAGTGCTTCTACTCTAGTGAATGTCCGATAAAGTAGTGTTTTATATAGTGCTACTAGTCTAGTAAATGCCCCATAAAGTAGTGTTTTATATAGTGCTACTACTCTAGTGAATGTCCCATAAAGTAGTGTTTTATATAGTGCTACTACTCTAGTAAATGCCCCATAAAGTAGTGTTTTATATAGTGCTTCTACTCTAGTGAATGTCCGATAAAGTAGTGTTTTATATAGTGCTTCTACTCTAGTGAATGTCCGATAAAGTAGTGTTTTATATAGTGCTACTAGTCTAGTAAATGCCCCATAAAGTAGTGTTTTATATAGTGCTACTACTCTAGTGAATGTCCCATAAAGTAGTGTTTTATATAGTGCTACTACTCTAGTGAATGTCCGATAAAGTAGTGTTTTATATAGTGCTACTTCTCTAGTGAATGTCCGATAAAGTAGTGTTTTATATAGTGCTACTACTCTAGTGAATGTCCGATAAAGTAGTGTTTTATATAGTGCTACTACTCTAGTAAATGCCCCACAAAGTAATGTTTTATATAGTGCTACTACTCTAGTAAATGTCCCATAAAGTAGTGTTTTATATAGTGCTACTACTCTAGTAAATGCCCCACAAAGTAGTGTTTTATATAGTGCTACTACTCTAGTGAATGTCCGATAAAGTAGTGTTTTATATAGTGCTACTACTCTAGTGAATGTCCGATAAAGTAGTGTTTTATATAGTGCTACTACTCTGGTGAATGTCCCATAAAGTAGTGTTTTATATAGTGCTACTACTCTAGTGAATGTCCGATAAAGTAGTGTTTTATATAGTGCTACTACTCTAGTGAATGTCCCATAAAGTAGTGTTTTATATAGTGCTACTACTCTAGTGAATGTCCGATAAAGTAGTGTTTTATATAGTGCTACTACTCTAGTGAATGTCCGATAAAGTAGTGTTTTATATAGTGCTACTACTCTAGTGAATGTCCGATAAAGTAGTGTTTTATATAGTGCTACTACTCTAGTAAATGCCCCATAAAGTAGTGTTTTATATAGTGCTACTACTCTAGTAAATGCCCCACAAAGTAATGTTTTATATAGTGCTACTACTCTAGTAAATGCCCCACAAAGTAATGTTTTATATAGTGCTACTACTCTAGTAAATGCCCCACAAAGTAATGTTTTATATAGTGCTACTACTCTAGTAAATGCCCCACAAAGTAATGTTTTATATAGTGCTACTACTCTAGTAAATGCCCCACAAAGTAGTGTTTTATATAGTGCTACTACTCTAGTGAATGTCCGATAAAGTAGTGTTTTATATAGTGCTACTACTCTAGTAAATGCCCCATAAAGAAGTGTTTTATATAGTGCTACTACTCTAGTGAATGTCCCATAAAGTAGTGTTTTATATAGTGCTTCTACTCTAGTGAATGTCCGATAAAGTAGTGTTTTATATAGTGCTTCTACTCTAGTGAATGTCCGATAAAGTAGTGTTTTATATAGTGCTACTAGTCTAGTAAATGCCCCATAAAGTAGTGTTTTATATAGTGCTACTACTCTAGTGAATGTCCCATAAAGTAGTGTTTTATATAGTGCTACTACTCTTGTGAATGTCCCATAAAGTAGTGTTTTATATAGTGCTACTACTCTTGTGAATGTCCCACGAAGTAGTGTTTTATATAGTGCTACTACTCTTGTGAATGTCCCACAAAGTAGTGTTTTAACTAACGAAGGCCCCACTTGAATTACCATACCATAAGGTTATCTGGATACCTTTGAACATTATTTCGTGTTTTATGGATGTTCCTTATTCAAGCGTCAAGGTTTTAGTTTTCCGATGAACCTCAAACCTCTTTATCGTCTTGACAGAATTTAGAATTGGGTTTGGAGTCGTTATCAATTTCAATCAGCCAGGGATAATTATGACCAGATTTTGCCAGATAAAAAGGGTGTGAAAAAATCCGTAAGCTTTAGTTAATGGATTAAGTGCAGCTTTTGGGAGTGGCCACACAACGTCTAATCATTGCTGTATTAACATGTATAAACTGGTACATCATGGCCACCATAAAACACATTGGACATCTATACAATATATAGTATTCGTCATGACTCTCTAGATCACCAAGTAAGATTTTGGTTTTTGCTTTTTGCTTTTAAAATGTCAATTAGCTCCTACATTTCTCACAGGATCCATTACTAGTGTTTGGAATTAGATACCGTGGCTTGGAAGGGTTGTGGAAACTGATATAATATTTAACCAGGAATAAGGTTGATTACATTATATATAACATTACCTAGGGTGTTCTGGACATAATCTCGAGCCATTTTTCATTATTGTGGCAATAAATGCATAAAATTGTAAATGAATTTAACGTGTATTCAAAATTCAAGTGTACATTGATCGATATATCTGGCCGTTTTATATTTCAGTTTGAATGCAGTCTTTTGGTTTCGATACAGCTTGACTAACGAGCAATTTCTGAGAAAAGACCAGCATAAGACATAGTGAATATGAAGATTCGAAACTAGTTTTGCCTGGTCTCTCTCTGTTATAATATTATATGCACAATGTAATATTATAGGTCAAGTGTAATATTATAATTCAAGTGTAATATTATAAGTCAAGTGTAATGTTATAAGTCAAGTGTAATGTTATAAGCCAAGTGTAATGTTATAAGCCAAGTGTAATGTTATAAGTCAAGTGTAATGGTATAAGCCAAGTGTAATGTTATAAGTCAAGTGTAATGTTATAAGTCAAGTGTAATATTATAAGTCAAGTGTAATAGTATAAGCCAAGTGTAACATTATAAGTCCAGTGTAATATCATAAGCCAAGTGTAATGTTATAAGTCAAGTGTAATATCATAAGCCAAGTGTAATGTTATAAGTCAAGTGTAATGTTATAAGTCAAGTGTAATGTTATAAGTCAAGTGTAATGTTATAAGTCAAGTGTAATGTTATAAGTCAAGTGTAATGGTATAAGCCAAGTGTAATGTTATAAGTCAAGTGTAATGGTATAAGCCAAGTGTAATGTTATAAGTCAAGTGTAATGGTATAAGCCAAGTGTAATGTTATAAGTCAAGTGTAATGGTATAAGCCAAGTGTAATGTTATAAGTCAAGTGTAATGTTATAAGTCAAGTGTAATGGTATAAGCCAAGTGTAATGTTATAAGTCAAGTGTAATGGTATAAGTCAAGTGTAATGGTATAAGCCAAGTGTAATGTTATAAGTCAAGTGTAATGTTATAAGTCAAGTGTAATGTTATAAGCCCAGTGTAATGTTATAAGTCAAGTGTAATGTTATAAGTCACGTGTAATGTTATAAGCCAAGTGTAATGTTATAAGTCAAGTGTAATGGTATAAGTCAAGTGTAATGGTATAAGCCAAGTGTAATGTTATAAGTCAAGTGTAATGTTATAAGTCAAGTGTAATGTTATAAGCCCAGTGTAATGTTATAAGTCAAGTGTAATGTTATAAGTCACGTGTAATGTTATAAGCCAAGTGTAATGTTATAAGTCAAGTGTAATGTTATAAGTCAAGTGTAATGGTATAAGCCAAGTGTAATGTTATAAGTCAAGTGTAATGTTATAAGTCAAGTGTAATGTTATAAGCCCAGTGTAATGTTATAAGCCCAGTGTAATGTTATAAGCCCAGTGTAATGTTATAAGCCCAGTGTAATGTTATAAGCCCAGTGTAATGTTATAAGTCAAGTGTGATTTCATTAATCAATATTTCCATTTTAATGATATAAGCTCAAGGTTGGCATCATTCGGTCCTTTAGGTCGGGGAAAGTAGCACCTTAAAATTTCGGAAGTCATTATTCGCTGTACTGTGTTTAATTTTGTGCATTTTATATTCTTTTGAATACAATTTTGTTGAATTTAAGTCTGTAATCAAAATAAGACTAGTTAAGAACCCATATATGGATGGAGTTTAAGAGTCGGCTTTGAGGTTGCCGTGTTTATCCCCATTCACCTAGAAAGTTATCCCTTGCAGTCCAGCTCAAAAGTTTAATAGAGAATCATAGCCAGTTGTCAATTGAAGAAAAGCCCTTTTGGCACGCGTATGAAATGTTATAGGAATTAGCTAAATATCGTGGTCAAGCTCAATTATGTGTTCGGCGTACGCCGGGGGTAATGTATGACGTAAGCAAAATGCATTTGGTTTTCAGTGTTAAAATCGAACATGCAGGCACTATAACGGAGGCAAGAAAACGTCATGGTTGCCATTGCTACTTGTCTATCTGCGTATGAATAACATGGGCGCCATCTTGAAATCTGAGAGCACCTTGGTTACTTCGGGATTGCGTGGCGCGGATAAATCGGGTCACGTGATACACAAATTCTCAGTCGAAGAAAGTCGTTCTGTTTATAGTTTCTCGCGTTCGGTGTGCGCTTAAAGCCTAATCGAACTCGACCCGTGTGGAATGATCACTATAAACGATACAATTATTGCTATCTTCAGTCATTGGTGACAGCTTCAAACTGTGACGTAACATCTATGACATTGCTTTGGCAAATCCTTTGTGAACAATCTGCATGCTTATTTGACAGCCGCAAAAGGCACCTGTTGTCAAAACCAGAGCGCGTGGAGGTTTTGGAGAGCGGCGAAAATCCGCAAAGCTCTGTACAAACTGACAGCATTGTTAGTAACATGTTGAGTGTTGGAGAAAAAGTTGTTAGTTGGCCTATATATATATGTTGTCCAAATAAATGCAAAACTAATTTCTGTTTCCGAGAGGCTATTGATGTTGCAGAGTTTTATCCATTCAGTAATGGGCCAAAAGCGCGTGATCTTAGTGACATAGACAAAATGACAGCCACCAGCTGAGAATGGTTGTTGAACAAAGTTGAACTGCTCACTCACATCGAGGCGGCGAAGGGTACCGGTGTCCCAATCTTGGATATCTGGATATGTGGGCAAAATGATCCCTGGATATCACATTGACCAATCACTCGTGGTCTCATTAGTCAATGTGGTCCAACAAATTAACTATGCCATAGGCGAGAACCTGGCAACTCGATCGAGGGAAAAAGTTACTCAGACATTTTATTTGGTCTGATAAAAATGCGTTGGTCTTTGGGTCATTGTGCCAATTTATTAAAGTGCAATCTAGTTTATCAGTGTAGCTATCTAACTCGTGAGACATTGGTTTATATCAGATGACCCGTACAATAAACACTCCCAAATAGTACGGAAGTAGTCCAATAATGTAACACCAACAAAACAAATACGACCATTTCTATCATCTCTAATGAGAGGCGTCACGAATCTATTAAATCTCACTAAATCGGGTGTTGGGCACAATATAATCCGTCGATTGCCCTTCTAGATATTATCCAAGAAACCTTCTCATCCGAGGATAGAATTCTTCCCAGATGGAATTCATCTTAGCGTATGGACATCTTGTCACATGGAGAATAGAAATCTTCTCAGCTTGTGCCATCCAACAATGATAAAACAAACAAACACGCGGCTCGAGAACTCGATATTATTTATGAGAATACGCGTTTGCGTTTCCGCGTGTTCTCTAGTTCTCGAGTGGCTTGTTTTTCAATTTCAAAACACGCGTGGCTCTAAATTAAATTTTTTTGCTAATCTCGCGACGTTTCTTAATCTCCAGTCGCATGTTTCTTGAAATCGGAAAAACACGTCAAGCACGAATTAAAGAGCTGTATATTCTTTGCGACCGTTCGAACCATAATTCTGAACATATATGTTTGAAGACAGCTTACAGCAGATTTTTTACAGCAGGCGTTAAGCTGTTGTATCCTTCAGACGATTAAATATAAATTATTATCATCGATGGGATGACAACTCAAAGATACAATAGACCTACACTGAAATCCATAATATCTTTGCAATGTTACATCTGTCCCTATTGATTTGAGGAATTAACTTTGAAATATACACTGGCCTTAAATTTGGAAACGGAACTTCATGTTATAATCATATCCATAATTTTGAGAAAGTTTTTGTAATGTGCTTACTCCGGGATTTAAATAAGCTTTTCGGGTGCCAACCACACTTTTGTTAGTATTTTCCTTCGGACTGAACCCAACCCCCTCCAACCCCACTCATATTTGATGACAATATGTTGTCAGGGACATCCATGATAAATCAAAACAAAGATTCAATATAACAACTGATCTGCCCATCCAATTATTGTCTTCAGGATTTAAGATTGTCCTAAAGGTGTATTCACCGGGAGTGTAGATCTATGTACTCCAGCTCATTGTCACATAGATATTCTATGACTTCAGTTAGACATTTTTCTTTTAAATTATCATATGGCCTGATTAACTCAACACGATGTTAGTAGCTGGCAGTTTTACATCTTTCCCCTTTTTTGCAAACATGCCCAGCTCGTCATTGTTAACTATGTCTCGGTAAACGAAAACAAGTGGTAATACACGACTGGTAGCCAGATATTGTCAGCAACTAGTGATATAAGCGCCATGTAAAGGATCGGTAGAGTTCGATTAACACCACCTATACTCCACAGGGAATCGGCTACAGACCGTACAGCTGACGAACACAGATCGATATTCTAACTGAAGATAAGGTTTGTGTACAATGTAAGCCATGAATGAAATGACGCAAACCAGATCACTGTCTACGTCACAGCTTACACCGCGTAAGAAATATAGTGCTCTAAAACAACTTATGATATTATGTATAATTAGCATAAAATATAATAGTTTAAACGGGGTTTAAATCTGAATTTTACTAATGCTTATAATAAGTGAAATAATATATATTTTCAAAGGTGATGGTTTGAGTTCATTCTATGTGGGTGGATATCAGTTGCCATCTCATGAATATTCATAAGATCTTAATCCGTACTATTTAGACCGAAGATTCAATACACACCATCATTATATGTATAATGTTTGTGCCAGTGATCGTGTACCAAGCCTAAACAACAAGACACGTTTTCATCATATACAGATATTGAAGTCAAGGCAAATACTTAAAGGGTAAGTGATAAGAATATGTTAGACTGTATAACCGTAGTTTCTATGTGCCGTGATCTCTGTCATAACAATACCATATGGTTCCAACCAAACACTAGACATGGTCGAGTTTCAATTGACTTGAGAAGACCAATTGGCGATAAACCAATACGATTTGACGATCGTTTTTCTAGGGGGCAGAAGCGAATATATGACTTCTCAATTTCTCAGTGTACTGTTTCTATGTTGAATATAAAATGTTATTTGGGAAACTGATACATGATCTCGATGGTCACCATTCTTCTCGTTAAATAGAAGTATTTAGTTCATTTTTTTATATTGTTTATATTTTGAACTCGAAAGCAATTTTATAAAACGAGCCAACTTTTAAATAAGGAAGGTCATTGCATTATTATCAGTGAACAACGTACATTCCTACCGTTAGCCATATGTTACTATTTAGTGTTATGTATTGCATTCATTTCTACTCTTATGCACCAAAGCATATACATGAAACAATGTATTATTGCCGATGGTTTCTGTCGTATGGATTTAGAGAAAAAGTGATGGAGCTAGTGGGTCAGACTCCACTTATCTGTCAACAAATGCGGGTGTAACACGTGCCTGGCCTTCCCACAATGTAATGTCATCAATTGTAATCTAACACTGATGTTAGTCTCTTGTCTGTAAAATGATAGTGTGGTATCAATGTTTGAGTCTTCTTTGTAACCGTTTAAGATCAGCCAGCATTATTGTTCCTAACATTTCACCCCCCCCCCCCCCCGTCCATCATTGTCCACCTTATGCTAAACCACAATGTCTTAATACCTAGTACACAAACAGTTTACATGTAACAATTAAGAGTTTTTCTAATCAACATTTTATGTATATGGTTCTAAACTTGGCGAATGTATCAAACATTTCAACACGATAATAACATGGCCTATATATCAACAGGTCTACGTGGGCTCGGCACATATGGTTTAATCAATATGGTATGGTCACCGAGTGGCTTTTGTTGGCGTTGAAAAAATATCCTACCTTACATACCAGAGCAATCTTAACACAGATGTTGATTTGATTCATTTTATATTACCATCTTGAAAGATAACAAAATGAAACTGGATTTCTTTTAGGCCCATTTTGCCATTTAAATCACTGAATAACTACATATACGCAAACTGATGGTAAATAGTCCTTACTTCTGTGTCTTACTTCGGATTTATTTTTTTATTTCTATATCGTGTCTCTTTGTTATACATTTCCTTGTAATTATTTAATTTCTACATAGCATAAACATTGAAATACATTCATTGCAGTAACGTGCAGTTTAACCCATCTCGCCGTTAAGGCGGCTGAAAGTGTAGAGTGTTCGCCAAGCCTTAATTCACGGTATACATTTTATTCCCTCAGGCTGCGTGATACTTCGGCTTGGAATGAAAATAGATTTTATGACGGAATAAATATCGATAGAACTCTATCTGCGGAGAATTGACGTCAGCATGGCCTTTCCTCGTCTCTGGCACAAGTGTCGGGAAAAAACACTATGCATTATCTATAAAGCTATCAGACGTGGTCCCTTTATGTAATTACCAACGTGGTCGCTCTATGAAATTACCAACGTGGTCGTTTTATGTAATTACCAACGTGGTCCCTTTATGAAATTACCAACGTGGTCTCTGTTTGAAATTACCAACGTGGTCCCTTTATGAAATTGTCAACATGGTCGCTTTATGTAATTACCAGCGTGGTCGCTTTATTTAGTAACCAACATGGTCCCTTTATGAAATTACGCACGTGGTCGCTTTATGTAATTACCAACGTCGTCGCTTTATGTAGTTACCAACGTGGTCCCTTTATGAAATTACCAACGTGGTCCCTTTATGTAATCACCGAGGTGGTCGCTTTATGTAATTACCAACTTGGTCGCTCTATGTAATTACCAACGTAGTCGCTTTATGTAGTTACCAACGTGTTCCCTTTATGAAATTACTAACGTCGTCGATTTATGTAATTACCAACGTGGTCGCTTTATGTAATTACCAACGTGGTCCCTTTATGTAATTACCAACGTGGTCGCTTTATGTAATTATCAAGGTGGTCCCTTTATGTAATTACCAACGGGGTCCCTTTATGTAATTACCGAGGTGGTCGCTTTATGTAATTACCAACGTGGTCACTGTTTGAAATTACCAACGTGGTCCCTCTATGTAATTACCAAGGTGGTCCCTTTATGTAGTTACCAACGTGGTCGCTTTATGTAATTACACATGTGGTCTATTTGTATAATTACAAACGTGGTCTATTTGTGTAATTATAAACGTGGTCTATTTGTGTAATTATAAACGTGGTCCCTTTATGTAATTACCAAGTGGAGTTCTTTGTATTCAAACAATGTACCATCGGTGGTTTATCTGTTTTACCAAATTCTTCAAAAATGTAACCAAATATTCCCTTTCCATTTCAGGTGAACCCCATTTCAGTGCTCTCTGAAAGACGTCAGCATGCACGTGGAAGTATCCGTGGCTTTAAACTTCGTTATTTCTTATCTCTACAACAAACTACCACGGCGACGAGTTAACTTGTTTGGTATTGAATTAGAAAAGGGCTTAAAGAAGAAGTTTGAGGGTCACTGGTACCCTGAGCGTCCATTCAAAGGTTCTGGATTTCGGTGTGTTCGAGTAAATGGTGAACAGATCGACCCTGTGATAGGACAAGCTGCTACAGCCAGTGGAATTGAATTGGAAGAGATCAAATCATACTGGCCGTCTGAGTTAACGTTGTGGATTGATCCAGCTGAGGTGTCCTACAGAATTGGAGAAAAGGGACTAGTCAAAGTTTTATACAGCGACCGTAAAGAGGAAGAGTGCTTCCCAGATGCCACTGATAGAGAAATTCAAGCAGTCAGTCGTAGTTTTAATCCTGAAGCACAATGTTTTAAACCAATTGATTCCTTGTCTTCTTCCCTGAATAGCCTGAGCCTGTCTCCCTCATCCCCAACTCCATCTTCAGGGCGCTGGAGTACTGCGACTTCCCCTTCAACAACACTGTTTAACTCGAGTAGTCCTGTACTACCACCGACCAACTCAATGCCCGGTATCTTTACAAAACAGTCCATAGCACCCCAGTTTACCACTGCAACATTCGCCCAGACTAAGTTTGGGTCGACTAAGCTGAAAACTCAAGCCAAAAGACCCTCGCGTCTTTCACCTACAGAATTTGGCAATTTCTTCCGCCAAAGATCTGCTGCTCTACAAACACCTTCTCCCAGCGCACCCTCTCGACCAAGGTCACTTTCTCCTCGAGATCCTATGAGGGAGTTCTATGTGGATCAACATCAAAGAATGGTCATCGCTCAGCGTTATCAACAACAACAGCAGTTCTCTCAACTTTCGCCTATGTCTCCTAATCAACAACCATTTTCTTCCAGTTTAGGATTACCTAGCCCCGGCGATTACCACCCATCTCCTATCCAATCCCCAGGATTACCCAGTCCAAATGGTTCACTAGGACTCTCCGATCTCCTACCCAATGGATTAGGCTTCTCTTCTCAAGGCGGGACGCCATCTCCGGACAACCAAAAGTCTTTCTTGGATGGTCTGACGATCAATAATGTTCCAACAGGAAGTCAGTACCACCAGCGACTCCTGATGGCCAATTAAGGAAAAAAACACTTTCTATTTTGGATGAAATTTGTTTCAGGACTCTCCGTCACACAATGCACATAGTAAAATTTCAACATTTGAGAAAATGTTATTTTTTGTATTAAATTAGCTAAACTGTAATTTAATCAATCTTAAACAATTTTGATTACAAAGAGGAGAAGTAAAAAAAGAACAATGCCAAGACCTGTCTTATCTTCAACGATCCAGTCAAATGTATATATCTCTAACAGTGATGGGCAAAGTTTGTTTTGAATGAAAGTTTTAGAACGGCGTACTGTAACGTAACTGTCTTCTTCCGAATATCAGATGCGTATTGGTTCAAACTTTGAAGCTTTAGTTGAAAAGGCATAGAATGAAAAACAATTGACCCAATTTTCCATTAAATGCTTTAAAAAGTTACAATTTAATTATATATAGTGTGTATATTTTAAGCATGAGGTGGAAATCAAGAATTTGTCGGGGTTTTTTTCTTCCAAGAAGCAGCGCAGGCTCAGTTTCAGTGAGTGCTTTTGAAGTTTTGATACTCTAGGATTCTGGAATAGATAGAATACAGTTCTGATGTTGGTTTCCTGGTTGATGGACATAAATAGTTTAAAATGAAGTTCATATTTTCTATACATTTACTTTTTATATTGCGTGTTTTGTGACAATGCGGACTGATTTGTGACATTTGATTTCTATCTTTGTATCATGACACTTTATATACTGTATGGCTGTAGTCATCTTTTACTTAGAGAACTTTAAAGGTCACTCTAATGACAGGGACAAAGAATCTCAGCTCCCTATACCGACAGGCGGCCGACATCATGCTGATTTCATTAAGATTGATATTTGTATATTGTCATCGATTAAATATATTTCAACATGACAGCATATAAAGCAAGTATGAGACTTTTACCTTTTATACACTGAATATCATATTGCTTATTAGTTTAGTTTTATAACTATTCCATATAGAATAGACAAAGCATATTTTGAAATGGATTATTTATAGGAATGGCAAATACCAAAGGACCAAAAAGAATTCACTTGTACATATGGATGCTTTAGTTAATATTTTTTTATGATAGGACGAGGAGATCTCAATAAAATGTCATTGTGAAGACGAGCTATTTTTTAATTCAACTATTTCTAGAATTTCTAAAGGACAAGAATACAACATATTGTGTGGTGGACATTGTTGAATTTAAACATTTATATTATTACATATTTTTAAGTTTTTAATAAAACAAAATGTATCGTATCGTAATACTGAGTTTCGTTTCTTTGTAATTTAACCTGAGAGATCCTTTGGTCTGGATATCTAGTTCCGTGAACCTCGGTTGACTTTTCAAACTGGTTTTCACAATAGCAGTCTCGTCAACAGAAATATGACCACGTTGACCCCTCGTTAACCTTTCACCTATAAAACGGTTACGTCAACATGTGACTAATGATAGCCCATTACCAGCTTTAACGGTCGTCTTATTTACATAAAGATGATATACAGGGTCTAATAACTCCATGTGAAAGTAAATGTAACCGAGAGACAATTAGCAACGAAGCACAATTCACCGGAACAAAAAATATTAAGTTATTCTTCCAAATTAGGCAATGTCATATACTTCGTTACCGTTGGAAACGAATTTGGAATCTTTTTAAAATTTTGCCTTCTAATTGCATACTTTATTCTATATGACCGCCTCCTAAATGAAAAGCAACCGTTACACATCGGATATTCTATACCGCAAATTGAATTGTTGATATAGAGAAAGTGAAAACTGCGTGAGAATTGCTAAACAAATCGCTCACGCATCTGAAACTTCCGAGAAAAAGTCAAATAAATTTGCTAAATTTGCAGCACTTTGTTAACATATATATGCTATTAAACTATACAACCATATATCTGACATTGTTGGGTGGAAAACGTGTTACAGAGAAAATCGATATTCTATGTGGGCCTACATTTAAGTTCTAAACACTATCTGATTGATTTAATCTATGATATTGAAAGCTATGATTAGTGCGTCTGATATATATGTGACGTAAATCGAATTAGTTTTCAATTACATCTTGTTCTCACGTATACGTACATGACGATCATGTTATCTTTCGGCCACGCGGACGTTTTACTGGCATGGTTTATTATACTTTCCATACTTGACTGGAATGGTGTGCGTAAAAATTAAAGAAAGAAAATGACATTTACTCCATTCGATCCCTCTCTTCATGTTATTTAGCTAATTCTTTATTTAAACATCAATCATTTAGTGTTGCAAAAACTGAATTTACGAAAAATAAAGCTGAATTTTACTTACACCTTCATTTTACTTACACCTTAATTTTACTTACACTTTCATTTTACTTACACCTTCATTTTACTTACACTTTCATTTTACTTACACCTTCATTTTACTTACACCTTCGTTTTACTTACACCTTCATTTTACTTACACTTTCAATTTACTTACACCTTCGTTTTACTTACACCTTCATTTTACTTACACTTTCAATTTACTTACACTTTCATTTACTTACACCTTCATTTTACTTACAGTTTCATTTTACTTACACCTTCATTTTACTTACACCTTCATTTTACTTACACCTTCATTTTACTTACACCTTCGTTTTACTTACACTTTCATTTTACTTACACTTTCATTTTACTTACACCTTCATTTTACTTACACCTTCATTTTACTTACACCCTCGTTTTACTTACACTTTCATTTTACTTACACTTTCATTTTACTTACACCTTCATTTTAGTTACACTTTCATTTTACTTACACCTTCATTTTACTTACACTTTCATTTTACTTACAATTTCATTTTACTTACACCTTCATTTTACTTACACCTTCATTTTACTTACACCTTCATTTTACTTACACATTCATTTACACTTTTATACACTTTATACAATTGCATGAGCAGTCATCATTCCGGATGCACATTTATATGTTACTTATAAACACTATCTTAGCGCACAATACCCAATCTGGTTAACTATACTCCTTTGTACTTCTTCGGAAAACAACAAGTTCCTGATTGGTTTTCCACAACAATTATTGAAGTCAATTTAAAAGCATTAAACACAACACGACCTTATAATCTAAGCCGAACAGTATCTATTGACTTATTGTCTTGGTAATAAATATGGGATTGCACGAAAAGTCTTTCATTTGTTTTCGAGTCAGTTCATCGAGTGGACAGACCATGTAAAAGCCTTTATCATGTTCATCCAAACCGATTGTAGACAATGATTGGTGCTGTGTACCGCGGCTTCTGCCTACACCAGAACGCATGGAATTGGTCAAAACAAGCTTTGTGTGCGTGACGAGGAAACCGAAATCTATATCGAAGGTTACAGTATCCCTTAATATTTACCAGATACATACGGTCAAGTGTGCAAATGATAATTCCAAGTAAGAAGATAAACATGAAGCCACTGGGGCGAAGCATTAGAAAGGGGAAAGATACTACCTGTATGTACTCCAGTAAAGCCATGGGCATTAAAACCACTCAATACCGCGGCATAACCTATGGCTATATATGGAGTGTACTTTTAGCAGCTCGAACCGTAATACTATCGCAATTCATTTATCAATTTTCAAAGTTGCCATTATAATGATGATTATAGATTGAATCGTTGATTGAAGCTTTCAGACGCACTCAAGATTATATCACTTATCTCGTTGCCAGGTTTAGTGGGAGAGGAAACCGGGCTCAATGCCCGGAGGACCCCCCCCCCCCCCCCCCCCCTCCGCTACATTCGGCGAGTACCTGGCAACTTTTGCACATACGGTGATCGAGAGAAAAATCCTTTCAGAATGTTTATTTGGTCTAAGTGCCAAATATAGAGAAAATGTTGTTGAAACAGAATCAGGTAAGTGTTTGTCATTTCTATAAAAATACAAAAAAGAGCTTTCCGTTCATACCAATCTTGCAGATATTCGTTTAGATAGTTTTATAATCTCCCCACCAAAGAGGAAGAAAAAAGAACCCATAGTCCTACATCCAGGCTATTTGAATATTGTCCGTTAGTAGTACAAATCTTCGGTTCGTATGGGTTATTGTCTTTGCCAATATTTTCTTATTTCAAAGTCAATCAAGGTACTTCAGTTGTTGAACATCTTTTGACATCAGAATTCATGAAAAATATCCAAATTGCGGCAGACCCTGTCACTTCTAGATATCCGCAATATCGACCAAAGATGGACATAAACGCATGCGCACAAAGACCTTATATGATCTTATCCAGTCTTGTCGTCTGACCAGCTAAAGATTTTGAGAAATACACACAAATGATTTAGCTTGAGGACCCTAAAAAGCCTGTCGAGTTTGAGATTATAATTTCAAATAAAATACGACCTGAAATAAAAGTTGCATGGTTTCGAATTGATCTGTTGACCTTCAGACATAGGTTTCGAATGGATCTGTTGACCTTCAGACATTTTGTTTCGAATTGATCTGTTGACCTTCAGACTTTTTATTTCGAATTGATCTGTTGACCTTCAGACATTTTGTTTCGAATTGATCTGTTGACCTTCAGACTTTTTATTTCGGATTGATCTGTTGACCTTCAGACTTTTGTTTCGGATTGATCTGTTGACCTTCAGACTTTTTATTTAGGATTGATCTGTTGACCTTCAGACATTTTGTTTCGAATTGATCTGTTGACCTTTAGACTTTTGTTTCGAATTGATCTGTTGACCTTTAGACTTTTGTTTCGAATTGATCTGTTGACCTTCAGACTTTGTTTCGAATTGATCTGTTGACCTTCAGACTTTTGTTTCGACTTGATCTGTTGACCTTCGGACTTTTGTTTCGACTTGATCTGTTGACCTTTAGGCTTTTTATTTCGGATTGATTTGTTGACCTTTAGATTTTTATTTCGGATTGATCTGTTGATCTTTAGATTTTTATTTCGGATTTCACAACAACGTTAAGACATTTGGATCTTTGGGCATTTGATTCTTCGTGTTTAATGTGAGTGATTTTACTAATCGTAAGCGCATGTATATTTGGATACACATGGATACAGGATACATCGACGAGTTTATCTTGAAAGCAAAAGCTTAGTTAGTTAGTTTATAACATTGTATATTTATGAAAACTAAAATACACGGGTACAGAGAATATCTTCTTGACTAAAATAACCATAGGGACAAATGTCCAACTGTATTTAAAACGGGTGGAGATGCATGTCATTTAGACACCCACGATACAATATATGTGATTGCCATGAGCTAGAAATCAAATTTCTATAAAAAGCCAGTACCATGGTTAGTATCACGTAGTAACTTAGAGATCTGGACGACGGAATGTTCAATGGTTGTGTATGAAAACGGTTCATTTATTTTTCCGTCATTAAATGAGCCCTGTTTCTTATAATTTGTCTTCAAATTGTTGAACCGTCTCATTAAAATGGTGTCAATTTACGTAGAAAAAATATCCTTTTCACCTGAAAATTATACTGTGATATTCTTTTTTGAGATACGTCAGGATAAATTGATCAATTGTTTGTTAACCAGGAAGACTGGTATTTCAGTTAAATTAGTAGTCAACTTAACTCCCCTTGGACGTCATGTAGTGGGTTTATTTTCTATGACCTCCGATTGACTGAAGCTGTCAAGGCACATCTGTCTGTTATAGAGCACTTCTGACGTCAATAGCGGAATTTTTAGACTTGTTGTTTGTTAACACCACTACAGCTGTAGGAGGGATGACCAAAACAGCTGTCAGATGGACTTATAGGCGACACACAGATGAAGATAAAATGACAACACGGCGATCACAACATGAATAAGCCAATGGTATCAAAATAAAAATTAAGCGGATTCTCTAATTGATTTTGAAATCAAGTTTCCGGAATATTGGTGCACGGCTTCAGTACTCTAAAACATCGAACTGCAGATCGGCCCATGTCTAGATCTCGAAAGGTGAATTCAAATCGCATCAAGGCTGTTTAAGACTTCGAATGGTGGTCTTCAGACTGATTAGGGGTTAACTATCTAAAACATCGAATTTTTGTTAGGGTTTGCAAGCCTTACTTGGAGTTTCATGAGTAACTTTGCGTACGCCAAAAAATGGTAGTGGTACACTGGTTGGGGTCTCGATGTCTCACACATCGAATGGTTGGTTTCAGACTGATTGGAGCTTTGTTGTTTAACAATTCGGTTGGCGGGTTTCAGACTGATCGGGGCCTTGTTGTCAAACGCATCGCATGATGGGTTTCAGACTGATCGGGGAATTGTTGTCTAACACATTGAATGGTGGGTTTCAGACTGATCGGGGCCTTGTTGTCTAACACATCGAATGATGGGTTTCAGACTGATCGGGGCCTTGTTGTCTAACACATCGAATGGTGGGTTTCAGACTGATCGGGGCCTTGTTGTCTAACACATCGAATGGTGGGTTTCAGACTGATCGGGGCCTTGTTGTCTAACACATCGAATGGTGGGTTTCAGACTGATCGGGACCTTGTTGACTAACACATCGAATGATGGGTTTCTGACTGATCGGGGCCTTGTTGTCTAACACATCGAATGATGGGTTTCTGACTGATCGGGGCCTTGTTGTCGGACATATCGGAAGATGTTTTTCAGAGTAATTGGAGCCTTGTTGTCTAACAAATCGGAGGATGTGTTTCACACTGATCGGGGCCTTGTTATCTAACATATCGGAGGATGTATTTCACACTGATCGGGGCCTTGTTATCTAACATATCGGAGGATGTGTTTCACACTGATCGGGGCCTTTTTATCTAACATATCGGAGGATGTGTTTCACACTGATCGGGGCCTTGTTATCTAACATATCGGAGGATGTGTTTCACACTGATCGGGGCCTTGTTATCTAACATATCGGAGGATGTATTTCACACTGATCGGGGCCTTGTTATCTAACATATCGGAGGATGTGTTTCACACTGATCGGGGCCTTTTTATCTAACATATCGGAGGATGTGTTTCACACTGATCGGGGCCTTGTTATCTAACATATCGGAGGATGTGTTTCACACTGATCGGGGCCTTGTTATCTAACATATCGGAGGATGTATTTCACACTGATCGGGGCCTTGTTATCTAACATATCAGATGATGTGTTTCACACTGATGGGGCCTTGTTGTCGGACATATCGGAGGATGTGTTTCGGACTGATTGGGACTTTGTTTGTTATTAATACACAGCAAACAATTGGCGAATTTAAGTCTCGGTATATAAGACAAAACAAACGATGAATTTCACGTGGAACATCGAAAACATCGAGTGCTGCTTTTCTATGGCAAGCCGTTTCGGCCTATTTAACATATCTTGAATTCATTTCCACATATGTGCAATTCAATTCCACATATCTTGAATTCATTTGCTGATATGTACATATCGGGAATTGAATTCCACATATGTGGAATTCATTTTAAGATATCTGGAAATAATCCTGTGCTGCACATATCAAAAACTGACATTTCAGATATGTAGAATTCATTTCCAGATATGTGGAAATGAATTCAACATATCTTGAATACACGTCTATTTAAGATATCTGCAATTCTTTTTGTGATATGTGCCCTACATTCGCCGGGTTGTTTTTGTAAAGAAAATGCATGCTCCCCGAGTGTGTTACCACACGTGTCACTTCGCGCCAACTTTATTTGTCCTCTCTCAACACCGCGCTGCCCGTCGATGCAGTGGACGGAATCTTATGTATTAATTACCTTC
Organism: Lepidochitona cinerea; assembly: GCA_963971465.1. Lineage (NCBI taxonomy): Eukaryota > Metazoa > Mollusca > Polyplacophora > Chitonida > Tonicellidae > Lepidochitona > Lepidochitona cinerea. Next base: position 6,942,385 of record OZ020551.1, read on the forward strand.
TCTACTTCCGCCCAGGGAGCGGTGATTGTGATTTCTACAACGCGGCGCAATTTCAGATATGTGGAATTAAATTGCACATATGTTGAATGTAAGGGCCTTTCAAGATATGTTAAATAGAATTTCAGATATGTGGAAATGAATTCCACATATGTTAAATACACGACCCACATATCAAGAATTCAGTGCTATTTCAGATATGTGGAATTGAATTGCACACATGTGCAAATAAATTGCACATATGTGGAATTCAATTCCTAATATGTACATATCGGGAACTGAATTGCACATATGTGCAAATGAATTCAAGATACGTTAAATAGGCCGAAACGGCTTGCCATACTTTTCGGCCTAAGTTGGTATGCTTAGTTTTCGTTTGGATATAGGCCTGTCTCCTTGATACATTGGACGGTGGCTTTTAGGTGGATTGCGGCCTTACCTTCTAAGACATCAACTTCGAGTTGACTCAAAAATCAAAAAACGTCAAACGGTGGTTTCCGTCTGCTGCATTGCTGTCTATGACACTTAATGGTGGGGTTCAGGCTGAGTGGGGCATTGTTGTCTATGACATTTAATGGTGGGTTTCAGGCTGAGTGGGGCATTGCTGTCTATGACATTTAATGGTGGGTTTCAGGCTGAGTGGGGCATTGTTGTCTATGACACTTAATGGTTGATTTCAGGCTGAATGGAACATTGTTGTCTATGACACTTAATGGTTGGTTTCAGGCTGAGTGGGGCATTGTTGTCTATGACATTTAATGGTGGGTTTCAGGCTGAGTGGGGCATTGTTGTCTATAACAATTAATGGTTGGTTTCAGGCTGAGTGGGGCATTGTTGTCTATAACAATTAATGGTTGGTTTCAGGCTGAGTGGGGCATTGTTGTCTATGACACTTAATGGTTGGTTTCAGGCTGAGTGGGGCATTGTTGTCTATGACACTTAATGGTTGGTTTCAGGCTGAGTGGGGCATTGTTGTCTATAACAATTAATGGTTGGTTTCAGGCTGAGTGGGGCATTGTTGTCTATAACAATTAATGGTTGGTTTCAGGCTGAGTGGGGCATTGTTGTCTATGACACTTAATGGTTGGTTTCAGGCTAAGTGGGGCATTGTTGTCTATGACTGACACTTAATCGTTAGTTTCAGGCTGATTGGGGCATTGTTGTCTATGACACTTAATGGTGGGTTTCAAGCTGATTAAGGCATTGTTGTCTATGACACTTAATGGTTGGTTTCAGTCTGAGTGGGGCATTGTTGTCTATGACACTTAATGGGGGGTTTCAAGCTGATTAAGGCATTGCTGTAAGTTAAAATACAGTCTTACCTGATTTTCCAATGAAAAATTTGACTTCTTGTGAAACTTTGAAGTTGTCTTATACCAAATAGTAAACGGGTTTTTTTTTGTCTGACACTTTGCATAAGTTTACACCGAGTTCAAGATTTGCTTCCTTACTTGGTTTCCTTATCCACACCCTCATTTTTCCATAGTATACCATGTTGCTTACCGTGATGTATCAGATTTACTTGAACCTATATAGTTTATCGTGTTGCTTACCGTGATGTATCAGATCTACTTGAACCTATATAGTTTACCGTGTTGCTTACCGTGATGTATCAGATCTACTTGAACCTATATAGTTTACCGTGTTGCTTATCGTGATATATCAGATCTACTTGAACCTATATAGTTTACCGTGTTGCTTACCGTGATATATCAGATCTACTTGAACCTATATAGTTTACCGTGTTGCTTACCGCGATGTATCAGATTTACGTGAACCTATATAGTTTATCGTGTTGCTTATCGTGATGTATCAGATTTACGTGAACCTATATAGTTTATCGTGTTGCTTACCGTGTTGTATCAGATTTACGTGAACCTATATAGTTTACCGTGTTGCTTACCGTGATGTATCAGATTTACGTGAACCTATATAGTTTATCGTGTTGCTTACCGTGTTGTATCAGATTTACGTGAACCTATATAGTTTACCGTGTTGCTTACCGTGATGTATCAGATTCACGTGAACCTATATAGTTTATCGTGTTGCTTACCGTGATATATCAGATTTACCTGAACCTATATAGTTTATCGTGTTGCTTATCGTGATATATCAGATTCACGTCAGCCTATTTAGTTTACCGTGTTGCTTACCGTGATGTATCAGATTCACGTGAACCTATATAGTTTATCGTGTTGCTTACCGTGTTGTATCAGATTTACGTGAACCTATATAGTTTATCGTGTTGTTTACCGTGTTGTATCAGATTCACGTAAACCTATATAGTTTATCGTGTTGCTTACCGTGATGTATCAGATTTACGTGAACCTATATAGTTTATCGTGTTGCTTACCGTGTTGTATCAGATTCACGTGAACCTATATAGTTTATCGTGTTGCTTACCGTGATGTATCAGATTTACGTGAACCTATATAGTTTATCGTGTTGCTTACCGTGATGTATCAGATTCAAGTGAACCTATATAGTTTATCGTGTTGCTTACCGTGATGTATCAGATCTACGTGAACCTATATAGTTTATCGTGTTGCTTACCGTGATGTATCAGATTCACGTGAACCTGTATAGTTTATCGTGTTGCTTATCGTGATGTATCAGATTCACGTGAACCTATATAGTTTATCGTGTTGCTTACCGTGTTGTATCAGATTCACGTGAACCTATATAGTTTATCGTGTTGCTTACCGTGATGAATCAGATTTACGTGAACCTATATAGTTTATCGTGTTGCTTACCGTGTTGTATCAGATTCACGTGAACCTGTATAGTTTACCGTGTTGCTTACCGTGATGTATCAGATCTACTTGAACCTATATAGTTTATCGTGTTGCTTACCGTGATGTATCAGATTTACGTGAACCTATATAGTTTATCGTGTTGCTTACCGTGATGTATCAGATTTACGTGAACCTATATAGTTTATCGTGTTGCTTACCGTGATGTATCAGATTCACGTGAACCTATATAGTTTATCGTGTTGCTTACCGTGTTGTATCAGATTTACGTGAACATATATAGTTTATCGTGTTGCTTACCGTGTTGTATCAGATTTACGTGAACCTATATAGTTTATCGTGTTGCTTACCGTGATGTATCAGATTCACGTGAACCTATATAGTTTATCGTGTTGCTTACCGTGATGTATCAGATTTACGTGAACCTATAGAGTTTACCGTGTTGTTTACCGTGATGTATCAGATTTACGTGAACCTATATAGTTTATCGTGTTGCTTGCCGTGTTGTATCAGATTAACGTGAACCTATATAGTTTATCGTGTTGCTTACCGTGTTGTATCAGATTCACGTGAACCTATATAGTTTATCGTGCTGCTTACCGTGTTGTATCAGATTTACGTGAACCTATATAGTTTATCGTGTTGCTTACCGTGTTGTATCAGATTCAAGTGAACCTATATAGTTTACCGTGTTGCTTACCGTGTTGTATCAGATTCAAGTGAACCTATATAGTTTACCGTAATGCTTACCGTGATGTATCAGATTTACGTGAACCTATATAGTTTATCGTGTTGCTTACCGTGATGTATCAGATTTACGTGAACCTATATAGTTTACCGTGTTGCTTACCGTGTTGTATCAGATTCAAGTGAACCTATATAGTTTACCGTGTTGCTTACCGTGTTGTATCAGATTCACGTGAACCTATATAGTTTACCGTGTTGCTTACCGTGTTGTATCAGATTTACATGAACCTATTTAGTTTATCGTGTTACTTACCGTGATTTATTAGATTTACGCGAACCTATATAGTTTACCGTGTTTAATACTTACCGTGTTGTATCAGATTTACGTGAACCTATATAGTTTACCGTGTTGCTTACCGTGATATATCAGATTCAAGTGAACCAATATAGTTTACCGTGTTGCTTACCGTGTTGTATCAGGTTCACGTGAACCTATATAGTTTATCGTGTTGCTTACCGTGATATATCAGATTCAAGTGAACCAATATAGTTTACCGTGTTGCTTACCGTGTTGTATCAGGTTAACGGGAACCTATATAGTTTATCGTGTTGTTTACCGTGTTGTATCAGATTCAAGTGAACCTATATAGTTTATCGTGTTGCTTACCGTGTTGTATCAGATTCACGTGAACCTATATAGTTTACCGTGTTGTTTACCGTGTTGTATCAGATTCACGTGAACCTGTATAGTTTATCGTGTTACTTACCGTGTTGTATCAGATTTACGTGAACCTATATAGTTTACCGTGTTGCTTACCGTGTTGTATCAGATTTACGTGAACCTATTTAGTTTATCGTGTTACTTACCGTGATTTATTAGATTTACGTGAACCTATATAGTTTATCGTGTTGCTTACCGTGATATATCAGATTCAAGTGAACCAATATAGTTTACCGTATTGCTTACCGTGTTGTATCAGGTTCACGTGAACCTATATAGTTTATCGTGTTGTTTACCGTGTTGTATCAGATTTACGTGAACCTATATAGTTTACCGTGTTGTTTACCGTGTTGTATCAGATTCACGTGAACCTATATAGTTTATCGTGTTGCTTACCGTGTTGTATCAGATTTACGTGAACCTATATAGTTTATCGTGTTGTTTACCGTGTTGTATCAAATTCACGTGAACCTATATAGTTTATCGTGTTGCTTACCGGGTTGTATCAGATTCACGTGAACCTATATAGTTTATCGTGTTGCTTACCGGGTTGTATCAGATTCACGTGAACCTATATAGTTTATCGTGTTGCTTACCGTGTTGTATCAGATTTACGTGAACCTATATAGTTTATCGTGTTGCTTACCATGATGTATCAGATTTACGTGAACCTATAGAGTTTACCGTGTTGCTTACCGTGATGTATCAGATTCACGTGAACCTATATAGTTTATCGTGTTGCTTACCGTGATGTATCAGATTCACGTGAACCTATATAGTGTATCGTGTTGCTTACCGTGTTGTATCAGATTTACGTGAACCTATATAGTTTACCGTGTTGTTTACCGTGTTGTATCAGGTTAACGTGAACCTATATAGTTTATCGTGTTGTTTACCGTGTTGTATCAGGTTAACGTGAACCTATATAGTTTATCGTGTTGTTTACCGTGTTGTATCAGATTCACGTGAACCTATATAGTTTATCGTGTTGCTTACCGGGTTGTATCAGATTTACGTGAACCTATATAGTTTATCGTGTTGTTTACCGTGTTGTATCAGATTCAAGTGAACCTATATAGTTTATCGTGTTGTTTACCGTGTTGTATCAGGTTAACGTGAACCTATATAGTTTATCGTGTTGTTTACCGTGTTGTATCAGATTCACGTGAACCTATATAGTTTATCGTGTTGCTTACCGGGTTGTATCAGATTTACGTGAACCTATATAGTTTATCGTGTTGCTTACCGTGTTGTATCAGATTCACGTGAACCTATATAGTTTATCGTGTTGCTTACCGTGTTGTATCAGATTCACGTGAACCTATATAGTGTATCGTGTTGCTTACCGCCATGTATCAGATTCACGTGAACCTATATAGTTTATCGTGTTGCTTACCGTGTTGTATCAGATTTACGTGAACCTATATAGTTTATCATGTTGCTTACCGTGTTGTATCAGATTTACGTGAACCTATATAGTTTATCGTGTTGCTTACCGCCATGTATCAGATTCACGTGAACCTATATAGTGTATTGTGTTGCTTACCGTGTTGTATCAGATTTACGTGAACCTATATAGTGTATTGTGTTGCTTACCGCCATGTATCAGATTTACGTGAACCTATATAGTTTATCGTGTTGCTTACCGTGATATATCAGATTCAAGTGAACCAATATAGTTTACCGTGTTGCTTACCGTGATGTATCAGATTCACGTGAACCTATATAGTTTACCGTGTTGGTTACCGTGTTGTATCAGATTTACGTGAACCTATATAGTTTATCGTGTTGCTTACCGTGATATATCAGATTCAAGTGAACCAATATAGTTTACCGTGTTGGTTACCGTGTTGTATCAGATTCACGTGAACCTATATAGTTTATCGTGTTGCTTACCGTGTTGTATCAGATTTACGTGAACCTATTTAGTTTATCGTGTTGCTTACCGTGTTGTATCAGATTTACGTGAACCTATATAGTTTATCGTGTTGTTTACCGTGTTGTATCAGATTCACGTAAACCTATATAGTTTATCGTGTTGCTTACCGTGTTGTATCAGATTTACGTGAACCTATATAGTTTATCGTGTTGCTTACCGTGTTGTATCAGATTTACGTGAACCTATTTAGTTTATCGTGTTGCTTACCGTGTTGTATCAGATTTACGTGAACCTATATAGTTTATCGTGTTGCTTACCGTGTTGTATCAGATTTACGTGAACCTATTTAGTTTATCGTGTTGCTTACCGTGTTGTATCAGATTTACGTGAACATATATAGTTTATCGTGTTGCTTACCGTGTTGTATCAGATTTACGTGAACCTATTTAGTTTATCGTGTTGCTTACCGTGTTGTATCAGATTTACGTGAACCTATATAGTTTATCGTGTTGCTTACCGTGTTGTATCAGATTTACGTGAACCTATTTAGTTTATCGTGTTGCTTACCGTGTTGTATCAGATTTACGTGAACCTATATAGTTTATCGTGTTGCTTACCGTGTTGTATCAGATTTACGTGAACCTATTTAGTTTATCGTGTTGCTTACCGTGTTGTATCAGATTTACGTGAACATATATAGTTTATCGTGTTGCTTACCGTGTTGTATCAGATTTACGTGAACCTATTTAGTTTATCGTGTTGCTTACCGTGTTGTATCAGATTTACGTGAACCTATATAGTGTATTGTGTTGCTTACCGTGTTGTATCAGATTTACGTGAACCTATATAGTTTACCGTGTTGTATCAGATTTACGTGAACCTTTGCTGAGTTATAAAGATATAGCCTACATTATGCATGTAAGTTGCAAAGAAGGTTAATTGGAATTTGAAATGGGCGGCTTATCTCAGACTATCAGGTGTAACCTAGGAGCCTTGATTTTGATTATTCCAACGGTTACAAAAATGACCGTTTGCTTTGTAATGAATGACAGACAGTGCTGTTCATATGATGTGCAACCAATTTTATTATCAAACATGTTCTTCAAACCTTTATTCAAGTCGTTAATAATTGCTTCTCGATTAATACATCGACCAGTCAGAAATGTTAACACCTACTCCCCATTGGTGTCCTTTACATGGTAGGCTACTATTATTATCCATAGTCCGGTTTCATCTTCCACTAACTACATTATTCCTTTTATTCGCACAAACTTTCCCGTACGTTTAGCAAAGAAAGAACTATTTTGATCTGATAATCTTATTCCATAAACGTTCATCTACCTACACTGTTTCGTCTGTAAATGGATGTGGTAGAATAACGAAACTCCCACGCAGCCGATGATAATCGATTGTCGCTATGACAACCAGTTGATACGTCAATGTAGAAGTAGTCCGAGAAAGGATACGGAAAGTGATGTGACTGTGTATAGAATCTAGGCCAAGACAACCCAATTCCATACAAGATAAAAGATTCGTATTGACGCACAAAACGGCTTCAAAAAATTCAACGATGAAAGGAACAGATCCTAATTTACCGTATAAATATATATACGAACCTATAGGCGCATCGTTAAAATGTGACGTATTTGTGGAATAGGAAATATATTAGTTATTTTAAATCCTTGTCACGTTAGTGAAAAATTCATTATAGCATTTTCATTTTATAAACTCAAAAGCTATCTAAAAAACGAAACAACATATATGTACGCCAATCTTTGTTTCTCAAAAAGAATTGTGCACAATTTTATTTTTATCGGGCCTGAAATGCTGCTTAAGATCTTCCGTTTTCTGAAAAGTTTTTCCTTGTCTCTCCATACTCCTTAATTTGAGAAAAAAAACATGATACGTATTCTGCCCCTGCCTTAATTTGAGGGAAAACATGATACGTATTCTGCCCCTGCCTTAATTTGAGAAAAAACATGATACGTATTCTGCCCCTGCCTTAATTTGAGGGAAAACATGATACGTATTCTGCCCCTGCCTTAATTTGAGGGAAAACATGATACGTATTCTGCCCCTGCTGCCTTAATTTGAGAAAAAACATGATACGTATTCTGCCCTTGCCTTAATTTGAGGGAAAACATGATACGTATTCTGCCCCTGCCTTAATTTGAGTGAAAACATGATACGTATTATGTCCCTGCCTTAATTTGAGGGAAAACATGATACGTATTCTGCCCCTGCTGCCTTAATTTGAGAAAAAAACGTGATACGTATTCTGCCCCTGCCTTAATTTGAGGGAAAACATGATACGTATTCTGCCCCTGCCTTAATTTGAGGGAAAACATGATACGTATTCTGCCCCTGCCTTAATTTGAGAAAAAACATGATACGTATTCTGCCCCTGCCTTAATTTGAGGGAAAACATGATACGTATTCTGCCCCTGCCTTAATTTGAGGGAAAACATGATACGTATTCTGCCCCTGCTGCCTTAATTTGAGAAAAAACATGATACGTATTCTGCCCCTGCCTTAATTTGAGGGAAAACATGATACGTATTCTGTCCCTGTCTTAATTTGAGGGAAAACATGATACGTATTCTGCCCCTGCCTTAATTTGAGGGAAAACATGATACGTATTCTGCCCCTGCCTTAATTTGAGAAAAAACATGATACATATTCTGCCCCTGCCTTAATTTGAGGGAAAACATGATACGTATTCTGCCCCTGCCTTAATTTGATGGAAAACATGATACATATTCTGCCCCTGCTGCCTTAATTTGAGAAAAAAACATGATACGTATTCTGCCCCTGCCTTAATTTGAGGGAAAACATGATACGTATTCTGCCCCTGCCTTAATTTGAGTGAAAACATGATACGTATTCTGTCCCTGCCTTAATTTGAGTGAAAACATGATACGTATTCTGTTCCTGCCTTAATTTAAGTGAAAACATGATACTTATTCTGTCCCTGCCTTAATTTAAGGAAAAACATGATACGTATTCTCTTCCTGTCTTAATTTGAGAAAAAAACATGATACGTATTCTGTCCCTGCCTTAATTTGAGAAAAAACATGATACGTATTCTGTTCCTGTCTTAATTTGAGGAAAAACATGATACGTATTCTGCCCCTGCCTTAATTTGAGGGAAAACATGATACGTATTCTGCCCCTGCCTTAATTTGAGGGAAAACATGATACGTATTCTGCCCCTGCCTTAATTTGAGGGAAAACATGACACGTATTCTGCCCCTGCCTTAATTTGAGAAAAAACATGATACGTATTCTGCCCCTGCCTTAATTTGAGGGAAAACATGATACGTATTCTGCCCCTGCCTTAATTTGAGGGAAAACATGATACGTATTCTGCCCCTGCTGCCTTAATTTGAGAAAAAACATGATACGTATTCTGCCCCTGCCTTAATTTGAGGGAAAACATGATACGTATTCTGTCCCTGCCTTAATTTAAGGGAAAACATAATACGTTGTCTGCCCCTGTCTTAATTTGAGGGAAAACATGATACGTATTCTGCCCCTGCCTTAATTTGAGAAAAAAACATGATACGTATTCTGCCCCTGCCTTAATTTGAGGGAAAACATGATACGTATTCTGCCCCTGCCTTAATTTGAGGGAAAACATGATACATATTCTGCCCCTGCTGCCTTAATTTGAGAAAAAACATGATACGTATTCTGCCCCTGCCTTAATTTGAGGGAAAACATGATACGTATTCTGCCCCTGCCTTAATTTGAGTGAAAACATAATACGTATTCTGACCCTACCTTAATTTAAGTGAAAACATGATACGTATTCTGTCCCTGCCTTAATTTAAGTGAAAACATGATACTTATTCTGTCCCTGCCTTAATTTAAGTGAAAGCATGATACATATTCTGTCTCTGCCTTAATTTGAGAAAAAACATGATACGTATTCTGTTCCTGCCTTAATTTGAGAAAAAAACGTGATACGTATTAATTCTGCTCCGGCCTTAATTTGAGAAAAAACATGATACGTATTCTGTTCCTGCCTTAATTTGAGGAAAAACATGATACGTATTCTGTTCCTGTCTTAATTTGAGAAAAAAACATGATACGTATTCTGTCCCTGCCTTAATTTGAGAAAAAACATGATACGTATTCTGTTCCTGCCTTAATTTGAGAAAAAAACATGATACATATTCTGCCCCTGCCTTAATTAGAGGGAAAACATAAAACGTATTCTGCCCCTGCTGCCTTAATTTGAGAAAAAACATGATACGTATTCTGCCCCTGCCTTAATTTGAGGGAAAACATGATACGTATTCTGTCCCTGTCTTAATTTGAGGGAAAACATGATACGTATTCTGCCCCTGCCTTAATTTGAGGGAAAACATGATACGTATTCTGCCCCTGCCTTAATTTGAGAAAAAACATGATACATATTCTGCCCCTGCCTTAATTTGAGGGAAAACATGATACGTATTCTGCCCCTGCCTTAATTTGATGGAAAACATGATACATATTCTGCCCCTGCTGCCTTAATTTGAGAAAAAAACATGATACGTATTCTGCCCCTGCCTTAATTTGAGGGAAAACATGATACGTATTCTGCCCCTGCCTTAATTTGAGTGAAAACATGATACGTATTCTGTCCCTGCCTTAATTTGAGTGAAAACATGATAGGGCCTACGTATTCTGTCCCTGCCTTAATTTGAGGGAAAACATGATACGTATTCTGCCCCTGCCCTTATTTGAGGGAAACATTATACGTATTCTGTCCCTGCCTTAATTTGAGAAAAAACATGATACGTATTCTGTTCCTGCCTTAATTTGAGAAAAAAAACATGATACTGTACGTATTCTTCCCGGGTCCAAGTGCAAACCCAAAAGATAAATAGTTTGTAGCGTTTAAATTCAAAAACTGTCTCTTTCCGTTCGTGCTTAGTATCTGCAGCGGAAGTGAGAAAAGTGATTTTTTTCAAATGGGTGTGATTTCGAAATTGTTACCGAATGACCTTGAATGTTGAAGTGGTGTGCCACGGACACATAACGTCATGTGGAGGATGAGTATATTCCTAACCGCTGTCATCATATTGAGCATCTGATTTAACGAGTAGTTATCTTGTTATTGATACCAATATTCAAGATAACTTTCTCAGGTTTTAGACCTTAATACTTTTGACTTCGAGTCCGAAAGAAAAGACACTAACTAATTAAACTAATAGTATTTTCTTGGAATGTGCCATTTAGATGAGGTGTGCTGAAATTTCCAAAATGTAGAATTGTAATATATATATTTATGAACACTAAAACACATGAAATCTGGTTTTTGTCAGATCGAATCTATAGGAAGGGATTATCCTGAAAGCCGACAAACCAATACCAAGATTGTATGGCAAATTGGTTATTCAATGCTCGGTAACAACATATATCTGTATGACTTTCTTGAAATTCGATCCAAACAAAAGCAAGAATCTCATTCTCAATTCCAAGATGACGCTAACTAAATGAGCTAGCACAATAACTTCTGGTTTTACCCTTTATGACAAGCCTGGACAGATTATATTGAAAACGCTTTCTATTGTTTAGGTATTAAATGGCTGAATACAAATATAAATCCAACTCAAACAAATAAATAGACTTCGTCATGTTACAGTGACATATGTAAAAGGCACTCGCTGATTATGGATTTATGGATTTAAGAATCCGCACTGACGAGTTGTATCTCATGTATAAGCAACATATTTATTTTAGAGCAGGTACGGTCAAAAAGCGGAAAACAGTAATTAATCTTTATTTTTTGAAACCTGAAATTTGCTTCTGTTGGTCGAAGTTGTGTAACCCTAATTGTAGTAGCTATCTGACCACTATATATGTGAAGAGCCTAAATGGTTACGTATTTCTATTGGATGCATAACAAACTAAAATCCTTCTGAAGAATCGTTTAATAGCAACAAGTCATGACTAAATAGTAAAACGTTTTTTCCTATTCAAAATATAGAGCTTAAAAGGCGATTTTGTTGAGGGTGATTGGTAGAACTCGCTACACAGCCTGCAAATCATGCAGAGAAAACTAGGTTTGGACTTATTTCAGGCAACTGAAAATGGTTTACACCCAAAATCCTTTTCAAGTGTCATGAGCTGTCAAAACGCTGTCAATTTTCATATATTTCGATCGTCAAGAGAAGTTCTGGGTTTGAAGTCAAAGAAAAGGATTGACATTGAAATAAAAATTATCTAAAGCCAGTAAACCGTACGAACCGAAGATTTGAAAAAAACATTAGCTTATAAATCTACTTAAACATATATTTCCAAGACTGCTGTCAGTGGAAAGCTCCTTTAGCACGGCAAACAATTGGCTAATTCTGATTTAACGAAATTTTCATCATATTTAACAACCGGTGCTCCTTTAAAGTTAGAGAAACCGCACTACTAATCAGTGAGCTTTATAAAACTGGCATGAGCTGCATCGAATTTGAACATGAATCGCTATTTTCCCCAACAGTTCAAATAAAGAGCTCATCATTGATATCACGTTCGGAATTGCACATCATGTAATTGTTTAGAATATCTAACATACACACAAAATCCACATTTAGATCCCGGCTAAACTGCTAGGCTCTGGAAATACAACAACAACGTTCCCTTAAAGTGGCATGAGCTGCCAAAATTCACACTTTTCCGTACTTTCTGATCGTCACGACAGTAAAAGCCTTTGAAGGCCATCGAAAAACTAAATGATTGACGTTGGAATGAGGGAAATCCATAAAATCTACGGCCTATACGAACCGAAATAGTGTCCGAATAGTAAACACAATTTAAATAACCGGAACGACCATTCATTCATTCTAAGCAAAAGTTAGTTCAATGCAATACCTTTTACTAAATTCTCCAGACTAGAAACCCTAAACAGCCTCTGAATTATACGCCTTGAGAAAAATAGCCAATGATTTCAACATTCTGTTTTTTCGTCAAAATATCAACATTTTGGTAGCTCATGCCACTTTAAGCAAGTCAAGTTCAGTCATTTGATACAAACGAGGCTTTAAAGTGGCATGAGCTGCCAAAATTCACACTTTTCCGTACTTTCTGATCGTCACGACAGTAAGAGCCTTTGAAGGCCATCGAAAAACTAAATGATTGACGTTGGAATGAGGGAAATCCCTAAAATCTACGGCCTATACGAACCGAAATAGTGTCCGAATAGTAAACAAAATTTAAATAACCGGGACGACCATTCATTCTTGCATAAGTTAGTTCAATACAATACCTTTTTCCTAAATTCTCCAGACTAGAAACCCTAAAAAGCTTCTGAATTATACGCCTTGAGAAAAATAGCCAATAATTTCAACATTATGTTTTAACGTCAAAATATCAACATTTTGGCAGCTCATGCCACTTTAATATTTTATTCTGTATCCGTATTTGTTTTTATTCATTTTTTCAAATACTCTATTGCAAACTTTACCAAATCATCTTTTTAATTTTATCCGTTTTGTTTATTGTTTATTTCATCATGTTTATTTTTAATTGTACCATTATTGCTCACTATTTTATTACCCCCTTGTTTTAACACTCCGCTCCATGTATACATCATTACCGTGATCTGTATCAAGGGGTTAATGTTCCTTGATCATTAGAATAAATACACATTAAATAAACAAACATATTTGTTTATCAAATTGTGTTCTTATGTTGCGTATAAAGCACATGCCAATGTGCAACGCCTATGCGTTTTTCTTTAATTTTCTGTTAGTTTAAATAATTCTTAGTTCGCGTGGCTGAAACTTCCATTTGATGAATTTTAGCTGAAACGACCAAAATTGATTTCGTTTGCAGTAAAATAATAAACCCTAATCGTAAACGAAGCGCGTTGTCTCCCTATGTATTGTAAAACTGACTCAGAATCGAGGCCATAAATGACAGATACCGCCGTCGTATAGAACGTCAACTGGACACAAAGGTGTAATCAAAACAACTATGACTTCGTGTTCAAATATAACAGCAGACATTAATTTATCGGACATGCACACAGCCGTTCATACAACGTGACTCCATAAAACTCCACCAGCCTTTAATACAGAATCTCCAGGATATGTTTATTGGGCCATCTTCGCAGTCCATTTTTAGCTTTTAAAGAACACGCAAGACCTCGAGTGAAGGTTAAACCAACTGTTATTTTCTCTAACATGTTTTGTACGCGTTTTAATTTGTTATGAAGACGATCTAAAAAACGAAAGAGAGAATCATTGTGCCAACTTTTAATATATTGTTGCTTTGAGAATATTATCAGGCTGCGATGGGTGGAGGTGTTGTGTGCCGTGGTCAAGATGATCACACAGAACTTAATTTAGCCTTGATTTTCTTTGATAAAATTTATTCCATAAAATAAACTTGATATATCCTATATCTTGAGAGTAAACTTTTCACATATTTAAGGTATACATAGTCAGTATTTAACAAACCTTGTTAAACTTTGTCACAAAATGTCAATACCATAAATTAAAACAAAATGATCATCTTGTTTGAAAGTTCCCGATTTCTCGAAGCTGATAGATGAAAATCACCTGGTTATTTTAAATGATGGGGCTGAACTCCTGTTAATATACATTCGGGATATATATGTCACCTATAGATCTCACAATATATTCACCTACTTTAGGATCTATAGCTTGTGGTCGGTTTGCCAAGACTACGCATGTGGGGGAGTGACCATTTTCCTATTACTACTTCTTTCGGGTTCAATACTCATAGTGATAAAAATGTTGTAAATGGCATCAACGAGGCTGCTAGTATATCTATTTCTCAAACGTCTGGCAAAAGAAATAACAAAGCGCCTGTACCATGGTGTAATAATGAATGCTCAGAAGCAGTGGCTTTTCATAAGAAAGCTAAAACATATCGGAAAGATCACGCCTATATACAGACATAATTGCTTATAAGAAATCTCAGGCTCATGTTCAAAGAAATATAAAAAAGACACAAAAATTACTGGCGCTCATATTGTTCTAAAATTAACGTCAATACCACTGTGACAGAAGTATGGAAGCAGGTAAGGACTATTAATGGGGGAAAAAGATCAAATTCGGTTCCAAGTATTACATGAAACGGTCTGTCATACAACACTAACAGGGATATGTAATGTCAGAGCTGTTAGTTTTTCCTATGTTTCTAGCACAAGTAATTATGATCCGAAATTAATTACACGTAAAAACAGGCAGAGGAGTATATCGGCAACTTATACCTGAAGATGGAATACCATTAAATGACGGTTTCTCATTGCCAGAACCTATACAAGCTTTTAGCAATTGCAAAGATTCATCTCCATGTGAAGATGGTATAGTCTACTCTACGATTAAGGCTCTCCTTGCAAAATGTTTAAATATCCTTTTATCGCTTTATAACAGTATTTGGTCAAAGATGGCTCTACCTGCGGCTTGGAAAAGGGCAATTGTCCCAGAGTATAGTAAGAACATCCGACTGACTGATGGCGTATCTTTTTTCTGTTCAGAGTTCGTAGCAATTTTCATGGGCCTCCAGTTTTTGTTAGACTGAAAACCAAACTTTGTTAATTGTAATCTGCCCTGACTCCTTGAGTAGGCCTACATATTAAGCCCTAAGTTTCTTCAACTATAGCAACTATCATCCTCTTGTTTTAAAAATTATACATTTATATACCACGTCATTTAAGGATGGAGTGGGCGTCACACTTACATGGGTACATGAGTGTAAGCCCAATTGCATTGCATGTTTTTATAATCTTAAGTGGTCAAATAGTTCTCAAACGTACTAACATATATTTTTAACACCTTAACACACGGGCACATGGAAAATCTTCTTGTCTAAAATAACCACGGAGACAAGTTTCTTATTGTGTTAAAAATGGGGCATATCATTTAGACGTTTATACCCAATCATAAGTTGTTATAATAAACCACAACCCATGATATTTCATTAGGTTGACGATAGGCAGGAGTTTCACCTTAGTCAGTAGGCCTACATTTTTCCGGAAAAGATAATTTAGCAACAAATCATCAGTATTTCGAGTAAAGCTAACATAACGATTTGGTATATAGGTTTTAGATAGTAATCAATTAGCTGTGAAATTTTTCACTACCGAAAACCGAGATAATAAAACGCCCTGGGGGCATTGGAGGCTTGGGCATACTCAGGTGCATGGATATACTATATATTGTGCTAAGACATAAAAGTTCAACAGATAACTTTATATTTGGTTTGCTATCGACGACGTAACGACGAGAAGAGTAATATTTGGAAAGCCATGACTTTAGTGACAGGTGTAAGTGTCTAAGATGAGGGATTAGTATCTGACACTAACGAGTCCGCCACCATGCCCATGCACCAACACTTCTGACCTAGAGATTATTCTCTGGCTGCCACTTCCCTCAGATGGATCTTATAATGGTTATACTTGTTATTTCGCATAACCGATCGAGCAATACTAGTATATGCCTGTCTAATACTATACAGCCAAAACATAAAATAATGACAAATGCGGATAAAATAAAATATTTATGCCAGTATACTCTATGCGACTCTATTCATCTCGAACGTAGCCCTGACTTCTATTCGATTTCCCCCCAATGTATAAGACAAATGTATAACTAAACGAGTATCGTCCTGCCTCACAAGTTACTCCCGAACCAACAGTGAGTATCTTTTATCATGATGTTCAACGGACCATAGATATGCAACACTGGATTGAAAGTTATATATTTATGATCACTAAAACACACGGGCACAGGGGAAATCTTCTTGTCTAAAATAACCATGGAGTTTCTAATTGTGTGAAAAGATTGAAAGTTATATGTACGTATAAACTTCAGCAAAATAACCGCATCCGTAATATAAAACCAAAACATTTCAGCCTAGATGAAAATGACACAACCGAAATCAGGCCAAATATGGAGGAGGAAACATAAACCAAAAATGAAATCTCCATAACACACGAGCGAGAAAAAAATCTATAGTTTAGACTTTGTAGGTCAATGAAGATAAAGTATATAGCGTATACAAATAAACTGGCGAAACAGGGTGAGATATTGATGTATTTAAGTCAACATGACCAGATGGGGATTTACGGAATCTGTCGAATATGCACATTAAAATGATCAATCGGCGTATTGAAAACTCGTGTTTAGAGGCAGTATGTAGAGGATAGTCAATGTAATAACATCGATTATGACCCTTCGCTGTACCATATGTTCAACAAACACATCTGTTCGGGAATAGAGGAGGGGGGGGGGGGGGACATCTTCATGACGTCATCACCTGTAAATCAATGCGCTGTAATATTGGAGATGATATATAACTTATCCAGACACTTCTGACTATACTGTATATATAACAGAAAACACGAACACAGTAAGTCTGATGGAGAGCCCAGGTTATTGCTCTCCTCATGCAATGCGCTCTGAAATAGTAATTCAAACCCCTGCGAGTGTTAAAGTTCTCACGCAGTGGCCTCGTTGGATCAATCGATTTAAGTGATAGTCCCTCAATGGGACACAAGCCTCCCATCGATGCGGCGCAGGTTCGAATCCTATTCAGACCAAATATAAAAATTCTGAGTGGATGTTTCACTCCATCGCCGTATGTGGCAGAGTTGCCAGGTACACGTCGAAGGTTTGGGGTTTCCTCTGTGCAATGTCCGCGGTTTCCTCCCCCACTAAACCTGGTAACGCAGCATGTAAGTGAAATAATCTTGAGTGCGGCGTAAAACATCAATCAATCTCAAGCGTCAGGACTACCTTTCATTTCATACGGTATCATACAGTTGTACATTTCTCGCACATTCCATGAGAGCGAGTGACACCTGGTGTACATCTCTCGCACATCCTATAAGAGCGAGTGACACCAGTTGTACATTTCTCGCACATTCCATGAGAGCGAGTGACACCAGTTGTACATCTCTCGCCGCACACCCCATGAGAGCGAGTGACACCAGTTGTACATCTCTCGCCGCACACCCCATGAGAGCGAGTGACACCAGCTGTACATCTCTTTCCGCAAATCCCATAAAAGGTAGTGTCACGATCGGGCAATACCTGCCTTCCAAAGCGCTGTAATTGAGTAGCGTACGTATCACCCTAGACAAGGTTACCATTTGTTAAGTATGGATAAATTAAAGAGTAATATAAAGAGAACAGGGTTTTGCTGTTAAGAAACTCTTTAATGTGGCTAATTACCGCAACGTTCCTAGCCAATTTATTTTTAATGTGATCAATATGGGTCTTCCAATTGAGTTTATTATTTTAAAAAAAATGCCCCAAAACCTCAAAGTTTTAACTTGGTCAACACGTACACTAGAGATAAATATATCCAAATTTGGGATATTTTGTTTTGGAGGGATTACCATAAATTTGGTTTTGAGAACATTTAATGTAAGTCGGTTGGTAATTAGCCACTTGACAATATTTTCAAGCTCAGAATTGACCATATTGCATAGTGTCTTTAGATCAGGATGACTCATATGAAGACAGGTGTCATCAGCAAAATTGAACAGAGCTGAAGCCTTACATACAGCTGTAGGTCGTTAAGATACAATAAGAAATAAGGTGGGGCCCAAAATGGACCCCTGGGGCACTCCACACGATATGGGTAATATTAAGGATTTGCATGAGTGGTAAGCTACACATTGTTTCCTGGATGAGAGGTAACTATGAAACCATTGGAGGGAAAGACCATTAATACCATAATAAGCGAGGCCAAACTCCTGCCTGTCGTCAACCTAATGAAATATCATGGGTTGTGGCGTATTATAACAACTTATGATTGTGTCTAAATGATATGCTCCTTTTTAACACGATAAGAAACTTGTCTCCGTGGTTATTTTAGACAAGATAATTTTCCCTGTGCCCGTGTGTTATAGTGTTCAAAAATATAATCAGCGAGTTTCGACTGTAATATATCATGATAGACAGTATCAAAAGCCTTACTGGGGTCTCAACAAATTAAGAGGCTAAATTTCATTTTTTTCTTTCTCTTTTATTAGCTTCCCGGATCAAGAGCTAGTAGAAGAGTTCCCGGATAAAGAGCTTATAGAAGAGTTCCCGGATCAAGAGCTAATAGAAGAGTTCCCGGATAAAGAGCTAATAGAAGAGTTCCCGGATCAAGAGCTAATAGAAGAGTTCCCGGATCAAGAGCTAATAGAAGAGTTCCCGGATCAAGAGCTAATAGAAGAGTTCCAGGATCAAGAGCTAATAGAAGAGTTTCCGGATCAAGAGCTAATGGAAGAGTTCCCGGATCAAGAGCCAATAGAAGAGTTCCCGGATCAAGAGCTAATAGAAGAGTTTCCGGATCAAGAGCTAATAGAAGAGTTCCAGGATCAAGAGCTAATAGAAGAGCTCCCGGATCAAGAGCTAATGGAAGAGTTCCCGGATCAAAAACTAATAGAAGATTTCCCGGATCAAGAGCTAATAGAAGAGTTCCCGGATCAAGAGCTAATAGAAGAGTTCCCGGATCAAGAGCTAATAGAAGAGTTCCCGGACCAAGAGCTAATACAAGAGTTCCAGGATTAAGAGTTAATAGAAGAGTTCCCGGACCAAGAGCTAATAGAAGAGTTCCCGGATCAAGAGCTACTAGAAGAGTTCCCGGGTCAAGAGCTAATAGAAGAGTTCCCGGATCAAGTGCTAATAGAAGAGTTCCCGGATCAAGAGTTAATAGAAGAGTTCCGGATCAAGAGCTAATAGAAGAGTTCCCGGATCAAGAGCTAATAGAAGAGTTCCCAGGTCAAGGGCTAATAGAAGAGTTCCCAGATCAAGCGCTAATAGAAGAGTTCCCAGATCAAGAGCTAATAGAAGAGTTCCCGGATCAAGAGCTAATAGAAGAGTTCCCGGATCAAGAGCTAATAGAAGAGTTCCCGGATCAAGGGCTAATAGAAGAGTTCCCGAGTCAAGAGTTAATAGAAGAGTTCCCGGATCAAGAGCTAATGGAAGAGTTCCCGGATCAAGGGCTAATAGAAGAGTTCCCGGATCAAGAGCTAATAGAAGAGTTCCCGGATCAAGAGCTAATAGAAGAGTTCCCGGATCAAGAGCTAATAGAAGAGTTCCCTGATCAAGAGCTAATAGAAGAGTTCCCGGATCAAGAGCTAATAGAAGAGTTCCCAGATCAAGAGCTAATAGAAGAGTTCCCGGATCAAGAGCTAATAGAAGAGTTCCCGGATCAAGAGCTAATAGAAGAGTTCCCAGGTCAAGGGCTAATAGAAGAGTTCCCAGATCAAGCGCTAATAGAAGAGTTCCCAGATCAAGAGCTAATAGAAGAGTTCCCGGATCAAGAGCTAATAGAAGAGTTCCCGGATCAAGAGCTAATAGAAGAGTTCCCAGATCAAGGGCTAATAGAAGAGTTCCCGGATCAAGAGTTAATAGAAGAGTTCCCGGATCAAGGGCTAATAGAAGAGTTCCCGGATCAAGAGCTAATAGAAGAGTTCCCGGATCAAGAGCTAATAGAAGAGTTCCCGGATCAAGAGCTAATAGAAGAGTTCCCGGATCAAGAGCTAATAGAAGAGTTCCCGAGTCAAGATCTAATAGAAGAGTTCCCGGATCAAGAGCTAATAGAAGAGTTCCCAGATCAAGAGCTAATAGAAGAGTTCCCGGATCAAGAGCTAATAGAAGAGTTCCCGGATCAAGGGCTAATAGAAGAGTTCCCGGGTCAAGAGTTAATAGGAGAGTTCCCGGATCAAGAGCTAATAGAAGAGTTCCCAGATCAAGAGCTAATAGAAGAGTTCCCGGATCAAGAGCTAATAGAAGAGTTCCCGGATCAAGAGCTAATAGAAGAGTTCCCGGATCAAGGGCTAATAGAAGAGTTCCCGGATCAAGAGCTAATAGAAGAGTTCCCGGATCAAGGGCTAATAGAAGAGTTCCCAGATCAAGAACTAATAGAAGAGTTCCCGGGTCAAGAGTTAATAGGAGAGTTCCCGGATCAAGAGTTAATAAAAGAGTTTCCGGATCAAGAGTTAATAGAAGAGTTCCCGAGTCAAGAGCTAATAGAAGAGTTCCCGGGTCAAGAGTTAATAGGAGAGTTCCCGGATCAAGAGCTAATAGAAGAGTTCCCAGATCAAGAGCTAATAGAAGAGTTCCCGGATCAAGAGCTAATAGAAGAGTTCCCGGATCAAGAGCTAATAGAAGAGTTCCCAGATCAAGAGCTAATAGAAGAGTTCCCGGATCAAGAGCTAATAGAAGAGTTCCCGGATCAAGAGCTAATAGAAGAGTTCCCAGATCAACAGCTAATAGAAGAGTTCCCGGATCAAGAGCTAATAGAAGAGTTCCCGGATCAAGAGCTAATAGAAGAGTTCCCGGATCAAGGGCTAATAGAAGAGTTCCCGGATCAAGCCAAGATTCACTTTTCCCTATAAAAGTGAAATGGAATTGTAAGCTCTGCAACAATAAGGAAATTTGCATTAAATTCTTTTTGAGGCTACCGGCATTTAGGTGGAACATGCTGAGTTGGTTGGTGAATTTAATTGAGATATTATCACTGTGAGATTTTAGTGAGTCTTCAAGAAAATATTGAGATTGAGTCTATCTTCATAATAGTTATCGTCGGTAAAGATTTATCAACGTTATTTAATTCCAAATGGGTTATGAAAACCGTTCAGATAAGAGTTTTGAGTAAAGGGTTCGTCGCTGCTGTTAAAATCAAGGTCATCTTCCCCAGTTAAAAAGAATGGTAGGCTAATTGACTTAGATCTGTTAAAAGACTGCCATTTAAATTGTCATTCATTAGTTAGCAAGAGATTATCCGCACATAATAGTAAGAGCCGGAATACATAACACTGATAAACAAACAAATACTGTAACTTCAAAAACAATCAACACGCATCACGTTCAGGTGACGTCTGCAGGACTGATACTCATTTTAGTGTTATACTATCATATATCTCACTTTGTATGTTGGTTGATTAATTTAGCCTTGAGAATTGAAAAAAAACATTTTGATCCAAATATTACAGAATTACTAGGGTAATAGAGATAAGTTAGTATGTACTGTATGTGAAAACCAGAAAAATACTAGTGTCAAATAAGGTTTTCTGACGCGTACACTTATTCAAAGCTATGCCGGTTGAGAATTAGAACTAAATATTAGACGCTTTTCATTGTATCCAAAATATTAGTATCTCATTTCTAGGTAAATAGAAATAAGTAAATATGTATGGTCTGTAAAACCAGGGAAATATTAGTGTTAAGTGAAGTTTTCTGATACGTACACGTATTCAAAACTATCCAGGATGAGTATTAGATCTAAATATTACATAATTATCTTTATGTCCAAAGGTTATTTTGTCTCGGAACAGTAAACACAATTGCAACCAGTGTATATCAGTTACACTGAGCAAAATGGGATTTTTTTCAAGGAAAACATCAAAATTTTGGCACTTTAAATAATGGAAGCATAAAATTACATGTCAGATACAACTACCGAATGTAATCGAACCCCTTCAAATATCGACTCTGTTTATGAGACTGACAGACGTAAAGAACAGTACTACGGTAATGATTTCCTGTAATAACTTTAATTGTAGAAGAAATCGACTCGCAGACCTTCATCCGTAATCTAATAAAACACTACCTGCAAAACATAAAAGCCTCATTTGAGGGGATATACCAGGAACTTGTTGATCTGTATATTTTTACATAATCAAATACACATCGTTGATTATCTATTGGTTTAAATTTACATGTACTATTGACTTATGCAAAAAGTAGTCCTACGTTGTAATCGATTACAGAAAGTCAATATGGTGTGCGCCATATGTTTACAGCGTACATTTTGGATATTCTCTCTTCTCGAGACAAGGTATATATATAACACAGCTGGCCAATCCATGCAGTATTTCCCTATCTTGTTTCTAGTCGACTTTGACATTCACCAAGTACATGTCAATCATTCCAGATAAGGCAGTCGACTTTTTTTTTTGTTGAACAGAATGGGATTCGAACCCAATGCCATGTGATCTGATATACAGCGCGATTGTCAATGCCGACTTCAATAATACAAAAGGTCATTTGTATGGACTTAATATTCAAAGCCTAGCATGGTTTTGAATACCAAATCTTTCAGTGGCATTTAGAAGTTGGAAGTACAAATCAAGACGAGGATTACTTATGGATAAACAACTTCTTAATTTATTGGGTGACGACGTTTCGATGTAGTTCTTACATCGTTATCAAAGTCAACTTTGATAACGATGTGGCCAAAGTCAACTTTGATAACGATGTAAGAACTACATCGAAACGTCGTCACCCAATAAATTAAGAAGTTGTTTATCCATAAGTAATCCTCGTCTTGATTTGGTTTTGAATACATGCACGCTGAGAAATGTCCCCCCACACACCCTCCAAGTCCTTTGGGATTGTAATATGTCTTACATTACTTCCACACTAAAAAACACCAAGAAGTAACGAAAGCATAGGCCTATACCATTTCTACAATAACGAGGTTAACCTAGCAGATGTACATAAGAAAATATATTTTGCTGAAATGATTTTATGCATATTTATTTGCGATTTTTGTAGACTTTTATAAATGACGATTTCATCGTAATGATTAGAAATTCCTTGAATATCTAGAAATATTTATGGAGATTTTTATGAGAAGTGAGTCTGAGGAATGTTCTATGTGCGAGAATTGTAAAGGACTTGTAAGGATTATATCGCCTGTATGTTCTTTCCTTATTTGGAGAGCTATCTGGATTACTTATCCAGCCTGTGAGTTTTAATGTCGTCTTAAATGACGGACCAGTTTGCTGGATTGAATTCTGTGGAATGTTTAAGACGTTATTGCATTTCCAAAACAATAAATCTTGTGCAATCTTACGTATTTCAACTTTTACTACTTTAGAACAACGGATTATTCAGTACCACTACAGGTTATAATTCGTGTCCTGGTTGTTTGATTGTTGACTGTAAATACGTTATTGTTTAATATCAATTAAAATTCGTAAATATAATCTGCTGGTTGTTAGTAATGCTTACATAAAATATTTTGTCTCGAAACAAACTATAAATTTAACCATGAGCGTGCATGTTAAAACTTACATAGTATGTTTTAAATCTATCAATGTCGTTTAGAAGTTGAAAGATTACTATTCAGACGAAGAATGATTTAGGGATAACAACTTCTATGTCATTGACCAGCCCCGATAGCTCAGTCGGTAGAGCGTCCGCTTCAGGCCTGGGAGATCCGGGTTCAAGCCCGGGTCGAGTCAGACCAAAGACTTTAACAGTGGTAGCTGTTACTGCTTCGCTTGGCGCTCAGCAATAGGAGTTAGAGCAGCGACTGGTTGGCCCGGTGTCAGTATACTGTGACTGGGTGAGGGGGCTTGCTGGTTGTCTTCGGCAAGTCGTCTCGGTGAGACAGCACCTAAAAGAGCGGTGGAAATCCGCCCTGTCACAAGGAGACAACGTCGTCATATAACCGAAATACTGTTGAGCAGGACGTAAAACCCCAATCACTCACTCACTCACTCTATGTCATTGACTTTGATAACTATGTAAAAACTACATCGAAACGTCGTCCCCCATGAAACCTAGAAGTTACTATCCTGTATTAAGTGTATTAGTTTATTGATCTTTCTGAAGTTTTTATTCGCCCTATTTTCTTATTTGATTGTTTTCGTAAATCTTTGGTGTGGAAGTCTACAGATCTGCCTCGAAAGCTATTTATAGCTGTGGCATATTTTCCTCACTTTGCTGGCTGACTCACGGCTGCAATACTGACTTAACGTTTCTCGATTGTTTCTACAGATATGCAAATTTATGTTAATGCGTGATATTTGTTATAAAGGTGTATTATTTGTATTTAGTCAGTTCTCGACTGCTGAATGATGTTAATCAGTACGCTGCATTAAATGATTTGGATGTGATTTCTGTGTTTATATTCGGCCTGCTAACTTTTGTGAGTGATACAATCATTCATTTAATCTGTGAATTCTTCTATCTGGACAGTTTCCAAGATTTTTTCTTTCGATTTACAAGTGTGTTTCCAGGATTTTATTTTGTGGATTTATATTTCTTGAAGATCGGATCTATACTGCTATACCAGTGAATTTTGTGAGTTATCGGATTACAGTTTTCCATCTCATAACTGGAGTTCTTAGTTTGTGAAAATAAGGCATTTTGATTTTTCGTTTCCTTTCCACTGTTTGTATACAATTTTCCTGTAAATGCGTACCTCTATGTAATTTTACTGTAAATCAAAATTTGAACCTGCTGGTCTTTTGTTGGCGTTTTGTTTATTATTTTGCCTCGTAGCAGCTGAAGAACATTTTAAGTCTTCACTTAATGGTTAATGGTAAAACCTCCACATATACAACATTCTGCAAGATTCAATGTAAATAAACGTGAATGATCAACACACTTGTTTATTGTATTCTCTAATACCAATATGGATACATTACCCCGAGTCTAGATGTCACATACATACAAGATTCACAGACGCAGTTCTGGCCTATACTATATAACCAAATGTATGCGCGCATGCAGGAGGTAAAATCATAAAACCAGGAGCATATAATAAATTTATATTAAATTGATGTATTAACAACCACGGGCCTGTGAAAACGTGACGGGCTAAGTCTGCCTATATAAAGACAACCTCTTGACACAGTGTGAGATCCCGTAAGCGAGCAGGTGGCGCCTTTACGCTGTCCAGGTCGTGATTTTGCTTTAATGATCATCAATCTTCATGCAGTCGTGCTGCCTTCAAGTTAACATTGACCGAAACACAATTATCACCATCTCTATCGTGTCTGGTAATTTGGCCTTCAGAAAAAGCTTATATGTTTACTTCTCAGAAACCACACGAGTAATCTAATCTTATGAGGTTGTATGTCACTATGCTTCAATTAAAATGGTCTTGGTATAAACTGAAATTAGGGACTTTCTTTTTGTGCTCCTTATTTTAAATTATGGTGATACATTAGCAACACTTCCTTTAATGTACAAAAACACCAACGAAATCTCCGGTCTCTCACAAAATACCGCAAACACCCCACTCATCCTAAGATGTCCCTACCATAGCATAATACCAAAAATTATTCCCATATTTGCAGTTAGTCTCTCGTATACGGAGAATAAGTCTGAAGATATTAAACAGCATGGCAAACTAAAACCACACATGGTTGACAGCTCGAAATTTCAAGAAGCTAATGGCTGAGCGATGTAACTTACTCTGGAACCATATATCTGGCAGATAACATGCGAAGGATTATCTACCTGACCGGCAAAGTAAGTAAACCAGGAAAGAGACACACGAGTGCGGCTAGCGAAGGATGTGCTGCACTAAAGCAAGTCGAGGCTGATGAACTGGGTGTAAAGCCGGTATAGACACTTTATTAACCTTTAACAAGAGATCCCTTAAAGGGATCTTAACGCCCGCGTTCATCTATTCATATTAGATTGATTGATTGATTGTTTGGCGCTTAACGCTGCGCTCAAGATTATTTCACTTATATGGCGGCGTTGCCAGTTTTATTGTGGGAGGAAACCGGGCTCTATGCCCGGAGGAAACCCACGACCTTCCGTTGGTAACTGGCAACCATCCCACATAGGTTGTCTATTCATATTAAAGATTGTTACAGCAATAACTGGATATAGGAATTGGGGCCTACATAAAAAATCTTATTCCAAGGAGATAACTATTGTTGAGGAAAATTAAATTGTGAATTGCAAAGTTAAGCTCCCCTTTAAATTTTGGTTGAAAACAACATTGCCACCTGGTAGCCATCTTCAATATGCTAATGAAATGATAATGTACGGTGCACAGCTACAACTTAGAGGGATGATGTGTGTCATGTTTGGTTAAGATCAGGTCAGTAGTTTTCTTGGAATAATGATAATAAGTTTCATTTTCAAATTTGGTTAAAAAACAACATTGCTTCCTGGCGGCCATATTTAATAAGCAAATGAGATGAAAATGTAGGGTGCACAACTAGATCAGAGGGAGATAATGTCGGCCAAGTTTGGTCAAAATCAGACCAGTAGTTTTCTTGGAATAGAAGTAACGAAAAAACAATATCGCCCTCCTGGCGGCCATATTGAATATGCAAATGAGATCAAAATGAACGATGCATAACTAGACCATAGGGTGATGATGTATGTTGATTTTGATTAATGTCAGGTAGTTTTCTTGGAACAAAGATAAAGAAAAAAAACATCGCCCCCTGGCGGCCATATTGAATATGCAAATATGATGAAAATGTACAGTACACAACATGGCTATAGGGAGATAATGTGAGCCAAGTTTGGTGAAAATCGGATTGGTAGTTTTCTTGGAAAAAAGTAACAAAAAAAAGATATCGCCCCTGGCAGCCATATTGAATATGCAAATGAGATGAAAATGTATGGTGCACAACAAGATCAGAGGGAGATAATGTCGGCCAAGTTTGTTCAAAATCAGACCAGTAGTTTTCTTGGAATAGAAGAAACGAAAAAAAATATCGCCCTCCTGGCGGCCATATTGAATATGCAAATGAGATCAAAATGAACGGTGCATAACTAGACCATAGGGTGATAATGTATGTTGATTTTGATTAATGTCAGGTAGTTTTCTTGGAACAAAGATAAAGAAAAAAAACATCGCCCCCTGGCGGCCATATTGAATATGCAAATGAGATGAAAATGTACAGTACACAACAGGGCTATAGGGAGATAATGTGAGCCAAGTTTGGTGAAAATCGAATTGGTAGTTTTCTTGGAAAAAAGTAACAAAAAAAATATATCGCCCCTGGCAGCCATATTGAATATGCAAATGAGATGAAAATGTATTGGACACAACTAGACCATAGGGTGAGATGATGTATGTTAAGTTTGATTAAGATTGGACTGATAGTTTTATTGGAATAAAGGTAACAAGCCAAAGTTTTCTTGCCCCCACGTTTATATTTTTAAAGTCACGCATTCCCAATCAAAAATCATATAAAAGAACGATATGGAATTATAACAATGCCGACTGGAATCGCTTCCGACACATCCTGCTAAATAGTGAATGGGGTGATTTGCAGGATACAAACAGCGTAGATACATGGTGCGAGTGTATCACGATAAACATAAAAAAAGCTGCTACCCTGTCTGTCCCAAACAAAGATGTCGTAATCCATCCAACTAACAAAGCTTGGGTAACAAATAAAATTAAACACGAAATGAGGATTAGGGAAAAACTTTTTAGAAAATCTAGAATATCGAAAAAAGATGTCGATATCCTACAGTTTAAAAAACAGAGAAATTTCGTTAACGCACTTGTTCGCTCCGCAAAAATTGAATTACAAACAAAAACAGCAGAAAAAATTGAGACTGGTCGAGTTGGTTCAAAAGCCTGGTGGAAGTTATGCAAATCCTTCCTAAAAAATTCCAACTCCAATCTTAACTGCATACCGCCCCTCAAAAACCAAGATGATTCCATTTCGTACGAAAGCATTGACAAAGCCAATGTCTTAAATAAATTTTTCTGTAACATTTCCAACCTCGACGATGATAATACTCCACTACCCCATCAAACACCATACACTGACCATGCCCTGGACGAAATTACCATTTCTGAATCAGACGTTAACACTGTACTCTCAAACCTTGATCCCAATAAAGCACTGGGTCCTGACATGATAAGCCCAAGATGTTTGATGGAGGGAAAAACTATATTATCACCCATTCTATCCCGTTTCTTTAACCACTCCCTAAAAAATGCCATTTTCCCGGAAAGCTGGAAGATTGCTAATGTAACCCCTTTATATAAAAAGGGTGACCGGGGAACGCCTTCTAACTATCGACCGATATCTCTTTTAAGTTGTTTAAGTAAAGTTATGGAGAGAACTGTTTTTAATCATATTTATAACCACGTCAAAAATCATATCACCCCTAATCAATCTGGCTTTCTCCCCTCTAATTCAACAGTCACACAGCTACTAGATCTCTATTTCCAAATAGCAAAGGCACTAGACGATCAAAAAGAAGTTTTGTTTTTATTTTTCGACATCTCTAAAGCTTTCGATCGCGTTTGGCATCGTGGCCTACTGTATAAATTAAATCTTTTCGGAATTTCGGGACACATTTTAGATTGGTTTAGAAGCTACATTACCAAACGTTGCCAACGCGTAGTTATCGATGGAACCGAATCAAATGTATTAAATATAAGGGCAGGTGTACCTCAAGGCTCAGTCCTCGGCCCCCTATTATTCCTGCTTTACATAAATGATCTCCCTGAAAATATTCTAAACAACATTCGCATGTTTGCAGATGATACTTGTCTCTATGTAATCTCCGAGAATCTTCAAAACAATCTTCCCTCAATTAACCACGATCTGATAGCCTTATCTGAGTGGGCACAAACTTGGCTTGTGAATTTTAATTCAGATAAGACCATTTATCTAACTATATCTCTCCGCACAAACCCGTCTACGCTCCCGATTACTTTCCAGGGTTCCGATCTCGAGCGTTCCTCAAAACACAAGCATCTTGGGGTAATTTTTAATACTAAAGCCAATTGGCGCGACCATATAGATTATATAATCAACAATGCTCTTAAAAAGTTATCTATGTTTAAAGGTCTAAAGTATATATTAAATCGAAAATGTTTAGAAATCATGTACAAGAGTTTTATCCGACCTTGTCTAGAATATGCGGATATTGTATGGGACAATCTTGATCAGTTATCCATTAATAGGCTTGAAAATTTACAGAAAGATGCTCTAAGAGTCATTACAGGTCTTACCTGTAGTGCTTCTTTAGAAAAATTATATAGTGAATCAGGTTTCACCCAATTGTCTACCAGACGGAAAACACATCGTTTATGTATGCTTTACAAAATTCTCCACGGAACATCTCCGCAGTCCTTATCTGATCATCTCCCCCAAACTACACACGAACGAAACCCATACAATATCCGCAACCCAAATTTATTCACACCCTATCAATGTAGAACAGAATTATTCCGAAGATCATTTTATCCGTCAACTATCCGCGATTGGAACGCCCTACCTACTACTGTTACAAACCAACCAACTTTCTCATCTTTTAAAAAACATTTGGAGTCTTTAGACCACATTCCCACCCCACCAGATTGGTATTATGTCGGCCAACGTAGTATAAACATCATACTCTGCCGCTTACGTAACCATTGTAGCAGCCTCAAAAAAGATCTTTTTGACAATTTCATTTCTGTCTCACCCAAATGTAGTTGTGGTTACCACGAAGAGACCGCCGACCATTATTTACTTCATTGTCCACTATTTAATGATCAAAGAACAACCTTGAAAGCAGATCTAGAAAATCTAAACACATCTTGGGAATTGACAGATTATGATACTGATGTATTGTTATCTGGTGATCCCAGACAATCTACTTACAAAAATACTGAAATGCAAAAAGCTCTATGTAAGTATATTTCGAACACAAATCGTTTCTAGTTACGCCTGTCTTTGTTTTACCTTTCGTTACCATTTTACTGAATTTCAAAAATAGACACCTGACTCTCGGAGGGACCAATTGACATCAGCCTAAAGGAAATACCAACAACACGGACGTGCAGCCAGCTACATATAATTATGACATCTATAAATTTACAACAATAGTATGTTCATTATTATGTATTTATTCCATATTATGTTAATTGATTGTACCTTTGATTGTATTATCATCTTTGTAAGGAGACGCACTAACAAGCTTTGGCTTATAGCGCTCCTGTCAAAAAATAAATTGATTTAAACCAAGTTTTCTTGCAATAAACGAAAAAAAAAAAACATCTCCCCCTGGCGGCCATATTGAATATGCAAATGAGATGAAAATGTACGGTGCACAACTAGACCATAGGGTGAGATGATGTATGTTAAGTTTGATTAAGATTGGACAGGTAGTTTTCTTGGGCTAAAGGTAACAAAAAAAAAAAAACATCGCCCCCTGGTGGCCATATTGAATATGCAAATGAGATGAAACTGTAGGATGCACAACTAGACTATATGGAGATAACGTCAGCCAAGTTTGGTGAAAATCGGACTAGTAGTTTCCTTGGAATAAAGGTAACAACAACAAAAAACAATATCGCCCCCGGGTGGCCATATTGAATATGCAAATGAGATGAAACTGTACGATGCACAACTAGACTATATGGAGATAACGTCAGCCAAGTTTGGTGAAAATCGGACTAGTAGTTTCCTTGGAATAAAGGTAACAAAAAAAAAACAATATCACCCCCTGGCGGCCATATTGAATATGCAAATGAGATGAAAATGTACGGTGTACAACTAGACCGTAGAGTGATGATGCATGTTGAGTTTGATTAAGATTGGACTAATAGTTTTCTTGGAATAAAGGTAACTACCGAAAGTTTTCTTGCAATAAACGTAACAAAGAAAAACAACATCTCCCCTGGCGGCCATATTGTTTAAGCAAATGAGATGAAAATGTACGGTGCACAACTAGACCATAGGGTGATGATGTATGTTAAGTTTGATTAAGATTGGACGGGTAGTTTTTTTGGAATAAAGGTAACAAAGAAAAACATCGCCCCCTGGTGGCCATATTGAATATGCAAATGAGATGAAACTGTACAATGCACACCTAGACTATATGGAGATAATGTCAGCCAAGTTTGATGAAAATCGGACTAGTAGTTTCCTTGAAATAAAGGTAACAAAAAAAAAACAATATCGCCCCCTGGTGGCCATATTGAATATGCAAATGAGATGAAAATGTATGGTGTACAACTAGACCGTAGGGTGATGATGCATGTTGAGTTTCATTAAGATTGGACAAATAGTTTTCTTGGAATAAAGGTAACAAAGAAAAAACAACATCGCCCCCTGGCGGCCATATTGAATATGCAAATGAGATGAAAATGTACGGTGCACAACTAGACCATAGGGTGATGATGTATGTTAAGTTTGATTAAGATTGGACAGGTAGTTTTCTTGGAATAAAGGTAACAAAGAAAAACAACATCGCCCCCTGGTGGCCATATTGAATATGCAAATGAGATGAAACTGTACAATGCACAACTAGACTATATGGAGATAATGTCAGCCAAGTTTGATGAAAATCGGACTAGTAGTTTCCTTGAAATAAAGGTAACAAAAAAAAAACAATATCGCCCCCTGGTGGCCATATTGAATATGCAAATGAGATGAAAATGTACGGTGTACAACTAGACCGTAGGGTGATGATGCATGTTCAGTTTCATTAAGATTGGACAAATAGTTTTCTTGGAATAAAGGTAACTACCGAAAGTTTTCTTGCAATAAACGTAACAAAGAAAAACAACATCTCCCCCTGGCGGCCATATTGTTTATGCAAATGAGATGAAAATGTACCGTGCACAACTAGACCATAGGGTGATGATGTATGTTAAGTTTGATTAAGATTGGACAGGTAGTTTTCTTGGAATAAAGGTAACAAAGAAAAAACAACATCGCCCCCTGGCGGCCATATTGAATATGCAAATGAGATGAAAATGTACGGTGCACAACTAGACCATAGGGTGATGATGTATGTTAAGTTTGATTAAGATTGGACAGGTAGTTTTCTTGGAATAAAGGTAACAAAGAAAAACAACATCGCCCCCTGGTGGCCATATTGAATATGCAAATGAGATGAAACTGTACAATGCACAACTAGACTATATGGAGATAATGTCAGCCAAGTTTGATGAAAATCGGACTAGTAGTTTCCTTGAAATAAAGGTAACAAAAAAAAAACAATATCGCCCCCTGGTGGCCATATTGAATATGCAAATGAGATGAAAATGTACGGTGTACAACTAGACCGTAGGGTGATGATGCATGTTCAGTTTCATTAAGATTGGACAAATAGTTTTCTTGGAATAAAGGTAACTACCGAAAGTTTTCTTGCAATAAACGTAACAAAGAAAAACAACATCTCCCCCTGGCGGCCATATTGTTTATGCAAATGAGATGAAAATGTACGGTGCACAACTAGACCATAGGGTGATGATGTATGTTAAGTTTGATTAAGATTGGACAGGTAGTTTTTTTGGAATAAAGGTAACAAAGAAAAACATCGCCCCCTGGTGGCCATATTGAATATGCAAATGAGATGAAACTGTACAATGCACACCTAGACTATATGGAGATAATGTCAGCCAAGTTTGATGAAAATCGGACTAGTAGTTTCCTTGAAATAAAGGTAACAAAAAAAAAACAATATCGCCCCCTGGTGGCCATATTGAATATGCAAATGAGATGAAAATGTATGGTGTACAACTAGACCGTAGGGTGATGATGCATGTTGAGTTTCATTAAGATTGGACAAATAGTTTTCTTGGAATAAAGGTAACAAAGAAAAAACAACATCGCCCCCTGGCGGCCATATTGAATATGCAAATGAGATGAAAATGTACGGTGCACAACTAGACCATAGGGTGATGATGTATGTTAAGTTTGATTAAGATTGGACAGGTAGTTTTCTTGGAATAAAGGTAACAAAGAAAAACAACATCGCCCCCTGGTGGCCATATTGAATATGCAAATGAGATGAAACTGTACAATGCACAACTAGACTATATGGAGATAATGTCAGCCAAGTTTGATGAAAATCGGACTAGTAGTTTCCTTGAAATAAAGGTAACAAAAAAAAACAATATCGCCCCCTGGTGGCCATATTGAATATGCAAATGAGATGAAAATGTACGGTGTACAACTAGACCGTAGGGTGATGATGCATGTTCAGTTTCATTAAGATTGGACAAATAGTTTTCTTGGAATAAAGGTAACTACCGAAAGTTTTCTTGCAATAAACGTAACAAAGAAAAACAACATCTCCCCCTGGCGGCCATATTGTTTATGCAAATGAGATGAAAATGTACCGTGCACAACTAGACCATAGGGTGATGATGTATGTTAAGTTTGATTAAGATTGGACAGGTAGTTTTCTTGGAATAAAGGTAACAAAGAAAAAACAACATCGCCCCCTGGCGGCCATATTGAATATGCAAATGAGATGAAAATGTACGGTGCACAACTAGACCATAGGGTGATGATGTATGTTGAGTTTGATTAAGATTGGACAGGTAGTTTTCTTGGAATAAAGGTAACAAAGAAAAACAACATCGCCCCCTGGTGGCCATATTGAATATGCAAATGAGATGAAACTGTACAATGCACAACTAGACTATATGGAGATAATGTCAGCCAAGTTTGATGAAAATCGGACTAGTAGTTTCCTTGAAATAAAGGTAACAAAAAAAAAACAATATCGCCCCCTGGTGGCCATATTGAATATGCAAATGAGATGAAAATGTACATTGTACAACTAGACCGTAGGGTGATGATGCATGTTGAGTTTCATTAAGATTGGACAAATAGTTTTCTTGGAATAAAGGTAACTACCGAAAGTTTTCTTGCAATAAACGTAACAAAGAAAAACAACATCTCCCCCTGGCGGCCATATTGTTTATGCAAATGAGATGAAAATGTACGGTGCACAACTAGACCATAGGGTGATGATGTATGTTAAGTTTGATTAAGATTGGACAGGTAGTTTTCTTGGAATAAAGGTAACAAAGAAAAAACAACATCGCCCCCTGGCGGCCATATTGAATATGCAAATGAGATGAAAATATAGGATGCACAACTAGACTATATGGAGATAATGTCAGCCAAGGTTGGTGAAAATCGGACAGGTAGTTTTCTTGGAATAAAGGTAACAAAAAAAAACAATATCGCCCCCTGGTGGCCACATTAAATATGCAAATGAGATGAAAACGTACGGTGCACAACTAGACCATAGGGTGATGTTGTATATTAAGTTTGATTAAGATTGGACTGGTCGTTTTCTTGGAATAAAGGTAACAAGCAAAAAGTTAACGGACGGACGACGGACGACGGACGACTGACGACGGACGACGGACGACTGACGACGGACGACGGACCACGGAAAAGCGATTTGAATACCCCACCATCAGAATGATGGCGGGCTAAAAATACACCTGATTGATCGATGTTTTGAGATTATTTCACTTACATTTCACTGGCGGCGGAAAATGGCATCCCCATCCTACCTTCAGTGAGTACCTGTAAATTCTCCCACATACGTTGATAGAGTGAAACATGTACCCAGAAATTTTTTATTTGGTCTGAGTGGAAATCGAACCCGCGACGCATCGATGTGAGGCCTGTGTCGGACTGAAGGACTATCAGGGGTTGATTACAAGGTCAGGTTTATATGAAAGGCTAATTTTGTAACCGACCTGTATATTATGACACTCAAGAAAAAATAGGCCTGGGTTATAGTCTAAGAGCGAAAGGTCCGAGGGCTGGATGGGCGGAGACATAAGATGGCAAAAGAAACCTCCAGAGGCTTGTCTTGGAAGGCGAAAGGGAAAGATGAAACATTGTTCTCTCTTTCCACACTTTGTCTGTAACATCCAGTTTGGCCACTGCTCTTTAACAAGGGGGCTCTTTTAGAAAGTGTTCTCCTCACCATCAGTATTTTATGTCGTTGATGGATTAATTTTATTAGCAATGAGACAAATCTGTGAATGAATCTCACTTAAATGCATAAACTTGGCCTAAACTTGAACTTATGAACTAAAGGTATAATTGAAAAATAAAACAACCTTCGCGTTAGTTCATTAGTCAAACAAGAGTTTCTGGAAAATCAAAAAACGCCTAGAAAGGCACAGTAACTGCGCACATACCAAAACAAATCCTTTGTTAAATTTTATTTTCAAATTCAGAGGAAGGAGGTTTAAGCTTTGCAAAAGGTCATGCTATGCCAATAAAATGAAATCTTAAGTACAAAGCCATTTGTATCAAATTCAAAATGGATATTTGGATCAACAATCATTAGCTAGAATTTAATTATCACTTGCTGCTAAATCGCGATGTTAAACATTCAGGATGGTGTTTGTTTACATTGTCTACAAACAAGCATGTATTGTATGCTAAAACGTTTCAATTAAAAAAAAATGTAATGTATATTCGTTGTGTATGGCTATGGAAAGCAAAACCATCAGGTGTACTTTTCAGATATTCATCCCATCAGTTAAAATCTATGAAATTATAACCACCTTGTCTTATAACTCTTAAACTCTGATTTCAGATGAAAATCATACACACAGCTATAGCTTTTATAAGGAGACCTGTCAAAATAAGACAACATAATATAAAGCCTACATGTACATGTATATTGAACCGCAAAAGAAACGTCACCCTATTCAAATGTTGCTAAATGCATATATTATCATAATTTTCAATAATTTTTCTCTTTTGATATCCTTGGTAGACCTGGTTTGAAGCCAGTGGTCAAGAAAGTTTCTGATCACTAATATGCAAAACACGTCGTCAAAGCACAGTTAGTAAAGTAATGATGGGGGGGGGGGGGGGGGTGCTTTTTCGGTTCGCTTTGCATGAAGGTCACAATGCACGTGTGTTGCGAGGTGTCATGCCTATAAAAAAAAGTCACTGAGCATGCACCGAATCATTCACAGTTTGACAGCAGTGACATGCCACGACTGTCACGGGAGCAGAGAGACCAAGCCTTGGGAAGACTTCATGCTGGCCAGATTGCAAGACCTGTGGCAAACCACTTCAATGTTCATGTCCGAACAACATATCGCCTGCAGCAACGGGTTTAAGCCACTGGAAGCACAGTAGACCGTCCTCGTAGTGGAAGACCGCCTGTAACAACGTTGAGGAAGATTCGACAGATTGTCCGTCAAAACCTGCAAGGACAACCATTGGCAATCAGCGACGACACGGTACGCAGGCGTTCGATGCAGGCAAAATGTCAGATGTCACGGGCCTTGCAGGGGTCCGATTCTCACTGTTCGACCTCGCCGCGCTCGTCTGCAATGGGTCACACAGCATCAGAATTGGCGTGGAGAACTGTAGTCTTCTCCGATGAAAGTCGGTACAGCATCTCGACGGTTGATGGGCGAATGAAGCGTACACGAGGGGAGCGTTTTGCAGATGATTGATTTCTGGAAAGAGACGCGTGGGGAGGTCCCAGCATTATGGTATGGGGTGCTATAGCACTGAATAAAAACTAAGCCCTTATCTTACAAAAAAGTGAAGAATTACTTATGGATAACAACCTCTTGGTATATTGGGTGTCATCCAATAAACCAAGAAGTTGTTATCCATAAGTAATTCTTCACTTAATTGTAACCTTTCAACTTCTAAATACCATTGAAAGATTTGAAGACCTATGGTGTTCCAGAATGATGGTCCTGGTAGAGGAAATGGTGTAACAGCTGCCCGCTACATCGATCAGGCGCTGAGACCTTAATCGTGCCCCATTTTGCTCGTCATGGAAATCATGTCTTCCAGCAGGAGAACGCACGAGTCCATACTGCCAGGGCAACGACAGACTTTCCTCCATCAAAGCAACATACAGACTCTACGATGGCCAGATTAAATCCGATAGAACACTTGTAGGACGAGATTCTGAGGAGGCTTAATCTCGTGCGGCCAAGGCCCACAACTGCAGCTGAACTCACTCAGTCGGATCACAGAGTTTGGACCCAAGTTCCTATCATCTTTATCAACTGTCTCATCCACTCAGTGTTCAGACGATGCAATGCTGTAATCAGTGGTGGCCATACACATTATTGACTTCCAGATCGCACTTTGGCGCCACCTGTCCTCACTTTCACTTGAAATTCTCTAACTTGTGTCTGCCAATGATGATGATCAATCATGTCAAATTTGGAATCATTCCGTTGATAAGTGTGTTGTTTTTTAAATACACTGATTACCAATATCCAAAAAGGAGTGACTTTTTGTGGTTCAGTGTATATATATGGTCTTCACATCAGAGGCTAAATCCACATCAAAGCTGCCAGCACTACTGATAAGAAATAGTGTATGTTTAAATTCTATGTCTCTAGATAAAATTTAAAACCTGTTTTTTAATTTGATCAAAACTTTATTTGTTGATTCAAGAATACTTTTAATCAATTTAGAACCATTATTCCAGTTTGAAAAAAAGTTTTAAAATCATGAAAAAAACTTTTCAAACAAGTAAAACCGATTACACAACTTTCATATTATCATGAAATTAGTATGCAATAGTTTATGTCATAAACAATTTATGACCTACCGTCTGTATTACATAATCCAATATGGCAACCATAATAAGCAACATGAGGTCATAAATAGTTTCAGTCACACCTACTGTTAATAAGGTACACAGCCTGAAAGAATTGTCTAGATTGTATCAAAACTGTAGTTATGGAGCAAAAGGGTATATGACATACAAAACATGGTTGCTGTATTATGCAACGGGTAATGTCATAAACAATGTTTGACACACAGCCTGTAAATTTGGTATGTAATGCAAGAGTTATCAGAAGATGACATATCCCCCGGTCCTGCATTATTGTAATTCATGCCCTTAGAAGCAATACTGTTATTTACTGCTTCAAGAAAGACTTACAATAAATTTCCTGCATGGTTTATATTGGATATTTTTGGGATTATCATGGGTTCTATTTGGGCATGACTCTCGATATGTTAAGGATTTTGGAATTAGGGATTATTTTATTCTATTTCATCAAGCCAGATAATCCAATAATTAACAACGACTTTCATATGATTTTCAACGTTAATATGCACGGTTTTTCACTTCAACTTTTATTAGTATCAGATTCATACCTGTAGAAACCCAAATAGGAGGTGCGCATCCCCCGTGTTAACAAACATACCCATGGAAACACGATAAAAACTGTAGGAGGAGATGCATTGATAAACTCTGTCAATATTTTCACACAGTCGCAATAAAATGCAACAACTCCAAAAATAATTGAATCAACGCAACCCAAATAGGAGATGCGCATCCTCACTTGGTAACACATCGTCGGAACCCACGATTAAAACTTACGCTCACGCTACCCGTGGGACAAGTGGAAGCAAATCCGTCGTTTCTAATTTAATATGCATGTAGACTTTGATTGGTTCCGTCGCAAAACTGTGGCGCAAATTTCACCAATCAGAATCCGCGTTGCGTAAGCATCTAAGCAGTGTTAAAATCAAAGATGGACGACTTTTCGTTTTCTACTTCAATTAGGTAATTGGGTGCCATATTACGCAATGTATAACGTCATAAATAGTTAGTCCGGGTTTCGGGCTCCAAAATTACTATTTTTTAAACTG
Source organism: Lepidochitona cinerea (assembly GCA_963971465.1). NCBI lineage: Eukaryota > Metazoa > Mollusca > Polyplacophora > Chitonida > Tonicellidae > Lepidochitona > Lepidochitona cinerea. The sequence continues at coordinate 6,981,519 of OZ020551.1, forward strand.
ATGGCTGTATTTTGGAGTCCGGGCTCATTGCGATCAAAAAGCCAGAGTGGACTGCCCACTTTCGAGCTGGCAGTTTTTGGTCAGATTTAGACAGTTAAATAACAAAATAACTTACTTAAAGTGGCACGAGCTGCCAAAATTCACACTTTTTTCATCATTTCTGATCGTCAAGACAGTAAGAGGCTTAGAAGGCCATCGAAAAACTAAATGATTGGCTTTGGAATGAAGAAAATCCATACAGTATGTGGCCTGTACGAACCGAAAACGTGTTCTAAATGTAAACAAAATTTAAATAACCGGGACGACCATTCATTCATTCTAAGCCAGAGTTAGATCAAAACAATGCCTTATCGTACATTTTCGAGACTAGAAGCACTAAAAAGCTTTTAAATATGCGTCTTGAGAAAAATAGCCAATAATTTCAACATTCTGTTTTAACGCCAAAATATCAACATTTTGGCAGCTCATGCCCCTTTAAATAGAGCCAATATGACATTAATAAAATGTGTAGCTTTTTGTAAAGTAATTTTACGTTTAAAAACAGCAAAATAGGTTTACGTCATCAATGGCGGGGAAGTTTGAGACGAGGGGAGGCAATAGTGAATTCAGGCGACTAATAATATTTACAGAATGATCCTGCTCGTCCATTTTTGACACTGGTAGGTAGCTTAATTATTCGTGAACGCGATTATGGCCCTTGTGACACGATTTGAGGAAGTTGTTATTTGAATGTTTAAATCGGACCACATACTGCCCGCTACTAAGCGGGCGATCTACAACGGCTTTTGAATTGCAATGACTCCAAAATACGTCCGTCAGTATAAAAAAAAATAGTCATTTTGGACTCAGAATCCCGGACTAATAAATAGTATGCCTCACACCAACTGTCCATAAGGTATGCAAATCTGAAAGAATTGTCCAGATCGCATCAAATGTGTAGAAATTATGGAGCTAAAGGGAATATTACATAATCCAATATAACTGCCATATTATGTAACCAGATGTCAAAAAGAGTTCGCAACACATCGTCTACCCATAAGGTATATACTCACAAAAAAAATTGTCAAGATGGAATCAAAACTTTGGAAGTTATGGAGCGGAAGGGAAAGCGGACGCCGAACAGCCCGACTGCCAGAAATGATAAGATAATACAGCTTGCTTTTCAAGCGCAGTTTATAAAAAAGAGTGAGTAGGAAATACGCACATTTTTCGTAACTACTCGCCCTTGGATGTGTACAAAATGCCACGAAGATGCATTGAAACAGCAGAGATTGTATTACGTGACGGTACCCACTGTAATGAATTTTAGTTGCACACTGGCTATACAAGACTGGGACCTTCCAACACGAATACATTATATCTGCATAACGTATTATCACCCACAATATTTGAAGTGGCAGGAGTTGCCAAAATAGAGCGTAAATACCGTTGAATATGAATTGGCTAATTGTTCGTCATTTTTATCAAGAAGTACAAAAAAAAAGCTTTACATTGTATGCGGATACTAATCTTTCAGATGCATGTTTAGGAAGTTTTTTTAAGCAACTTTAAAAACGCACTCATACATCCCGATTATTCGAATTTTGTCTGCTATGTACAGAATTCCTGGCTTTATCAATATTTTTAATTTCAATGTCCTTTAGTTTTCCCTTAAAGGTATTTGAAACTTAAAGGTTCTCGTGACAATCGTTATAAATGAAAAAAAAAGTCTGAACTTTGAGAACCCCATTTAAAGTAACTACATGTAAGTAAAAGCAATATAGTACAGGTATTTAAATTTCAAATGGATTAGCTGAGCTGGCGATTCTTTACAGATGTGTTATTTGACTGGGACCGTGGGCCATTTGACTCTAGTAGCTTTGGGATTTGCCGAAGTCGAGCAAAGAACAGGGAACAGATATTCTTGTGTCCTTATGTTTGAGGCACCTGTAAAAATCTGAAGATCCTGTTGGCATTTCCGACAATGATTAACAATGAGGGATCTGATTTAAGAGGTTAGTTCGCAACTCCTATCTTGTTGTTCGTGGTAGACTGTCAGCTATTGCCAATGCATCAAATAGTTGCAATACTCAAAATTAGTCAAATGCCTCAGTAAATTAAAGTCCAGGCTTGAGTATGTTTTTCATTTTTTGGGGAAGATTTTTTATATTCCCCATATAAATTCTTGCAAAGTAGTAGTCATCCTACTTTAATAATTGGAATCTTTCATGATAAATAAAGTAAAGTTGTTTTTGGTGGATATGGGTAATTTGACAGACAGGGCCCAACTGAGCAACCAAGTAAAACGTTTACAGTGTTAAAGTACAAAACAACAACAATAATGATTTAACAGTGAACCAATTTATTTCTGGTAGCACTTTTCTGGCTGATATTACTGTAGTCACATGAGATTTTGTCTTGATGTACAACCAATAACAACTAATGTGAAGGGAATCATGTACATGATGGAATATAAACTATATAAATGTTGGTCTTTATAATACAGTGTAATGGAGGACCGTTTCGCTCCAGATTACATTGATTTATTATACAAGTGTAAATGATAAACAAGGAATACAGTTTGAGGAGCAGGGGAGGTAATTCTAATAACAATATATATAATAAGCCCACCCCAGCTCCGTGTTGTCTCCCCTTGATTTCCTTAATAAAAGTCTTCCTCCTCCTCAGCAGTTGTTGAAGATTTCGTCTGGTTCTGGATTTGATCTTGATTTTTGTACAGTTCAGCAACCTATAACAATTATAGAACATCAAACTAAATACAATGTAAATACAATTCAAAAAGATTTGAAGAAGCAAACAAAGAAGGGCCCACAAACATTATCTTTCTGGAGTTGTTCACTGATGAGAATACTGCTAAAATTTATTTGCTCACACAGGTGTTTCAGTTGCCCATATCACAGAGCTGGACTTCTGATTGGTGGAAATGGCTTTCCAACTCTAAGGAAAACTTATTTGAAAACCTTGTCCTGTCCTGAGGCTGTTCTTGTAATGGAATATTCTATATGACTTCATTACAGCAGTTGTTTATCTTTTATTTTCATCATGGTATGTATATTTTCATACCCTATCAAAGATTGAAAGAATCCACTTCTGTTGAAATAACTTACTTGTGAAGCCGAAGTGGCTTCTTCTGCTTTCTTGTCTTCTCGTATTCGTAAAAATCGGGGAAATCTCAGAGATATTCCTTTTTCTGGGTCAACCTAAAAATACAAAATTGATGTCAAAGATCAGTCAATAATTGATTGCTTGGTGCTCTGCCATTGTGAGGATTATATCACCTTATTGGCTGCATTGCCAGGTTTGTATTACATTTCAGAGATCCTGTATAATGATATACTCACCAATCCTGTCACAACAGTATTACATTTCAGAGAGCCTGTATAATGATATACTCACCAATCCTGTGACTACAGTATTATATTTCAGAGAGCCTGTATAATGATATACTCACCAATCCTGCCGCTGCAGTATTACATTTCAGAGTGCCTGTATAATGATATACTCACCAATCCTGTCACTACAGTATTACATTTCAGAGAGCCTGTATAATGATATACTCACCAATCCTGTCACTACAGTATTACATTTCAGAGAGCCTGTATAATGAGATATACTCACCAATCCTGTCACTAGAGTATTACATTTCAGAGAGTCTGTATAATGAGATATACTCACCAATCCTGTCACTAGAGTATTACAATTCAGAGTGCCTGTATAATGATATATACTCACCAATCCTGTCACAACAGTATAACATTTCAGAGAGCCTGTATAATGATATACTCCCCAATCCTGTTACTACAGTATTATATTTCAGAGAGCCTGTATAATGATATACTCACCAATCCTGCCGCTGCAGTATTACATTTCAGAGTGCCTGTATAATGAGATATACTCACCAATCCTGTCACTACAGTATTACATTTCAGAGAGCCTGTATAATGAGACATACTCACCAATCCTGTCACTAGAGTATTACATTTCAGAGAGCCTGTATAATGATATACTCACCAATCCTGTCACTACAGTATTACATTTCAGAGAGCCTGTATAATGAGACATACTCACCAATCCTGTCACTAGAGTATTACATTTCAGAGAGCCTGTATAATGATATACTTACCAATCCTGTCACTACAGTATTACATTTCAGAGAGCCTGTATAATGAGACATACTCACCAATCCTGTCACTAGAGTATTACATTTCAGAGAGTCTGTATAATGATATACTCACCAATCCTGTCACTACAGTATTACATTTCAGAGAGTCTGTATAATGATATACTCACCAATCCTGTCACTACAGTATTACATTTCAGAGAGCCTGTATAATGATGAACTCACCAATCCTGCCGCTGCAGTATTACATTTCAGAGAGCCTGTATAATGATATACTCACCAATCCTGCCGCTGCAGTATGTACAGGAGACAGAGAGAGATCAGCAGCCTTTACTTCCCACACCTGAATAGGTTCAAACCAGTGGTCAGCCGTCACAGAACTGTCATACCGGAAATAAGGTTTGGGTTTATCAAGGACATGAGACTTAAAGAAGTTTGTATGCTGTTCTAAATCCTCATCTTTAAATCCTGTGCCAATCTGAAAGAAGCAAACTACGGTCAATTCATGTTAATAATTAAAGGCACACTTGAACTACAGCCATAAGGACAAATATGAATGAACATGGAATTGAAACATGTCTCATTATGTCTCAATGATTCAACCCTCGCAATTCACCGCGGCAATCGACAATGCCGCAGAGATTGCCGGCGTAAAACTGCTTTTCCACGGCAATCAAAAATGCCGCAGACAAAATAAATATTCATCTTGGGAAAATAGAATATTTATACTAGAATACTTTATATGTATGGATATTTTTACAACTAATAGTTTTACCTTTGACCGTCACCGTTGTTCAGAATCAAGGTGTATTTAATATAGAAACCACTCATTCGTTTGTATCTAATCAGGCCACAATAAAGCCAAGGACTCTCTGCATATATGCAGCTCTATACATTGGCCTATGTGAAGTGCTACATGTAATTCCCACACCAAGATTGAAACAAAGTTTCACTCTGCAGGTGGTTGGCGTCAGAATGTCTCCAACTGTCTGTCAGTTATGTCTCATTGGGTAATCTCCATTCCAGTTTAATAGGGGTGTTACCCTCATGTACATGTTTATTGTTGTTCAAGAAATAGAATTTGAATTTTTATTTAAAAAAAAAAACGATTTAAAAGAGGTTCTAATTTTTATTTAAAACAAAGCGATTTGAAGGGGTTCTTACAAAATAATAAATATATTTCTTGTCGATTATACTTATAAATAAACACATTCAAAACTTTCACCCCAGTTAAACTTTAGAGATGGACTCAACCAGGCTTTGTTGATCAGCGGTGCACGTGTCTGTATGGATTTAACTATGTATTGTAGTATTACACAAACAGTGGCTATAACCTTTAGGTTAGGTTTTAGAGATTGATTTGAAAAAGATATGCTTTGCCGAGTGAAGTGACTTATCACCAGGAATATACATTTAACAAGGAATTATTTCCATGCAAATAAAGGATATTTCATGTGGATTTTATGAGGAAAGAATTATGGCCTTTCCGAGTCAGACGTAAGACAAAGTTAGCATTTTCTCTATGCTGGTTTCTATGATAATCAAAGAAGAAATTTAAAAAATCTTTGTTGAACATTTTTTCTTTTGACAATGCACCTTTTAGATGTCAGTTTTAGCTATTTGCCGTTTTAAATACAGTTAACAGAGCAGTGAGAATTGTTTGGATAAAAATGCCGTGGTGAAATCACTTTTGCCGTGGAAAATTGACTTTTCCGCAGCAATTTTTTTTTTTTTTGCCGTGGTAAAAATAGGAATTGCGAGGGTTGATGATTCTGTAAACCTACTTTAGATAGTATACACTATTTGTAAAGTAATAAAGAGATTTATGTGAGTGAATGAGCACACTGTCCGACGCATACCAAAGCTGAGCAAAAGCGAGTAAAGACAGCTGAAGTTTGTTCCTACTGAACTATTTTGCTGAACTTGTCTAACCTTTTGGAACATTTGGATTACACATACAATGTATGACATGGATGGAGAGGTCAATTCTAAGTCCACTAATTTTTTTTTTCTTTGAAAGATTTGGTTTTAAAATGATCAGTTGGTATTGCCTGTCTGTATTTACCTTACAGATAGATTGAAACTCCTCATTTTCCTCATCATAACAGGCCAAGAGGAATCCTCCATATCTGCCAGTACGTTTACCTGTACCATGGTAACCACCAATAACAACCAGGTCCAGCGTGTCTCCAACTCCTTCAAGGTAATCTTTCTTTAACTAAGGAGATAAATAATTCATGCTTGATAATACAAACTGAAAAAACAGTCAGCGAAAACCAGTCATGTGTTAAAACAGTAAAAAATAACCAGTCATGTATTTAAAGTCAACAATAACCAGTCATGTATTAAACGTCAACAATAACCAGTCATGTATTTAAAGTCAACAATAACTAGGCATGTATTAAAACAGTCAGCGATAACCAGTGATATATTAAAACAGTCAGCGATAACCAGTCATGTATTAAAACAGTCAGCGATAACCAGTCATGTATTAAAACAGTCAGCGATAACCAGTCATGTATTAAAACAGTGAGCAATAACTAGGCATGTATTAAAACAGTCAGCGATAGCCAGTGATATATTAAAACAGTCAGCGATAACCAGTCATGTATTAAAACAGTCAGCGATAACCAGTCATGTAATAATACAGTCAGCTATAACTAGGCATGTATTAATACAGTCACCTATAACTAGTTAGACAAGACGATTTTCCCTGTGCCCGTGTGTTTTAGTGATCATAAATATATAACTAGGCATGTATTAGAAGTCAGCTATAACCAGTCATGTATTAAAAGTAAAAAATAATCAGTCATGTATTAAAACAGATGCCTGTTCTTATCATTTTTGTATATGCTTGATGTGCACATTATTACTTTTATACCAAGTGAAATAATCTAATTGAAAGAATAGGTTAAGAGATTGATCTTTTGGATTGATTAATGTTTTACGCCACACTCAAAATTATTTCCCCCTGGAGTGACGGGGGTGTTGGCAGGCTTAGTGCAGAAGAATACTGGGTTCTTTGGAAAGAAGAAACGCCCGACATTACAGTGTGATCAAGTATAAAACCCACAAAGAAATCTTTCAATTTTTCTTGGGCTTAGTGGGATATGATGGGTCGGACTGAGAGCCTATCACTCTGCTGGCTCAGCCACGGAGGGCCCCGCTAAGAGATTGGGAGACTTCTCAAACACTGTCTTGTTATTTTAGAAGAAATGATTTACCTTGAGCCAGTTATGGGACCTCTTTGCAATCTCATATGTAGCATCCACATCCAGGGTTTTCACCATTAAACCTTCACAATTACCTTTAAAAAGATAACAGGATAAAACATACTATCATATATTGAAACATTTCACTTCGCGAGTAAAACTAAATTTAACTCCATACAAGTGACAAAAATCATTCAGCTCAAATTGCAAAATATATATCAACTATAAGAGTTTGAAACCAGAATTTATCAAAGGGTATCCCAAATGCTGCAAGTTCCTGCAACATAGATAATTTCATAAAAATAACTTTTACTAGTCTTTAATTAAGAATGAGGTTCATATGGATGTCACACATAGTTATGCAGCCTGATGTCATCGCCCCTCTAAAAGTTTCTTCAGGCTTCACATCATTGGGGAAAGGCAATTTGATTCTTTATTCTTTTCTGGGCATATTATTGACATAATTTGTAATTTTTTCCGTTCTGGTATGGTTATCAGTGGGACTGCAAACGGTATGAATCTATTCGATTGATTTTAGAAATCAAAGCTAACGAAAAGGTGCTAAAGTAACTCAATGTGATTGCAGCGTTGTCTGCCTTGCCAAACCTGGGCAGTTACTTTAAAAGGGAGTATGCCCTAATCAATGCCACTAAGTCAAACTATCTACGTTCAGCATAGCAAACAACAAAATGATACACATGTAATTACAGGGAATAGAAGTACAAACTTGATAAATGTTCACTTGACCTTCATTTCAACCAAATTCATACACCTGTTTACTAATTTGATCGTTTGAGTCACGACTGTTTTTGGTGATTCAAGTTGGCAAAGGTATATATTTATTTTTTCCAGTAAGAAAACTCATTTTTCACATCCAATATCCTTAAGTGATGTTGCAGCTGAATTTATGTGATAAATTTTGATGCTATAGTCATTTTTATTTCTAAAATCTCAGTATATCTGAGCTTCAAATGCAGGTTGTGAAAATGGGATCAAGCATTGCTTAGCTGATAGTGTTACTTATGTGACGTCACTGTCAGCGAAATGTTTCTGGCACACGACAACTTTGGATGTAGACTTCGAAGTTCGCTGAACACCTACGCTTATGTTATATTGCGTGGGTGTTTTTGAAGTCATCCTTTGCTAGTATAAAATGTAATCTCAAAGAAATTGAAGGCATTTTGAATACCCGTTTAAACAGATTAATCAAGCTAATGTGATAACACAAAGTTGATTTAACAGAATGTAAAGAGGTTGTTGTACAACTGACCTTTTATTGACTCCTCTAAAAACTCAGCAATTTCCTCGGTATTGGAAGACGTCATGGACTTAGCAAACATAAATTCCCCCTCCTTTTCCTCAAAATGTGACAGTAGACATTCTCGTCTCTTTTTAAACGGTTCTTGAACTAATGATTCTCCATTCAAGTACAGCATATCAAAGGCATAAACACACACCTGTACTTTGATGTCTGCAACATTAGCATCCTATAGGGAGAAGGGAGGTAACTCTTGTACATCAAACAGTGGTTAGTAGTGGGAAACATTCATGTTGTTCAAAGCTATATACAGATATGTGTTTGTTAGAACAGGCCTTCAATAAATGAACAAGCAATATTCCCTAATACTGATCAGTCTATCGAAATCAAATCCAACAAAGGACATGAGGTCAATGGAAGACAAGTAAAAAAAATATGATTATCAATCATTAAGCATTGGAGGTGCCAATTTATACATGAAATTATTTACAAAATACAAGAGAGAGAGATGTATTGGTAAACAACCTGCTTTCTTTTACCATATTACAAAAAACGAGAAGACGTGAAAAATGTACCTTTCTCTTCCTTGTACTGAGAACTTGGAAAGGTAGAATCTGGTTTTTCTCTTTATCCCATGCCACCGCCTCTGTATCAATCACACAGGACTTCAATGTATCCTTACACACAGATGGTAATCGAGCTATGATGTCTGGGTATTTAGATGTGTTGTCCTCAGAATTACGGCTATAAATATGGATTTTACCTCCTTCTAATATGTGGATCTGAAATAGACCAGGTATATGGGTAAGGACAAAGAAACAACAAATAAATCACCAATATGTGAATCTGAAATAGACCAGGTATATGGGTATAGACAAAGACACTACAAATAAATCACCAATATGTGAATCTGAAATAGATCAGGTATAAGGGTAAGGACAAAGAAACTACAAAAAAATTACCAATATGTGAATCTGAAATAGACCAGGTATATGGGTATAGACAAAGAAACTACAAGTAAATCACCAATATGTGAATCTGAAATAGACCAGGTATATGGGTAAGGACAAAGAAACTACAAATAAATCACCAATATGTGAATCTAAAATAGACCAGGTATATGGGTATAGACAAATAAACTACAAATAAATCACCAATATGTGAATCTGAAATAGACCAGGTATATGGGTAAGGACAAAGAAACTACAAATAAATCACCAATATGTGAATCTAAAATAGACCAGGTATATGGGTATAGACAAATAAACTACAAATAAATCACCAATATGTGAATCTGAAATAGATCAGGTATAAGGGTAAGGACAAATAAACTACAAATAAATCACCAATATGTGAATCTGAAATAGATCAGGTATAAGGGTAAGGACAAATAAACTACAAATAAATCACCAATATGTGAATCTGAAATAGACCAGGTACATGTATATGGGTAAGGACAAAGAAACTACAAATAAATCACCAATATGTGAATCTGAAATAGACCAGGTATAAGGGTAAGGACAAAGAAACTACAAATAAATCACCAATATGTGAATCTGAAATAGACCAGGTATATGGGTATAGACAAATAAACTACAAATAAATCACCAATATGTGAATCTGAAATAGATCAGGTATAAGGGTAAGGACAAAGAAACTACAAATAAACCACCAATATGTGAATCTGAAATAGACCAGGCATAAGGGTAAGGACAAAGAAACTACAAATAAATCACCAATATGTGAATCTAAAATAGACCAGGTATATGGGTACGGACAAAGAAACTACAAATAAATCACCAATATGTGAATCTGAAATAGATCAGGTATAAGGGTAAGGACAAAGAAACTACAAATAAATCACCAATATGTGAATCTGAAATAGATCAGGCATAAGGGTAAGGACAAAGAAACTACAAATAAATCACCAATATGTGAATCTGAAATAGATCAGGTATAAGGGTAAGGACAAAGAAACTACAAATAAACCACCAATATGTGAATCTGAAATAGACCAGGCATAAGGGTAAGGACAAAGAAACTACAAATAAATCACCAATATGTGAATCTGAAATAGATCAGGTATAAGGGTAAGGACAAAGAAAGACACTACAAATAAATCACCAATATGTGAATCTGAAATAGACCAGGTATATGGGTATAGACAAATAAACTACAAATAAATCACCAATATGTGAATCTGAAATAGACCAGGTATATGGGTAAGGACAAAGAAACTACAAATAAATCACCAATATGTGAATCTGAAATAGATCAGGTATAAGGGTAAGGACAAAGAAACTACAAATAAATCACCAATATGTGAATCTGAAATAGACCAGGTATATGGGTAAGGACAAAGAAACTACAAATAAATCACCAATATGTGAATCTGAAATAGACCAGGTATAAGGGTAAGGACAAAGAAACTACAAATAAATCACCAATATGTGAATCTGAAATAGATCATATATAAGGGTACGGACAAAGAAACTACAAATAAATCACTGATATGTGAATCTGAAATAGAGAAAATGGTCTACAGTTTACTTATGACAGGTATTACAAAAGTGACATTCAGACCTTGGTAATAGTAGACATATAGACATCATTTGTATATCAATGGCAACAATTTTGTGGTAACATTTTAGTTCAGCAACCTTCGGAAATTATGGTAGCATGCATATACATAAATGACACAAAAAGGACTAACTAAGAAGAGAAAACCTACCTGAGCCCTTTCCCCATCATATTTATATTCACAGGTGAAATCCGCATTCTCAAACCTCTTTAATACCTCACTCACACCTTTAGTTGGATGAGCTAACATAGGCTTTAAGGGGATACCTGACAAAATAGTAACATTGAATCATAACAATAGTGTTTTAGAAAAAGAACATTTTGACCTGGAACAGTTTTTTTTATTTTAGATTGATTCAGTCAGTTCTTAAAGTTTTACGATTATTTTAATTAAAAAGCTACATTGCCATGTTTAGTGCAAAGGAAACCCCTGAACTTCTCCATTTTTTCTATCTATTTGATAAAATGGGCCAATACTTGGTTGATATCTTATGCTGTAAACAGCCTTTTATACAACACTTAGAAATTAACACCACTGGGATAGAGAGCTCAATCACCCACTGGGATAGAGAGCTCAATCACCCACTGTGATAGAGAGCTCAAATCACCCACTGGGATGTTGCGGGGTAATTTGAGACACTGTGGAGTGAGGACAAAATACTGGTACCGCAAGTCACAAGGCCCTAGCTGATAGGGAAATGCTAGTCCAACCATAAACTGACAGCTAAATAACATTTATGTAATTGTTGATAGACTAAAACACTAACCTGGTTGAAGTTTACAGTGTTTTGGTAATTCCTTGATGCCATGCTTTAATAGAGTGGGTATAATAGCACCATAGTTTGGACATTCACTGTAAAAGAAAAAAAAAACGGACACTAGAAAACTTCGGCTGATTTTGCTCTTAATTTTAAGTAAATCTAAAGCTTCTGAAAAGTAACATACATTAAAGCAGCACTAACAATTAATGAGGCAAGAGAATTGCAACAACAAAAAAATATGATATTAAATTTCTCTGATTATGATAAAACTTGAGGTAATATATCTGAATTCCTATATAAACAAATTTGCACTATGGCAGTCGAGAAAATTAAACTTCAGTACATGTGAATTTGTAAAAATAGAAGAAAAAAAACTAAAAATATTTTTTTGAACTGACCAGTAAGTAGTTTTAATGACAAGTGCTGTCTCTTCTATATTCTTCTTCGTGGCTTCAGGGGACAGAGATTTACCAGCATTTAATGTTTCAGGAGGGAAATCTACAATACATCAGAAAACATAGGTACAAATTGACAACTGCTTCAGTAAGACAGGGGATGGAAGGTTGGGGTATGTGTCAGCATTCAGACTGGGGATGGAAGGTTGGGGTATGTCTCAGTAATCAGACTGGGGATGGAAGGTTAGGGTATGTCTCTGTAATCAGACTGGGGATGGAAGGTTAGGGTATGTCTCTGTAATCAGACTGGGGATGGAAAGTTGGGGTATGTCTCAGTAATCAGACTGGGGATGGAAGGTTAGGGTATGTCTCTGTAATCAGACTGGGGAGGGAAGGTTAGGGTATGTCTCAGCAATCAGACTAGGGATGGAAGGTTGGGGTATGTCTCAGAAATCAGACTGGGGATGGAAGGTTGGGGTATGTCTTAGAAATCTGACTGGGGATGGAAGGTTGGGGTATGTCTCAGTAATCAGACTGGGGATGAAAGGTTGGGGTATGTCTCAGCAATCAGACTGGGGATGAAAGGTTGAGGTATGTCTCAGCAATCAGACTGGGGATGAAAGGTTGGGGTATGTCTCAGCAATCAGACTGGGGAAGGAAGGTTGGGTTATGTCTCAGCAATCAGACTGAGGATGAAAGGTTGGGGTATGTCTCAGTAATCAGACTGGGGAAGGAAGGTTGGGGTATGTCTCAGCAATCAGACTGGGGAAGGAAGGTTGGGTTATGTCTCAGCAATCAGACTGAGGATGAAAGGTTGGGGTATGTCTCAGTAATCAGACTGGGGATGGAGGGTTGGGGTATGCCCCATGTCTCAGAAATCAGACTGGGGATGGAAGGTTAGGGTATGTCTCAGCAATCAGACTGGGGATGGAAGGTTGAGGTATGTCTCATCAATCAGACTGGGGATGAAAGGTTGGATTATGTCTCAGAAATCAGACTGGGGATGGAAGGTTGGGGTATGTCTCAGCAATCAGACTGGGGATGGAAGGTTGGGGTATAATACAGGTCTCAGCAATTAGACTGGGGATGGAAGGTGGGGGTAGGTCTCATCAATCCGACTGGGGATGGAAAGCTTAGGTATGTCTCTGCAATCAGACTGGGGATGGAAGGTTAGGGTATGTCTCAGCAATCACACTGGGGATGGAAGGTTGGATTATGTCTCAGAAATCAGACTGGGGATGGAAGGTTGGGGTATGTCTCAGCATTCAGACTGGGGATGGAACGTGGGGTATGTCTCAGCAATCAGACTGGGATGGAGGGTTGGGGTATGTCTCAGTAATCAGACTGGGGATGGAAGGTTGTGGTATGTCTCAGCAATCAGACTGGGGATGGAAGGTGGGGTATGTCTCAGTAATCAGACTGGGGATGGAAGGTGGGGTATGTCTCAGCATTCAGACTGGGGATGGAAGGCTGGGATATGTCTCAGCAATCAGACTGGGGATGGAGGGTTGGGGTATGTCTCAGCATTCAGACTGGGATGGAGGGTTGGGGTATGTCTCAGTAATCAGACTGGGGATGGAAGGTTGGGGTATGTTTCAGTAATCAGACTGGGGATGAAAGGTTGGGGTATGTCTCAGTAATCAGACAGGGGATGGAAGGTTGGGTTATGTCTCAGTAATCAGACAGGGGATGGAAGGTTGGGTTATGTCTCGGTAATCAGACTGGGGATGAAAGGTTGGGGTATGTCTCAGTAATCAGACAGGGGATGGAAGGTTGGGGTATGTCTCAGCAATCAGACTGGGGATGAAAGGTTGGGGAATGTCTCAGCAATCAGACTGGGAATGAAAGGCTGGGTTATGTCTCAGTAATCAGACTGGGGATGGAAGGTTGGGGTATGTCTCAGCAATCAGACTGGGGATGGAAGGTTGGGGTATGTCTCAGTAATCAGACAGGGGATGGAAGGTTGGGTTATGTCTCAGTAATCAGACTGGGGATGGAAGGTTGGGGTAGGTCTAAGCAATCAGACTGGGGATGGAAGGTTGGGGTATGTCTCAGCATTCAGACTGGGGATGAAAGGTTGGGGTATGTCTCAGAAATCAGACTGGGGATGGAAGGTAGGGTATGTCTCAGTAATCAGGCGGGGGATGGAAGGTTGAGGTATGTCTCAGTAATCAGACTGGGGATGAAAGGTTGGGGTATGTCTCAGTAATCAGACTGGGGATGGAAGGTTGGGGTATGTCTCAGTAATCAGACTGGGGATGAAAGGTTGGGGTATGTCTCAGTAATCAGACTGGGGATGGAAGGTTGGGGTATGTCTCAGTAATCAGACTGGGGATGAAAGGTTGGGGTATGTCTCAGTAATCAGACTGGGGATGAAAGGTTGGGGTATGTCTCAGTAATCAGACTGGGGATGGAAGGTTGGGGTATGTCTCAGTAATCAGACAGGGGATGGAAGGTTGGGTTATGTCTCAGTAATCAGACAGGGGATGGAAGGTTGGGTTATGTCTCAGTAATCAGACTGGGGATGAAAGGTTGGGGTATGTCTCAGTAATCAGACAGGGGATGGAAGGTTGGGGTATGTCTCAGCAATCAGACTGGGGATGAAAGGCTGGGTTATGTCTCAGTAATCAGACTGGGGATGGAAGGTTGGGGTATGTCTCAGTAATCAGACTGGGGATGGAGGGTTGGGGTATGTCTCAGTAATCAGACTGGGGATGGAAGGTTGGGGTATGTCTCAGCAATCAGACTGGGGATTGGGGGTCTCAGCAATCAGGCGGGGGATGGAAGGTTGGGGTATGTCTCAGCATTCAGACTGGGGATGGAAGGTTGGGTTATGTCTGAGCAATCAGGCTGGGGATGGAAGGTTGGGGTATGTCTCAGAAATTAGACTGAGGATGGAAGGTTGGGGTATGTCTCAGTAATCAGACTGTGGATGGAAGGTTGGGGTATGTCTCAGAAATTAGACTGAGGATGGAAGGTTGGGGTATGTCTCAGAAATTAGACTGAGGATGGAAGGTTGGGGTATGTCTCGGCAATCAGACTGTGGATGGAAGGTTGGGGTATGTCTGAGCAATCAGGCTGGGGATGGAAGGTGGGGTATGTCTCAGCAATCAGACTGGGAATGGAAGGTGGGGAATGTCTCAGCAATCAGACTGGGGATGGAAGGTTAGAATACGTCTCAGCAATCAGACTGGGGATGGAATTAGTCACTAATTTTCAATAATCAGTAAGTAATCTCCAACAATCAGTCAACAAAAAATTGAGACAGTATATTTAATATTGAAAGTGAAAGTGCTTCAACTGACCTTGACCTGGTGGGGTTAAATAGACAGCACTTCCGAGAGCATTTAAAACTGATTGTTCAGCCAAGCCTATCCTTAGTTTGCCACCAAGGGAACGGATTAAGTAACGTGCCTCTGAGAGACGACAAGCCACAAACATACTTTTTATCCAGTCAATTTTCTTGTTCATTGACTGAAAGAAATAGAAAATATACATGCAACCTTCTTAATGATACTGAATGATGAATACATTCTTAAGATTACAAATATACTTACTATTACTGTAAGAAATTCAACAAAACAATAACAAAACTTTTTTAAAATTTTGCATTGATTGATGTATGGTATAGTAAATGTGATATATTATTTTAAGAAATACTATCAAAGGAACAGAGTGCTGATAAAAATAAATCTATGAAGAAGTAAATTTATTATGAGAGAGTAAAAAACGAGGATAGAACTGTTAGTAAGACAATTCAAGTCCCACATAGCAGATTCCAATATATCATTATAGGTTCAAAGAAATTCCAGGTTTTAGAGAGAGTGATTTGTTGGTATGCTGTAATGATGATTGACATTAAATAACACAGGCCCGACAAACCTGACATTGAAGTTGGCTAATCTAAGAGGAATGGATTCAATCAATAAGGAGTGAGAGCTTACCGAGTGGCCAGACACTGTGGCAATTTGTGTTAGTTTGGAAAACACGCCTGTCACTGTCAGCTTTGGAGGAGCAAACATAGTTCTCTGACTACTCCGAGAGTTCTGGAAAATAACATTGAAACCATTCTATATTTTCTACTATTTAGTCAAACGGTCTCATATAGACTGGTTTTAACTGTAGAACTGTAGAATGGGTGGTCTTTAGAATAGTTTATACATTTCAACAGAATATTGCCTTACCCCTAACCCTGGTCTAAAAGAAGGAATCATTAGGGTGACTTTGAAAGTATGCAAACCATTGATAACTTACAATTTCTTTTAAAAAACAGGAAGACAAGAAAAGTATAAATTTTGACAAGACTTTTTCCTTATGTCTGACCCCTAAAATAAGGTACTTATCCTCAACACAATTTTAAACTTAATTTTATCTACTCATATAACACCTTCTAACAATTGGGCTGGCAACAGTTGACTTGGTCTGGAAGTAGGGGTTGTGCTCATATGTCTCTCATGAGAGTGCAATTATTTACCTCAGCAACGATCCCGAAATCTCCCATGACAGTGCAATTATTTACCTCAGCAACAATCCCCAAATCTCCCATGAATGTGCAATTATTTACCTCAGCAACGATCCCCAAATCTCCCATGAATGTGCAATCATTTACATCAGCAACGATCCCCAAATCTCCCATGACAGTGCAATTGTTTACCTCAGCAACGATCCCCAAATCTCCCATGAATGTGCAATTGTTTACCTCAGCAACGATCCCCAAATCTCCCATGAATGTGCAATTATTTACCTCAGCAACGATCCCCAAATCTCCCATGACAGTGCAATTGTTTACCTCAGCAACGATCCCCAAATCTCTCATGACAGTGCAATTATTTAACTCAGCAACGATCCCCAAATCTCCCATGAATGTGCAATTATTTACCTCAGCAACGATCCCCAAATCTCCCATAAATGTGCAATTATTTACCTCAGCAACGATCCCCAAATCTCCCATAAATGTGCAATTATTTACCTCAGCAACGATCCCCAAATCTCCTTTCTCTTGACATTCAGCTTTCACCTTATCTACAGTACGACCTGTAAGAAACATGTGGATATTGTGAAACACCAATCTTTGATCTACATGTACATTCCTGGGAATCAGCTGAGGTATCTTCTCATTTATTCCTTCAACTCTTTCATTTGGCAATTCAATTAACTATAATATGTATATCAGAAAATCATAAACTTTGGAAGCAAAGTCTACCAAAAAAAACAGCCATCTAAATAAATTATGTATAAAATAAATGTGTATGTAAATGGTGAAGGTGAGATGACGTACCTGTAGCCTGAGCCACTGCCCTCATTAAGATTGTCTCTCCTAGCCCTAGTTCAACACCATCATAAGCTGGGGCTAATTTATTCAAACACAGGTAAACACATGGTAACAGATCATCAGGTGATAAAACTATCACTGAGCGGAAAAAGTTACTCAGGATTTCTATCATCCTTAACCTGTAAACATCAAGACTAAGTTATCCAGTGACGTCCCTTTAATTGTTCACATCATTGCAAACAAATCTTCTCTTTGGTAAACATGTAGGTGGCGGATTAACACTTATCCAAACAATACATATTTTTTTCAGGTACTTAAAATTGACTAAATTTGGTGACATCGCTATTATTGCTTTAAGCAGGAGACCAGACAAACAAATAGTTTGGAAGAAGGCTTAAGTTCCCTGAAAAAAACTTACATAAATATATTTGATATATTTCTGATATAGCTTCATTGCAATACTTGTGTTTTTTACTTTTAACAAATGCCCTTTGCTCGAGAGGAACCGTCAGTACCTGACAACATATGGCTACATACTGTACATTTACAAGTTGGATGAGACAAACTAGATAATTATGTGCAATATCATACTAACACCTTAACATAATGTTAATGTGTGTGAATAATATATATCCTACCTGGCTGAGACATTTTCGATTTCTTCAAAAGTTCTAGCCAAGGCCAAATATGGAACTCTGCGAGAAAAGAATTTAGTTACAATATTCAAGTTAAATAGTATAAAGATTAAGCAATAAAATAAACTCATCCATATTCAACTTCTTTTTATTTATTATTTAATATCATATTTCTGATGGCTGTATATTAAATAATCATCATATTAAAATCAAGTAGCAAAGAGTGTCTGTACAAATTGTATTGCTATTCAGTTGATTAATAAACAGTAATGAAAAAAAAAAGTGCCATTAGCTGCCAAAATTCAGATTGTACAGATAAAGCTGGGCATTTGAAGTGCTTTGAAGAACTAAAAGATTGACAGAATAAAAAAATTAAGTAAAGCCAGTAACTGTAAGAACAGATATGGTACAATGATGAACAAAATTAAAATAAACCGGAAGTACATTTTAGGTGTTTTGTTGCTGATATAATCTCTCCCAGGTTGATGTCAATGGATTGATTGATTGGTGTTTTACGTCGCGCTCAAGATTATTTCACTTATATGACGGCGTTGCCAGTTTTATTGTAGGAGGAAACCGGGCTCTATGCCCGGAGGAAACCCACGACCTTCCGCTGGTAACTGGCAACCATCCCACATAGGTCGTTCGAGTGAAAACCCAATCAGAAAATTTTCAAATTTTTTGGACTGAGAGGGAATCGAACCCGCGACCCATTGGTGGAAGGATGTTCGGATTGAGCGGATGTCAATGGAAAACTCCTACTTGGTACTTGTTGACAAAAATGACGAATAATCAAAGAAATTGTCCTTGTATTTGGCAGCTAATGCCACTTTAGGTTAAAGAAGTCCTGTTGGTATTGTAATGTTGGTATTGTAATGTTGGTATTGCAATGTTGGTATTGCAATGTTGGTATTGTAATGTTGGTATTGTAATGTTGGTATTGTAATGTTGGTATTGCAATGTTGGTATTGCAATGTTGGTATTGCAATGTTGGTATTGCAATGTTGGTATTGTAATGTTGGTATTGCAATGTTGGTATTGCAATGTTGGTATTGCAATGTTGGTATTGTAATGTTGGTATTGTAATGTTGGTATTGTAATGTTGGTATTGCAATGTTGGTATTGCAATGTTGGTATTGTAATGTTGGTATTGCAATGTTGGTATTGCAATGTTGGTATTGCAATGTTGGTATTGCAATGTTGGTATTGCAATGTTGGTATTGCAATGTTGGTATTGCAATGTTGGTATTGTAATGTTGGTATTGTAATGTTGGTATTGTAATGTTGGTATTGTAATGTTGGTATTGTAATGTTGGTATTGTAATGTTGGTATTGTAATGTTGGTATTGTAATGTTGGTATTGTAATGTTGGTATTGTAATGTTGGTATTGTAATGTTTGTATTGTAATGTTGGTATTGTAATGTTGGTATTGTAATGTTGGTATTGTAATGTTGGTATTGTAATGTTGGTATTGTAATGTTGGTATTGTAATGTTGGTATTGTAATGTTGGTATTGCAATGTTGGTATTGCAATGTTGGTATTGCAATGTTGGTATTGCAATGTTGGTATTGCAATGTTGGTATTGCAATGTTGGTATTGCAATGTTGGTATTGCAATGTTGGTATTGCAATGTTGGTATTGCAATGTTGGTATTGCAATGTTGGTATTGCAATGTTGGTATTGTAATGTTGGTATTGTAATGTTGGTATTGTAATGTTGGTATTGTAATGTTGGTATTGTAATGTTGGTATTGTAATGTTGGTATTGTAATGTTGGTATTGTAATGTTGGTATTGTAATGTTGGTATTGTAATGTTGGTATTGTAATGTTGGTATTGTAATGTTGGTATTGCAATGTTGGTATTGTAATGTTGGTATTGTAATGTTGGTATTGCAATGTTGGTATTGCAATGTTGGTATTGCAATGTTGGTATTGTAATGTTGGTATTGTAATGTTGGTATTGTAATGTTGGTATTGTAATGTTGGTATTGTAATGTTGGTATTGTAATGTTGGTATTGCAGTGATCTTGATGGTCTTACTTGGCATCCTTACTCCAGCATGCATCCTCTATTGGATGATAGTTTGACTTGGCAGGGGAATATTCCTTCTCTACATCCTTCGTCTTTCCACCAAATAATGTTGTCTTGCTGAGAAAATAAACAAGTTATGTTTACATGTAATAATTATTTCAACAGCTTACAGATTTCTTTTAAATCAAGATTGATTGATGTTTAACACCGCACTCAAGATTATTCCATTTTTATGGCAACGTGGCCAGGTTTAGTGGGGGAGGAGACTGGGCTCATTGCCTGGCAACTCTTCCACATATGGCGAACGAGTGAAAAATCCACTCAGAAATTTTCCAATTTTTATTTGGTCTGAGTATCATTCGAACCCGCGCCACATCGATGGAGGGTCTGTGTGGGACTCAGGGATGATCACTCTTACCCAGTGGACGACCTTGGCCTCTTAAACAATAGAGAAGAGAGACACGTTTGATTGGTGAGTGCTGTGGGAAGCTGGCAGGAGATGCGCTTTAGGGTTGTCCAGCAAATAAAACCTGGTCTTCTGGAAAGTGCAATGTTGCTGTTAATAACTGTTTGAGATAATGAGTGAATAAACACACTCATAAGTGTGATTGAAACATATGACCCATCAATGGGAGGCCTGTGCCGGACTGATACTACACTGTATCACTGCAGACTGAGCCACTAAAGCCTCTATCACTGCAGACGGAGCCACTAAAGCCTCTATCACTGCAGACTGAGCCACTAAAGCCTCTATCGCAGACTGAGCCACTAAAGCCTCTATCACTGCAGACTGAGCCACTTAAGCCTCACACATACCTGGAGCACAGCCTGACGTGATACCATCTACAAGGTACCCACGTGATACCAGCTACAAGGTACCCACGTGATACCAGCTACAAGGTACCCACGTGATACCAGCTACAAGGTACCCACGTGATACCAGCTACAAGGTACCCACGTGATACCAGCTACAAGGTACCCACGTGATACCATCTACAAGGTACCCACGTGATATCAGCTACAAGGTACCCACGTGATAACATCTACAAGGTACCCACGTGATATCAGCTACAAGGTACCCACGGACATGGGAAGACTGGAGTCATGACACATGATGGTCATCAATACATCACTCTACCAACTGAGCCACCCAAGGCCCTGCTTGTACTACTTTCTGAACTTCAATTATAAGATTAGCAAGTTACAAAGCTGTTACATGTATTTTAGTCTAGCAGTTGGTCGAAAAATCACATGTATGGCATCCTTGAAACGGGACATTGCCGCCAATCTGGACACGGTCAGATGATTTTATACTAAATATTCAGTGGCTAATGTCAAAATGTTTTGGATATAAAAAACCTGATCTTAAAAGATCATTCGCACTCTCATCCTCTAGTTTAATACAAACATTTTGTGAGCGATACTTTGAAGTCTGCAGTACATTGAACGTCAATCAAATCACTCAGCGTTGAAATGATAAGATGAAGTGTACAAACTGATTACTAGCACTAGCAAACAAGTCATCAATTTAACACATGTTTTTGATACAAAGATATCTCACACCAGTCAGAGTATGCTTTAATTCATTTTCATAACGGCCATCAAAATGGTTAGCTAATGAAGGGGTAGATGCTGAAGCCCACTCAAATTCACTAGTTATAACTTGGTCAACTCACTCCTGACTTACCAACAGGGTAATATTGAGCAGTTTCTACCCCCTAAAGGCAAATAGCTGTGGGGCCAGTATAGGAGAACAAGAAATAACAACCTCTTTCATTAGACTACCTTTCCTCACAGACAACACTGAATGGGCACTTAAACAGTACTCAAATCAATCTGCCATTATAACCAAACTAATTGCTTATCTTCGTTTTACACAAACTGCTGCAGGCAATATCATAACAATAGTGAGAACAATCAATGTTCCATACAATAAAACACAACCATTTTGTTAACATTCATGGCTTTTATCATCCCCATACAAACACTTATAATTATCAATTACCTTTTGACATTTGTACTGCAATTATACAACCTCATATAATATATCAATTAATTTGAGAAGCCAAAAGAGAAATAGTTTCTTACCATAATAACATTATAATAAAAAATAAATAAAACGAAATTAAATATAGTTTTCAATTAAGAAGTCAAGATAAGAATTCTATTTACATGTATTCATGTATTAAGAGTTACTTTTATTGGAGATTTTAATATTTTTTGGCTGTCCCAGAGAATCTACACCAATTACATGCTCTTAATTCTCAAAGCTGATCACCTTTGACATTTCATTTGATCTACATTTAATTCATAGCCATGTGAAAAACATGTACCATTTATTATTCCATAATGAAGCATATCTCCAGATGACATACTTTTATTTTTTTTCTTTCTTAAAACTACTTAGCTACTATTCACAGCATCATATAAAACATCACTCATTTCAATTTGGCTTAGTCAGAAGCAAGCAAAAGATTTCTTTTGTGACAAATTAAACAATAGTTCTTTTGAACTGCACTTATTATTAACAGTGTAGCTTGAATCTTCGTCCATGAGACCCCACCCCCTTACATAAACCTTTTTGCAGATACACATTTCAGGGCATGTAAATGGGAGGACAGAATTGTCCAAAATTGTTAGACATATCAGAAAGAGAGAGAGTATAGAGGATTTGTTTTATTGACTTTTTCTTAAGTCTTGGCCAGGGTTAATGGAGAGGTAAACAGAAAAACTCAGTGACCACTTCTGAACAGATGAGACAGACAGCAGTCATGTTCACATCTTAACCCATTCAAATCAATAAGCACTAACTGGTGAGCAATTAACATGCAAACATCATCTGGGCAAACATTGTCAAAACAAGCTCAAGATCCCATCAACAACTGCAGAGTTGCAGAGTTAAGTTAGAGACTTAAGGTCCTAGATCTGGCTACAAACTGAAAAGTTAGACTTAAAGCCCAAGATCTGATGGACCACAAAAATACAAGCCTTAAAAAAATGTATAAAGTCTTGACTGAATCTTCTCACTGAAACCACATAATCAAGATTCAAAAACCAAAAAAAAAATGAAACAACTGATTTTTTTTAATGGATTGATTGATTGATGTTTTACGGCGCACTCCACATTATTACACTTATATGGCGGCGTTGCCAAATTTAGTGGGGGGAGGAAACCGGGCTCTTTACCTGGAGGAAGCCAGAGCTTTAGCGAGTGCCTGGCAACTCTCCTACATATGACGATCAAGACTGAGGGACTATACTGTAGCCGCATCACTGGAAGGTCTGTGAGGGACTAAGTGACTATACTATAGCTGCATCGGTTGAAGGTCTGTATGGGACTGAGGGACTATAATGTAGCCACATCGCTGGAAGGTCTGTGTGGGACTGAGGGACTATACTGTAGCCACATCGCTGGAAGGTCTGCATGGGACTGAGGGACTATACTGTAGCCACATCCCTGGAAGGTCTGTATGGGACTGAGGGACTATACTGTAGCCACATCGCTGGAAGGTCTGTGTGGGACTGAGGGACTATACTGTAGCCACATCACTGGAAGGTCTGTATGGGACTGAGGGACTATACTGTAGCCACATCGCTGGAAGGTCTGTGTGGGACTGAGGGACTATACTGTAGCCACATCGCTGGAAGGTCTGTGTCGGACTGAGGGACTATACTGTAGCCACATCGCTGGAAGGTCTGTGTGGGACTGAGGGACTATACTGTAGCCGCATAGCTGGAAGGTCTGTGTGGGACTGAGGGACGATACTGTAGCCACATCGCTGGAAGGTCTGTGTGGGACTGAGGGACTATACTGTAGCCACATCGCTGGAAGGTCTGTGTGGGACTGAGGGACTATACTGTAGCCGCATAGCTGGAAGGTCTGTGTGGGACTGAGGGACGATACTGTAGCCACATCGCTGGAAGGTCTGTGTGGGACTGAGGGACTATACTGTAGCCACATCGCTGGAAGGTCTGTATGGGACTGAGGGACTATACTGTAACCGACCGAAATGGTAGAATTAACCTCATGCATGCAGCAATGGGAGCTTATGATTATGTTAACAGAGGGGTAATAAATGTCTGCTACAGTATCTATCTCCTTTTTTTAGAGGTACTAAATGGATAAGGCAGTCGGCATTTAGCGCTGGCGACAGGTGCCATATCGACCAGGGTTCCAGTGAGGACAAAGGTTTTATGTTGTGAAAATAGATCTAGACAATCTATTGAAGTTTAACAGTAGAAAGATCTGTCCAAGAATTGTTTAAAATCAAGAATCACAAGACAAGGTTAATAGTCTGGAATGTCAGAAGCTAGACAATTTCACCAGCACCTAAGTAATACTTCAATACTATTGATATAGACACAAATTCAAATATCGATCTGCATTTCATATTCCTATATATATTGCAAATGAGATTGTAGATGAAAACTTTATACAAGTTAGATACATGAAAAGAGAAATAATTATATTTATATGTGGAGACTGCCCAGAGTGTGTTGTGTATAGAAGGAACTCAACGGAGTCTGGTTGAGGGCCAGTATCTTGACCATATCTCTATTCCAATGAGGAAGATGAATAGGACTAGAATGAAAGTTACAATAGTCAGGTATGAGGGCCACACAATAGCCCCATATCTCAATTCCAATTTGTTACCAGAGTTCTGAATGAAGTTAGTGTGTAATTAGATAAAGTCTGATATCCATTGGTCATACAGACAGCCTCTTTTATCTCACCAGCATTCAGCCAGAAAACAACTCTTTTACAACACCAGTCAGTTTCCCTTCAACATTGTCACCTTATCTTTGTTAATTTGAGGGCTGCCCGGAGGGTGTATGTGGTGACTTGAGACAGGGGTAGAGTTGGATCGGACAGCCTCTCAACACCAGGCAAATGAAAGCCTCCTTAAATCTGAATCAATTGGTGTACATTAGTAGTGTGTCAGATCGGCTGGCAAGTGGCAGTCAGCTTTTTGTCTTCCCTATCAGCACCATGAAATCATCCTAAAAGGGACCCTCTGATTCAATGGACTACCTCAACACGGCATAGACAGCTCAAACCACACTTCCTCATTCATCAAGGTAAATATTTCTATTTAAATCAAATTTCAGTGTCATTATATTTTTCTTGAGCATCCAATTAATTTAATTGTTTTTTTCCGTTTAGTTTTTTTTTCTAAGAGCTGTGATTATCTAACTGTACTTCAATAGAGATGAATATCCATTTATGAATTTTAATAATACTGGTATAACACCAACATACATGTATATCCAAACATGGAACTGGCATAGTGCCTTCTCGTCATTAAGTAGAAGCTTATAGATGCAATGAAAGGATTTAAGTTGTCCAATTTGTGTTTTTGTTAATTTTCCAGTGCAGTTTTTCAACTATCAAATATATGTCTTAATCCATGATAAAACATAGAACAGAAAGAAAGCACTGTTCAGAGGTAGCGTTGAACAGTTGGTCTCACGGCTGGCAATCTCATTTTCCAAAGTTTCCAGGAGGCAAGCATGTTGGTTAAATGTGATAGCCCGTACAAGTTTTTTTAATCTGGCCTTTATAGAAAGACAACTAAATAAGGTGAGATCTGTCACATTTTAAGGTAGTTTCTTGTTGCCCCTCAGGGTAAGGAAGAATGTAAAGTCGCCTTCAACATGATTTCAGCTTTATCGTACTGATACCACTCAGGGAGACGTATACCAAATTTTGGTCCGCTGGATTGAAAATATAAAGTAATGACAGAAATATAATATGATAATGCTGATGATAGAAAAAACACACAACTGATTTCCAGAGAACAGAGACATAAATGCTAAGGACATAAACAGTGACATTTTAGGAAAAACTATTGATAAAAGTAAGCACAGCCACTATTGCTCACAAACATTATCCAGTTAATAAAACTGAATCAGCAAGCAATTAAATTTACCAGGGATAGAAAAGGGTGTTGTGTGCATATAAAAGTGTTGATTATCTGGGTTGAAATTGCTTAGCTGTGTACAGCCTCACTTCCAACTTTACGATTTCCTCTAACTTTCCATTACCCTAATGATCCATACTCAATAAAAACGGTTGTAAAATCACCCCTAGTTACTTCACTTCAATATCAACAGTCTACTAAGAGAACTACATAACTGAATCTATAGTATGTTTATCAGGCTCTCCAATTTGTCCCATTAAACTCAATGATTGATAATGACCAAAACCTAAATGACTAATTGATTGATATTTTACACAGCATTCAAGATTATTTTAACAGCGCCATTCAACGAAGCAAGGTAAATAGTATAACTTATCCCACCTCACACTGAATACTTCCTTTTGATTGGTTCTAGCCAGTCACGTGGAGACCTTGTATATTCCATACAGGGCGACTACCATATATGGCTTGTGGCGTCATGTCTAGACACTTGCCAGTTGTGTCTGCTCGTGCCATACATATTAGAAAATAGCTTTCGGAGTTCACTTTCTGCCTTTTATGAAAGCCAATTTTACAAAAGATAAATTCGGCTAAAGCCTCGCCCAATATACTGTTTACTGACCCCATATATTTCTGTATCCTCCCTCGAACAAACCCTTTAACTAATAATACTTAGAGAAAGCTACTGGCATAACATATATAGAGGTATAAATATACAGGTAAAGCCGCTGACCTTATAGACATGAAGACTCCCTGAGCTAACAGACGAGGAGGAAGCCCCAGACATTGCAGACATGGAGGAAACTCTTGACCTTATATGGAGGAAGCTCCTGGCCTGACCTAACATGGAGGAAGCTCCTGACCTAACAAACATGGAGGAAGCTCCTGGCCTGACCTAACATGGGGGAAACTCCTGACCTAACATAGAGGAAGCTCCTGACCTAACATGGGGGAAACTCCTGACCTAACATAGAGGAAGCTCCTGACCTAACATGGAGGAAGCTCCTGACCTAACATGGGGGAAACTCCTGACCTAACATAGAGGAAGCTCCTGACCTAACATGGGGGAAACTCCTGACCTAACATAGAGGAAGCTCCTGACCTAACATAGAGGAAGCTCCTGACCTAACATGGGGGAAACTCCTGACCTAACATAGAGGAAGCTCCTGACCTAACATGGAGGAAGCTCCTGACCTAACATGGGGGAAACTCCTGACCTAACATGGAGGAAGCTCCTGACCTAACATGGGGGAAACTCCTGACCTAACATGGAGGAAGCTCCTGACCTAACAAACATGGAGGAAGCTCCTGGCCTGACCTAACATGGGGGAAACTCCTGACCTAACATAGAGGAAGCTCCTGACCTAACATGGGGGAAACTCCTGACCTAACATAGAGGAAGCTCCTGACCTAACATGGAGGAAGCTCCTGACCTAACATGGGGGAAACTCCTGACCTAACATAGAGGAAGCTCCTGACCTAACATGGGGGAAACTCCTGACCTAACATAGAGGAAGCTCCTGACCTAACATGGAGGAAGCTCCTGACCTAACATGGGGGAAACTCCTGACCTAACATAGAGGAAACTCCTGGCCTAACATGGGGGAAACTCCTGACCTAACAAACATGGAGGAAGCTCCTGACCTAACATGGAGGAAGCTTTTGGATTGACTGACATTGGGGGAAGCTCCTGAATTAACAAACATGGAGGAACCTCCTGTACTGACCTAACATGGGGGGAAAACTCCTGGCCCAGTCAAAAAGAAAACGTTTTTTAATCATGCAGTTGTGTTTTAATTGTTATATAATAAACCTAAAATACATAAACTGGAATACTAAGAATTTCTGATATAATTCTTCCAAATAATGCATGTGAATCTATACTACCTGTAAATATTTATATGTGTTTTCAGTAGCATAAAAAAAGTTCAATGTTTTGTTATACACAGAAACTCATTAAATAACCTATCTTCTTCACATACATATAAAGCCTTACAGTGGATAAATATAAACGCAGAAAGTCACGCAAACATTGCCGCACTTTGATTACAGCCTAAAGATCCAAATCAATAGTAGTAAAATACAAAGTTATGCCACCATATAATGATGCGTGTCCATCAATAAATTCTAGGGTGTTTCTTGATAAACTAGAGGACAGCTGCATGAAACAAACCAAGGTAAATATTATACATAGAATCAACACAATTATACTTGGAGTTCTGATTGTTCTTTATTAGCACTCTAGTCATGCAGATGTTGTTGCCATATTTATGGGTTTGTAGCTTGTCATCAGTTTAAAGGAGTGATAATTTTAACATTCAATAAATCTGAAAATCAAGCACTTTTTGTTCAATACTGAGAATAGTTAATAACCCTCAAAATCACTAGGCAAGCAAAATCATATCTGAAACAATGGCACTGTACCTTTTGCTATAAACTATGTTTGCCCAGTGCCAACATTTATCAAATTTTGTGATAATCAAAGAATTTCTTGAGATTTGAATTTGGTAATTAAGCCGACTTTTAAGGGGACATACTGCCAAACATTGTTAGGATATATCATGGATCTTAGTAGAAGGACAATAATTTTATTTCCTGCTGAACAGTGAAACAGTACATTCAAAAACATTACAAACAGGTGAGAATACATAAGTTAACCTGCTCTCAGGTAGGAAATGTATCATGTATAGACAGATGAACTGGACCAAGTATCACATTCCCTAATCTTAAGTCATCCGCCGCATTATAAAAATAACAAGATATAATCTAAATTTTACGATTTCTCAGCCAAACCTTTTAAGTGGCACGAGCTGCAAAAATGTTGACATTTTCTCGTTGAAACAAAATTTTGTACACGTATGTATCGGCTATTTTTCTCAAGAAGTATAATTTAGAAGCTTTCACAGACCTGTAATGAATGAATGTCTTTGTCGGTTATTTAAATATTGTTTACTTCCATGACTCTATTGTGCCTCGTACAGCAAACTTTCTGCCACAATAGGAATGACAATACCTGGACTGATATTAAGAGGGAACCAAACTATAGATAGATAATGTGGTGGTTGCACCTGGGCCAGTAGGTCTCTGAAACTTTTATGTACAAGCTGTATATAATTAATGAAGAGACAGTTAAAATACAACATGAAACAAATAGCCAGAGGTAAGCTGGTGATATAAAGTCAAATCCTTCCTAGAGTCCAACCCAATATCAAGGTAACAAATCTATTACCAGTCCTTATGAACAAGCTTTAGCTTTCATTTTAATGTGAACATTTGGTTTGAAACAATGGGAGAAAGAACACCTTATGCTGCTTATCTGTTTCCCACCTATATGGTACATGATACTAGTGTGAGTAGGCGGGGTCAATAAGCCACAAGGGAAGGATCCATTTGTTTATTCCTACCAACAATGTCAATAAAGTAACATGGACAGTAAAAAAAGTTGGTAGAAAAACATTTTTGGTTTTAAATATTTGCTAAGCTACAGAGTAAAGGTAGCTTTAGTTTGGCCAATATTATCAAATGCCAGCCTTAGTATGCATCTCCGTTAATTACACAGTTGCATTCTCAAAGTGCTAATACAGTAGATGATTAGTGTTACATGGATATGGTCAGCTGTGAGTGTTTTAAGATGTGTATGTATTGTATATGTAACACAATCAACACGTTTATCAAGCACCTGTTTCTTCTGCAAGGTAAGCTACGTGGAACCTTACATTATAATGATGGGATAATTACACCTACAGGACAACATCTGGGCAATTCTGACATTTTGAAGGCTGATCAATGTAAAATGGATTTCCAACTCACAACACGGGCCTAAAGGGAATGGTTAACTTTGATTGGAGGTGTTTAAAGTGTCCCATGGGAGCTTCCTCGCTATTAAGAAAAGCAAAAGTCTAGAAAAATAGGAGATTGTCCGCCATAATGGTTTATTGAACAGCTTAAGATGAAATTTCACCGATATAGCTTGGGGTGGATATATAATGCTTTATATCTTGATTGGATAAATCAGTTCTAATGATATTGTTGTTTTCTGTTTAGATGGGTAATCATTGTGAGCAATTACTTGGGGCAGTTGTAATCGGTGTTACATTGGGGTATTTGGTAACAGCTCAGAACATGGTCCCGCAGGAGAAGTGTACGCATTGTTGCCGAGGACCCGCAGGTTTACCGGGTATCCCAGGTTCCCCAGGACAAAATGGCCGGCGAGGAAATGATGGAGAGAAGGGTCTTAAAGGAGAAATGGGATTCAGTGGTAAAGATGGCCAAAAAGGTGGGTTTTATTTGTCAAATTTCAATCATTTCTTCAGATCTGCTACATTTCATGCCATATGTTTTTTGGATTAAGATTGTGGCATCTTGATAAAGTGTAAAGAAAACCGAGTTCTGTTCTAGGACAAAAGTAAGAAAAGGTCCATCAACTAAATACATTGAATTGAAGAAAAGCCAAAGATAGACAAAGTATTTCGTTTATAGATGGATTAACAGCTTAAGCTGCCAAAATTTTCAGAAATTCTGATTGTCAAGAGCAGTTGAACATTTGAAATACCTTGAAAAACTAAAAGATTGACATTGAAATAAAAAATTTTGTAAAGCCTGTATGTAACCTGTATAAACCGTGGATATGTGCTTATAACAGACAAAATTCAAATAACCAGGATGTATGAGTACATTTTGGGAGGTTGTGTTGCTTTTAAAACTAACTAAAGGTACATTTGCAAGATTGGCATCAGCAGAAAGCTTTTATTTTGTACTTCTGGATTAATTAGCTAATTCTGTTTCAATGAAATTTTTGCTATAATTGGCAGCTCATGCCACTTTAATGATCACTGCTTTTGCATACAGGTGAAATGGGGCCTGCAGGACCGGCTGGGGAGCCTGGGGCTAGAGGAAAGCGAGGTAGAAAGGGGGATTGTGGACCTAAAGGATCAACAGGTAGTCGAGGGCCTAAAGGTGACAGAGGTTACACAGGCTTTAGTGGCAAAAAAGGTGACCCTGGTATAGCAGCCAAAATCCCCAACAAAGTGGCATTCTCAGCTGCTCGCAGTATGAAACTCGGACCAGTATTTCAGGAAACAACTGTGACATTTGATAAAATCTTTACCAATCTCGGTGACAGCTTTGACGAATATTCCTCTCATTTTGTGTGTAAAATAAATGGAACTTACTTATTCACGACCAGTATGGTAGGTCAATTAAAAGTGGATGCATTTGCTTGGATAATGAAGAACAACAAACATATGGTTCCGGTTCACGGGGACGGCAGGGCGGGACACGGTACAGGAACCAATACAATAATACTTCATATGACAACAGATGATCATCTCTGGATTCAACTTATTAAAGACTCGGCCATACTTAATGACTACTCTACCTTCACAGGCTATATGCTCTACCAGGATTAGTGGAATTTCAGTGGCCATTTGTGAGCAGGTTTCTTGAACTCTGTCAATAATACATGTAGTTGCAGGTACATCCAAAGGGTTAACACTACTTGTGTATTACGTCAAACTTATTAGTGCAACTAATGCATTTAGGTGTATTTGCTCTGCACAGAGCATTATTTAAAGTAAACCAAATGTTACTGTATGTTTTATATAGATTTGGCAAGCCAGGGCCAACTTCATTACCAGCCAGGAAAACTGCAAATGAGCCTCAGAAAATCATTTATCCCACCACTGAATACTTCCTTTTGATTGGTTCCAACCAGCCACATGGAGATCGTGTTTATTCCGTGTATGGCCTAATATTCTAATAATTCATATATTTCCTTATTATACCTCAGAGAAGTTTGTTTGCTATCTGATTGATCAATTGCCATCCGATAAACACTCATATTGCGCGTCCTAGGACACCCGACAAGGTAAAACCTTGTTTTCACACACACGATACGCCATCACAAGAACGTTGTAGGGTGTGCTTGCATCCTGTCACCTTTTGCAACCATTTGGTGCGATTGAATTCATGAGGGATTTGTTGGCTAATTCCATGCGAAAATAAAGCTCTTAGAGAAATTAAAATGGTTATCATGGTTCCTGGAGGGGGAGATCAAAGTATTTACATGATCGGCGTGGTATGTGATTGCGGAGTTATATTCCCCCTTGAACAAACCATGTAACAAATGATTATCTGGCAACATGGTGTGGTAGCAATGTTCTTCAATCCAACAATAAACAGGACAATCTATGTTTGAAGGGCTTATCTTCATATTTGATGTTCATAAAGAGATCTTCCCTAAGCTACCCATACCTATGACAAATAGTACTGAACATGTCAAAACAGAAAAGCTGCCTTTGATACTGGTTATTTTACTTTCTTTTCTTTTGATAACATCAAGATTTATTGAATTAACAATGAAACCTCATATTAGAAAAAGATGCACTACGGTAAATGACGTCCGAATCCGACCGATGCCCGATCCGACCGGCGGCGGAGATCACAGACCATGGTGATTAGCCACCCAGTGAGCTGCCGACACCTGAGCTGACAGTTAGTCAAGCGCCTACATGACCGATAACTTACCGGCTGTCGACGGGTAATGGTGTGTTTCCACGGACCTGCGTTAACGCGTGCGTTGACGGATGCGATTTTCTCCAACGAATGGGAACTACAGAAATACACTGTAGTGTTTCCATGGTCAGTCCGATAGTTTTTAACGCACGCGTTAACGGACAGAGAATGGAGCTCGTCCCATTTTTAACGCATCGGACGAGGGATTTCGCTATTCATGACGTCATTGAAGGGGTTTTCCGACCCTGGTGACCTTTTGCTGTCAGATCGAAATCCACAGAAAACTCCGAGTGAGTTTGTTCACTCATTTTTACTGACTTGGTTTTATGTTGTAAATGTATTTTGTACGAAAAGGCTATGTAGATGTTTACTTATTAACATTCTTTCCCCAAACCGAAAAAAAATGTTGTCAATGATATGACCTTGACTTTTGACCGTAACCATAAGACAGATCGCACTGACAATCGCATGCGTTAACGCAAGTCCGTGGAAACACTTCGCCCTATCCGTTAAACAATCGCATCCGTCAACGCACGCGTTAACGCAGGTCCGTGGAAACACACCATTATGGAGATTTCCGACTTAAAGTAGAAACGTATAGTCCCAAGATGTTGTGCATTAACCATTTTTATTAGATTAGCGAAAAAATAAATACGTGTTAAAAAATCAACCCGAGTTTTGTTTGTTAATGTTTTTCATACCGTCAGCTTATGACCAAGTGTCAAATCTTTCTTTGTCACAACGTCTATGAAAATAATTATTTTGCCGTAAGTAGCGTTTCTGTCTCCAAAATGACTTTGCTGTATACTGACAGCCGTATTTTGGAAATACGGTCGTCAGTATATAGAAAGGAAATCTTTTTGTAGTCAGAAACCCGGACTAAGCTGCAAATCGCTAAATTGCCGTGGTTTCAGTTTACTTTCTCAATACATCGCGGCTTTTGAAGCCTTCGGCGGACAAGATATCGAACATCGGTATTACAAAATAACCACGAGGTGTAAAGATCAAAATTCACGAGTAACATGCACTCGGATCGAGAGATTTTAACTCACAAACTCCTATTCGCTGCAGTCTATACATGTTCTAATTTTAAAACTTCGAGTTCTTGAAAATCACGTAGCTATATTATAGTTTAATATTACTTGAAGTGAAAACCCACGTGGTCTGCGGCAGTTGTATCGATCGCTAAAAAAGGTAGCCATTTGATTGGCTCTTATTTTGATTGACAGGTATGTATAGTCCAATCAGCAACCATAAGACCCAAAAGAAAGCTGAACAGCTCACTCTTGACTGTCAAATATATAAATTTATAAGATATTTTAGGCCTACATGTTTAAACGCCAGCTTATAACAATAAAACATCACAAAATGTCTTTTTCTCGTTCTAATATTTAAAAGCAATTCTCTATGGTTTTAGACGGCGAGTATAATTAAGCAACAACTCATTGAGTCTATGATTACCGATTGTTTTCCTCTCTTGCTGGCGTCGTAAACACTCCCGTGAAGTTGGTAGCTTGGTCGTTCAAATGGCGACGGGAAACAACAGATACGTGTAGGTCTACGTGTAGTTAACCCATGATTAGTATGGTAATGATCGATTATCCTACACGAAGGAATTGTTTTTTTCTGGTGATATAATCGTCCTACAAATATCCAAGCCCAGATTGAGTAAACTGGTGAGCATCACGGCACGACTGAACGATGGCCGCTTCTGTGTCGCCACGTGTGTAGTCACTTTGGTTTCAGATAGAATATCTGTGTTTTTTATATAAATATATAATCAACTAACAAATGAAGTTGGATAGCAGACTACGTGTAGTTTATATATTACTCATAGTGATAGGTTTAGGGCCATACGCACATGTTGTAAGTTGTGTTGGAATCTCAGCCGCAGTGAACATCGAACAATACCGCTCCCTGGGCCGTTTGTGACGAAATTTTTTTTTATGAAATCCGGCATAGGCAGATTTCTCAGCCAACTCGTTTTCGTGGGTCTGCTAATTGATGTTGTTGTTGTACCAAAGTGACAATGAAGATTTGCGTTTAAACTGTAAGGGCAAAAACGCTTCCGTTAAAAGCATGTTTTATTAGCCTAAATAGTCTCATTGAATCGATTTCCAGCCTTGGAAAGATCAAAGGCCAACCAGACTAATCGTTTCACACATCTGCTGATCGCTCTATTCATGCGACTCAACAGGAGGTTGAACCAGACTGCTACTCACTTTGGGTATAAAATCGGTCGGATTCGGACGTCATTTACCGTATGTTATCAATGTAGATCTCAATGGTGGGTTAATGGTGGGTTAATTTAAACAGCTGTCATGGAGCAAGGTTAATGTTTCAGTTGATTTTAAGGTCGAATATAAAGTTTAAAATGAGCATTGTACATAAAATCACCAGCGTGAGAGAGAAAAGATATTTATGTTGTAGCTTAGATGTACATGTAATTCAACAGTTATATGTATGTGGCATGCAGGAAATTACAAGTTATAGATTAAGAATGTATTGTGGAAAGGTATTTTGTAAAATAGTCAATAATATATAAGTTATCATCATTCTTGTTTGCTTTTCCTTGTTATATTGCTTTTCTATGTTATTTGTTAGTTTTGATAGGATATTTTCATTATTATGTAACTGTCACAGTTATCCTGTATTTCACCTGGGAAGGGAGAGGGGAGGGGTTCAAACACTGTTAGTTATGTAATAAATAATTGTAATACAAAAGTTATCATATTGTTAAGTGGTCCTATGTTTTAACCTGTTATTTGTATTTGTAGGATTAAATAAAGTTATATAAAATAATCTTTGTGGTTGTTTATCATATATACATATAAAGGTCTAAATGATATACCTCTTTTTAACACAATTAGGAACTTGTCTCCATGGTTATTTTAGACAAGAAGATTTTCTCTGTGCCCGTGTGTTTTAGTGTTCATAAATATATATCCCATAATCACTACTGTCACGGTGATATTGATGATATCATATATCTGTTATCTCACATACTACTGCCAGGGGTGCATAATGATGATATCATATATCTGGTATCTCACAAACTACTGCCAGGGGTGCATAATGATATCATATATCTGTCATTTCACAAAATACTGTCAGGGGGTGCATAATGATGATATCATATATCTGGTATCTCACAAACTACTGTCGGGGGTGCATAATGATGATATCATATATCTGTTATCTCACTACTGCCAGGGGTGCATAATGATGATATCATATATCTGGTATCTCACAAACTACTGCCAGGGGTGCATAATGATGATATCATATATCTGGTATCTCACAAACTACTGTTAGGGGTGCATAATGATGATATCATATATCTGGTATCTCACTACTGTCAGGGGTGCATAATGATGATATCATATATCTGTTATCTCACTACCGTCAGGGGTGCATAATGATGATATCATATATCTGTTATCTCACAAACTACTGCCAGGGGTGCATAATGATGATATTATATATCTGGTATCTCACAAACTACTGCCATGCAGGGGTGCATAATGATGATATCATATATCTGGTATCTCACAAACTACTGTCAGGGGTGCATAATGATGATATCATATATCTGTTATCTCACAAACTACTGCCAGGGGTGCATAATGATGATATCATATATCTGGTATCTCACAAACTACTGCCATGCAGGGGTGCATAATGATGATATCATATATCTGGTATCTCACAAACTACTGCCAGGGGTGCATAATGATGATATCATATATCTGGTATCTCACTACTGTCAGGGGTGCATAATGATGATATCATATATCTGTCATCTCACTTCTGTCAGGGGGTGCATACTGATGATATCATATATCTGTTATCTCACAAACTACCAATACAATAATACTTCATATGACAACAGATGATCATCTCTGGATTCAACTTATTAAAGACTCGGCCATACTTAATGACTACTCTACCTTCACAGGCTATATGCTCTACCAGGATTAGTGGAATTTCAGAGGCCATTTGTGAGCAGGTTTCTTGAACTCCGTCAATAATACATGCAGTTGCAGGTACATCCAAAGGGTTAACACTACTTGTGTATTACGTCAAACTTATTAGTGCAACTAATGCATTTAGGTGTATTTGCTCTGCACAGAGCATTATTTAAAGTAAACCAAATGTTACTGTATGTTTTATATAGATTTGGCAAGCCAGGGCCGACTTCATTACCAGCCAGGAAAACTGCAAATGAGCCTCAGAAAATCATTTATCCCACCACTGAATACTTCCTTTTGATTGGTTCCAACCAGCCACATGGAGATCGTGTTTATTCCGTGTATGGCCTAAAATTCCAATAATTCATATATTTCCTTATTATACCTCAGAGAAGTTTGTTTGCTATCTGATTGATCAATTGCCATCCGATAAACACTCATATTGCGCGTCCTAGGACACCCAACAAGGTAAAACCTTGTTTTCACACACACGATACGCCATCACAAGAACGTTGTAGGGTGTGCTTGCATCCTGTCACCTTTTGCAACCATTTGGTGCGATTGAATTCGTGAGGGATTTGTTGGCTAATTCCATGCGAAAATAAAGCTATTAGAGAAATTAAAATGGTTATCATGGTTCCTGGAGGGGGAGATCAAAGTATTTATATGATCGGCGTGGTATGTGATTGCGGAGTTATATTCCCCCTTGAACAAACCATGTAACAAATGATTATCTGGCAACATGGTGTGGTAGCAATGTTCTTCAATCCAACAATAAACAGGACAATCTATGTTTGAAGGGCTTATCTTCATATTTGATGTTCATAAAGAGATCTTCCCTAAGCTACCCATACCTATGACAAATAGTACTGAACATGTCAAAACAGAAAAGCTGCCATTGATACTGGTTATTTTACTTTCTTTTCTTTTGATAACATCAAGGTTTATTGTATTAACAATGAAACATCATATTAGAAAAAGATGCACTATGTTATCAATGTAGATCTCAATGGTGGGTTAATTTAAACAGCTGTCATGGAACAAGGTTAATGTTTCACATGATTTTAAGGTCGAATATAAAGTTTAAAATGAGCATTGTACATAAAATCACCAGCGTGAGAGAGAAAAGATATTTATGTTGTAGCTTAGATGTAATTCAACAGTTATATGTATGTGACATGCAGGAAATTACACGTTATAGAGTAAGAATGTATTGTGGAAAGGTATTTTGTAAAATAGTCAATAATATAAGTTATCCGAGTTGATCATCATTCTTGTTTGCTTTTCCTTGTTATATTGCTTTTCTATGTTACATGTATTTGTTAGTTTTGATAGGATATTTTCATTATTATGTAACTGTCACAGTTATCTTGCATTTCATCTGGGAAAGGAGAGGGGAGGGGTTCAAACTCTGTTAGTTACATAATATAGTAATTGTAATACTAAAATTATCATATTGTTAGGTGGTTCTATGTTTAACCTGTTATTTGTATTTGTAGGATTAAATAAAGTTATATAAAATAATCTTTATGGTTGTTCATCATATATCCCATAATTACTACTGCCAGGGGTGCATAATGATGATATCATATATCTGTTATCTCACTACTGCCAGGGGTGCATAATGATGATATCATATATCTGTTATCTCACAAACTACTGTCAGGGGTGCATAATGATGATATCATATATCTGTTATCTCACTACTGTCAGGGGTGCATAATGATGATATCATATATCTGTTATCTCACTACTGTCAGGGGTGCATAATGATGATATCATATATCTGTTATCTCACTACTGTCAGGGGTGCATAATGATGATATCATATATCTGTTATCTCACAAACTACTGTCACGGGATGCATAATGATGATATAATATATCTGTTATCTCACTACTGTCAGGGGTGCATAATGATGATATGATTTATCATACATCTGTTATCTCACAAACTACTGTCATGGGATGCATAATGATGATATAATATATCTGTTATCTCACAAACTACTGTCAGGGGTGCATAATGATGATATCATATATCTGTTATCTCACAAACTACTGTCACGGGATGCATAATGATGATATAATATATCTGTTATCTCACTACTGTCAGGGGTGCATAATGATGATATCATATATCTGTTATCTCACAAACTACTGTCACGGGATGCATAATGATGATTTATTATATCTGTTATCTCACTACTGTCAGGGGTGCATAATTATGATATCATATATCTGTTATCTCACAAACTACTGTCGCGGGATGCATAATGATGATATAATATATCTGGTATCTCACAAACTACTGTCAGGGGTACATAATGATGATATTTCATTTTTTCATTTCATTTCATTTATTCACCATAAAAATTAACATTAAATACATGATTTCCTTTGGTGTATAGATAGGCGGGAACTTGTTCTATCCCAAAATTTGTGAGGTTTTTAACAGTAAATTATAATATAATATGGCGGAAATTAGATGAGATGCTTTTGGAAGAACGTATGTACATGTACCTTTAGTATATAATAACAGTGCTATGGTTTACGAGGAGAGTAAATATTGTTTTAATTTGGTTTTAAAGAGAGATGTTGATGGTATAGATTTCAGGTGATCGGGCAGTTTATTCCACTCTCGAGGACTTTTAATTTTTATCGTATGCAGAGATAGGTTGCTGTTGTAGAATGGTCTGTAGAGGTTGTAGTTACGTGATCTTGTAGAGTATTGATGAATATCAGATTGCCGAGAGAATAGTGTTTGCTGAGACAAGGGTAAACGGAAAGGATGATGTATGAAGTTATGAGCAATGAGTAAAGAGGATAGATCATTAAGCTGATAGATGTCTAATATTTTAAGGCTTAGGAAGATAGGATAAGTTGGGGAGAGCCTATGAGAGTAAGTAATGATACGGATAGCTTTTTTTTGGAGGACGAGGAGAGATTGTAGCTTGCTTTTATAGGTGTTACCCCACAAAGCATTGGCATAGGTCAGGTATGGTGATATTAGGGCATGATAGAGGATGACAAGAGTGTGTTTATTAAGACTACTTCTGACATGTCTGATGATCCCAATATTGCGCGATATTTTTTTAGAAATGTAATTAATATGAGATGTCCATGACAGTTTTTCGTTAAAAATGATACCTAAGAATTTAAACTCTGTAACTTTTTCAATTGTAGTATTATTAAGAACTATATCAGAATGTATATGTGGTAATTTCCGACCGGGACTTATAATCATATATTTAGTTTTTAGAGTATTTAAGGACAGTTGATTTGCTTCGAGCCAGAGTTGAATATTTTTGAGTTCATCATTCATGGTGGATACTGCGTCATGCAGATTATCAGATGAGTAAAACACACTGGTGTCATCTGCAAAAAGGATGAAATTTAGGAGTGATGAACAGGAAACTATGTCATTTATGTATATGAGAAAGAGAATTGGACCAAGAATGGAACCCTGGGGAACACCCGTAGAAATAGAAGAAAAGGAAGAAAGAGAACCATTATAGTTCACTACTTGTTGTCTGTTAGAAAGGTAGTCGCGAAACCAAGGAGAATGAAAACCGTAATGCTGCAACTTAAAAGATAAAATATCAATGTCAACAGTGTCAAAAGCTTTAGAGAGATCAAGAAAGGTTACTATGTTGTAGAGGTTATTATCTTTTGTTTGTACTAGTTTATGGTATAAAGAGGATGCTGCAGAAAGAGTAGAATGGTTGGATCGAAAGCCATGCTGATTGGAAGAAAGTATATGATTTATTTTAAGATGCTCTAAAACCATATCGCATGCAAGCCTTTCTATGATTTTACTAAATGATGGTAAGACAGATATAGGGCGATAGTTTTGCATGAGTTGGGCGTCCCCCGCTTTAAAGATAGGTGATACTTTGGCAATTTTTAGTGAGTTAGGAACAGAACCAGATAAGAAAGAGAGATTGATGATATGAGTAAGAGGTGCGGAGATGAGATGAGAAACGAGTTTAAGTGAAGATACCGCAATTCCGTCCAGTCCTGCAGCAGCAGACTTGAGATTATCAATGGTGGATTGTACGTCAGAAGGGGTTACTGTTTTAAATTGAAAGTTGGTGTCGGGTTTTTCGGGTAAGTAATCAGTAATTTTTGTTCTAGGTTTGGGTATCTGTGATTTTAGGTTATCTGCAGCTGTTGTAAAGTATTCGTTAAATGTATTGGCTATTTTGGTTTTGTTTGAGATTTCGTTGTCATCTATATGGAATGTATCGGGCAGTGGGGAGTGTTTTTTTCGTTGCAGGAGTTGATTTAATACTTTCCATGTTTCTTTGATGTTATTGTTCGACCTATTAAATTGATCTTCAAAGTATGCTTTTCGTGAGTTTGTTAACAATTTGTTCAATTTATTTCGAAATGAGCGGTATTTCTGTTTAGTTATAGGGTTATTGGTAATCAGTTGTTCACGATAAAGTTTATTTTTACTATGAATAGATTTGAGTATGGCCAGGGTTTTATAATGGGGCATTTTGGAAGGGTTGTAGTAGATAAAGGAAAAGAGGAGTTGTATATGGAGGTGAAAACATCATTGAATGACGCAAAAGCGTCGTCAACGTTGTCTTTGGTCATGACACTGCTCCAGTTTGTATTTTGGATTGTTTCCTTAAATCTAGTTTTGTGTTGGTCAGTCATTTTACGAAATGCTATTTTTTTATCAATTTGTTTTGGTGGAAAAGAACTCGATGTAGATGTATGAACGTGAATAATGGGGAAATGATCGGTGATGTCAGTAAGTAATAAAGCAGAAAGAGGGTGATCTTCGTGAAAAGGTGGCAGAACTATGTGTTACGCGGGTGGGTTTAGTTATGTGAGGGAAAAAATAATGGCATTTCATGAGGTTAAGGAAGTCTTGAGACGGGGTATGGTCATTAGTTTTAAATAGGTCGATATTGAAGTCTCCCAGGAGTATACACTTACGTGAAGATGGAATTTGTTGCAGGGTGTTAAATAGATGGTCATTAAAGGAATTTATGTCTTTCCCAGGTGGTCGGTATACGATTCCAACAATATATGTTGTATTAGAGTGGATAATTTCTACAAAGAGTGTTTCGCAGTTGTCATCGTTTTGGTTGAATGAAAGATCATCTCTAACTCTGCAGGACTGAACAGAGTTACTGACAAAGAGATTGACACCACCCCCTTGCCTGTTTGTCCTAGATCGAGAATAAGATGTAAAGCCGGGGAATTGATGAAGATGTTCAGTGGAAGGATTCAGCCAGCTTTCAGAAAAACCTAGAACTGTAAAAGTATGATTGAGATTGTTTAACAGGCCAGATATTTCATCAAAGTGTTTATTTAAACTTCGTGCATTCATGTGAAAAATAGAAAATTGTTCAGATTTTGAGTCAGAAGATGAAAGTTTGTGTTTTAGAGAGGATTCTGAAAAGTAATTTGATTGTTGTGAATTTATTACGGACCAGTGTTGTTGTTCATGTTCATTGTCGTCTGTCGGAGTCTTACAGTCATCTATTGTATTAAGTTCAACTGGATTAAAACACATATTTTCTATAAGTTGCATATCTATATAGTTGGCAACAGGGGGTGGTGTAATCATGGGGGATAATTCAGTCATGTCATGAAAAGGTAGGAATTCAAAGAGATTGAGAGTGTCTTGGCCCTCGAGAGTGGATGCATCAACATATAAGGTAGACATAGTTTACAAACAGGTGGAAGCACGGTATCACATGGTTAATAGTCACATAAGACGGCACATAGTATGATACAAAAATAAAAAAACTGAAAAGACAAAATATACATATAACAATCATTATGTTAAAGTATATACAATAGGACATAGGGTTGGTTGCTTTTTTCCCTTCTTTTTTTTGTTCCGATCATATAATATGTATTATTCAGTTTGTAATAAAAAATAATGAAGTGGGTTGGTCTCACTATTTCAGTTGCATTTGGCAATAGTGGGAAGAAAGGAATGGATGTATGGTGAGCAAAAAGGTTCATGTTAGACTGAACAATTAAATCAGTCAGAGAGAAAAAAAACTGGAAAAAATCATCAGGAATGACCACAAGAACGGGAAATATAAAAGACATTTAGGGCCGGAGACATAAGATTCTAAGAATAAACATAGACATTTAGGACAGGGGACATTTATAAGTTACTAAGAATAAAAATAGACATTTAGGACAGGGGACATAAGTTACTAAGAATAAAAATAGACATTTAGGACAGGTACATAAGTGACTCAGAATAAAAATAGACATTTAGGAAAGGGGACATAAATTACTAGACATAGTTAGTCTAAATCACTTTACATACACACATCTGTATATATAACATATATCTGTTATCTCACAAACTACTGTCAGGGTGCATAATAATGATATCATATATCTGGTATCTCACAAACTACTGCCAGGGTGCATAATAATGATATCATATATCTGGTATCTCACAAACTACTGTAAGGGTGCATAATAATGATATCATATATCTGGTATCTCACAAACTACTGCCAGGGGTACATAATGATGATATCATATATCTGTTATCTCACTACTGCCAGGGGTGCATAATGATGATGTCAGGGGTGCATAATGATGATATCATATATCTGTTATCTCACAAACTACTGTCAGGGGTACATAATGATGATATCATATATCTGTTATCTCACAAACTACTGTCAGGGGTGCATAATGACGATATCATATATCTGTTATCTCACTACTGCCAGGGGTGCATAATGATGATGTCAGGGGTGCATAATGATGATATCATATATCTGTTATCTCACAAACTACTGTCAGGGGTACATAATGATGATATCATATATCTGTTATCTCACAAACTACTGTCAGGGGTACATAATGATGATATCATATATCTGTTATCTCACAAACTACTGTCAGGGGTGCATAATGGTGATATCATATATCTGTTATCTCACAAACTACTGTCAGGGGTGCATAATGATGATATCATATATCTGTTATCTCACAAACTACGGTCAGGGGTACATAATGATGATATCATATATCTGTTATCTCACAAACTACTGTCAGGGTGCATAATGATGATATCATATATCTGTTATCTCACAAACTACTGTCAGGGGTGCAAACTGATGATATCATATATCTGTTACAGTGGTGGAACTTAACGCTTGCCCGCTTGCCAAATGCAAGCAAAGTCAGTGTCGGGCAAGCTAATAACGTCAATCGCTTGCCCGCGAGCGCAAGTGGATTTCAGATTCTAGAAAAAAAAATCCTGCCAACGAACAATAAACTCACATAAAAATTCTTGTCGTTGCCGCAAATATATCAAAGTTTGTTTTCATTCGTAAACCGTGCAGCGCAAACGCAAGTTTCCGGGTGTGCGCAGTCGACTATTTCGCAGTGTAAAATCTCCCACATTCGGACGAACTCATTATTGACTTTACACAGCTATTAGGCTGTTGGCTCTCCTCCGTTCGTGGAGAGTGCGCCAGCTAGAAAATCTTGCCGAAAGACAATCACGGGTGTCAAACAATTTTTAAAACGATTTTTTACTAATTATCAGGCAAAACCAAAGGCAAGTCCTCCCTCTACTTCTTCCTCAGAGAAAAATAAACTGTACAATAGCACTAAAAGATCAAGGAATTTTGTAAACGCATGGAGAGAAGAATTTTCGCTGGCTACGCAAATAACAATCGAGCGTACGAATAATTATAGATTTTGCACGATCTTGCGATTCTTGCGGCTCTTAATGAAAAAGAAACCTCACGCCTTGTCAGTTGATTCAGAAATTCGTTTGCAATTCTCAAACATGGAAAGCCATGGATGGATTACGAATTTCTCTGTCGGCTAGATTCAATTAAAGGGGTAGATGTGGGCCAGACGTAGGCCCCTATCTAAAAAAGTTTTTTTGCCAATTTTGGAGTCAGACACGGACTACGGTAGTTGTTAATGTTAGTATGTTGTATCGTTTTCAAATTAAAACATACATTATAGAATTTAGAAAAGCAAACAATATGTCCACTAGTTTCATTTCATGTAAATTTACCATCAATGGTATGCACCTTGTCACTGCTACGAGAAGTGTGTTTTGAAGCATAGAACTAAAAGTTAAACATGCACTTTCTAAATTCTATCTTTTGAAGTCTCTCGTATTTCAACTATAAATCTCCACAACAAAATGTCTTGTCAACGGTCTTGTGTGATTGACAACTAATTCATTTGTTACATTAACCAATCAAAACAGCAGA
Source organism: Lepidochitona cinerea (assembly GCA_963971465.1). NCBI lineage: Eukaryota > Metazoa > Mollusca > Polyplacophora > Chitonida > Tonicellidae > Lepidochitona > Lepidochitona cinerea. The sequence continues at coordinate 7,026,426 of OZ020551.1, forward strand.
GACGATTACTGCTCATTACTATTCAGGAATTGTTCTTACATTAGCTTTTAAAAGTAACAAGCCTAAGCATGTGATCAACCAATCCACAACGGCTTCGCTTAGAGATACAGTGCACCTAACAAGTGGCACCGGTAGTTCATAGAATGCCTTGGAATTTCCCTTGTCCGACATGCTTCGAGTACAGGATTTCTTTTAGGGGTACGTGTGGTTAAAATAGCAATTTTTAGCACCAGGCGTTAAAGTTAGGTGGAAAATTATATAAATAAAAGTTAAACATGATCCTACATGTCTTGATTTCTCATTTGCCGCACACGGCGAAAAAAAATGGTGGCCATCGACACCCCCCCCCCCCCCTCATTAATGTTTGACCATGTTGAGTTTTTACTAGGACATGTATACAAATTAACACATGAAATGGCAAGTGATTTTGACTGCGGGCAAGCTGATTTTGTGACTCACTTGCCCTGATGGCAAGCACTGAAAAAAGTTAAGTTACACCACTGTCATATATCTGTTACCTCACAAACTACTGCCAGGGTGCATAATGATGATATCATATATCTGTTATCTTACAAACTACTGTCAGGGGTACATAATGGTGATATCATAGATCTGTTACCTCACTACTGTATGGGTTACATAATGATATCATAGATCTGTTATCCCACTACTGTCTGGGGTACATAATGATATCATATATATGTTATCTCACAAACCACTGTCAGGGGTACATAATGATGATATCATATATCTGTTACCTCACAAACTACTGCCAGGGTGCATAATGATGATATCATATATCTGTTATCTCACAAACTACTGTCAGGGGTACATAATGATGATATCATATATCTGTTACCTCACAAACTACTGTCACAGGATGCATAATGATGATATCATATATCTGTTATCTCACTACTGTCAGGGGTGCATAATGATGATATCATATATATGTTATCTCACTACTGTCAGGGGTGCATAATGATGATATCATATATATGTTATCTCACAAACTACTGTCAGGGGTACATAATGATGATAACATATATCTGTTATCTAACAAACTACTGTCAGGGGTGCATAATGATGATATCATATATCTGTTATCTAACAAACTACTGTCAGGGGTGCATAATGATGATATCATATATCTGTTATCTAACAAACTACTGTCAGGGGTGCATAATGATGATATCATATATCTGTTATCTAACAAACTACTGTCAGGGGTGCATACTGATGATATCATATATCTGTTATCTAACAAACTACTGTCAGGGGTACATAATGATGATATCATATATCTGTTATCTAACAAACTACTGTCAGGGGTGCATAATGATGATATCATATATCTGTTATCTCACTACTGTCAGGGGTGCATAATGATGATATCATATATCTGTTACCTCACTACTGTATGGGTTACATAATGATATCATAGATCTGTTACCTCACTACTGTATGGGTTACATAATGATATCATAGATCTGTTATCCCACTACTGTCTGGGGTACATAATGATATCATATATATGTTATCTCACAAACTACTGTCAGGGGTACATAATGATGATATCATATATCTGTTACCTCACAAACTACTGTCAGGGGTACATAATGGTGATATCATAGATCTGTTACCTCACTACTGTATGGGTTACATAATGATATCATAGATCTGTTATCCCACTACTGTCTGGGGTACATAATGATATCATATATATGTTATCTCACAAACTACTGTCAGGGGTACATAATGATGATATCATATATCTGTTACCTCACAAACTACTGCCAGGGTGCATAATGATGATATCATATATCTGTTATCTCACAAACTACTGTCAGGGGTACATAATGATGATATCATATATCTGTTACCTCACAAACTACTGTCAGGGGTGCATAATGATGATATCATATATATGTTATCTCACAAACTACTGTCAGGGGTACATAATGATGATAACATATATCTGTTATCTAACAAACTACTGTCAGGGGTGCATAATGATGATATCATATATCTGTTATCTAACAAACTACTGTCAGGGGTGCATAATGATGATATCATATATCTGTTATCTAACAAACTACTGTCAGGGGTGCATAATGATGATATCATATATCTGTTATCTAACAAACTACTGTCAGGGGTGCATACTGATGATATCATATATCTGTTATCTAACAAACTACTGTCAGGGGTACATAATGATGATATCATATATATGTTATCTAACAAACTACTGTCAGGGGTGCATAATGATGATATCATATATCTGTTATCTCACTACTGTCAGGGGTGCATAATGATGATATCATATATCTGTTACCTCACTACTGTATGGGTTACATAATGATATCATAGATCTGTTACCTCACTACTGTATGGGTTACATAATGATATCATAGATCTGTTATCCCACTACTGTCTGGGGTACATAATGATATCATATATATGTTATCTCACAAACTACTGTCAGGGGTACATAATGATGATATCATATATCTGTTACCTCACAAACTACTGTCAGGGGTACATAATGATGATATCATATATCTGTTACCTCACAAACTACTGTCAGGGGTACATAATGGTGATATCATATATCTGTTACCTCACAAACTACTGCCAGGGTGCATAATGATGATATCATATATCTGTTATCTCACAAACTACTGTCAGGGGTACATAATGATGATATCATATATCTGTTACCTCACAAACTACTGTCACGGGATGCATAATGATGATATCATATATCTGTTATCTCACTACTGTCAGGGGTACATAATGGTGATATCATATATATGTTATCTCACAAACTACTGTCAGGGGTACATAATGATGATATCATATATCTGTTACCTCACTACTGTCAGGGGTGCATAATGATCATATCATATATATGTTATCTCACTACTGTCAGGGGTGCATAATGATGATATCATATATATGTTATCTCACAAACTACTGTCAGGGGTACATAATGATGATATCATATATCTGTTATCTCACAAACTACTGTCAGGGTGCATAATAATGATATCATATATCTGGTATCTCACAAACTACTGTCAGGGTGCATAATAATGATATCATATATCTGGTATCTCACAAACTACTGTCAGGGTGCATAATAATGATATCATATATCTGGTATCTCACAAACTACTGCCAGGGGTACATAATGATGATATCATATATCTGTTACCTCACAAACTACTGTCACGGGATGCATAATGATGATATCATATATCTGTTATCTCACTACTGTCAGGGGTACATAATGGTGATATCATATATATGTTATCTCACAAACTACTGTCAGGGGTACATAATGATGATATCATATATCTGTTACCTCACTACTGTCAGGGGTGCATAATGATGATATCATATATATGTTATCTCACTACTGTCAGGGGTGCATAATGATGATATCATATATATGTTATCTCACAAACTACTGTCAGGGGTACATAATGATGATATCATATATCTGTTATCTCACAAACTACTGTCAGGGGTACATAATGGTGATATCATATATCTGTTACCTCACAAACTACTGCCAGGGTGCATAATGATGATATCATATATCTGTTACCTCACAAACTACTGTCAGGGGTACATAATGGTGATATCATAGATCTGTTATCTCACTACTGTCTGGGGTACATAATGATATATATCTGTTATCTCACAAACTACTGTCAGGGGTGCATAATGATGATATCATATATCTGTTATCTTACAAACTACTGTCAGGGGTACATAATGGTGATATCATAGATCTGTTATCTCACTACTGTCTGGGGTACATAATGATATCATATATCTGTTATCTCACAAACTACTGCCAGGGGTGCTTAATGATGATATCATATATCTGTTATCTTACTACTGTCAGGGTTGCATACTGATGATATCATATATCTGGTATCTCACAAACTACTGTCAGGGGTGCATAATGATGATATCATATATCTATTATCTCACTACTGTCAGGGGTGCATAATGATGATATAATATATATTTCCATCATTAAATATATCAACCTTATGGACAGCTGAATAGTAAGGTTTCAAATTACTTCACAAAGTATTAAGCAACATACCAATAGAAGAGGATAAGAGCAAAATTTTAGGGTCTGCAAAAACATAGGGCAACAACTGAGGAAAAAATATAAATATCACAGAGGAAAAAGTTAATGGCATAAATTTCAAATTTTTCACTTGATTGCCATATGCGGAAGAGTTGTCACCTACTCGCCGAAGATCAGGGCTTTCCTCTCGGCAAAGAACCCAGTTTCCTCCCCCACTAAACCTGGCAAAGCCGCCATATAAGCGAAATATTCTTCAGTATGGCGCAAAACATCAATCAATCAAAATTTTACAAGAGATACGGTCACGAGAAAAGAAATAGGCAAAATTTGACCAAGGCCAAAAACTCTGAAAATATCAACATCATTGGGGAAAATAGTAACATTGGAAAACTTTGTGGTGGTGAGTATAAAATAACCAAGTTTCAAACCAATTATCACAACTTTACAAGAGATATGGTCTAGAAAGGAGCCAGATTTTATGACTTCCAGAAACTAAAGGCAATATGTCTAACGATATTAAGATCACAGAGGATGATACTGCACAACTACTTGGAGTTTATCGCACCTCACACTGAATACTTTCTTTCGATTGGTTCAAACCTGTCACGTGGAGACCCTGTATATTCCATATTACGTCAACGTGCAGATCCATACAGGGCGACTACCATATATGCATGTGATGTCATGTCGAGACTTGCCAGTCATGTCTGCACATGCGATAGAAAATAGCATCATTCTGAGTTCACATTCCACAGTCAATTTTAAGAAAGAATATCATACAATTTAGGTCTTTTATTGTCTCACCCAATATTTGTTAACTGACCCCATATACATGTATTTCCGTATCCCCCCTCGAACAAACCCTGTAACTAATAATATACATGTACCAGCTAAATTTCAAATTAATGTTCAAACTATTAAACAAGATATGACCAGAACATATCAGCAAAATGTGACAGTTTGTCTAAACTATAAAGGGCGATAACTCCATAGGGCCAGGGGGGGGGGGGATCATATATAAATCAAAAACTCACCCAGTATTTGTTTTTTTATCGTCTGGTTTCTTGTCGTCAGCAGGTGTTTTGTTTGTATCTTTGGTTGATGGCTTACTGTCCTTCTCACATGATTCAGTTTTTTTAACACTTTCTGCTTTGTCTGTATTTTTTGGACTCTTTCCATGTTTTCCTTTTTTATCTTTGGACTGACTTTTCTTGGATGTTTTTGGAGCTGTAAACAAATATAACAGTTTTCTTACACTGATGAAGAGATGGCTTAAAATACTGATACGGTGGCAGGACATTTGTAAGGATTTGAGAGGGGAAGATATGTCATTCAGGGAAGTAGGTAACACTCAAAAGTTACAAATAACCCTGAACTCTGACCAGATCTTTCTTTAACTTGCTAGATGGTTGCTAGAAGGTTAAGGGCCTCAGTGGTCTCATTGATGCGTCCCTGTTTCGAATACCACTCAGACCAAATATTATATAAAAAGTTGCCAGGTACTTACTGTTTCCTCTGAGCAAAGAGTCTGTTTTCCTCCCCTACTAAACCTGGCAATGCTGCCATATAAGAGAAATAATCTTCAGTGTGGTGTAAAACATCAATCAATCAATCATTAAAAGAATAATAATGACAAGTAATAAAGATAATATAATGCTGGATTGACACTTTCAGGCTGACCATACCGAATATATACTGACAGATCTGACTAATAATGCCACTTAACATTTCACCAATATGACAGAATTTGATACATAAGTTAAGTTTACAGCCACAAACATTTGGACTTCAATAAAACCCTACAATGAGGTATAAAATCAAGTTAGGCACATCTGAAAAGTGTTTTTAATAAATAACACATAACCTTAAACTTTGCTTCAGTTTTTCAAGGTTGGCAATCTACATTTGTTTAAAAAGTCAGCATTTTTCCAACTCACTAATACACATGAATAAATAAGTTTTGGTTCATATGGGGCAATTTGATTGAACAATATAAAGCCATATAAAATATAATTTTATCTGAAGCATCCAAAATTACCTGTATGAAGAGATACTTACAAAAGAAATTATTCATAGCAGGTTTCTTTTCTTCTTTCATGGGCTCCTCTTTTTCCTTTAAACTTTCTGAAACAGTTGTTAAGTTACTTCATATATCTTTAACATATGCTAACAAATAACTAGACATAACTGAGATACCCCCCGCTCTGCAAGAAAAGTCGGCAATGTAAGGGGCATAACTCTTGAAAAAAACATCCGAGCGCGTTGATTTTCAATAGGCTTCTTGTACTTGCTGTATTAAACAAATATGTGAAGTTTCAAAGTTGTAAGTTAAAGACTTTTTTAGATAATGTGTTTACAAGGACCAATGGACAGACGGACGACGGAGGCAACGACAATACCCTTCGGGCAAAATTTGCCCGAGGGGTAAAAAACTATGTTAATGTAAGTCTAGGAGAATGATTGAACAGCATAGCAAATTTACGAACTCTGCATGGTCATCTTTTTGTAACTGCAACTGTAAGCAAGACGGAGAAGCGGGAAAGGATAGCCCCTTATCCATGATAAGCAAGCTTTATAGAGTACAACAATATGCACATAGGATGATATGTATATGCACATGTATGATAAAGATGGAGAAACAGCACCAAGAGGAGGAGACACATGAATTGGGCATGATTTAATGCTACGTCTGTGACAAATGATGGAGTAAGACAAAATATCATGCAAAATACTCCTTGCTGGTCATGTTTAGTTAGCATCGACAACAAGAAAGTAGACTATGAGGCTGCTTGCTGATCATGTTACCAGCACTCACTACGAGGAAGTAGGCTATCAAGAGTGCCACAAGCACAATAATGAAACATGCAGGCTTATATGACAAGCACAGCAACTACCGTACAACTGTACAATGGGACAAAATTGTGTCTACAAACAAATGTATGAACAGACAAATGGCAGAACAGAGAAATGTCAAAAGGAGTCCAAAATGTCATAAATATGTAAAAATATCTATTTTGGACAAAACTGTGTCTATGGACGGACGGACGGACGGACAGACAGAGGGAACAACGATTGGACGGATGTATGAGCGTAAATACACACTTCATGGCAGTAGAAGGGGGGGGGGGGGGGGGGAAGGTAGGGGCGATAACACGATAACCCTGTCTTCATATGGAATGAGACCCCAAAAATGGCAAAGTCCTATAAGTCAAAAATGTCATAAAAATGTGAAAAAAGGAGATATCCTGTAAGTTGGGCATGCACATCTACATACCATTGGTAACATATTTGTGAAATTTCATTGAAATCAAAGCAAAATCTTAGGAGGAGTAGTCCGGACAAACAAAAATGGCAAAGTTCTATAAGTCAAAAAGGTCATAAAAATGTGAAAAAAGGAAATATCATCCTGTAAGTTGGGCATGCACATCTACATACCATTGGTAACATATTTGTGAAATTTCATTGAAATCAAAGCAAAATCTTAAGAGGAGTAGTCCGGACAAAATTGTGTCTACAGACAGACAGACGGACGGACAAGCCGATTCCAGTATACCCCCCCCTAACTTCGTTGCGGGGGGTATAATGAGAGGATAACTACATGTATATTGATTTTCATCATCCAAGGTAGAAGACCGGTTTCCTCCAGGTACTGGACCCAGTTTCTTCTCTTACTTTACCTGCCAAACTGCAATATGAGGTGTAACATAAAATAGCAATCTAAATCAATCTATTCCCAGTGTGATTGTTCACTTTTTTACCTTTATTGTCCATCAGTTTTGTTGAACTTTCTTCAGGTTCCTTTTGATCGGTTTCTTCGTTTGTATCCATACACACTTCCTTCTGATAAAAAAGGAGTTCACGTTTTGTACATGAAGATTACCATTTATGCAAGCCTTAAGTTAGCAATTTAACATATCAGAAGGAGTTCAAGTTTTGTACATGAAGATTACCATTTATTCAAGCTCTACGTTAGCAAATTAACTTAAGGCCAAAACAACGAGCTTACGAACTGTAGATAAGAATTAAAATGTTGTACTTTTCTTATCTTATATATCTTTTTATTTATGATGATACGATTAGGAATATTTAGATTAACTTCTCCTTTCAAACAATGCCAAATTCTTGCAGTTTCTTTAATTTTGATCAAATTCTTGAAAAGTCTTCTTTTCAAAAAATAGTTTAATCCATGGATAGATGTCTGATTCTATACTCCAGATTATTTCACTTATATGGGTGCAATGCATGGTTCAATGAAAACTCATTTAGATTTTCTTCTCCATTTTTGTGACCAACTGTGTCACGGAGGTTCCCCAGCAATCTACATATGTAAAGTGTTCATACAAAACACAAACCTTAACGATCTTTTCTTCCCCATCTTCTAATTCTGCTTCCTCATTCCCAATAAGTTTGGTTTTGTTTTCCTCTGCCTCTTGGTTGCCTACATCCTCCTGTTTCAATTCCTTTGTTTCCCCGTTCTCCTCAACTTGAGGCTTTTCTTCTTTCTCTGCCATTTCTAGTTTCATTTTCTTTGGCTCCTGTTTAGGAGAGGGTTTAGGAGAACTTGTTACTTCCACTTTTCGTTTTGTACCAGAACCCATACTTTTACGAGCTTCAAGTAAAATAGACCAAATTTACTATTTAAATCAAAGTTTTCGAAGTAGGTATAAGCATACATAGAAAAAAGTGTTGCACCCCAAATGAAAATGGTTCATTATAAATCTAAATCAAAACTGTAGTAATTCAATTGAGGTATTAGGAACATAATCACAAATATAGCAATCCTGAACTACAAAGAATGCAACATGAATTTTACAAAATAGTTTAAAAAGTTGAGAAATATCAGCCTAACTCCTTCACTATTTTACCCAAACGTACGTTATTTTATTTACAGATATACACCCGTGCAGGGAAATGAAAGGTAGGCTGACAGAGCGAGTTAAGCCACCAGCGGGGAGGAAGTCTCGTGTAATGACAACGAGCTGAGCCGCTTGCATTGAAGTAGTGGGTGTGTATTTGTGTGTTGATGATGTCTGTATATTTATCCTATATAACCATAGCTTTCCTCAGTGTTAACTGTTGTTACCTGTTTTACGTCTGGGTATCCCACCAGGTGATTGAAGAGAGTCAGGAGGAGATGAAGTTTCTGGAATACATTTAGGGGATTCCCCTTTGTGTGGTGTCACAAACACTTCAGCTTTCTGGTAACAAAATACACAAAATTCAAATCTCAAAAAATTGCAGTTAACAAATGACTTTATACCCTTTGTTCTAAGTTAATAGAAACTCAAAGAAACAGTTAAAATGCCATAAACTGCTAAAATTCACACTTTTTCATAATTCTGATTATTTCATGTATGACAGTACGAACCTTTCAATTCATCCAAAAACTCAATGATTAAAGTAGGAATGAGGAAACTCCATACAGTCTGTGTGCTGTACGAGCAGAAAGTGAAAAGTAAACAAAATTTAAATAATCGAGATGAATATTCTTTCTTCACAATAGAGAAATATCAACATTTTGGCAGCTCAAGCAGAACATTTTGAATTTAGTTTAAGAAAACTCAAAGAAAATTACCTTGTCACTGTCTTTACTTTTATCATCTATCTCCATTTCTTTGTCATTGCCATTTTGAGTTACCTCCTCTTCCTTGGTTGTCTCCCCTTGTTCCTCCTCTTCACTGTCACTTTCTATTACCTTAATTCTCTTTCTAGAAGTCTTTTTAACCGGAGAATCTGCTGTCTCGTGGGTGCCATTCTGTTTTACTGGGCTGCTTTTTAACTTTTTGCCCTCCGGTTCCTCAGGTTTTTCCTTTTTGACACTTAAAGGGAAATAACAACTAATGTTATGTTGCAATCACTAAATATCAAATAAAATGTAGCTTATGGCACTGAGGATGTACATGAGTATGAAAAGTCAACAGCATTGTACCATGGAATAAGAAATAGTGTGGTTTTTTTTATAAATCAGTTCCCAAATAGCAAGTACTAATTGTTACATTTTCAAAATGGAAAACGCACATGTTCAGAGAGACTGAAAAGAAGATCGTTAAAAATTGCGCTTTTTTACTGCTGTTTATTAATGTGGCATGAGCTGCCAAAATGTTTATTTTTTGACACTGAAACCGAATGTCGAAATTATCGGCTATTTTTCTCAAGAAGTATGATTCAGAAGCTTTTTAGTGCTTCTATTCTCCCGAATGTACGATAAAGTATTGTTTTGAACGAACTATGGCTTAGAATGACTGAACGGTCGTCTCGGTTATATAAATTTTGTTTATTCGAACACTATTCCAGTTCGTATAGGCCACATACCGATTTTCCTCATTCCAATGCCAATCATTTAGTTTTTTCGATTACGTTCAAAGCCTCTTACTGTCGAGACGATCAGAAATTATGAAAAAAGTGTGAATTTTGGCAGCTCATGCCACTTTAGAAGATAAGGTTTAACGATGACCATTGCTAACTTGCCAAGCTCCTATGGACTGCTGGAGAGAGAGTTTTATTTTGGAATTCCATAGTTTTTTAGGGTAATGAGATTAGTGAGGGCTTACAGTGTACTCTTAATATCTCTTCTTGAATGTTTCTTTAATGACTGTCAGACAGAAAACAATAGCAGCAGGAATTTCCTAAATCACTAAATAGCCTTGTGCAATGATAAAATAAAAGAAAATGAGTGATACTAAATGACAAAGATTCATCTAGTCATTAGAGAAACATACATTTGTGTACACTGGCACCGGAGGGAACCTTCACATACTTACAGGCACCAGAGAGAACCTACACATGCCGCCTGGCACCAGAGGAAACCTACACATGCCGCCTGGCACCAGAGGAAACCTACATGTACACATCCTGAGATTGGCAACAGAGAGAACATACATGTCCTGACTGGTACCAGAGGGAACCTACACGCCCTGACTGGCACCAGAGGGAACCTACACGCCCTGACTGGTACCAGAGGGAACCTACACGCCCTGACTGGTACCAGAGGGAACCTACACGCCCTGACTGGCACCAGAGGGAACCTACACGCCCTGACTGGCACCAGAGGGAACCCACACATCCTGACTGGTACCAGAGGGAACCTACACGCCCTGACTGGCACCAGAGGGAACCTACACGCCCTGACTGGTACCAGAGGGAACCTACACGCCCTGACTGGTACCAGAGGGAACCTACACGCCCTGACTGGCACCAGAGGGAACCTACACGCCCTGACTGGCACCAGAGGGAACCTACACATGCTGACTGGTACCAGAGGGAACCTACACGCCCTGACTGGTACCAGAGGGAACCTACACGCCCTGACTGGCACCAGAGGGAACCTACACGCCCTGACTGGCACCAGAGGGAACCTACACATCCTGACTGACACCAGAGGGAACCTACACATCCTGACTGGTACCAGAGGGAACCTACACGCCCTGACTGGCACCAGAGGGAACCTACACGCCCTGACTGGCACCATGCAGAGGGAACCTACACGCCCTGACTGACACCAGAGGGAACCTACACGCCCTGACTGGCACCACAGGAAACCTACAAATCCTGACTGGCACCACAGGAAACCTACACATCCTGACTGGCACCACAGGAAACATACACATCCTGACTGGCACCACAGGAAACCTACACACCGTAACTGGCACCAGAGGACACCTACACACCGTAACTGGCACCAGAGTTCTGACTAGCACCAGAGGAAACCTATACATTCTGACTGGCACCAGAGGAAACCTACACGCCCTGACTGGCACCAGAGGAAACCTACACGCCCTGACTGGCACCAGAGGAAACCTACATGACTGGGACAAAGGTTAATCAGACCACCTGAATTACAGAGACTAAGCCTACTGAATGGTATCAGATGAAATCCAGGCCTACAGAATGGTATCAGATGAAATCCAGGCCTACAGAATGGTATCAGATGAAACCCAGGCCTACTGAATGGTATCAAATGAAACCCAGGCCTACTGAATGGTATCAGATGAAACCCAGGCCTACTGAATGGTATCAAATGAAACCCAGGCCTACTGAATGGTATCAGATGAAACCCAGGCCTACAGAATGGTATCAGATGAAATCCAGGCCTACAGAATGGTATCAGATGAAACCCAGGCCTACTGAATGGTATCAGATGAAACCCAGGCCTACTGAATGGTATCAAATGAAACCCAGGCCTACTGAATGGTATCAGATGAAACCCAGGCCTACTGAATGGTATCAAATGAAACCCAGGCCTACTGAATGGTATCAGATGAAACCCAGGCCTACAGAATGGTATCAGATGAAATCCAGGCCTACAGAATGGTATCAGATGAAACCCAGGCCTACTGAATGGTATCAGATGAAACCCAGGCCTACTGAATGGTATCAGATGAAACCCAGGCCTACTGAATGGTATCAGATGAAACAAGGTATGTGTATCTGATTGAATGATGTTTACCTTGCACTCAAGATTATTTCAATTATATGGCTGTGTGGCCAAGTTTTGTGGGGGAGGAAATGAGACATTTCGCCTGGAGGAAACCAAGAACCTTGGGCAAGAACCTGGCAACTACATGTAGGTCTCCTGAATGGTATCAGATAAAACCCAGGTTAAAATGGTCCCAGATGACACCCAAGTCTGAATGGCATTGGATGAAACCCAGGTCTGCTAATGAAATCAGAAGAAAATCCACTTGAGCTCACTAACTATAAACCACAACATAAGTATTACGTACAGTTGAATAGCTAACCTCAATTTTGATTGTCTACAAATCTTTCTCGATCTCTATTGTCTGTTTGTCTATTGTTAGTTCGCTGGCTCACTCCAGCGGCTGTTTACAGAAAACCTTTGTAATGCGAAAGTCAAGGAACTTTCTCCAAGCTTGAATATAAACAACTTTCTATGGATATGCAAATTTATTCTAATGTATTAGAACTTTACTCTTGGATGCTATAAATCCGTTCATAACGTTATTCAGCCTGCTTTATATTTGTGAGTGATATCTGATTTGTGAGTTCTATCAAGATTTTATTTAGTGAAATTAGCAGTGTGTTTTTAAGATTAAATTCTGTGGATTTACCAGTGTGTTTTCAAGATTTCATTCGGTGGATTTATATTTTGTGATCCTCAGATTTAAACTACTAGCAGAGGACTTTGTGAAGTTATCAGGACTACAGATTTCTGGGAACTGTAAATTCTTAACTTATATAAGCAAGTCATTTTAATATATGTTTTCTTTCCAATGTTTGTATAATATTTGCATGTAAATAAGTTACTCCGTTTGTTTTTTAATATAAATCAAAATTTGTACATAAAATCAGCTGTTCTGTAGTTACTTCTTTTTATTATTATTTTGTAACGTTACGTAAGACAGAAAGAAAACCATTTGGGACCAAACTAAATACCTGATAACATACTGAGCTAGCACTTGAATTACATGTACAGTGAAAATACTACAAACCGCTTTTCGTTTTGTTTGGTAGTTTTTTGGATATCCTCATTTTCTTTGTCTTTAATAACAGATTTGTCCTCTTTCTTTACCTTCGGACCAGAGAAAAATGACCTGTGAAATGAAACAGAAATGTTAGATGATTATAATGAGTGTCCAGGGAAATCTAAAGGCCACAGCAATGGCAATCTAATCTGCAAACTGGTGTTATTAATGTGGTGTTTTAATTATGATATCACAACATACTGGTGACGTGACATTGGAGTTGTACCAGCCAATACTATGAACTATGCCTACAATTTATGTAAAAACTGTTGTTATTTTACCCATCCTAACTTCACATTTGGCGACAATGAAAATCTAAAGTAGAACCCTTGGCTTCGTTTTCATTTCTCGTACAATTACAATCAGTGAATCCCATGGTCTTCCACATCGCAGATGGCAAAAGCTAAACTAAGTTTTCAAAATGTGAACCCAAGCTTTTTGACTAAAAAAAGAAATCCTGACTGAAGTTTATCCTATCATGACCAAAGGCCAAACATTTTTGACCGCAAGCTTTATTATATGTCCGTTTTCAAAGCAAGAAATCTTGCTTTTTTATGTCATTTTGATGTGCCATCTTCACAAGTTTCAGTCAGGTCATGTCAAATCGGACAGTACGGTAAGAATTCCGCTAATTCAAGGACAAGCAATGTGAAGATAACAAATTATTAGACTGCTTTCTGACATGTTTGGTCTAAAACAACAATAATAGTGATTGCTCGATAGGATTATCGGTCGCTCCATGCAGGAGGTAAGACACCCAACGAAAAGTCTCAAACTTTTAGAGCGCTTTTCGTAATGTTTTGAGTACTTGAATTAGCGGAATTCTTACCGTATCATACAGAATTAGGCAAATCACTGTACAGACAGGCTACATGGGCCTATGTAGTAAGTAATAAGGCGATAAGCTAAGATACAGTAAGTCGGTATGGCAAAGCTTGCGAAAACCATTCGGCGTTTTTTCGGAGGTCTCACACGGTGTACAGACAATACGACCGCTCACAGCTGGAAAGTGAGTTGTCACCCTTACCTACAAATGTATATTCCCTGTCAGACACGCTCTCACATGTTCACAGTGGGAAGCAGGGCACATTGCCATATTAATCAACCTTTATGTTTATTTATATCTGTGATATTGGTCCTTTCTTTTTTCTTTTATTATTTCCAATTATTTCCATAGCGAAAATGATAACTAAAATATAAATTAGAACACAGGCCTGTCATTAAGAATAGACTGGGAGAGTTAAAAATGTACAATATGCTCTCCCAAAACTGTCAGGGCGACCTGTTTTACTCTCCCCCAAAACGGTCTCCCAAAATTCAATTGTAGTGCACTTCTTTTCCTATGTTTTCCAAAGTGAGAACACTCCGATGATGAAATAAAAGCGTCGGAAGTTACAGAAAAGGAATGTTCTCCTAGTTTTTCACAAAGTTAGTTCTATTTTAATGGACATGAAGGGGCTGGAGAATAGTTTTATCTTGGGAGAGTGAAAAACATAAACACTCGCCTGAGACTGGTAAGGAGAGTTAGGGGGAGTGATAAACAGGTCTCCTCAGACCCCTATGGGGGTGTGGAGGGGAAGAAGAACAATCACTCTCCCTATAATGACAGCCCTGGAACAGCAGTTAAGCAGCGAAGACAAATATTGTCCAGGATATAGTATTGCGCTCTAAAGATCCAATGATTTAATGTGCAGAACGCGTGGCTTTTATATCTTTTATTACCAAGTGTTGTCGGATATTTGTTACTGTTTTTAAATTAACTATTAGTTGTCAGAAGAACTGGGAACGACATCTCCCAAAAATGGTACAGCAAAGGTCAACTGAGTCTGAGGTCAATCAGAAGAGTGACAGGAAGTTCCATGTTAGTGCTGCACTCCTCCAGTTCTTCAACAATTTCCGCCTTACTTTGGCATGGATATACGCCTCGTGGCCATTTTTGGAAACTACAGAGCGTGCACTACACGTGGATAGGTGAAGCATGTGAGTAGATATATCGGTTTATTTTAAAACACATGCTTAAAATGGCGCAATTTCAGGCATGGAAATTTCACGGAAACAATCGTTCCGTTTCCGGGTCGTTTCCCTCAAACCAATTTAACGGAACCGATCCACCGTTACCCATGAATCAAAGTAAAAAAAATCACCAGCTTTCTCTTGAAAACGAGCCCCTACTAGGACCTTGTCGCGACGCAAGATATTCCGTTTTCCCAACTGCTGACGTCATCGATTTAGGTGCACACTTGTATAGCGTATGCTCTGCAATGCACTTCCACTCACGCGTTATGTCAGAGAAAAAACAAAAGCTTGAAACGGTGTCCCTAAAAACTTTCCAAAATTGCAGACCAGTTTATTCCCGAAACAGATGAGTAGGGAAACTTATTAAATTAAAACTGCGATGTGCTGTGTGTATGTTAATGGACTGGTTAACAAACCCGACGGCGCCGTGTACAGGTATCACAAGAAGGGAATACAACTACCGGAATAAAAATAGTTTCTCATGTTTCAAAATCACGGAACCAAAAAAACGTTTCCCAGCGTTTCCGATGGTTGAAATTCACGGAACCAAAAAAAAGTTTCCCATTTTGAGCGAAATTTCCATGCCTGCAATTTGTTTTAGACTTTTAAGAAATAAATTTCACTGGCTTTGGCGCACGCGGTGAGTTGACTTTGAAGGTAGAACTAGCCATTGACAACAAGCTTGGGACGTGCACTGTTGTCGTAGAACTCGATAGTTCGGCGAAAACGCGAATGAGGACAGATAGAGAGGAAATTGTCATTTTTGTCCAAACTTCTCTATTCTCCGTCGTTCGATGGATAACCCGCTATTGCTGTAAAAGTCGACCATAGTTCGGCGAAAACGCATGACAGATAGAGAGGACAGGGAATTGTCCAAACGTTACCCAGTCCCGCCGATCGACAGTGTCTATTCTTTGTCGTTAGGCGGTTTACCAACCGATCTGTAGGAGTGTAGCCAACCCGCGGATTGGCGACTTTCCCCAACCTGATCATCACTAACTTCCATTTTCATCAACTCGTACCCGAGTACCAACGCGATTAAATTGTATGTTTTAAAATTCCTTAAAAATGGATAACGGAAAACAATCATGACTTACATGATGGATTTCTGCATTTTGAAACAAATTCTCACAAACAATAAATCTTGCAAATGTTTGTTGTTGTTTTCTGCTTTCCCGCCAACACTTTCTTTACCTTCTGAAAAGGAGAGTCAGTAGCAGGGAGGTAATACATGGCATAAAGTTCAGTCTTATCATACAGGTGTGTCTCAAGATTCAAGCTTTATTGTAAGAACACCCGACAAATCCTCATTCCGAAGGTGCAAATTTATTAAACATTTATTGAATATACGAGTTTATAAGCCAGCTTGCTATATATAAGCCAAAACAAAAAATACTGTGATGATGTTTTTTTCTTCATCTTTATCGCTCAACACATATCCGCAAGTTCGGTCACGAAGAGCCTCGCAGCTTCATGAAATTCGGCGGGTAGTCGATCATTTAATTGCAAGATATCTCTGAGAACTTGTCCCTAGAGTCATCTGGGTTTCCAGAATACTGGAACTTTCTTGGACAGTATTTTGTAGGATAACTTTAAGAACCTAGGCTGCCATGCATTGGGCCCACGCCTAATAGGCCTATTGAGTCCCCTTCCCACTTTCAATAAAAACATTATCCTTTTATGTGTAGTTTCCCTATATAACTGCAGAAGTCAGTTCAAATACACGGTACAAACGGTGGGCGCTTCTCCTGCTTGTCTATTGCAATCGAAGTCGATGCCCATGCACTGAATTTCGCGTTATAAAATAAATATTTATAGACACTAAAACATGCACGGGCACAGGGTAAAATTTCTTACCCTGGAGGCAAGTTTCTAGTTTGGCTTTAGTAAAGTTTTTTTTCTGAAATACTTTGTAACATATTGGCAAAGTTCTACGGATCTTCAGTTATAACAAGAATCCGGATCAATTAATTCGAACACAGATATGATAACAAGAAAAGAAAGTGAAAATATTATATTTGGTTCCTATAGGTAGAAGACAGGCAAGGAGGTTAATTATAGACCTGACTAATAGATCTTTCAAACTCTTGTTCTTTTTATAAGCAATGACTGGTCGTTGTCTCAGAGGTAGAGCCATTTTACACTGAAGCAGTTTGTAGGTCTATTCTTCGTTTATAATAAGAGGCCGCGTCTGTTATAGAGTGACAGCCCCTTAGTCCGACACAGGCCATCAATTAATGTGGTGCGGGTTCGAATTCCACTTAAACCATGTCTGAGTTGATTTTTCACTCGGTCACAGTATGTGCGTAAAACATAAATCAATCAATCTTCTATAATCATGTGGCCGTATCATACTGAAACATAAATGGTATAACATTTTTTTCACGACACCTTCCGTTCGAATCCAAACGTTTGTGTTTGGTATCTGCAGTGGAAGTGAGAACAAGGATTATTGAATGGACATGATTTCTAATTGGTACTTAACCAAATGACATGGGACATGTCCAAGTTTAGTGCTAGACAAATGCCTTATGGTTGGTGGCTTTTTTTCGTATAGAATTCTGTGTTTCTCCTAGATGTATTGCTTGTGACTTTTTTGCACACCGGCTAAAATACATGATAGAGGAGTCTCTGTCATTTGACATTTTTTGCGGGATTGTTCTCCGAAAAAAAGTTCCGCCATGTGGCACATATACATCCAGTTTATAATATCGTCTTTATTAAGGCACTTCATTGGTGTACCGGAGAGAACCGTTGGGCGGAAATGATAGGCCTACACACGTGAAGGAAAAGCAAGCGTGTCCGGAGTGTTAATTTGTCTTAATCTGTCCAGATTTGATCCTTCCGAATAACCTAACAGAATACCCCATGGGAGAAGAGCCGTAAAAAGAACAGAACAAGCCTGATTTAAAAAATTCTAAAGAACTATTTTCTATAGAATCTAAAAACCCGAGACTTAATGACTCCTTCGAAAGTGCGGGGAGGATTGTATGCCTGATGCATGTCAGGTGGTTTGAAGAATACTTTGTAAACTAGATACCCACTCGTAAATTTGATATTTATGGTCCTTGAAAATAGTTTTATCCCAAAATCCAAAAAGTGTGATCAATAGTAGGTTGTAGTTGAATTCTGGGATCCATGAAAAAATGAAGGTCTTCCAATAAATGACAAAATTATCATCCAGATACCGAAGTTAAATGAAAGGTTGTAGGTAACATTTGCTAAGTATACCACTCTCCCACTAAGCCATATATATGGAGGCAAAGTAAGGACTAAAAGTTTTCCCATAGCACATCCTTTAATTTGTTTGAAGATCCTCATTGAATTCAAAATCATTGCCTTTTAAGCTAAGTTCCAACAATTCTAAAATGTGTTTGTGTCGACGATTGTGGTCAAGCTATCTTTAGAATGCTGATTTTATGGATTTTAGACCGAAGTCTATGTCACTGTTTGTATACATATAGACTCCACATCCTGAGTAACGAAAATCACAACCAGTGGGATGGATTTCTCAGATGATTTGGCCAATAAATCATCAGTATTTTTGATAAAGCTAGGATGCCGATTCGTCATATGTTTAGATAGTAATCAATTAGCTCTGATATTCCATAACTTTCACTGTCACAATCAGAGACATTAAGACACACAAGGGTGCATTGTGGGCTTGGGTTATTTTTAATAGGTTTGTGAATTTTCGGAAGAATATATAGACCCTGTTTTAAGAGTTACAATCAGACTCCATACAGCGATACTGTTTCTCATTAAGATAACCCCTTTCTTCAAGAAAAAGAAGAGTTCTATCGAAATTTCTAACATTTTCAGGCCAAATCTCCTTATTAAGATTTTGGTTATGAAGAGGGATGCTTAGCTGTTCTTCTACCTCATCACTGAATGGGCCAAGCTGGTGAATTATATACAGGATGTATTAGAAGTACCTAAAAGAGAAAGGTAAAAAAAAACTAATTCGATCTTCGTTAGTTATTTCGACATTATATTACCAGGACTAAAAAACATTTAAAAATCAGAGGACGACGAAACGACCGACTAAGGTTGTGAAATGTCTCGCTAAAACTAGAAGTAAACAAACTATCTGCAAAAGACTTTCAAAAATCAAACTCTTCATTAAACGGTCAATCAAGGAAAGGAACGTTACCAGTGATCATATCAGTAACTTTTTAGTAATGTGAGTATTTTTTAATCTTTCATTTTTCCTCAGACCCTTTTTAACTCTGAGCAAAATGATCAAACTGAAAGTTCGTGGGCAAAAGTTACATCAACCGTTGTCCTCCTGTTGGTTGATGGTTGTGGTTGTGCTGTCTTGGCATTGTCTTTCACTGATCCTCTAACCTGAGAAAATTCAATGCATGCAAATTGTAGTTGTTCTTACACCTTTAAAAGGCCTGGTATGCAAAACCCAACGAAACCCGATGAAAAAATATCATATTGAAGATATATCAAATTTAAGATATTTTGTTAAGGAACTCATTGGCTCCCATCTAGCGTCATCACAGTAGGCATTGAAATCTAAAACTAATCTTATGATTTTATCTCTTGTAGACCGAAATATATCATTCAATACAATTTGCGGCTGCCAATTAGTTGTTAAAGGGTCGTGTAAATGGCGATCTGGATAACCCATTGCCTGTAGCATCTAACCAAACGCTTAGCACTGGTTTGAAGAATCTATTAGGTTGTGAACAGTTAGTCTGTAGGCTACTAACAGACACGTTAGGTTATATAACTAACATACACGTTACGCTATATAACATACACGTTACGCTATATAACACACACGTTACGCTATATAACTAACAGGCCTGTTACGCTCTATAATTAACATACACGTTGCGCTATGTAACTAACAGACACGTTAGGTTATATAACTAACATACACGTTACGCTATATAACATACACGTTACGCTATATAACACACACGTTACGCTATATAACTAACAGGCATGTTACGCTCTATAATTAACATACACGTTGCGCTATGTAACTAACAGACACGCTACGCTATATAACTAACATACACGTTACGCTATTTAACTAACCCAAAACATCACTTTTAATATAACGTATTATAGTCATCTTTATTTACACAACTGATATACATGAATATAATTTTCTGATAAACAAGCCTTCTTCTTCTTCAAATATATATATTCTTCTTCAAATATACATGTATAACGATAACAATAATAAGAAAGGCTTTATAACAGTTTGATTAACAAAAGATATATGGGTTTTTTTGCTGTAACATAAACACTAGACAAAATGCCGAATGTTAGCTAAGGAGGAAAGTAACAAATGTAAAGTGATATAGTATTTCAGTGAATCTGACGGCAATTTGTTCATATTTTCTGGTAGTATCTTTCTTTGGATTTAGGGAATCGTATAATTCGTGTTCAGAAGCCAAAAAGAAAATAAACGTGCAGGATGCATTCTGTGATTTTATAAATGTTTTTCCTTATAAAAACCTCTCATACTTTCTCTGATACAAATGCTTTGTTTTCTTGCCCGCTATTAGATACAGTCTCAGTGTTAGGAGTTGCACTGTCGTTTGAGGCATTATTGGCGGCGGTTTGACCTTGTTGAGCTGAAAGAAGCTTAAGCAAATCTCCCAAAACTTGTTGGTTGCCAGACCCTGCTAAAGCAGCCAGCTGAGCAGCTGTTAAGTTATTTCCAGGAGCAGTAGGAGCCGATACAGGAGCTGCTGCAGGAGGTGCTGGAGGGGCAGCAGTGGCTATTGTGGCAACTTTACTCTCTGCCACTGGCGGTGGTGGAGGAAGCGTTTTGTGAGTATCCGGAGAAGTCATCTCGATGGGAGCCTCTGTAATATTACTTACGTCACTTGAACGCTCACTCATGCCTGGTACCATACTGTTGGACATTTGACTTCCTCCCCTAGTTGATGTTGTACGAATGGTTTTCTTGGGCTTGCAGCAGATCATGAGCCAAGGCAGTTTGTTGTTCAAAACCTCACGGAATTTCGGGTGACTTAAGCCGTAGACGATAGGATTGTAAATGGCCGAAGTTTTTGCAAACATTACGGGAATCTCGGATGCATAGGGCGTGACATATTGAGCTGGTCCAAACTGTCCAATCAACGCAACGACCGCATATGGTGTCCACGAGAGGAGGAAGAGTGTGATTGTGTAGAAAGCGATTTTCGCGGTCTTTATTTCCGTTTTTTGATCTTGACCTTGGCGAATGTCCTTGGCATCTAGTTTCTTCGCCATACTCATCATCTCCTTCTCATGATCTGCCACAGCTTTGACGATAAGGGCATAGCAAAAGAAGATAATGAGGACAGGAACGACGAAGCCACAGATATACAAACAAAATATGTATGAGCGAAAGTAGTCGTTTCTTGTTAGGTAGTCGAAGGAACAGGATGTCTGGAAACCCTCTGGGATGTATGCTCCCCATCCAAAGATTGGGGTTATTGCCCAAATAATTGACCAAATCCAGACAAGCATCAGCATGAAGAAGGCTCGCTTGTGACTCATATGCCTCATGACTGACATTGGCCTTGCAATGACCAGATATCTGTCAATAGCTATCATAGCCATTGTATTGATGGACATAAGACCAAAGATGCCCCCAACTAAACCGTATAGTTCGCAGGCTGTAACAAATAACAAAAAAAAACGATCATTAACACTGGACGCAGTTTTAAATTAATTATATTCTTTAAACAAAGTACTTGGACAATCGGAGCCCAGGCAACGGAATCTAAGACTCCCAAATCTAGACCTAAACTGTAAAGGCCTTACAACTTGTATTTTAACGGTTGCCTATTCTTCAAGCCGACAAAGCCTACACGGAAGAATTTGGATATTGTGTTGAACGGAAGTAATGGCTTTAGTCAATTATGTTTCGTTTCAAAATGAACTGATATTAAAAGAGCTGATTAAGCGATCGTCATAAGAATTGATGTTAGGGTTTTCCACGCACTTAAACTGTCTGACGTGAAAGCCATGTCTGTTCGCTGAATTGGTCATAACAAAACCGGCGGACGTATGGGTTCATATACTATACCCGGGTAATTGGCAACTCCGCCTTTGCCCAGAAACTGCTGAGGGAAAATAATCCCAAATAGGCCCACAACAGGCATGTGGCTATTTGGCTTTAAAGAACAAATATGAGAATGTTATATAGATGATCTTAATGAATTTAAACTACAGAGTCGTCAAAAAATCAACACATTGGAGCATGCTTACCAGCTTTCCCAAATATCCATCTTTTATAGAAAGCAGAGAATGACAGGAGTGGAAACCCATTGATGGCCGAGAATGTCAAATCGCTAAGGGCTAAATTCACCACAAACATATTGGCAGGAGTTCGAAGTGGCTTTGTTCTGTGAAAGGAAAAAAATCAACTTAATTGTATTTTCTAATAAGTGACATGAGATGCCTAAATGTAAATCTTTTTTTGTTTAAAGTTGATTGAAAAACAAAATAAGTAAGGAACAATTATTTTAGACAAGAAGATTTTCCCTGTGCCCGTGTGTTTTAGTGATCAGAAATATATATCGAGCCCCAGTCCAGTATGTACACTAGTGGAAACTGATTGACTGAAAAAGAAAGGGCAAGGGATATCAAAAACTTTACATGTTGTCTCTTTCTTAACTGACATCCCGTAGTACTGTACCCACATATAGATCCTAGTCCATAATTATGAAAAATAAACAGCAAACAATTTATTAATTCTGTTTTACTATTTTTGTAGCTACAAACACTTTAAAGGACATTTGTACAGTTTTAGTTTGAGACCACAACACTTGGTTAATTCACTTCCGGAAAATTTGGAAAAACTGCGTAATGCTGTTCATTGACCCCACTATATTTGGCAAAACCAGCAATGTAAACTCCGACTTCGAGTAACCAGCACGTTACAATATATTCAACAAGCAGTTATTTGTGCAATTGTTCTTACCTACTGAATATCCAGATTACAATAGCATTGCCCGAGACTCCAGTTATTCCAACGAAGGTGATGTAGACACCGATGATATAATGCCAGTAATCGGGGATGGGAGGAAATTGGCTCCAGTGAGGATGGTAGAACATACCGTCTGATGATGCAGCTTCGGTCGTAGTTGTCATGTTTGGATGACTCGTCGTCATATTGCCTCCCCACGCCAGCGTGGTCGTCATGGTGGAAGATGAGAAAAGTTAACCAACGGCCAAAAATTTCAGAACCTCAGTAAAGGGATCAACAGAAATGCCAAGTGAATTATGATCCACAGATGTGCTATTCTGAAGTCCTGGCCAGTTCGGCCAAACTTTTCCCAGGTCACTCAACTACCTGGAGAGTGAAAAAAAATAGATCATTAGAAAAAAATAATATAAAGAGTCTGTATATCCATCAATATCTTATTCCTAGACTTGATACAAAATCCTGTTTCATTGAAGCCAAACATTGTTTTAAAACCCCATTGAGGTCAAACCGAACAACAAAGCAAGTATAAAAGAAACTCCACATACCTCCAGTATAAAGTCCAACAGAGAAGGGATTCAATTGACCGAATCATCGTCATGTAGAATCATTTCCTGTGATCTTGTATTTATAGGTTTCCAGACGCTCCTAATACCATCTGATCCGTCCAGTTAGAGAGACAGGCGTGGCACTTGGAGTAAGGGTGGTTCATTCTCAAAGAGTTAATCCCACAGGTCAAAACGTTCGTCCAAATCTTTCATTGTAACAAGAACACTTTTATTCAAAATGTTTTTTACAGATTATATTTGAATTGACCCAAAATAAGTCTTGACTACAGAAATTATCATTACGTCAGACAAAAAAAGCCAGAATAAAACATTTAACTAATTTTCTATAATAATATTGCTGCGAAAATATCGGTACTATGGAAATACCCTGCAAGAGAGATTCAGAATCAGAACTACCTGCTGCTTGCATTTTGCTTTCGTATTTTACGAATTTTCTATTTAAACAGAAGCATTTTCCATTGTTTCTCTTTAAATTATGTGGTTTGTCAGATTTTATCGAACATATATGCAGTGTTAATATGATTAGACACGGAGATTGCTGATTAGGGAGCGTTTCATTACAGAGGTCAATTATACTTAATGTAAGCCTCTTATCTCTAAACATTCACGGCCAATATCGACATTTTTGTTGTCTTACTACACGTGAAAAACTCAAACGTGGCACAGAAATTGTATCTTTCCATTCCGTTTAATAGTATAATCACTTTGAACTAATCGTGGAAATTATTACCGGGGTATTTGTTGTTAGGTAAAACTCGATTTATTAACACGCTGGCAAAGCTGAATGTATCAATGGTCAGCATTCGTCTTGGTTGTCTTACTGCATAGCACCCCTATAGATTTGATACCAGTGCAGGACAAGCCTTGTCTCCTGGGACCCCCATTGCTTTGATACCAGTGCAGGACAAGCCTTGTCTGCTGGCACTCCCATTGCTTTGATACCAGTGCAGGGCAAGCCTTGTCTGCTGGCACTCCCATTGCTTTGATACCAGTGCAGGACAAGCCTTGTCTGCTGGCACTCCTATTGCTTTGATACCAGTGCAGGGCAAGCCTTGTCTGCTGGCACTCCCATTGCTTTGATATCAGTGCAGGACAAGCCTTGTCTGCTGGAACTCCCATTGCTTTGATATCAGTGCAGGGCAAGCCTTGTCCCTTGGCACTCCCATTGCTTTGATACCAGTGCAGGACAAGCCTTGTCTCCTGGCACCCCCATTGCTTTGATACCAGTGTAGGACAAGCCTTGTCTCCTGGTACTCCCATTGCTTTGATACCAGTGCAGGGCAAGCCTTGTCTCCTGGTACTCCCATTGCTTTGATACCAGTGCAGGACAAGCCTTGTCTCCTGGGACCCCCATTGCTTTGATACCAGTGCAGGACAAGCCTTGTCTCCTGGCCTTGCTTTGATATCAGTGCAGGGCAAGCCTTGTCTCCTGGCACCCCAGCGCTTTGATACCAGTGCAGGGCAAGCCTTGTCTCCTGGGACCCCCATTGCTTTGATACCAGTGTAGGGCAAGCCTTGTCTCCTGGCATCCCCATTGCTTTGATATCAGTGCAGGGCAAGTCTTGTCTCCTGGCATCCCCATTGCTTTGATACCAGTGCAGAGCAAGCCTTGTCTCCTGTGACACCCATTGATTTGATACCAGTGCAGGGCAAGCCTTGTCTCCTGGGACTCCCACTGCTTTGATACCAGTGCAGGGCAAGCCTTGTCTCCTGACACCCCCATTGCTTTGATACCAGTGCAGGACAAGCCTTGTCTCCTGACACCCCCATTGCTTTGATACCAGTGCAGGGCAAGCCTTGTCTCCTGGCACCCCCATCGCTTTGATACCAGTGCAGGGCAAGCCTTGTCTCCTGACACCCCCATCGCTTTGATACCAGTGCAGGGCAAGCCTTGTCTCCTGACACCCCCATCGCTTTGATATCAGTGCAGGGCAAGCCTTGTCTCCTGACACCCCCATCGCTTTGATACCAGTGCAGGGCAAGCCTTGTCTCCTGGCACTCCCATTGCTTTGATATCAGTGCAGGGCAAGCCTTGTCTCCTGACACCCCCATCGCTTTGATATCAGTGCAGGGCAAGCCTTGTCTCCTGACACCCCCATCGCTTTGATACCAGTGCAGGGCAAGCCTTGTCTCCTGGCACTCCCATTGCTTTGATATCAGTGCAGGGCAAGCCTTGTCTCCTGGCACCCCAGCGCTTTGATACCAGTGCAGGGCAAGCCTTGTCTCCTGGGACCCCCATTGCTTTGATACCAGTGTAGGGCAAGCCTTGTCTCCTGGCATCCCCATTGCTTTGATACCAGTGCAGAGCAAGCCTTGTCTCCTGTGACACCCATTGCTTTGATATCAGTGCAGGGCAAGCCTTGTCTCCTGACACCCCCATTGCTTTGATACCAGTGCAGGACAAGCCTTGTCTCCTGACACCCCCATTGCTTTGATACCAGTGCAGGGCAAGCCTTGTCTCCTGGCACCCCCATTGCTTTGATACCAGTGCAGGGCAAGCCTTGTCTCCTGACACCCCCATCGCTTTGATACCAGTGCAGGGCAAGCCTTGTCTCCTGACACCCCCATCGCTTTGATACCAGTGCAGGGCAAGCCTTGTCTCCTGACACCCCCATCGCTTTGATACCAGTGCAGGGCAAGCCTTGTCTCCTGGCACTCCCATTGCTTTGATACCAGTGCAGGGCAAGCCTTGTCTCCTGACACCCCCAACGCTTTGATACCAGTGCAGGGCAAGCCTTGTCTCCTGACACCCGCATTCCTTTGATACCAGTGCAGGGCAAGCCTTGTCTCCTGGCGCCCCCATTGCTTTGATATCAGTGCAGGGCAAGCCTTGTCTCCTGGGTCCCCCATTGCTTTGATACAAGTGCATGACAAGCCTTGTCTCCTGGGACCCCCATTGCTTTGACACCAGTGCATGACAAGCCTTGTCTCCTGGGACCCCCATTGCTTTGATACCAGTGCAGGGCAAGCCTTGTCTCCTGGCATCCCCATTGCTTTGATATCAGTGCAGGGCAAGCCTTGTCTCCTGGCATCCCCATTGCTTTGATATCAGTGCAGGGCAAGCCTTGTCTCCTGGCATCCCCATTGCTTTGATACCAGTGCAGGGCAAGCTTTGTCTCCTGTGACACCCATTGCTTTGATACCAGTGCAGGGCAAGCCTTGTCTCCTGACACCCTCATTGCTTTGCTACCAGTGCAGGGCAATCCTTGTCTCCTGACACCATCATTGCTTTGATACCAGTGTAGAGCAAGCCTTGTCTCCTGGCATTCCCATTGCTTTGATACCAGTGCAGGGCAAGCCTTGTCTCCTGACACCCCCATTGCTTTGATACCAGTGCAGGACAAGCCTTGTCTCATGGGACCCCCATTGCTTTGATACAATGTACCAGTGCAGGACAAGCCTTGTCTCCTGGCACTCCCATTGCTTTGATACCATTGCAGGGCAAGCCTTGTCTCCTGACACCCCCATCGCTTTGATACCAGTGCAGGGCAAGCCTTGTCTCCTGGCACCCGCATTGCTTTGATACCAGTGCAGGGCAAGCCTTGTCTCCTGTCGCCCCCATTGCTTTGATATCAGTGCAGGGCAAGCCTTGTCTCCTGGGACCCCCATTGCTTTGATACAAGTGCATGACAAGCCTTGTCTCCTGGGACCCCCATTGCTTTGATACCAGTGCAGGGCAAGCCTTGTCTCCTGGCACTCCCATTACTTTGATACCAGTGCAGGGCAAGCCTTGTCTCCTGGGACCCCCATTACTTTGATACCAGTGCAGAGCAAGCCTTGTCTCCTGGCGCCCCCATTGCTTTGATACCAGTGCAGGGCAAGCCTTGTCTCCTGGCATCCCCATCGCTTTGATACCAGTGCAGGACAAGCCTTGTCACCTGGCACTGCCATTGCTTTGATACCAGTGCAGGGCAAGCCTTGTCTCCTGGCACCCCCATCGCTTTGATACCAGTGCAGGGCAAGCCTTGTCTCCTGGCACCCCCATTGCTTTGATACCAGTGCAGGACAAGCCTTGTCTCCTGGCACCTCCATTGCTTTGATACCAGTGCAGGACAAGCCTTGTCTCCTGGCGCCCCCATTGCTTTGATACCAGTGCAGGACAAGCCTTGTCTCCTGGCCTTGCTTTGATATCAGTGCAGGGCAAGCCTTGTCTCCTGACACCCCCATCGCTTTGATACCAATGCAGGGCAAGCCTTGTCTCCTGGCACCCCCATCGCTTTGATACCAGTGCAGGGCAAGCCTTGTCTCCTGACACCCGCATTGCTTTGATACCAGTGCAGGGCAAGCCTTGCCTCCTGGCGCCCCCATTGCTTTGATATCAGTGCAGGGCAAGCCTTGTCTCCTGGGACCCCCATTGCTTTGATACAAGTGCATGACAAGCCTTGTCTCCTGGGACCCCCATTGCTTTGACACCAGTGCATGACAAGCCTTGTCTCCTGGGACCCCCATTGCTTTGATACCAGTGCAGGGCAAGCCTTGTCTCCTGGCATCCCCATTGCTTTGATATCAGTGCAGGGCAAGCCTTGTCTCCTGGCATCCCCATTGCTTTGATATCAGTGCAGGGCAAGCCTTGTCTCCTGACATCCCCATTGCTTTGATACCAGTGCAGGGCAAGCCTTGTCTCCTGTGACACCCATTGATTTGATACCAGTGCAGGGCAAGCCTTGTCTCCTGACACCCTCATTGCATTGCTACCAGTGCAGGGCAAGCCTTGTCTCCTGGCATTCCCATTGCTTTGATACCAGTGCAGGGCAAGCCTTGTCTCCTGACACCCCCATTGTTTTGATACCAGTGCAGGACAAGCCTTGTCTCCTGGGACCCCCATTGCTTTGATACAATGTACCAGTGCAGGACAAGCCTTGTCTCCTGGCACTCCCATTGCTTTGATACCAGTGCAGGGCAAGCCTTGTCTCCTGGCACCCGCATTGCTTTGATACCAGTGCAGGGCAAGCCTTGTCTCCTGGCGCCCCCATTGCTTTGATATCAGTGCAGGGCAAGCCTTGTCTCCTGGGACCCCCATTGCTTTGATACCAGTGCAGGGCAAGCCTTGTCTCCTGACACCCTCATTGCTTTGCTACCAGTGCAGGGCAAGCCTTGTCTCCTGGCATTCCCATTGCTTTGATACCAGTGCAGGGCAAGCCTTGTCTCCTGACACCCCCATTGCTTTGATACCAGTGCAGGACAAGCCTTGTCTCCTGGGACCCCCATTGCTTTGATACAATGTACCAGTGCAGGACAAGCCTTGTCTCCTGGCACTCCCATTGCTTTGATACCAGTGCAGGGCAAGCCTAGTCTCCTGTCACCCCCATCGCTTTGATACCAGTGCAGGGCAAGCCTTGTCTCCTGGCACCCGCATTGCTTTGATACCAGTGCAGGGCAAGCCTTGTCTCCTGGCGCCCCCATTGCTTTGATATCAATGCATGACAAGCCTTGTCTCCTGGGACCCCCATTGTTTTGATACCAGTACAGGGCAAGCCTTGTCTCCTGGCACTCCCATTACCCTCAGTTGCACTGATTGTGATGATGCATCTCTCGACGGCAGTGGCAGGGCTGCTAATCCATGCGACATATCTCGATTGCACTGATTCTGGTGCTGTGTATAAGTCTGGCACCAGGTCTTGTTTTAAGGTGGCACTTGTTCTGGCGTCATGTATCATGATATCATAGTGCATCGTCAGGTAGGAACGAAAAATACTTCATAAAAATGAAGACGCTATGTAACGATATATTTGTTTAATAGACTTTACTTATATCCATCAACCTGCATTCGGGTTGCTATAATATATTCCATATTGAAACTGCTAAGAACTCTTCCCCGTGCATGATCTAGTACCACGAAGCATCCAGGACATGCAAGGATAGTTGACTTCAACAAATTGAACAACCCTAGAGACGCAATATTATACATCATAATCCTGTCTGTCCTGGATGGGTCCCCGATTCGAATCAAGGTCCAAACAAAAGGAAAATTTTATAACAAACAATTGTCTTTTTCTCGATCCCCCTGTGTGATCAAAGAGTAGTATTTGCCTATAGATACCATACAGTGTCATAGCAACTGCGATTGACCGCACTTTGCGACCGCCATTTCAATGAAATCATCTTGAGTGCGGCGTAAAATATCAATCAATCCAGAAGCCGCTTTGAAGATATAGGTTCGAAGGTCGCCAGAAACAGGTCAATTCTAGCGGTTTAGCAATATTCAAACCAGACATACAGGACAGACATATATATTTATGAACACTAAAACACACGGGCATAGGGAAAATCTTCTTGTCTAAAATAACCACGGAGACAAGCTTCTAATTGTGTTAAAAGGAGGTATATCATTTAGACCTTTATACCCCATCATAAATTGTTGTAATTAACTAAACTTATATTCAAACACTACAAACTACATTCTTATTTATCCTTGGGTTCAATGGCAGTCTGACGATATTCGTGCCATAGCTTAAGATGCGTAAGCATTGTCAATGTATTACAAAGTGTTCCCGCTAAACCTATATTTTATTAGGTTGACGACGGACAGGAGCTTGATCATAGTCAGTAGAATTTTCTGGAACACTTTGTAATACACTGATAATGCTTACGCATCATAAGCTATGGCAAGAATACTGACTGACATTGAACCCCATAGGATCATGGGAAAAGACAGTGAAAAATATCGACG
This sequence comes from Lepidochitona cinerea, assembly GCA_963971465.1. Classification (NCBI taxonomy): domain Eukaryota; kingdom Metazoa; phylum Mollusca; class Polyplacophora; order Chitonida; family Tonicellidae; genus Lepidochitona; species Lepidochitona cinerea. The sequence continues at coordinate 7,057,222 of OZ020551.1, forward strand.
TTAGCATGATTACTCAAGTATCAAATCAGATACTAGACACAATTTGATTCTAAGAAATAAATTCAGAAGACTAATCGCGCTTGTCCGATATCTTCGTTTCTTCTCCGGAGACAAACTCCGAGTTCGCGAACAATATCAGTCTGGACTAACATGTGCGCAGTATCCGTGAACATGGCCGAGAGTGCGTCAAATTATTTGCAGCTATCAGAACGGACGATGTTAAGATTGGTTCGACTTATGGTGCGTTTTAAAAACAACAACGGTTACCCGGTAGCGTTTTTATTAACCGGTAGGTACCAATCAGCGAACCGATCACGATTAACCGATTACAAGTGTCAGCACTACCGTCACCAGTACTGTTCCTTAAAGTTCTATAGTCATTTTTAACCTTGGCAAATCAGCTCTTCTGTACAGAACTATATCTTTGTCAGGAGAAAAAAAACCCCACTTTGTTACGCCAAGTAGAAGGTTCAAATCTCGGGTAACCAAATAAAGACAGCTTGAGTAATCTTTGAAAATCAATAGTTTAAGATTGGACAAGAAAAAAGGTTTTATAACAAATCTTTTTGCAATCATATTACTCATTATGTATCAAACCCGAAGTTGGGGTTTGCGATTAGTCTTCTGAATTTATTTCTTAGAATCAAATTGTGTCTAGTATCTGATTTGATACTTGAGTAATCATGCTAACGTCGATATTTTTCACTGTCTTTTCCCATGATCCTATGGGGTTCAATGTCAGTCAGTATTCTTGCCATAGCTTATGATGCGTAAGCATTATCAGTGTATTACAAAGTGTTCCAGAAAATTCTACTGACTATGATCAAGCTCCTGTCCGTCGTCAACCTAATAAAATATAGGTTTAGCGGGAACACTTTGTAATACATTGACAATGCTTACGCATCTTAAGCTATGGCACGAATATCGTCAGACTGCCATTGAACCCAAGGATAAATAAGAATGTAGTTTGTAGTGTTTGAATATAAGTTTAGTTAATTACAACAATTTATGATGGGGTATAAAGGTCTAAATGATATACCTCCTTTTAACACAATTAGAAGCTTGTCTCCGTGGTTATTTTAGACAAGAAGATTTTCCCTATGCCCGTGTGTTTTAGTGTTCATAAATATATATGTCTGTCCTGTATGTCTGGTTTGAATATTGCTAAACCGCTAGAATTGACCTGTTTCTGGCGACCTTCGAACCTATATCTTCAAAGCGGCTTCTGGATTGATTGATATTTTACGCCGCACTCAAGATGATTTCATTGAAATGGCGGTCGCAAAGTGCGGTCAATCGCAGTTGCTATGACACTGTATGGTATCTATAGGCAAATACTACTCTTTGATCACACAGGGGGATCGAGAAAAAGACAATTGTTTGTTATAAAATTTTCCTTTTGTTTGGACCTTGATTCGAATCGGGGACCCATCCAGGACAGACAGGATTATGATGTATAATATTGCGTCTCTAGGGTTGTTCAATTTGTTGAAGTCCTTTGTAGTTACAGCCTCCCCCCCCCCCCCTCGGGCGACACGCCCCTGTGTATAGCTTATGAACGTATATGGGCATACTAACGCTGGTTATATAATAACGATATTGTGAAATGACAATAAAAACATCCACAGTTATTGTTCTTTGTTATGTTGGGAAAATCAACTTGAATATAACGACCAGACCTTTGCGGCCATTAGCCATCGGCCAATAAATGACTACTTTTTAGAATCTGAAAAAAAACCTCTAAATTACAAGTTATATTTTTCCATCTGTTTAATTATGGCTCAATTTGCCGCACCTTATGCATTTTAGTTTATTACAACAATTTATGATTGGGTATAAATGTCTAAACGAGAATTCTCGTTTTAACACAATTAGAAACTTGTCTCCATGGCTATTTTTGCCAAGAAGATTTTCCCTGTGAGTGTGTGTTTTACATGTAGTGTTCAGAAATTTATGTATCTACATTTACTCCCACTCTAATAATTTCTGGAATTGACGCACCATATCAAAGCCGACTGGCTAAGCTAAGACAGTCGAAGTTTGTTCTGAATGAACTTACTCAAGGTTTAACTCATTAGTTAATTAATTAAACTATAACCAAGACTCAAACCAGATTTAACCAGGGTGCATGTTGATGTATTCCACGTGTTACACTTTAATCATTAATAATATAGTGTAAGAAAATGTATATGCAATATGAACATTTTACCGCAGTCAAAAAAAAAAGGGTACCGGTAGCGGTTGGTGGCCTACTCTACACTATACGTGATAAAATGAAGAAAAAAAAAATAAGAAGATTATCAAAAATAACAGCACGAAAGTCACGTATTCGACTCACCGGTCACTTTTTTCGCCAAAATATAAAGATAGACTTTTTGTAAAAGCTTGCTCCGTTCCATCGGCTCTATCTCTCATTTAGTTGAGATTAGTTGGCTATTTATTACCGTTTGACAAAAATAGCTCACACTGCACAGTGGTACAAGTAAGCGGGGACTATAATTAGTATACCCGAAGTTAGAATTTAATTTAGGATTATAACTGGCATTTCTGTTTCTTCCATTAGGTTTTAGCTGTCAACATTTTATATTTTAAGCCCAGATTTATTTGCTAAAAAAAAAAAAAAAAACCCTGAAATCCACACTTTCTTTTCTATTTAGAGTTATCCCTCTTGGATAAAACGGCCGGTTTACACCAGATGTCGCTATTGTAATCCTTACACGTTTTGAGGCTTCGATCAATCGTCTGTTCAATGCAACGTGTTTCGTTTGTAAATTCCGCTTTACGGAGAATTTCGGCTTTATCTAAGATCTTCTCTGTCACAACATCTTCCAGCCGCTCTTATCATCGCAAACTTTCCACGATGTCGTATTCTATCGTAGAGAGGGGCGCTCCGAATACTTTGGACCATAGAATTTACTTTAGTGAGTGCAATTTGTGTCAAATAGTTGAGATAATGTTAACACTAACAGAGGAATTTGACCTTATTTAGTGTTTACATGTAACGTTTATTAAGGTGACAAGCTTAGGTGCTTTACTTTTTGCTTGAAGTTGAGATGTCAAAACATAAAGATTATTACTAGTTTGCATTTAATTTAGACACAGGGATTTGGGTTTTAATTAATACTTGAATTAAATTTAAATGTCCATAAATTTTAATTGAATTTATTATCAATTATCCCTCTTTCATTGTTTCATAGACTTATTTTCAATGCTTATAATTATTTATAAATTATATTGTAATGGTCTGCCAAAATTTAAAATGTCAACGAACAAGGAGTGTAATCCAAGACTGAAGTTTCTAATCAATCTGACGTTTAAACTTCACTTTAGGTTACTTCACTTTAGTAAAGGTCTTACTCCGTAATTTATAATTTCTGACATTTATTGGTCGTCGACCTTTACTCGTCGCCATGTTACATCCTGTGCGCATACTTGCGGAGACGATCGTTCAAGAAAGTATCGTGTAAAAAGAGGACTGCCTGTTAAACCGCAACGGCGCCAACTGACAGCGACAGAGTGACTGTTGCGAGATAGATTATTCCCGTTCTTCCCAGTTAAAACGACAATCGATAATTAATAAATAACCGTTTGTCTTGATATCCAATCGTCATTTTAACACTTATTTTATTTATTACAAGCACTTATTTTTAATTTTACTGTTGAGTGTCGTTTTTTTTTTGTATCTATTTAGCATCTCCGGACAGTCGTGAGCAACTTTTTAACCAAAAATGCTTTCATTTGGTGTAGTCAGCTGGTAATTTTTATTCAAAACCGTGCACAATATTGACTAGGCCTTAAGTCTTAAAAATATACAAATAAAAATGTTAAAAACTTGATTGATTAAACCACGGACTAGCGAAAGTAACCGTGTGTTGGCACAGTATTGACAAGACTTCGGCGGACAGTCGTGAGACACTTTTTTGATCTAAGAATTTTTAGTAAATTTTTTTGAAATTATGATGTCATAAAATGACAAAAGATTTAGAAAAGTATTAAAGTTTTAAAATTCTCCAAACGGTTTTCAAATTTCTGTCAAAATAATTCAAAACACGCCATACAAGGATGTGATTACAAACCAAATAAATTTTTCTCCGCGAAAGGGATCAGTCATTATTGCAATCAACTCTATGTGAGTATCGGTCATACTTTTCCACTGAAAAGCAACAATGATTGATCCCTCGAGCTAGAAATGTTTTTCAAACGTCACGAAACTTTCGTTTTCTGCCGAACTGAGGGCATGAAGGCAGAAATTGTCAACAGTTTTGAATTAGTGACAAACAGCTGTTATTGTTTTGTTATTTCCCAAGAATAATTTATCAACCTGCAGCTGTGAAAAAAACAGTGAAAGATGGGAAAATGAAAAGCCATTGAAAATTGCGGTCATTTTGTGACGCTTTTACTTTTGCTCACGTGCAACCTGTGGACATGATTACACAGTTTGTACGCAAAATAAACCAAACTCTACATGAATTTTTATATTCTTTTTCTAGATCAACCTATTGAAAGGCAAATGGTTATTTTAAACATGAAAATGGATACATTAACTTCAAATGGAGATTGCGTACGTTTATTGCAGCAGTCAAATTTAATGAAATTGTCGGTTAGCGCTAACTTAGGGCAGGCCTCACTCCGCCTACATTTTGAAACCCTATGTATGATATAAAAAACATGGGGGATTATTACACGGTGTTTCACGCCACACTAAAGATTATTTCACCCATATGGGTGCCAGGGGTGGGGGTTAAACTAGGATAAAGGAACGAAAATGGTACACTTGGTTTATCGATGTCAGTCTGTGTAATGAGGAATATTGGTTTATTTAAACAAGGCTGACGAAAGTAGTCTTAAAATTGCACAAACTAACTAGTTTTGTATTTCTGTTCCTCTATTTGTATTGAAGTTATGTGCCTTATGTCTGTTAAACAAACAATCCATAGTATTATAGTCATTACAGGGAAGTTAAAGACTTGTAAAACCATTTGAAAGATGTATCTACAGGGTAAAACTGGGTACCATAGTAATTATGGATGTATATATCTTGTCGTTCGAAGAATAAATACACGAAAAGAGCATTTATTTACTTAAATTGTTATCACAAAAGTACTAATAAAAGACATCAGATGAAAAATACGTAAAACAGTTTTGTAGTTCGTCAACTAAACCAGAGAATTCTTCATAAAGTTAAAATGTTTCCTGAGTATCATTACCAGGGAACAGTCTGCATATATAAAGTTGAAATTATCTCCCCTTGAGCACTCTTCTGTGCATGACGTCTGTTTCGTCAAGCTGGAGGCAGTTATCTTTATCAAGAAACCGCAAGGTCAAACAGAATCCGTTAAAAAAGGCAAATATTTTCTTGTAGGTGATCAATTAATAACTTTCACTTTGACAAAACCGTTTTTGGAGCAACTAGGAAGCTGGAAAAACATCGTTTAAGACTGAAAAGTCTGTGTAGATTGAGATTTTGCTCTGCGTTCATCGACGTGGGTAATGCCGATTAAATGTCGACCTGGTATCGACCAATAAATATCAAAACATAAATAACGAGGTACCTGTAGGCATTTAATGTTATTGAATTAACTTTAGGTATGCCTTTACTCAACCATTTAGACACTTTAATTACTATTAGACGTATTTTATTTGGTACTGTTAGATGCTTAATTTTAAGGATTTGACAAATTGCAAGCTCTAAATTCCTTCCCAAATATCAGAAAGGGTAAGTACCTGCAGAGAGTGGGCTTTAAAGGATGGGAAATCTCTGGAAATTCATATGGTTTAACTTCGATAACAACCACTAAAGTACTCAAAACATCCCAAGTTAATTATTGCCAGTGGCCCTCAACTCAAGCTAATAAAAAAACACAAGTACATGTCCTTTGAGTGGAATATCTGTGTCGCCATGTTCTCCGTTTTAAGATGACGTGATGTTGCAATGGCTATTTTTAGACCAATAATGATTGGTTAGGGATCTGAAGGTTTGAACCCTGCTCAGTCAAAGAAAAGTTGCCAGCAATGCAAGGTACCATGGGTCTGGGGTTTCATTCGAGCAAAGAGCCTCTTACCTTCCCCACTAAACCTGGCCATGCTTCTATATATAGTTATATGTGAAATAATCTGGAGTGCGGCGAAAAACAAGAATCAATTGGTTGATTTGTAATACTCGATATAATTTTATTCATGTCTTAAAATATTAAACATGTTTACTTTTTATTGATAAGGCTTTAAATAAATTGTTTATTTTCAAATAATGCATGCTACAGGAATTGCAGATCATGCGCCTTTCTGTTTTAGGGCAAATCAATTCTTGGAAATGTAAGTGAAAGGAAACTGAAAGTAATGTACTTACAGTAAGGTACAAAGTTATTGGATAGGAATACCTTCATGATATAATGTGCATTTGTACATGTAGGTCTATGGTTTGAGCATGTGTTTGATTTCCATGTGTTGCTTTACTTCCCGTTAGATAACCAAACTAATGTGTCCGATATTGAACTTGAACTAATTAATGATTGGTGACCATATATCATGGGTGTGACAGAGTCAATTGACAGGATAAACATTAGCTGCTTATCTTAATCAATCTCGTCCCAAATCCTAGTTCAGTAATCAGGATTGTTGTCAAAATCCGGTTCTCTCTGAAAGTACTCTTGTATGTACTTATACATGTATATATATTTATACTTCTAGTTCTAGATACATTTAGGTTAAGGTCTGCGAACAAAATCAAATTATTTAAAGTAATGTAGAAAATAGTTAGCCCACTTCCTGTCCAAGTGAATGGGCATTGTTGAACATTTGACACATTTGAACATTCTTTTAGCAGTTTTAATATGAAAAAATGTCATGAAAAAAAATTTCTAGAAATTTCTCTTCAAAAAGAGCTGGGGACTCTACATGTATGTTTCAGTCTTTAGACACACTCCTTCCATCAATAATTGCGGGTTCAAATCCCACTCGCACCAAATCAAATGATAACATTTTTTAGTGGGGTTTTCACTCTATTCCCATATGTGGAAGAGTTGCTGCCAAAATTACTTGGGTAATGACTTATTGTTTACAGTAGGGATTATATGTTTTTAATGTAGGTATCTCAAGGCTGAGTTGTTCAAAAGAGAATTAACTATAGTACACCATCTGACCATCACTGTTTTAAAGACTTTATGAAGGGATGTTATTTAGGTTATCACTTTTGAAAGACATTTTGTTATACACCTGATGAAGCTAGAGGTCATTCTAGCGAAACGTTGTGAGAAATAAACCTAAGAACTAGTAATCCAGAAAACTATGCCTTTATGTTATTTAGGTTGGCTCACAGCTTTGTGATGTGATAATCTACTGCCTTAATGCATTGTAATAATCTTGAGTATAATATCAGTCCATCAATCTATCTCAACTTGATAATATTGCAATTTAATGATGGTTTAATTGGGTTTTTCTTTTGTGATTTGAATTGTAGACGGCCCATCAGGAATCATCTCTCCATTTCATGACATTCCATTATTTGCTAACGATGAGAAAACTATATTAAATATGGTGGTAGAAATTCCACGCTGGACAAATCATAAAATGGAGGTGAGTAAAAAATGATTTCATCCAGAATGATCCAGTGCATAAGTTCTTACTCTACATATAGATTATTTACTGGTTTTACATTCGTTACATATCTATACTTTTATTGACATCAAGCGTGAAGGTTGGTTTCCATGGAAACGGGTCAATGTTGAAGAGCTTGTTAATAGAAAGTACTGTCAGATTGGTTCTAAATATAAATACCGACTGTATGGGAGATCAAGGTTCTGATTTATTATAATCTATTCAATAATGACACCACATTGATTGAGACAGCTTGTATAAGTGCTGTTCACTTGGACCCTGGCACTTTGTGCTGCATTACAACCATTCTGAGTGTCTTTAAGACAAAATCATTTAAAAGTAAAAGAAATAAGTCAGTGACCATTTCTTATCTTTGGTTTTCTTTCTTATAGGCACTGGCTTGCCTATAATTCCAATGAATTGAAAAAAAAGTAATAGAAGAGCTCACTATGTCTTTGAACGTCTCTAGCCACACCTTTGTTTTCCGTTTTATTTACCGTACACACTGACTATGAAATGTAAGTTGAGCGTGCGCAGTTTGACCAATCCCGTTCTCTAACCAGACCTTGCAATAGCTACAAAAATCATATTGACAAAGGCTGACGTTGGCATTCTATGGTTATGTTTTCTTTAAAAACCAATTCCTACAAAGAAGATGTTGGTTGCTGGTTTTTGAGAGCCTAAAGCTAGAAGAATGTTTTTATTGAAGAGTTTAAACATAGTGATTTAGTTTATAGATTCCATGTGTTGGATACATGTTTGGACAACAGCAGATAGTAAATTTATACTATCCCTCTGCAATCCGATATATTGGATATAAACCCAATTTATGTATTCAATTGTTCATCATTTAGGCAGACAGTAAAATACACATCACAGGTCTGAACGACTAAAGCCGTGGTCACACTACAAGGCGTTCGTGATTACTTAGAACTTGTTCGGTATATGTGAGCGGTCACACTGAGCGAAACTAGTTCGGATTGATACCGAATTCTTGATCGATCGAAACTAGTTTGTGAAGTGGTTTGCGTGAATGCAGAAAGCTGATCGTTGTTTTCATTGGCTAATGAGTATAACCTAGATAAGTCACATGAACTGTTTGTCCAATCAGAAGTTATCAAGCCGATCAACATCGCCAGGCCCAGTGTGACCACAAAGTTGTTCAAAGCGATCAGGTTTCATCAAACACGTTTAAAGTAAACTAGATTGGCTTGAGTGTGACCGCGGCTTTAGAGATCACTGTAACGCAAGAGCTTTTCAATCCTAGGTCAAAATGATAATATCTTGATTTGTGTTTATTTTCTCTATTCCCATCACTCACTCCAATACTTCACTTCATTCAGCATATTTTATGGTCTCTATACTTTGGTTTCTGTCTTTCTGACCAAGTGGCTGAGTCGACAGGGTGTCCATAGTCTCTGTCCGACACAATCCTTTCCATAGACCAAAGGAATATGAGTGGATTGTGTACGAGTTGTCAGGTACTTTATGAAGGTTTTCTTACATGGTAAAGAGCCCTGTTTCTTCCCCTTCCCTTCCCTGTATGGGAACTAAGTGCGCTGTAAATTATCAATCAATCTGTATTTTGTTTTAGATCAGTAAAGACGAATCTCTAAACCCCATCAAACAGGATGTGAAAAAAGGAAAATTACGCTTTGTGAAAAATATCTTCCCCCATCATGGCTATATATGGAATTATGGAGCCCTTCCTCAGGTACTTTTAATAGAATTTTTATTAATTTATGACTCTACTGTCATTTAAAACAAAACAGCATTTTCACATAAATGTTTAATATTGCATAATTTGTTGAACTCATTTGATTGATTGATCGTTTAATTAATTGATGCCACACTAGCCTATTACTGTCAACATTATTTGGTGTCCCAACTTTGTGAAATAAGGGTTGTTACATGTATACTATTTGCCTATATATAATATGAAATTGATGTTGCACCCAGGCAAGGACTAGACAAGTTTCCATATACAGTGAATTCCATGTTAACTGGCACATTTACAGGATAATAAGAAGTGCCTGTTTAGACAGGTGTGTGTTTATCAAGGTTATTTAACTTGCATTTTAACACAGAAGAAAATCAGACATTGGTCGGTATATAGACTGTTCTGGTTGTTCAAGGTACGTTAAGACAGGTTTTAGTGTAATTGATTGTATAGGCAAGTCAATGTTGACCTATAAATCACAAACTGAATTTGACTGACATTCTATCGGCTATGCCTGCAGATCCAATGATTCTGTTTGTTCAATAGACATCTTTCCTTACTGTCAAAATCAAAGTTCAAAGATGGATGTGTCTAAAGAAAATGGTGTAGATTGTGGCTTCATCCAGGATTTAAAAAACGGGGGGGGGGGGGGGGGGGGGGGGGGGGGGGGTATTTAGTTACTAACAGGGGGTACAATTCTTTGTTTTTATAAAGGTCGACTATGCATTTCTTGCACTTGCACACGCTATGAACAAACAATTAGGTGATTGTGAATTATCTGCAGGAAATATGGTTCTGTGGTAAATTGACATGGCCCGTTTTCAAGAATTTATCCCTGCCCAGTTTTTATCTTGCTTGTCTTATGGACGGATGGTTGGATAAAGCCCTGGATTGTGGGATAAAAAGAGACAGAAACAAAACAAGACCCCCTAGTGAAAATATATATTTATATATATATATGTTTATACAGTAGAGGCTTCATCCTAAAAATGAAATGTTTGTTTTGTTGTAGACCTGGGAAGACCCAAATCATGAAGACCCAGACACCAAAACAAAGGGCGACCTTGACCCTTTAGATGCCTGTGAAATAGGGTCAAAGGTTAGTTTTACTGCAAAGAAAGCTTTATCCTTTTTCAAACTTTTATTTCAAAATTTCAAATCCACCTAATTTCCATGTGTTTCTATCCCCCATTTCCTAACAACAGTATATATGCTGTGAGCAGATTTCATTTTTTTTAAATTTTTGTTTGTTGAAAACTTTAAATAGGTAAAACAATAAGCATTTTCCAGTGAATATACAAATGCCTCAGTGTGCGGCATAAAACACCAATCAATCAATCTCGCTATTCACAAGTCCTAAATATTGCATTGGTTTCCTCTGTTTCATGTATGTCATCTGTTTCATGTAGGTACACAAACGTGGAGCTGTTATACAAGTGAAAGTTCTAGGGGTCATGTGCCTTATAGATGAAGGTAAATATTCAAACATATAGGCCTCTTCTGTAAAACGGAATATAGGCAACAGTGATGTTGAAAAGGTTTACATACAAACAAGGCGCTTGTGATTTTGCAGTAGCTCTTACTTCAGAGCCGTTTCCCTGCAATGTAATGTGTAACCTTTTTGAACACTGATTGTGATTTAGCTACACGTTATTGTTGGTAAATTCAAGGTTTATATTATCAACCCTAAAAAGGGTTACTTTCTTAGTTCACAAGTATAGTTCTTTGAAATGAAAGTTTTGTAACGCTTGTATTTAATTAACAAAGAGATTGAGGTTGGATGGGACAGATTGAATGTTGCTGGCCTATACAGGTTTGAACCCTCCTAAGAGGATCACAAGATCCAACATGCTGGCTGATATAGGTTTGAACCCTCCTAAGAGGATCACAAGATCCAACAACATGCTGGCTGATATAGATTTGAACCCTCCTAAGAGGATCACAAGATCAACATGCTGGCTGATATAGATTTGAACCCTCCTAAGAGGATCACAAGATCAACATGCTGGCTGATATAGGTTTGAACCCTCCTAAGAGGATCACAAGATCAACATGCTGGCTGATATAGATTTGAACCCTCCTAAGAGGATCACAAGATCAACATGCTGGCTGATATAGATTTGAACCCTCCTAAGAGGATCACAAGATCAACATGCTGGCTGATATAGATTTGAACCCTCCTAAGAGGATCACAAGATCCAACAACATGCTGGCTGATATAGATTTGAACCCTCCTAAGAGGATCACAAGATCCAACAACATGCTGGCTGATATAGATTTGAACCCCCCTAAGAGGATCACAAGATCCAACAACATGCTGGCTGATATAGATTTGAACCCCCCTAAGAGGATCACAAGATCCAACAACATGCTGGCTGATATAGGTTTGAACCCTCCTAAGAGGATCACAAGATGTCACATCATCAATTGCCTAACATTTTTGATCTGTTAAAGACCACTTATTAGAATTTGATCTTCATATAACCTCTAGAAAATAATTTCTATAATTTTTCTTTAAAGCTATTCTGTTTAACAAATATCAATGACTTTTACAGGTGAAACAGACTGGAAGCTTATTTGTATAGATGTGACAGACCCATTAGCCAAAGATTTAAATGGTAAGAAATGGTCATATCTTTGTTTGGCTAATGTATCCTATTTTAAGGCAAATTTGCTTGTGAATGAGTACTTTTCAAGTCAGACCAAAAAGAAAACATAATTTTCAGAGTAAAGCATGCAACATGTAATGCTTTCTTTGTCGCTTCACCGCAGTTACGGAAACTAATAAACTGTTCAAACATGACATCATATGCAACCTCTGCCAGTGCTTTATATGTTCATCGGAGGTAGTGTTAGATGTCATATTTGGCGGTTTTTACAGAGTGTTACGCAAAATATGCATATTGCACCCACGGCTACATTAATGATCTGAGAGCAAACACTAAACTGATTTTATTTAATCTTTTCTTTGAAGGTGTATTTAGCCATAGCCAATTAACGCTTATAAACCATATATAAGACCTGTTCATAAATCCTCATTATTAAAATGACGTTTTGGAGTGAATTTTGTAGAGGAAGACGGCCAATGTCTGTAGATTAATAGCAGATATATATATTTTATTGTCAAAATGTGCTGATACGAGTCCTATGTAATTGTCTGACATATATGTTTCTTTTTGAAGATATTGAAGATGTAGATAAAGTTATGCCTGGTTTCATCAGGGTAAGGAATTGTCTAAATTTATTCAATCAAAAAAAAAAGAATATCTGAAAATTTCAAATTTATCAAAATTTCTTAAGAAATAAAAAAAAATTCACTTTTCAAAATCATCGTAGTTAAAAAAATGACCTTTGTTTTTGCTGATCATATCACTAAGATAGATACTTTAATTCTCATAATTTTGGTTGTGAATTATTTACATGTTTTTTTCGCAGGCTTCAAATGAATGGTTCCGATTTTACAAAGTTCCAGATGGGAAGCCAGAAAACCAATTTGCCTTTGAAGGAAGAGCTAGGAATAAGGTCAGTGTTTGAACTGAATTTGTTTGTCAGATTTGTCAGCAATTAACTATTCTGGATAGTTACGGAAAAATGATTTTGAAAATATACTGTTTTGTGATCTTTTTGTTACTGTGCTATCTGTACTTTATTGCTTGTGTCAAATCTAGTTTAAATCTGGAATTTCCTTCTGTAATGGATACAATCACTTTTCTTCTTGATAGGAAAAAGGCATGCAAGTTGTCATGGAGAGTTTCCAGTTTTGGAAAAATTTGATCTCCGGCCAGAATCCAAATAATTCTGGTATTAATAGGTTAGTAAATTATATTGGTTAATTATATTTATAGACTTTTGTGGTCTTAGTGGCTCTCTCAGTAGAAAGAAAAGCTATATAAGTGAAATAATCAGGAGTGCAGAATAATCCATCAAACCTACATGTATATCTCATATTCCGACAACTAATGTAAATGAAGAAAGAGAGACATCTGAGGGCTGTTTCTCAACACCGACGTAAATTTGCACCAGTTCGTAACGTAATGTTGAAGGTATATGTTGGCCTGCAGTAGACTTGCGTTGGGCGTAAGTGTGTTGAGAAACATCCCCCAGAGACTCCTGACCTTCACTGCTCTACTCCCAAATGTTGACAGACTTAAAATCATTATTATTTCCACATCAATCAGTTTTTCAACTAACTTCAATGAGTTAAAGATCATTTTCTTCGGCACAAGTAATTTTTACGGAAATTGGTTGATTTTTTTACAGAAATTGGTTGATTTTTTTACAGAAATTGGTTGATTTTTTTTACAGAAATTGGTTGATTTTTTTACAGAAATTGGTTGATTTTTTTTACAGAAATTGGTTGATTTTTAACAGAAATTACCCTTATGGAAATTTTAACGAAAATTACAAAATTATTCATTCAACTTTCCGTATGGGATTATGTATTGCTATGCAATTCTCTCGGAATGCTTGTTAAATTCAAAATGTGAAGTGAATGTAGGTTTGAATGTATGTCTATATACAAACATTTTGTCTAAATATATTCTTATTTATAAAGTTGTAACAATTAAACATTTTGTACCTCAGAGACAACACCAGTGTTGCAGATAGTCCCTTCAAAATTTCTCAAGATGATGCCAAAAACACTGTTGAAAAGGTAAAAACATTGACTTATTTAGTTTGTAATGTTCACTTTCGTGTTATTTCGTTGATAATCAGCGGCATATGTACACAAGAGATTGTTTGATTGATTGATTGTTTGGTGTTTTACGCCGCGCTCAAGATTATTTCACTTATATGGCGGCGTTGCCAGTTTAATTGTGGGAGGAAACCGGGCTCTATGCCCAGAGGAAACCCACGACCTTCCGTTGGTAACTGGCAACCATCCCACATAGGTCGTTCGAGTGAAAACCCAGTCAGAAAATTTTCCAATTTTTTGGACTGAGTGGGATTCGAACCCGCGACCCATTGGTGGAAGGCTGTTTAGATTGAGCGTCCAACGCTCTACCTGCTGAGCCACGGAGGCCCCGAGATTTTTTGAAAATATAACAATGTTGTATCAAACACAAGAAACACTGAGGCAGGCGAGTACCTGGCAACTCGTCCACATATGGTGACCGAGTGGAAAATCTACTCAGAAATTTTTCAATTTCTTTTTGATCAGTGTGATTTGAACTAGCGCCACATCGATGGAAGGTCTGTGTGGGACTGGACGATCACTCTAACCCAGTGGACCACCGAGGTCTGTGTGGGAGTGAGGGACGATCACTCTAACCCACTGGACCACCAAGGTCTGTGTGGAACTGAGGGACGGTCAGTCTAACCCACTGGACCACCGAGGTCTGTGTGGGACTGAGGGACGATCACTCTAACCCACTAGACCACCGAGGTCTGTGTGGAACTGAGGGACGATCACTCTAACCCACTGGACCACCAAGGTCTGTGTGGAACTGAGGGACGATCACTCTAACCCACTGGACCACCAAGGTCTGTGTGGAACTGAGGGACGATCACTCTAACCCACTGGACCACCAAGGTCTGTGTGGAACTGAAGGACGATCACTCTAACCCACTGGACCACCAAGGTCTGTGTGGGACTGGACGATCACTCTAACCCAGTGGACCACCAAGGTCTGTGTGGAACTGAGGGACGATCACTCTAACCCACTGGACCACCAAGGTCTGTGTGGAACTGAGGGACGATCACTCTAACCCACTGGACCACCAAGGTCTGTGTGGAACTGAAGGACGATCACTCTAACCCACTGGACCACCAAGGTCTGTGTGGGACTGGACGATCACTCTAACCCAGTGGACCACCAAGGTCTGTGTGGAACTGAGGGACAATCACTCTAACCCACTGGACCACCAAGGCTCCCCAACTTGACTGAAGAGGCATATCTGTTATCAACTCTAAAGGGCCTTGATGGCTCAGTCAGCAGAGTGATAGTCTCTCAGTCCGACACAGGCCTTTCATCCAGTTCAAATCCTACTCAGACCAAATAAAATTGAAGCAATTCTGAGTAGGTCTTTGAATTGGTTACCCTATGTAGAGGAAGTCTCCAAAGGTCGGGGGTTTCCTCCCCCACTAAACCTGGCAATGTGACCAAAGAAGTGAAATCATTTTGATGGTGGCCTAAAACATCAATCAATCAAAGACTTCATAATAAACTTTTATGTGCTCAGCTGAGTACGAAATTCTGAGCAAATTAATCTATCAACCTTGCCCCAGCTAGACAACCGGTATTATAATCACTTTCTATTAAAGAAAAAAAAATTAGTAGTTTCTGACTTTATTTCCACTGTTTATAGATATGATCATGAACCCTTTGACTTTTTCCAGAATAATCAAACTACGGTTGAGTTAACACGTTTGCAATAACACCAAAATTAGCTCCATTCTGAGAGAGCTGAATGTTTTCAGTAACATTCTCAGTAATTGACTTAGTTTTATTTGTCCATTTAATATCACTTGTACTAATGTATGAATTCTGGTAGTCAAGTGAAGTGTTATTGTTTACAGAACCCCCCACAAGGCCCACCTGCCTCTCTGCCAGATGATGGTGAGTGGGTTTATCCTGATATATCAGTTGCTTTCAAGGTTCTATTTTAGGGAGGGTGAAATAAACAAGTCCTCTTTAACTCCAAGGACAATTGTTCATGGGCATTTTTCTGATAGCTACCACCCTTGTATGCATATGATGGTATGGTCAGGGGGCTGCTGGGTCAGTTAAGTTGTCTCAACTCCTTTATCAAATAGGAGACAAGTCTATCTCATGAAACCTGTAGATTGATTGATTGATTGGTGTCCTACACAAGAGTATTTCACTTGTATATTTGTCAGCTGTGAGAGAAGAAACTCTAATGGAAACTCTGGCAACCCTTCCACATAGGCCAAATGGCTGAAAGGGAGGTAATAATGTGATCATACAAATTATCTCCCCTGTTAGAAATGTGGTCCTTGGTTGAGGACAATAATTCTTTACTTTAAATAATAAAGGCGTTTTTTTGAGAATCAAAAAAAAAAACTTGGTTTGATCTTAGATTTAGTTTTGATTAATTGAATATATTACCTTGTAGACATGATGTGTTTTTTTTCCAGTCGACAAATGGCATTATGTTAGCAAATAATGGATGTGAGGATGTCGTAATAGAGGATCAGAATGTTAAGGATCAAATAATCTCCAACAAACCACCATATCTTTGCTTTCTTACAATTAATAATTATGCTCCATGTTTATGTTGTTAAGATGGGACTATTACTTCGTTCATTAAGGATTCAAGTGAATTGTCAATTAATATTAGGTGTTAAAATTTTACTCTTTTATACTGGATTTGTATATTATGTGTTCTGTTGTAATAGTTGACTATGTTGAACTATTGGTATTAATCTAACATCTTGGAAAATATTATGGTCAGATATTTATAATTTATTTTCTTAAAAATAGAAGCAAACTTTGTGGGTTAGTTTGTATTTATTCCCCTTCCCCATGGAAAAACAAAAGTAATAGGAAACATAAGCT
This sequence comes from Lepidochitona cinerea, assembly GCA_963971465.1. NCBI lineage: Eukaryota > Metazoa > Mollusca > Polyplacophora > Chitonida > Tonicellidae > Lepidochitona > Lepidochitona cinerea. Next base: position 7,074,055 of record OZ020551.1, read on the forward strand.
AACTATATCATGATATTATCCCTGAGTTTTGCTAGCAGATTTAGTTATCAAAAGTCTTATATGAATGTCACAGAATCTTTTCATTATGGGTTACAATTACTGGTCTTTGAATAACTTCCCGTCTCAATCAAGATTGCATTTTCTATACATTGTATAAACTGGTTGTTTTAACTGCAAATTTTATAAATAACTTTTGATAACATCCAATCTTGTATGTAATTTTGGATCTCAAAATAAACATCTGAAACTTTTTCTATTCTTCATTATGTATTAACCTAGTGGGAAGTCATCTTCAGTTAGTAAAAAACACAAGCTGTCAACATCTGTGTCAAGTCTCCGTGGCTCAATCCGAACAGCCTTCCACCAATGGGTCGCGGGTTCGAATCCCTCTCAGTCCCAAAAAATTGGAAAACGACCTAAGTGGGATGGTTGCCAGTTACCAACGGAAGGTCGTGGGTTTCCTCCCACAATAAAACTGGCAACGCCGCCATATAAGTGAAATAATCTTGAGCGCGGCGTAAAACACCAAACAATCAATCTGTGTCAAGTGAAATAACAAAATTCAACTGTCAGTATTTCACTTTTCAGAGGCATGTTGAAAGTGTATTTTCTTCACAAGTTATTCTGTGGTGATGGCAAACGATGCAATATGGCATGAACTGCCAAATATAAGGAAACTTTCGTTGGAGCTGAATTAGTTAATTTCTGGTTATATTAACCAAAAAGAGCGGATACTACATTTAGTAATCTTGAACATTTACTTTATTAAACTACCTTAAACCCCCCAAAAATAAACTCACACATCGCAGCTATTTTAATTTTGTCTTATTAACAAACGTCTTTGGTCCTTGCAAGCCACTGATTTTAACAATATTATTTATTTGAACGTCAATTTGGTAGTTTTTTTAAGGTTTTCCTGACAATTGGAAAATCAAGGGATGTGGCATTAGCCAAAATTAAGATTTTTTTCATAAATTTCGATTGAAAAGTTTGTATGAACTGAAAATCAGTGCTAATAACGGACAAAATTCAAGTAGCCAGGATGTAGGAGTGCAACTTGGTGTCTTTCTTGCTTATAAAATGAAATAAGTGGCTGTGTCAGGACCCCTCGGGTCTGGGCCAAAGAAACCGAAGATATATTTATTTTCCAGACAATTTGTTGCGAGTTAAAAATTACTCCACATACATTTACAAGGAGGTTTTTGGCTGACAGTCATGTAAGGGGCATAACTCTTGAAAAAAAACATCCGAGCGCGTCGATTTTCAATAGGCTTCTTGTACATGCTGTATAAACAAATGTGTGAAGTTTCAAAGTTGTAAGTTAAAGACTTTTTTAGATAATGTGTTTACAAGGACCAATGGACAGACAGACAGACGGACGACGGAGGCAACGACAATACCCTTCCGGCAAAATTTGCCCGAGGGGTAAAAACTACCTAAATCTCCAAGATTGGTATCAATAAAATGGTGTTCTTTTCTACTTTTCTAAGTGGCATGAGCTGCCATAATTCACTTTTTTTCATAAATTCTGAACGTCACGACAGTAAGAGGCTTTGAAGCCATCGAAAAACTAAATGATTGGCGTTGGAACGAGGAAAATCTGTACGAACCGAAAACGTGTTCGAAAAGTAAAACAAATTTACATAACGGGGACGACCATTCATTCATTCTAAGCCAAAGTTAGTCCAAAACAATACTTTATCGTACATTTTCGAGACAAGAAGCACTAAAAAGCTTTTGAATTATACCTCTTGAGAAAAATAGCCAATAATTTCAACATTCTGTTTTAACGTCAAAATATCAACATTTTGGCAGCTCATGCCACTTCAATGTTGAAAAATATTTAACAAGTGTTTAAGAAACTCCGCGCTCAAGATTATTTCACTAATATGGCGGCGTTGCCAGTTTTATTGTGGTAGGAAACTGGGCTCTATGCTCGGATGCAGACTGGCATCTGTAGTCACCAAAGCTACTTGCAAAAGTGTCTACACTACATATAGGCATACAACAGCAATTTCATTTCATTAAGGATAAAACAAAAGGTGCTCCACGACTCATTTGGTCACCATGGTTAACAAAAAGTTGTTTGGATACAATTTATCTCTACTGTGAAACCACAGACAGATTACGGAATGCCAAAAGGCCCGGTGACACATATATTTGGTCGACACATATGGCGAGATCCCAATTTACTTTTAGAACGAGACCCCTCTACTGATAAGCTAGTTACAACTGAAATTTTTATGGTCACCACAATTCACTTTTCGTATGGGACGTATTTGTAAGCTAGGTAGAACTTCATTTTTTTAAAAAATCCATGCAATAATTACCGAGTTACTCAATGCCAAAAGACTGCGGACTGTTTTGATAGCCACAAATACATGTAGCAAGACCCCAATTTACTTTTGATACAGAACACATGGTCTACTGATAAGCTAAACTTAACTGAATTTTTTTTAAAAATCCATGCGGTAGCTCCAGTTATGGACTGCCAAAGGGCTAGGTGACTGTTTTGGTCGCCACAAAGAGAAATTTTCATGTCTAACCATAAACTTGATATATATATTTAAAAAAAAAACAACTAAATATAGGTTTAAAGTTATGGAGCGGACACGAACCCGGGACATACAACGATATACCAATATACAGCCACTTTAGGAGTGCGTATAAAAAGGCAAATATATACCTACTTCCATTTGTTGGTGGTCCACTGGGTTAGAGTAATCGTCCTCACAGACCTTCCACAGACCAAATAAAAAATTCTGAGTAGATTTTTCACTCGGTTACTATATTTGGAAGAGTTGCCAGGTACTCGCCGATGGTCGGGGGTTTACTCCCTCACTAAAGCTGGCAACGCCGCCACATAAGTGAAATAATCTTGAGTGAGGCGTAAAACATCAATCAATCAATCCATTTCTTGTCATGGAGTCTGTTCATGAGTATTCAGTTTGGTATACATGTATATGATGAAGCAGGTTGCTCCTGCTACATGTGCTTCATATACCCACTGAATCAAGGGGGCTCCAGTGGTAGTCTCTCATCAGTTCCACACAGGCCTTCCATCAATGCAGCCCCGCTTCATATTACACAAACAGTTTTGAGTGGATTTTTCACTTTATCGCAATATGTAAAGAGTTGCCAGGTACTCGGTCTGGTTTCCTCTACCACTAAACCTGGTTACACTTCCATTATACGTTAAATAATCTTGACAAATGGACTACCAGATAGAAGATATCGCGGAAACCACTAGTCAAATGTTTTTTTCACAGTTTATTTTAGCAAGGTACTTTGATCAACTTTTGGTGTCCATACGTGTTCTCAGCCTTAGAAGCAAGGATTTAGTTGGCTTTGTCATCAGTTGTTGCTTGTCTGCAGAAAATGTGCAAAAGTATATCTGAATTTTAGGAAATTTATTTTACAGGTTATTGGTGGCATCTTTTGTAGTTGGTCACTCGCCGATAAAATTCCAAAAACTGTTAACAGTAAAAAAGCAAGACTCACTGTTTTCTGTATTTTTCCCAGTTAGAATCTATGAACTTTCATTTTTTGCCAAAATTCATAAGTTTGGACATCATTTAATAGTACATATATTTTCCATTTGATTATTTAAGTAGCTGCAATGGATGAGAGTGGAAATGCGCATATGTAGGGTCTTAAATGGCTTGAATCGTGACTTTAAAACCAGCTGGCATTTGACCCAATTTTGTACTGTTTTGATGCTATTGAACTTATATGGCGGCATTGACAGGTTTAGTGGGGGAGGAAACCAGGAACGGCAACTCTTCCACAAACGGCAACTGGGTGAAAAATCCACTTAGAAATTTTTCAATCTATTCAGAGGAGGAAAAATTGTTGAACGCCTTAAAGTTTACTGGAATGTCAGTTTTCTGTGATAAATTATGAGAAGGATCATAACAGATATTTAATGAGGCCATCAAGCGTTAATGGTCAAACAACGTTTGTAATTAGTTCATACAAATGATGTATTGAAAAAAGGAAAGTGTGTATTCTATATCTCCAACTCTTGTTTATTACAGTATCAGGGTGTTTGGCAGAAAATGATCAGACAACTGAAATAATAACAGTAAAACAAGGCTTAAGCGTTAACAGTAACGAGATCAGGGTCTTTCACTACATTCAAATTATGAGGAAGAAAAACGAGAAGCTAATAGACTAAATTTCATTGAATGAGGTAAATGTAGTTTCATACTTCTCAAATATTTCTATAAAACCGATCTATAAAGCTGTACAAATCTGTGCACCGAGAACATCAAAGTGACAGAGACTAGACAAGAGAGGAAATTAACAAACAACTATATAGCACTAGTTACAAATCCTGTCAAATTACGCCAGACAGGGAACTTTCTTGTATAGTCTCTCTTCTTTCAAGGTCACTTTATGTAAGAAATTTGATTTCTTATTATCTCTTTAAGTAAATACATTTTGGCAGGACTATTTAATGGGGATAAAATCTCATGACATGAAGAATAAAATATGACATTTATGACATTCATTAAAAAAAGAACAATGCTTAACGAGGACTTATTTGTGAATGAGACAAGTATGAGAGGGTGAGAGATAGTTTACTCTACATTATGGCATCTTTGAGATGAAGAAGTATGTGATAGATGATGGTGTTCAGATCGGCACTTAGACACAAAGGAGTATTTTGTCCTGCCTTTTTATCTTAAAAATTTGTAACAAAGAATTAAAAAAACAAAAATAGAATGACGTTTAAGAAATAAAAAGCTTGATAAGTGATCATTGTTAAAAAAAGCCTAGTATAATATTTTTCCTCACTTTCATTGCCCTTGTAAGTTCAATCATAACCCATTTACAGTCATACTCAGATATCAATTCTCAAACACATCATTATTACTTCCTTTCATGCATGAATAAACCATTGTAAAATGATGGAAAATATAATATCTATTTTCCAATGTTTATATACACATGACAAAAACTGACAATCTACACATATCACCATATATAAGTTTACACCAGTTCATTGCCTTATCAGGACAACATAGATATTCCTCCTCAGCACTAAGCAAATGGACAATTTGGGGAGTGTCTTTTTTTTGTCCTCACTGATCCTTAGACAGAATACTCCACATAAAATAACAAACTGTAGAGTCAATGTTTGAAGCTGTTCAGTTAGGGACTATTTTTGTAAAGTAGGCAGTGAAGAAGCTAAAAGTCTGCAATTGTGAAACTGTGATATTTTGTTGAGGTTTAATAATTGAATTGATCTGTTCCCATTTTGGCTGTTTCATGAAATACATGCTGAAGTATCCACATCAGTGACTGAAGAATTCATGATTAAAATAGCTGCCCTCTAACAAAGGTGAAGAATGCAAAGGCTGCCCAAGTCTGCTTCTCCGCTGAACACAGCAGTTGTACAATGCAGCCAGTGCAGCTATTATGCTGTCAGAAGTTGTGCAGATGACTGATTTAAACAGTTCATAAACACACATATAGTGAAGATCAAATATGAGCCACTGAGGTATGTTTATTTGACTACTCCTTAACGGACACACTATTATCATCCACAATTGACACCTGGTCAGTTCATCATGAGAATGGAGTGGTCATTCAGGGTTGGATGGCCAGGCAAGCTCACTATTTACCCAGTTAACACACATATATCACAGGTCAAATTGTCATATAGAGCAGCCTGTGTTATGTATAAGATGGCTTCATATCGAGAAGAAGGCTTGTGGGGTTTAGAGGAGAGGCCCTTGGGAAGGGGCCTGGAGATCTTCCATTCTCCATGGGGTCGTCCACACACATGTCTTGACTGGCCCCCAGTGGGCTGCCTAGATTTGAGTCTGTGTCTTCATGCGGTGAATCAACGCCCCCATAACTACACCCATCCTCGTCTGAACTACCCGAACCATCTTCTCCCTCAAGGAAACGAATACACTTCTTTTTCCGCCTGAAATTACACAGTAGAACAGAAATGTTGATCAAATATTCTAGAAAACAGTGGCTCAGTTTAATACTTTTGTCACTGTGCATAATTTAACAACAAAAAAGGCATCAAAAGCAAAAGGGAAAAATGTCAATTGTTGTATACACTGTACATGTATGTGACACATGCTAAAAATAGATTTCGACTTATATTAAAAACAATATTCAATCAAGAAGCAAATATTTTGCAATAAATACAAATGAAGTAAATTGAAATATTTCAAACACACATCGAGTGATATGTTAAACAGCTATTTAAATTACAAATACAAACATGCTTGAATACATAGTACAGCTGAAGTTTACAATATACAATTATATAAAATAAAATACACGTGAGAATATGTTTATTATATATATACATGTATAAGCATGGTAAAAATAGTGACCATGTTGTATTGAGGTCACCTAGAAATGGCTGGGGTTTGTTACTGTGTTAATAAGCGATAGGAAGAAAAAAGACCATAAGAAAGTGACAGAAAGAAAGGCAAAGCTGGTTTGGGTACATAATGAGCTTTTACATTTTCACAACTATCTGTCAAATATATTCACCTTCTGAAGAATATATATTTCTTCTGTCAATAGTGTTGATAAATACATTTTACTTTGTTTTACTGGCCAGTGACAGGCCGTAAAAGCTTGGATAAAATTCAGTGAGAAAGGAATTGCAATGTGATTTGCCAGCAAAATTGATGACCTGCACAAAATATACATTCCACATATTGATGCATTCCAATGACAGCATTTTCACATTGTCTTTTGTTGTCATTGATTGTTAACAAGACAATTGAATGGTAGGGAAATTGCCAATACAGGTCAAATTTCAGCACAACCATGCCGATCCCGAGAAGGAATTTCTAGTGAATGATGGGATTCTCCAAAGGGAGTGAGATTGGCAATAGTGTAATTTAATAACAGAACTCATTCAACATACAATACATTCTGAATGATTAGGATAAATTGATGACACACCAAGGACAGAGTTGGGATAAATTGTCAAGACACGACAAGGACAGAGTTGAAATAAACGGACAAGACACACCAAGGACAGAGTTGGGATAAATTGACAAGAAATGCCAAGGACAGAGTTGGGATAAATTGACAAGACATGCCAAGGACAGAGTTGGGATAAATTGACAAGAAATGCCAAGGACAGAGTTGGGATAAATTGACAAGACATGCCAAGGACAGAGTTGGGATAAATTGACAAGAAATGCCAAGGACAGAGTTGGGATAAATTGACAAGACATGCCAAGGACAGAGTTGGGATAAATTGACAAGACACGCCAAGGACAGAGTTGGGATAAATTGACAAGACCCGACAAGGGTAGAGTTGGAATAAATTGATGACACACCAAGGACAGAGTTGGGATAAATTGACAAGAAATGCCAAGGACAGAGTTGGGATAAATTGACAAGACACGCCAAGGACAGAGTTGAAATAAATTGATGACACACCAAGGACAGAGTTGGGATAAATTGACAAGAAATGCCAAGGACAGAGTTGGGATAAATTGACAAGACCCGACAAGGACAGAGTTGGGATCAATTGACAAGACAATGACAGAGTTGGGATAAATTGTCAAGACACGCCAAGGACAGAGTTGGGATAAATTGACAAGACACGCCAAGGACAGAGTTGGGATAAATTGACAAGACCCGACAAGGACAGAGTTGGGATAAATTGTCAAGACATGCCAAGGACAGAGTTGGGATAAATTGACAAGACCCGACAAGGACAGAGTTGGGATAAATTGACAAGACACACCAAGGACAGAGTTGGAAAAAATTGACAAGACACGCCAAGGACAGAGTTGGGATAAATTGACAAGACACGCCAAGGACAGAGTTGGGATAAATTGACAAGACATGCCAAGGACAGAGTTGGAATAAATTGACAAGACACGCCAAGGACAGAGTTGGAATAAATTGACAAGACACGCCAAGGACAGAGTTGGAATAAATTGACAAGACACGCCAAGGACAGAGTTGGAATAAATTGAAAGACACGCCAAGGACAGAGTTGGGATAAATTGACAAGACACGCCAAGGACAGAGTTGGAATAAACTGACAAGACACGCCAAGGGCAGAGTTGGAATGAATTGACAAGACACGCCAAGGACAGAGTTGGGATAAATTGACAAGACACGCCAAGGACAGAGTTGGGATAAATTGACAAGACACACCAAGGACAGAGTTGGGATAAATTGACAAGACACACCAAGGACAGAGTTGAAATAAATTGGCAAGACATGACAAGGACAGAGTTGGAATAAATTGGCAAGACACGCCAAGGACAGAGTTGGAATAAACTGACAAGACACGCCAAGGGCAGAGTTGGAATGAATTGACAAGACACGCCAAGGACAGAGTTGGAATAAATTGACAAGACACGCCAAGGACAGAGTTGGAATAAATTGACAAGACACGCCAAGGACAGAGTTGGAATAAATTGACAAGACACGCCAAGGACAGAGTTGGGATAAATTGACAAGACACGCCAAGGACAGAGTTGGAATAAACTGACAAGACACGCCAAGGGCAGAGTTGGAATGAATTGACAAGACACGCCAAGGACAGAGTTGGGATAAATTGACAAGACACGCCAAGGACAGAGTTGGGATAAATTGACAAGACACACCAAGGACAGAGTTGGGATAAATTGACAAGACACACCAAGGACAGAGTTGAAATAAATTGGCAAGACATGACAAGGACAGAGTTGGAATAAATTGGCAAGACAAGACAAGGACAGAGTTGGAATAAATTGGCAAGACAAGACAAGGACAGAGTTGGAATAAATTGGCAAGACAAGACAAGGACAGAGTTGGAATAAATTGGCAAGACAAGACAAGAACAGAGTTGGAATAAATTGGCAAGACATGACAAGGACAGAGTTGAAATAAACTGACAAGAAACACCAAGGACAGAGTTGGGATAAATTGATAACACGTCAAGTTGAGATGTAGTTTCTCCGAGTAATGAGTACTGTATCAAATCAATATTTCAATCATGTGTGGAATGCTTTTGACACTTGGTTGAGCTAGGTACATCTTGGTCAAAAGGCATAACAAACAATAAAAGTTGCTTTTATATAATTCAGCACTATATTTGGGCTGGCAAACGCCAATAAATCTAATCACCATTTCATATAATTGATAAAGCAGTTCCTGAAAACTGAAAAAGTGTGAAGCGATAAAGCAATGTGCAGATTCCATCAATTTCTCCACGGACATCAGATAGAATCTTTGTGAAAAAGCATGAAGCATATATATAAGCAAGCAAATCACACCAGACATTTTCATTAACAGCTCCACTGTATATATTCATATTTTTCTTTCTAAGACAATGTTGAATAGAAGTGGAAAGTAATTTTTGTGAGGGTATTATAGACTAATTACAAGTTTTAAAATATGATTTCTTTAGTTTTAATTTAAACTTTTATGGTAACCTGGACTAATTTTTATTATTTTTTCATAATAAATAATATACTTGAGCTACAGGTTGCTGGTATTTTAAAACAAAAATCACAACAGTTCATGCTATATGTACATCCACAGGTTTATTCACCAGTTCAGTGACACTGACTACATGTATAACGGAGGTTTCATGCTTCAAACTGATCCTTTTTAAAAAATATTTTAAGCAAGAAAATTTTGTTTGGGTTCTGCAAACTAATTCAGCAAATGTATGACCTACAGATTATCATTGATGACCATGCTTGTTTTTGAATAGCAAATTGCTCTATATCTACGTCTACATTTTATCTACAGGCATCATGGCTGAAAGCGATAGAAGCTGCAAAAGGGTGTGTCACTTATGTAAGTACGAGGGGGGCACGGTGCAAGCCACCAAGAGCACTGACAATACAGAAGCAAGGAGTAGCTAGACAGTGGTCTGTCTGCATGCTGTAGTGATCACACCAGGCATTTCAGTACCTTACTATTATGTTTGTTCCGTGGAGTTTTGAGTTTCTAAATCAGCAGTCTGATCACACTTTTCATGCAGAGATGATCTGAAAAGAGATAAGTAGCCATTGCAGAAAAGTTGACATGTCAACAGAGCAATGGTGATATTTCAGTACCACACATGTACCAAAAACTGTCTCCCTGGCAAACTGCATCATCCTCCTTTTCTGTAAGAAAGATTTCCACTGAAGAAATGCAAGAAATAAACCTTCTCACCAAATGTTAACTTTCAAAACAATTATAACAAACACAAATAATTAGTCCACAAAAATAATGAAAAATATCAAATGTTACTTTTCGAAAATTGTTAGCTACGAATTGGAAGAAATGATTGTAACTTGATAGAACTACTAGGCAATAATTCATAAAGGAATTATATGGAACTAAAAGAGTAATGACAACAGCTAAGAATTTTTTAAAAATCTAATTCTAATGAATCCACACACAAAAACTATACACAAAAGTGTACTCAGAAGAGTAAAAATAGATGTAAAACATGCCATTGGAAACCTGGAAATAACATGCCATAATAGATTGTTTAGACTGTGTTATTAGTTGGTTAACCTTTCTGCATTAGCCACAGCAGAGAGAGAGAGAGAGAGAATAACATAAGGACAGGGAGAGAATTATAGAGGCACGTTCTGGAGAAGTAAGAAGCTAAATTCCAGGTGGAAAGTCAAACAAAAAACACAAAGAGAAAAACCAATGGATATACAAAAGGTCTTACCGGCATGGTTTACACCATTGACTTTGGGCATCTACACCAAATCTTGCCCTACATTTCTTTGGATTTGTACATTCTGAAATTTAATACATTTATAAAACATACAAACTCGTTCAAACATATTGATAATGTAACATATTTGAATATTTCGTAAAGATCTATATTTTACTAATAAATTACAGAAAGTGCTACAAGTTAGTAACAATGTATATATAAAATATAAAGTGAACAATTTTTTAAAATATATATACCGGGTACATAAAAAATAAAATATCTTAAAATTTGAGACTGGACCTAATACAAACAAAATTGAAAAGTTTTTTTTGGGATAAGGCGAATTCTGATACTTGTAAAGATATATTGACCATTGAATTTAATAGGCTGTTACTATTGATGTGCATTGCCAAAGGAAAGTATCTGAGTAAAATCTACTTTCATAAAACCCAATTTCTCAAGTAAAATCTTTCTTATAGCTTTTGATAGCCATGAGAGAAAACATTCTTGCAATTATTTTTCTTGATAAATTTAAAATACAGGGACAGCCAATTTGAACATTAAGTTAATACCTCTTACTAAAACTGATCCATAATTAATAAATTATGCCATGTTTCTTCTTGAGATAATATAAAAGCATTGCCTTGTAAAGTAAAATCAAAATCGCACCATCAGTGTTAATTGGACATCTGATCTCAGAGTGTTAGTAGAAAACCATCGTTTGGAAGATGAGGTCCAAGAGTTGTGTCCCTTTGTCCAGTATTTGCTGGTAGAATCCAGCCTTTATAGAGAAGGTATCCTTCCAGTTTTTGTTAGCTACCCAAGGCAGTAGGACCAGGGACAACAATGCCATTTCATACCCAGAAAAAGAAGACCTCATGCTTTGTTCCCCATCAGGCCTACCTGCTTACTTTAGGTTAGAATTTAATTGTTTTTGTCCCTATGTGTGCAGGGAGCATCTTGGCTTAGTTTGAGTTAGTTGTAGAAGTGACATTGATGAGGTAGATCCCTGGTCCTAGTACAGGTAATAAACAAGTCATTAGAAATTAGAGTGAAGAAGGAAGGAAAAGGGACATAACTCTTCCACCACATGCCCCCAGTCTCAGATTTTTTAGACATTATTAAAACCAATGCAGTTCAAGATTTTTTACATCCAATAATGTTTAGAAGAAAGAAAAAAGTTTTATACCAGATGTTCCATTTCCCAGGATAAGGCTATCTGTAATTTCAAAAAAATAAAGAAAATCTAGTTTCTTTTTTCAAATAGCAAATGCTGTGAAAAAAAAAAGTTTAGCTTTTGTATGGTGATTTGATTTTTGCTAAAAATATCTCAAACTATTAATTTTCATTATATTATTATAATAAATAAGAAATTCAACTAAATATCGCCGATATGGACACTAGAGTGCCTGGCAAATAGATAAGAGTGTTTGTTATTTACTAAGATACCTTCTTCACATATTGGACCAGAGAGCTAGCTCTCAATACCATATATAATGGGAGGGAAGTGCCCTTACAATGGTACTATTTAGAACGTGTATCACAGGGGACTAATAAATAACTACGTAGAATAATGTCATGTATCCTGAAAGCAAATTCAATTTGTACATTATGTAAGTTATGAGCATTAGCTTATGTCTTTTGCTAATTCTAGCACGCATATCACAGAGCATATAATTAAACGTATGATGAAAACGATGTACACAGAGAGTGATTAGTATAGCATCATACCAACAATGCCTTCAAAATAAATGTGCAACATTTCAGAATCCGCATCGCTAATGGCAGCATGTCCAAAATGATGCTAACTTAAGTATGCAACTGGCATTTATGCTGCACTCACTGATACGTACTGGTGTATCAACACAAATCTTCTTTATCAGTGAGAACCTAAGTTTAGATAACAGAATTGTACTAGTAGAAGAAGCTATTGTTGTAGTTGTGTAAATCATTGTACAATATGTGTAAGCTATTGTTGTAGTTGTGTAAATCATTGTACTGAATGTGTAAGCTATTCTTGTAATTCTGTAAGTCATTGTACTGAATGTGTAAGTTATTGTTGTAGTTGTGTAAATCATTGTACTGACTGTGTAAATCATTGTACTGACTGTGTAAGTTATTGTTGTAGTTGTGTAAATCATTGTACTGAATGTGTAAGCTATTGTTGTAGTTGTGTAAATCATTGTACTGAATGTGTAAGCTATTGTTGTAGTTGTGTAAATCATTGTACAATATGTGTAAGCTATTGTTGTAGTTGTGTAAATCATTGTACTGAATGTGTAAGCTATTGTTGTAGTTGTGTAAATCATTGTACTGAATGTGTAAGCTATTGTTGTAGTTGTGTAAATCATTGTACAATATGTGTAAGCTATTGTACTATGTAACTTATTGAATTGACTGTGCATGTTATTGTACTCAATGTAAGTTATTGTATTGATTGTGTAAGCTATAGTATCAACAGTGATTGTATTGACCGTGTAAGTTATTGTATTGACCCTGTAAGTTATTATATTGACCCTGTAAGTTATTGTATTGACCGTGTAAGTTATTGTATATTGAGTGCAAGTTATTGTATTGACCGTGCAAGCTATTGTATTGGCCGTGTAAGCTATTGTATTGACTGTGTAAGTTATTGTATTGGTCGTGTAAGTTATTGTATCGGCTGTGTAAGTTATTGTATTGACCGTGTAAGTTATTGTATTGACCGTGTAAGTTATTGTATTGGCCGTGTAAGTTATTGTATTGGCCGTGTAAGTTATTGTATTGGCCGTGTAAGTTATTGTATTGACCATATAAGTTATTGTATTGACCGTGTAAGTTATTGTACAGACAGTGCAAATTGTGGTACTGACATTGCAAGTTGTTGTATTGACTGTTAAGCCATTGTACAGACAGTGCAAATTGTGGTACTGACATTGCAAGTTGTTGTATTGACTGTTAAGCCATTGTACAGACAGTGCAAATTGTGGTACTGACATTGCAAGTTGTTGTATTGACTGTTAAGCCATTGTACAGACAGTGCAAATTGTGGTACTGACATTGCAAGTTGTTGTATTGACTGTTAAGCCATTGTACAGACAGTGCAAATTGTGGTACTGACATTGCACACCGTTGTATCGACTGTTATATCATTGTACAGACAGTGCAAATTGTTGTATTGACTGTTATATCATTGTACAGACAGTGCAAATTGTTGTATTGACTGTTATATCATTGTACAGACAGTGCAAATTGTTGTATTGACTGTTATATCATTGTACAGACAGTGCAAATTGTTGTATTGACTGTTATGTCATTGTACAGACAGTGCAAATTGTTGTATTGACTGTTATGCCATTGTACAGACAGTGCAAATTGTTGTATTGACTGTTAAGTCATTGTACAGACAGTGCAAATTGTTGTATTGACTGTTATGTCATTGTACAGACAGTATTAGTTGCTTAAGTCACTCAAGCAGTTATTATTGAAAGTTATTCTAACTGTTATGTAAATCATTGTACTAGCTGGGTAATGTGGTGTATTAAAGTTGTGTAGGGTGATTTTAAGTAAGGTATTACAGAAGTTATTGAAAGTAATTATACTAGTTTAATTTTTTTGTACTATTGTTACTTGCTATTGTACTAGCTGTATAAGTTATATTGTACTAGTTGTGTAAGTTATTGCTAAGGCTTGATTGGTTGATTAGTCGGCTGGGATTTAGGTCACCTTTCGTCTCTCCAGGACAATCTTTTTTCCTCTTCTTTTTCTTTGTATGACTGGCATAGTTATCTCTAGCACTCCAGCCTGGGTAAAGCTGCATATGAAGCTCTTTTTCTTTTCTCGCCATTTCATAATACTTCGCTTGTTCAGATCGATCTAAGGCATGCCACTGAAATGAAAAAGTCAGCTTTTGGTAAGTTACAACCCTGTTTTCATTGATTGTTCCAATTGGACAAAATAATAGAACTGGGCTTTCAACCTTCAGGATTCTGTCAGTAACATTTGGTATTTAAATAATAGGCTTACACAATTAGCAATCTTCCCTTATTTCGTAGTCAGAGTATTTGATGTACCTGTATGTTGAATTGATGGGTCTCTAGGATCTAACTTACCCGTCTGCCTAATATCTGGTTGATTGCAGCAGATTCTTTTAATGTACATTCAGCTACAACTTTTGCTCGCATTTCTTTCATAAATAACATAAATGCATTTAAAGGTTTCTTTATATGTGGTTTTTTCTTTTCTGGTTCAGGCGTTGATTGTTGACTACTTGACGCTCCATCATGAGGGCCATGCCTGGAATATGGGAGATAACTACAATTTAAATGCGGGAAATCAACATTATCATAAAAATTGGAGAAAAGAACAAATAAGCTTCGATGACAACCATCAATTTAAAAGAGTTTCAAATAAACTTAAATAATTTGATGAGTTTTAAGTCCTATTTTAATAATATCCACATGGAAATTAGTAATAAAGGGATCTACCTGACATTTTCTTGGCTTAGAGGAGAAAACTCTTGTTTTGGTCCCGGTGTGACAATTGCGGGATGAGCCATCCCAGGATGCATTGGGGGTGTGATGATTCCAGATGGGGCGAAGCGTGATGTCATCAAAGATGAAGGGTAAGGAGACCCCAAGGCACCGGACGTAATAGGGTACCCAGGTGGGCGGTAACTAACAAACAAATAACAATTATAGACATATAGAAACCAGGAAAACTTTTCAAGAAATTTAAATGCAAAGAACTATTGATAACCTCCCATAAGAACACAGACTAACACAGTTATTGCTTCAGTCAGCCATTTATGATATAAAATGTAAAAAAATTGCTAACGTCTTAAAAGTTGTAAAACATCAATATATGGGTCATAAACTCATTGGTCATAATAATAATTACAAATATTTTAAAGGAGGAGAAAACAAATAAAACTGGCAAATGCACAAAACGGACGGCGAATTTCCCTTTTCAATGGTACCATATACATATTTTTACGATTTTTTCCCACCGCACAGTCTTAAAGTGAAGTTATATAAAACCATCGGATTTTGACTGAGACCGACTTGCCTACATGTACTTGGCCGCCATCATCACAACAGTGCTGAGGGGTGTTTCTCCTTCGGCCAATCAGTATACGCATACCCAGCAACCCAAAGCGCACGTGCGAGTGAAATTGGTCAATTTTCTTTGTCTGCCATTCGAGTCTAGGTTAATTTCTAGGCACATCTGTTTCCGGTCAATTTCTCGTTTTACAAATGGCGGCCCCCATCGTTTTTGTGACCCAATTTAAACATGTGCAATTTTCTGCATCACCCTAAAACGCAGGTAAGATTTACAGCTTAAAAATTAACACTCTTGAGGTGATTGTTTGTTACAATTTCATGTTGTTTATTTGTTTTCCCCTCCTTTAAACTCAAATTTTCTATAAAGAGAAAAAAATCAAAAAGTTAAATCTAGTATAAAATTATAATGCAATCGCACAATAAGTATTATTTAATTACTTCTAACATAAAATAATGAAAAACCTTATTGTCTTAATTTAAAATAACTTAGTTTTATAAATGTCAAATATCGCATAAGCTTACCAATGAACTGGTGAAAAATCTGGACTAAAAACAGGATGATGAAATTGGCCGGGAGGGGGAATGGCGTACATAGAATGACGAGGTAAACCTGGAAATATAAAGTCAATCGTAGTTGAGTGTTCAAACTTTTAAATCCGACATAATTTTTTTTACAAACATGAGCAGGTCTTATAAATTTCAGGACATGCGAGATAATTTTTGCTTAACATTAGGAATTTTTTTTAGAATTTATGAGTACAACTCTCTGCGACGACCTCAGTGTGTTGACAATTTCTATCATGGCTTTCAATCTTTTCTTTCTTATTCACAAAACATAACTATACATTTGAATTATCAAAGGATCCTAGTTTTTCTTTTGAAAATTTTAAATTCTGACATATAATTCAATTTGACCACATACATGTATACACTTGAATAACAACAAGAGAGTTACATGTATACAAGTGTGATGTTTTGTGATTCTGCCCTTTAGTATTAACTGCTTACCTGTTTTTGGGTCTATATGAACAGGAGGAATACCCATATGTGCAGGTGGAGGTGATGTGAATGGTTCGTTATTATAAATAAAGGGTGGATATGGTGGTTGCACCATCGATACCTTCGCTCCCTGTAATCACAAAATAAAATTGCCACAACTTAATTAAATGACAGAAAGACAGCATCAAAGATACATTTGGAAATTAGTAGCATTTAATAAATGACACAGCATTATAAACTATGACTAGCGTTATATTGACTAGCAAAACAAACAGGTGAACCAAGTGGTCATAAATCTCTGCACAGGTTTTATGTCTTGTACATGTATACTCCAGATGATATTCTATATGGCACACCCTATGGCAATCGGTTATTATGTCCTAAAAGGTAGATGTAAAATGTGTACACCTTGCATTACATACATGTTTCATACATTATTAATATGACTTAAGTACTTAAATCTAAGTCTCCGTTTTAAAGTTGGACTGTACAATTTCTTATTTAGTTTAATTAAAGGAAGTTAGTGCTTTATAAGCATTTCTGTTCCTTTTCTAGCAGTCGTAATGATAAAACAAACATGTAATTCACTCATTTCCTTTCATGTTTTGACACTTTGCTTTCATAGAGTCAATGAAAACCATCTGGTTAAAGCTTGTCTGTGTGAGAGTGAGAAGCAGTGGTTTCAACCTACACACCTAAACAGGCCAGCGGAAAAAAACAAGACAGCTTAAGAACGTGAGGAAAAAGAATTTGTGTCCAAAAGCTGTGAATTCTGGCTGTAATGTAACAGAAAATGGTAAACATACGCGTGTAGGGTCATCAAGTGATAATGGAAGTTTTTCTTAGAGGACAAAGGAAATGTTGGAGAGGGGGGAAGGTAAATTTCCTAGGACAACAGGGGTAAATGGTCTCCAGCCGTGGGGAGAGAGGGACTTGCTGAGTTGTACCCTATGCCACTACCACTGGCTCCTCTAAGCCACATGTTCATATACTTTCATTCAACATTCCTACTGGGACCCACAACTTCAGCAACACACATCATACTCTTCCACTCATATGGCTTCCATTACTGGATAAATATTAAGTAAAGATGAGCCAACCGTTGGCACAAAGCAGCATTATTGTGTGGAGAGGATCAGATTAAATCTGTATTACCAACTGACTTTGACAGCTCATCTCCTTAAACTATCAGCTGGTTGTGTCACAGACAATGCACGATAGGAAACCAAAAACAATCCATTTCATGGAGAAGTTGAATTAAGTAATAAAGTACAGGGAACTAACGATTCTGCATAGACAAGATTCTTTCATTACACATTATTGGCTAAATAATTAAAAATAATAAGAAAAGAAATGAATTCTAAAATATGAGATGTTTATTGTTCAGTGTATATATCATTAACTAAGAATGTCTTGTGGCCGGCTCCTTATACGTGTAGTCCCTTTAACAGTTCATCGGTCTGCAGTAAGGTGGCCAATAGTGAACAAGGTATCATTCCAGTAATAGGATGGTCAGAGCAAATGGCAAACAAATTGCCCCCAGGCCTGATTAGTTAAATTAAGGAGGTCTGGCTGGGGGGCAATGAAGCGATCAACACAAATGAGACAGCGATTAGACTGGTCAGTCAGATCAATAAGGTGCTGTTCACTGGACCATACAGTACAGTTAGTTGGTCAGTATGTTAACTCTTAGAGCAATTATCTCAAACTTCAACTGATCAAAGCCTTATTCACTGCCAGTAAGTACCAGATTTATGTTGAAATTCACCTCAACAAGACACTGTAAGGAGCGCAAGTTTTATAAAAATTCAACAAATTTCATATCACAGTTGTGGTCATTGCACATGTGGCTCAGCGTTTTTCGTTCCAACATGACTGACATCTGACGTGGAACAAAATGGGATTGCAACGTCACTAAAACGTTAATAGCCTCATCAGTCAACGGATATCAAGAAATCTTGTAGGTAACTTGAAAGTCCTATGCATCTTTAAAAAGACATTAATAGGATAGATTTAACTATTTAGAGAACTAAATCCCTAAAAAAATCTTGTATATTCATGAATAATAGAAAAAGATTTCTCAAACAAATTCACAAGATCAAAAGTAGTGAAAGATATGAAAAGTGTATCCTTTGAGGAAATACAGTAATTAAATGAAAGAGAAGAAAAACTGGCAAGCTGATTTTGAAAGCCCCCTTATAGAGGTGCAGATTACATGATGTGACAGCTGCCAGGGTAAGACGAGCATTCAAGGTTTGGGAGAGAGAGAGTGTGTAGTGTAGGAGAGAATGATTAGGAATATCACAGACTGGAATGTTTACCTCACTCACTCAGCTGGCCAATAAAGCCTCATATATAGCCCTACTTACACCATTATCTTAGTTACATACTACAACACATCTTAAGTCACAAGAAGAAACAAGTACACAAGTAGTGTTATTCCGAAAAACAAAAACTTCATGCTGACTCAATATTTCGACTTTTATTCAGTCATCATCAAGAATCATCCAAGATTCTCTTGATGATGACTGAATAAAAGTCAAAATATTCAGTCAGTATGAAGTTTTTGTTTTACAGAATAACACTACTTGTGTACTAAGTTAAACTAATCACTTGAACTACAGTTAAGAAGAAACGAACTCGACAACATCTCTAATAATTATTAACCTAAACAAACAAATCCACAGATATATCATCCAAATTGTCCAGTATCCTCTCTTGTTTTGTTTTATCCAAAATCCTGCGTTAGGAGGGATCCCCAGATATTACCTGGGAACCATTTCAAATAGGACAATCAGGCAAATATTACTGGTCACATTATTACTTTGGAGTGATTGGGATTTAAAATGGCCACCAATGGATGGACGACATGAGCAGGTCAAAGGCTTGACTGTAGCCATTCTGTAGTGTAATCAAAATCACTACCTGTGGTACAGTAAATGACATCTGGATCCGACCAAATTTACACCCAAAGTGAATAGTGGTCCGGTACAACCCTATGTTGAGTCTCATGAATAGAGCTATCAGTGAACGTGTGAAACAATTAGTCTGGTTGGTCTTTGATCTTTACAAAGCTGGGGATTGATACATTGAGACTTTTTGCCTCCAATCAAACAAAAATGTTTTAAACTGAAGCATTTTCCACTCTCAATTTAAGTTTAAATGTCGGTCTCCATGGCCACTTTGGGCCTCAAACAGGCAAAGGCGCAGTATTCTGAGATGTTCACTGCGATGGAGATCCTATACAACTTTCAAACTTAGGACAATGCGTATGGCACATTTCACTGTAATATATAAACTAGGTGTGGACATCACACTAGGTGGTTAATCACCCTGGTCTGTGATCTGCGTTGCTGGTCAGATTGGGCCTCAGTCGGATTCGGTCGTCATTTACCGTAACTCAAATCACATGTTATTGTAATTTTTTAATTCAAGATTTATTCAAGCAGAGAGTATCTCTTCCACTGTGATCAAAGGTAAATGACCATGGACTATCCCACCTGAGTCGTATTATCAATTATAATAATACATGAAGCACTGGAGATTACAGGTAAATGAAATCACAGATTACAGGTAAAACTAAACAAATGCAGTTTTTTTTTGAAGATAAAAGAAGTTTGTAACTTTCCATTTTTTACCAAAATTAAACAGTTTTGACATTATTTTGAATAATTTGTAATTACTGATTAATTGCTTGATAGATTCTAGGTATGCCTTAACAACTGGATATATTTTATGTGTCTCATGTTTAATGTTAGTGATTTTACTATTAGTATAAGCTTATGTAAGTAGTGTAAAAATGAAATGATGCTTGATTGAAAGATGTTTTACGCCACATTCAAGATTATTTTACTTACATATATTGCAGCTTGCCAGTCAGTATTAGAGGAGGGTCAGTAAAATACTGGGGTGTGCTTACTGTTGTGATTTATGTATGGTAAAATGAAACACTGGGTATGGTTAACTTGTGATTTATGTATGGTAAAATGAAACACTGGGTATGGTTAACTTGTGATTTATGTATGGTAAAATGAAACACTGGGTATGGTTAACTTGTGATTTATGTATGGTAAAATGAAACACTGGGTATGGTTAACTTGTGATTTATGTATGGTAAAATGAAACACTGGGTATGGTTAACTTGTGATTTATGTATGGTAAAATGAAACACTGGGTATGGTTAACTTGTGATTTATGTATGGTAAAATGAAACACTGGGTATGGTTAACTTGTGATTTATGTATGGTAAAATGAAACACTGGGTATGGTTAACTTGTGATTTATGTATGGTAAAATGAAACACTGGGTATGGTTAACTTGTGATTTATGTATGGTAAAATGAAACACTGGGTATGGTTAACTTGTGATTTATGTATGGTAAAATGAAACACTGGGTATGGTTAACTTGTGATTTATGTATGGTAAAATGAAACACTGGGTATGGTTAACTTGTGATTTATGTATGGTAAAATGAAACACTGGGTATGGTTAACTTGTGATTTATGTATGGTAAAATGAAACACTGGGTATGGTTAACTTGTGATTTATGTATGGTAAAATGAAACACTGGGTATGGTTAACTTGTGATTTATGTATGGTAAAATGAAACACTGGGTATGGTTAACTTGTGATTTATGTATGGTAAAATGAAACACTGGGTATGGTTAACTTGTGATTTATGTATGGTAAAATGAAACACTGGGTATGGTTAATTTGTGATTTATGTATGGTAAAATGAAACACTGGGTATGGTTAACTTGTGATTTATGTATGGTAAAATGAAACACTGGGTATGGTTAATTTGTGATTTATGTATGGTAAAATGAAACACTGGGTATGGTTAACTTGTGATTTATGTATGGTAAAATGAAACACTGGGTATGGTTAACTTGTGATTTATGTATGGTAAAATGAAACACTGGGTATGGTTAACTTGTGATTTATGTATGGTAAAATGAAACACTGGGTATGGTTAATTTGTGATTTATGTATGGTAAAATGAAACACTGGGTATGGTTAACTTGTGATTTATGTATGGTAAAATGAAACACTGGGTATGGTTAACTTGTGATTTATATATGGTAAAATGAAACACTGGGTATGGTTAACTTGTGATTTATGTATGGTAAAATGAAACACTGGGTATGGTTAACTTGTGATTTATGTATGGTAAAATGAAACACTGGGTATGGTTAACTTGTGATTTATGTATGGTAAAATGAAACACTGGGTATGGTTAACTTGTGATTTATGTATGGTAAAATAAAATTGGTTAACTGGTGTGATTTATGTATAGCAAAATGAAATTGATTAACTGTTGTGATTTATGTATGGTAAAATGAAATTGGTGAGCTGTTGTGATTTATGTATGGTAAAATGAAATCGGTTAACTGTTGTGATTTATGTATGGTAAAATGAAATTGGTTAACTGTTGTGATTTATGTATGGTAAAATGAAATCGGTTAACTGTTGTGATTTATGTATGGTAAAATGAAATCGGTTAACTGTTGTGATTTGTGTATGGTAAAATGAAATTGGTTAACTGTTGTGATTTGTGTATGGTAAAATGAAATTGGTAAACTGTTGTGATTTATGTATGGTAAAATGAAATTGGTTAACTCTTGTGATTTGTGTATGGTAAATTGAAATTGGTTAAGTGTTGTGATTTATGTATGGTAAAATGAAATTGGTTAACTGTTGTGATTTGTGTATGGTAAAATGAAATTGGTAAACTGTTGTGATTTATGTATGGTAAAATGAAATTGGTTAACTCTTGTGATTTGTGTATGGTAAAATGAAATTGGCGAGCTGTTGTGATTTATGTATGGTAAAATGAAATTGGTTAAGTGTTGTGATTTATGTACGGTAAAATGAAATTGGTTAACTGTTGTGATTTATGTATGGTAAAATGAAATAAGCTTACCATCTTGGGGTCAAAACAATGACAAATCTCTATGATGTTAGTGATACATGGAAGAGAGTACATGGTGGTCTAGATGGTGCAGTATTGAGCAAGTAAAAAGTAATCCCTTTTCTCAGGTGATATACAATAATTCTTGAAGAGGAAAAGCAAAATGGCTTGATACTCTAGTCAAACTTTCCATCCTCTCACAGGTTAAAAAACTTGGACCAGAAAGTCAAATGGATTTAGATGAAACTGTTTTAAGTGAGGGAATGTGAAAACTAGAAGAATCTGAAATATCCTCAGTTTGAGGTGCATGTGAGGATCTTATCTGTGTTGGCTGTGTCATTTTCCACCCTGGGTAAAACCACATTAATTCTAGACAATGAACACTATCTGGCAGACACAATCACTAATGTCAGCTTCAAAACAGAGAACAGTTCAAAAATTTCATAGGGAGGAATAACTAATACGCTCAACGATGAACATGTAAAACACTGTCAAACGAGTAAGATTTCATTAAGGTTTGTCTTAAAATGCTTAAAACAACATTTAAAACTCTAACGCTATAAAACTGTAGATATTACTTGAAAATATAGCTGTTTTCAAGTGAGCGAAGAGTAAACAGACCATCCTGGCCCCCCTAAAAATGAACTCGTCCATCATGACACACGTCCATCAAAGCTTGGCAGACAACAGGGGTGAAGTAGGGATCAGGTCAACCATGCTTGATTCCATTTCACCCAGCTAAAGCCCGCTCTCTTTCATGTGATGTCTATTTCCAGCCCAAAAGAAGTACATATATGTAACTGTTCAGGTGTTGTGTGGTCACAGCGTTTAGTATTAATCCTTACTAAAATTGTAGCCGCCATTACTAAATACAAATGTCACTAGCCATATGATTACAGCTCAATATCACAATATCCAATAAGCATCTTATTAATACACATAGTATCCACAGTTTGAGAAATCAATTTAAAGAAAATGTTTTTCCAACCAGAAAATTCTATTTCTTGTCATATTTTAAGTAAAAATGAAATCAATTTTAAACTTGAACACTTTATTGAGATAGAATGAAAAACAATGTGAGGAAAAAAAATTATGTAAAATTCATTATAGACAAAACAAATGTTCTGCTATGAAAAGATAATTCAAGCTTTAAAGATTAGGTATTAATAGATTAGTGAATTGAACTGCAATATTTCATAGTTAAATTTATTGAAAGTGTAAATAAAATGTATGTCCTGGTGAATAATGGCATTTCTCAGAAATTTTTCTTATTAATAGAACAGAAATACAGAAATTTGTCTTCTGTATGTCTCAGTTATATTTGCAACAAATTAGATTTGAACTGTTGTCATTCTAATGGTTATGAAAAAGTCAATATTTCAACTTCCTGTTGCTTTATCTCGAAGGGAAAAATTTATGATCGGCGAACAACTGCTTTTTCCCAATTCTAAAACTACCATACATAAAATACAGAATATACCAAATCTTAGCTTTCCTATTGGAAAGATGTAAACGAAAAATCAATAATTTTAAGATGTAATTTAGCCCAATAGCTTAAGGTGTTATAGCTGTCAGAAAAATAATCAAAATGGGTTTCTTCTGCTAGAGGCAATTTTATTACAGATTGTACAATAAACCTGTCAGCAATAACACTTTTTATCTTTATCACATATATCACTGTCTTCAAATTGCCCAAGAAATTATGTCATACAAAGTGACCTCCCTTTGCTTGTATGATGTATCCCACCCTACCCCATACAATCACATATTGCAGAAGTCTGTTTACAATATGTCCAGTTTGAACAGTGCATTTTAAGCAGGATATCTGTCTACATCTTGAAACAATAGCCCAATAAACAGATACAGGTAAAACTATGTCAAAAAATAAACAGATTATATTAGTCCATTCACTCCCCATTTTTTGTAAATAAACTATTTTATTGATATAAATATGGCTTGTAAGAGCTCTAGATATTTAAATTTAGTACCTTTGTTTTTTATCGTAAGTAAAGGATAGGTGTCAACTTGAGAGCCTAACGACAATGTTTTTACTGACAGCCAAGACCGACCTGTCTTAATAAACAGGGACCATTCATTACCACTTGGAGTGAGAGCACAGATTTTTACCTTTGCTTTTAGTAAAAGAAACACAAATGAAGAAGTGTTAAGAAGAAAGGGTTAAGTGTATTAATCAAGGTGCATTATCTTCACTTAAACAGTTTTTTCTCTCCGTCCTCAGTTTGGAGATAAGGATTAATTAAGCCCTAAGTGAGGTTTTAACGACCAAACAGACAAACCTGACATACAAGTTAGCAAGTGAGAAAAAATGAGGATATTAATAGTCAAAGAATTTGTAGACAAATGCTAACATAAGGGCTTTTGGCTTATTTTATTTCTTTTCAGTTATCAGTATCATAATATTTTTAACAAATTGTTACATATGACATTTATAACAGGGAAATTCAAACTAGTTCATTTGAAAATCCTTCAGAATAAGCACCATCAGCAATTTTAAAAAAACTTAGGAAAAAAACCCTGTAAATAATCCAGACCTCATAATGTTGTTAAGGTTTATATAATAAGGCGAGTAGCTGGCAGGGGAGATAATGACATCAGACACCGTAGTATCTTTAGATAACTCATACTGTGACTTATCAGGCTGATAATAATAAGCAGCTTATCAACGACCTTATGTAATCTGCTATTATTTACCTGTGGTCTTAAAGCACTGGTGTTATAGATAACCACTATCAGAGGAAGTCAGTCAGGGCTGTCAATTCAACACAACAACAGGACAGCCAGGTAATTCTCAAATCACACACACAAATTCAAATCTTTATTGACAAGGATACACCAAAAACCAAAAAGGTCCAAAATTAATGACAAGAATGAATTAAATTAGGATCTTCAAGGTTGGTACATTTCCCTTCAATTAACTAACCACTCTGGCAACAGAGATACAATATTCTGCAGGAACTGACTAGTCTATATTTATACACAGATTTTTGGTTATTTACTAATTGTGTAATTTATTTGTAATAAAACTAGAACACAAACTCACAAAGATTGATTGATATATTTTGTCACAAGATTCCATTATCAGACATATTTCCCCCAAGATACATATCAGGGACTTTGTTCAAATTTGTTTCAAAGAAATATAAGGATAGAAAATTGGTGCAAAAATTAATAGAATTACTTTAGGATGCTTAAATTTTTTTTTTTTTAAATCTAACAGTGTGAATGGTTTATTGTTCCAATAAAGTTTAAATGCTTTTTTTCTTGACAATATGAACTTAATCATGTTACTTAAAGATCTATTGAGAAATATCAATTAATTGTTCTCAGAAAATAATTTCCCCTGATATTTTTGGTAACCCCATGGAACTACAGACTACAACAGGTATGTTCATTAACATGTTGAATTCCTCTCCATTAAACCTGCCTAACCAGTGTCAGTATCCCTGTGAACATCAATGTAGGGCTAGAGTCAACAGACCAACTGAGTGGAGGTTGAAAACACAATAGGTGAAAGCAATGATCTCTTTGATGAGTTACAGAGCCTGTTCCATGCTTCCCTGACGAAAGAGTTCATAACCTCTGACCTTAAACAAGGTCATGTACATTCATCATGTCAATTCCTTCATCCCACACAATGGCTGTCAGTGTCAACCTCAACCACCACATTTAACTTGAACAGGTGAGCAAGAGAAAAAAATAATAATAAAATACTGGTGATATTCAGAGAGCTTTGTAGGGCTTGATTTTGAAAACCTCATAACAGTATGAACATTTTGCTTTATACTCTTGTTCCAGAGTATGGTTTTCACAAACAAAAACATTTCAATTCTTTCTACATCTTCATTCATGCTGATAAATTTATTTTTGACCCCATACTCAAGGTGATTGATTGAAACCATAAGCTAATACCCATACCTTTAGACTTGTGAGCAAAAAAAGTTATTTCAAGACTTATAAGCAAAAAAATTGTGTCTGTGTGTGGGGGGAGGGGGGGGGGGGGGGGTAAAATGTTACTTTCAGATAACGATTCGTTAAAGTACATGCAGTATAATTGTTTAGATGATATATATTATATCCACTAATGAAAATATAAAGTTATCAATGGAAGTCGGGAAATGAGTGCCATTGCAGAGTAGGTAATTTAACTTCATAACAGAAGTCTATTGCATCTAGTTAAGTAAAGTACATGCAGAGTGTAATGCTGGTTGTAACTACATAACTGAGACTTTGAAGTGCTCTAAAGATATGTATGTCAATATGGGCTTGGAAGCATATGTTTGTAACAAACAGCTATTTGCCATGATGCCCAGAGAGAGACGTCTCATTTTAACTCGGCTGATCAATGTCTCACTAATGATAACTGTAACTGTCAATTCACTGCCTTGTCTCTGAAATTGAAGGGGTGAATATATCCATACCAACCATACACCCCTCATATACTTAGAATAAACCTTCCCATGTCTGATGTTGGGCAAGTCTATTTTAAAAATAGGGGATCAACAGCAGCCTAGTCATTAGTTTATTCACAAAAGCAATTAAGATTAACCTATGTACATGTATTTCTCAGACAAAATATGTTAAAATTTAAATTGAGCACATAAATTCTACCACTTCCATTGACAGACACTTCAAACACAACTGCAAAGAAAATTTGCTGGTGTCTGAAGATAGAATACTATGTACATATAGGCATCTGTTTGTGGCAGGGAGAATGAGTTTATGGGAGAGTGAATACCATTGAAGCTGAGCAGTGTAGGCTGTAACAAGTCAAGAGCTTTTCAGCCAGACTCATAATCATCTGCACTATTCTTATGCAAGGAAATCAAACGTAATTTCATGGCACGATTGAGTCTGTCAGAGTAGCGAAAATGGAAGGAGTCCAGGCACATTTTCAGGCAACAACATGTAAACAAAATGCAAATCTCAAAGAATGTTGTAATATTTTAAAGCCGGCATCCAAACCTGCAAAACAGTTGATACCAAAATTAAATTTTAAAATTCAAGCTACATGTATTTTTCATTGTGCAAATGAAAGGTTTTTATTGGTAGTATTTTTGAGTATGTACACTGTGCATGTATGTGTATGTGGCATGAGTTACCAAAGATCTTTTTCATAGAAACAAAATTTGTTCACCCTTCTTAGTGCTACTGGTCCAAAAAATATGTGTTTTGAACTATTGCTTAAAATGAATCAATGTTTACTTTTTTTTACACTGTCAGTTTGTACAGGCCACATAGTTCAATGTTGATAATTGAGTTTTTCGATGAACTTCATAGCCTCTTTTTGTCTCAAGGATCATGATTTGTGACAAAAGTGAATATTTTGGCGGCTCGTGCCACTTTAACATGGTTTTGCAATGATGCTGACGACCTTAAGATTTTTTTGCAGGTTGAAACTCTTGAAAAAATACTGTCCAAAAGCCAGTTTAAATAAAGTCAGAAATGAAAATGTATAAATAGTAAAAACTATATCAGCCCGAACAAAGGATAGGATATGGTCAGAATTCGACAATTTGTAGAAAAAAAGAGCCATAAAATATCAACTTCAAAGAGGTTACAAGTACACTTCAAAACGACTTGCATATACCAGGCAAGTTTGAAACCAATCCTCAAAATATTAACCAAGATATGGCCCGGACATAAATCCAAAACAGATACATAGGTGGCCGAAGCGACAACTAAATGCTTTTTCAGAGAGTACAAAACTTGTCAAGATCGGATCAAGACCAAAGAAGATATGGACTAAAAGAGAATATTACATAATCTAATAAGATGACGTATCAAAACGGATCTAAACTTTTCAAGTTATGAAGCAGAGGGGAACCCAGGAAGGATGCATGGAGTTGGGTATACAATTTAACCGACTCTTTTTTAAGTCGAGCTTATAAAAAATGGCTGTTTGTCAAATATTTCAGTCAAATCTAAATGTTTTCAATACATCAAATCACGAGTGTTAAAATATTTTTTGATACCCTATTACCTCATATTCATAGCAATTGTCACCTAGTAATACATATGTAGCCTGGTTTTACT
This sequence comes from Lepidochitona cinerea, assembly GCA_963971465.1. Classification (NCBI taxonomy): domain Eukaryota; kingdom Metazoa; phylum Mollusca; class Polyplacophora; order Chitonida; family Tonicellidae; genus Lepidochitona; species Lepidochitona cinerea. The sequence continues at coordinate 7,102,721 of OZ020551.1, forward strand.
TTCTTTTCAAAAGCTGAGCGATAGTTCAAGAGTGTTGGAGAAAACAAGCTATATTTATTGTCTCCATACAGGGACTGATCCAGGGAAAATTTGGGCATACCATTTCGGATCAAAATGTTCCAACAATAAGAAAAAAACAACATCTCTGGCACAAAATTCAACATGAAAAGCTATTTTGACATTAAAATCTGTTGCTTTAAGAATTTGGGCGGATTTTTTGCTTGTGAGTTTGGGCGCCCATACCTGTATACAGGTATCAAAATGTCTCTGGATCAGTCTATGCCATAAGATCATGAATCAAAACAGTTTAACGACCCAGCCTTTAACGTCCCTAAAGAAAGCCAAAAGAAAATACATCTTTTTTTACCCTGACTGTACCCATAGTTTTTTAACTAAAAGGTCAGTCCACATGTAAAGTAGTAACACTATCTCAGTCACCCAGCGTAAGGAAAAAATTCTTGATTGTTGGGATAAATTAGGGTTACAAAGGTCCAACTTACCAAGCCTGAAGGTATCGATGAGCCATTTGGATAATAAGGGAGACCCATGTATATATGCCCCATACCACCACGATCTGCAGGATGCGGAGGTAAAGCATTTTTATCTGAAAGAAAAAAAATAACACATTTAAGGGAATATGAAATCACCCATTTCAAATCAGATATCCAAGAATACCACAATGGTAAATAAACGTTCTCGAGAAAATGGTAAAGCAAAATACAACAGTTTTAACCCGATTAACCATTTTTTAAATTTTAACTCAATACTGTCAATAAAATAAGTTTATATTACCCAAGCAATAGTAGTACATATCCCATAGAAGTTGATTTGTATCCATACTGCTGTGTGGTTATAGTGAACACCCAGTGGTCTCGATATTGTCAAAGATCACTGAATTCAAATGATAACCAACACTTCCTTAAAGCACAACAGGACTGGGGAATTTGGCTTAAATCAGTACAAAGTCTAAAGTATGACAAAGGAATAACTAAGAGCCTCCCCCTCTATCATCTGGGGATAAATAATCTATATAAACAGGGGGCCAACTAAAGATTATGGAATTAATTCCTCAGCCTTATATTTATTTCTTAACAAAATCAAGCATTTCTCCCTATGTAAAACATATTAAATTCACTGCAAGATCAGACAAGAATTGTTGTTAACAAAAGCCCATCTTACAATAAATATATTGACTCATTCCTTTTTCAATTGAATGTTTCTCGAATATAAAAACCAACAAATTAGCAAAATACATCTTGTGAAAAGAAACTTTCACAATTGGTTTGCTTTTTAAAGATAAGTGTTAATTTCACAGATGGATTTTCTACCTCTACAAGTCTTTCCTGGAGGTGCTTGAAAAAAAGACAGAGCAATAGAAGAGAGAGAGAGGAGGGCTGAGAGGTAAGGGCATGATCATCTATAGTTGATTGAATACCTGATTGACATTTCATCATGTAAACTCGGCTTTAAAGAACTCAAACACATTTTACTGCTATTGTATAGTATGATGTTGGGACAACACATCTTGACAAGCTAGAGAAGCTCTCCTTTGTCATAGTATTAAACTAAATCATTTATTTGCAATCAGGCGGATTGATTTGTCAGTAGAAGTGTTTGAGACTTTTCCTATTGTCTTGATACTTGAACTGTTCAAATAATGGCTGGTGTTTCCTAACAAAGCCAAATGAAGAGGAAGAGCTTCCCAATGTCCAAAGGATCCGATCCATTTCCAGATTAACCTACAATAAGCTGTCATTGTGAGTCTCAAACCTCCTATCCTATAACTGGTCTCGTCTTCTTCAGAAGGTCATTAGTTAGAAGTACTAGTTTAAGACCATTCGTCAAAGTAAGGTCTGATTTAACACCTGACCATTTGTCAAGGTAACATCCTAAATAACACCTGACCAACAACTAAATGTCTACTGTGATTTATCCTTCTTCTCAACTACTCTTACTTTGGAATCACTCCATACATAAGATCATGTCAAACAAAAAATTAATTAAAACAATTCAAAAGTATTGTCATTATAGGAAACATACAGTAGATTTACTGATATGACATAAGGATAATGAGGGATCTAAAAACAAGACCAGTACAAAAAGATTCCAATATTAAGACAGTTTAGTACAGAAATAAATTAAGACAAGTTAACCGCTTGAGTTTTTTGTTTGTATCAGTAAAACTGTTAAGCGACGCTGATAATTGAATAAATATGAAAGGGCATAAAAAGGGTGGTGAAACAAGACGGGGGCTTTATCTTGGATGAACAAGCAGCACCTGTAGTGTGTGCACCCATGATTCATCTTTCCCACAGACTAAATATGAGACAACCAAATTTCCAAATTAAGACTTTAAGCCAAAAGTTTAGAGGAGACTTTGCCTACGTTGTTCTTATATTTGATGATTTTTTCTGGAGAGCCGCAGTGGCTGAGTTGCAATGTTTCCGTATCAAAGTGCCACACATACAGACTTTGAGCTAAGGCTGTCTGTAAACGGGTAAAGTCAACTGAAGCGTTTCTCACAGAACAGAAATTCCTTCTCAAGCTCTAAGGGAGGCAAAAAAAAAAAGATAAAAAGAGAGTTTGTGAATTAGTATGCTGAGAGAACATGGCCTTTGTCATCAGCATCTCAACCATACCTAACAGATACCAGAAATACGAAAAATAATATAGTGTAAAACAAACAGCAAATAGAACTGTCAAACTAAAAGTAAGAGTTTAAATAACAAAACCCTGGACAACCCAGCACGGGAGATGGGATCAATGTTTTCAAGTGATGCCACTAAACTGTTTTGCATCAGATAGTCAGGAAGTGAGAATATTCTTGCAATTTCCTTCTTAAAATATTTGCTAATAAACAAAATTATTTTATCAAAAGAAATAGATGTAATTTGGACAACAATGGAATATCAAATAAATATAGGATAAACTAGAAATTGACTTTGTTTTGACAAACAAGAAAGCAGCCCCCTCTCTTTTTTGAAGAATAAATCTACCCTCTGCACCATATGCTTACAGTATGCAATTTAGTTTACGATTTTAATTACACTTTTCAGTCTAAAATAATATGAAATAGTCTAAAGTAATATGAAGTCAACTAATGTTTGTCCAAAGTCATTCAACTCGCAACATAAGTATAGTGATGATATATTGCAATGGTTTCCTGGGAACAAAACAAGCTTTTTAGCTAGTGAGCAACCCTTAAACCTACAGTCGTCATAAGCCTATTAGCTCCTAACCGTAGTATAGCGATGACGTATCCCACGTTTCAACTAATTTGAAAAAAAGTTTTTCTAAAAAAACTGGTAATAAACATTTCATCCTATCTTTGATGTCTTGATGACCTCGGCCCTTGGCCCAATCTTCATCAAATGTTATTCAGATTGAAACCTTAGTGTAGGGATGATATAAGTTTCATGAAATGTGAAACAACGGTTTTGTAAAGCATGGTAACAAGCTTTTTGATCCCAACCTTGACCGTTGGACTGATGTTCGTCAAAAGTCCTTCAACTCGCAACCTCAGAATAGCGTAATGATAAATCCCAATTTTCTACAAATTCAAAAAAGTTGGAAAATATATTTTTCTAAGAAATGATTTTTAGCTAATGTGTGACCTGTGACCTTGGAGGGATCTTCGCCAAATGCAGATCATTACGAAACCATAGTGTTTTGATGATATATCCCAAATTTCATGTATCCCAAATTTCATGAAATTTGAAACGCCATTGTTTATAACCATTGGTTCAAAATTTTAACTTCTGTGTGACCTTGACCTTTGGACGAATGTTCGTCAAAAGTCATTCATCTAGCAACCTTAGTATAGATCTTAACTTTCACGAAATTTTAAAGAATGGTTTTCTGAAAAACATGGTAATAAGTTTTTACCTTTCGGTGACCTTGACTCTTGGACTTATCTTTGTCATATTTTGTTCAGATTAAAACTTAGTGACCATATGTCCAACATTTGAAATATGGTAATTCGGTTCCTTTAGGTGACTGAGCTGTTGCAAACCAGACAAAACCTGTAAAATTTGTCAAATTTATCTTTATTTCACTTACTCCACTCAGAAGCCAACTTAAAGTGGCATGAGCTGCTTAAATCGGTCAGTTTTCATCAAAATAGAATGGCTTTACCATTGGTTATTATTATCAAGTACTAAATAGGATCTTTTGCTTGATTGATGTTTTAGAAAATCATTTTTATAAGAAACAATTACTAAAGCATGAACATGCACCTCAATTCTTTGAATTTTGTGAATTGTTTTGCACACATTTTGGGGTTGTACAGGTGACTAGTTTTATTTTTTTACTTTTCAATTTAACTTCAATCCTTTAGCTTTTAGAGGGTAAATCAAGCACTCCCAAAAAGTCCCAATTTTGGCAGCTCAAGTCACTGTTTTATAAACATTTCTTTCTGTAAATTGACTAAAGATGATTTTGAGTGAGAAAATCTAAATATTTTCTGCCACCAGTCTGAGAATATACAAAGCAGACATAAACTACATGCAAGGTGTTGCCACGCAAAGTAAAAATTATTTACAGAGAAGACGTAAACAGTAAAAGAATGTCTTTTTCAATCAAGTGCATGTTCTTGAACAAATTGATTACAAATAAATCATTTCAACATTTTGTTTCAGAAGTAGATGACTTTTCTAATCTGTGAAGTATATATATATCCCTTCCAAAGAATAGCTCTTTTTAAACCTGAAATTCATTTCACGTGACCCTAAATGTGATTTGATTGTTTCAAAAAATCGTGTTAGGTTTTTACCTGACTAGATAATGGAAATTAGTGCTCAGGAGGAGTCTAAATAGAGTAGATTTATTGGCCAGTAAGACACATTGACATTTGATGATTTATCTTGCTTGATTTCCCCTGACTTGGTCATTTATAGGCTGAGACAGGAGACAGATCGAGCAAGGCTTAAAGCCATCTTTACAGAAATCAACATTGACATAATGGCCTGCAAACAGACTCATGTCAAATACAGATCATCTCAGAGGGGGTTCCAGAAGGAGGGACACAAACAACATGTCAAAACCAGTGCATAGTCCAAACATCACAGAAATTACAAATTTTCTCTTGTTTCATGGAAGACATGATAAAAATGATAAAGGCAGATGTCAGTTGAAGAGCTTCAGTCATTCAACTATTACTAAGATTCTGATCCCAATCACAAATACACAAACTATGGTTTATAGGAATATATCACCAGCCACAAAATGAAAAACAACAAACCTATATATCACCACAGACTAGAATTGAGAGGTTTCTGTGGGATTATTGAAAAAAACAATCAACAACATAGTTGAAAAAGTGTTTATGGCATTTGACAAGCTATAAATTTAAATAAATGCTCTGGTACAATATTAAGTCTACATAAACAAATCAGCTAGAAGACAGTAGATGAACAATTAATCTCCTAGATTGTAATTAAAATTTACAGAAAAAAAGCAGACTTCGCATTTTGATCAATGATTGAAAAATAGACATTTTTTTTAAGGTTATCTCTATAACTTTTTGACATACCATCTTCACAAAATAATCTGAAATTCTCACTTTTTTTTTAATAATTGGACTTACAAAGTAAATTGTAAGTGAAAATGGTGCCATTTAACTCTTTGCTAATTGGTGGTGAACTTAATTTCTTGAGTTTTGAAACTTTCCATTATCTACCATCAAACAGACTCTATAAGGTTGGGAAAGACAACTGTTCCATTCCCACTAGTGGGCGCTGTTCCATTTACGAGTTGAACAATCATAATCTGTCAAGGTAAAACTAGCCGCACTTGTGTGTCTCTATCCTGGTTTTACTTACTTTGCCGGTCAGGTAGAGCCACACATTAGACCACCATTATATCCGTTGGCTTGATCGACAGGCTGTTCAAAAGCAAGGAGTCACGGGATGCGAGGATTCGTGTCGTGTGCAAAGGCCAGTTATTTTAAGATCTCGATGGGGAAGCCCCAATGAACTATATGCAGGGAATGGACACGTCTCATTGGCTGGTTTGATCTGACTTAGTAAAATGTGCCGCCATTGATAGTTGAAGCGCGCGTGCATAACAGACCTGTATAGAAGTCGCATCATTTCCTAGTAATGGCGGCATTCGATGCATATCAAATACCACGTGACCTCCATTCCACGCATACAATTCATCGGGAAGCCCTCCGAAAAAAGGTCACGTTACTTGGAAAAGTACCGGGAAAACCCGAATCATGTGATATGTTGTCGTTGTTCGAGGAGAGTTTGAAATCTGACGGACAAATTTTTGACACCGGTTTTTTAAATTGAGGGATTTAACAGTTTAACAACGGAATTCGAAGAAATTAACGGGTTCAGTGAAAAGAGGAATGTTTCAAAGGTATAACAGGAGGTAATAGCTGAAAGGTAAGTGAGATTAAGGATAGTTAAGACTTAGCTTGAATCTGTAACGCGAATACTTTCGACATAATTCATTTAAAAGCTGTAACTAGGTAAAACAGGGAATGGCTATGGAGATTTTACCTAGGGTTGAGAAGATGTCGACTGGCATGGAAAATGGATTATACAGAAACAGACCCAATTTTCATAATATCAAATTGAACAATACCCTTTAGTGAACCATTGGCAGTTTGTACTTTTTTTTTTTCAGAGAGGCTGAAACACAACTTAACTTTTAAAAGAGAGTTTCTTCAGGGAGACATGGGGTGAGGTAACCAGCTTAGTTACATGTATATGATGGTGATATAAAACTCTTTCAAAGTTTGATTTCAGAAAATCAACATATTTAGGATGGGATGTAATGTTACATGCACTGAACTAAAGGGCCGTTTTCACTATGCGTTTAGTTGCATATACCTTCAAAAGGGAACAACACCAAATAGGCAACATCCTAGATTTATTTCTTTTAACTAGACTAACTCATCCCATGAAATTGTGGCGATTCTCATCGGTCGGTTTGCTTGCATTCTACAAATCGCATAGTGGGAATGGCCCTTGATAGCCTTTTTTTTTAACCCATTGTATGTAAAATGCACCATGTATCAATATGTGGCATCCCTTAATAAAAATGAAGTTGTTTCCGAGATTGTTCTAATTTTATGTTACTATGGCAGACTGCAGGTTTCCTCTCTAAATAAACTTTTCTCATCTTATGATTTCTGTCAGATGTAAACACGCAGTTCAATCTTACCATGTGAGAGGTATCATGTTGATACTGATGAGCCTGAAATTAAGCCAGTCTAGTTACCTTTCAACTTCTCATTACCTGTCCTCTTGGCATGGCCTATAATATGACACAGATAATTGGAGTTCTAGACCATGGCCTGATTGAAGCTTGGCCTACACAAGGCAGACCATTGTCAATTAGGAAGCTCACGTGTATGGTCTTGTATAGGGATGCTGGTGGATTTCATTTAATAACAAAGTTGGAACAGGATTCTACAACAGTGGACATTTGACCAAACAAGCTATGCTTCTATAATTCCCAAGCACGTTTACATATATACATGTATGTCAACGACTATTCTTGATAAAATTATATTTTATTTCTTTAGCATGTTAAGTTGAGTCAGCAGCTTTTGAGATGAGTTTACTGAAGAAAGGACAAAGATGGTAAGGCTCTATAACGGGCAAGTATTCCAAGGAGAGACAACTCTGGAGTAATTATAGGTTATCAGGCATGCTTGTATGTGACAGGCAGTTTGAGACCTAATTCCATCCCTAACAATTACCACCACTTCAACTCCCATTGCTATTGATTGACAAGCTAAAGAAAAAAAAAACATGAGTAAAACATTTTGCAAATAAGGCAAATGAATCTTGATGAGACTGGGAGGAAAATCCAGAATACACAGAAAAATGTTCCTTCATAATCCTAACCCTAAGCAAATATATTTTAGGTTTTTTTCTTTTTAAAAATGTGAATCATAAGCAGCAGTTTTTTATCTTTAAGTGTTGCAAAATCTATAAAAAAAATTGTGTTAACAGAATTACAGTGTAGCTAATAGTAATTTATATCAAGAAGTACCAAAAAGGAGATTTCTAAATATAAGAAATGTACATTAAAATAGTTTTTATAAGCAACAAAACCCTAATATGTACTAATAAATCTCACTCATTGGAATTTTGTCCATTAATAGCACACTTCAAGGGGTTGCTGGCAAAGTCAATGTTTTTTTTTTTATTATTTCAAAGTCAGCTTTTTAGTTTTTTAAAGTATGTACTACGTACAAATGAAGATATTATCATGAAAACAAAATTTATGAAAAAAAAAAGTCGGAATTTTGGCAGCTCATGCCACTTTTTAAAGTCTTTTTTTTGTTAAAGCTCAATATTTGATTGATTGATGTTTTACGTCAGAGGCTCCACATTTGACCTAACGCCTAAAAGAGCAGATGTGTTTCTGTATTTCTCTGAGACAGAAGTTAAGAACTTACTATTTTTGTCAAAGTATTAACGTTTTTGGCATTCATTTTGTATCTTTAATTGTTTGGGTACCTGCAATTCAACCAAAACCATGCCTGGGTATGCACATGCTGCTGTAAACGATCTAATGAGTTGATATGGTCATGTCATTTAATGTGCAAACGGTAGACATATTTTTGGGAGATATTACGAGGAATACACACCAAAGATTTGGTTTGTGGGAGGCAAAAAAATGTTGTTAAATTTAAGAATGTAAACTAAAAACAAAAGACCTAAAGTGAGCTTAATGCATCTAAGTTACACAGTTTCGGATTGATAGATTGGTGTTTGAGCTACATTCTAAAATCACTAGACATGGACACATAAAGTGACTGATGTAGAATTGTTGTGGTTTTGTTCATAGTAAGCTGGTAAATTGTTTTCTTTACAAAATATAACAGAAAGCTAATTTGGGGGGAAATGTGCCTTCAAAAAGATTGCAGTGTTTATACAAAAAGGAGTCTACTCAAGTACAAATTACTGCTTATCGTAATATTAAAAAAAAACAAACAAAAACGTAAAGGCCAAACTTGTCTTATAGTGACTGTTCAAAGTCATTCCAAATATATGAACAAAACCAGTTTCATTCATCATTTATGAATCATTATAACTTACAGTTGTAATTTTGGGGTTGTAACATCACAACTTAAATTGTTACTGATCTAATACACAAAAGCTAATAGCAGTATTTAAAGTGGCATGAGCTGCCAAAATGTTGATATATTGACGTTAAAACAGAATGTTGAAATTATCGGCTATTTTTCTCAAGACGTATAATTCAGAAGCTGTTTAGTGCTTCTAGTCTCGAGAATTTACGATAAAGTATTGTTTTGAACTAACTTTGGCTTAGACTGAATGAATGGTCGTCCCGGTTATTTAAATTTTGTTTACTTTTCAAACACTATTCCACATACTGTACAGATTTTCCTCATTCCAACGCCAATCATTTAGTTTTCCGATGGCCCTCAAAGCCTCATACTGTCGTGACGATCAGAAATTATGAAAAAAGTGAATTTTGACAGCTCATGCCACTTTAAGGGGATATCTAATATTAATGACCATAATGTGGATATACCATCATATATCTACAATAAGACCAATACAAAGCAGAATTCCCAAAGCTGGCTTCAAAGAATACCTGTTATTACTGGAGTTTATTGCTTGGTGAGAAACAGTTTGTGTTAGGAATTATTTTACACACTTAAAGATATCAAATTTACAAGTCCCTTTTTGTGAGTTTTATAAATTAATAAAAAATCCTGCAAATTTATGTGTTTTACGTGCGGAAGATGAAGGAATTGACACACACTAAAATGTAGCTCCATAGAAAAGGAGATGTGTGTAATTGTGACTGTTGTTAATTCCCAATACCGTCCTCATGTATATGATGATTAGGTTAGTGAGAGATTTGAGGAATGAGTTACGTGAAATTACAGTAACTACAGAGCCAGTAACTAGTTAGTGGGAGCAGAGCCTTCATGACTGCCAGGCCTCATTGATTATATGTCTGATTTCAAGGACATTTCACCAGTCAGTTCACATATTGATCAGGGAATTGCCCTCACGTTGCCATACAGCTAGTCGCTTTTCAATGACTTCCTTTTTCTAGAAATTATCCCCAGAGTTGGCCGGTTTCTACATGTAACCCCTGCCTACCAATGATAATTGGGACCCAACCAATGTTTGCCCAATACAAGAAATACAAAAAACCCTTTCATGTTTTCGGCAGAAAATCAGTAAACACTCTAAATGAGTTTGCCTTCTGTGAGTTTTTGTCCATTTTACTTCCTTCAAACAACTGATCTGTCACCCGTTTTTATTGGAGGCCAATCGGCCATTGCTGGTTTGTTTGGGAATTATTTGTACGGAACAAAAACTTGGCCTGATGATTTCTTAAAACAATCCAGTTTTATCATATAAAGTGTTCTTCACATTAACATGAAACCAGATTACATTTTAGTTGAATTAGTTAGAAATCAAAAACTAGAAAAAATAAAATAAATTAAATTGTAAGAAAAAAAGGAAAACTTTTCAAAAAAGTTTATATACATGTAACTATTAGAGTGAGTCTGTTTTTGAGTTGAATATATGACAGAGATCATTTATTGAATGTAGTCTACAGAAACTGTGTACATTTATTCCCACAGCTGGTAACATTTAAACAATCAGACATATCAACACATAAGAGTAGTCTACTTTACTTATTGCCAGAATTAGCAGGGTTGTTTTTGTTTCAGGTCACTATTGTTCTGTGAAAGTTTGCCCAGCATGGCCTTGCCATCAGTTAGTGACAGAATGACATGCTTACACAGGGCTTGTGGCCTCTCGTAGGATACAAAACAATGTTATAAAAATAAAACTATGTGACATAAACAATATGTGAATACACTGATGGATTATTTAGATGCTGGATATGTGTAGATTATGAGAGAGAGAGTAGATGCTGTTCAGGTGGTTATCTCAACAGGCCAATCTAGAATTGAACTGACAAGTTAACAATGGTCACTTTATCTACAGGAGGTCCTCTTTCTCTATCACTGTGTCACCAGAACAGAAAACCTATTGCTTATTCACACACTTTAACTCTTATGAACAACAAATGCAAGATAATTCATTTTAAAAGAATGACCTTCTCTTTTGTGTCTGGAATAAATCAGAACAAAAACAAAATCGCTTCAGACAAAACTATGATAAATAGTTTATCACATTTTAACATGGTCACAAATGTTGTATTTTACAAATATGTTTATTTCATTAACGAATCATTTGAAAGTTGTTTTTCTGACATACACTTTAGTATTAAAAGGTGGCATTTATTTCTTTTATTTGTTGAGTGGGTTTTGGAAATAAGGAATGGGACCAGCACTAAAAATGTCTTATATATCTGAAGGAGCCTTTTCACACCGTGATTGCATCATTGTACTCCTGTTTTTAATACAATCATTTTAATCTGTTAAGGTTTATCTTAAACTGATAATCCACTCATTGGCATGAGGTACAAAATGATCGTCAAACACTATTTTGGGGCTCGTTTCACAAAGCAGTTGTATCGCAAAGGAAGGTTAGTTGCCAATGGATACCAGTGAAGAGATACAACGTCATGGCAACTGCTATTGATCGCACTTTGCGACGGCTTTGTGAAACGGCCCCCTGAAGTTTTTTTCTCAAAAAAGTGTCAAATAGATGTGATATCAGTCTAGATTATGTACCTTAAAGCAGTGCTTAAAAGTAATTTTGATAGAATGTTTGTCTCGGTTATTTAAATTGTCTTCACTTTTAAAAAATAGGCCAACAGCTAAATGACGTCACTCGGAAAATTATGGTATAGAGTAGAGAAATTGTTCGAAGTGACCGCTTTGCTAAGCCCTAAGTAAGTAGTGATACGCATGACTGCAAACCTATACTATAGTTCTCTGTGCAGATTGATTGCCATACGCCATTATATCCCTCTTAGAAGAAAATTAGCAACTCTCAAGAGTACATTCCGGGTTGGTTTTTTAAAAAAACTTTCAAGATTGAATGCAAAGGACTTATGCCTGCAAAAATAAGAACCTTTTCACCACCTATCCACTGTATATTCCCGATGATGGTAAACTCAACATGCTTTAAGTGTCAAATTTTTCTATGAGTTATGACTGGAACCTACGCATATCTTTCTTAATTTATTTATCTTGTTCAAAATAAAAATTCTGCAAACCAGCTTATTCCTGTATACTTTAAACAGGTAGATGTACAGTATCCTAAATAATAATAATAATGAATGGACAAGATGTGAAGGTTTATGATAATTGTGAATTTGAGGCTTGAGGCTTGAAGAGCAAGCCAGCCAATCCTTATGATTTGAGGACATCTCTATCAGATAATATGGCCTTACAAGCCCCAGGCTAAGAAGACAGTCAATCAAGCCTGACCCAGGTCTTTATCCCTGCTTATCAAACCAGCCTGATAGTAAAACTGACCTACGGCAAATCAACACAAATTTCCAAGCAGAGAGTTTGCAGAGACAGCTTCAGGGGATTTCAAGTCAGAAACCTAACTCAATATATATTGTTCAAGCTTTCCTATGACTTATCTGGCCATCACATCATTCAGGTTGCCATATCCATTACCAACGATTTACATGCAAAGGTGCATTAAGCGGATTAATTCATCGCTTATACCTGGCCTCTTACCCTCTTAGAGAGAGGGTTCACTTAGCCCTTGATTGAGTAACATCGAGGGGTGTGAATACACTGATATACAAGGAGGCTTAATGTTACCCACACCTACAGACATTGCTTCTCTTGGTCAATAGGTAAAGCGGGTGTTTCAATAATCCTACAGATCACCTTACATCTACAAGTAACCTACCTGTAGGAGCCCTGAAACTCATACCAGCTTATCAATGTGAACCTTAGCGCCTATGGAGACCACCAAATGTTCATACATGTATGTAAATAATCAGTCTTTAAAAAATCTTCAACGCAAAAAAAAGTACTCTTGAAAGAGTTCAAGGGAAAAAAAAAGTTTATAAACTCAAGGTAAATCTGTTGATCCAAAAAAATAATATTCCTGATGACTTATAAAAAAATCATTTTTCAATATGACAAACAGTCTGGCTTCAGTTATCAATTTTAAATCCTAACAGAGTTGTAAAAATCCACAGGAATCCCAGACAATGCACATTCATTTTGATAGCAAGTCCATCAGTTACATGTTAACCAGTGACAGATTAAGTATATTGCTTTCAAAGTTTTGTTGAAATTTCCATAACAAGTTATGCTAGACAACTTAATTCTTAAAGAAACCTTCAAAATGAGTTGATGAAGGTCTGAAAATTATACTTAGCACATCATTGTTGTTTTGTAGTCTGTAATATTAATATATTTTGCCTTTCCGTAGGAGTAATCAAAAGGGTTATAAAACAACTTTGAACTTTTTAAAGTGGAATGAGCAGCAAAACATCTGGACAATTTTGTTTAAACAGATTGATTGATTGTTTGGTGCTTTACGCCGCGCTCAAGATTATTTCACTTATATGCGACATTGCCAGTTTTATTGTGGGAGGAAACCGGGCTCTATGCCCGGAGGAAACCCACGACCTTCCGTTGGTAACTGGCAACCATCCCACATAGGTCGTTGGAGTGAAAACCCAGTTTCCAATTTTTTGGGACTGAGTGGGATTCGAACCCGCGACCTATTGGTGTGTTTTAACAGAAGAAGCTACATGTATGGTTCCCCATTCAAGACTGTGTGACAGAGAGCAGATTTAATGTCGCTTTCAACTTCATTATTTCAGTCATCTGGCAACATTTTTTTTATTTATCAAGAAGTATATAATAAAAGCTTTGTGTTGATATCAGTATCGGGGATAAGTGGCATGAGCTGGCAAAACAAACATGTATTTCATAAATTCTGATTATCAAGACAATCAGGGTGTTTGAAGGTCATGGAAAAACTAAGAGATTGTCATTGGAATGAAGAAAATCAATACAGTCTGAGGTTTGTATGAACAAAAATAGTATCTGAAAAGGAAACAAAATTTAAATAATCGGGCTAATAATTCTTAATTTCTGGGCTCCAGTTTGTTTAAAACACTGTTATCAAACAAAAATATCAACATTTTGCCAGGTCACGCCACTTCTAAATTAGATAGTTTTTATAATCAACAAAAACCATAAAATGTACTCAGCATATATCCTGACTATTTGAATTTTGTTTGCTCTTTACCTCTTGAATTTGTATAGGTTACTGGCTTTATATAGGTTACTGACTCAATATTTTTTGTTTAGTTTTTCAGGGTGCCTTTAACCCTTAGATCAACTTGAGAATCAAAATTTATGAAAAAGCCAGAATTTGGCACTTCATGCCCCTTTAAATTAATTTTTTTTCTTAAATATTATACATGAAGAACGCTTTTGGTTTCATTATCATACATATTTACATGATTTGTTGATCGATGTGTTACACAGCAGGGGATTATTTCACTCATAATACGGCTAGGTGGGGATTGCAGGTTTTATTTTTCTCTTTGAGGTAGTGGGATTCTAAACCTGGACCTTCTGTTGTCCTTTCTGTGCTCTTGGTGACAGAGAAACTAGAATTGGCAGCTTAATTCACATAATGATTATCTTTACAGGTATTTTTCTACAAAGGTAAGTGTAAATGTAATTGTCCCAACATTTGGCCTTGCTTGATTACAATCCACAAGCAATAAGTAACCATAAAACAGTGCTGGTTTATGGGCCTCTAGATGTAAGTGGAGAAGAACAAGGGAACTGTACAAGTATCATTGTGAAGGCTGATATTGCCCTACAATTTACAATGTGCCTTTCACACAAAACATTGCCATAAATCACCAGTTAAACAAACAGGCTCAAGTTGGACATGCCCCATATTGACACTGCCCAGGCCTGCCATAGGCTTAGTTCCCACCTCTACATATTACCCCTTATCTTATTATATACATCATAAATGTTTGTATGCATCTGATGAACTTTCTCAACACAAACATCTCACAAAATTACATTAATAAAAACCTCTCAACATTCAATTCTTAAAATCCATGATTTGTTTCCTGTGTGCTTTAGACTGAATTCACAGGATGAGAACAGCAACTTTCATTAAGAAAACTATTTGCAGAGTGTCAAATATCTATAGTTATTTGTAAGTTACAACTACATGGTGAATACACTGGAAACTTCAGCACAGTTTGACATAAACAAAATCTGTGACCACAGATTTATTGAAATTTTTATTTTTATTTAAAGTTGATAAATTTACTGCACATAAAAAGCATCAATTTTATTGAATTATGCCAAGACAAAGCATTCAGAGAAATAAAAGATATATGGGCAAGATATGGAACCTGAGCAAAATAGATCATGTTTGGGTGCATGTTTGGTAACACTGAAAGATTGTTCCAAATGATACACAAGAGGACACATACATTTTAATGAAAGAAAACTTGGAAAAGTTGGATTTGTGGCCAAAATGTATACATTTTTCAGCGAAATCAGAAATTTAAACAATATGGTTATCTTCCCGACGCACCAAAACTAAAATTTGTCATGGATATATCTACTTACGCAGTGAAACGCCTGCTTTCAGTTCTAAAGTTAATAAACAGTAAAGATTTATTCTAGCTCATACAAATTATAGACTGAATTTATTTTTTCTGATTCAGCATTTTAGTTTTTTTTTACAGGAAAATATCTATTTGAAACTGTATGTCAAATTAACAACTGAAATGTAAAAGACATGGGAGGTCAAAAGACAAGAATATTCACTTGAATTAAATGTGGATACCTTTTGCTTAACTTACATGTGTTTTCATAAAGACAGAATGGCTAAAAACATCAGAAAAACTCTTCTCCCATTTTGAACTCCCTTGATTTAAATGCAAAGGATGACGCCTTTGGTTTTAAGCATGTCTGTAAAATCCTCTGATTTTCAAGAAATGATGCAAGATGAACTAACTAGAAGAGACCTTGTTCAGAGCAATAAACCGTTCTAATAGACATGTACAGTACAGTGTACATTATATATTGATAGTGGATTTTAAGATATATTTCGTAAATTTTACGACCATTGTATCTTCTGTGCCAGCTAAATCAAAATAAGAAAACTATTGAGTATTTCAGATAATCATACATGATTATTGAAAAAAAAAAGTTTGATGTGTGAAACTGCAATAACAATCTGGTTGTAAGTATGTGTGGTATATTGAGAAAAGCTATACTAACTATCCTCAGGGGAGAGAACTATTTAACATCTCATTATAGGATTAGCAATCACAAAATATTCATTGGTTGTCTAATTCAACCAAATATTTAGTCCCCAGAGGGAAGTGTAAAAATGTATAGACATGAATAGTGCAGAGCTTTCATTTGACTTTAGAACCCTTTAACTAGGCAAACTGCATGCACATACACGCCTTCCATCCCTACACTGTTACATTACCAGGAGAGTATGTGAGCTGGTCTTATCGCCTAACTCTGGTACACAAAACACAATGGCACAACTAAGAGCATGTACTGTATATCTATAACTCATTGAAAGGTGGGTAATAGGAGACAATGGTTTTGTGTGATTTTGGGCCATGCATTCCATTGGACAGGGTCTATTGCACATTATAAGCAACAGTGGATTAACAAAGAGGAAGAATTGATGTCAAATTATAGGGCTGGCCAGTGATAAGGGAATGTCCATTTTGCTTTGATCTTCCCAGCCAGTGGTTACACACCTCCCTTCACAAGGCAGACCTAGTATAGTTCCCTAAATGACAAACTGAGATTTCACATAATATTCCTACTGTACAAAGCAACATTCTAAGGTCTAGATTTTGTCAGATGTTTAATAAAAAATAAATCAATAAAGAGTTCCTTCCTAAATACTAAATTTACAATAAAATATATTCTAAGATGTAGACATAATGGAAATAAATCTGTGACAGTGTTCATGTACTTTTAAATAAATCATTTTATCAAGATTTTAAAAGTATTCAAATAAACATAAATTGAAGCAAAAATAATATTTGCTTAAGTTAAGAGAACATATGTAGACATATTGAAAAGACTGAAAAGCCCATATTGACATTAACAATGAAGTGCCCTAGACATTCATGCGATGGCTACATGTATCCATGTATGTACATACATGTATGCAAAATAATAAAGGACTTATACTATGTGCGAGTTTGCATATGCGAATTCAACTGCGTTTCAATATGGAATAGCTGGTCGAGCAGATTGACAGATTATGAGCATATTGTGGCAGTGGCTTAGGTAATTATTTGAAACATAGGGCGTCACGCAGTGTTTTCTTCTATTCTCTCCCACATACAACTTAAAATTGGGCATAAAGGTCTAAATGATATATCCTTTTTTAACACTAAGAAACTTGTCTCCATAGTTAAAGTGTATTTTAGACAAGATGATTTTCCATGTGCCTGTTTTGTTTTAGTGTCTATAAATATATACATGTATTTATGAACAGAGGTGTCCTTATGACATCATTGAAAACTACAACTGTGCAATCTTGTGGGGTTGTGGGCAGTATATAAAACAGCTGAAAACTAAAAAATTACAAGAATATGAAATTTGTTCATACCTTTTTAGGAATAAAACCCATATGTGATGACATTTAATATCACTTTAACCATACTATTAAGTCTTGTAATACAACAGTACACCATTGTTATCCACTCACTGGGTACATGTATTACTTCATAGAATTGGGGGTCAAAGATAAAAAAATATATTTGAAAAAGGCAGGAAGCATTTAATGTACATGAATATTACAAATTCTGACAGTTTTTAAAAAAATTACCTTACAAAAAGTTTTTAAGAAATTCCCAGTGACTTAAAAATTGTATTATTTTGTTGATTGACTTAAATTCCAATTGTTATTTGAAAACAATTGTTCAAATGCTTAATCTGACTATTATAAATTCAACATTCCATTGCTTATATCAGCTCACGCAGTAAGTAAATGTTTTTCTATTTGGAAATACAATTATAGTAATAGCTAAACCTTCATTCAGGAAGTATAATGTTGTCCATTACTTCAGCTTCCAGATGCAGAGGAGAAAAAACCATGCTGGATAACCAAACATGGGCACCCCTCATCAAAGCCGCATAAGCCATAACGGTTTAAAATCCTGTAAAGCCAGTGTCTCTGATTAAACAAAATGAAGCCAGGGAGCTGTTGGCTTGATAAGCTGTGATCAGACAAGGCAGATTGGCCAGTGGGGTTCTCTACCTCTAACATGAGGGATAATCTACACAAGATAGAACCATAAATGTAAGCGAACCAAAATGTCATCATGAATTCTTCTAATAGAGAAGAATATATGTAACCATTGGAAATAAAATGTAATTATTAAGTTTGAACAGTCTTTTATCATTCTGTAACTTTTGGACACAAACAAATAATTTGATTACCAGTACTTAAATAATTTTTTTTTACAGAGGCTACAGAGACCAATGTCAAACCTAAATGGCAAGCTGACAATTTATCATATATGTATTTCACAGTTGTAGCAAATCTATCAATGGCATTTAGAAGTTGAAAGGTTACAATAAGGTGAAGAATTACATAAGGATAACAACTTCTTGTTCTTGGTTTATTGGGTGACGACGTTTCGATGTAGTTCTTACATCGTCACCCAATAAACCAAGAAGTTGTTATCCATAAGTAATTCTTCACCTTATCACAGTTGTAACAATTTAAATTTTTACTCCTTTTGTGTGTTACTTAACCTCCACAAGCTATCTGTACAAAATGTAGGACTTGTCCAACAACAACAACAATAGTACAATGTATTAAAAGCACAATTGCTGCAAAGATCTGGAATGCTATCTACATTAAAAACAATAGAGAATTTTTCGTGTTGACAGAAGTAGTGAAGAATTTTCTATTTTGGAATCATTTTGTATTTTAACATGAAATTAAAAATTGGATTTGTTCCGTGCCCACATTGTAAACAAACACTAAACCTGAGTATGTACAAAAGCACCCTAAAGATTTGAACTGTGTTAGCAACTCTTTGACCAGTATTGTTTTACTGACTTTATCTGGTTGATTCATTAATGTTTTACGGCGCAGTCAAGATTATTCCAATTATATGGCGGCGTTGCCAGGTTTAGTGGGGGAGGAAACTGGGCTTATTGTCCAGAGGAAACCCACGACCTACGACAACTACCTGGCATCTCTTCCACATACGAGACTTTATATGGAGAAATACAGACAAAGAGGGACAATATGCCTGCTGATAAATTTGGGACTGTAAAGCTTTACAATAGGACCTGAAATGAAGGTAATCCAACACTTAAGTAACCTGGTTAGTGATCAGTTTTATTGTTTTCAGGCTTCAATTCAACCTATGGTTTAACATCCCCATTCACACATCTTAAACATAAATGAACATACATATTGTCACTTTGTGCCCCATGTTTAATTTGAGTGATTTTACTTGTAGTAAACTTGAATAAATGTGCTATCTCAACAAAGGTCTGAATAGCCACGACAGCGAGTGTGTCTTTAACTCATTGATTGTACTACAGTTCAATTTACCCTAAAAAAATTACAAATATTTAGCAAAAGTTCAAAGAAGCAGTATATATTTCTGATCACTAAAACACACGGGCACGGGGAAAATCTTCTTGTCTAAAATAACCATGGAGACAAGTTTCTAATTGTGTTAAAAAGAGCTATATCATTTAGACCTTTATACCCCATAAATTGTTGTAACAAACCAAACCTATGGTATATAAATAATCCAAAAAACGTTAAGAATGTAAATGTTTCGATGTATGTCTTAATATGCAGTGAAATGGTTAAATGTTATGCCAATTTAGACTAAAACATGGAACTTAAATATGTCTTTTAACACAAGTCCTAAACACATAAATAAAAGATAAATCATGCCCTTGAAGAAAATGCTCATAACAAGCCAGGGTTTTAAGAGTCATTGGAGGCAAAAAAGGCTTAGTCATAAAGCTGTAGTAACTAAAATAACCCAATATCAAATTAATCATCAACGATGATCATTACATGGAGAAACAAAGGCCGTTTTAACAGTGGGAGGTTGGTAGGCAGAACTAGAGAATATTTGGTTGTTGAGATTTCGTCTCGGTCATTTAACAACGGATGGTTCGCTTGGTTGAGTCTGTTGCCTTTCAAGGCCCTGTCTCAATTTGACAAGGAACAATGACGTTTCCCCCATTACGCTACTCAGCATGTAATGTTACCACAGTGCACTAACATACTTTATTGATCTTTAAATGCCAACCCATGTTAGCAGCCATTTTCTAAGGGAATTTTCATTATTATCAACGTCTAATTCTTTAACTCAGTTTCTGAATGGTACAAAAGCAAGTTGCGAGAAATTCACTCCGATTCTTGACAGATATGTATAAGTAGCATTCAAATAAAAAAGCTATACTCTTGAATTGCGTTGAACAAAGAAATTTTCATTTTTAACAAAAACATCAAGCACTTTATTATCTTTTAAAATGAGCTCTTAAATTAAGATTTTTGGTTACGTGAGATCTAGGAATTTCCCTGAAATATTCATAAAGATTAAAGAAATTCAAAATGTGAGAAAGTATGACAGTATTAAGAAGTTGATTCTTGGCTTATTGAGTGAAATGATGTAATGTTGGTGATGGTATGGTCACTTCTTGGATATCTGCTGGGAATGACAGTCCTTTCTTGAGCCACAAATCACAGTTCTCAAACTTGTATTGATTAACTCAGCTTAAAGAACAATGGCTGTCTCTCTGTAAATTCTTCAAGCTCTGACAGACCTCTTGTGCTGGGATTTGCCCATAACGACTTCCTTTCAAGAATCATGATGGTTTTTTAACATAGTCAAACTTCCCATGGGACTGCCTTACTTCCCCTATACAGTTATCTCTTGACCATTATACCACATGTTAGTTATTCTACACTGACCTCATTTAGCTGTTAAGGCAGGAAACGGCCACTTTTAATACTAAATAACTTAGGTTAATATGGAAAGGGATAACCATTATTTCACCATTTAACCAAAGATGATCATGTACAAATTGAATTGTCGTACATTTAACTATCCACATCAGTTTTATATGATTCTTTCATTATTGAGTGTTAGTAAAATATAAATCTGTGTGGAAACTATTGCTAAATTACTGGGAAGCTATTGTTAAAATCATCGCTGAAATCTATTCTCACAACTGGGAGGAAACTTTTGTCCGAATCATCAGGGGGGGGGGGGGGGGGGACTATTCTCAGAACGATTGAGGGGGGGGGGGGGGGGGGGGGGGGTTGACTACTGCAACAACAATAAAGGAAACCCTTCAAAATTATCAGAGGAAACCATTGCCAAATTAATCAAGGATGAAACCATTGTCAGAATAAAAGTATTGCCAGAATAACGAAAGCGGAAGGCATTGCCAAAAGTATCAAGAAGGAAACCTTTGCCAGAATTGAGAGGAAACCTTTGGCAGAAATATAGAGGAGGAAACTCCAAACATCTTTGACAAGGTGAGAATTGGTGGATGTTGACAGAGAGTTGGGTACATCAGAGTGTTCCTGGTGGACCACACCTGTCAAGGATTACAATCACACACTTTCACCCTGGGTCGAGTCATACAGTACATTTCTCCAGTTAAAGGTATTTCATGAAACTATACCCCAGGGTAGGGTAACTCTTCCTGTCCACCCCACAGGATATGGAGGGAGGCTGAGAGATGAAGTCTTCCCCATACACCATCTCTAATTTCATATGTCAACAGTTTATTATACACACAGGCCTAAATGGCAACACCAATTAATAGCAGCTCCATTTACAAACACTACATACAAGTTAATAACAGATGAAAATGATATGCAAGCTGTTGTGTCTGCAGTTTTTTTTTTATTTCCTAGGCCAATAATTACAAAACGTTAAACAAAATACAAAGAGATGCCAATTTCAAATTAAAACTCAATAAAAAAATATTTCAAGCGGTAGAACAACAACAGCAATGGAAGTCATGCAAGACAAAACTTGTGTGAAACCCAATGGCAAACTCTGATGAGCTCACAAACGTGTATTTGGTAGAAAATGGCCAAATCATAACAAAACTGGGGCTCTTCACGCATCACAAAGCCTTTCATAACATTTGTGTCAGTTTAAATACTATATCCAAACCAGTTTCCCCTTACATAATCAATCTACATATTTATCAATCTTTAAACACACAGGCTCAGGGAAAATCTTCTGGACTAAAATAACCATGGAGAGGATATTTGGCTCTTCAGGAACAATGAACCTAATATTACAGATATATTTTAATTATTCTTATGAACAGTCCTTTCATAAAATAAGTTTATCAATTTTTACATCAGAAATTAAAAACGTCCTCAGCCTTGGTTTTTGTTGATATTAAAAAAAAGAAAAAAAAAGGCAAAACCGATTTTATAGTATAAAGTGCCCTGTCTGGGTTAAAGATGGATAGTACTAACACATGCAACCCCAGTCCAGAGATACAAACTGTATGCCAATATAAATTGAGGTAAAACATTCAAAAACATGAAATGACAGCTTGTGATTTATATCTGACTTTCATTATAATATAAAACCCTTCAAAAATTGTTGTTATGTAAGCTAATGAAGTAAAAAGAGGCCTGAACACCTGTTGTTTAAAATTGGAATCTCTTGAGGTCAAATCCAAACTATCCATCACCAAGAAATCAAAACCAGAATCATAAAGATCATTCATAAACACTGACCAATTCATTATGCATTCTTTCAAAATATTTCCGCTGCGTATTTTACCAGCTGGAGCTTCAAACATATTTGTTATAAATTATATTTATGCAATACGGTATGTTTAAGAAATATCTTTTTATCAAAACATTTTTAGTAATTATTTAAAAGTAACATAAGCCTTCCAATATTTTCGGGAGTATTTTTTGTTTTGATAAAAACTGAATTAAGTATGTACTAACTTTCCACATGTGGTGTACATTAATAGTATCGGGAATAAAATTACAGTTTTACAGATATTTTCTAGATGTTTACACTAATCATAATTTAGGAAATTTGATTTGTCACTTAAGATCTAATTGAAGTTATTGTTAACCAACTAACATTAACACTAATATTAACATCAGAATTAATAAATAAATCAAACATAAATCAAACAAATGAAGATAAATATAGCAAGGTTTAACAGAAATGTTGATATTAATTTATTTCTAACATATATATGACAGGCTTGATATTCCTGTTGGTATACATGTTAGCCACCACAATAGGCAATGGTCATTGAAGATAAGACAATAGTATGTGACAGACCAAACCCCACTGTAAAGTGGCTGTCATAAAGTTACCCCAGCAGGATTAAGTCCCTATTGAAGAGTAATGGTAAACACATTGTGGGTTGTAAATACTTTGTTAGTAGTGGCTTTACAGGCAGTAATGATTTTATAGCATATTGATCATTGTGCTGCCAAGATAGTAGTTGTATGGCTTTGGCTTGTCAACTGTTTGATTATAGAATGGCTAGGCACTGATTGAAGAATTCTGAAACTAGACTGAAAATCATTAATTTTAAACATACATTTTGACATTTTCTTAATGCAAGTGAAGTGCAAATTCTGAAATACACGAAAACACCTCAATCAAGCAAATATATACAGTATCTCAATAGTTGACTCCTGCATTGGAATAAACGTTTTTTTGATGTCACCCCAAGATTGGCTCATAATGTGATATAAATGCATTTCGATAAAAGCATGATATTATAACAATTATGGGTTAATTGTCTTGACATGTCGTCATAATGAACTAACCATATATAAAACAACATCATCTGTCAAAATTCATATTTTCAATAACAAGTTATCCTGTACGAGTTTAGGGGCAGGGTACCAGACTATGGTGCACCTGTGCTATACATATTTCGAGCCCTGCTTTTGTGGAGAAAATGTATTTTGGATACCCACTTTTGTGGAGAATCCATTTTGCACACCCGCTGACTTGGTGGTGAACATCTATTTTGCACACCCACTTTGTGGAGAGTATCTATATTACACACCCACTTAGTGGAGAATGTTGAAATTATCGGCTATTTTTCATAAGATGTATAACTCAGAAGCTTTTTAGAATGTACGATAAAGTATTGTTTTGAACTAACTTTGGCTTAGAATGAATGAATGGTCGTCGCGGTTTTTTAAGTTTTGTTTACTTTTCGAACACTTTTTCGGTTCGTATAGGCTACATACTGTATGGATTTTCCTCATTTCAAAGCCAATCATTTAGTTTTTTGATGGCCGTTGAAGCCCCTTTACTGTCGTGACGAAATTATGAAAAAAGTGTGAATTTTGGCAGCTCATGCCACTTTAAGGAGCTGTCCATTAAACAATGTATAATATATATGTGTTAAGGTAATAAAACAGTTTATCTTCTGTTATATATGTTTACTATATTTCACAATTCAATTTGATGTGAGAAGAATCAACAGACATACTTTCCCCATGATCCCATCAAACTACATTTTTCTCCTCATTGTTTAATAAGTAAGACTAATGTAGCAGTTAGGTTCACTTAGTTTTAACAATTGTCAAGTGGGTCAGTAAGGTTAAGACACAAACTATACATGTGTTTGAAAGGCAAGTGAAACCTGTTTGTACTGGCCATACACATCAGGATGAAATATGTAGATGAGAACTCCCCCTTTAAAAATAGAGATTAACACATTCAGAAACCTTAATAAGCTTACTTAGCATAGTTGTCATTCTGCATAATTTATACAATATTTTCTTTTTTCGTTGTGTTATTAAACCCGAAGGCAAATTTTATGAAAATGAGACACATTCTATTGTTAGTGTAACACAGCCCAAAGTCCATATTTTGCCTATAATAAGATGGTAAATCAGTGTCATAATACATGATGTTAAAACCTATATGTAAAAAATAAATGTCTACTCTACTGTTTTTTATATCTATGTGGTTAACTATTCGCAAATTTCTTCAATTCTCACCAAAAAAAATCCTTTAAATATCAATGTAATTTGAATGGATATAAAATATTAGTTAGTGAAACAGTAAGGCCAACTTCTGGCCCCACTTGCTTATTCCACAAGACAGATGAGGCAATATAATCAGAGAGTCATGTATTACATGATCAGACTAAATAAAAGCCAAACGTCGTGATATGGCAGATCAGAAACATGAACCGACAAACATGCACCACTTTACTTATGAATATTGGCAACACCTTTACAGATAGCAATCATCAACAAGATCAAAGAAATCTTACGTAAGTATGCACCACAGGTGAGAAACTACAGATAAAAACTCTCTTAACAAGATAGGCAAATGTAAATAGGTACACACACAATATACTAAAGAAAGTATTTTTCAATTTGTTATTTAGCAGTCACATGGCAGTTGTAATCAAATATAAATAATTGTCATACTTGTATTTATTATTATAATAAAACATCTTTGACAGTTTTGGTTATGAAATTTACTAAACAAATTTTGTAAATCATAATTGTATTTCATTAAGCATAAAAAAGGATTGATGCCGTATTAAATAAAATATAGATAAAGGCTATCATTAAATATAGGTAATAGATCTGAATACAGTAGGGAAAACAGAAAGAAAATTGTACTTTAGACATAAAATATTGAAATATATGAGATTGTACAGAGCTATATTATCATCGATGTAACAACTGAATAAATATGAGTATTTGACATGAACAATAAATAATTGCAGTGCTTTAATATGTACATAGTAGACTGTAAGGACGGCAATCTGACTGGTCTGTAATAAGGATGTGACTGATCAAGGCTCTATGTACACTATCATCTCAATTAAACACTTACAGATCAGTGGACACTACCTTAAATGATCAAGAGACAGAGCAAGTCCAGTGCAGGGTGAGGGGGAGGGGGGGTGGTCTACTAAAAGACCATTTTTGTTAGTTAGGTAGCTACATATCCATAGTCAACAAACAATGAGCCAGGGAATGCACATGATATAAGCACTTATAATGACTAGAATCAGAGTTATGTCTTCCTAAACTTGCTGGTGATACAAAGACACAAAAAAACCTACATATAAATTTGAGACTGTAGATTTAGATTAAAAACAAAAACACTTGAAATTAGTTACATGGTTTCTAATCAGTCGGTTGGACAGGACTTCATTTTAAGGTATGCATTTAAGCCACAATTTAAACATTTAACTGTTTTTATGAGTCCCATGTTTAGTTATATTACTTATGGTAAGCCTGCTTTTGCAGCGCTTGCCAGGTATAGAATTAGGATAATTTAATAAAAGACTACCATAAATTATTTTAAAGGTTAAATATTAGTACATAAATTTGCTTTTTAAATAAGACAGAAATTAAATGAATCCATGAATACACTTCCTAGTTTGCTGTTGTCAAAAACCAACAGTGAAAAACACTACTATGATGTCTTATTTTTGAGTTAGAAATAATTTTTTTTTTTAGGGTCAGTCAAAAAAAAGTATCTAATGGCTCTATTTTTATCTTGATATGTCACAGAAAAAAGACTGTTAAAAAGTATGGATTGTAAGCTGAGAATCACAGACAAAACAACAGGGTAACAGCCGATCTCCATAAGCACTAAGGTTAATCGGACAGCTGATCGGTGAAAGTAATACTCCTAAACACCGATCTTGTGTGATCTTGTGGGACTTTGGCCCAACCCAAAAGGGACATATTGACCTAAATTATATTTTAGGGAAAGGTACCTTCAGTGAAAAGCATTCCTTTGGTTTTTAAGTCATTCTAACAAGCAATATGAATAAAAGATAAACTCATGAATGATTATAAAAATAATGTAAGTAAACATCAATTAAAATTAAATAAATCAGAGAGAAATAAGAAAATAATTGAATTTTTCCAAAATGTAGTAGAATATAAAAATGTAAAAAAAAAAGATCAATTAATATTAAAATTCAAATATTATAGTGTTAATGCAGGACAACCAAAAAAACAATATAATCTAAAAAAAAAATGGTTTAAATTTACTGTCATATAATAATAATTAACACAAATCATCAATAATGTAATTCTAGATTCAATTGAAATAATTATAAAATTTCTTCAAAAAATATTATTTAAAAAAAAAAACAAGGGGCAATGCTTTGATATCAAGAGGGACATTTTTCCAAAACCCTTGTTTTCAACGTAATTTTTTTTTTTTAAAACTGTTTAATGTTGATAAAGTTAAATGATATTAGTTCATATTATATTATAGCTATTAACAATCCGTTCACATGGCCCAATATAAATTGACTCAATGACTCAGAGTTGACCTCTTTAACAATGCCTTGACTATTGTGATGAAAGGCAACAGAAAAGCAATATTTACACACATCACAACTTAATGAAAGCGATAGGCTGACACTTGTCACATGAAACTGAACTATAGTCCACCATTTGCCAGTGCGTACATATTAAAGTAAATATAAAAAATATGTATGGTCAATAATTATTAAAACACTATCATGTCATTTATGACATATCACTGGTTGTGACTGACAGTTTAATTATACAATTTATTGTATTGTTTACTATTAAATCTCATTTATAACTACACTACAGGCAATGGTGGTTTTTGTTGAATTTAAGAATCCTCAACTATACTATAAATCGTCTTTTGTTCAGTTGGAAGTTATTTGATACTGTCCAACGAAAATACTTGGTAGACTGGCAAGCCCAGTAGGGCAATATACCGCAAGACGAACAGTGTCCTCGGTAGTACTACAGTTCGGCAGACATCAAAAGGAAGGCATTGTATACACTGAACACTTTCAAAGAACTGAACTTCACAAGCTCCGAAAACGCATACCGCTACATAGTCCAGACAAGATGGAAAGTCTACAGCTCTGATATCATCCTGAAGAATGCTTACTATAGAAAATAAGATTATTTGACGAAAAAACTTCAAGCTAAATGAAAATAAAAAGTGAAAACTCGTCAGTAGACGGTACATACCTTCTTGACTAGCACTGC
Organism: Lepidochitona cinerea; assembly: GCA_963971465.1. Classification (NCBI taxonomy): domain Eukaryota; kingdom Metazoa; phylum Mollusca; class Polyplacophora; order Chitonida; family Tonicellidae; genus Lepidochitona; species Lepidochitona cinerea. The sequence goes on from OZ020551.1 coordinate 7,130,677, forward strand.
CTGGTTTCTCGTTTCCTGGGTAATTCTGTCCCGATAAACTGTGTTTATCCTGTAATTGGAGAACATATTCCGCATTAATTGGTTGAAAACAACCATTCACCATACACACAAACTCTACACAATGATCAAAGGGTAGATTTATCAGCCATTTTCCAAATCGGACGATCAAAGGCTGTACCGCCTGCTTACCTCTTCGGTCTCCGTAACAAGACCTAGCTTATCCTCGGACAGATTTTCGGAAGATTTTTTCTCCTCCTCGCCTTCATCTTTATACACTTTAACTTCGTCCGAGGATGCCAAATCTTCTCCACCGCTAGAGTTCACATGTGGCATGGTCAGAAGTTGTTACGATCTATGTTATTTGTGAGAGGATGTTAACGACTCCCCACTACACGTTTTCTATCCGCCATGAATACTCGACATGAAGACATTCATTCTAATAGCGCCCAATTAGCAGGCGAAGAACTCTGTCAGTCGACCAATGAAAACCGCCGTTTCATAGATGTGTAAGTCTGGATTGTATGTGCGCGCAATGCACTCCTACCAGATTTCACTGTGCAGTTGACTGTGGTAAAGCCAACCTTACCCGACGGCTAACAAAGCACTAAGACTGATTATTTCCAACTCCTCAAGGCTGATTACCATTGATATAAAGTTTCTCACATTATTCTTGACGTCTGAGCTGCCATACTTGAATAACTTTCATCTGCGTTGAGGCAGAGTTATTTATGTTTGAGTTGTTTTTCTGTACGACCTGTGTGGTGTTTGACTCTTTTCCTTCCTCTCTCTGAGTTACAGATCGTCAATATAGGATATAACTCAATAGATATAGCCTACCACTGATTTTAACTAAATATTCCAACAGAAGAAAGCGAAACTGGTTCTCTTCAATGTGCTGAGCTGCATTATTGCCATCCTAAGTTGTTCACAACAAAGACTTGACTGCTCGCTTACTCGTTCGCTTGTCCTCTGCTTGTCTGTTATGCGCCTGTGTAGAATGTTTTCTGTTTTCTCTCTTCTCTTTGATCTCGCCGCCCTCCCCTCTCCTTGCTGCTTCGTAGACCCCAGCTATTTTGAGGTCAGGAGTCTACTAGTTACTTCTCCGACGCGTATAAACATCAGTACAGATGATGGACTATAATCTTCACTAAATGCAAGCGTGTGTCGTGATATAAGGTCTAAAAACTATGTGGTCTACATACAGCCACTCGAGTACCGAAGTTCAGTCTAAGCATAGTGGCGGTGCGTTTGATCTTTGTCGGCGGCCCTTTGTGATACCTTATATGGCAGTATTGAGTGAGCAGGGAGACTAGATTTGTTTACAGTCTATTTCCTTTGGTAACTAACGCCACCTATATCTAGGTACTTTAGGGCTTCTTTTATGATCAGTAGGTCCATCGGTGTTGGCAACATCAGACTTATCGCGGTTGCTGTCAAACCTATAACTTGTTGTTTTACGTCTTAAAGCATGATGACTCTCAACATCGGATAGTGTATTTTTTATGTGTAAATTATATAGGGAGTTTACAGCTCATCGTCTAATGCTAGGCTTAAACGCTCATCACTCATTTTAAAAATGCCAGATAGGCCTATTGCTGAACAGATTTTGTTTTTAAACTAAATCGGGAACTAGGAAGCAGAGTAATTTACTGAAATAGTAAATTAAGAAGCAGAGGTCGTCATATAAAACTTTTGTACATCTCATTTTACATCGCAAAAATAGGCCTTAAGCTTATTGACGTCACTAAAAATGATTGGATGTTTGATCGAGTTGTGACCGCTTCGTTACCAGCCATTGTGGTAACACTCATTGGTACCCGCCCATATATACTTTTCTGATGGGATTATCCGTCGGCGTTCTCCTGATGTTCATTCATCCTTCGATTACGTCATTAAGAAAACGGTATATCGAAGAAGAAAAAAACTTTCGTTCCACTCCGCTGATTTTAACGGAATTTACTGCCCATAGACTTTAGAATTTTTATCGAAATTTTGTTTTTTTTTAGACTTTTACCGCCTAAGGTTTCACGAAAATACAAAATACATATTCAAATTCCTGTTAGTAGGTTATGTAATGCTATGCAAGACTCTCAGAATACTTGTGTCTTCCCTAAACTGGAGTAGAGGTATACGGATTGCCTAATGACGCTATTGTGATAATAAGAGTGAAAAAAAAATGGCGCGCGCCGAGATTTTTCTGCACCGAAAACTAAAACTAAAGGCGTGCTGTGTCGCTACAAGGGATAGTCTCAAGGCCATCATTTCAAAACAATGCCGTCCCTCACCTCATAATTTTTTAGCTACAAACAGCTGGTAAAGACAACTCGTGCCCCTTATATCAGTGTCAAACTCTAAGTGAATCGAATCGATCGAAAGCGTTGCCATCTTGCCTGGGACTTTCCGTTTCCGTTGGTTTTATAGTGTTTCTGTTAATTCCAAGAAAATATTCTTACAGTCTGATGCCAGAACTGTTATATTTTTCCTATAGGTTTTTAAAATGGTACGGCCGTTGACATGCGATAGTCACTGCTCAATGGTTTGTATAGGCGCTTGAGGTCTATCTTTGCCACCTCTAATTCCAAATTAGATCTTAAGAGCATTCGATTGTACAATTCTTTGTCGACTACATATATTGCCAATGGGATTCTTTTGTCGTTTTGGCCGCAACCATCATACTCCCTCCATGTTCACCTCAGTTTAAATCTTCCATTTTCACATCAGTTGCGAACCCTTCACTTTCACCCCACTTGTGAACCTTCTATTTTAACCTCAGCTTTGAACCGTCCATTTTCGTCTCAGTTGTGAACCCATTGTTTTCACCTCCGCAGGAAACCCTCCATTTCCACCTCAGCTGGGAGCCCTCCATTTTCACCTCATTTGCGAACCCTCAGTTTTCATCTCAATTGTGAACCCTCCATTTTCACCTCAGCTGTGAACCCTAAGTTTTAACCTCAATTGTGAACTTTGCTTTTTTATCCTGATCTGTGAACCCTTCCTTTTCACCTCTGTTGCGAACCTTCCATTTTCGAGCACCGTAGTTGTGTTTTTTAATTAATTGGTGTCTTTTTAGACAGTGAGTATAACAGTATTCTCGTTATTTTGGGATTACACTTTCTTGAAAATATGATAGAAATTCCTCTACCGATTTTTGGGTGACGCCCGAAACGGGAATCGAACCCAGGTTCCAGAGTATGGCACCTATCGCCAGCACTAAATGTCGGCTGCGGAGGCCAGTTGGCTGAATGGAAAAGGCATGCCTTTTCATCTCATTTGTCACCCCTTCATTTTGAAGCGTCGATTTTCACCTCAGTCGTGAACCCTCGAAACTCAGCCGTGAACCATCCATTTTCATCGATTGGTTTTCATGGCACCTGCATGTTCCCTCAAGACTATAATTTTCAACTCAATCGCATAAAAAGATGACATCAAACTCGTATCATCTGTTATATTTTGCTAAATAATGACAGGACTATTGGATTTTAGTACCGCTATTCACATACAATCGCACCTCACACTTATGACGTTATATATCGGGTGGGCCAAAAAGTGGCCCAGTTTTCATCATAAATAAATAAAAATTAAGCATGGCACCTACAAATTTTTTTGGCATACGCCATTAGCTGCCAGTTTCGGTCAACTGGATAGATTCTCAGCGAGAAGTCTATATAGAGTGAGAAACAATGGACAAAAAACGTGTAGAAAAATAATTGTCAGACATTTTTTTTAAGCTTTAAAAAAAATTGGCTAAGGTTTAAACATCATACTAAATCCATTCACGTCTTTCATAAACACGCTGATAGTTTGCAGTTATACAGGTGAAGGTGAAATCAGATTTATTGTCGCTTTCAACATTATTTCAGTATTATCCCGACTATCTTCAACAAAAGTAATTTATCTCATTTCTTTAACCATTTCCGTAAGAACATTCTATGGCAGCGATAGGGGTTTCTAGACTGGAAGAAACTGTGATAAGCTACATAATCTGTATACGACAAACAAACCACGAATATCTATTTAAAAAATACGTTTGCCGACAAGATAAATATGTGTCAAACTTTATAAAAGTGACAAGTTAAGTTTTACGACATTTTAAAGATGAAAAACAAGGTTACTTTTTTGTCCACCCTATAAAATGCGACTTTAGTTTATCGATTACAAGAAGAGCTAACAAGCATAGCAATCGAAATTTCGCTCTATTTTGAAAGTTGAGTTTATGATCTTACGCTTGATAATAAACCAATCGTCTCCACGTGCCTGCATGCCGTTATGTCTGAATATATTTAATGCAAACAACTTGTCACATTTTTAAAACAATGGAAAACAAAACACAACTGTCATTTTAAGCCATATCTAAAACCAATAGCATTCGATGAACAGATGTGTGATTCTGACAGAGAGGCGTCTACTTTCACTGGGTTGACTGTGTACATAACTTGTTTTAGTGATAAAGGGTGTCATGATCATCATATCCCGCAGAGACGGTTACGAGTTAAAGACTTTGGTCGTTATAGGAATGGTCGTATGGCTGTACCTCGCCAATTTAGATATAACGGGAAGTGTTTTGCCCCATGTTTACCTTAAGTGATTTTACTTATCGTAAGCTCAGATAAGTTCGATTTCTTTGCAATTGTTAGAGAGGTTACCGGTGCGAGTTTGCCTGTAAGCCTGCTCAACACAATTGGCGTGACAACCCCAACCGCCCATCAACCATGTAATCAGGTAGTTAATACTATAGTGATTAGTTGTTTACCATCAGTAATCAGATTGTCATACCGCTTTACTGACTCACATGTCACGAAGTCTGGGGGCAAATATCTCTATGAATTTCGATATCCCTGTCATACTTTTCGAGTTATGAACTGGAATGTCTTTTCTGTGATAATCTGACATATATCCGCCCTGTTAGAGCTTTTTTTGTATCAAGATAATTTCATCGAATCCATTAATAATATTCATAGAAAAGACGATTTCTGCACTTTAATAATCTTTTCGTTGTGTCTGTTCTGGTGTGGTGGAGAGAAATACCATATGTGTATTGTCCAAGTAGCTCCTTTCCGTTGATGCAAGACCATACTAACAAGTATTGGGATATAAGTTGCTTTTTTTCTTCTGTCAACTTAAAGGCACACTTGCCGCGAAAATCAGGAATATTGTTTACATTAAAAAAGAAAGACCGTTTTCTGTATTTTTCCCAGAAAATATAAGTTAGGAACTTTCTATTTTTACCAAAATTTAAAAGTTTGGACGTCACTTTGTATTTTTAATTTGAATTTGAAAATTTGAATTGTTAGGTGCCCGTAACGTAAACAAACCAAACCGCTCGCAGGGGCGATTTTATGTTTCAGTCGAGTGAGTGAACTAACGGCACAGTGTAATTTTACGTAGGCCTATTTATCTGAGAAATACAGACTGACGATCGGTTAACAGCAACTGGAAAAAGCCTGCTGATAATTGTTTGAGTGTAAACCACAGATAAAAAGGCCTGAAATGAGGGTAATCCAACACGAAAGTTGACCGACACTGATGGTTGTTGTTGTAATGAGGCTTCGATTCTTCGTTTGTTTTTTCACCCCATTTCTACATTTTAAAGCTAACTAGACTATGTTTTATGTGTCATATGTTTAAGTTTAGTGGTATTAGTCGTAGTAAGCTGATGTAAATTGGTATTCTTAGTAAATGTAAACAGGCTACGACGGCAAGTGGGCCTTTAAGTAGCACAATTGTTTAATTAACTTCAGAAGGGGGTTAGCTGGATAATATGATGTTGGGGCCATGTTTTACAAAGCTGACATAGGTTACGCTGGACGCAAATATGTGTTACAGCCGAGTCGCACCTGACCCATGTATCTTTACTTACAGCCTAGTCCCACCTGACCCATGTATCTTTACTTACAGCTGAGTCGCACCTGACCCATGTATCTTTACTTACAGCTGAGTCGCACCTGACCCATGTATCTTTACTTACAGCGGAGTCGCACCTGACCCATGTATCTTTACTTACAGCCGAGTCGCACCTGACCCATGTATCTTTACTTACAGCCGAGTCGCACCTGACCCATGTATCTTTACTTACAGCTGAGTCGCACCTGACCCATGTATCTTTACTTACAGTCGAGTCGCACCTGACCCATGTATCTTTACTTACAGCCGAGTCCCACCTGACCCATGTATCTTTACTTACAGCTGAGTCGCACCTGACCCATGTATCTTTACTTACAGCCGAGTCGCACCTGACCCATGTATCTTTACTTACAGCTGAGTCGCACCTGACCCATGTATCTTTACTTACAGCCGAGTCCCACCTGACCCATGTATCTTTACTTACAGCCGAGTCGCACCTGGCCCATGCATCTTTACTTGCAGCCGAGTCGCATTTGACCCATGTATCTTTACTTACAGCCGAGTCGCACCTGACCCATGTATCTTTACTTACAGCCGAGTCCCACCTGACCCATGTATCTTTACCTACCGCCGAGTCGCACCTGACCCATGTATCTTTACTTACAGCCGAGTCCCACCTGACCCATGCATCTTTACTTGCAGCCGAGTCGCATTTGACCCATGTATCTTTACTTACAGCCGAGTCGCACCTGATCCATGTATCTTTACTTACAGTCGAGTCGCATCTGACCCATGTATCTTTACTTACAGCCGAGTCCCACCTGACCCATGTATCTTTACTTACAGCCGAGTCCCACCTGACCCATGTATCTTTACCTACCGCCGAGTCGCACCTGGCCCATGTATCTTTACTTACAGCTCAGTCTCATGTATCTTTACCTACCGCCGAGTCCCACCTGACCCATGTATCTTTACTTACAGCCGAGTCCCACCTGACCCATGTATCTTTACCTACCGCCGAGTCGCACCTGGCCCATGTATCTTTACTTACAGCTCAGTCTCATGTATCTTTACCTACCGCCGAGTCGCACCTGGCCCATGTATCTTTACTTACAGCTCAGTCTCATGTATCTTTACCTACCGCCGAGTCGCACCTGGCCCATGTATCTTAACTTACAGCTCAGTCTCATGTATCTTTACCTACCGCCGAGTCGCATCTGACCCATGTATCTTTACTTACAGCTCAGTCTTATGTATCTTTACCTACAGCCGAGTCGCACCTGACCCATGTATCTTTACAGGGCCATGATGCATTCGAAGGCCCAACGTAAAAGTTCTGACAGGAAAACTTGCGTTACAGAATTTGCTTTGACTTCACTTTAACTTTTTTTTTTCAAGTTCTGAATCATTTTCACAAAATTAAACAAAATATTTAAATAAAAGCACTGCATTGCATGAGCTATAAATTGCTTGAATTTTAGCCAGTTGTGACCAGCTAGTGTCTGTCTGATAAGTCAATTAGGATTTTGATGCTTGAATACTGACAGCTTTGATGAAATGTTTTCTGCAAATTTAGAACGTTGTTCGCTATAAAAGGCACACTCGTCTCGAAAATGTACAAAACTGTTTACGCTAAGAAGGGAATACCGTTCTCTGTATATTTCTTAATTAGAAGAAATTAAGAACTTTCATTTTTTGCCAAAGCTTAAATGTTTTAATATCATTTTGTATTTTTATCAACAAACGACTTGCCCGTAATAATCGTGATAAATGACCCGAATCCTAATAGTGTATTTGAACCCACCTGGTGGTTGACTGAGTGTACCACGTTACTTGAGAAATACAGACGACAGTGTTTGGTGTAAGGGACACAAACAGCCTTCCTATAAACTAATTTGGACCATGGAATTATTGCCATGCAATTCTGAAGTTACACGGTTTCTGATTGATCGGTTGACGGTTTGGACTCTACTTTTAGCACCGATTAGACATTTTAAATACAACTAAATGTATTTTCTTTGTCCCATGTTTTAGAGATGGTATGAAGCAATGATATTTGTGGTTCGTCGCTGATCAATTAGACCTATAGCATTTATCTTCAACTATTGATATTTACACTTAATTCATCACAGACTATGAAATACGATCATTTCAATATGTAGAAACTGTTTTGCGTACAGAGTATTCTTTCCCTATGGTTAAGACTTTTCCTCATGTCTCTCTTATCTTATCAAACATTCCGCCAGTGGTTCAGACAAGTGAATTTCCAACTGCTTTTTCTTCTTCTTGAAAATATAAGTTAAGAATATAAGTGGTGATTTCCTTTTGAGAGTCAGAGCCGCCTAATTCACTAAACGACATAGGCTAAACGTTTTATGTATTTGACATGTCTATGTACGCTTCTCTCCAGAAAAACGGACCATTAAAAATGTAGGCGTACGGGTTTTGTGAAACAGATTACGGACCCAATGGGTTCTATTCACGAGGAGCATTTTCTGGTGGTTCTAGAAATGGAAACTTGGGTAATTTTTAAATAAACTTGTCCCTGATATTCAGGTCAATCGATTACTGTTCCATCTCATATACGCACTATTGCACTTGTGTTTTCTCATTTAAGTGGAGAATTTCTTTTGATGTCACTCTGGGACACGCCCATGGAAAATGTAATGAGTTACGTTTCTTTCTCTCAGAGTTTATGTTGCTTTGGTATGTTGATTAGTCCAAGGTTAAGAGTGTTTTCCACCGATCTATGCATACATCAAACAAGCACAGCGGCTCGGTTCGCGGCGGTAAAAGCTCTCGCTCAAAAATGCCTTGTGCCTGTATTTAACAGCACTGAACGCTTTGCAACAGCGCCTTTGATATAAAATGGGCTTCCATTAGGGTTAAAACATTCCCTTTAGTATGTAGTTGCTTGTTTTGCATTTCTTAAACCTCAAACATAGTGTCTTTTTTTTACAAAATCCTTTGATCTGGTGAATTCTGTCTGTATGTATCTACCAATGTACGTCTTCATTTATTTTTAACATATTTCTTCATAAAGTTTTCAAACATTTGTCGATTTCCGATATACCTACTGTATAATAAATGACGTTTTCATGGAGTTCATTCACAAAGTTTTATCAATGCTTATACATCTGAGACAAACGGTTTCCTAATCGTGTATTCTGTTAACTCGAAAGGTTTAACGGAAATTGTTCTGCTTTTCTTTAAAATAAAAAAAGTTTGTTTTTCCCCAACAGATCATTCATTCCACACCAACCGCATAGCCTAATATTTTATCTGGCCAATTCATTGATGGCAAACTGTGTCTGGAGGGATCGATAAAAAATCAACGACCATTAGCAGTGTTCCGCATTTCTAGTACGTTCTTTGGATTCATTTCAACTGATATCTGTCTGTTTGTTAAAATTTAGCAAAAGATATTTGTGTCTCGCACGTCCTGGGTCTTTATTCAAACAGCAAAAGCTGTTCACTGGTTCAAACCCACACTGCATTTCACGACTGTGTATAATAAATGCCAAACAAGTCTTTCTAATCCCATTGCTTAGTTTTGTATTGCATATTAAAGTGGCATAAGATGCAAAAATCAGTAAACCGAGCCAAACCGGAGTCCTGATTTCAAATTCCGTTATTGGCGCTATGAACGTGTGACTATGAATGCCTGATTATGTTAACTAAACATAGGTAACCATACGTCACGTGGACGTATGGTTACCAGTCAACGAGGTAATATTGGAGATTCTGTACAGTCCAATAAATGAAATACGCTGTAAGCTTAATGACGTCATTAAAAAATCTATTTGAATGGGTCTGGCTTTGTAGTGACAGCTTTGTTAAGCTCTTCGCAGCGATTCGCATGCGCCAGTTTATTCCTCCTATGACGTCATTATGTAATTCGTCTGTTGAATGTAATGCGAAATACCAAACTATCATGGCATTGCTCATCTTTGAATACTTTATGGAATTTAAGTTTATCTTTTCTGTTACCCGTAAAAATAATTTATTTCCTCTGCACATAAAAGGTATTTTGCCGAGGTATCGAAGGAAGAATTTTCACGATATTGAATATGATCTCTATGTGATACATCAGTGGCCGTCGGCTTTCTTCTAAGTTAATAGCGGTGTAATACACATATACCTTTACAAAATGTACGAAGAGACCTGAGTTACACACTTCACAGAGGATATGTCGGAAATTCCAAATTGAGATGAGAAAAATAGAGGTATTGCTAACCACAGAGTCTTCTTTAACAAAATCAACTGGTTCATTGTTCTAAATGATTCCTATCAGTACAGATCAGATCAGTGTCATTCAGAGATTATCGGATAAAACAAGAGAGGATTTATAAAGTGTGACTGCCTGTCATCATTCTACTCTTAATGAAAAATCCCAATGTAGTATATTAAACCTTTTGCCGAACTGTAGACGTGTATATTTACTTTTTTAAAACTATATCAAATTTGGTGTATAAATTGATTGATCAGCAAAGAGGAAATTCTTGAATAGTTTGTTAAATTTTCATTCAATTAATGACACGCAAGTAACTTGTCCATAGGAAAAGTCTTACTGAAAACGTATCTATATACGAATTGTATTCTCCAATGGCGCAAATCAATCGCTTCAAATTTCAACAAGACACCAGCCAATTCATTTTCGGCCCATTTTCATCATTTTGGGTTAGACAGGCCCCCCCCCCCCCCCCACACACACACACACGCACACACAAAACCTTCAGATTCTGCTGTCAAGATATCTAACGCGAATAGACATTCTACATAAAAATGGGATTCCAAACCTTGCTGTTAAGAAATCAATCACAATTTAAACTTCTGTTGTCACGAGATTTAACGTGACTTCAAACTTCTTTTGTCACGAGATTTAACGTGACTCCTTATTCAGTTGTCACGAGGCTTAGAATATATTTTTCATGGCGTTGTTCGAATTGTATCTCATCGACGTCATTTCTCTATGGATCCTTTCGGCTTAAGGATTGACACTTGCGCAGAAGCCTCTGTGTATGGCAAAATTACCCTATATTGAGTTTTTAGATCAATCTGAGGTTGAAACCGTGCTCATTTTGTCTTTGACGAAATTCGATAGATGCGTTTCTCACACTGTATTTCCACTCCCAGGCGTGTGAAATTATGGCCCAAATATGTTACGGACCTCACGAATGAATTGTCAAAACTGGCGTCACAAAATAAGGTCTGAGGTGCTTTCGCTGGTGTCATTTCTGATGTTACAATCATAGATAGTTTATAATAATTATTATAAGATATCTATGCCCCTTACAATGCCCTATCGAGTCTTTCTTCAGACGGCCATTCTTGAAAATAGAACGATATCATCAGATATTTTTAAGTAGAGCTGCGGGTTTTAATATAACTCTGTATCTTTCATGTAGTGTGAGAAAAAGATTATCCAACTCAAGCCATAGAGCGTTACGACAAATATCACTCTCGTTTATTAATTTCCAAGAGGCTCGTGGCTTTGAAAATTAATAGACTCGAGTGATATTCTTCGTAACACACTGGATCTCACACACTGGACCTCTATGTCACAGCACCTGCAAGAGAGAAATGGCGTCAATGCCATACAATTCAAAGAACGTCGTGAGAACATCTTATATATAACGAAAGGGTATATTCAGTTGTCACGAGATTTATTCAGTTGTCAAAAAAGTAAAATGTCACTCCAAATTGTGTTGTCAAGAAATCGTGACTTCAAATGGCGCTTCCACAAAAGCGACTCCAAATGCTATTGCCAAGAAATCGTAACTCCAAATGTGGCACGTTTTTAAAGAAGTGGGACGTTGATTCTATAGACCTGGGGGTTGTTTCTCAAGATATTTACGCCCGTACCTTCACGTACCTTCAACATTAGTTGTGACCAGGCGCAAAGTTACGACGGGCGTAAGTGTGTTGAAAAGCAGCCCCCTTGTTCAAAGCTTCGTTAGGGTAACGGCAGGTTAAATGACGACGCTTAACAAAGAAATTCCTTTGTGGTGCGACGTCATCTAACTTGACGTTTAGCTAATTTCATCTTGAACAACCGCCCCGTGTAAGTTACTTCTAGACACACTCTCATTATACAACGTCGAATTTGTCGCAACTAAAAACTACTTTTAAAAAATAACTTTTGCAAATCCGGTCACTTAAAAAACAAACGTACACGCGAAGTGCTGTTGTCAAAAAAACATTCATCCGACTACAAAAACTTCTGTTAAGAAAGCGTGGCTACAAAGAATGTTTCTTAAAAACAGTTAGTGGCTCACTTGCTGCTGCTAAGAAAATCTTATCACCAATATCATTTCAAAATTCCTGGAAACCCGATTCCAAATTAGTATTTTAGAAAAGCGTCACTTTATTTACGTTGCCAGGAAAGCTATATGTTTGATTCCAAAATGTTGTTGTTAAGATAGAGTGAGCTGAGAGGTTTTTTGTCGAGCAAAATAATAACTTTAAACCATGCTGTCACAGTGCCCGACTCCAAATGCTGTTGTCATTTTTTTATGTCCAAGATAGAGTCTTATATCATATATACAAATGTCATAGATATTGACCTATACTGATGAGAAATGATAAAGGCATCATCACGGAGTAAGTTGTTTGTGAACAACACGAGCTTTGGACACCTATTCTGGTGTCTTTATCAAGTGTAATTTTTATAGACACCGTCAATATTCAAAATATTTAAAGGCCCACTTGCCGCCATAGCCTGTTTAAATTTGCTAAGAAAACCAATTTACATGAGCTTACTACGACTAATACAACTAAACTTAAACATAGGACACATAAAACATGTCTAGTTAGCTTTAGAATGTAGAAATGGGGTGAAAAACAAACGAAGAATCGAAGCCTGATTACAACAACAACGATCAGTGTGTTCGTGATTGATTACCCTCATGTCAGGCCTTTTTATCTTTGGTTTACACTCAAACAATTATCAGCAGGCTTTTCCAGTCGCTGTTAACCGATCGTCAGTCTGTATTTCTCAGATAAATAGGCCTACGTAAAATTACACCGTGCCGTTAGTTCACTCACTCGACTGAAACATAAAATCGCCAATAGGGGGCAGCTTGGTTTGTTTACGTTACGGGCACCTAACAATTCAAATTTTCAAATTCAAATTAAAAATACAAAGTGACGTCCAAACTTTTAAATTTTGGTAAAAATAGAAAGTTCCTAACTTATATTGTCTGGGAAGAATACAGAAAACGGACTTTCTTTTTTAATGTAAACAATATTCCCGATTTTCGCGGCAAGTGTGCCTTTAAAAAAAACGGTATAGTTTTGAAGTGACCTCTATTAAAAAAAAGCGTTGTAACGATATGCATGACTGCGCTCTTAATATGTTTATTATGTTTATTAATCTCTTCTTACCCAGATGACGTCACGAGACAATCGGTCTATTGCCAACACCTAACTACCTCTGAATTGAATTGTTGTATTAGCAGAAATGAAAACATATTCTGAATTATCTGTAACCCCTTTGAACATTTTTTCTATTTTTTCCAACTTAAAAATGTTAATTTCATTACACAGTTGAATAAGAAAATAAAAACTCTTACTAGCATTAAAAGGAGTTTAAGACAACACCTCCTATTTTGTAACGAACTCTCTCGGGACACTTTCAGGCCCTATGATAGCTCGGCTTGTCCGCGGTCCAAAGATGGGTGGAACGTCATGTCACTGTTGCACGCAAAAGGTGCAAATGGTCTTTTTTACAGTTACACCTTACCACTGGGTGTCCAGAATGAAATTGGCATATATCCTTTAAAAGAAGATTTCTCTGTATTTGCTATAATTACAGTTCAAATTAACTGAAATAAATGTATTTTGTCCCTGATATACATATGAGATGGAGCGTGTATTTTAACTAAAAAAGACGTAGTTGGAAATTTGCCTCCTGTATACTGCAGTCAGGTCAGTTTGGTGGGAAGGTTAAGTAAGACGATTGAAGTTACTATTCTTAGTTGGGGGCTGTCTTTATTCCTTTGAATTCATCGCTTTGATGCTGGCTCGGGTGTTACTTCGCTCCTGCTGTATGTTCGAGATAAATATCACTGTTTCTATCTGCCCCACACCATACTTATACACTTATATATATTCAATATGGAGACAGCAACAGTTCTACCATTTATCTACCATTCGAAAAGTTTACGGATATAGATCCCGATCAGCGAAGAACACGCTCGTTCTCAATACTGTGCTAAATAACGAATACAGAACCCCCTACTTAGAGGAAATATAAAGTTCCATTAGAAAAACGAAAAAGCTATGTGTCATCGCATGCGTCAAAAGTTTGGTTTTAAAACGATGTTAAAAGCGACATGGCAACGTCTGTAATAAAAACAAGGAGATGTTATCCATAGGAAAATGATATGTGTTTACGATGTAGTTACAGCTCTTGAATGCCACACAAAAATCCGAATTTTTCGTCTTGATTATTTCTTCTTTTACTGCCATGTATGTATCCTATTAAAACACGCAATTACATTGTTCTTAAATAAATCATATTCATTCACTACTTGATCATGTAACTTAGTAATTATGTGTGAACAAACATTATTGTACTGTATACGCATGTGTTGCCTATTAACTTCCATATATTAGTCTATATACATTAGCCGTGATCCAGACCAGATGGAGGTTAGTCGTGTTACATAACACCGTATATTACGGTAGATGTGTACAGTGTTAAATAGAGGATGTTTCACAGCCAGGTCCTAATAATTCTCACACGTCAAGAGTGGCATGATAATGGTTTATGAGCGTATACAATAACAATCTATCGATGTATTGTCCAACAATACATACTACGTAAAAAAATGTGAAGCAAGCGGTACACATCTTCGGTTCGTATGGGCTACTGACTTTGTCGATATCTTTTTTTCCGACATCAATCCTTTTTTTTAACGCACTTCAAACATTATACTTCTCTTGACATTTGAATTTTGTGAAAAAATCGGACTTTTGGCAGCTCATGCTACTTTAACTTTTTTGTACAAAGTAAAAAAAGTAATGATAACATGTTAAACTAATATTTAATGTCATTTAATTTTAGCATAAATCATTTTTTTTACAAAAACTGTGTATTTTAAATGGCGGGAATAAAGTCCCAAATGTTCCATCACGAGTAATGTAATTATGTAAAAAGATGAGGAGTAAGGATTTTTTTGCATAAAATATATACAATTATTCTGATTAAGTATTCAAGTGATGGAATTTATAAAATCAAAATATATTGTTCTAATAAAGATTTAAAATGAAAGGTAGATTTTATGATTTTTAAATTCAATGGGAGATTATTCCACTGTCCAAGGCTTTTGACTTTCAATGTATGGAAAGATAAATCTGTTCTATAGAAAAGAATGCATGCCGGTACATGTACGTTGTAATTACTCGTTCTCGTTGTGTGATGTTGGATGTCAGATCGTCTGAAAAAAGTTCACGTTGCGAAGATGGTAGGTGGAAAGGATAGTGAATGAAATTATGAGCTATGAGCAGGGAAGTGAATACATTTAACTTAAAAATATTAATAATCTTTTACTGTTGGTAGATAGCAGCAAAGGGTTTGTTTGTTGAGACTGATTGTTATATACTTGATGATTCTAATATTGGGAGCGATTCTTTAATCGTTAATTAATGTGAAATGTATATATGTTTTTCCTTAAAAATAATTTTTACAATTTTTCAATTCCTTTCTTATTTGTTAGTAGATCCGGGTGGGTTTGCAATAATTTTCGTTTTGGACGGGATATCATCCATTTAGTTTTGGCATTAATTAGAGAAACACAGTCTGATATTTTAAGTACTTTGTTAATTACATCTTGTGTATTTTGTATTTGGGGAGTGGAGTAACAAACAGTAGCACCATCTGCGGACTGAAGAGAAGAACTGTAAGTTATGTATTAAGTAATGATGAGAAATAAAATGGATCAAGGATAGAACCCTGGGGAACACCAGTGGAAATACAAGATAGAGATGAAGAAGTCCCTTTGTATACTCTTTGGTTTCTATTAGACAGATAGCCAATAAACCAAGAAAAAAGAAAACCATATTTCTGTAATTGTTTGGTAAGAATATCATGGTTTTATTTGTCAAAGCCTTTGGATACATCAAGGAATGCTTTTGTACTGTTCAGATGGTTCTCATTGTGATCAGTTTGTGAAATAATGATGAAGCAGCAGATTAAGTGGAATAATTGACATCCAAGCCATATTGATGAGATAATATAATACGCCAATTATTGCAAATAGGTTACCCTTTTTCTTGAATTTCTCTTATTTAAAGTGGAATGAGCTGCCAAAATTCAAACTTTTTTTCAGAATTTCTGATCGCCACGATAGTAAGAGGATTTGAAATATATACTTGAAATAATAAATAATTGACGTTGAAATATATCGGTATATCCGAAGACGTGTGCTAAAAACTTACAAACAAACCAGGATGTATGGATACATTTTCAACTTTTGTAACGTACATCTTCAAATTGTTTATACCCCTTTAAGGAATTGTTAAAAATGTTTTAGTTAAATAGAAAGAGAGGCCCACAAGACAATATCAACACAGTTGAATTAACCAGAACCTGAATAAAACTATAAACTATTAATTTATAAGAAATGTGAAACAAAATATAGCCTATAGGCTAACTTAACGATAAAGGGAAACATTCATTTTCAGACAATTGTTCATAAAATCCAGAAACGTTGTTTACTAATTTTAATACATGGAATTTTTACAGCTGCAGTTTAACCCTTGCTAACAGCAAGTTGTCGATGGGATAGCAGAGTGTATCTCATTCTATTTGAACAAGTGATTTTGTGAACAAAGCGGGAAGCAATCGTTCAGTGGACCTTAAAACATTCAATATGATCAAAGGGTTCAGTTTCCTCTGTGACACGATTAAATGGCATTTAATTTATAATATAGGGTCCCGTTAAAACAAATAGATTTTGCGTGAGAGTCAACATCGAAACAGATCACACGACTCATCAAATCTAATAAAAATACTGCTTAATTTCAGTTGTTTTTTTGGCATTTAGTTTTTAATTCAAGAATCCCATATCGAATAATTTGAAGCCTTTTATGGTATATCGGTAACCCTCCCTCCCACCATGGTGTAAAAGCATAGGTATAAAATGAAGTCCGAACACCATTGGATCGATCATCTTCTATTTTCTACATTCACCTCTATTTATATCTCAAATTCAATGGCAGGTTTTTTTCAGCTCATCAAACAAAATCCTTCGTCTGCAGTTTTAAGATTAAGTGTAAATTATATATCTCTACCTTTCGCTTCTTTTAACGATATGATTGTGCTTCATTTAGGACAAATGTTGACATCACGGTCACCAAACAAATCAAATTTTCATTTTCAAATTGAAAATACGACACATGACCCCGAATGTTTTTAACTTCTTCAATACTAAGAATTATCTTCTTCTTTTTTTTAATGTAAACAGTTTTCTGCATTTTAGCGGCGAGTATTTCTGGTGGAAGGTTTTCTGTATTTTCGTTAGATACATGTACATTTATCTCAATTTAAAAGTTTTGAATCATTTTCATTTGATAGTCTGTGGCTTTTAAAATGAAAACAAAAAGTCCTGGAATGAGTGTAGTTTAAGATGGAAGTTCATGGTCGATAGGATGGCATTCAATCTTGGCTCATGTGTCGGATTTTACACTGTCCCTTATGTATCCAAACATAACTGGACGTATTTAATGTGACCCATGTTTAAACTGAATGTCAGAAGCCCCTGGAACTTCCTTTTTATGACATTTTTAAAAGGCTATGGCGCAACTGAGTCGTCATTTGATAATTCGTTTATAATTCTTAAAGTCTTGCTTATGAAGAAGCTGCAATTATTCTTTTTAACTCTGGACATAAATTGAGCCTCTCCAGCTCTAAGGAAACGTATAGGCCTATATATTATTAAACTGTGGAAATACTTACAACGGACAATCTAAAAATAACATGTTATATGTAAATAGTAGAAGTGAAAGGTAGATATGAAGTGATCTAAAGTGTTTAATTCACATACTAGGGAGTGACCACTTCCTCCTTCACTGGCCGTAATATTCAACTTGATCATGTCACTGTTGAAGAGATAGATCACGATCAGCGCGATGCACTCCGCTCTAGTTTCCCAGACTCTTCCGTCAACAGTGACAGCGATGTGACAAAACAATAGAACAGTCTGAAAAGCAGACAATACCAACGTGAGCCAATATTTTCTATAACAAATATGAATCACTCAGCTGGTTCGATGGTGTTATGGCTACATAAATGATGACATTTTACATTCTGTGTAAAGATTTTATGACCGAATATTCACCCAAGTCAAAACCATAGAGGCCTCGTTCAAGGTTTATATTATCACCGCTCGTGAAAGATAACTTGATAATAGAAGTTAATCAGCCAAGTTTTCCTGCCTTGTGTTTAAATATCCAAGTCTTGGACAGAAGGTCACGTCGAGTGGCGCGAGATCTCCGTCGAAGAACTTTTATACTCATTCACATGTGGCTTTGTTCATACACAATGTACCTAACCTCTAATTCAGGACACCCCCCCCCCCCCCCCCCCCCCCCTTGGCCACCTGCATGGTCGGTAAATACGTTTTGTTACAGTTTTTGTAAAAAGCCAATTTCGTTACAGCAAAATTTCGGCAAAATTGGGTGGTTTACAACTAGAAATATAGAAAAAATCCATCTAAAGCTCATGTTGGCATTTACTGAGGCCCGTGCAAGGGCTCATGTCGGCGTTAACGGAAGCCCATGTAAGAGCTCATGTCGGCATTTACTGAGGCCCGTGCAAGAGCTCATGTCGGCATTTACTGAGGCCCGTGCAAGAGCTCATGTCGGAATTTACTGAGGCCCGTGCAAGTGCTCATGTCGGAATTTACTGAAGCCCGTGCAAGAGCTCATGTCGGCATTTACTGAGGCCCGTGCAAGAGCTCATTTCGGAATTTACTGAGGCCCGTGCAAGAGCTCATGTCGGAATTTACTGAAGCCCGTGCAAGAGCTCATGTCGGAATTTACTGAGGCCCGTGAAAGAGCTCATGTCGGCATTTACTGAGGCCCGTGCAAGAGCTCGTGTCGACATTTAATGAGGCCCGTGCAAGAGCCCTTGTTGGCTTTACAGAACCCACGAGGGCCGTGCAGGAGGCCTAGATTTGCGGAGACCATGGGCTCGTTTCACAAAGCAGTCGCATCGCGAACGAAGCGTAGTTGCCAATGGTTACGATAGTGAAGAGATACGGAGTCATGACAACTGTGATTGATCGCACTTTGCGACGGCTTCGTGAAACGGCCCCCCAGTCATTGAGGCCGTGTAAGTGTCAATATCAGTATTCACTGGGGGCCGTGCCAGAGCCCATGTCAGCATTTACTGAAGCCAGTCCAATTGCAGAGACCATGTCGGCATTCATTGAGGCCGTGTAAGTGTCAATATCAGTATTCACTGGGGGCCGTGCCAGGGCCCATGTCAGCATTAATAAAGAGCCGTACAATATCAACATTATCTAGTATACATACTGTACATTAGTCCTAGAATGTAATCCAGAGTCCCTTGTCGGTGAATTCACCGAGTGCTGTAGAATATCAATATTTGTTGACTTGTGCTTAACCTTGTTTCTTAAAAAGCCTTATGATGCAAACATTATTCCAGAAATCTTGCTTAGAATATTATGTAAGACATGTTGTAGTATTGCATAACAATCTCTGATATCATCAATATATTCGGTGATATATTATGTTATTATGTGTTTTATTTATAAATATTGAGCTTATGATTCCACTGGCATTTTCGATACTCCGGTAGAGTTCACGGGGTTTCATAACCGTTTGTAGCAATGCTATTTTTCTTATGAATTAGATTTGGTCTATATATATGCCTAAAATTAAACTGTGTAAAGTTTTCTTGGGTCATATAAATACATACAGATTATAATCCCTACTTAACCAATCCAGATGAACTTATAGGAGCCTGGTTTCAGAACGTGGAATGAAAAACTTTATTCAGGTAATAAGGATATGGATGGAAAGTAAATTCTAATTGTTGGCAGGGTCTTGGTTTACTTTATGATCGATTGGTCCCGTCAGGCATATGGTGAATTCTACGGCTCTAATTAATCTGTATCGTTGTACCTTGGTGATTTCAATAATTATGTCAATAAGTTTCCTTTCCGATCGGACGATTTTAAGCAATTTAACAACATACTGGTCAAACCACAGACTGAAAAATGGCTTATTGAACTATTTTCGCCGTTATGTATTATGTATTTATATTTATCCGAATATCAACTGCTCCCTTATGCTACTCATGAGAAGGATTCTGTGCTCAAATAAAGCATGCCACTCTCCTTCCTCTCTTTGTTTCATTATAGTTACAGCGAAATTTCCCCTATATTTGGCAACTTATGCCATTTTAACCATGCATTTATATATATTCAGGCCGTTATATACAACGGCGTTTGCCTGGATCAGAAATCTCTTTGCCGCATGCTTAATTTTAAGTGTACAGTTCATACACAATTGTGTTTAAAAGTACGGGAAATACCGATAGACAGAGATTAAGAGTGATTTTTCTATCTTAACTTCTATAGCCTTTAAACTTTCAAGATGCCCTCATAGCGTGTACCATAGTTTATTGCCCAGAAGATTATGACATATTAGCGATAGTTGTAGTCATATATCTAAAGAGATTAATGGTTTATTTCGTTAGTTGACCAGGTATGAACTAAAAGACTTGAATTTACACAGAACCGTCCTTTAGTTTACCATATAGTCAACCATTTCAGGTAAGGTGTTGTCACGGACAAAGCCACTAATTGATTGCCCAAACAGTATTCAGGTAAAACGTAATAGCTACAATGATGAGTATTAGCACCTGAACACACCAAAGCCGGCACCCTTTGATCTTTTCCTTTGATGTGCCGCTTGTCTAGTTGAAACGTGATTTATTTGAGTTTTTACCATAAAGTTTAAGTGACACACTTTACTGTGAAATGTTCCGTTTTAATTGGCCCAGATTGTTTGCACGAGTCGCACTGTTACATGCCTTGAATATAACAGGAATGAAAAAGGTTTTCGAAAATATAATATCTGATGGCAACAAGAGGATAAACGATGGGGAATTCTGTAAGCCTGAATATAATGTATGCTGAAATTAGAGTGATTTTGATTTCCTTTTAATTAACGGGAATATCACGAAGGGTTATCAGTTTGTTGGTCTTTTTCAGAATTTCAGAACCACATTTTTATTTGTTAAAGAGAAATAAGAATGTGTCATAAAAAATCCATACCTTTAACTAAATACTGTAAAATGTTTTACCTTGTAATTTGATGTGCAAATCCTTTTCGTTACAGGTATTACTTTTTTATGCCCGCTTGTTTTCTTTTCACAAACAGTTGGCACTTTTTCAAATCCTCCTTCTTATATATCGGTATAAAACTGCTGAAAATTACCTAAAAATACCTCTTTTCTATGTATGACACTAATATGCCTCCGTAGAATGCCTGTCATACAAGATCTTTTCTATAGGTAATTTATCAAGCAGGATATTCCAAGCCAGTATACAACAGATCGGACCAAATAAAAAACTAGCCACGTAATGGAGAAGCGCTGACAATTCTACAGATGTCCCAAAGCATTGTGTTTGTGAATGTAAGAATTTCTGTCAACAAAAACAGCCCTCATTGTCTCAATATTTCAACAAAATCAACCGGAATGTATGTCATAATAAATGGGTAGCCTTCAAGTGATTTCCGGAGCGTTTGAACTGATGTCTCTGACATATAGGATTGCTCGCTAGTATTGGTGGTCTGCTGCATAAATACATCTGAAAAAAGTCATTTATTGAAATGAGATATTTTTTCTTGTACTTTTGCTATATGTGAACAACATTTAACAACAGGTTTCTAGCAAGAAATAAACGAGACTGAATTGATATAGAGTTCTCTTTATAATCTATTAATAAAGATAAATAGGTCTGAAATTATACAACCGTTAATGGCCTTTATGGAAAGTTACACGGTCAGTTACACAAAGTAGTGAATGTTAAGACACATTTAACGATGAGAGATTTACCTATAACATTACAAAACGGGCACCGATGGCCAGTTAAGCCACTTAATGTAATAACATCCCTCAATATAATAATTATTACATAAAGGGTTGCAATTGCTTCCTTTAATGTAATAATATTATACAATGAGGATTTGCTCCCCTTAGTGTAATAATATTATACATTGAGGATTTGCTCCCCATTAGTGTAATAGTATTATACAATGAGGATTTGCTCCCCATTAGTGTAATAATATTATACAACGAGGATTTGCTCCCCATTAGTGTAATAGTATTATACAATGAGGATTTGCTTCCCATTAGTGTAATAATATTATACATTGAGGATTTGCTCCCCATTAGTGTAATAATATTATACATTGAGGATTTGCTCCCCTTAGTGTAATAATTATTGCTATATTGCATATGTAACCCTTAATGTAAAGAACATGTTGACAATTTGTTCGATTGAATATTTAAAAAACAAGGTTTGATATGGAAAAAATATTTTAAATGGCAATATTTGTAATTCATTCTTTTTATGTGTTTTGTAGAAAAGCAATATTCTGTACTCTCAGACTTTCTTGAAAAATAGCAAAAATTCTTGGACTGCGTCAATCCCAAACCGCGACTTAAAATGCAATTCGCTCAGTTTTTATAGACCAAGCTCCTCCACATTGATTGAAAATATACCCTTGATTATAACCTCACAGTAATTAGCTGAACGAGCACACCTTAATATGTAACTTGAACAATTATTTCACTAAGAGTAAATGTGTTGTATAGGTGCCAATTACTGTAATAGTTTGTGTTATTACACTTAGGGATGTGCAACCTGTATTGTAATAATTATTACAATAAGAGATTTTATTGCATTAAGTTACAAATGTCCATTGTTTTCCAGACTTTATATTTTGTGAGGGTTTTAATAAAGGGACATGAGCCGCCACAATTCTCACTACATTCCATAAATTCTAACAACAATTCGAGTGTTTGAAGTGTATCGAAATGATGAATGATTTACGATGACCTTTGGGAATCGATTATGTTATTTTAAATTGAAATAACATGGATACACATCTATTCATATCATTGGAGATAAAATATCTAATGGGACAGTTTATCACTAAAAAAATGTAATTTTCACTTCTATGCATAGAGCAGTGGCCGATCGATAATTTTCTGATATTAATATATCCGCATTTCGGTAGCTCATGTCATTCTCATCTATAATATATATTGCATCAATCGTCCAACGTTTGGGGTTTAATCTGCGGAGAGAATGCTAAATCCACAAATAACACAACTAAAGTCTTGAATACTAGATCTTACAAGCAATCCGAAAGTCTTTTGAGTTTTAGTACGGTATAAAACCATTTACTCAATAAAGGTTACACTTGCATGTGTCAATCAGTCAATCACCGTGTCAATATATCTTTACGGTCGATGTACTTTATGATGAAGGAATCCATTCAATTCAAGGTAGTTGACCAGACAATGCCTTTCAGGCGCCACTAAGTTATAAACGGTTTGCTCTGCCGGAATCATAAACAGGTTGAAGCGGATATTAAAGAGTCCATTCTCACGATTAAAGACGTAGAAGAAACAGTTTCTGTATACAAATGCCCGTGGCATACTCGCTACTTGTTATTTTTTGATCGCTACAAAGACGTTTTATATGAAGGTCGGCGTTCGCATATTTTTCCACCCTGAAGACGATAAAAGAAAATACACCACTCTATAGATGTTTCCAGGCTGTTTGCACAAAGAAAAATAGAACCTGCATCGTGTGGAAACCATACAGAGTTAAAATCAAAGCAAAATTAAATCCTCTGTTAATTTTGAAAAGAAAACCCAAGCAAAACCGATAGTTTTACAGCTAAAAAGGGTAACCACATTTGACATACTAGTATACGACATAAAACCCATACTGTAGAGATACGTTGTTATGGCAGTTACGTGAAAACTTACGCTACGCCGCTTTGTGAAACAGGCTCCAGGAGATGATCTTAACTTTGACGAAAGTTGATCTTTGTTAAGCACTCTTCGTTTTCGTTACCATATAAGTGACATTATCTTGAATGTCAGTCAATCAATCGGACTTGACAAGAACAGCAGTAAGTGCAGAAACAGCTTACCACTTTTCATATATAACATTTTTTTTTCTTATACCAATAAAATTTCATCTGGGAATAGTACTCAAATATTGATTTGATGAAATGTATTGGGTCTTGAAGCTGTCATATGGGCATTGCCCAGGGGCGGATACAGCTTTTTTGTGAAAGGGGGGTCCCAGACCCTCCGATTACAGAAACGTAACAAATTAAAAAGATGTATGTTACCCCCAGCCAATAGGCGAGAGTCCAGATTGCCCGAAAAGTGTTCTGCAAATACAATTGCCCATGATTTTCGGATCTTGCTTGTCCGAATTCTTAAAATAAATGACGTTACCAATGGTTATGTTCTAAAGTTATAGATGGAGCCTTGTAACATTTTTGAAGAGTTGGGGAAGGGATGATTCAGCTCAGGGGTTATAGATTGCCTGACAAGCGTTCTGGAGCGTGTTCTGGAAATAAAACTGCCCATGTTTCTTTTCTTCTCTTGCTCCAAAAAAAGACAACAAATTCCTCTACAAAACCAATGTATAAGTATGGTTAAATTAAAACGCGAAAGTTATTTAGTGGGGCATCAAATTGGATTACATAAGACAAGCAGAAGAATATCCCAGGGTTTGTGTATGGACTGACCACATAAAAGGGACTGTGGATAGGTTTTTTTTATTGAAAGTGTGAAAACCCAATTTTTAAAGGCGTGGACCGCCTAGTTTTCTGATAGTTACCCAATCCCAAAAATGCCCATGATTTCGTTGTTATTCTTTCTTGAAAGTTGCATAATTCCAGAGGCCCTTCATGACCAAAGATAAGTTGAGAGTTAAAGATTAAAAAATGTATCATCGCAATAGTTTTGTTTGTAACGTTAATAGCTAATAGTAATCTGACATACACACTCGTGTGCTGTATAAATTCGCACGTTCAGGATCGGGATTTGCCGAAAATAAAACTGCACTTACTCAACATTGCATTTTACTAAATTCATCTTGTTCATTGTATAGTTGCTTCAAACTACAACACGGACTACGACGCAAACAATACCCAAACTTTATCGGCATGGTTACCATCAAACTTACGACAGTATGAAACTGGCAGACCATGCATTAGATTGCTTATATAATGGTACCATTTGATTCTGTCTTCATACCTTTCTCCGCTCTCCCTTTTTTATTTTCTCTCTTTTTGGGCCCAGGAAAAGGGGCACCCGGATCCTTTGGACCCCTCCCCCCCCCCCGAACCCCCATGATATTGCCAGTTTACAAAAATAAAAAACATTACTGCACCTAATTCCGTATTTTTAAATCGAGAAGAGGAAACCTCCGACTTTGTACCTGGTACCTCTTTTACACAAGGCCTTCCAGTGAAACCCCATAACAAACAACTAATGAATAATTACCAGGCCATATCAAAAAGAGACCCATTCTCATAAACTGTCTTTATAGATATACATTTCAGCAAATTCGAGAACGGTCTTAAAATTGCCAAAAAATCTTATTTGCTAAATAGCAATTTGCATATATAAAAAACAACATCTGTGGGGGTTCTGTCATACAATATACATGCATGTGTGTTATATACTACACACATAAAATGTTTCTTGTAGTTTTAACAAATGAGTTTGACAACTCAAAGCTTCAATACTGCACGATCCATTATAGATTGTTTATATTGTATAGATACTCGATCGACTGAAACTCGGGTTTTATTTCCTGTCTTGAACTTATTTTACGGTTTATTATCTTGTTTGAGAGTAACTTATGTCTTCCCCAGTGATTTACATGTAGATAAACTATATCTTAAATGTACTTGTGACGGCTTTAATATTTCTTGGTTGTTTTCTGTTTATTGTTTTATAATTCTGTAGTGTTCATCCATTGTCATTATCGTTTTATTTATAAATCATTGGTATTCATGAAGGGTTGAAATGTGCTTAAACCTATACTGCCCCGGGTTGTGTTAAATACATAGGACTTTTCTGTATTAACTACAGATCTATAAAATCTGAAGGAAGTAATCGAGTCTGAGCAAATAATGGGTCTTAAAGGAAACAAAAGAGGCATTTGGATAATAGACACAAGGAATGTATGTCCTGATTTCGACTAATGGACAATATAGGGGTCAATCTGCTAGACGACATTATCAATTATCAATGCACATGAACCAGTTCTTTGGTGATCATTTCATACAGCATAAGTGAAAGGCATAAAGAAAATCAATCGTCAGTAAATTCACTCGCTGTACTGATATGGTAGTCTCTCTCTTACAAGATATAGTCATAGACTTTCCACTCATTACAATCGCAGACCGATGGGGATCAATTTAACATGGGAGTCTCCATAACGCTTATTTCTACAGCTGATCAAGTTAATATAGAATAGAGGCACGGCAAGACACGTGATCTACCAACGAACATTGATCTTTTTCTGACTTTCATGTACAGTTATAACGACATTTGAGCAAATTGAAAGAAATCTACCAGAATGAACAAAATCTCGTTGTATGCTGTTACCATGGCTACAGAATCAATTAAATAGTTTGCGGAATCTATAATCATTTTAGTGGAGGTAATGATGCCCAAACAATAGCACATGATTATCATTATCTCAAATCCCTCGGGATTTATTTTTCATTGAAGCATCAGCATCTAAATAAAATAAATGATACTGGCACTTTTGTTTTGTATTTTCATTAAAATGCCAAAGTAATTCACTACCCCACCATTACCCCAACAAAATGAGTTTGGAGTAATAATATTGACAAAATATACTACAAGCTTTTTAAGAGAATATAAATAGCAACTATAATCTGCCGTTTTGGAAGTAATTGGTAGTGTTTTATCTTCAAGATATTCCAAGTTAAAATAAGGATACCGATGATTTAGCGATAACTACTTCTTGGTTTGTTGAGCGATGACGTTTCGATTGTACATGCAGTCTATTATGAAAGCCGAAACGTCATCCCCAACAAATCAAGAAGTTGTTATATTCATCCGTATTTGTGTCCGTCCAACTTTTTTCGAGGTTTCTTCAAAAAGAATAATTACATTGATATATTTGTGAACATTAAAGCACACGGACACAGGGAAATCTTCTTGCCTAAATAACCATACATGTACAAAACATGTACATGTACAAGCCATCGCAAAATTTTGTTATGGGATGTCATTGATAAATCGGCCTTTTTCTTTGCGAAATTATCAGAAAAAATATTTATAAATGAGACTCTTGATAACATGTGCTGGTGGTGGTAGAACCTTTTTTTCTTCTGAAAATAAAAATGTTTGACAAAGCGTCGAAGAAACAGGCGATCAGAGATATGACTAACTATATTATCCAAATTAAAGTAAATCAAGCATTTTTATTTGCAAAAACATGAAAAAATGTCGATGAACATATTCAACAATACACATTCAACCCACCCTAATATGGCTATTTACAAATCAGTCCCAAACCGTCAATGTGCAAAAAAGACAATGCTGCCCCAAATGACTGTCACTGAAACGGATTGGAAATGATATCTTTATGTTTGAGAATATCAATAATGTACTTATAACGTGTTCAGGTGAATCCCGTGGACAGAGAGTGGGCGCTGCAGCCTTTGGCCGAAAACTGCATGTCAGACAGTCCGTGTCATTATAGATCAGTTAACATGACTTCATATAGTATCTCGCTCAGATGCACAAATAACTCTGAATGGTTCATCACGTATTTCCCAATGTTAAATCAAGCGTTCCAAAAAATATAATTCTATAAGAAAATGTACGAGCAGCTTTAAATCCAGTTCTATGGAACTGTTTTAAGTGCACGTGTATTAATGGTAATTGGCTTTATATTTAAGGATTATAATAAAACGTACCATTATTCTGTGTTATTTAGGGGTACCTGGTAGGTCAAATAAAGTAGCATGGGCTATACTGTGAATTATATTTATGTTTGCCTACATCTGTAAATTGGACAGATACCTAACTCAGTTTGCTTCATAAAGATAATGACAACTATAACACATATCTATATTTGATATAAGATCACTTGTTATAAAATGACAAATGACTAAATGGGGGCCATACAAGACAGAGAAACGAGAACCAGTATACGTATATACTATATATATTATAAATCTTTTACCCCTGAATTGCGATTATCAAACGCATGGATACGACAGTTCAAAGTTTGTCGAAAAATTACGAACGGAAAAATCTTAAGAAAAGTAAAACAATTAAAAAAACCTGCACACTTTCATTCATTTTAGTGTTTAGAAATAGCGTCAACGTAGGTTAATGTTGGATTTGCACGATTTGCATTCGAGCGTTTTAGGTCCTTACCAACTTTTAGGCTCACTTTACGTCTAAACACTACTTCTACGTTTAGTCTTAATACATATCACTTAAAAGTTCAAATTTGAGAAAAACAATGAAGAGAATTTCAAAACCTAAATGTTTTAATTTGAGAAAAAAAAAAATGAAAAAAAAAACAGTTTTGCAACTATATTTCAGAGACTGCTATCAGCAAAAATCTTCTTTACACTTTTTGGGAATAAAAACGAATCAATTTCCAATTGGCTTTAAGAAAAAATTATCATGCATTTCGTTTCGGGTATAAGTGAATGGCAAGTAGTTGTCTTTCAGTAGTAGCGGATTAAGTGTGAACATGGTGTTAAGTTCCTCCGACCTATCTCACTCTATGTGAGTAATCTAATGATCACGTTGTTTGGGTGATCTACCTGTAACAATGGATACCCATAACGATTTTCACCGTCGACAGTTGTCAATGTATATGATGTTTGATCATGCAAGACGGTCTTCAGTCACCGATAGCTAACTCCCCGGGGAACAGAGCAGGCCTTCCAGCAGAAATTCCCTCCTAACCTTTCTATTGATTAATTTCAACGTCTATATTTTGAAGTGTGTATATTTTAATATGCAACGTGTAATAAACTGAAATATGAATAGGAGAAGAATCAATTCCTTAGTCTTCTAATAACCTCATACTTTCCATGACAGCATTCAGTTTCCATCTCTCCGTCCAGTACTAGATTAGGATCAGATCGGTGTGGCGCTATGATCCGCTATCAAGCTGGCGCTATCAAGCGAGATGTGTTTTGCAATAATACATTTTATGACTGTTATTATACCAGCACTACTTTGGCCAAGTATACAGGTTAGATCCTGTACAGATTCGCGGTTAACTGTACGAGGGGGAAATACTCCACTGATTTCTAAAATGGCAATGAGCTTGAAAGTAGTTAGAGAGATTTGGACTTGAAATTATCGTTGATGCTTCTTTTTCCTGTGAGAAATCTTTAAGGTCACTAAAATCCATCGAAAAACCATCCTCTGCTTTTTCTTCCTTCAGACAACCCTGTATAGGATCCCGACAGAATGGATCTAAACTACTAAGCCAACAGCTGAGCAGGATAATCTACCTAAAATAATAAGTAATGAATACAGCATATACCATTTCCAATATCCAAATGATTAAAAATTATCATAATTTGTTTAGTTTATCTGTTTGTTTTAACCTTGTAGTTACAAGTGTGGTGAGTTATATATGGAAGCTCGAGGGACATGTTTTCAGGAGAGGCCATATAAACGACATTGGAAAGTTCAAGAGGCTCGGAAATGAAAAGGGCGCTTCATGCAGAATGGCGACTGGAACTCTAATTGACATGGCCAGCCCTCGATTTACTCCGTGACCTTATTATGTGGCGTCCGTTTATCACGGGGTTTCAACAGTACAACGCCCAAGGGTGAAGAAAACATCTTACAGCTTCACTCCGCTAACTTTTACCATGCTTCCGTGCGCCATCAACCAAACCAACTTCATTCACGAAATTCTTAAGGAGAACGGAAATATAGCCACGCAATATATACATAGCTAAGCCATGGTTAGCTTTTTTGACTTCTTATACGAATATTTACCACATTTGTCTTTTATTCCTTAAAATCGATATTTTCCATATTTCTCTGCAATTAAGTTCCGAGTCTTAAAGATAGCCGGCTCGATGTTCACAATCGCCTTTCCGACTCACTTCAGTTACTGCAATGAGCAAACCAACCTATTATAGACGCTTGGCCGATGATATCGTGATTTGAGTCTTAAAAGCTTTTCTTCAGACGACTTTTCCAGGCGTTAACCGTTAAGTCCAAATATGAGGCATTAGCATTGAGACTGGAATATTGTAAAGCGGACTATCTAACTATGCCAGATGGAATCCCCTCTAATGGCCACAAGGAAGTCTATACTTCCGTATCAAATGAAAATGGTCTAAAAAAAATTTGTTAAACACTTAAGAAAAATCGTACAGAGAACTGGTTGTAAATTTTAATATTGGTCATACCAAAATTATCAGATAAGTCACCGATATATACATTAGAAATATAGCATAGGTGTTTCCATACAGATCCTATTTTATAGCTTAACAGAATGGATCCACCTTCTTGCTGTGTTTGAAACTCATATCCCTGTCATGAAGCGTTTATAGAAAAAAACCCAAATGGGATAAATTACATTTGTTGAAGTCTCGATAGTTGAGGTATAAAGAGATCAACCAGTTTATGAAATAAATAAATAAATAAATAAGTTTATTATTAGGTTTAGTCATTGCAAACATTTTTGTCAAGCAAACATATGTTAGAAGGCAAATGTCAAGGTCTGTCAATAGTCTTCTACGGTCCTAAAGATATATTTACTGAAAGTATTGTCAGTTTATTGAAACTGGCTGCTGATGGCGTCTGTCAAATTTTATTTAGGTGCCAGGCATAATTTTGGGGAATTTTATGATGACTTTTTTGTTGGATTCAATATTTCAGTACAGCAGACCTGATGAAGTTTTCTACACTGTATGCCATCATTAAAAACCAAACCGACGACTTCAACTGGTTCACTGACTGGAAGATGAGAGGCATCCCTGTCATTTGATTGCTGTTAAGGTGTCTCCACGAAGTCTTGTTAGATAACAATACGTTTGTAAAGCCAGCCAAGGCCGGGTTTCTATAAGCTTTCTTGGCCGACGGCATCCTCGACCTAATCTCGCTGCACCAGCCTCGGGGTGGAGGGGAAATGAACTTCTCACATATTGCCACAGCAGAGAGCAAAGATGAGCTTTCGAGAATTTGTTGGCGCAGTAAAAAAACGAAAAACAAAAAAAACCCCACCAAATAACTCTATGATGCTGGGAGATCAATGACGTAATGAAATGGGCTCACTAAATGTCTTCTGATGTAATTAGTTTCGTTACTTTTGTTACTATGGAAACCTACTTCTATAACTACGAAAGTTGGTTTAGGGGGATGTTTTTTGTTGGATTAGATACTGTCGTCATTTCGATGAGAACATAGCGATACCTCTGAAATACTGATTAGACATCTTTGACCCCCTAAACACTCTATCAAATGACTCAATTATAGGGTGACCAATGCCCGTAAGCGAGTTCTATTATTGTCCAGGAATTTTGTGGAAATGGCAGGAGTCTCTGAGAGAAAAGCCAAGGAAATGTTTTATCTATACCCAGAATGAGCTTCAATGAGCTGTAAATGCACTCATTTCAAATATGCCTCCGATGATCATAGAGAGATTTTAACTAAACACATCAAAGAAATAAAATATTTTGGGCGAACAATGGAATAACATGCTAATTTATTTCCTTGAATCTTCTGGGAATTTTTTGGGCTGCATGTACAATTCTAGGGCAACACGACAAGCTAGAGGGTACAAATATAATAAAATCATCGAACTTCTTACGTAATTATCGATTAGCCCCAGCTTAGTTATGATTTCATCTATTGATTGATATTATGGTTAACCAACTATTGGACATAATCAATACACCGTTGGTACATTTATCAATACTTTGACAAGAGAAATGAAACTATCCTCCAGATGGCTTGACTCCAAGCAAAAGATCAGTTTGGAAATAACAGTATTGCTTTCTTATACCAAGTAAAGTTGGGGTTTAGAATTGCCTCCAAATTACCTTAGGTGAAAAACTGTAGCTTGTAACCATAGGAACACGAGATGGCAGGGACAAGTTGAAATGGATGCCTGTACTACATTAATACAGACTTTGGAGATTTCTAAATATTCTACCATTGTCTATGAGATAGGCAGAAACTCCTGTTGTAATCATAGCAATCCGAAAAGATTACTCAGTCGTCCAGCTGATGAAAATGAAATACTGATTACTTCAAGACTCTGGTAAATTAAAGTGAGCCGATTATACGCCGAGTACAGGTCTGTGCACAAGAACAAAGCCTCTGTCAGTTGATACCGCTAAAGTGTAAAGTAAGATCTCGCAAAACTCGGTTCTTAGGATGTATCCGGCCAATTTCCAATAGCTACCGGTACCATTTTACTTTATCTCCCATTGTAACTCTTTCAATAGGCAGTAAGCCTTCTTTTCATTGAGAAATGTCCACGGTAGATAACTCTGGTGCTGTGTTCTAATATATATGTATGCGGTTAGTTGACACCAGTGTTTATTGCGCACATAGTTATATCTGGTATAACAGATAACCTATGTGGTAGTCTGGTACTCATATACTCATTATGGCGTACAACAAAGGTGCTTCCATATACTCATTATAGCGTACAACAATAGTGCTTCCATATACTCATTATAGCGTACAACAATGGTGCTTCCATATACTCATAATGGCGTACAACAATGGTGCTTCCATATACTCATTATAGCGTACAACAAAGGTGCTTCCATATACTCATTATGACGTACAACAATGGTGCTTCCATATACTCATTATAGCGTACAACAAAGGTGCTTCCATATACTCATTATAGCGTACAACAAAGGTGCTTCCATATACTCATTATAGCGTACAACAATGGTGCTTCCATATACTCATTATAGCGTACAACAAAGGTGCTTCCATATACTCATTATAGCGTACAACAAAGGTGCTTCCATATACTCATTATAGCGTACAACAATGGTGCTTCCATATACTCATTATAGCGTAAAACAAAGG
This sequence comes from Lepidochitona cinerea, assembly GCA_963971465.1. Classification (NCBI taxonomy): domain Eukaryota; kingdom Metazoa; phylum Mollusca; class Polyplacophora; order Chitonida; family Tonicellidae; genus Lepidochitona; species Lepidochitona cinerea. The sequence goes on from OZ020551.1 coordinate 7,163,681, forward strand.
TGCTTCCATATACTCATAATGGCGTAAAACAAAGGTGCTTCCATATACTCATTATGACGTACAACAATGGTATAAAATATAATACCTTTATTTTAAGAGGGTGTATATACATAATATCTCGTCAGCAAATTTGCTGATTTTCACGAGGTCCTCTGGACATAAAAAAAAATTATACAATATATTTATACATTTCTAGACATAATACAAAGTACAAAAATACAGTACAGCCGTAGAGTTCCAAAACTATTTACACTATTTAATTGATGTATTTTAATTATATCATTTAATAATGCTTATAGAAATAAAAATCAATGAACAAATAAATAAATTAGCAAAAGAAAAAAAAATGATTAAGAATTACATGTACTTGAGTGATTACATAATTAGAAATTGAAATCGTATGGCTTTATCTGTTTCATGGATTTAAATTTAAATTTTTGCAATGTTTCAGCAGATTTGTTTTTTTCAGTCAAGGAATTCCATAAAACTGGACCTGAATAGGACAATGATTTTTTAAAATTTTCTTTGTTTGCAAATGGTACTCTGAGTTTAAAAATACTTGAAGACCTTAAATGTATACCTGTTTGCATGTCATTTAAAAATAGTTTTTTCATATATGCTGGAATGACAACTGTTCAAAGTTTTGAAAACCGTCACACATTTGTAATATTTAACAATATCAAAAATAGTCATCCAGTTGAGTTTTTCAAAAAGTTCTTTTGTTGGTGTTTCATATCCACCCCTAGAATGAGTCGAGCTGCTGTCTTTTGCAATTTGTAAATTCTTTCAAGATGTGTTTTGGCGCACCTTCCCCATATTACACAATAATGAAAGTGCGGCAAGACATAAGCATTGAAAAAAAGTAAACGGACATTTTGTGGAAGAAGATTTTTGTTTTTTCTTAGTACGCTAAGTAATCGACTAACTGTTGAACATACATAATCAATGTGCCCTTGCCATGTTAATTTGTCGTCTTTGTATAGACCAAGGAGTTTATCATGATGAACTCTTTTTAAAACTGACCCTTTCAAACTAATTGTTTTATCCTTTTTAACTGTTGAAAAGAACTTCCATATACTCATTATGGCGTAAAACAATTGTGCTTCCATATACTCATTATTACGTAAACAAAGGTGCTTCCATATACTCATTATTACGTACAACAATGGTGCTTCCATATACTCATTATAGCGTACAACAAAGGTGCTTCCATATACTCATTATGACGTACAACAATGGTGCTTCCATATACTCATTATGACGTAAAACAAAGGTGCTTCCATATACTCATTATGACGTACAACAATGGTGCTTCCATATACTCATTATGACGTAAAACAAAGGTGCTTCCATATACTCATTATGGCGTGGAACAAAGGTGCTTCCATATACTCATTATGGCGTAAAACAAAGGTGCTTCCATATACTCATTATGACGTAAAACAAAGGTGCTTCCATATACTCATTATGGCGTGAAACAAAGGTGCTTCCATATAATCAATGTGCCCTTGCCATGTTAATTTGTCGTCTTTGTATAGACCAAGGAGTTTATCACGATGAACTCTTTTTAAAACTGACCCTTTCAAACTAATTGAAGGTATGTGTTTTATCCTTTTTAACTGTTGAGAAGAACTTCCATATACTCATTATGGCGTAAAACAATTGTGCTTCCATATACTCATTATGGCGTAAAACAAAGGTGCTTTCATATACTCATTATGACATAAGAAAGATTCTGAGATATAGAAAATTGGTAAAGCCGGTTACCCGTACAAACCGGAAATGTGTGCTTTAAAGGACAATACTCAAATAGCCGGAAGTACATTTTGAATCTTTGTTGCTTGTAAACACTACTTAAACGGCAGGTCTTGCCACTTTAAATGCAATAAATCCTTGATTTTTACCAAGTTTTCGGCCGAAACCCATGCTGTCAGGATTTCTGGCTTCGTTCCTGGACATAAGCTTGCAAATATAAAGGGACAATTGGTTGGAATTAGCTAATTGTTAGCCACTTTTATCAAGAAGCTATCAAGAAGCTATCCGTTAATGTCAATCTCGGAATTTGTACTAAGTAGTTTATATAATGAATAAACAAAAATATATATATACTAATACATCCAGGTTATTTAAATTTTATCCGTCATTTCCATACATGTTTGTTTCGTACGGGTTACTGGTCGGAAAATTCCGAATTTTGGCAGCTCGTGCCACTTTAAAATTACTTGATTGTTCTCGTTTCACACAATTAAAACAAATGTAAATGTATTCACGGTTTGCTAAATCTGCTGTTATACTCAAGGTGATCAGACACCTGTGATGACCTAAATAATCCGGACATTTCAAGATATATAGAAGATTTCATCTGAAGTTTCAATATAGTTTTCAAGAGAAGTGTGTGATATTCGATGGAGGGAGTAACATGGGAAAAGGGGCACGAATGTAGCCAGGGGCAGTGAATCTGTATGATACAGGCTTGCTGTCAAGAACTGTCATCAGTGAGCCTTACACGGTGTAATCACCGGGTCATCATATCTCTGTCGCGTCCAAGAACATGACAGCATCGCCTCTTTTTCCAACAACAACTGAAATTATCCGCTGTGAAAATTGCAGCGAAACAGGCGAGTTCGCCGCGGGTTGGGAGTAATTTGATGTGGTGTGATAGCTTCCGCTGCCCTACCAATGATGTTATTTCTGTCCTCTTTAAATGGCCACCATCTTAATAAGGTTTTTACACTTGAAAGAGATTTACCGGGACGCTGAATGGAATGAAAATGAAACAAAGAAATAAGCATACACTAGACAAAGAACATATATATCTATGAACGAATAACTGGATCAACTTATCCTTTGGAATATTTAGTTAATTGCAGTTCCGAATAAAACGACACTTAGTTTTGTTTTCAGCAATATGCCGCATTTACTTATAATCGTTTGCCACATCTGAGAGTGGAGCACTGTTAAATTATAAATGATTTATATTTTTTTTGGTTGATGTGTAAAATTAATAACTAATACCACTACATTATAAATATTATAATGATAATTATTTGGACGAGTGTATTAGTTTGTTGGTTTTTAAATATAAGCAAAACACTTTTTGGGGTTTGTCTCTATTTGACCAGCAATATAATATCAGTTTTCAGTGAACTGAGTGAATTTTTCTGTCAATCGCCGTATGAGGAAGTTGCCAGGTATTCGCCGAAGGTCTGGGTTTTCTCCCTCACTCCACCCCATATCAGTGAAACGATCTTGATGACATCAATCAATCAATCAATCAATCAATTTCCACTCTTACTTCCATTTTAGATACCGATAAACGTTACTTTCAAAGCAATATATATATATTCTTTGGAAGCACGTTATGCTATGGAACGAACCAAATGAAATGGTTGACATAACGATTATTATTATTAACATAACTATAACAATTCCATTCTTTGACAACACAATCTTTGTTATCTGATGGAGATTCCCATAACACTAACATATAGCGGCCAATCGTAGACTTATAAGATCATTAATTTGCTCCGCTCCACCTGTCGTATTGGAATGAATTATGCTCCCCCCCCCCCCAAAAAAAAAAAAAAAGCTTTTAGCTTTTTTTCTTGAAATTCTGATTTTCCGTTAAAAGCAACATCGGGATTTACACGAACAGTAGGTTTCGAAAAGCATACACAACTTCAAGTTACGTGAGATGCCAACTATATATGGAAAGTTTCGCCGAAACAGTATTAGCTAATTCTTGGTATTTTTTTATCAAGAAAAGCAAATAAGAGCTTACTGTTGGTGCCAATCTGGGGGGTGTGCGTTTAGTTAGTTTTCCAAGCAACCGGAACCCCAAATATGAACTCATACATCCCGGCTATTTGAAGTTTGTATACGTTATTAACAAACATATTCCGTTCTTATGGGTTACTTTCTTTAACGATATAGTTTTTATTTCAACGTAAACCCTTTAGTTCAAAGTACTTCAATAACTTCTTTTGACAATCATAATTTATGAATAAAAGTCCGAATGTTGGCAGCTCATTTCACTTAATAGACATACGAGCAGCAAAACGGTTGAAGTACCACTTCAGATCCTCTCATTGTCATGATAATCAACATTTAGGAAACAGTGGAAAGTCTGGCGATACTAATTTATTTGCGAAGTGGAGAAATAATTTAGATAACCGGGATGTATATTCATTTATTCTGGGCCTAAGTCATTTCTTTATACTAACTTAAACTACGTTCTTGAGGCTTGTTCTACCAATATTTTTATAATTATTAAAAAAAAATGTGCAAACTTTTCTTTGTTGACATGAGCTTTCAAATATTAAAAAAATGGTTGAAACAGAATTTAACTAAATGTTTGTAATTTTTATCAAGAAGTACAAAGTAAGAACTTTCCGCTAATATCATTCCTGGAGATGTGTTTAAAAACAACAATAAGTCGGATTTTCCCCCACAATTCTGTTTGTCAAGGGAAGCTATGGGTTGGAAGCACCTGGAAAACTAAAGGATTGACGCTGGAATAAAAAACAACAGTGGTAGCGTCAGTAACCTGTAGGAACCGATGATGTGTGCTATTGACAACATCCAAATACTTGGGAATCATTGGTATACATATTAGAGAGTTTGCTGCTTATGAAACCTACCATGACATACATCTCTCAGATAGATATCAGTATAAACGTTATATTGTACTTATCATATATATTTTCAGGCAGCGTCTGTATGATTGTCAAAAGCAAGAACTGCTATTAGAACTGGAATCTCCCAAAATGTTCTTGTATAAAAATTTAAATACAAATTTTGGGGTGCAAGATTATTTAGTTAAAATAAGAAATTTTAACCATCGAAACTCCATGTTTAAGTTGAGAACTTCGAGTCACAATCTCCGTATAGAGACAGGTAGACATGGCACTAACCAGCTACCAAGACATGAACGAAAATGTTTGTTATGTAACACAAATGATGTTGAGGATGAATACCATTTTATGTTAATCTGTTCAATTTATCAAGAAATTAGAAAAGAACTAATTAAAGGGTATTATTGGAAAAAACCTAGTGTACACAAACTTGTAGCACTTCTTAACTCTACCTCTGTTAATATGATTCAGAAAACTGCAAAATCTGTTCATATATGTTTGGAAAACAGGAATGTTTTGATAGGGAGAATGTAACCGTGTATATATCGAGGTTCTCTCTCAGATGTCAGACATATATAATAAGTATATTCTGTTATAAACATCATATGTTTGTGAGTGTCAGTATGTACATGTATTTATAATGTTGTTTGAATTATTGTAAAATTCATTGTACAGAAACCATTGTGACAAGGGGCAATTATTTGCTCAAGTCAATAAACTTTGAATTGAATTGAATTGATTTGAATTGAATTGATAAAAACGACGAAAAGTTATAGGTAATTCTGTTTAAAGGAAATTGTATGGAAGCTCATGCCACTTTGTGGAATTTCCGTATACAAATTCGCACGAAAGGATTTAATGGTGGATTGTGAAGACAATTCTCCCATGGCCCTCATTTGAACACAGACATCTTATTCATGTATATTTTTTTAAGATTCGTTTTAAAGCAGATGGTTAATGTAATCAAGAAATATGACAGTTATATCTGGGTGAACATTGACTTGTCTTTATGTATTCGGTGAGTGTATACGATCTTCAGTGCTGACACGGGGATAAGAGATAAAACAAGGGCTGGTCGCCCTAATTCAGACTAACTATGTTAACATTATCCACTCGTCTTACCAACTGTTTTCGGCATACATCAAAAGCCGAGTGATAAAAATCTTAGTCTGTACACTTCCCTGTTACACCGTAGATCTCAGTCATGTGTGTTTATCACTGTCTTTTCTCTATGGATTATTGTTCAAAGTAACAAGTAGACGAGCCTGGTATTCATGTAAACCGTATAATGTAGACACGGACTTGAAGCGTGCTGAGTCTGTCATAAAACACTAGATAAAGGCTCTTGAGATCAAATTTTACCTCTGCCTTTAAAATGTTAAAATAGTTCATTAGGCAAGGACCAACCTTCATACTCTCTATATACACCACTCCAGATATACGCCGAGAAATCGGGGTGGGTACGATTTTTGTTAAATTTTATCTGTAATCGTCCTGGGTGTAAAACGTCAGAGAGCGCATGTCAGATTCTCAGCACCATATATACCGATTTTCGGGCTACTCCTGAAATATATCAACTGTGACTGGCAAACTTCAGTTAACCATTGATATTTGTAAATAACCGACACTAATTGACCCGGAAAAAATTCCGGGCCAGTGTCAATTAGTGTCGGTTATTTACTAATTCAGTCATTTCCCTGATGATGATTGCAGCTTGCTTTTCATTGATATTTAAGCCAAATATTAAAGTTATGCTAAATTGAAAGCGTTCTGGTTTTGTGATTTTCGTTCAATTCGATCAATTTTAACACGGACGATCACCATGTTGTGGAGGATTTCTGGGAGCAATGCACCAGTTTAAAAACTTTTATTTTAATATATTTATGAACACTAAAACACACGGACACCGGGCAAATCTTCTTGACTAGAATAACTTTTATTTTAGGCTGTCATGAGTTGAAATTTTCCTGGTGTAACAAATGTAAGTCGTGAGTTCGATTCTCACCCTGGTCAATCAGTGTCGGTTAATTTACTAATTCAGTCATTTCCCTGATGATGATAGCAACTAACAAATATAATTTTGGCATTAACGATTAGTCGTTATTCATATACAGTTGATGTAAATGATATAAGATTTTCTTCTTTCTGATACATTCAATATACTAACATTTTCTATTAAATGTGATTGCTTATTGCAGATACAAGTTTGCAGTAGTTCGCCTCAGTTTTGTGGAGGTTGGCTGAAATACCATATCGCCTGACCATCCATTAGTAGCCTTTGGCCAAGGTAGATTCGACGAGCTTATGCGATTATCAGATGATCACTTCTCATCAACTGACATTTGGTCAATAGGTGTAAACTGCCCATAGTGCTTCATTAATAGTTATATTTGTTGGCATATAAGACCAATGTGGGCAGAGAACACGAACCATCAGCAGGTAACTTCACGCTTCGGTCTCGCAGAATTTGTGATACTCAAATTAAGATGCCTGGTGTAAAGCATATTGACAATTAATCCCTAAAGAGGGAGAGTCTAATTGCAATATTTAATCCGTTTGAAAAACAGAAGAAAGAAAATTAATATGATTTAGAACCCATAAAACATAACTATTTGAAAATAGTAGGTGTATGTTGATTTAATGAGACATTTGTGTTTCAGGCAACGTGATGGCTTTTGCTATTCGGACTTCCTTGAAGTGAAAATACTTAATTTGGGGATTGGATGAATTTGCGTTTACGTTGCAAGGAACACGATTTATATAAGGGTATAAAATTTATGTTGCAGTAAACATGAAGAATTTAAGCTTGTCTTGGAATCAATCTGTTTAATTTAAGCTGATAAATTGTTTGCAATCGGGTTGCAATAAGTGACAACTTTGCGATAGTAAAGCCTTATATTATTAATGAACACTATAAAGCACATGGGCACAGGAAAAATATTCTTATCTAAAATAACCATGGAGACAAGTTTCTAATTGTGTTAAAAAAACGTATATCATTCAGACATTTATACGCCATGATAAGTTTTTGTAATAAACTAAACCGATGATATTTTATTAGGTTGACGACGGACAGGAGCTTGGCCTTAGTCAGTAGAATTTTTTGGAACACTTTGTAATACATTGACAATACTTACGCATCTCCAGCAATGGCAAGAATATCGGCAGACTGAGATTGAACCCCATAGGATCATGGGAAAAGAAAGTGAACATTTTGCCCCCCCCCCACCCCCAGAAAAACCTAGGTGGAATATAGGTTACATATACATAGTTACTTACAGCAGGCACCATCAGTGGAACCTTAAGATTAGATGTATGTTACTGTAAATGTGATTATTTTACGCATTAATAAATATACTAACCATATGATTTATTTAAGGCGTTATGCAAAAAATTGATTCCTTATAGATGTGTGGATAGTTTTTTGTTTTAAAACAATGGTTATTTTGATTTTTTAAATGTGTGGATAGTTTTTTGTTTTAAAACAATGGTTGATTCCTTATAAATGTGGGTTGAATGGTAAAATCAAATTTAACGTTGTTAAACATGGAATAAACCCTAAATTGTGAATCTTGTTTTTTTTAAATATCATGGTCAGCGTTTTAAACACAGCTTATCATAGGATATACCTTACAACATAATAGGAAATACCATTGAGATTCTGATCGTCACCTGAACTCGAAGTAAAACCAATTCCAGGACGTGGATATGAATTACATTTATTACAGTTTTTGCCAAAGATAACAGGATTTCTATCAAACATGTAATCCCCTTATCTTGTTTATAATTAAAGTGCATTTAAATCAATTATAATTTTTATCGGGATATTCACTTTTTGAATTTCACAGCCAAAACTTTGATTTATTGAAAAAATCCACTCATTAAACTGTTAATTGATCAAGCAAATACGAGTGTTTTCGGATTGTGTGTTGGACATCTTGATAACATATGGGTGTTACAAAGTGGACATCAAGTTATTTGGATAATACCATGGGATGGGGGTGGAGTAAAGGACTCTGGTTTGATATTAGTCAATAATTAATGCTTGAAAGGTGATGATTAAAATACAAAGTATGGAGGTCTTAAGAGGTTTAACTAAGATATAGCTTAGGCTAATCCAGTGTTTCAGCTGACCACAGCTAATTTCGTCTTTGTCTTAACACGACTCTTCATCATCACTCACACAATTCTTATCATGCCTCAAGCAATACTTCTTTTTAACTTTACTGGTTTGAATGTCGACATGTAAAAAGACTGGAAAAGGTGCGGAACAGTTCAAAGAGAATGAACAATGTGGTCGTCATGGATTCCGACAAGCTCATCATTCCCTTCATCATATGGCTGACAGGGGGCAAGTTGTACCATAGTTAGGCACTTCACAACTATCTACTGCAAACTTTCAATGGATAATCACGATTCAACTTTCAAAAAGGCTACTTATTTAAATCTATGAAAATAAATATAAACTCATGTAAGATTCTTTATATGTGTGCCCAAGCATGTGTTGCCGTTTTTCTTCTTCATATCTTAAATGCGTTGTAGCGTGTTTTAAAAAAATACATTCATGCAACGTTGATTGAATGGTGTGGCGATGATAGGACAGTAGCCCGAGGATAAATCGGCTAGTGTTGTCAGACTTTAGCCTAAGGTTCCGTCAGAGTTGGCCGACTGTTCAGCCACAGAGTGACCACTTCAACTCTACACAACAGAAACATATGCTAATTTACCACAGAAGAGCCATTTTGGAGATGCGGGTGGATTAAGATTTCACTAATCGCTAAGTTATAATTCGAAGAGAGTATTATCGTGGATGGGAATTCCGTCATTACAATTATAAATTTAAAGCTCGCGTCACTTTAAATGAGATATGGCCGATTATTTCTGTATGGAGACTTTGGTAAATCATAACTTTCAGAATGGAAAAGGATAAAAAGAATGTTTGTAATAAACATAATATAGATTTCCGTGCGACAAGGAAACACGCCTAAGGGGTATAGAGAACTGTGCTATTTTTCCTACACGGTTTTCCGGAAAGATTCATTATATCTATATTAACAGGAGGGAGACAGTGTAAACTATGAGTTATCAAAGAGTTAGGAGGGCGGATATAAAACACACAATCATTGCAATTTGGTTTTGTTATTCGAGTAGATGTGTGTTGATAAGAGCACATGAATACGTCCACCAGCAGATTAGGCCGATAAGTCCGTTTGATGAACATGAGATAATAAGGCTAATCTGCTTAATTCCTCTCCACCAAACCCCTCTGGCTGGTCATATGTCAATTTCATCAATTTTATGTCTGGTCTTCTCTGTGGACAGTCGATCTTGTCCCTGGGGATAGTGTTTGGGAGTTTACACACACTGGCGATTACATCTAATTTACTGGGACGTTTTGAGGGGTCCGTTGGGACAGTAAGGTACCCGGGGCTGTATGGACAGAACTTTACATGTTCAGTGGACATAAAACGTTTTAGCAGAGGATAAAATCAACAGAGCGTATTCAGACTTTTGGCAATTTTTTTAATAACTGAGGATCAATTTCTCTTTTGTATAGGCAGCATGGTACTCCATAAGGCTATATATACTGTCGCAAAGTTGTCACTTATTGCAACCCGATTGCAAACAAAACCCCATCGTACCTTTGGCTTAAAGCATGAATTGATAAAAGTTCATTTTAATCAAATTTTAGAGTAAATAAACGGTTTAGGTCCATTGAAGCAATGCCCCACCCCTCTATAAGGTGAAGAATAACTTATGGATATCAAGGAAGTCAAATGATTCCACGCAAGAACTACATCAAAACGTTGTCAGACGAAGAAGTTTTTATCCATAAATAATTATTCATCTTATTGTCACCGTTCAACTTCTAAATGCCATTAAAAGACTATATGAACATTGGAAAGGTGAATATCGTAATTGCGCAGTTCAGGATAAAAATTCTTTTTTCTGAATTTGAAGGATACGAATTTCCGATTAGATCAATAAGATTATAAAACAGATGTGTGTGTATTTTATGGAGTGTTTGGACAATGGTTTGATAACGTCGATTATCACAACCCTTATGTTCCGTACTCTACACTAGCCTAACAATATCTAATACGCGGCTCGTTTATAAATCTAACCTATAAAAGTAAAACATATCGCTGAACAGACCCTTTCACTAATTATAACAACCACTGTGAGTCGGTAACCCAGGACACTTCAATCGATTACATTTATCGGTAGTCTAAAGAATATTAATGACGGTTCAAATAAAGCACATGAACTCCTCGTGTGCAGCCATGGCCAGCTAGTATGTACAACCTCAATCAGTCAGAAAAGTTTTAGGTCTATGAAATGAGATCTCGAGTCTTATTAAACTGGATCACGCATTTAAGAACAATAATTTCTTTCTTTTTTATGGTACGCATTGTTTCTGTCTGAGATTTGATTATTGTTATTTAATCAAAGATTCTCTGTTTAGTATGAGCCGCACGTCTGAGAGCCGTAAAGGTGTGCGGGGAGGAGGGGAGAATTGAGTGAATGTCAGAGAGAACACCTTTCCTCCGATCACCACTCTTCAGCTCTCATTAGGAACATCAAAGTGCCGACACCTCCTGGATTCGCGCGATGTTGTCTGTCGGTGACCTCCATTAGCCTCTAGCCGTTTGAACTTCATGCTGGTATCTGCCGAACTCCGGATCATATCTCTCAGTGAGATAGCAGCATGACGCCTGGTGTGTCGTCAGCGCTCAATTACAATATTGCTTTTATGAGCAATAACCGCTGACATTTGCTCACTTCTGCAACATCCCGCTTTTCCGTTTTGCACAGCAATTTTCCGTTTTTTCTTTTCTCTGATGAAAAAGTAAAACTTTGCCTGACAAGACTGCCTCGAAGGTATGTTATTAACTTGCCTCACAAAAACACTCTGACCAATCGGGCGAAATGTTAACCTTGTCAATTTGAAAGACCATATATACAACACCATATATAGGTGTACCAGAATAATTAAGAATTATAGCCTAAGAGCCAGTTCATTTTGAATTGAAAACGAAGTTCAGTTGTGCTTAGAATAATTATTTATTGTAACTAATCATTAAAACATAGGCTTTCTGTGTACAAAAGCAAAGGATTCGAAGCATATAATTAGCTTTCCTGTTTTATATAACCATACAAATATGCAGTCAATAGGTGCTGTTTTACGTCATACATTCTTTTCACTGATGATTCTAGGCAGGAGTCTTTCAGTAGGCTGCAATAAGCCAAAAAACAACCAACGTTCAGTTTTAATCCTTGAATATTCTCGTTATTGTAGGATTATACTTTCTTGAAAAATGGCATAAATTCCACTTCGTTCCATTGGGTAAATAAAACACTGGTCAGTTCACAGCTAGTCTACTAGGAGGAAATATGGCGGAAACCACTTTGTATAAGATTACAGTTTATTTTATTATGAAAAATCCATAAAACACATCCATACTTATTCACCGCATTTGTCGCCGCATACCTCGTCTCTCAGTTTATAACACAAAATGACCCGCCATCATTGTAACTCCCATTTAAGAGTGACGAAATCTTCCCCCCATATTTGGCAGCACTTTTCACATTTAAACTAGCAATGGATATGTTTGGTAGCTGACTCCCTTTTTTAGCTGTTCATCCCAAAACCGTTATTAAAATGTAACAAATTTAAATAAAAAGGACAAAGCGCCTATATATTTTTTGATAAGGGAGGTAACTTTAAAACCACAGAGAGACTGCTAAACCGTGGTGACATGCTTACTTCCCTTTGCCCAACCTGGCTTGGGATTTTCAAGTTGGATTCTATTTTCTTAATCATCACGGATTGCAAATTAGAATCTTGTAATTCCAATTGTTTATTTACCAGAACTTAAAACAATAGCGAATAAAATAGCAGTAAAGGCTACACTGGAAACGTCACACAAAAGCCTAAACTTTATTGATATAATTTTTTAGTGAGTAAAGATAAAGGAAATTATAGGCCTATACACAGAGTGGAGCTTAGATTAAAGGGTATATGATAAAACACATAGATGAAGACAAAAACATGTCCTAATATTCTAATATTCTGACAGCCCACACCCATTAAGGATAATAACCAATCCTAATATTCTGACAGCCCACAAACATTAATGATCAAGAAAGTTAACGCTAGACATTATTTCAGTTGGTTTCTCGATTTAAATAGACAAACCACCTCTTACGTGCAATCCTTATTTCCCCGATTAATACAAACATAGCCATTACATATGTGCCCCCCAACAGAGCAAAAATACCAGCAAGTCGACTGATTTGTAGACGGGGTTTAATGGTCTCTGATGAATCCGAAGTACAATTTACGTTGGATGAGATCCATTTGTCGATCATCTTCTCTATTATTCCAGCTTCCATCATCTCTTGAATCCTACATAAATATAATAAAGGTAAATCACAGCCTCTAGATGGCGCCAAGATCCTATAGCTTCTGTTGGAAAACAAGTAAACTTTTTTGAAACGTCACGTCTCGGGGAAATAAATAAATAATAAAGGTTTAGACAGGTGATATTGTATCATACATTCAATTATATATGGATAGAGGTATAAGATTGTGAATAAAGAACCTTGAAGAATTACATACTTTAAGTTGAAAAAAAAACATCTACCAACCCAGAAACCCTTACGATTCACAATTCAAATAGCCAAGATGTATGGGAGCATTTAGCCTTTTTTTATTCCTTTAAAGCTTTAAAGCTATCTCTAAACTTACTTGCAAGATTGACTAACGGAAAGCTTTTATTTTGTTTTTCTTTAAAAAATAACAAACATTTATCTAATTCTGTTTTAAACCAAAATTTCCCTATATCTACATGGCAACTCATACGACTTAATCTCCGACGGGCGAAGGTATGTCAAAGCAAGCTAATCCTTATAGGTTTTGGTTATAATAGAGTTTGTACGATGGTGAAACTCCATCTTGTTATTTTTTTGCACTACACAGACAGCCATCTCCGTCAAAAGCACCCTTCCACTCAGAAATTTTTCAACCAAAGTGTGTGGTCAGTACGAGTTGAATTGTTTTTGAAAAGTGAACATAATTTTAATATCTAGGAAGAACATAGCTGTACTCATGTGTCTCTTTCCTGTGTTACTTGCTTGTCGGTCAGGGGGAATCACACATAAAACCGCCACTATATAAGGATGAGCTAACTATACTCGATCAATAGGCTTTTCAAAACCTCGCAGTCACGTGATGGGGGGATTCCGTCGTCGTCAAACTGTCGAGTCCAATGAACTATATAAGATGAATGGACACGTCTCATTGGCTGGTTTAGATATGACTTTGTAAAAAGCACCGCCATTGCTAAGTGTTGAGTACGCGCATGGCCGATCTGGATCGATACTACAGCATCTCTTTATAGTCTCTTGGTTGATTTACAACAAAAATCGAACAGATTAAAGGGTAAAATTGATAGAGGAATGCTTAAAATGTGTGAAGGCGGTAAAATCTAAGAGGCAGATGAAACCTGAAAACCTGAAACCCGATGTTGTGATGTACTGACAACAGCAACGAAGTTGGGCAGTAGACTTATATTTTTAGTACAGAAGTCAAGTGTACAGAGGGTCGCGAGTGGGGGTATTCGTATGTCAGGTTATTACAATGTCAATGTATTACATCTCCCCCTTTTGATAAAATAAGAACAATAAAGTTTTTATTATCACGCGAACTGGCTTACCTTTAGTCTTATAGTCCATTTTCAAATAAATTCGAAGGATAAACTTTAACTTGAACATTAAAAAAAAATCTAAACTAAATTTGTAGTTGGTATGATTCTAATGATTAAACTTGCATAAAACATTCTGGAAAGTTGCAACAAGTGTTCATAACATGTTTGCATTACTGCATTTCAAAGTCAGTAAAGCGTCTGGGTAATTTCACACTCCTTCCACGAGAAGTACGTTTCACTGAAGATAAAGCAGATTGTACTGAGGGGGTTGAATGTTCCATAGGTGGTGATTGATTTTCACTGTCCGAGGGGGGTGAATGTTCAAAATCAGGTGACTGATTTTCACTGTCATCAAATTGGGGTCCTGTAATGACAGGTGGATTTTCTGCTGTCCTGAGTAGATCTCTCCTGTTTCGACGATATTTGCTACCATCTGGAGTGGTAACAATGTAGGATCTGGGAGAAGAGTGTTTATCTGTGATAACAGCTGGTAGCCATTCCTTGTCATTCCTTATTCGGGCAGAATCACCTATTTGAAGTTTACTCAGTGGTTTAGCTGACTTGTCAAAGTAGCGTTTTTGCACCGCTTGTCTCTTATTCAGTTGAGCTTTGGCATCCTTGACCAAATTGGGTTTTAGAGTCTTTCGAACCACAGGTAGTTTTGCACGTAGACTCCGGCTCATTAACAACTGGGCTGGGGAGTAAGTCATACCAGTGATAGGAGTATTTCTGTACTCTAATTGAGAGAGATAAACATCGGTATTCTCGGCATCTGCTTTCTTCAGCATTCTCTTTATTGTTTGTATGGTCCTTTCACTTTGGCCATTAGATTGTGGGTAAGTAGGACTTGATGTAGAAATAGTAAAGTTCCAGTTTCTGGCAAACTCGTGCATTTTCCTGCTATTGAAAGGCATGTTGTCGGCGATGATTGTTTCAGGAATGCCATGCCGAGCAAACAATGATTTCAGTATAGTTATAACAGTTGAGGAAGTTTTGTCTTTCATTAGACAAAGTTCTGGATACTTACTGAAGTAGTCGATTACAACAAGGTAGTCCTTACTTCTGAAAGTCATAATATCCATCCCCACCTTTTGCCAGGGTAATTCTGGGATGGAGTGAGGTAATAAAGGCTCTTTAGAATTTCTTTTCCTGAATCGGGCACAGACAGGACATTTTGCTACGATATCTTCAATGTCCTTGTTAATCCCGGGCCAATATAGCACTGACCTAGCCCTGGATTTGCATTTTTCTATCCCCATATGTGTTTCATGCACTATGGCTAACATTTCAGGCCTTAGCTTAGTGGGAATAATGATTTGAGTTCCCTTTAATAACAGCCCTTCTGCAAAATGAATTTCTTCTCTGAAAGACTAGTATTTGGTAACTAGGGCTGGACAATTGTACTTGTGAGGAGGCCATCCATCCAGGGTTATACTTTTTAACTGTTGTAGTTCAGTGTCCTGTTGTGTGGCTTTGCAGATTTCCTGCACTTTAGTGTGAGATACTGGTAAGTTTTTTACAAGGCTGTGTACTGTGACTTCTATTTCATCCTGCATGCTGTTAATTTCAGTTTCAGGTAAGTATGCTCGGGAAAGGGTGTCGGCAACTAGCATGTTTTTACCTGGGGTGTAAATTACATTTACAGAGTATCTTTGCAGTCTTAGTAGCATTCTCTGTAGCCTTGGCGTTGTTCTGCTTAGAGGTTTTTTCATTATTGCCTCAAGGGGTTTGTGGTCGGATTGTACTTCCACTGTGGTACCGTAAATATACTGGTGAAACTTCTCACATGCATACACAATGGCTGCTAACTCCTTCTCTATTTGGGCATAGTTTTGTTCAGCTGGTGTGAGCGATCGTGACGCATAGGCTAAGGGGTGGCCATCTTGAATTAAGCACGATCCTATGCCATTTTGTGAAGCATCAGTCTGTATTCTCAGAGGCAGTTTGGGGTTTAAAAATTTTAGCACTGGATTACTTGTAAGGGCTAGTTTTATTTTCTCCAGGGCTTGTTTGTGTTCACCGTGCCAGTTCCATGCTGTCTCTTTTTTCAATAGGTACCTAAGAGGGGCAGTTATTTCCGAGGCATTCGGGATAAATTTGGATACATAGTTTACCATTCCCAATAGGCGTTGTATATCTGATTTGCAAGTTGGTTGTGGCATTTCTGTAATGGCTCTGATTTTTTCTTGATCAGGTTTATGTCCATCCTTTGACAGAATGAAACCTAGAAATTTGACTTCCGGCACACAGAATTTAAATTTGTCCACATTGAACTTTACATTTTGCTCTCTAGCTCTTTGCAGTAATTTCTTGAGAGCGTCATCATGTTCTTTTTGATTTTTACCTGCCACAATTATGTCATCAAAAAACACTTCTACACCTTCAATGTCACCAAATGTGGCTAAGTTCCGTTTTTGGCAGACTTCTGCAGCAGAGTTGATACCAAAAGGCATTCTTTTGAAGGCATATCTACCAAAGGGTGTGTTGAATGTGGTAAGTAATGAGCTTTCTTCGTCTAGAGGGACTTGCCAATAAGAGTCCTTTTCATCGAGAATCGAAAAAACTATTTTCCCATTCAATCTACTAGTTATGTCATCTACTGTTGGAATTTGAAAGTGCTCCCTTTGGATTGCTTTATTGAGGTCCTTTGGATCGAGGCAAATTCTCAAGGAACCATTCGGTTTTTCAACAATCACTATACTGTTTACCCAGGAAGTTGGCCTTTCAACTTTCTGAATCACATCTTGTTTCTCCATGTTATTTAAGGTTTTTCTAAGTTCATTTTGGAGAGAGAACGGGACTTTTCTTGGTGGATGGATGACAGGTGTCACAGATGTATCGAGTTGAATATGGTAAGGCTTATCAAAACAACCTAAACCTTTAAACACATCTGAATACTCGTTAATGCATTGCTCTTTGGTGAGGGGTTTAGAAGGGTCACTGTTTATAGTGTTTACTTGTTGAACTAAGTTCAATTTCTTGCAAGCCTTTAGACCTAGTATAGGTGGAGACTCAACGTCTACAACGATGAAATCTAGTTCATATGTTATGTCTTTATGGTTACATTTTAGTTTTGTTTTTCCTTCTGGTTGTATTTTATAGTTACCATATGTTGACAAAACACTGGATGTTTGAGAGAGTTTTGGTCTGTCTGACAGTTTTGTGTACAGGTTTAGTGGTAGTATATTGGTTTCAGCGCCTGTGTCCAGTTTGTACAAGATATCTTTCCCCTGTGTGTTTAATTTAACTGTCCATGATTTAGTCTCTTCACCTGTTTGGACAGTACCGACAAATAAAACAGATTCTGGCTCACTATCAGAATCACTGTGCTCTTTCACTGTGTGAACTTTACGCTTTGTTTTGGATTTGTTTTTAGTAAAGCACTGTGCGGCATAGTGATTTTTCCCCTTACATTTTGGACAGGTACGCCCGTAAGCTGGGCAGCTTCGAGGCCCGTGATTTGTTCCACATCTTGAACAATCAAATGTTTTTAATGAGTTTTGTTTGGGTTTTGGCTTTGGTCTGTCTCTGTGTTTTACTGCATGTATCTGAGCAGTAGCCTGCGTGACCTCTAGTGACCTCATTTGGGCTTTAGTGGTTTCTGCAGCTCTACAGATGTCTATGGCTTTCTGAAGCGTCAAATCCGAGGAATCTCTTAATAGTCGTTCTTTAACCCTTTCATCTGAGTTTCCAAACACTAATCTATCCCGAACCATTTTTTCAGTTTGGTCACCATATTCACATTATTTGACTTTTGTTCGGAGCTCAGTTACAAATTGGTCTACAGTTTTTTCATTTTGTTGACACATCCAAAATACATTTCTATCGAACATAGTACTTTTCCTTGGGTTACAGTATTGTTCAAACTTTGTTATAATTTGTTCCATGTCATTAGAATTCTCACCTTCAGCGAATGAAAATGTGTTATACACTTCCAAACCTTCTTCCCCGACGGAATGCAACAACATGGCGGTTTGGCGATCGGCTGGCTCTTTCGTGGCTCCCGACGCCGAGAGGAACAATCTGAAGCGTTGTATCCATCTCCGCCAATTCTCACTCAAGTTTCCTTCAAGGGATAAGGCTTCTGGAGGCTTGAATGTGTCCATCTTTTAGTCAGTTTGCTATTATTTCCAATCCCACTTCTGACACCATGTGATGTACTGACAACAGCAACGAAGTTGGGCAGTAGACTATTATATTTTTAGTACAGAAGTCAAGTGTACAGAGGGTCGCGAGTGGGGGTATTCGTATGTCAGGTTATTACAATGTCAATGTATTACAGATGTCCTTCCAAATAATTCATTGAAAAGCAGGTACAAGGACGAACATTGATTCATTGGTACTTTTTGAAAACAAAAAAAGACTATGATTTCAGCACTTCGTTTTACCGGAAATAAGATGAAGATTTTGGCAGCTCGTGCCACTTTAAACTAATAAGATAAATGAATTAAGAGTGTTTAGCATACCTGACATCAAATCCAGCCTTGTATGGGGAATTTTTCGGTAGAATAAAACTCAGGGAAGTCGGTTGAAATTCGTGTTCTGCCAATCTCGTCTCACCGCATGTTCGGACATCATAAAACGTCAGATAGAGTCTATCTCCAACGATACAGACTTTTCCACTTGCCGCCATGTCCACATCGTGCGGATGTCTATCAACCAGTCTTTTACCAACGGCTTGGTACGCCGGTTGACGGGATTCCTGAGGAAGTTCATAAATTCATTAAACAGGTGCATTGGTTCATGTAAATATTTCTGATATCATTTTATACAACAACAATACTAGTCCGGGTTTCTGTCTCCAAAATGACTATTTTTTATACTGACGGCCGTATTTTGGAGACAGGGTTCACTGCAATAAAAAAGCCGGAGTTGGCTGCCCGCTCAGAAGCGGGCAGTATGTGGTCCGATTTAGACAAAAAAATAGCAATGTAACCTACTCAGATCGTGTATAAACGGTCATAATCACGTTCATGGATAATTTCGCTACCTACCAGTGCAGGATATGGACGAGCAGGATCGGTCAGTAAACTGTATTCTTCCCCTGAAATCACTTTTGCCTTCTGCAGTCTCACACTTTCCGCCATTGATGACGTAACACTGTTTAGCAGTTTTTCCGTTTTTAAACGTTAAATTCACTTTACAAAAGGCTAAATTATTAATGAATGTCTTGACACTATCTGAGTTAGTTATGTTGTTATTTACTGTCTAAATCTGACCACAAACTGCCCGATCAGAAATGTGCAGCTACTCCGACTTTTTGAGTGCAATGAGCCCTGACTCCAAAATACGACCGTTAGTACAAAAAAAGTAATTTTGGAGTCAGAAACCCGGACTACAACAATGGGTTCTATTTCCACTAGCAGCACTCTCCAAAGTGGAGGGGCATTTGGTGATACGAATGGGACAGCCTCCCTCTCGTTCTAATGCAAAGCAATACAAACAATGAAAGAGAGCTATTTACAGATAATTTCGTTAGGTCTTAATGGATTATTTATATCTTTACATTTTCATTTTTACTATCTGAGGTTAGGTCTTAATGGATTATTTATATCTTTACATTTTCATTTTTACTATCTGAGGTTAGGTCTTAATGGATTATTTATATCTTTACATTTTCATTTTTACTATCTGAGGTTAGGTCTTAATGGATTATTTATATCTTTACATATTCATTTTTACTATCTGAGGTTAGGTCTT
This sequence comes from Lepidochitona cinerea, assembly GCA_963971465.1. Lineage (NCBI taxonomy): Eukaryota > Metazoa > Mollusca > Polyplacophora > Chitonida > Tonicellidae > Lepidochitona > Lepidochitona cinerea. Next base: position 7,183,725 of record OZ020551.1, read on the forward strand.
AATGGATTATTTATATCTTTACATTTTCATTTTTACTATCTGAGGTTAGGTCTTAATGGATTATTTATATCTTTACATTTTCATTTTTACTATCTGAGGTTAGGTCTTAATGGATTATTTATATCTTTACATTGTCATTTTTACTATCTGAGGTTAGGTCTTAATGGATTATTTATATCTTTACATTTTCATTTTTACTATCTGAGGTTAGGTCTTAATGGATTATTTATATCTTTACATTTTCATTTTTACTATCTGAGGTTAGGTCTTAATGGATTATTTATATCTTTACATTTTCATTTTTACTATCTGAGGTTAAATCCAAAGAAATATTTTGATCTTATAGTAAATATAACGTATTGCCCTGCATGTGATTACGTCGCAAATCCTAAATTATTTGTTCCTGCTGGTACTTGTTCGGATTTCCCGCCAAGCTGGTCGTTTGATTTACTGTCCGTTTCTACATTCTTATAAGCAGTGGGTATTTTCCCCTTCAACACACCCACAGCTTTATCTACATGTCAGAGTTGGCCAGTTAAGAGATCAGTCAATCATAGATAACAATTCCGCGTTTTTCATCCACTAAAACGTTCAAATGAAAAGCTTTTGAATACTAGGCTACATGTACTTGTCTTTTTTAACTAACTTAGGCTTAGATTGAAAAAAACCTTCGATACCATTTTTTTAGTTGTACATTTTATAAGTTATACGAAACTATTTTGCGCGCTTTTTCCTGGAACGAAATAAATAAAAAATAAATACCCCAAGAAAAGAATAAAAAACAAAACAAAAAACGATGAACCAGCCAATCTTTTTAGACGTAATTTATACCACTTTAATGTAGCACACAAATATAGATTACCTGAAACATAGACCAGATACTTGTACCATACTCGACCACCACAGGTACATCGGATCTAAAGGCCAAATCCTCGAGACTGTTGATAGGTTGTACAGGCATTGAGACGGTAAGGACAGCCGCCAGATCAGCCGTATACATAGCCATAATGAGGAGAGTGAAGAAAAACCAAAATCCCAACAAACATCTGGCAGAATAACGGTCAGGATGTGAGGTTAAACCTAAGATAAACGTCATATATTCAATACATTACTAATGATATAAGTAAAGGCATAATCAGCATCTATTATGTACCCAGACATAAGTGATGGATAAAGTGGTTACTTATTTAGGTAAAGTAAAACGAAATGTCAAGAAGACGTCTTTATTAAAATGCTGACAGCGGTCGTTTATAAGACCATTAACGGAAACACTTTGTATCTTACGTAATTTTAAAGCCACTTTGGAGACCAAGTAAAGGCATTTGTAATACGGTAAGTGTAACCTGTTACTATGTATATCATCTTATTGCTGATACGCCATTTTCCAAGTGTTAGAATGTTCTTATGTAAAGCTTTTAAAGCAAAAGTTTCAAAAAATAAATTTAATAACATATTCGTGGATGAGCCTTTCAGTTACCCTTTCGATTTAGAAAGAATGTCTGTTTAATGCCTAGAATTGTATAAAAGTTGTTTACATATACAAATAAATTAGTAGGGTTCCAATCATGTTATTTTGCTGATAAATTGTTTGCAATCGGGTTACAATAATTGACATTTTTGCGACAGCATAGCCTTATATTATTTATGAACACTAAAGCACACAGGCACAGGGAAAATCTTCTTGTCTAAAATAACCGTGGAGACAAGTTTCTAATTGTGTTAAAAAGAGGTATATGATTTGGACCTTTATTCCCCATCATAAGTTTTTGTAATAAACTAAACTTATGATATTTCATAAGGCTGACGACTGACAGGAGCTTGGCTTTAGTCAGTAGAATTTTCTGGAACACTTTGTAATACATTGACTATGGTTATGCATCTTTAGCTATGGCACGAATATCGGTGGACTGAGATTGAATCCCATAGGATCATAGGAAAGGAAAGTGAAAAGGTTGGCTCCCCCTCCTTCCCCCAAGAAAAACCTAGGTAGAAGTGTGTTCGCGTTTGCTTAAAGTGGCATGAGCTGCAAAAATGTTGATATTTTGACGTTTAAACAGAATGTTGAAATTATTGGCTATTTTTCCCAAGACGTATAATTCAGAAGCTTTTGAGTGCTTCTAGTCTCGAAAATGTACGATAAATTATTGTTTTGAACTAACTTTGGCTTAGAATGAATAAATTGGTCGTCCCGGTTATTTAAATTTTGTTTACTTTTCGAAAACGTTTTCGGTTTGTACAGACCACATACTGTATGGATTTTCCTCGTTCCAACGCCAATCATTTATTTTCCGATGGCCTTTAAAGCCTTTTACTGTCGTAACGATCAGAAATTATGAAAAAAGTGAATTTTGGCAGCTCATGCCGCTTTAAGTGTTTTTTATGTCAAAGCGTTGTATCATGACCATGGAACCAGGTCGTACCTCAAAGGTCTAGGTCACTACAGCCGGTGTATTTAAAATCTTGCCCTGGCCTGATTTTCAAAATTAAATGGTAACCATAGTTTATTCTCAGCATATATGCCCCTTACGCCGGCAGTGTATTATGAAGTCGAACCAAGATCAAGGTTACTACAGCCGATGTGTTAAATACATGCCCGTGCCTTATCTTTAAAATGGAATGGTATGAAGCTTGCATCAAGTACTAGGCCGAGGCCACACCACGAGCCGATGGTATGAAGCATGTATCAAGCACTAGGCCGAGGTCACACCACGAGCCCATGGTATGAGGCTTGCATCAAGTACTAGGCCGAGGCCACACCACGAGCCGATGGTATGAAGCTTGCATCAAGTACTAGGCCGAGGCCACACCACGAGCCCATGGTATGAGGCTTGCATCAAGTACTAGGCCGAGGCCACACCACGAGCCGATGGTACGAAGCATGCATCAAGTTCTAGGCCGAGGCCACACCACTGGCCGATGGTATGAAGCATGCATCAAGTACTAGGCCGAGGCCACACCACGAGCTGATGGTATGAAGCATGCATCAAGTACTAGGCCGAGGCCATACCACGAGCTGATGGTATGAAGCATGCATCAAGTACTAGGCCGAGGTCACACCACGAGCTGATGGTATGAAGCATGCATCAAGTACTAGGCCGAGGCCACACCACGAGCCGATGGTATGAAGCATGCATCAAGTACTAGGCCGAGGCCACACCACGAGCTGATGGTATGAAGCATGCATCAAGTACTAGGCCGAGGCCACACCACGAGCAGATGGTATGAAGCATGCATCAAGTACTAGGCCGAGGCCACACCACGGGCCGATGGTATGAAGCATGCATCAAGTACTAGGCCGAGGCCACACCACGAGCTGATGGTATGAAGCATGCATCAAGTACTAGGCCGAGGCCACACCACGAGCTGATGGTATGAAGCATGCATCAAGTACTAGGCCGAGGCCACACCACGAGCCGATGGTATGAAGCATGCATCAAGTACTAGGCCGAGGCCACACCACGAGCCGATGGTATGAAGCATGCATCAAGTACTAGGCCGAGGCCACACCAGGGTATGAAGCTTGCATCAAGTACTAGGCCGAGGTCACACCACGAGCTGATGGTATGAAGCATGCATCAAGTACTAGGCCGAGGTCACACCACGAGCTGATGGTATGAAGCATGCATCAATTACTAGGCCGAGGCCACACCACGAGCTGATGGTATGAAGCATGCATCAAGTACTAGGCCGAGGTCACACCACGAGCTGATGGTATGAAGCATGCATCAAGTACTAGGCCGAGGCCACACCACGAGCAGATGGTATGAAGCATGCATCAAGTATTGTTTGTAAGAAGTGAAAAGAAAATTTTCAATAGTCAAATAAATATTATTGTTAGTATTAGATTTGTTATTAAATTAGTCATAAATTCTGAGCATTTATATGATATTAACATACGTTAGGTAACCGTCGGACGTCATTTATTTCTCAACTAAACCCCTCTTTCTCGTTTTAAAAACGTGTAATCGATGAGTAAAGGTAACGTTCATAAAATGTTAGATGAAAACATTTTTTCAGCGTTAAAAAACGTTTACATGCTATCTGGGTAGGTATAGTTTTACTGGCTATTCGATCTCGGTATCATTTCTTTCGACAAGAACATAACTAAAGCAAAACAAACCTTGTTGAAAGAATGCGCTGACAATATGAAAGACACTGTTTTGAATTTTTTTCCTAAAACTTTGTTCACTTCCTTCCAAAGGCATCATAAAAACCAGGCTAATGCTTGTCGTCGAACAGAATAACAGTATCATGGACCATATCCCCAAAGAGAACGGTTTGAAGGCTTGGAACATGTCTGATTTCTCTAAAGGTTTCGATGTAAGGATAGTTAGTCCCTGGTGCATAAATGGGGTTGTGAAATCCACCACGTTCGCTCTGTCGGCTGTTATAGAGAATGCAGCCGCACCCAAATCAACCTCCTGTAAATCAACATAAAAAAGGCAAAGGTGTGAATGAATTTTGATTGGTAGGCCTACTGGCTGGGCTGCACTTCAGCTGTTGTAGATTATAGTAGACAGAGGCCAAGGCTACTTTTGGCGGGTGTGTCTCATTACGCGAAATGAAGGTATTAGCTGTGTAGGATAACAATGCAATATGGACGTATGTCGCAGTAACCGTCCTTGATGTTCACATTGAGCTATCTATATCGTTTCCACACCATTCCATAGAACATCCAGCCAAAATATCGCACCTACCTGGGTATAATGGCCTTCATTTCTGGCACATTGGTATAATGCATATTGTTATGATTTCATTCAGACCAACCTTCCTCATGACCATTCCAATCATTCCCGCCCAGGAACCATTCTCCAACTTATAACCATAGTACCCATCCTGTGCTTCAACAAGGCTGTACCTAAAACAAAGCCGATCAAAGGGCTGTACCTAAAACAAAGCCGATCAAAGGGCTGTACCTAAAACAAAGCCGATCAAAGGGCTGTACCTAAAACAAAGCCGATCAAAGGTTGGTATTCAAAATTCTGGAGATCTTTGTACAAGATTTTAGATAACTCTGGCATATATTTACGTGATCATGTTCATGAAGTGTCCGTGATATCTCACTAAACATGAAATTGCAGGTAATAAATCCCACCCCCTTAGGTCCCGTCGTTCAGAAAGGCTCTTTGGCCAACCAGGGTGCTACTATACTAGGACAAACAGAGGTTGGCCAAACATATTTTGTTTTTCTATCCAATATTTGGCCAGCACTTTCTTGCATTTAAACCTTTTAAACGGCTGCCATCGATGGATGGCCGCAACTGTTGATCAAAACAACCAACTGCCTAGACCCTACAGTTGTGATTTGACGAAATAATTTCCAAATATAGGATACGCTGGCATAGGCACAGTAAGTTGTCTTCACAATGAACCAATAAGAGCGGTCTGTTTTCCAAATGTGGGTCTGACAAGGCTATGCCATCATGCTAACTAATAACACTAGGTAAAGCTGATAGTTATAGTGTTCCGCATGGGGAATTATGGTCAAGTTTGTAACAAAACGTTTTGAAGGAAATTTCAAGGAGTTATAGTTAGTGAGATACACTACAGTGTATACAGTTTTACATTTATGTCGAGTTATTCAAGCTCTAATTTACAAGCATTTTATTTAGTTAAAGTGGCATGAGCTGCCAAATTGTTGATATTTTGACTTTAAAACAGAATGTTGAAATTAATGGCTGTTTTTCTCAAGACGTATAATTCAGAACCTTTTTAGTGCTTCTAGTCTCAAGAATGTACGATAAAGTATTGTTTTTAACTAACTTTGCCTTAGAATGAATGAATGGTCATTTAAATTTTGTTTACTTTTCGAACACGTTTTCGGTTCATAAAGGCCACATACTGTATGTATTTTCCTCGTTCCAACGCTAATCATTTAGTTTTTCGGTGGCCTTCAAAGCCTCTTACTGTCGTGACGATCAGAAATTATGAAAAAAGTGTGAATTTCGGCAGCTCATGCCACTTTAAGTTAAATTGACCTAGATCAGCGGCGTTTTTACTGGGTAATTTCGATTGTTCTCGAAGCTTGAATATAAAAAGATATCTATAGATATGCAAATACATTCTTATGTGTTTTAGGTGGAGGGATTGTGGAATTTCTGAGAATCTATATTAGTACGCGTTGTTTGTATTTTAGTCAGTTGCCAACTGCTCGGTGGTGCTAATAGTATGCTTTCTGGATGCGATATATTATATAAATTCGGCTTTCTCTAACTCGACAATGACACCATCATTTATCAAATTTGCGAGTTCCATAAAGATTTTATTCTGTGGATTTATATTTCGTGGCCATCGGATCTATACTGATAACGGATTTCGGATTTCTATATCGGTACTGTCAGTTCCTAGCTTGTAAAAGTCATTTTTATATATGTTTTCTTTTCAATGTTTGTATAATATTTGCTTGTAATTGCGTTGCTCCGTTTTTTAAATATAAATCAAAATTTGTACATAAAATCTGCTAGTCTGTTGTTACTCCTTTTTATTATTATTTTGTCTCGTAACACAACAAACATATTGGGTCTTTCCTTCTACAAAAGTAGTTCGACACGGACAAAATGTTCGGATTGTAAGTAAACTAAAAGTACTGGTGTGTGATTCAATTGAATATCAATTGCATAAGATATTCTTTTTGCATAGGAAATATCCAACGTTAAAGTGATTCAATTAAATATCAGTTGCATAAGATATTCTTTTTGCATAGGAAATATCTAACGTTAATGTCCAGTGACCTTAACTTACCGGAAGTTGAGAGAAGTAGCCAGGTCATCTAAGATATCAATAATAAATCCATCAGACAAACTACTTGTTCCATTTGCTTGTTTCCCCTTGGTAATGCATGGTCACAAAAAAAAACGTACTTGCAGTAATGATTATAGTCATACAATTATTAAAAAGACGTGGATTATTTAATTTGGGGTTAAGTTCGTTCTAATATAATTTGAAGTATTTTGGTATATTTATTTCGATAGCAGCTGTGAAGTTTCCAGATTTTACCTAGCTATTTAGTATTTACCTAGCTTTATAAATCCCCAAAATCAATGCATATAACAATCTATGGTATATCAAATTTAATTATCACAAAAAATCCTTTCGCCCACAACGCACATTGAGTATGAAAGAAATCAAATATTTGTCAACATCTCAGTGCCCTGATACCGTCTTATACAGGGTTTATTATTTGACTTACCTGATCAAACATCTCAGTGCCCTGATACCGTCTTATACAGGGTTTATTATTTGACTTACCTGATCAAACATCTCAGTGCGCTGATACCGTCTTATACAGGGTTTATTATTTGACTTACCTGATCAAACATCTCAGTGCCCTGATACCGTCTTATACAGGGTTTGTTATCTGACTTACCTGATCAAACATCTCAGTGCCCTGATACCGTCTTATACAGGGTTTGTTATCTGACTTACCTGATCAAAGTGCCCTGATACCGTCTTATACAGGGTTTGTTATCTGACTTACCTGATCAAACATCTCAGTGCCCTGATACCGTCTTATACAGGGTTTATTATCTGACTTACCTGATCAAACATCTCAGTGCCCTGATACCGTCTTATACAGGGTTTATTATCTGACTTACCTGATCAAACATCTCAGTGCCCTGATACCGTCTTATACAGGGTTTGTTATCTGACTTACCTGATCAAACATCTCAGTGCCCTGATACCGTCTTATACAGGGTTTGTTATCTGACTTACCTGATCAAACATCTCAGTGCCCTGATACCGTCTTATACAGGGTTTATTATTTGACTTACCTGATCAAACATCTCAGTGCCCTGATACCGTCTTATACAGGGTTTGTTATCTGACTTACCTGATCAAACATCTCAGTGCCCTGATACCGTCTTATACAGGGTTTATTATCTGACTTACCTGATCAAACATCTCAGTGCCCTGATACCGTCTTATACAGGGTTTGTTATCTGACTTACCTGATCAAACATCTCAGTGCCCTGATACCGTCTTATACAGGGTTTGTTATCTGACTTACCTGATCAAACATCTCAGTGCCCTGATACCGTCTTATACAGGGTTTATTATTTGACTTACCTGATCAAACATCTCAGTGCCCTGATACCGTCTTATACAGGGTTTGTTATCTGACTTACCTGATCAAACATCTCAGTGCCCTGATACCGTCTTATACAGGGTTTGTTATCTGACTTACCTGATCAAACATCTCAGTGCCCTGATACCGTCTTATACAGGGTTTATTATTTGACTTACCTGATCAAACATCTCAGTGCCCTGATACCGTCTTATACAGGGTTTGTTATCTGACTTACCTGATCAAACATCTCAGTGCCCTGATACCGTCTTATACAGGGTTTGTTATCTGACTTACCTGATCAAACATCTCAGTGCCCTGATACCGTCTTATACAGGGTTTATTATCTGACTTACCTGATCAAACATCTCAGTGGCCTGATACCGTCTTATACAGGGTTTGTTATCTGACTTACCTGATCAAACATCTCAGTGCCCTGATACCGTCTTATAGAGGGTTTATTATCTGACTTACCTGATCAAAGTTTACAGTAATTCTTAACTCAATCCCATGGAAATCAAAGTTGGTATTTTGGAAAAACTTATTATTGTGTAACAATGGAGTGAGGCCTGAATTTGAAGTCCATATTCCAAGACTGCGAACACGTGACTCATCAGATGGGGGTATTAATGATATCTTATATTCCTCTGAACTGCACATAAACGGATCATCATTGAATTTCTTCAAAAGAAATAAAATCAGTTTTATCACATACAAATCTGGTTAAACCGTCAAAGGCTTTTTAGCACAATAATATTTAGGAACGACAGAACTGAAGGCTTTACTGTATTTGTACTTATCCTATCTTCTAAATGTCACTCAATTTCTACATCCTAAAACCGAAAATTGGACATATCATTGGAAAGTGCGTTTATTGAATGACAGCAATTCTCTTAAAGTTTTATATTGGCGGTCTTCTGTAGCCCAAGTCAACTGAAAGTTGATGGCCCAACATTTTGAAAACCTCAATCTCTGTGTAAATAACATGTAAAAAGAAATAGTAGATAGAAAAAAGTTACCTTTTGTACATGGTTCAAAATGGTGGTTGACGAGTTGAATGGCAGACTATTTGACTGACATTCGTCAACTGATATTTCTTCCAGGATACCCACTAATCGTTCCTGAGAAGATACATGTAAAAACACAGAATGTTTGCTTTTACGACCCACTCGCCACAGCAGCTTTTCGGATGTTTCTTAAGAAAGCCAATTTAGACTAGCTTACTAGGAAAATGTTTGAAACTCTCTGTAACGTGGGTTCTTTTCAAATGAGGAATGATTAAGGGATCGCCAAGAAGTAAGTTTTTTGTAAAGACACCGGCACAGGTGATCAATCACAGGTGACCGGCAATCAATCAATCAATCAGGTGTCCAAAGCCCCTGTGGTTAAAAACTTACTTCGTACTGATCCATTAATCATTTCTCATTATAGGTTTCTCTAAAAGTGGATTAGCAAACCAGTGTATATATAGGCCGAGCAAGACTGTAAAATATGGCTACTGAGTCAGTATGTCGTTCTTTGATAACGCTGCGCAACTTTCTTTTAGTAGGACCTACAGTTGGGCTAGAAAAATCATAAAATATGGTTTCGGTACCGCAAGAAGGGAAATTCGACCGCGCCTGTACTGTATTTACTAGGTTATTTCCTTTCTCTTCTTACACATCATCCATATTCGTTTTTCTGTACTTTCATTTGATTATTCAATTCGCACCACGTGCCGAGTGGTCAGAAAAATATATTTTAAATGATGCCATTATATAAGCGGTCTTAAATGGAAATGTTTGATTACACGATATCGGTCGTCTTCCTCGTTGTTCCAACATAGTCTATAGGTATCACTTCGCCGAATTATTGCCTACAAATTCGCAGGAAAGTATGGACAGCAGCAACACAAGAACAATACTTAATACATCTATCGGTATAATAAAACAATTATTAACTTCTATTAAAGATGCTAACGCTGCGCAACTGACCTGGATAATGCATGTTACTATATGTAGGTCTATGATATTCATTGTTGCAAATAATGTAAAATCACTATTGACTTTATAATAAGGAGCGATTTATGATCTCTACAATGTATATAATCACTCTTTTAAAATACAAGCCCTATATTAGGAGGCATGAGCTGCCAAATTTCTCACTTTTTCATAAATTTAGGCTGTCACTATGACGGTTTGACGTTCATGGAAGATCTAAACCACTGATATTCCGAAATATTCATCCACCTCTGTCCTGTGCGAAAAGCGAGTGTTCCGAAAGATGTTCACAAAATTGAAATGGTCGTGTATAATTAAAAAGCTTTTAATTTGTCGACAATAGCCGATAAATAAAATATATCATTTTAATAGACAAATATCTACACTTTGCCAGCCCATACCACTTTTTCTGTTACTTTCTTACAATGCAAGAGACGGACAGCCCATACACTATTCCTGTTACTTTCTTACAATGCAAGAGACGGACAGCCCATACCCCTATCCTGTTAATTTCATACAATTCAAGAGACATGCAGCCCATACCCCTATCCTGTTAATTTCATACAATTCAAGAGACGGGCAGCCCATACCCCTATCCTGTTAATTTCATACAATTCAAGAGATGGGCAGCCTATACCCCTATCCTGTTAATTTCATACAATGCAAGAGACGGGCAGCCCATACCCCTATCCTGTTAATTTCATACTATTCTTGAGACGGGCAGCCCATGACCCTATTTCTGTTAATTTCATACAATGCAAGAGACGGGCAACCCATACCCCTATCCTGTTAATTTCATACAATTCTTGAGACGGGCAGCTCATGACCCTATTTCTGTTAATTTCATACAATGCAAGAGACGAGCAACCCATACCCATACCCTGTTAATTTCTTCCAATTCAAGAGACGGGCAGCCCATACCCCTATCACTGTTAATAACTTAAATGCAAGAGACGGACAGCCCATACCCATATCCTGTTATTTCTTCCAATTCAAGAGACGGCAGCCCATAACCGTATTCCTGTTACTTTCTTACAATGCAAGAGACGGGTAGCCCATAACCCTATCCTGTTCATTTCTTACAATGCAAGAGACGGGCAGCCCATAACCTTATTCCAGTTACTTTCTTACAATGAAAGAGACGGGCAGCCCATAACCTTATTCCAGTTACTTTCTTACAGAGCAAGAGACGGGCGGTCCAACTCATACCCCTTTCCTGTTTTTTCTTACAATGCAAGAGATGACAGATTTGTTACTGTTGGTGTTGAAGGTTATTGATGGGTGAATAATAGCCAGGCTGTTATCAGAAGCTGTGGAGACGTGTTCTGTGATATGTCCAGATTCAGATACAATTAGCCATCTCATAAACGGATTCTTTTCTCTTGTACGTTTAATCTGAAACAAAAAAAAATGACATATTTACATTTGACATAACACAAGTGGACTGTACCTGCGTAAGTTCATACTTTCGACAATAAGGTTTACCTTATTATGGTTTCATTTCAAGAATTGTCAAAATGCTACCTGACCTAATAAGTGAACTGGTAGTATAACTAACTGCCTTATTAGCCGAGAAATCTGGGCTCTGCCGAAGTTTTTTTTCTTCCGTATTCGTCCCCAGATTACTTCCATAATATAAAAACGATATTTTTTAACTTGTCCCGCCGAAAAAAACGGCGGCACAAATTTCACAACAAATAAGCAAAGAATAAAATATTTACCACTGCATTCCGATAGTATAGACCACAAAGAAGGAGTTTGTCAAACTTACGCCGCTGTAAAGTGATAAACTTTCCCTTATGCAGTCAATATTTGTTTCGAAGTCCACTTACTTTCAACCTGACGTGACCGCCATAGTAAAACATTTAAACGACCAGTGTCTTATACCATACTTGGATTAGGAGAGTGGTTCGGGCTAGAGGGTGTTTCACATTGCCAGCCAAATATAAAATAAGTCGCCCTTTAGACCGAAAATCCGGGCTACTGCCTTATATAACCAAACGTCAATACAAAACGTTGAATCAATTATGTCTTAGTTTAGTTAGTAAGTGTCTTTTAGAAAGTGAGCGTAACAGTATTCTCGTTATTTTTTGGGTTTACACTTTCTTGAAAAATGGCAGAAATTCTTCTACTGATTTTGGGTGATACCCGAAACGGCAATCGAACCCTGGTCCAGTTTCGGGTATCACCCAAAATCAGTAGAAGAATTTCTGCCATTTTTCAAGAAAGTGTCATCCAAAAAATGACGAGAATAGAATTATGTCTTACTAGTTCGTTCAGACGTGTGATGTTCACATTGCTATATGTCATCAGTATAACAATCTGAGGTCCCGGCCAATGTTTTGAAACCAAACTGTCTGTAGTCTTCAACAACGTTTCAACACCAGCCTGAGATAATGTCCTCACAATCCTATTCTTCATCAACATGTCTGAATGTCCTGTAACAATCACCAGTGTAAGATTTTACCATTACAATAAAGGAAATAAATCAGAATTTACCATTCAGATAAAGTAAATAAATCAAAACTTACCATTACGATACAGGAAACAAATCAAAATTTACCATTATGATACAGGAAACAAATCAGAATTTACCATTATGATACAGGAAACAAATCAGAATTTACCATTATGATACAGGAAACAAATCAGAATTTAACATTACGATACAGGAAACAAATCAGAATTTACCATTATGATACAGGAAACAAATCAGAATTTACCATTATGATACAGGAAACAAATCAGAATTTACCATTATGATACAGGAAACAAATCAGAATTTACCATTATGATACAGGAAACAAATCAGAATTTACCATTATGATACAGGAAACAAATCAGAATTTACCATTATGATACAGGAAACAAATCAGAATTTACCATTATGATACAGGAAACAAATCAGAATTTACCATTATGATACAGGAAATGGTAAATTGACCTTTATACTTAAGTTTTTAGTGCTACTAGTCTCGAGAATATACATTAAAGCACTGTTTTGAACTAAATCTGGCCGAAAATGAATGTAGGTTTATCCCGGTTATTTACATTTTTGTTTACATCTAGGTTATTTAGGTTCGTACTGGCCACAGCTTGTATGGATTTTCCTTATTTCAACGCCAACAAAAGAAATATTCCAACAGAGATATTATGGTTGATTACCAATGTTATTATCGCTGAGCAGGGTAACTTTCCTCCAATTACCCCAGTTGACAACATCTTTGATGACGTCCGGTAGATGATAAATCCAATCCAACATGTGTAAAGTATACCTTCCCATTTGGGTTGACTGACAAGGATCTTTGGTTATTGATAGATGAGGTATCTGGTGATACTCGGTCAGAGAGGCAAGATGGCGTGACATGTCACATGTTAGTCTACTAATCAACACGTTCACTCTAGAGTGCAACAGTTTGTAACCTAGTTAATAACACAGAAATAAGAATTTTCAAAATGAAAATAGAAAGTAGAGTGTTTGCCATATTTCGAAATTTGTGGTCAAATAAAGATAATTATCGAACAAACAATCAGCCACCCTGTATGCCAGCTAGTAGGCAATTAAGTCAATTAGCTAGACAAGCAGTCAACCAATTAGTAAATCAGATAGTCACACAATCAGTCAATGCTCAGCCACACTGTCAATCATGTAACTGATCACTCAATTTTTATGATAAAAGAAAAACAATATACACGACCTGCTGCTAAAGTCATCTGTCTGCTCCAAATAGATCTCCATTCTAAATGAATACTTGAATTCCAGGTTAGATATTGAGTGGTCAGTTTTTCTAATCCTTCTCCCTCAATGATACCTGACAAAATATACCAAGTTAAGTTGAATGTTAATTTTAAGGTTTGAATGTTATAGACAGTGATCTCTCCAAAATACAGTACAAACTACAGAGATCATTCTGTTTTGAAAGATTGACTGGCCATGTTCTCTACAAAAGGTCGGCTAAATTAGAATGTCACAAGATTTTTATACTTTTTGTTTTCTGGCTCCGCGTGTTCTATACGGATCGGGAAATGGCAAGGCAGAAAATGCCAATAACGTTTTGGCGTGTCGTGTGTTTTCTAAAGTCGTCGAAATGGGGAGTTCTCTAAAGATACTGACGTTTTGGCGATTTCGCAACCTGTATGAAACACAAAGAGCCTGAATACTATAAGTATAAGAATTTTAATTTCGTAGGGCCTTTTAACTTAGCTTCTTTGGGATTTGTGGGAAGTCGCGAAAACGCAGTGCGAGAAAATACCAAAAACGGCAATGCCTCTAGAGAATTTTTCGTTTTTGGTGATTTCTCGTTTTCTGGTGTCGCGTGTTGCTATAAGTCGACAAAACCCATGGATTTAAGACAGGTAAAACAGTTTGAGTATTTGATCCTTTGTAACGTATGTATCCCCATATCTCATTGTAAAATACAGTCCACTATATACCAATATCGACTTTAGTAGGCCTAACCATGTGGCTTACATCTAGGGTTATGCAATACTGCAATATGATCGAGTATCCGTTATACTAGTTATAATAATGTTGATATTACCTCCTGATAATGGTGAAGTAAATATTATCTGTCATGGAATTACATGACTAAAACACCTAATATGGACAAATATAATGCCAATTGATCCACACGAGTATTTCAGAGTCTATTTGACCACAGCAACGTATATCTGTATAGTATATGTTACCATGACAACGTATAGTATATGTTACCATGACAGTAACTATTGTATACAGATCCCATATACACATTCAGCGTTCATTTGTTTAAAAAAAAATAGAGAGAGGTAAATATCCGATTAGCTGGCCTATATCAGCAGGAGGAGACAGTGACGCCAATACAAGCCTTCAACTGACAGGTTTCGGGTTCGAATCCGATGTGGACCAATCAAAACATGGACAAACCTGTCTATGTGGAACGGTTGCCAGGTAACCGTGGAAGCTGTTTTTTTGCAAATAGTGGGAAAATTGCCACTGTGGTACGACCGTCATGCCAAATTTATGATAAGAGAGTGTGAGCGTTTGATGTACGTTGTGTGACGAGACAAAATATCAAATAAATAAGTAACAAACGACCAGCAGATTTTATTTACTTTAGATTTGTATATAAAAAAAACCCCCAAAAAAAACAGAAATGTATTTATGGTCAAATATTATACAAGCATTGTTCCACCATTATCTAAGCAGCATGGTGTCCCAAGGATCCAGGCTACAGTTATTTACTTCCCGAAATTGGTAGGGACACAAAAGAAGTTCCTGACTTTTTTTTAACCCATACAAGTTTTCTTCTATACTGCTTCAATCCATTAGAAATGCGCCCCGAATAACAAGCCTTATGGCACTCAAAATAAAACCTCTCAGATTATCATGACCTGGACTTTTTTGGGTTTTCTATTTTGTGACTATTTTTTATTCAATCTGTTCACATTTTCCCAGAAATATCCATTTAGACCCTGGTTTAATTGTCTTTGTTGAGTCCTCTCAGGCCAAAAGCAACCCGGAATACAAGAATAACACTCTTTCTTTCAAGTTGTTTAAAATTTGGACATAGTATGACTGACTTTGAGTAGAATTTATCCATTTTGTAATCCAACAGGTGTAAAAAATATCTATCTCTCGAAACTCAAAACAGTTAACTAAATGTGTTCCCAGAGCTGAGATATGGCTATCTTAATTTTTTTTAGCTCACCGGTTATGGTCTTGCCATGTTCTAACTGTGAGAGATGAAAACGGGAGGGCTACATAGTGTTTAGTTTACAGTGCAATTAGTTTCAATGTTTCATATTAAAATGAGATTTAAGAAATATTTTGCTTATTACAAGATTCAGACCACTTCCTACCTTTCAGACATTTTTGTGGGTTTTTTTACTCTTCTTTCTGCCCCCCCCCCCCCCCCCCCCTGCATGTTTTTCTTGATACTTTTGAAATTTTTATGAAAGGACAGGGTTTGAGTTTCCGTCTGAATAAAAAAAGCCAGAGTAGAGTGCCCGCTTCCTTGTTTCAAATGAAACACTGTTTTGTTGTGCTGCTGTTGTGACGTCTACTCCGGTTTCTTGATTCTAATGAACCTTGATTCCAAAATACGGCACTCCGTAAATCTTTAATTCATAATCCCAAAGAAATCGTTTTTTGAATACATATTTTAACATATAACTAACTAAATTTGAGAAATGCTGTTTGGATTCGCCAGCTCCGTGTGACATTTTGTCGCCGGCAACAATATATATAAGCTTTACTGTAGTATTCAAGGCATCTTATTATATAATAACTAAAACCGCGTTGAAGTTAAAGATATCTTAAGTGGGAACAGTTGGTGCAAGGAATTCATGACCATGGCCGGATAAGCTGTAGATTGCTTAGTAATGATCGAACTAGACTATATGTATATCCATTGTCTGGTATTGAACAGTTGGAAACATTTTGTATTCGTGTAAGCAAATTCTGACAAGTTTGACAAACTGACAAGTTTGAATCTATGTATACACAGCAAACATGCTGCACCCTCAAATGAAAACCATTGGTACATCATAGAATCTAAAGAGTTGGAATTGCTTTAGTAGGTCATTCAATCAGGATTTGGGTTTGGGTCCGTTAAGGTTTCATGAGGAACACAATCACACAAACGCAGCAATCTGGAACTGCAAAGCATGCAAAAGGAGATTTGCGAAATGCGCTATTTAGACTTGTTATGACCAATATTGCCTATATAAACATTCTCTGACAGTCTTTATACCTTTCACCCAGTAAATGCTGTGTAGGCGAATTACTGAAGTAATTGACAGACACTTACCAACAGTTAGGTTTGTGCAGTTCTGGTTTCCTCTTGAATGCGCAATGAACACAAGAAGGTAAATTACGTGCACCGCAACTTCCATAGCTTTGTTAACAAAATGTCTACGATGGTTAAGACATGGATATTAGATGAAAACCCTATAACCATTTATCCCCGTAGCCTAAAGACCTTTACAATCAATTCTATCCGTTCTAAAAACCTCGAGGAAATGTCCAATCTCGTGCTCAGAGAAAGGAATTATTCTTTTCAAACAAGTTTTTTAATCCACCGATGCTAATTCAAATATGAGTTATAAATTGGTCAATATTATCAAATCGCCGTTGTGACAACTGTTCACAGAGAATGATCGGAAGGTATTTGTCATTCATCTTGTGAGCAAATATCACCAGAAAGCATATAAAGACAAATACAGTTAATGCTTTCATTCTGTGCATACATAATCCCTTACATACTGAAATATTTCTATATTTGATATCTGTGATGTGTAATTATATTGGTCTTCATAACCAACTCATACCATTCTCGGAATTATACCATGTAATGCGGTCATTCACGCGAATGCCATATAAGGGAAATAATCTTGAGCGTGCGAAAAAACAACAAACAAACAAAAAAGCAAACAACCTATTTATCCTCAGTCGCATCCCAACTTGAATCAGAAATTCCAATATCAACTGTATCTCCCTTAGAATATCTATAAAAATTACAAATTATCAACGTCTTACGATTTTTAATTTCATCTAATTCTCAGCGGGTTTTCAGCTCGATCGTTTCTTTTCCGAGGATTTCTCACAGCCAAAAGGCCACTAGGAGATCTGCTCAACGAAATGAATAAAAGCATATTTTCAGAACCGTCCAGTACTAGATATAAATTCACGAATAATAAAAAAAAGACCGTGTTTTGATCAATTGTGAGATCACTAGAACCCTCCAAACTAATTTACATATGTATTTAGCACTATGATTTAGAAATCCTTGGAAAATTTGGAAAGATAAAAGTACTAATTGACGCAAACATACGTATTCTTTGGTTGGCCAGGGCCGAACAATAGCAGAAGTAATGATAAACACTTCCACAATTTAAATTACCAACAGTAGTCCTATTGATGTTCAATTAGGTTGAATTCAAATATAAACGATAGCTAAACAGTCTCGTTCTGTGATGGAATAATTGATCTCTCTCGCCAATAGGTTCATTCTGATATAACTCCCCATCGAGATTTTGTAAAAGCACCTTACATAAACCAGTTTTTGAGGCATTGATTCCCAAAGTGTATGTCTTTTTAAAATCAGGCAAGTGTAAAATATGTTGCTTCACCAATGCTTTCTTCAGCTAACCAAATGTTTCATCCTGAGAGTTACCCACACTATCTTATAAGGTTGTCCATTTTTCGCATAATCGGATAGACGCCAGTTTTTTCAGAAAAGTAGGCACATATTTTCGGCAATCGTTAGTTAAGCCTAGTAAAGATCTCATTTGCTTCTTTGGAGCAGATTTGTACGAGCTTTGTGTCTGAAATACTCAATAGATTAGAAACCAAAATATACGCTTACTAGGCTTAGTAGTCAAATTAGCATGCCGAATAGACCCGAGTACATGGAACCGAAAGGTGTTCTTCCTAGGTTTGATTGTAAATGACGATGAGTAAGTGTACGCTTGACTGTATCCTCGGTAAAGTTCACAGACAGAAAATCAATGTTTGACCAGTTCCTAAAAACATTTTCCTCTGACAACAAGAGATACACAACAGCTTTAATCATGTACCATTGTCCATCCATAGACAGCTTATCCTCCGTCAATAGCTCAGAAGGAGAACTTTACAGCACTTGGAATTCAGATGATTTCCAAGAGTCCCTCTGGTCAAACAGTTTAGATGATAGTCAATGGGAATCTGCCTGTCGATCAATGAACTCTATCCCAGTTAGATTGTTGGAGAA